>OZ005649.1:3071200-4343700 GCA_963930645.1 Salticus scenicus | reverse complement strand
ATAAAGATGCTGCCTTCGTTCCTAAAATTTGGTATTTTTTAATACAACTATATATCTAATATAATTTCTTTTTAGTAGTATCGCGGTTTCAATGAATGTTAACAGCGAAAGATTTTTAATCTGCCCTGTTTTTTTCCTCTTGGTGCTGGTCCGGCCTCTCCTTAATGCAAATGGTCCAGAGAATTCTACAGTTATTGCAAGTTTTCCTCTACTATTGTACCCAAGGAATTCTTCATTAAAGTGACACAACCGTTGCGACTTTTAAAAAGTTTTTTCCATGTTTCCTGTGGAGATCTAAATTAATACAAGTTCCCTTTACTACAGACTATAAGCTGCTCCATAGAAGCATAATAAAGTTCTACTAGTTTTAAGTCCAAGAAAGCCTCAACCGTTACACAACAAGTCTCTCCATGGGAACCAAGGGAAGCTCGACTAAATTTAGAATTTACGTTTTCAGACTGTTTCGTCTGTGGTTAATCTGTTTCAACTGTTTCATCTGTTTCATCTATAATAACTGTAACAGTATTTTTTTTTTTTTTTTAAATAAATATATATAATTAAATTGTTACTGTACTTCTAACTAAAAATGGCTTTGTCCTGATGATGCTCTGTTGCTCAGGGCGAAAGGCTTTGACAAGATGTAATATAGAAGATTTTAATTAAATGTAACGTTTTATACGTGTTTTAAAGTGAATTTATATATATATATATATAATTTGTGGTTTTCTAAATGACACGTGTGTTTATGATCTCTCTATATGAGATGTTATTTTATATAATTTTTTGTATTGTTGTACCTTTTATAAAATATTAAATTTTCAAATAACTATATTAATAGCTTCAGTTATTCACTTAAATTAAAGGAAAAATATTTATGTGGCACTAAAAGCTTTACTACTGCCTAGAGAGCATTTAAAACAACTAACGAAACAATATAATAGGACATTAATTGATAATAATGCTGAAAATGTTACAGGCCACAAGCTGACAAAAGTGAAATTCAGGAACAATATTTTTAGCACTTCATCATGCAATATTAATAGACCTTTTCCAAATACACCCAAACATCTAAATACAAAAACTTTTTTCTTTTTTGTGAGGTGGGCTGTACAACGATAATATGAAAATCTTCCTATATATTTTCATGCTCTTCAGTCATCCACAACTTGTTGAACACTGGGTAACCCTGACAACCAAAAAACATAGGGCGCCATTTATCTGACTTAAGCGAGGAAAAAAACAGCTCTCTGCTCCTAAAAATAAGTCCAATAAAGAGAATTTTCTTTTTAATTCGGGGTCTACTTTTATGCATGTTGGGATGTTGTTTTAAGTTAACTAAAATTTATTTTTATGTATGTCAGAAAAAGTAGGTCAGACAAAATATGGACGAGTTTTGTACGTTAGAGATAAAATAGCGAGAGTAGTCTACGAAAATACAAAATTAGTATACTTAAAGTAATTTGATTGTCAAAGCATGAAAAGGTTTGTTTGTGTGAGGGGGGTGTTTTTATTTTTATTTTATTTAAATATATCATAATTAGAGACATTATTTGAGACAGTATACTTACGAGAGCAATTTATTTTAAATAAATGTTTTTTTTCTTTCATACAATTTGTTCAGGGTTTCCATTTTCATTTTAACGATGACTATGTTTTGAATTACTTTGAAAATTAATTAAACCCAGAAACTACAACTCGGAAAAAATAAACAATAATTTGATGATAAATACTTGGCAATAAATATTTTTCTTGCATATTATATGCTGCATATACATACTCTTTATACACACACACATTGTTATAAACACAGATTCCATGATATTCATGCAACGAATTAAAGGAGGAGCAGCTTGATCCTGATGTGACCATTCACTGATTCCAAAAAAGCACACTTTTGGTTATTGCAAATCTCTAAATATATTTCAAAACATCATCATATATTTTTATTCACATATGGTACCGTGACCAGGATTCGCACCTGGATTAGTGCAGTCACAGAGGTGAAAAGGGTGTTGAATTTTTTTAGCCTTGTCACTATATATCTGGGGTGACTACCTCTAGAAGCATTACATTTAGAAATATGTCTCATCTTAATTGCAACCTCAATTGCTTAGCTGTAATGGAGAAAAAAAAAGGAAAAATTTCCTAAATTTAATTCCTAAAAAGCTGAAAGAGGTACTTCTGGTTTTTCTATACAAATATTTATTTTCTAATAGATATGAAAGAAGCTTGGTCTTAACTCAGAAACAAAACAATCTTTTGTGAACGGGTCAAATTAACTGCCGTTGCTTTCAAATTTTCTTTTTTATTCTTTTTCCAAGTGGTAGAAACGGGTAGAACTACTAGTTTAAAATAAACTTGGAAGAAATAGGTGCACATTTCGTAAGGATTTTTTTTTATTTTTTATTTTATAGACTTTATTTTATTTATAACAAAAACAATTTTTACTTTCTGAACATACTGTGTAAGGAAAGTATTGTAATGTCGAAAATTCGACTTAGAGATGTTGATGTATCTAGACGTTTTGAGGTCCCCTTCAGTTCGTTTTCGCTATTTCGCTCAGTTCGTTTTCACACTATAATCTACCAAAAACTATGTGTTGAAAAATGAAGAGAGTAAGTAAACACCTTAAATTTCAAAAACACAACTTTTTTTCAGGTTGAAATTATTAAGTACCGCCCTTTATCAGATTTAAAAAAAAAAAAAAAAATAGGCAAAGTGCAATGTGAGAAACATTAATGCAGGTGGTTAGCAATGGTTACTGAAAATAGTGATTGAGTCATAGATATAGTAATATATATAGATCTATCATCCCCATGTTATCGAGCAAAAAATTTTGATGCCGAAAAAAAGTTCTAAAATCAGCCATTAGAGAGTATTGAAAAAAAGAATAAAAAGAAAAATGAATTTGAAACTGTACCTGGAGTTTTTCATTCACCTTTAGTAAATAAACTATTGATAAATTTTATTTACTAAATTATCCGTGTGTATTCCTGTGTGATTTACTCGGGAAAAGACAGCCATTAGAGTGACTTTTCCCGAAAAAAAAGCTATCACTTTTTCCTTCTCTCTGATCAATCTATGTCTTATTACTATATCTATGGATTGAGTAAGATAGAAGATAGAAAAATCTTGAAAGTCGATTTTTGAACTATTGATGATATTTACCAATCAAACTAGGAAAAATAGAAACGGAAGCTTTTTCAAGATTCTAAAAGGATTTTTCCCCGACATTTTGTAAATATTAAAAGTTAATTGTTTTCAAGAGATTATTATTATTATTATTTAGATATAAATAGAAAATTGCAAAAATGTAGCTCTATAAATGTATTTTAGATGACAAATTTCTCGTGTCTGTGTTTAGAAAATGGTGAAAACCTAAGTTTATATAAATGTTTTAGATGGTAAATATGTCGCAATGTATATGATTTTGGCAAAATTTGTTGAAGACTTGCCGATATAACTGCACAATGAAAGCTATTTGTCTCATTGCCCTCCCCCCCCCCTTTTTTTTCTGTAGATATAAATAGAAAATACAGAAAATATAGCAAAAATCTTTTAGGCGACTAATCGAGAAATTTGTCAGCAAAACATGTGAGTAATTTTGGAGATGCTCTAATCGTTATTATTTTAGTTTCGAAGCACTGTGGTAAAAAAAAAAAAAGAAAAGAAAAAGAGAAACTTATTTAATCGACAGGCAAAAATGTAAAGGTTTAACAACGAAATCCCGGAAACAAAAAAGACTAACCATGACATGAATAAAATTAAGTCATACTTAATATATGTTTTAAGGAAATTAAAACATCACGAGTAATTTATGGTTGCTGAGGAAGTTTTCAAGATTTTCCTTCAAAGTTTCATTTTCGAATTATGTAACTGCAGAGTAAATAATACATGAATCATTAGTATTCACAACGAGTTACAGTTAAGAGAGAACTCATTTCAATAAACTGTAACTGCACACGGAAAACTTACAAATCATACAAATTTATGAGTATTTACACATTACTATTTTTTAAGATTATTTTTTTTGAAAATTTCGAGCTATTTTACCATGTTTTTATTAACTTCGATTCTTGTTTGTGGGTTTGTTTGTGTGTTTGTCAGGGACAAATCTTGCAATCGATTTTTAACTAACTTCCCGACTAGCTAGATATTTGAAATTTTCAGAACAGCTCACAACACGGTGACAATACATTTTTCTAATAATTTTAGTCAACTATTTCAAGTCCCGCTGCCTTCGGCAGCGCTTATATGATTCGGCTGAAAATTTATTTAACTAACTTCCCGACTAGCTAGACATTTGAAACTTTCAGAATAGTTCAGAACAGGGTGAAAATGCATTTTCTTAAAACCTTTAGCCAACTGTTTCGGGTTCCTGCTGCCTTCGGCAGCGTTATCAGTACAAAGCTTGCAATCGATTTTTCACTAACTTTCCGACTAGCTAGACATTTGAAATTTTCAGGACAGCTGACAACACAGTGACAATACATTTTTCTAATAATTTTAGTCAACTATTTCAAGTCCCGCTGCCTTCGGCAGCGCTTATGTGATTCGACAGAAAATTTATTTAACCAACTTCCCGACTAGCTAGACATTTGAAACTTTCAGAATAGTTCAGAACACGGTGAAAATGCATTTTCTTTAAACCTTTAGCCAACTGTTTCGGGTTCCTGCTGCCTTCGGCAGCGTTATCAGTACAAAGCTTGCAATCGATTTTTCACTAAGTTTCCGACTAGCTAGACATTTGAAACTTTTAGGACAGCTTACAACACGGTGACAATACATTTTTCTAATAATTTTAGTCAACTATTTCAGGTCCCGCTGCCTTCGGCAGCGCTTATATAATTCGACAGAACAATTATTTAACTAACTTCCCGACTAGCTAAACATTTAAAATTTTCAGAATAGTTGAGAACACGGTGAAAATGCATTTTTTAATACCTTTAGACAACTGTTTCGGGTTCTTGCTGCCTTCGGCAGCGATATATGTACTAAGCTTGCAATCGATTTTTCACTAACTTTCCGACTATCTGGACATTTGAAACTTTCAGGACAGTTCATAACACGGTGACAATACATTTTTCTAATAATTTTAGTTAACTACTTCAGGTCCCACTGCCTTCGGCAGCGCTTATATTATTCGACAGAAAATTTATTTAACTAACTTCCCGCTTAGCTAGACATTTGAAACTTTCAGAATAGTTCAGAACACGGTGAAAATGCATTTTTTTAAATACCTTTAGCCAACTGTTTCGGGTTCCTGCTGCCTAGGGCAGCGTTACCAGTACAAAGCTTGCAATCGATTTTTCACTAACTTCCCAACTAGCTAGATATTTGAAACTTTCAGGATAGCTCAGAACACGGTGGCAATACATTTTGTTTTAATACTTTTAGTCAACTGTTTCAGGTCCCTACTACCTTCGGCAGCGTTCATATGAATCAACAGAAAATTTATTTAACTAACTTCTCGAGTAGCTAGACATTTGAAACTTTCGGAACAGTTCAGAATACGGTGAAAATGCTTTTTAAAAATATTTTTATCCAATTGCTTCGGGACCCTGCTGCCTTCGGCAGCGTTTCCAATACAAAGCTTGCAATCAACTTTTAACTAACTTCCCGGCTAGACAGCCATTTGAAACTTTTATAATAGCTCAAAAGACCATAGCAAGGAATTTTTTTAATACTTTTATCCAATTGCTGGGGTTCCGGCTGCCTTCAGTAGCGCTTATATGATTCAACAGAAAATTAAAAAACATGGTTTATAAAAATTTTTATATCTTATAATTATTTGTATTGTTATTGTAATTTAGAAAACTGAGTCAATAAAATAAAAAAAATTGATAAGATTATGTGATATAAAAATCAAATTGCAATAAGCAAAATATTATTAAATGTACGCGGATTTTTAATTAAAATTTGGCAATCATTACTTAAAGGTGGTTTGTCGCGTGTATATGTATCAGGCAATGGAATTTGATTCCTTACCACAGCTTAAAAAATTAGAAATTTCTTCCTTGATTTAGTAATGGTAGATTTAGTAATTCTTAATCAATGTGAAAAAACTTACACCAAACATCCGTTTCTAATATATACATAATTACCTACTTTTTTTTTTCTTTTTTTTCCTCGACTTACTTTATCGAAGAACATGAATACAAAAGATTACTTTTCATAAAGAGTGTTACTATTTTTTTTTATATATATAATAGTGTCGGCAAGTATCTACATAATTAGAATATTTTTAAAAGTAAAATTGGAACTTAAAAGTAGTATTTTGACTCTCAGAAAATAATGAAAAAGTATAGTTAAAAACATTAACTACATCTTAAGAAATGTTTATCTAATGAAATCCTATAAAATACATTAAAAATTATTTCAACAAAAGTATGCTTTTTTTATTTTTTATTTTTTTATATTCAATCAAACAGCATTAAGAGTAAAATTTTCATGATAAAAAACTTAACTGTGCCCATACGGAAGAAAAACAAGTACAATTAGCCAGTGAAAATATAAATTCCTTTCAGTTAATAAAACGTAATTTCAGTATGAATACTACAAACATGAACAATTTGTACTAGTTATTTAATATATAAAAACTACTAGTTTACATCAGTGTTTCTTAACAGTTGTGTCACCATGGATCAGGGTTGGCAAGTTTCTTCCAAGGCGGAAAAAACCACGGAAAAAACCATGGAAAAAACCGGCCGGAAGAAATAGGTTTCTTCCAAGTGGAAGAAATGGAAGAAACTGTTTTTCTTAAAAATTCATCCAATAAATTGCAGATTTGTAAGATACAATAGATGCATTTATCTTATAAACAACCTAAGTAACTTTAATTATACCTATACAAATTTAATTACATATTTAATTATTAATTATGAGAATTTTACCGAAGTAATCTTCAGTGTATCTGATGATCACGTTCCAAAATACTCAAAATCAAGTAAAAAAAATCAATTTCAGTTTAAACAGTGTAAAGTTTTTTAATTTAGACAATTTTATTTCCGTAATTGGTAATAAATAATAGTTTGGATCACTTGCTTATACTTTATGATAAAACAGCTTTTAACAAACATCCAGTTAATTAAAAGAACCAGTATTTAATAATTACTGTATTACAAAATGTCATCAAAAACTTATTTTGCTTATAGTTTTATACAGTACAGTCAACTCCCTCTAATTTGCAGATTTAAAATCTGCAAATCCTTCTAATTCGTAATTGATTTTTTAATGTAAAAGAAATTTACAACTCATAAAAAAAAAAAAAAAAAAAAAAAAAAAAAAATCATATTTCTCACTTGTTTACTTTTTTTAAGTAAAATTTTTAGCTTAATCCTTGCTTTGAAACACAATTTGGGAGGGAGGGGAGACGTTCTTGTATTTATTATCCTGCAATTCATACAGATGAGTGCTTAAAACACACCACTATTACATCAGTGTTTAACAAAATTAATTAGTGATGAATATTATTTCCGAACTTTCAAAAATATTTTGTTTCGTATATTTTAAATATGTTTGTTTACATTTTATAGGTACCTATTATTTGAGTATGCTTAAATTATTTACCATCCTATATGAATGTGATAGATTAGTTTTATTAACATTAAAGAAATATTGTATTCTAAAATTTATTAGAAACCATCTTTCCATTTTGATGTCTATTTATGAATTAATAATAACTGACTTCGTATCTGCAAAATTAAATTGTAAACAAAGGCAATGTTCTCTAATCTGCGAATTTCTATAATCCGCACAACCTCAGGATAAAACTTTGAGAGTTAGAGGGAGTTGACTGTAAAAGAAATGAAAAGTTTTTTAGTAGTTCAATACTGAACTTTATTTTTCAACTTAAAATAGAAAAATACAAACTATGGATATTTTTTTTTTTTTTTTAAATCCTAGAGAACTTGCAGGAGAGGTTAAAAGTAGGATCTTACTTATTGATACAGTTCATTGGGTACCAGCTTTGAGTTTATACAAAAAATTGTATCCTTAAAAAAAAAAAAAAAAAGTGCAAATATTATGGCTAAAAATTCTGTAATTATTATCACCTGTACTGTTTGAACGTGTAATAATATAAGATAGTATCTATGCAAAAAGTTCTAAAAGTATTAGCATTGAAAAGTAAAAACCCATCACCTGTACATATTTAGTGTTTGTTATCAAATAACTTATTTTTCTAAAATTATTTTTAATATTGATTAGATTATAGTTTGGATTTGACATTATATTTATGCTTTGAGTTTATATAGTTCATAAATTTTAATTTTGAACATTTGTTTTGTCTTCCATTTCTTCCAGTTTCTTCCGGTTTTTTCCAGTTTCTTCCACTGTCCTGGAAGAAACTGGTTTCTTCCGGAAGAAACCCAACCCTGATTTTAATATATGAAATAAAACTATTTATTTGTTAGATCTAAGCAATTTTTTAATAAAAATATGTATTCTGCAATGGGTTAATTCCACCTTTATATTGAATTACTGCTTTAACTCTCTGGCGACCAGACCGCCCGAAACGGCTTTACATGCAAACAACCACGGGCGCCGCCTGAAATGAAGAAAAGATGCTATCCTTCAGAAAAGAAGGGTGTCGAGGTATTCAATCACTTCAGCAATTGTTAAGATGACAGTCGGTCCCTCCTCCCTATTCCTAAGTGAAAGGCTATTAGTCTGATTCGTAAAATTTCCCTAGTTTAGAATAGAGCAGGGATATTTTATGAATTTGGCAGAAAACGATCTGTTATTATTATTTTTTTTTTTTTTCAAAGTACTACTTTTAAATATGTGCTCTGATTTTCTTTTTTTTTTTTTTTTTTTTTTTTTTAAATATACATTTTATACATAAGTAATAACAAATATTTTATTTTTATTTATTTATTTACAGTAATAACAACATGTGAATTATTGTATTTAAAATGTATTGTAAAATGGATATTAAATGTAATTATTATTAAAAATGTTTTGTTCCAAAAAAGAAAGACATTTTTATTAAAAACATATTTTTAAAATTTATGTTAAAATTTAAATTTAAATTTAACTTATATATATATATAATTAATGTTTCTTCTGTAAGATTTATACAATATGTATTATTTCTTTTTCGTGTTAATTAATATTATTATTACTATTATTTTTTAATTCGAAGAACTTTGTAAAAAATTGCTTAACATTTGTATCACAGTTTCTATTGTGCAATAATGTCTTACTCAAATTATAATAATAATAAAAAAATGCATTTTATTATACAACACATAATTCTTTTTCCTTTAGTTATAAAAATTTAAGAAAATAAAACTTGCCACCCATCTTGGTCCGTAATGGCCTCTGTTTCTTCTTCTTCTTCCAGTTATTATTATTATTATTATTATTATTTCTGTTATTCTTTGATCATATATTCTATATATGGTCTCATCCACTAATGCTTAAAAAACAATTCATATTAACTTTTTTGCCATTTAAAAAATAATTTCCATATGTGGTTCTTTGTTCATTTATTTACGTCATATTTTTTCGTGTTTGTCGTAATAACGAATTATATGCGTATATATACAAACGTATATTTGAGTCATTTCTATTCTACCTTTTAATTTCTAATTTTATTTATGTACAATTTAATCTTTATTTAAAAAATAATGTAAAATAAAACATAGCGCGCATGGAAAGTTGTAAATGTATTCGAAAATGGTATGAGAATGCGCATATTTTCAAAATATGCCTTGCATTGCCTGCATGTATTTTCCACTTTAAGAAATTTATTTAATTTAGACAACGTACTTTTAACAGATAATTATTACATAGGTACAGCAGTCACAGAATCAATCTTTGAAATGATATAACATTTTTAATAAAGCTGATTTATAACGCTAATTCTTCTGTAATTTACGTGAAATTACACAAAGCCCACCAGATGCCGAGAGGGCCTGCGCTCAAAGCTGGTAGACGTGAGGTGCCGGGTTCGAACCCAGGTACGCTCATCCGCCTAGCCGTTCGGAGATTTCCGTTGTTTTTTTCCGAAACTTGCATAAATACGGTCTAGGGCCGCTTATAAAGAACTCCACAGAAGGCACTCCCCCTCATGCCTGGGATCCTAGAGCAGTCAATCGACCTTATTCCTAAACACCAGCACACAAAGTTGTTTTTTGAGTCCGCCGTGTCGTTTTCTGAATGCACTTGGACGACATTTGTCGGTGTTGCATGTTTTAAAATTTAGGTCTGTTTTCAAAAATATATGTTTATTATGTTTTGTTTAAATTTTCTTTTCTTTTCTTCCCTTCCTTTTCTTTTTTTAAATTTTTTTAAATTTTTTTTTTTTTTTTTTTTTTTTTTTTTCGAAAATAATTTCGTTTCAATTTTGAACCTTTTAGCCGATCATCCTATACAGCTTATCGCAAATTGCTATAATTTAAAAATGCAAAACTATTCTTTATTCATTGATTTTTATTTATTTATTTATTTATTTTCTCTCTTTCTCTTATTAAATTTCATGTACATACATTATTTCAACATTTAATTATTTCTATATTATGATAAGAAGAGAGCAGAGAAACTGATATTTTTATATACTATACACAATAATGTAACAAAAGGATTTGTTATTTTATTTTATTGGGAATAATCATTTAAAGCGAATAGAAAGAATGTGAAAGATAACAGTTTTTACAGTTTAATTTCGATATCGAGCAATGCAAACAATACCCTCAAATTTCAATTTCGACCTGATATACATGTTTTTAGGTCTTTTGAGCGTAAAAAGGTGATTTTTGGCACTCGGTCGAATAAATCTTCAAACGAGGGAACTTTAGAATCAAGGCAGTTGTAGTATGTAAATGATTTTTTCAAATTGTGGTAAAGTTTGGAAAGCTGGAAGTGGGATATTGAGAATCGAAAGCGGGAAGTTCGAAACTGGAGGTGGGATAAAAGGTTCATATCTCAAAAAAGGTTCTAACAGTTTTTTTCTTTTTTCTTTTCTTTTCTTTCTTTTCTCTCTCTCCTTTTTTTTATTTTTTTTTATTTTTATTTTTATTTTTTATTTACTTATTACATAAATAACTTTTATTGTGTATTTTAGCATTTATTATTTTGTTATTATAGTAAAATTGGCAGGTGTTCTGATTAGGTAAGTCAGCTACAGATAAAGATCTCGAATTAAGTGTTTCAAAAACTGCTTGAAGGATTATTATTATTATATATTTTTTTAATCTTCAAGACGTATGTATCAGTTTTCTTTTCTATCAGGTGTTTAATTTGTTAATTCAGTTTTTCAAGTCTTCTGACCACATTATTTCCAAAAGAGTGTGTAATATGCGTAGTGTGAGTAATGGAAGTTGTATGGCTGTTACACAACAGATTTCTTTTTCGTCTTGTGAAATATTTTTATTCGAATAAAGGACACTGGAAGAACAAATGCCTAGAGATAATTGTGTTCTGTATCCCTGTTACTTATAGATCTTTTGAAGCGTCAGGCTTCTATGTTATTTATTTGTTTCCTCTCTAAAGCATCTTTTAGTAAAACATCGACAATAGGCTGAGAGAAAAACCGGTAATATGTATTTTTCAACTTTGTTCGAGAATAAATTTATATATATGTATATATATATATATATATATTTAATTATCCTAGATTTGTAATCCCTGAATTTGAATATCATAGATATCTTATTCGTTAATTCTAGGTTCAATACGATAACCCCCCAGATACTTATACTTTATTAATACAGTAACTAGTGTGTTGTAGCCATCATACAACTTTCTTTTCTATTTTTTCTGTTAAAACTCATGCAATGCATACTATTTTGTTAAAATTATTGTACATAGAAATTATTCTGTTATAGTGGGTGAGAACAGACGATTTTTATCTCAAAAACGCTTTACCCTAAATTTTAAAAGAATGCACATTTTCTACCGTGCAGACAACACCTTAGGTTTATTTATTTGTTTATTTATTTACTTATTCATTTTATTTGATTATCCTTATTAATTAGCTAATTATTTATTTATTTTTAATAATGAAAAATAAAATCGATAACTTTGCTCGAAATAAGCATAAATACATGGTTCAAACGTTCGTACTTCAGATATTGACGAGTATTTGAAAACTCATATTCAAAATGTACACCTTCCGGGTTTGTACACCCCGCCCCTCTTCCAGGAATGGAAGCGATGCTACTACATATGAAAAAATGTAAATAAATAAATAAATAAATAAATCTTTGCCTTTTTTTTTAATTATAAATAACGATTTTTATTTTTACATTGATTGATTTAAAAAAATCCCCCTTATGTACATAAAATGTTCAATGAAATTTTGTCCTAAGACGCCATATTAAAGATTATATATATATATATATATATATATATATATGATATATATATCGTAATAAAATTTAACCTTAAAATTTAGCAATTAATAGATTCAAAACAATACCAACACAACAAAAATAGAACTGATTTTAACTTATAGGTAAGATATATATATATCAAATTTTTGTATATCAAATTTTTGTAATAATTTATTGAAGGTGCAACTATATATAAATATGCATGAAATCGTCATGAAATCATTAGCTCTGTATTTGCAGTTCCACAATAACACACGCAGACAGTAGAGTAGAGGTTAAAGCCGATTGACTTCTCTAGGGTTTTTAGCGTGGGTGTGGAAGCCCGCAGTAGGTGGCTCTTTTTAAGAGGTTTTTATGCCATATTTACTCGTGTTTTGGAGAAAACCACTGAAAACCCGGAACGGATGGGTCAACGAATGCGTCTTAGTATCGAACCCGGCACTTCTTGCCAATCTGCTTCGAGAGCAGCATACGACTACTTGTAAGGCGACAGACAGACTGGCCTACAGGCATCTTTTTAAAAATGTTCAAATCATGTTTCGGTCCTCTCAAAACTCGTGAATCTATTGGAAGTCGAATTCTCTTTAAGAAAATAATACGTTACGGTACTTAATAGAAATATATATAATGATTTAACTATTATACTGTTTCAAGTAATATAAAAAATCATTTTACAATGTATTATGGTTTTGATGATATTCGAAGTGCTTAGTACTATATAACTCAATGTAAATACATATATCGCATCTATTAAAAAAATAATAATAATAAATAAATAAACGATTTGATTTTATAAGCGAAAACACGAAAAAGATAAATAATAATAATAATAATTTCAATTATTATTACATTTTTTTACATTAATGTCTTTATTTTAAATATCTTACGACTTATTTTCATTAAATCGCAAATTAAAAATTTCATCTTAAAAAAATATTTTCTGTAGACTCTAAATAACATCATATATATATATATATATATATATATATATATATATACTTATTTTCATTTTATTGAAGAAAAAAGCTTCAGATGATTGTTGCATGATATTTTTTCCCAAGACGGTAAGTATTTTAACATTTTAACCATCCATAGTTGCTTCGGGCAACCGCCTTTCATGTCTTCGAATTCCCACACAAGAAGTCACCCCCCATTGATTTACTTAATGACTTTTTACAGATAACTGATATGTGAGTAGACACAATGGCGTACAGTAACACAATCACAATACACTGGATATGGTACGTTCTAGGAAAATCTCAGAATGATAAAAACCTGGGAAAAAAAAATCCGATTAGATTACTTGAACTTTTAATTAGAAGACACTAACTATTTTTAAAAAAGTGTGAAATGCTTTCTTAACAATGTGTTCACAAATATTTGCATAATATATTTTTTTTTTTTTTTTTTTAATTTATTTATTTATTTATGTTTCAAAAAATAGCTATTGAAATTTATGAAAGTAGAAAATTGTCAACAGCTGTTGTTTTGTCTTAGAAAGTTCCTACGAATAACTTTAGAATTTTAGAAAATTCGTTATTATCCAGATAAACATTCTTCCAAATATATTAAAAGTAAGTCCGAAATACTATACGGCTATTCATTCTCGCTACTAAAAATTCATTGAATCTATTTCAAATACCTTTGAAACTGTAAATTTTCATAAAGATAAAAAAATGACATCCCATGAAATACAGATAATTTATGTATATTTTAATAATTTTTTTGCAATTCCTAGATTGCACAAGATACATGGAGTTAAATGTAGATAAATATCAATATAATATCAAAGTTCAAATTAGCATATAGGAAAATAAAAGTTATTTAATTTAGATGTTGTTGTGTGGCTTAAGGGCCGCTTGATTGCATTAGTTCCTAGGCGTATAGTTGGAATGCACTTCGTCAGGGTTCTTTCTGAGGGGTCCTACCCGTATTTGCCCACAGTATATTTGGAGAAAACTGCAGAAAACTCCGAACGACTAGATTGATGAGCGCGAACTGGGAACGAATCTGGCACTTTCCATCTACCAGGTTTGAGAGCAGAATTATTTGATTTAGAATTATAAATTACATAATTAAAAAAAGAAAGAAAAGTAAAGTAAAGTAAACCGTAGAGTCGTTTTGCTACTCCTTCCTAATATTATATAGGAAGCTTGGGTATTATATAAAGTGATAAAAAATAATTACACAATATAATTTTCTATTTATTTATTTATTTTGTAACTTGTGTGACACTACATAGAATAGTCCATAACCCCCCCCCCCCCCAGACATATCATTTTCTTATACACGGTAATATAGTCGAATTACTTTTGTATGTCCATATACAAGAGAATAACACTTGTATTTTAAATTATTCATGAATTTAGAGTGTGTTACTAAAGAAATATTATTATAAATATAAAAAAATATATAAATAAATAAAACTTTTTTCAAAATTATCACAGGAAAAAATAAAAAATCCACTATTATGTTACTAAGTAAGTAAGAAGTATATGTTCTGTTAGCAAAGAAAAGAAAAGAGGAACAAAATCTAAGGAAAAAATAACAGTAAATGTTTAATAGTAATGAACCCTTCATCAGAATGAAAAGTCGAATTATTGTCTATGCAAATATTGATAAATTTTTTCATTTCTGTATGCTTAAAAATAAAAAATAAAATATATTAATGCCCCATTTTCCCATATGACAAATGACATCGATTACATAATATTTTTTCAATTATGTAAAGCTCAGAACGGTGAAAAAACTCGTCAGGAGTGACCTTTTTCCCCGTTGAGCACCAATGTACGATTTCTCTCGTTTGCAGCTATAATAGCAAATTGTTAACGGTTATACTATCGCACAAGAATTTAATTGAGGTTAAAAATGAAGAATAAAATGGAATAAACTATTTAATTCTAGGAATCAGAGAATCAAATAGAAAACAGCCATAAAAAACAAACATTACTCACAGGATGATACATTTGGAGTCACAAAGATTAAAACAAGCAAAATAATTCAAGGATTCAGTTCATAGCAGACAAAGTTCTATAACATTAGCAAAGTCAGACTTATAAACTAGTAATAAGTAATTTTATTTGCCTTTTAATTAGTCAAAAAAAAAAAAAAAAAAAAAAAAATGTCGTATCCACACACATCAAAAAGTTATCTTCTATAGACGAAGAAAGCACTCAAAAGTGTCACTATATATTACACTGAAAAAAAAAAAAAATAAATAAATAAAAAAGGGAATAAATAAAATGTGATATAGAAAATAAATTGCGGCTCCAGTAAAATAGCTCTATGTCATCCATTACAAATTTTAGTTCCTTTTGCTAGCACGTTTAACACACTATTCTGGAGCGTTTTCCTATATTATCGTGGTTAAACTTATTTAACTTTGCAAATAAAATGCGAACACTAGAGGCGAGTTTTAGTAACGAGTTTACTAATCAATTCCAGAAATGAAAGTGAGAATTTCTAGCAATACAAAGTATTCATAATATAAATGTATCGTTTTACCATCTTGAAAATTATAAATTAAAATTTCTCCATCATTTCATCTATTCAGTTTATTAGTTTACTTTATATGCATAATACAGAAATCTAAAGTTCTTGTTTAGGGATTCATAAAATGGCTATTTATATGTTCTAGACGAAAGCTGTACATATATATTCTTAATGTAATTTCTACAGAGAAAAAAATTAGAAACATACTCTATGAAGATATGATTCTTCTCACTTTTCTATCCATGTGCTATTTTAAAACGCATTTATTATTTCAATATATAATAAGCATATAATATTTCATTTTACACTACTATTAAATTATAAATTAATACTACTTTTGAAAATTTTAAAACTTATAATATTAATTGTTATTTTATATAATAATGCTACATAAAATTTCATTCGCATAAAGTAAAACTTGTAAGACTCAAAATTGTTTACTAAAATTTTGATTATACTTCTGCTGTTGTCATTTCATTTTAGTCCGATGGAGGAGGTATGTCCTATATTACTAAATAAATATTTCGTGTTATTTCTATTTGTCTTAATTTTCTAAATATTACCTTTTAAAATGCATTTAAAATCTTTGTGCTGAGTGTTTTTAGAATACAAAATCACAGGATCTTTTTTACCAACTGCAAAAAATGCAAAAGGTGTTTCCTATGTTATGTTCTTTATAAAAAGTATTCTTTTAAAAATACCGATCGTAAACTTTAATACATTAGAAATATTTTGCAAGTTCCTATACACCCATAAGTTACCCAAATTATACCATTTTTAACAGAGAATATGCCATAGAAAACTTGAAACACTTATACTAGCTTCAAGCCATTTAATAAATATTAGCGCGTGATCATGTAGGTTAATAGACAAACAAATAGAAAAGACGAAATGAATCCTTACCCTCTCTCAAATATTCTTAGAATCTTTTAAAGTGCATTTCACGACTGAAAACGCATAATCGCATAATATTTTAGGACAAATGAAATCAAATATATAAGATGTAGCGAAGATGGCATTATTATTATTTTAGTATTTTTTATACGTATTAGCAAGTAAAAGTTCTTAACCAATACCCCCATTATTTTTTTAATTAATTAATTCAAGTAATTAAATTTATCTTTTAAATTACTTCCAAATTTTTAATATTATATTAATAAGAAAAAGTAGTCTTAAATTAGGGAATACCCTACTATTCTTTTACATTCTACTTTCTATACATTATTCTTATTATTTTGCAAATTTATCACCCTGTAATTATGAAATATAAATATATATAATTATTATTATTATTATTATTATTATGAGTTTTACTTGAGTTTTTATTTTCTTACAATGAACTTTAAACGAAAATATTTTATTATTATTATTATTATTATTATTTTATTAAATTTAAATGAAAAAAAAAAATCTAATAATAATTTATTACTTTTTAAGATTCTTACTAAGTAACAGCTATAAAAATTAACATTAATATAAAGCATTGTGCTTAAATTATTTTTTCTGTTTATTAATATATTTTGCCCTGTATCATATCAATTAAATCAGGATAAAATATTAAAAAATAAAATAAACTTAACGAAAACCCAGATAGTTTATTACTTTCAAATTATTATTAGATAATAACGAGAAAAAGTTGTTTTTTATAATAATAAATTATTTTATTGTATGAATAAATCAATTGTATTTTTAAATTTTTGTCGTATTACATTTTCAAAGCAATCTTTTCATTACCCATCATACATACTATAGATATTGGGTTCTTAGGCAGTCATACATTTTTTCATCCGCCGTTTTTTAACATTTCTACGCGTTTTCAGATGTGAAGAATGTAAAAATCATAATATTGATGTGGTTTCCGTTTTTTAGTTCGTTTGTGTGTGAGTTAATTAGTATGAGTGCACGACATTACAAGAACAATAAATTTTTTTAAAGAAATTAAAACTTCTTATGCATTAAGAAATTAATTTTAATAAGCTATTTTTGAGTACTGGATTTTTTTTATTATTGCTTATAAAAATTAATTTAAAGTAAAAAAAAAAAAAAAAAAGGAAAAGGAAAATCAAACAAATAGAAAGACGAAATGAAGTCATACTCACTCGAAATCATTCTTAGAAGCTGTTAAAAAGCATTTCAAAACTGAAAAAGCATTTTCATTTACAATTATTAATTATTCGATTTTTTTCCGATCACTATATTTCCTGGTGACTTTTTTTCCGTTTTTTTTTTTTTTTTTTTTTTCTTTTTGGTGGCATTTTTCGGATGACTTTCGTTCCGCCAATCCCCTTTTATACAGTAAATTTTTTAATTTAATTTAATTTAATTTTCTTTTTTCTCTGGCGACTTTTTTTCGGCAATTTTTCCGCCAGTCTATTGGTCTCTTACAATAAACTTGCAGATACTATACAACTATCAACATAATCTTGCATAAAAAAATAATTTAATATAATTTAACCATTCTATATTAGTCACATGTGCGATCTATCTCACAGTTAATTATTTCTAGAATGAAGCCACTACCGTTTTTGTTAGTGAATTAAAATAGATTTATTCTGAAAATAAATAAAATTTTATATTTCACATAACTGGTAAATGGAAATATTTATTACTGTTTATTACTATTAGCTATTTATTTATTACTGGAAATATTTATTACTGTTTATTGTTGTTAACTATTATTATACGCTTTTGAAACAATATGAAAAGTCATTAACAGCTTAATTCGAATGAACATCTTAAATGACTTTTAAGAAATAATAATGCAATATATATAAGAAATATTTTTAGGAGTGAATTATTTAAAATGGGAACATAATTTGATAAACCAATGTAATTATAATCGGAAAATACTCTTATATTGAAACATTAATTAAGTCATACAAATATTAATTTTACTCTAATTGTTTTTATATAAGTTAGCGAGTGAAAAACAAACTTACAGGTATAGTTAAAAGTGAACAGTTAATATAAATATTAAGTTTATTCATTATTAACATCCTGGGACGGAAAACATTTTAAAAGTATTAAGCATATTTAATAATGACTATCAAAAAATGTTATTAAATCATCCGCATTTAATAATCTATAAAAAGAAAAATTAATATTTCTCATTAACCATTTAAAAATATCTTTTTAATATTTATATGTGTATACGTACATAAAGAAAAAATATTATTAACCGTGCAATTATTTACTTTAAAAAAGTATGAATAAAGAATGATTTTTATAGATTTTAATCATTTCGTAAGTTTTTATTTTAAATTGTGTATGAAATTAAAATGTTTTATTGAGTGCTGATGTGCATTGCACTTAAATATACGTGCTTGTCCTCTCATACTCTTTTATAAGAGTGTGAAGTTTTGTGCTTAAAAAAAATAACATCTCACTTTATACTATTTCATTACATAAGTAATGTTTTCTTATATTTTCCCTCCATCATTTCCCCAATGAAACAAATCTCCCTTTTTTCCCCTTAAAGAACGCGCGGAATTCTTCAAAGTAGCGGAGTACAAAATCAAGGCTCACGCCTACCCCAAAAGTGGGGGTGAAATTTTCTCCAAGATGAATTGAAATTCCGGTCTTTTCACGTACCTAGGAAAATTCAAGTACGGTTGTCAGAGAGTTAATGCTCAATGGCATAGTTTTATACAGTGTTTTAATATAAAACTGAGAAATTTCAATGTGCCAAATATCACAAATAAATTTTTCTAGTTCTATCAGAGTTATAGGCTGCAAATTTCAAATCCTTTCCCCTCTGGGATAGTTTTATACAGTGTGGTATAGTTTTATACAGTGTTTTAAATAAATTATGCTGCTAAACACTTTTTCTGAATCTCTTTTATGTTTAAATGTAATACAAACCGATTTTATAAGCAATGGCTTTTTAACTTACGGTCATCTCGCTTGGATGAGCAACATGGCCGCATAAAACCAAATTTCCAGTTTAAACAGCCAAAAAATTTTATATCTTGCTAAAAACCCTTTTACCAATATTTCGTTAACATTTAATTATTTTGCCATCTCACGTATTAAAATATTTTTTGATTTTCATTAAAAAATTAATACTTTTTGTGGCATCGTTAACTGCCTTATTCTTACCATTTTTAAAATAGTTTCTAAAATCACAATTTTCCTGACAATTGCATTTTGTTTTTAACACTGAACTCAAAGCTAAAGTGTATGTGGAGGACAACATAATAAAAACTGTTTGAAAATTTGCTTTTTAAACGATAAAATTGGCGGTGGTAGAAGGCGAAAAGGAAAATATCCAAGTGCGGCTTTTTTTAATGTAAATTCTTTTTTGTGGTATTACTGACTTCTATACGTATGAAATTAATAGTATAATATTATTTAAATACTTAATTTCTAATAATGAATGAATTAAACACTTATGAATATCGTACACTTTAAAATAACTAAAGTGTACGATATCGAATGAATACACTACAAATTTCGTTACGAAATATCTAATTTGGTTGTAAACAGCTTGAGAATTTGCTTAGGTTCTGATGATTTTACAACATTTAAATTCGTCAATAATATTTTTAAATTAACTTTTGTTTTCTTATGAATTAAATAAATTATGTTTTAATTACATTCTAGAGTGATTATGTTTTTTCTTCTGGTCAAGTATTAACTTGAAACACTTTATATGCATCTGTCACAAGCCAAAGTTTATTTTCTGTTGCTTTTACATACATATTACACACATGATTAAAAATGTTGCATCATTCTAGCATGTCAATAGAAGTATACCTTTAAATTTACGAGACGTACTTTATGAAACTACTTAAATTAATGTCTTAAATGGTTAAACATGGAAAAAAAAAAAAAAAAAAAAAAAAAGGCTGTTTTGTGCTCTTTTTTTTTTTTTAACATGAACTATTATTATCGTGAACGCTTGGTTCAGTACTATCAACTTTATAAGAATCTATCATTATTAAACGAATTTTTTTTTCTCTTCAATTTATATATACATAACATTAACAATATTGCATTACAGTAACCGCCGCTTAATAAAATCACTGGTTTAAAAAATCAGCCGCTTAATCTGATCAAATTGCCAGGACCGGAATCAAATCAATACAAACCATTGTTGAAACCGCCGCTTAATAAAATCAGCATCACCGGTTAATAAACTCAAAAATATCTCCTCTGCAGCCAAAATTATCATTTATGCACACTAAATTTTTTTTTTATTTACATTGTGATTT
Source organism: Salticus scenicus (assembly GCA_963930645.1). Taxonomy (NCBI): domain Eukaryota; kingdom Metazoa; phylum Arthropoda; class Arachnida; order Araneae; family Salticidae; genus Salticus; species Salticus scenicus. Next base: position 4,322,657 of record OZ005649.1, on the reverse strand, counting down.
TATTTTATTCATTTATTTTTAAAATAAAAAAATTAATTAAAGTACCCGTTATCGCTCATTGTCGAAAATTTTACACTTTCAGCATAGTTACGAATTAAACATGTCCCATAACTTATCTCTTTAACAATTTCAAGGAACATATTCTTCAAAGCGCAGTAATAAGTTACAAATTTGATTTGATTTGCAAATGATATATATATATTTTAATTTTTAATTGTTAAAAGACAATTTCTACTTCTTATTTTGAAATAGCTATAAATTAAGAGGTTCAAACGGAAAGATTTTACATTTATAAGAAAAGCGTGAACTTTTGGTAAAATAATGATGATTTTCTTCGAAGGAAAGCGCATAGAAATTTGGAATATGTTTAATTTGCTTATATCATTTGCTTATATCAGAGGAATAATTAATTATCTATCAAAAATTAATTAATATTGTTTACTAATTCCATTATTCGTAACCTTTTGAAATTTCTTTCCAAATTCAGGGAAATAATACCTTTTCCTTGAGTGTAGGAACGTCCGCCGGATATAAAAATCAGCCGCTTTATAAAATCATTTTGCCTCAGGACAAATGTGATTTTAATAAGCGGCGGGAACTGTATTTAAGTATGTCAATAGTATATTTAAGATTCGTTAGAATTATTGAATAAGTTAATGAAACTATTTTAATAACAATATAAATTAGGTAAACATAAAAAGACGTTTTGTGAATTTTTCTTTTACCTGAATATTATTAACTTTAACAACGCTTGGTTTAAAACTATCGACTTTATAAGCAAATTTTTTTTTTTTTTCTCTTCATTTTATATACATGTCACTAACAATATTACATCATTTAACCATGTCAGTATTATAGTTAAGACTTATTAGACTTACTTTATAAATTAATAAAACTGTTTAACTTACACCCTTAACTGATTAAACATAGAAAGATGTTTTGTGAATTTTTCTTTTACCTAGGTTATTAATAGCTTGAATGCTTGGTTTAGTACTACCAAATTTAAAAGCATCAACAGTAAGCAAAAGCATTTTTTTTTCTCTTCAATTGATATGCACGACATTAACAATATTGCGTTATTAAGTATATGTCAATAGCATATTTAAAATTTTTAGATTTACTGAAAAAAGTAGCGAAACTGTTTTAATAACTGCCTTAACTGGTTAAACATAGGAAGCAGTTTTGTGAATTTTTCTTTTATTTGGACTATTAATAGCCTGAAATGCTTGGTTTGGTGCTATTTAATTCATGAGTATCTACACAGAAAATAAGTTTTATCGAAACAAACATTTTGTTAAATCAAGCAAACTGTTTTGTTAATATAGCCTCAACAAAAATTTTATCCCCAGATCCCAAATTACTTTGTTTGAACCAAAGAATTTTGTTAATTCAATAAATTATTCTATAAATCAACAAAATTATTTGGTTGATTTAAACAAACCATTTGATTCAGCACACCACCCACTCATTAGCTGTTTACAGAGAGATTATGACGCAAATTATAGAATTAACAAATGACAGTGATTTTTCTTTCAACCGTAGTTGATTTGGTTAAATGAACAAAATTATTGTTAAAACTATAAAATAAATCTAAAATCAGTCAAATAAATATATATAATATATATTTTTTTTTTTTTTCAGTGTATCATTAAAATAAAAAATAAAAAAAAGAATAATTTTCTTTTGATTTTATATACATGACATTAATAATATTACATTATTAAATCAAGTCAACGATATATTTAAGACTTATTACTCTATCTTAAAAGTTAATGAAACAACTTAACATACAGTCTTAACTGGTTAAACATAGAAAACTGTTTTCGGAATTTTTCTTTTACCTGGGCTATTGTCTAGTATTATAAGACTTCATAAGCTTCTATCATACGCAAAAGCATTCTCTTTCTCTTAATTTTACAGTAGTGACGTTAATAACAACATTAGTATTATTTAAATAATGCTAATAATATTTTAAAGATTTATTACACTTACTTTATAAATTAATGAAACTATTTAAATTACATCCTTAACTGGTTAAACATAAAATGAGGTATTGTGGATTTTTCTTTTAGTTGGACTTTTATTAGTTTGAACGCTTGGTTTAGTACAGTAGAACTTGGGTAATTCGAAGTTGAAGGGGGCCAGAGAAAAATTCGAAGTATCCAAAAATTCGAATTACATATACTATTTTGTCAAAAAAAAAGAGTAAATTAAAAAATTAAAACTCTACGACCAAAGATTTAGCACATAAACTTTATATCTATGTATACTGCTACATCCCCCCCCCCAATTAAATCAATATTTTTTACGAGCTTAATTATTCAACATTTTTTAAAAAAATAGTCAGATATTTTTTATTTCTTCTTTATGTACAATCTTTGTGTCATAGCATATGACTTGATACAAAAATAGAATCTTCTACATTAGACATGACTTTCAATTCAAAAAAACTTAAGTTCATGTATATTCACAATATCTTCTGATGCACTAGCTAGGGGCTTCTCTTGTATTTCCTTATTTTCTTTTGAAAGACTGTTAAAATGTATTAGCTGAGAAAAATCTCGGGAACAAATTTTACTGTAATATTTTAAAGGTAATCGTATGAAAAATTCGAATTATCCAAAATAGAATTTGAATTATCCACGATTTTTTAACATTATTTTAATATAAAATTCATGGGACCGTGTAAAAAATTCGAATTATCCAGAATTTCGAATTAAACTAATTCGAATTATTAAAGTTTCACTGTACTATTGAATTTATAAGCATCTGTCATTAGAAAAGGATAATTTTCTCCTGAATTTATACATGACATTAAGAATATTACATTATTGAAGCATGCCAATGATATATTTAAAATTTATTGGTCTTATTTAAAAAAAAAAAAAAAAAATGATGAAATTATTTATCATAGAGCAGGGGTCGCAACGTTCCTATATTTTTACGAACTTTTTATTATACTTTCACCACAATTTTCAGAAAGAAAATTTTATTAAATGTTTTTATGCTATTTTAGCATGAAAACTTTGAAAATTGTGGTGAGAGTATCAAAAAATGATGGTAAAAAAAATAGGAACGCTCCGACCCCTGTCATAGAGAGTCTTAACTAGTAAAACATAGAAAGTTGTTTTGCGAATATTTCTTTTACCTGGGCTATTATTAGCTTGAACGCTTGGTTTGGCGCTATTGACTTTATAGGCATCTCTCCGCTTCGTAAGACGGACTCGAAATACCTTGAATGGCTGGGTATAGCTATATTTTTTAACTCCATCAGTTTTGCGTTTCCGCCGGCACCATGCGTTTGCTAGGACAGGAGACCTTTTTGTATCGGCCACCGCCGCTAGCATCTGGGACGACAATAGCAATGTCGCTCACAAATTTGCGTTCGATCGAAAAACACGTAGGCGAGCGTACGGAGATGAGAGAGCCAGGTGTGCGCAGACTCTACCGCGATTTATATATAGCGCCTACTGATAAACTAGTGCACGGGCGAGATGGATTAATTTTAGATTCTATATTGATTTGTTTCACCAAACCTAACTAACAAGAAATGGTTCCCATGGAAATAATTTATTTTCTTCATTCGTTTCTGCCAAGCATAAATAAATTGAAAAGAAATGGATGATAATGGTTCATCATGAGTGATAATTTCCAAAAATGAGCTGGCCAAAAGATTGTTAGGTAAAATAAAAGTGTAATGTAGCGCTTAATGATGGGGTTTTAAAAGAGATAGAGATAAGAGTTTGTAAAGCGAACAAATCAATGCTTTATAAATGTCATTCCTCTTCCACAGCCATGTTTTTGCTGCTTCTTATAATCGAGTGAAATGTTCTTAAAAATTCAATATTTGAAGTATATAAAGAGTTTATATTCGATTCTTTCTTGCCAGTTATTAATATGCCTTCCAAATTTACAGTCTACTGTTTCAGAACAGCTATTTTTACGAAGAGTAATTTAAAAAAATGACATTGATATATTTTATTTAAAATTTTTATTTTGAAAGAAGTCGGTTCTCCAGGAAAAAATATCCCCAATTGTCTATATTACAAGGAATTATCTTCGGCAAACCGAAAGAGCTGTATTCTATGTAATGCTTAACTTACTTATATATATAAAGTAATCATATATATATATATATATATTTAAGCATTTAAATGTTATTAAAAAGATGCACTGTTAAAAATTTCTGTAAATTTAATATAAATATTTATCCAGAGTCTCTGTAAATTTACAGTAATTCTTAGTTAAAAGTGAATAATCAAGATTCTCAATCTTTATTATTTTTTATTTTTTTTACGCAATTTTATTATTTAACTTTTTAATTAAAATTAAAAATGGCTGTTTCTACTTTAGAAAAAGCATTCCAAGTCCGAAATATATCCTCAACAATAATTTTTTTAATTAATATTAGTTATTAAAATGAATGTATAAAATAAGTTTTTTAACATCTTCGTTTATTTTTCTCTGTAATTTTACGTAAGACTTAAGATAATAGATTACACAGAGTTTTCTGTTGAAATTTTTAACAGTGTGTTTAGTATATCTCAGAAGATATATTCAGGTATACTCAGTAATGTCTTTCTACAATGGAAATGGGAGGAATTATTACATAACGCTTGTATACAAACATAGATTAAAGCACTTTATTGCGTATGGATAATATATGTTCAAAGAGTTCACAGTTATAACGACTCCCTATACGCAATGCTTCTGTAATAGTATAGTTAACGTCAATTGTGTGTTTGCTCATTGATTAACTTGTAGTTATAGCGATAGGTACTAGGACGATAATTGATACTTAGTAACAAATATAGACTTAATGTCATGAAGTTGTACTAATATATCTCCTGCTGATAAGTTAATACAAGTATTTTAAAATATATAGTTCGTGCAACATTATATACATAAAATAAGCTTAAAATAAAATAGCAATTCAAATATATAAATTTCATCCATGCCTTCTTTTATCAGGCCCATTCATAGAATATTTAGCTTTTCTTTTACTTTAAATTTGAATAACGGTTAAAAAAAAAAAAAAAAAAAAAAAAAAAAAAAAAAATCTGTTTTTAATAATTTGTATTATTGTTCAAAAAAGCGTATAAAATCCAATTAATGGAAGAAATGTCAAAGAAATTTATAAGAATAGAAAGTATATACCTCACTTTAATCTCACTCCATGGCACTAGATGCTTCATGTAGCCAAAAGGATTTTATAGAACAAAGTCGCTGTTTTTGCTCGACATTTATTGCATACATAATAAATACTTCATATACTTCATGTATGTCGTTTTTAATTCTCATATTATTATTTTAAAAATCTCCCTTCAATCTTAGAAAAAATGTAAGGAGTATAAAAAGTAAATACTTTTTAACTCTTTTTTTCAATTCTTACTATTAGCTCACACTCTCCCTATATATGTCTTGTACAAATCTTGCAATCGATTTTTAACTAACTTCCCGACTAGATAGAAATCTGAAATTTTCAGGATTGCTCAGAACACGGTGACAACACAATACTTCGAAGTTCGATTTTCGAATTTTTTATTAGTTTTCTTATAATGAATTAAAATATGAAAATAATAACATCCTAATAGCGTTAATAAAGCCATTAAAATATTAGCTATAATTTAATAGTTGGAAAAAAAAAAAAAAAACTAGTTGGCATAGGTGGACTCTGCTCAGTTCCCCATCATATTTATGTTCTCAGAAATTTCTAGTGCGAGGCATATTATAATCATGTTAAAAGAAATGAATTTGACCAAAGCTTGATATAGTAACAGAATGAAATCCCCGCCTAATAGGCTATCCACCGTTCACTTGGATATAATTATCTTATTCTAATTTATTAATTTATTTTATCAGGGTCAATTCTGTTGTTTAGTTTTCATGCTACTATTTCCAATGCAATAAACCTCAAAATTCATATTTATATGAAAAATTTACAATTTCGCTATGTTGATAAAATCGTAAATTACGAATAATTTACGAAAATTTCCTAGTAGAATATTTGTATTCAATCATGTTCAAACAAATATCATAAACTTAATTTTGAAGTTGTCTAATGTATTTAGGATCCTCAAAATGGAAGTTTATGATCAATTTGGCCTTATTCTGACATGTTAAGTAAATCGTAAATTCCAAATAACTTACGAATTTTTTTAATTGGAAAAATCATAGTCTATGATATTCATGCCAGTATCCTGAATAATATTTCGAAAGTGGTTTGACATCTTTACGCTGAAAATATCCCTCAAGATTGACGTTTATGTGAAATTTTGCTCTATTCTGACATGTTAAGAAATTCGTAAATTCCCAATAACTTACGAAATCTTTATATTAGAAAATTCATAGTCATTAATATTCATACGTGTCCTAAATAATATTTCAAAAGTAGTCTGACATGTTTACGATGAAAATATCTCTCAAAATTGACGTTTATGTGAAATTTTGCCTTATATTGCCATGTTAAGAAATTCGTAAATTTCCAGTAACTTGCGAAATTTTCAAAGTAGCATATTTATAGTTACTGATGTTCATTCCGGCATCAAAACTGATATTTTAAAACTGGTCTGACATTTTTACAGTAAAAAGTTTTCATTTAATGCACGTTTAAGTGAATTTTTGTCCTATTCTCCCATGTTAAGAAAATCGTAAATTTCTCATAACTTACGAAGTTTTTAAAATCGAATGTTGCAAATAAATAGGGTTCTTGCCAGTGTCGAAAGTAATATTTTAAAACTGATCTGACCTCTCTGCGACAATTTGTTTTTGAGATATCGTGTACACAGACTAACAAACTAACGGACTGACCCACAAACAGACTAACATACTAACAGACTAACAGACACCCTACAGACAGACACCATAGAAATTTTGTCATTTTCGGATTCCTCACACCTGAAAACGTGTAGAAAAGTCAAAAAACCGAGGTCGAAAATTTTCACGATTACCTAAGTTCCCCATACCTATAGTATGATGGGGAACTAAAAAAAAAATATTACGAGTTCATTTCCTTTCGACATAAAAATAAATGTATTTAATTTAACGTGAACATTAAAAAATCATAAAAAAGTTAAATTATGCATCTCACAAAAATTGACGTCATTTTTTATGCACATTGATAAGAGATCTATGATTCATCAGAAAGTTTAAAATATGGTATATAAAAAGTTTTTTTTTATCTTATAATTATTTTTCTTTTATTTTGCACGCTCTTTTTATTTCCTAATTCAAAATTATTAAAAAAAAAAAAAAAAAAAAAAAATCGATAGTGTTTGAAAGTAGGAATTGACTTAATTTTTTTTTTTTCTTTTATATTAGTTGTTTGAGGTCTTGATACCTTTTTCGACCTCTATGTACCAATGGTATGCTGAAGTACCACATCACTAAATCCTCATTAATTACTATGATGAGGTGGTATGCATAGCTTTTATTGCATACTTCCTTTAAAAAATAAATAAATAAATAAATACTCTTCGGTATAATAAAAAATAAAAAGATATTTCATTTATGACAAAATTATTGCGCCGGAAAAAAAAAAGTTTTAATAATTTAACAGAATATTTATTATGTATAAAAAAAAAAAATAACAAAAAGACGATCAGCATTTCCTACTAGCTTGGCGTAGATATTAATAAAATATAAACATTTCGACCTTCTCACCCTCCCTCCCCTCAAAAAAAAAAAAAAAAAAAAAAAAAAAAATCGATACCGTCCGTTTCGATACTAATTATTATTAATTTTGCTTTCTTTTCTTTTTCTTTCAAAAAAAAAAAAAAAAAAAAAAAAAAACATTTTGATAAAATTCTGGCAAAAGCAGAATTTAGTTTAGTATGGAGGACTATTAGGTTTTTTTTTTTTTTTTTCAAATTATAACATCGCTTTCAAATTATTCAATTACATTTTCGATTCCGATAATTGTCCAACTATCGTAAAACTGGTATCGGAAAAATCCGTAGATTGAGACTAATAGTCCTTTGTATTAAAAAATGTTTTAAATACATTTTTTTGTCTGCTTATAATGTAGTAGATAAAGGGTTTAGGGAACAAGAGACGTTAAATTTTTGAAAATCGACGCAATTAAAAATATCCATATAGTTATTATAAAATGTGCGAATCTATATAACACCTTTAAAATAATACCATTCTACAGTTCCTCCAGCGCATTATTCAAAAGCTTTTCCAAAATTAAAAAAATTTATTTTTCTTGGATTCAAACTTTCGGGAATAACAACTTGCGAATTTATTTTCACCCAATCATTTAAAAAAAAATGTATGAGTATTGATCAGTGTGTTTGTCACAAAACTGGACATTCATTCTGATATCAAGAAATTATTACATTTATCTCGACCTCTCAAATTCAGTAGCATGACAAACATTCATAAAGATTTCAAATTTTTAACTTCTTTTTTTTTTCTTTTTTCTTTTTTTTTTTAACTGATGGCGTAAATAAGATACAAAAAATTGAATGTACAGATGTGTTCAGTTACACACAAACACACACACAAATTTATGCTTATTGTGTAGGGTAACCATACGTCCTTAAAGTTCGAAGAAAAAAATTCCCATTTTGAATTTGAAATCGTTTATCTTAAGTTTTGAAAGAATTTAGCAAATAGATATTTGTCATTATTATTATCTTTATTGTCCTCAAAGAATACAAAAACACTACCGGAATTGGATAATTGAAATATTTTTAACGTTATTTCATTATAAAAGTACTCTAATAGGGTCACTACATTATTATATTTAGTGTATAAAAATTATTTTTGCTAAATCCACATACCTAATTTCGTTCTATTTTTTTCGAAAGCATTCTTTAAAATGAAAACTTTACTAGTTAATAAAACAATTTTCGCAATATGTTAGAATACTACAACTAGTCTATGTTTCAAATAAATTTATATTATGAATATGTCGGCAAGAAAGAAGGAAAAAGTGACTAAAATTAATAAATAAAATGTGATTAGTCATGTATAGAAATCTATACACCTAACTTGGATAATTTCCGTACATATATGCAGAGCGTAACTAAAATAATGGCCATAACTTTAAATGGCAATAAAAATGACCAAAACAAACAATTTTTACCCCATAATGTAAGGTCGAAAAGCAAACAGCAGCCCGCAAAAGGACACATGTGAATGAAAATGAAGAACACGGTAAACATGAACAAAGTGGTGTCTCATTCAGTACAGCACCCTCTGACTACTCGTCGCTTCGTTTCCGATTCTATTTTGTATAGAGGAAGTATTTTATTTTGATCAGTTCTATCCCTTCTTAAAACTATGAGTATCCAATATCTTTCTGATGAAAATAGAACTCATATGTTTATGTCAGGTTTTCCTTTATTATCCCTTGATAAGAAAATTGTGAATTTCCAATGACCGAGGAAGTTTTCAAATTAGAATGTTGAAAGCAAAAAGAACTTTTGAAAATATTATAGGTGATATTTTAAAATTAGTATGACCTCCATGCGGTCATTTGTTCTTGACATAATATGTACTCACACTGACAAAACTAACAAGCATACCTAAAGACGGACACCATACTGATTTTTACATTTTCGGTCTCCTCACACCTCAAAGTGTGTAAAAACGTTAAAAAAAAAAAAAAAAACGAAGTCGAAAATTTGCACGAATACCTAAATTCTCCAAACTTATTGTATGATGGGGAACTAATAAAATACACTGGCGTTCAAAATTAAAGCAATAACCTGTTTTCTAGTGTTCTTTTGCGCATAACTTTTAAACAAATAAACATATTTACATAAAATTTGGATGGCGTGTCTGTTATCATATCATTGATCGAATTTTATATAACTTTAGCATAAGTAATAAGTTTTAAAGTAATAACTATTCAATTTTTCTCAAAATTAAGCTTTGAAAAAAAAATGAAAAATTTCAACAATTTTAGAAAAGAAAACATAATGAAAAATGGTCATAAGGGTGGATTACATATAAGTGAAGATGTACGTGAATTTATATGTTAGATTGAAATTGGATTTTTCTTCCTGTATTCATTTTTCTGTTTCTCTTTTCTTTTTTAACACGCTTTTATTAGCTTCACCTGTATGTATGTTTGTAGTTTGTATGTATAATGTATGTTTGTAACCGCTCTGGGAGCAAACAAAAAATCTATATTGTAAAAAAAAAAAACTTTCCCTACATGAACGCTGTGGCTGTTAGGTAAAGCTCCGCGCTATGAATCTAAAGGTCTAGCGTTCGAGTCCAGTCAGGGGAGATTTTTTAAAAATGGTTTTTGTTTAATTTTAAATTATTTTAATTAAATATTTAAATGTATGTAAATATTATGGTGTGTCACTCACACAATTTTCTCTTACCCTGCATTTTAATACTAAGATAGATATTTTGTGCTTTTTAGTTCACATATTTTCACATTTCTCTAAAAGCGTGTTCATTAATTTTTTAAAACTATAATATTATTTCTCATATGAATAACTTCTTTAAAAATATACACACAAACATGAAAATTGGATAAGACGTTCATTATGAAATTATTTATCGACATTTTTATTATTCTGGTGATGATCATAGTTTACAAAGTAGTAATTTTATTTTTTCAAAAAATCCGTTATAAATTTAAAAGAAAAGTGAATACCGAAAGAAAAAATTAGGATTTAGTTTAACATTTTAAGGTATGTGTGTGTTCAACTATCAGCAATGCATTCTTAACACCATTTTTCATTAAGTTTTCTTTTCTAAAATTGTTGAAATTTTTAAATTTAATAATTATAATTAATAAAAATTTAATAATTATACGTTTAAAAATTATTACTTATGCTAAAGTTATATGAAATTTGATTAATGATATGATAATCAAGCCATGCAAATTTTATGTTCATATGTTTGTTTGTTTAAAAGTTATGCACAAAAGAAGAAAACAAGTTGTTGCTTTTAATTTTGAACACCAGTGTACCTGATGTATCAATATATTCAGACTAGACATTTTTCTCTTCTGTCGGGCACAATTTAATGAGGTCAAATATTTTACGGTTAAGAAACGATTCAGTATTATTCTTCCTGTTTTTGATTGAATTTAGGGCACACGCATTTCTAGAACTGGAATTCATCAATAATTATTGAATTTTATTGCTGGACGAACCAAACAATATACAAAATAGAGGTGCCAAGTTTCAATAAGAGCTATCAGTAATCAGAGTTACATACTTATGAACGTGGAGACGTGAACCGTGTCACGGAATAATTTTTATGCACAAGACCACATATAATAATGAATTGCACTGTTTTTGTTAAACAAATATATATTAATTAAAAAATTAAGAATTTCTAAAACAAAAGTTAATAAATATGTATTTATTTACCTTCTTAAAAAATGAAAGTTTTTTTTTAAAACCTGCTTTGGAAGAGTTAGAAACATTTGGATCTCTCTTTCTTTCTTTCTTTCTTTTTTTTTTTTTTTTTGGGGGGGGGGGTACAAAAATTTATTATTTTTATTATTTAATAGTCACTTTTTCATAGACAACTGTTTTTATGGCATTAGATACTAAAACATTGTTCTTTTTTTAATAAAACATTTTTATTATTTTTTCTTTTCTTTATGCATTTTGCATAAAACCTAACATATCTTTTGTTTGATGGTATAGTATGTATTTTAAATTTATTAAGGAAAAACAAATAGATTCATGCAGTTCAGCAATAAAGCCTAAAAATAATTACATATGTGAGAAATATTGAGCACTTCTATCACTTTTTTGGTTCTAGAAGTAATCCCTGATCACTAGCTGGGAAGCGGATGGGGCAGTCATAATATAAATAATTAGATAAATGAAACAATTCTACTTCTTTATAGGTTCTAGAAACTAATAAGGCAAGTTTAAAATGAATATTGACATTTATCTTGCTGATGAAGAACGATTGGGAAACTAAAGGCTTTTGCAGAGATTTTAATCAACGATGGCTGGTTGGAGATAAGAAAAGAGAGGGGGGGGGGTCAAAAAATAATTACATTAGCAAGAAATATTATATAATTCTATTTCTTTATAGTTTCTAGAATCTTATAAAGTAAGTGAAAAATGAATATTGACATTTATGTTGTGGATGGAGAAAAATTGTGAATTGGAATGCTTCCGTTGAGCGTTTGATTGTCAATCGTTAGTGGAGATTTTTTTTTTTTTTTAATCCGCGATTTTTTAAAAAGCGTATAATCCGTAATTTTTATATGTTGTCCATAATGCCGTAATTATTACCGTAAATCCGTAATAATTACGGACAAATCGTAATACTTGGTACCTCTAACGAAATAATCTTCATTTCGTTATTATTATAAAGTTTAAATCAGGAATTTCGGTTGTGAGTCAAGTTATTAAAAAGAATGTTGTTGTTATTATTATTTACAGACAAAACTTTTATTTATATTTTTATTATACACACATATTTAATAATTCCTTTTATAAGAAATGGTTTTAACATAGAAAAGAGTTTTTCATTGTCGCTAAATTGTATGGATCAATTTTATAACAAATTAAAATGTTTTAAAAACTTTTATTTCAAAATGTTGTACACCCTTTTTTTTTTTTTTTTTTTTTTTTTAATATGCTTGGAGATTAAACTTCTTAAAAAAGAAAAAAACATCTGGAATTTAGAAAAAACGCAGTTTATTTAATGATATAGAGGACAGAGATTCGTGTGAGACATTCACATGAGTTTCGAATAAAACCACAAAAAACTCCAAATATCTGGAACGATGAACGCGGCTTGGGTTTGGATCATGTTGCTCCAGTTTACCAGCTCAAAGAACAGAACCTCTGGATCACTGCTGGGGCGATTACTTAATGGATAAAAACCTATTTTTAGCAGGGTTGGCAAAAACCCAACCCATTGGAATTGTTTTTATTTTTCTGGATTTTTGTAAATATATCCGTACTACAATGTTAAATATATATTAATATTTGTTAATTAGTATTAATTAAATTATTTGGTATACTCATTATATTGTATAGCCGTAGTCAATTATATTAGACTGTAAATTAATATATCTCTAATACTGAACTTAGTAATTAAAATTAGCCGCAGTAAGTTAAAACAAATTAGAGATAGGTAAAACTGGCGTTTTTAGAAATAATTGTATTTCTTTTTGATATATTGCACTAAAGTAAATTAATTAATTAATAAAAATTAAGCGGTTTTTAGCAAAAAAATAAGGTCTGTTTGCAAAATACTATATAGATGGGATTTGCTAACTAATAAATAGTTTGCTTTTTTACCCCCCATCCTTTTTTTTTTTTTAATGGGACCACCCAAAAAAAGTCAAGTCGGTTATTTTTGGGCTGGGCAAAGATTGCCATCTCTTCTTTTCAACAATGGTGTATTGCACTTAAAATTATTAAATGAAAAATTATACTAAAATTCATAATGGATCTTACGTAGAAGATTCTATTCCGGACAAATTCTATAAAGAAATGCTAATGAATTATATAAAAAAAAGAACTATACAGAAGAAAACAATTATTATTCTAAATGAAAAGATATATATAACTTAAAAGGGGAAAAATAATAAAATAAAAAGAAAGAAAGAAAGAAACAGAAGCTTTTTTATGTTTTCTAAGTAATAGGTATAAAATTCCATGAAAAACAGAATTTACTTTAATAAAATAGGACACTTTGTAGTTTATTCTTTCACATAAAAACATGCAGTAACTGTGGTGCGTTCCTTAGCAACGGTTACTATATTAAATTTACCATTTTATAATTATACTTTTTAACAGTGGCGGCTCGTGCACCGAAAATAGGTGAAGAGGCACACAGTATTTTACACTGTATCAATTATAGAATATAAATTTACGTTTAAATAAGTATTTTTAGTTAATTTTAGCCAAGACCATGCTTAATAAAAGTCATGCATTGAAAATACTTAAATATTATTTTTGAGCTCTTCGCCTATTTTCGGTTCACGAGCCGCCACTGCTTTTTAATAATTACAACAATTTGCCTCACTGATCCTCTCCGCACCCACATATTGACTGAAATTTTCTAAAAATGGTTATATCGTGATCAGGACATCTCAAAACATGTAGATACCTCGAAAACCAGATAACGAAAATTTTTAAGAATCCAATACTTTATTCTATGAATATAGGAAAAAGTAAATAATTTAACTTTAGCCCATTTAAGCTTTAAAATAAAAAAGAAGGATTTAAAAAAATAAAGGGTTATAAATTCTGCAAGACGTGCTTTGTACCTCAATTACAAAGAAACAAGGAACGTGCTAATGTCAAGGAATGTCAAAGATATTTGAAGGTCACGTTTTCGTGACTTCTTTGATAAAAATCATATAATTCTCTTCACGAACACAGAACATTTATCAAGGAAACAGACATTTCGGGAAATGATTCAATAAAAATCGAAAGAAGAAAGGCTACAGCAGCGCATAAGAGATATTTGTTTCATTTCTAAGGTTACTTTTACTTGAACTGATTATTTACAATAAAATGGTATCAATACATTTTGGAGATATTTCCATAAGTAACACAGATTAATGATAGAAAGAAGTAATAAAGATTTATTTCTTTATTTTATACCGTTCACATTTAAAAACTGCCACATAAATTAAAAAGAAAAAATTTAAATGTGCTTCTAATCCAAAATGTATTAAATATATTTTTTAAATTGAAGTTGTAAGCCCAGGGGTCCCCAGAACCTACTATATGTCCATTACTATTTGAGCATGTATTGTTATTAGAAGTTATACACGTAGGCAAAGTTTCAACTCAAATCGAATGACAGGATGCACTACTCTCAGAAATGGAATCTCAAATTTCACGAAAATTTCTTCATTTTTGACGGAAGTGTTTCTAGAGATATGCTCCGCACGAACATTTCGTCAAATTGAGAAAATTACTTTTGTCACTTGTTTGAGCATACGAATTTCGTCAAAAGTAAAAATACATTCTTTCATCCTAGTTTCGTGATACAAAATAAAATACAAATTATAGAATTATAAAACTACCTGCTAGTTCGTTGCTTTAGACATTAAATCCTAATTATATTTAATGAAAATATAAATAAAACAGAGCAAACAAATAAAAGTCATTTGGACATTTATTTGACAGCTTTGAGACCTATAGTTACAATGACTCAATATGATCAATATTTTTACAGAAATTCACAGAAACAAGCGCACACAATATTTTGTAGACATAGGACATCACAAACATCCATGTCCGCACCGGGATTCGAAACCGAGACCTGGGAATCGAGAAGGCAGCGCCCTACCGACCAAACCACCAGGCCAGCAAATAAAAGTCCTTGTAACGTAAAGTCGAAACAACACAGGAAAAAAACCGATATGACGGTAATGAAAGCTAGCACATACTATTGTAAGTAAACAGTTTCGTCAAATATTTGAGAGTTTATACGTTTCCTCAAAAATCACGTGATCGCTTGACGAAATGGTTGTCGAAAACAACGAAATTAAGCCCGAGGATGTCTGAATCGTCAAAATTGATTATATTATTTCTGAGAGTGTGTGAATTAAAAGTCGAAGACAAATTTTGAACTAGGGATGGAGGAATACCGCACTTAAATCAGTTTCTGCTTGAGCATATACGATATTTGTTCCTTTTTTCTACTATATAAATTTAGTTTTTAGTTAACTTCAACTCTTAAAATTCATTTAAATTTAGAAAAGAAAAGAATGTTTGGTGTTGTTTTTATGTCGAAATTTTTGTATAAACATAAAGTAATTAAATTAAATATATAAGGATATTACAGCAAATCTTTATCATAGAAAATCTTTTTGAGTGATTTCAAATGATATAATTAGTATTACTGCCATAATTAACTCAATTCGAACCATATTAACAAAATACAACTATCAAATGTGATAATTGTGATTATCGGAGTGAAAAATCACCTACCAAGCACATATTATTAGAAATGTTATTACAGTCGACTCGCGTTATAACGACCCAATGCGATATAGCGACCTTTTAAAAAGTCCTGATTGACTTTCAATTAAGATAATGTTATTTCATATTTGATATAACGACCAGGAAAAGACAAGACTCTTTATATAACGATCCAGTAAACGGCGATACTTCCATCAATTTATAGTTCAAGATATGATCTTTACTTAAATTAGAGAGAGAAAGAGAGAGAGAGAGAATCCGATGAATTTTACCTCTTCGGAAAAATGAGATGCAGTTTGATTTTAGTCTTTTAATTGCAGTCCGAACCACATAAACTGTTTGGTAAGAAATTTCCAATGAAACCACCAGAAATCATTTCGAATAAGCAGATTTTCTCAAATTAAGGGAGTGTGAAGAAAATTCCTCGAATGTTCCTCGTAAAGATTATTGATAGTGCAAAGGCAAAAGTGATATTAAATGTATAGAATAATGAAAACATCTATTGTAATCCAAAAATTAGTAATCCTACGATCAAAAGTGAGCTGCGAAAACACGTAACAAATTTCTGGATACTTTTGAAAATCAAAATTATGGAAATGAATAATTCGAAAACACCATTCGTTTTAAAAATTCTTTTTTTCAATTTCTAAATTACA
Organism: Salticus scenicus; assembly: GCA_963930645.1. Lineage (NCBI taxonomy): Eukaryota > Metazoa > Arthropoda > Arachnida > Araneae > Salticidae > Salticus > Salticus scenicus. The sequence goes on along the minus strand of OZ005649.1, from coordinate 4,306,111 downwards.
TCAAAAATCGATTATTGCTTTCTTCATAAAATATTATACATGTAATTAGTTGTTCATAGATAGGAGAATTTGATTTTTGTACAATATGTACACAATTAATACTCTTTCTTTTCTTTTTTATTATGTAAATTTTATCAAAATAAAATTATTCTTTCATTTGAAATTTTTATGGTACCACTTATACTGCATGTGTATGGTATACATATACTGTATAATTAATTCAAATGGTCATCTAGAATCATTATTTTCATGTTCATCAAATTTGAGAAAATCATAATGTTTCCCATTGGTACCAAATTTAATGAAAAAAGCATCATTTGAAAAAATATTTTCGATTTATTTGATATAGCGAACATTTGATATAACGATCCAAACTGTGTCGTCCCGATGCGGTCGTTGTAACGCGAGTCGACTGTATTTAATGTTTTTTAAAGCATAATTTGCAAAGTGAAGATATTCATATTATAATTTAGTAATTCTAACAAAATAGTTAACTAAAAACTATTTATGTTGCAGTAATTATCGCTATTAATTACTTTTACAAAACTTACCATTATATTCAGGCATGCCAGCTTTACTAGATTTTCAAATATCAGCATTATATATATATATATAAATTCGTTTTAAATTACGCTAATGTAAGCAATTAGGACCATAACATTAAGATCAAGAAGGTGTGATTTTTATCATGCGAAATTCAAGGAAAAGATCAAACGTAAACCAAAATTGATGCTATAAATGAATCAAAAGTATGTGCTAACATTTAAATTAAGGCTCCTATACATACGAGCTGGCGCATCAGGCATTTTGTTGCCTTGGGGTTGCCACATGCACCCAGCGAGTTTCATTGATAAACAAACGGCAGTCATTATTTTTATCGTCCTGTGTTACTTTAGAGTATTCCTTTTATCATATTTCATAGTTTTAGCTAAATAAAGTACGATGTGAGACTTGTTTAACGATAAACTGCTATAATCACTCAAGAAAAGAACATAAAATGTTCAGATTTCCTTAAGATAATTTAAGAAGAATAAAACAACATTACTTATATTTTTCTTTATATTTCTAACATGTGTTAATGTAAAAATACAGAAAAATGTGTTATTTTAATCATAATACTGATATTGATATTGATAAATCGATTTAAGACCTTTTTTTCCGTGTATTTGAGTTTTGGCGAAATTTTGTCTACGAAACGGAAACAGTCCTAATAACACATCTTATTTCTAATGCATTCACAGGATATCCTGATAATGTAATGTAAAAAAAAAAAAAAAATTGTGTTGTCAGGAATATTATTGTTGCTTATTGCTTTTGCTGACCGATCGTAGCTTCAGATCAAGATTTCTTAAAAATCACAGGAAAGCGATAAGGACGCCAAGCGGGAATGCTGTCCTCTTCCGAGGCAAACAAATGGCGGCGATGCGTCGGCCTATATATTTTATTAAGGGGCTCTAATTTAAATTGAATTACAATATCTTTTATGTGAGTGTTGTTGGTATTATCATGTATATATGAATTGCTAAATTTTTTAACGTTATTAAATTCTTCACTTTATATATATATATATATAGGGCTGAAGCCCCCCCAAAAGTACTGACATTCCCAATTGAATAGTACAATTGCAAACTTTTCATTGATCTGGAATTACATCTTGAGAAATCTTAGCCCCCCCCCCCCCCCCCAAAAGTTAAGTTCTGGATCCGCCACTGATTTCGATTAATCGATTCTCTACTTTTAATCATTTCTTTTTCAGTTTGTTCGTTTTGGCAACCGCCCGGACTATTATCTACTTATTCGATTTGGATTTGGTTTACATGTAGCCATCACATTTCACGAATACCAATTTTCATTATGGTTAAGTTATTTTATAAGCTAATTTCCTTTTATCTTTCTATTTTTCTGCAAGATTGAAACTAGTGTTGTATATTGCTGAAATAGCTATACAATATTCAGAAATCTTGCATTCCATGCTGACAGTACTGCTAGTTTCCTGATGAGATCTGTACTGGGTTTCAGCATTTATAACTCTATTTTTCCTTCATGCATTCCTTTTTATTTCAATAGTATTTTTGGTTAATTTGTTTCAATTTTTATCTTGTGTTGCATGTATTTACTGGATTAATGGATTCTGAAAACTATCTCATAGTTTAGGCTTAAGTGATATATACGTCATTTCTCTTCTGCGTAAGTATTTTAACATGTTTTTACTAATCAGTGAATTTTAATTAAATGGTAATTGTGACAATAACTTTATACGTAATACATCTAATTTTTAATTTCATTGTTGGTATTTTCATCTTTCTCTCATTTGCTGAGAATTGTAAAGGAATTAAATTATTCATTATATTTACATTTAAATTTAATCTGCTGCTTATGCGCAAAAATTTTTAAATGTATTTTATTTATTATCTTATTGATTATGCTTACTTTATTTATTAACTTAATTTCATATTTATTGCTTATTGTATATATTATTACATATATACAAATAATGGCCTATTTTGGCATTAACACTATTTTAAAAATTATATACACTTTGAATATAGCTGCTAATGCGCTGAAACAAATGTGTATTATTTCAATTAGTATTCCTGACATTGATTTTATGCAATTCATAAATATTTTCTTATAATATTAATATTTGCATATTTACAGTGCGTTGCATGAATATAAACGCACCTTAGCTTTAAGAATTAGAATGGTATAGAAGAGTAATAAAAAAATATGACTAGGTGACACTTGATGCAAACTGTATGTGTATGATTTAAGAAATGAAATTACGAGTCAAAACAACGAAAAACCAATATCATTTTTTAGAAAATAATTTTATTGAATTTATGACAAATATACATGTTGCATGAATTTAAACGCACATGTAAAAAATAAATAACTGAGTAAAAAATACTGTATCTACTACTTTGAAAAGCCACCATGGGCTTCTAGAAGAGCCAGTAAACGCCTTGGCATTGACTGATATAGTGGCATGAGGTCATCAAAGCTGATCGTCTTCCAAGCTGACAGAATTGCCGATTTTAGTTCATCTTTCGGGTTAAACTGCCTTCCGTTTACGTACACACGGTGAACCAGATTACCCCATACGTTCTCCATTATGTTTAAATCGGGGCATTTTGAGAGCCAATCCAGAACTTCAATTTTATTGTCACGGAACCATTTTTTCACGATATTTGCTGTATATACATATGCACAATCTTGCTGAAAAATATAATTTCTTCCAGATTTATTGACTGCTTGACGGCGAGGTTCCTAGTGAGCATCTGGACATAATCTACAGAGTTTTTACTGTTCTCCACGAACTCTAATTCGAAAGTTCCTTTGAAAGCTATGGCTGCCCACACGACAGACCCACCTCCAGATTGACGTTTATAACAGTACATTTCTTCAGTTATCATATCGTGCCAGTAGCTATGAAATATGTACTGGTCATCGATATTAAACTTTTTTCATCTAAGAAGATGATTTTTTCCCAATTAAGTCGATTTAGAATCCATTTTCTTGACCTTTCCAACCGCATATCATTGTGCCTTTGAGTGAGGGGTGGTTTCGCCTTCATTTTCTTAAATTTAATGAATGTTGCAGCTTTAATAGTTCCCCATATGATTGTCCGATGAACACCCAGCTTGTATTGAGCCTTTATCTTCGTACAGGAAATATTCTTATTCTTTGCAGTATTGCATATTCGACATTTGTCGTAACTGGTGAGCTTTCCTTTTCGCTTCTTATACGCTTTTTTCCCATAATTTGCTCCTTTTATTATATAATTTCGCATAACACTCTCACTTCTTCCGATTCAGCGCCCTACTTCGCGATTGCTAAAGACTTTACCACGCATAAAGTCGACTTTTATCCTCTCGTCTACTGTCAAAGTTTTTCCTCTTGCCATTCTGTACAAACTCCTTAAATTTTGCACTCAAGCATTAAAACTGATTTTAGAGAATTTTAGCAACATGACTATTTGTGTTTTAATTTAATTCCGGCGGCTCTGTTAAATTTTAAACGCAAAATACAGAGTACGTTTAATTTCGTGCAACAAACGAAAAACAGTGAAAAATAAGAAAATGCTTAAACGTTCATTGCATAAGCTTGCATGAACCTAAACATACTTGCTCAAAGCACCTTATTCAGTTGTTAGTCATATGCAATAACTGTAAGTCGCATTCCTTCTTTTAAAATTTAAAAAAATCTATTTCTGGTTATTGGAAAAGGTGCGTTTATATTCATGCAACGCACTGTATTATACTTGGCATTTAATTGGTTGTTTGAAATACCAACTCTTTACCTCTAAATAGTAACTTGTTAATGACTCCATTTAGTATGATTTAATTTACATTCATTAAGATGTCCTATAATCTTCCTCAAGATAATATTATCTGATTCTTGAACTATTCATTAAATTAGTGATATTCATCTTTCTTGCTCATGATTTCAGACTATTAAAAATTATTGCATTTCTCATATGGACTTTTATGGGTTTTCTTGTTATCATTCATTAGTTGGTGTTTTGATAGGCCTAAGTTTTGCATTGAGCTAAGATTGTTATACTTGGAAGTTTTTGTACATACTGTAAAAATGTGAATATGAATATACTAATATGAATTTAACCTAGAAAAATTGAAAGGATTAAGAATTTAAAACAAAATTTTCTTTTTTATTTATATTATTTTTCATATTGGTAACGCATCATTTAATCAAGAATTATTATTTTCAAAATGAATTATTGTTATTCTATATTGTATTGTTAGGTTAATTTTATTTAACTAAAAACTCATTAATTTATGATATGAATGTTCTAAGTAAGTTTATCGTGCCTGGCAAGAAATACTTTGTTAATAAACAGTATTGTGCTCGGTACAGGAATGTTTATAGGGACATTCCTGGATCGTTATCAAGTTACCTATTGCCTCCTCCTTCCAAACTTGTTTTTAGGAAATGTGATTCGTCTCGATGCAAAACTTGCCCTAATGCGCTGAAATCCCAACTTTGTGATAATATTAAATTGATTCCTTTTTGTCAGGCCTATAATGTAATTTATAAACTTAGTTGCGGCATATGTAAAATGCAATATATTGGTGAAACCTCTTCTCCTTTACATTTAAGAATAAATCAAAACCGCCCAGACTCCAAAAAATTATCTTCTAATAGCATTCCTCTTAAATCTACTCTTGAGTTAAAACATTTTAATCAACACGATTTCTGTTCATGTACCATTGAAATTATAAAGATTAAAAAAAATAAAAGTGAAAGGTTATTCTATGAATCCCATTTTATGAAAATTTTTAATACTATTTATCCTTATGGTCTGAATCATGAGTATTTCAATAAAGTTGTAAAGGTTTATTCCAATATTAATCCCCCTCCATGATTATTCCCCTATTTACAATTAACTTAATCATAGTATCAACCAGAAAACCACTAGATTCAAACGTGGTAAAAAATCTTCTGTTTATGCAATATCAAAAAATGCTATTAATAAACAACTTCTTGAATTGCAGTCAATTTATCTTGATAATTATGATTGGCTCTCTGTAAGAAAGTCTGTATTTGCTATTAAAAAAAGTTTTTAACTAATTTTCTACATGAATTTCAAAACCATAGTTATAATCAACACTTTTCTGATATTTTTTCTGATATAATTTTATTTCGAATTAAACAATTCAATCTCAAAATTTCTAAAAAACCTCAAAAAATACAATCTAATTCTCAGTTAATTATTATTTTTTCAAATCAAATATTAAATGAAATCAACATCACTTCAATTATTAATGATAAATCTTGTATGTTTCCCATCAATGATTTACATATTTCTCGTACATTACATTTAAATATCCTATTACTCTTGGTCGATTGTTATTCAATTATAATTCAGTGTCAAAATCTACCTTTTCTACTGATGTATCCTGTAGTTGTGATGATCCTTCTTATGCAAAATATGTAGACAAGAACCATGGACATATAATTACTGGAGATCTTGAATTTGTTAATAACCGCAATTAAAAAAAACTTATGCATTATGGCACAAAATTTAGACTTCCTTCAAAAACTAATATTCCACAGATTTTACAGCAATTAACTTTTGATATTGACTTGTTTATCTATAAAATATCTATTTCCTATAATAAACCTATTGAATATTTTAATCAATGGAAAGTTTTAGTGATTTCGAAATTGAAAACTGAATTAATAAAATATAAAACACATTTAACTTATTACAGTAAATCCGATCTATTTAATTCTATTAATGTACTCAAACAAAACTATGTTATTACTTATGTTGATAAATCTCCGAATAACTATGCCATAATATGTAAAAAATATTATCTTTCTCTACTTGAAAAAAACATTTCTTCGAGTGCTAACTTTCATCCCACCTGTAGTGACATTAAAATTAATAATAGAAAAATTCATAACTTTTATAAATTATTAAAGCTTCCATTTAATAATTTCAACTATCCTTATATTGTTCTTATTCCTAAATTTCATAAAAATCCTATTAAATTCAGAACTGTTACTATTGGTTGTAATACATATAACAATAATGCTAATAAAATCCTCCTCGATATTCTTAAACAAATTTATAACTTCATTAGTAAATCCAACAATTTCTATTGTCTTAAAAATAGCTATCAACTCAAAGAAATTGTACAAACTCTGAACAATGTTAATGAAATTATTACTTATGATTTTGCTGACTTGTTTAATAATATTAATTTAACCGATCTTCATCAAATTATTTACAACCTTTATTTGCGTTTTAAAAGTGAACTTTCTCTTCCTAAATACTTTTGTGCAGCTTCCTTTAAAACTCTTTTAAATTTTATTATTCACAATAATTTTATTCTACATAACAACACTATTTATATCCAAAAGGTCGGTATCCCACAAGGGGGCTGTAGCTCAAGTCTGTTAGCTGACTTATATCTATACCATTATGAACACGGTTTCTGTAATGACAATGTCATTATTTATAGATACATTGATGATATTATAATTTTTTATGTTAATAACTCTACTCCATCTGTATTAAAATTTCAATATCCCTCTCACCTTACACTAACACATAATTTTATTAACAACAATTGTATTAGCTTTTTAGATTTACAACTTAAATTAAATGGTGGTAAAATATCTACTGATCTATATGATAAACGAAAAGATTTCTGTTTTAAAGTAAATTTATTTACACATTTTAATTCCTGTCTTCATTTATCTGTATACAGAAATATCATACTTAATCATCTATTTCGCATAAACAGACTTTGTTCATCTCATTACAAAAACAAGAATATTAACAATTTAATTAAAACTGCTACTGCTATGGGTTATACCAAGAGATTTATTTATTCGATTATTTATCAATAAATGTTCATTGTCTCAAAAAAAAAAAAAAAAAAAAAATGTATTTGTGTGTATATATATATATATATATATATGTGTGTGTGTGTGTGTGTGTGTATATATACATTTCTATATTAAAAAAAATAAATAAATAAATAAAATAAAAAATAAATAAATAAATAAATAAAATAATAATAATAATTAAAATGTGGTGGATGGGAGGGCATATGTTTGATTAAGGAGGAAGGGTGGTGTTGTTTGGCTGGTTGGTTGGGTGGGTTGCTGAATTTAAATTTAAAAAAAAAAAATAGGAAGCCTGGTCTTATTGCGATTGCAGGGTACATCATCTCTTTCTGGTTGATATTGCTTAAGTTTCAACAATTCATAATTTATTTGCTTAATTATTAAAAAAAAAAAAAAATAGATCTCATACAAATTTGGTGTGTTCATACTATACGTAAATAATAATAATTAATAATAATAATAATAACAATAATAATAATAATTATTAAAATTTTAAAATTAAAATTATTCACTAATTTCCTAATTAATAATAATAATAATATTAATAACAATAATAATAATTAAAGTTTTAAAATTAAAATTATTCACCAATTTCCTAATCATAATGACTTAATCATCACTTGTTGGCCTTTTCATCTGTTAGCTTAAGACTATAAATTACACTCATGTAAATTGAACCTCTAATCGTACACTTTTTCTTAAATCACTAAGGGCCGTATTCACCAACTTCTTAACACTCTGATTAAATCTCGCATCAGCGGTAATCACTCGATCATACGAAAATCGGTATTCTCCAACGAAAATTCGCAGTTCACCGGCTACTTTAACACTTCTTTTTTGATCCTCGAATATGGGAGAATTAACAGAGATAATTCTCGGATCTTTTCGTAACACATGCGTACTACGCAGCTTAGCTTCGTAAATATTGAACATGAAAAAAATATAAATTTTGTTTTATTAGCAGCAAATTGCTTTTAAAATCATTTTGATGATTTTTTTTATATTTTAATCTTGAAACACAGTCTTTAAATACCTGATTTTGAACAAGAGTTTGATTAAAAAATATGCTATAATTATTTAATGATACACATTTATCATTGTGTTTTTACTTAATTAAAATTGAATTAAGTTAATATTATTTCTGACGACATTATACTCTGTTCTGTCATGTCAAATAAAATTTTGCTGATTAAGCGATTTTTGCTATCAATAAAGATATATATCTTCTCCTTCATTTCCATGAGCTTAATCGTTAAAGATTAATTCACAAATTGATTTATTTTAATGGGTAGCATAGCAGAAATTTTAAACTTTTCAATTTTAACCAAATATTTTTCATATGATGATATAACTATAATGTATGAAAAATGCACCAAATTATTTTTTGTTGAATGAAGTTTGTAAAGTAGCACCTTAAATTACAAATGTGTGCAATAATAATATAGTGTCGAATTATCGTGCTTTTTTTTTCTGCCTGATGAAAGGTTGTACTTCGACGGAAACAATTGTTGCGTGTTTCATAATTTATGGTTTTAGCTTATAAAGTTTTCATTAATTTATATATTTTTCCCAATTTCTCATAAAATTATTTAATAAACTTGTATATTTTTTAACCTTTTTATTAATTACTACTTAGAAATGTACCCGAAATAACTACTGAAAACTGGTAAATAAATGAAACAAGGGAAAAGCTATCTTCATTTGATTGTTTTAGTTTAAAACTTATTCCAAGCCAAATTTTTAAGTAATCTAATGAGCTAACTAAAATAAAGAAAAATTAATTAAAGTTATTTAAAAATATTTTCAATTAAAAAAAATCACTAATTTTTTAAGACTGCTTGATATAGCGTATGTAATTGGTCTACAGTCAGGGGCATTGCTTGTGTGTGTGTTGGGGGGGGGGGGAGCGTAGTTCGGAGAAATTTTTTCTTTTATTCATAACAATCAAAATTTTAAATCGTAGCGTAAACAGTTGGCGTCTGCGTGATTATTCTTTAAAAAAATGTTCTACAGTAAAATTGATTCTTAAGGGGTTACATCCAGTTGTAATTTTCAAAAAATCGATTTTTTTTTTTTTACATATTTTGAATGTACATATATTTGATAATATCGTCTGAAAATTTCATATCGATCCGGCAATTAGTTTCGGAGAAATTTGTGTATTTGTAAAGACGTCTCCGAGCGTTTTAAAGTAGGCGGAACGTAAACCAGAGTAGCAGCTGTTTTTCATTATCCCTATGCCCTTGTCCATGCTTTTCATAATGTTTTGCTTCTTAGAATAAGAATATAAAAGGTTTATCTTATATCTGAGAGCTATATTTAGAAATGGTTCCCAAAACTTTAAACGCGTTTATCTCAAAACGGTGTTTTCAAAGTCGGTGAGCAAAATTTCTCCGAAACGGCTGGACCGATTGACTTGAAATTTTGACACGATTTTCTTAGATATTTTTGTCAGGTAATGATCGTAGGAATAAGGTTTCTGATAATAATTTCGATTTTTTCAGCCACTTTCAAGTGTAAATTTTCATGAAAAAAACGATTTTTTTTGGGGGGAAGCCGCCATTTTGTCAAAAATCAAAATTTTGACTATTCCTACGATCATTACCTGTATTCATCTATCCTAAAAATAAATCTTTTGGTTTTTTTCATTTCAGATAATTTGGATCAGAGATATCTTGCTCACCGCCAGACACCTTTTTGTGGAAGTCCTCTAGGAGATCTACTACAGGAACAGCGGAACCCAATATTTTTGTAAACTCATCACGGATTCTTAACATACATTAAATTTGCTATATGTATATGTATTGTATATATTTCTTTAATAAAAGGCCTCTTCACAAAAAATTCACAAAAAAAACACGTTTTTTCGTGCATACAACTGGATGTAACCCCTTAATCCGTGCGTAAACAAGAGCAAATCGTGTTTTTCGCTGTGCCAATTTGCTTTTTACCCTTTCTAATCTTCAAATCCGATTGATTAGTTAATCAGAGATGTGAGTTGGAAATAGACGAAAAGTCTGAAAGTATCAGCAAAACTCAAAAATAATTTAATTTTAGTAGTAAAAGAAGAAACAGATACACAAAATCATACTTTCTATAAGCCAAACTGGAAAAATATATGAAAATAAATTATTTAGAAACAGTCAAAAGAAAGAAAATTGAACAAAAATAAGAATATTTAGAAGCAAAAACCTGAAAATTGTTTTTAAAAAATTAAGAAAAGTCTGAAAGTCCTCATCCCTGGTTAATTGAAGCCGAACGGTGAATCCGAACATCTATCTTCGTTTTTGGCCAATCAAAACGAAGCTTTTCTTTCTCTCCCAGTTAATCCATGGATCACGCAATCGGCTGATGGTGAATACCGTAGGAATTTAATCCAGTGTTAGCTTTGATTCTCGGATTTTCTGATTCATTGTTTAATCCTCGATCAATGAAGTTTGGTGAATACGACCCTTAATAGTAACTTATTTTTTCCACGTTAGATGGCGCGCTCATACGTTGTGTCGAACGTATGCCCTACAGTGAAAATCGTATTGATCTACATTATAGTTAAATTTCCCTCTAGAATATTCTTTATTTGTGATTTTAAGCTTTTAAATTTTAAGAACAATAATTATCACTTCATGCTTACATTTATTTCATATCAGAAACTATTTCGATCAGTGGCGGATTTAAGGGGGGGGGGGGCTAGAGCCCCCCCCCCCCCGAAAAAAAAAAGTATTGACATTCCCAATTGAATAGTACAATTGCAAACTTTTCATTGATCTGGAATTACATCTTGAGAAATCTTAGCCCCCCCCCCCCAAAAAAAAAAAATAAAAAGTTAAGTTCTGGATCCGCCACTGATTTCGATTAATCGATTCTCTACTTTTAATCATTTCTTTTCAGTTTGTTCGTTTTGGCAACCGCCCGGACTATTATCTACTTATTCGATTTGGATTTGGTTTACATGTAGCCATCACATTTCACGAATACCAATTTTCATTATGGTTAAGTTATTTTATAAGCTAATTTCCTTTTATCTTTCTATTTTTCTGCAAGATTGAAACTAGTGTTGTACATTGCTGAAATAGCTATACAATATTCAGAAATCTTGCATTCCATGCTGACAGTACTGCTAGTTTCCTGATGAGATCTGTACTGGGTTTCAGCATTTATAACTCTATTTTTCCTTCATGCATTCCTTTTTATTTCAATAGTATTTTTGGTTAATTTCTTTCAATTTTTATCTTGTGTTGCATGTATTTACTGGATTAATGGATTCTGAAAACTATCTCATAGTTTAGGCTTAAGTGATATATACGTCATTTCTCTTCTGCGTAAGTATTTTAACATGTTTTTACTAATCAGTGAATTTTAATTAAATGGTAATTGTGACAATAACTTTATACGTAATACATCTAATTTTTAATTTCATTATTGGTATTTTCATCTTTCTCTCATTCGCTGAGTATTGTAAAGGAATTAAATTATTCATTATATATATATATATATATATATATATATATGCATTTTAGCAAAAATTTTGTGTTTCAATAAGCAAAGGTTAATTTAGAGAAATAATGGTATGTGTAAATACGCAGTGTTGACAGCTCTGTGTATTGAAAATAATTTTAAATAATAATAATAATAATAATAAGTTATTTGAGTACATTTTAGAGAATAATTCTTCACAAACTTTAATATATACATTTTTTTTTCTTCTTCTTCTTTTTGGAGACTTTTCTTTTAGGGGGAAAAAAGAGTATCGCAGAAACCATAATAAATTCGCTTTGCAAAAAAAAAAAAAAAAAAAAAAAAAAGATAATAACATGCCATAAAACGATTCAAAAACATTTTAATTAAAGCAAAACAAAGTGCCTTTGCAGGTATTTTGCTAAATGAAACTGATAAATTTTCTCAAATGTATTGGGTAATAATAAATTACGTACAAAGCTTTGTAATTATTCTTTTAGAAGACAATATGCATTTTTTAAAAAAATTAAATTTTCTGAATCAATAAGCAATTATAGTGATTATATAACAAAGACAAAACATATAACCATGTTTTTATTAACTTTGATCCTTGTTTGTCCTGTACAAATCTTGCAATTCGTTTTTTACTAACTTCCGTACTAGCTAGACATTTGAAACTTTCAGAATAGCTCAGAACCCGGTGACAACACGATACTTCGAAGTCAGATTTTCGAAATTTTTATTAGTTTTATTTTAATCATTAAAATATAAAAATAATAATCTCCTAATAGCTTTAAAAATAGCCATTAAAATATTAGTTATAATTTAATTGTTGCCAAAAAAATTTTACGAGTTCATTTTCTTTCGACATAAAAATAAATATATTTAATTAAATGTGAACGTTAAAAAATTGTAAAAAGTTAAATTATGCATCACACAAAAATGGACGTCATTATCACTTTAAAAATTTTATATACATTGATAAAGTACTAATGTAGTTCTATAGCTAAGATTCAACAGAAAATTTAAAAACATGGTATATATATATATACTAGCTGACCCGACAAACGTTGTTTTGTCATATAAATTATTTCTACAGAATATTTTGCTAGAAAAAAATAACTAACTTATTGTAAGTGTGTAAAGATGTGGTATATAAGTGAAACAGGTATGGAGCGCTGTGAACGGTGACTGTGAATTCCGATTATAACGTAAAAGACATAATTACCGAAATTTTCGCTACTTGCTTCTTGCTACTTGGTACTTTCTACTTGCTACTTGTTATTTAAAACCTCCGCTGAATGTCGAACAGCACAAAATTTTATTTCATACGGCAAATATTTCAATTTATGAGAGAATCTCTGATAGCAACGAATTTCACATGAAAATTCCGTCTTTTTTGAATAAGCTGTAACAATCTGGACCGATTTGATGAAAATTTTTATCAAAAAATTATTACAATATCTAACATCATTACATTTACATTTATCACAATTCAATCAATCGATGCATGTGAGTATGTGTATAGTATGAGCGAAGTGAAATGTAGAGTTCGTATTAAATAAAAACTTAAACTCGTTTTAATTAAAGGTGAGAAAGTTGAAACTCAATTTATTTTATAACAGGTATATTTTTTTAATCTACAAAAACTTAATTTATCGTAATGCCATTGGATGTACAATATTTTTGGTTAATCCTTGAGGAGTATAATACACAAACAAATTCGAAGGTTTTCCTGGAACACGCAACATATAATTGGCCGTGAGAAAAGCACGGATTTTCTAAATCTAAGCCACAAATTGGGACCCCATTGGTGACTTTAAATATTTTAAGCCATTTTTGCGATGAATTGAAATGGCTTTCTCAATTGTGGAATTAAAGATCTTGGCGAGAAGCGTCCGAGCTACCTTGGTGCCAAGTTTTCCATACAAAAAATAAATAAATAAAATATCAGTGACATACACACGCACAAATGTATGGGACCCCTTTGGTGACTTTAAATATTTTAAGCCATTTTTGCGATGAATTGAAATGGCTATCTCAATTGTGGAATTAAAAATCTTAGCGAGAAGCGTCCGAGCTTCTTCGGTGCCAAATTTCAAATTTTGCCAAAGAGATCCGATACTAAAGGTGTTCCATTCAAAAAATAAATAAATAAAAAATAATAAATTAAGCTACACAAATAAATTTGTAGGTTAGGGTGGTTGTTAATCAACGCGCATGTAAGTTTGATAGAAAATTATATAAAATATTTACTCCAATTCCGCACTAAATTTGCAAAATGTATAGTTTTTTATGCACATTTCAAAACTCTTCAAACTCTAATTACATCTTGATATAATATTTCAATTAGGACACAATTTTTTGTATAACAATAATAACACGAAGTTACAAAATATTTTCCTGAATTTGATCGCAGCACCAACTGTCGGGACAAACTGGAATTACAATAGAATATACGCAAGCGAAGTGTGACGTCACTGACCGTCAGTGGATGCAAGAAAAGATTTCCTATGTTAATCTCCCATTGGATTTTTTATAAAAAAATATTAAAAATCGAGGAAAATTATTTCTCGATTTTAATCCCCGTATTTGGGTATAGATATGTATTAGTTATCGTATGCATGTGTTAGATTGACTTATTTTGCTCTCAAATTGACAAAATTTTAATTTTAAATTTCAAAACTCTGTCTTCCTTGGCGGTTTTGTATTTGGCGATCAAAAACGTAATACGAAAATATACATGCCAGATGTATATTTTCGTAATATGTATTGTACGAAATTGTTTCATATTATTCATTACTCTCTTAATATAAGTTGTTGAAATAACCATTATTTTTGAAAGAAATTAAATATGTTCGCCAGATGATATGGCGATATATTTTTTTCCGCCAAGGATGACAGAGTTTTGAGATTAAAAATTCAAATTTTATCAATTTTACAGCAAAAACAACTCAATCTAACGCATGCACATGATAACTAATACATATCTATACCCAAATATGGGGATTAAAATCGGGAAATAATTTTCCTCGATTTTTAGTAATTTTTTACAAAAAATCCAATGGGCGATTAACATAGGAAATATTTTTCTTGCATCCACGGACGGCCAGTGACGTCATCACTTCGCTTGCGTATTATTGAATATTCGATACTACGATCGTAGCGCAGTCTGCCGGATCCAATGTGAAACATTCCAAAATCAACAACAATTTATAAGTGATAAATTAATTAAACGAACAATTTAAATTGGACTGAATTGTAAATCTAAACCATTCTCGAATCCACCTGAAGACACACAAAAAATTTCATTAAACTCGGTCCAGCCGTTTAGGAGGAGTTCAGTGACATACACACGCACAAAAGAAATATATATATAAAGATATATTATCTTATAATTATCAGAACAAAAACCCTTAACGGGTTAAAAGCTTGTGACGCAGCATTTTATTTCGATATGAATTGGAAATATGGGTCTTAAAAGTAATGATATTAAATTTGAGTGACGCTTTGCTATTAATTGAAATATATTACATAGATTTTCTTATTTCATCTTTTTTTTTTTTTTTTTCTTCTATTTACATTACAGTGTATACATAATATTTTCAACTTCAGCACGAAAAAATATATAGAATTTACTCCCTGATACTTTTTCATCTGCACCTCGTGAATTCAAAATATGAGTTTTAAAAGAAATGATATAATTTCTGTGACGCCTCAGTGTTACTTTAAAAGATTTATTTTTAGATTTCATTACAATTACTTTTGTTTTGTTGAATAAAGTATATTTACACATTGAAATAATGCTTTTAATTTTCAAATATACTGTCAAATAATCACACTTTTACTGAATTTATATTATAAATTGAAATTATCTAGTTCAATAAATTGATTTGTCTATTGCGTCACGCTATCCAAAACTGAAAGTAAAAATTATGTAAATGTTTTCTTTGCATCACACAATCTCTTTGCACACATTTTCACTTAGTACTATGATACAAAGTAACATTTACAAATTTTTTACTTTCAGTTTTGGATAGCGTGACGCAATAGACAAATCAATTTATTGAACTAGATAATTTCAATTTATAATATAAATTCAGTAAAAGTGTGATTATTTGACAGTATATTTGAAAATTAAAAGCATTATTTCAATGTGTAAATATACTTTATTCAACAAAACAAAAGTAATTGAAATGAAATATAAAAATAAATCTTTTAAAGTAACACTGAGGCGCCACAGAAATTGATTATATCATTTCTTTTAAAACTCATATTTTGAATTCACGAGGTGCAGATGAAAAAGTATCAGGGAGTAAATTCTATATATTTTTTCGTGCTGAAGTTGAAAATATTATGTATACACTGTGATGTAAATAGAAGAAAAAAAAAACAAATGATGAAATAAGAAAATCTATGTAATATATTTCAATTAATAGCAAAGCGTCACTCAAATTTGATATCATTACTTTTAAGACCCATATTTCCAATTCATATCGAAATAAAATGCTGCGTCACAAGCTTTTAACCCGTTAAGGGTTTTTGTTCTGATATCATTACTTTTTAGGGGTTAATGATCAACTGATCTAAAGATTAAAACAAGTCCTTCCACCTCATAGGAAGGGTAGGTTGATTCTTTTTTTTCTATCGCATAGCTGCCATTGAGAATTTCACAAAAACCACTTTTTTTCTAATGTATCTGGTAGCTTCAAAAATTGGTTTTACACAATATTAAGAAATCTTTTAATTAATTTGTTGTTTTTTTAATAAATACAACATAGCAGTATTATGAAGGATTAAAATTCAATTTTATTAATGAATTTTCAGCTTTTTGTGAAAAAAAAGTAAACAAATTCTTCGCAGATTTAACGTTTTGAAAATTTTTGAATGTTGAGCAATTGTTTTGTAAATATATAGTAAAAATATTTATAAGAGACTTGTCTGAAGTATAATTCATGATAGTTTAGCATCATTAAGATGAAATATGCAATAACACAGGTATTTTCATAGGAATTTCAAAAATAATACATTGTTTTCAATGCCGATATTGGGTAGCTTGGAAAAATTGATTTTTAGCCATTAGTGAGAAATCTTTTAGTTAAAAATAGATTTTGTTACTCATTTTTGAAATATATATAAACATATAAAAATTTTATAAAGGATTAAAATTCAGTTTTATCCATGAATTTTCAGTTTTTTTGTGAACAAAAAGTAAACAGGAAATTTTACGATTTTTACATTTTGGAAAATTTTGAATGTTGAGCAAATTTCTTGTAAAAATATAATAACAATAGTTAAAATAGATTAATTTGAAGTATAATTCATGATTGTTTAGCATCATTAAGATCAAATATGGAATAATACAGGGATTTTTATAGGAATTTCAAAAAACAGTACTTGGCGTTTTCAACACCAATAACCAACTCCTTCCAAAATTTGATTTCAGCCATTAGTTTGAAAACATTTAGTTAAAAATAGATTTTATTACTAACTTTTTAAACGAATAACATATAACAGTATTATTAAGGATTAAAATACAGTTTTACTAATGAATTTTCAGTTTTTTGTGGGAAAAAAAGTAAACAGATACTTAACAATTTTTACATTTTGATAAACTTTGAACGTTGAGCAGATTTTTTGGTAAATATACAGTAAAAATTAGAGATGGAATTAAGCCTTGGTAAGGTCAAAGCTTTGGCCGGCCTGGCTGATATATATACTCAAAGTTTCGTGGAATATTCGTAATTTGCATTGGCAACTTTTTTCCTGTTATTAATCTTATTTAAACCTACATACGTCTTTGTTTTGTGATTTGTTAATTAAAAATAAAAAGTTTTCACTGCAGTTATAATACATACAGTAATAACATTGTAAGTAATTAGTACAAAACTTTGAAAAAAAAACTTTTCTTATAATAGTATAGTAACATGGCTCAAAATTAACAGAATTTTGTTGATCCAGAAATATCGGCGTTGAAAACAAAGTATTATTTTTTAAATTCTTATGAAAATCACTATACCTATTATTGCATATTTCATCTTAATGATGCTAAACAATCATGAATTATACGTGAAATGAATATTTTAAATATATTTCTACAAGAAATTTGCTCACATTCAAAATTTTCTAAAACTTAAAAATTGTAAAATGTTTGTTTACTTTCTTTTCACAAAAAACTGAAAAATTCTTCAATAAAACTGAATTTCAGTCCTTTATAAAATTTTTATGTGTTATTTATTTTAAAAATAAGTAACAAAATCTATTTTTAACTGAAAGATTTCTCACTAATGGCTAATCTGTAGGTTCTCTAGGATTGAAAAATAAAGTGCAGTATTGAACTACTAAAAAACTTTTCATTTGTTTTACAGTCAACTCCCTCTAACTCTCAAAAGTTTTGTCCAGAGGTTAGGCGGATTACAGGAATTTGCAGATTAGAGATCATTGCTTTTGTTTACAGTTTTCTTTTGCAGATACAGAGTCAGTTATTATTAATTCATAAATAGACATCAAAATGGATAGACGATTTCTAATAATTTTTGAATAAAATATTTCTTCAATATTAATAAAACTAATCTATCATAATTCATATATGATGGTAAATAATTTAAGCATATTCAAATAATAGGCACATATAAAATGTAAACAAACAAATTTAAAAAATACGAAGCAAAATATTTTTGAAAGTTCGGAAATAATATTCATCACTGATTAATTTTGTTAAATGTTGATGCAATAGTGATTTGTTTTAAGCACTAGTCTGTATGAATTGCAGGATAATAAATACAAGACTGTTATTCCCCCTTCTCCCCAGTTATGTTTCAAAATAAGGTTTAAGCTAAAAGTTTGTTTTAAAAAGAAATAATGTGATTTTTTTTTTAAATATGAGATGTAAATTTCTTTTTCATTCAAAAAACAAAGTCGGATTAGAAGGATTTGCAGATTATAAATCTGGGGATTTGAGGGAGTTGACTGTACTGTATATGATAGCGGTGCACAACCTACGGCCCGGGGGCCACATGCGGCCCAGTAGGCATCAGTTTGCGGCCCGCCAAAGGACTGACATTTTAGATCATATAAATCATTAGCAGGAGAAAAAACATAAAAAAGAGAGAAAGAAAAAATATTTATTTGTTGCATCCGCAAAACTGGCATTTACAAAAACTTTTTTTTTACGGAGGGGAGGGGGGGGGGGGGAGGATGCAAATTTGGTTCAAATTAATTCAGTATTTCATAAATTATGATGATGGCAAATTTTTGGTTGTATACAAACTAAGTAATAGCTATAAGTTTTTTTTTTTTTTTTTTTTGAAATTTTTCATAATTTGGAAAATTTTTCTGCAAAAAGCATTTATGTATTTTTGTACTTGCTGGATTTTTTTATTTTAAGTATATATGTTGAAACTGACAAAGTAAGAATTTTCTTAATATGATATATATATATATTTATTTTAAAAAAAAAAGAGCATTTTGTAAATAAAAAAACTGACAAAATTGATTTTTTAAAATCTTACCAAAAGTTAGGAGTAAAGTGATGATTGTGATTTTATGGATGTTACCGCTAAAGTGTCAGGATGAACTAAAAAGCACTTATGTATGTAACACAACATAAGCAAGAAAAAACACATAAGCAAGCAAAGCTGCGTCACTTTCTACATAAGCAAGAAAAAACAGTTGTTTGCCAATGTAAAAAAACTATGAGTCAAGGAATGTAAAATATAAATAAATAAAAATAAAATGTTAAAAAATTTCTGAAAACTTTAACAATGCAACACTGTAATCATTGTAGTGAGACGATAATTAAGAATATTTTTAATTACATTTAATATGAAAATTATTAAATGTTAAAAATTTAATAAACAGGGATAAAACTACCAAACGAAACCTTCCAAAACCCCGAAGTGGCTAATCGGACAGTCAGTGCGATTAGTGTACAGGCTATTCAGACCATCTTTTCGAAGGAGAATAAGTTAGCACTGATAAGAGTAAAATTTAGAAATAATATAATGTGTCTCATCCCCGTGCATGAAAAATTATCTTTTTACTTTTTCTTTGAGTGAGGGAGTGGGGTAGAGATTAATTATTTTCACAGAAATTTTGTACTCTAAATGATGCTAAAATTCTTTATAAAAGGGCAATAATAAACAGTTTGAAAATTGAATAATAAAAATAAAAAATGTAACATGAAAACAGATCTTAGTAAATTTGAGTATTTTTAATCTTTGAAAAAATCTTTGCAATATGTTTGTTTATGAATATGAATAAATGTATAACATAAGAATAAATCTGCATATTCAACTACATAGATGTCATTTGGTTTTTTATTTCTTTTCCTTCTTTAAAAAAAAAAAAAAAAAAAAAAAAAAAAAATTATACCGTTCCAATATAATTCGATGCAAACCAAACTAGTACTGCACCGAGTAGCACTTTGACCGAGTAACCGAGTACTCGGCCGAGTACCGAATAGTTGTAAGAAAGAATTAATAATTGATGTATATATGAAGAATTTTGCACATGTTAAAATTTAAAAAAGGCTTTTTGAACACAAAATTAAGTTAAATGGCAAACAGCATGTTTTCATGAAATGTTTCAGAACTTTTATAGTGTATAGTATACACAATTAGGTTCATTGTTATATTTGATATGTCCAGCTTAGTGGATTATTAAAACCATAATAATTGATAATTTCATTCTTTATTATATAGTATTTCTCAGATGCGAACCATTCTTAGATAATTCTTAGAGAATATAGAAGTTCCTATACACTCAGGCTTAATTTAAGATGCATGCTTGAAAATTTACATATGAAATGAGAACATTAAAATAAATATTTTATCATTTCAAACATGATAGACTTCATTAATCTTCAAATTCTAGAAGAGTAAAAAAAAAAAGATAGGTGGTTTTGGGCCATAATTTGCAAAACAACAAATTTGATTATTAAAATATATTTTTAATAACATTTCAGTGTATTTACCTTTTTCATAATTATTATTTTTTAAATTAAAAATCAATCTTTTCTTACAGTTTTAAAAGTGTCTTACTTTTATTTGCACAAATATATAACTAATGTTTTATCTACTATTTTAGTATTATATAAGGGTTCTTTTTTCTAAAATATTTTATTTTTGTCTGTTTTACAGATACAATTTTATGTACTAAGTTTTTATTAAAAAAATTGCATATTACACACATACAAGATGGTTATACTTAAATTCTTGTAACTAAAAGAGATAAGCTCATACCATGAATTGTCGCTATACCGAGTTTGGTGGCATACTCGCCCATTTTAACTGCGAAAACTGTTTACAGCAAAAGTTTAATGACTTTATATTTATATTTTCATAATTTTTTAGTTTAGTTATTAATAAACAACTCTTATGAATGTTACATTTCTTTCAATAATATATAAAAATAATGAAATTCTTACAACTACTTGGTATTGGCCGAATACTTAGTCCAAATTCGCCCGAGTAACGAGCACTCGGCAAATTAGCCGAGTACCGAGTACTCGGTACAGCTCTAAACCAAACCCAATTTTCTATACAAATATATGTATGATTTTTCTGGAAATGACTTTTGTACTTATTTTGTAATGTTTTCTAACAACAATGTTGAAATAAACATGGATTGTAGATCAATCGCATTATACACTTTCAAAATGTTAAAAGTTTGAATTTGTAGTTGAAACCAGCAAAATCATTAGTACAGGGCGCGAAATTTCCTCTCGCCATTGGTGAGTGGAATTTTTACTGTGGCGAGTAAAAATTTGGTCTAGTTATAGGTAGAATTCTTACATGATAAGGTGACAGAAAACATTCCTTTTATAGATTTAAATATGGCAAAATCTTGCTATCTTATAACCTCATATTTAACCTCTCCTTTTTCTCTTCTTTGAGTGTCGAGTCTGTGTGCGCGTTTCCCGACAACCGTCCCAGCCTGAGAAAGAAAAAATGCATAAAAGTACACGCATAAAAGTTTTAATCTCTAGGCAGTTTCGTTTCTCCCACTGTGATTTCTTTAAGCAGAGTGAGAATAGACAAGTAGAGAGCCTCTTTGCTAGACGCCCACAATCCAAGAGAAAAAAAATGCGAAAGTTTGCCTATGCGATATTGGCGCATGAAAATGATCTCGAGCCCTTTTAAAGATACTGCCTATGTTTATTTTGTTGAATAATGATCAAAAAACAGTTAACATTTTCCAGTTTTTGCTGAAACACCAAGAATTTATGCTTGTTATGATTTGTAAGCAACAATTTTATCGAACATGTAATTCCGAAATGGCTATTTCAAATGACAACAATGAACAAGTTATACACATCGACATTCCGTCTGATCATAAAAATAAAATGGACGAAAAAGACATTTCTGATGTAAAAAGTTAAATATATAAATAGGTAAATAAGGAAGCTTAATCTTGCATAATAAGATTTTCACAGGGTGTTGATTGAAAAAGTTTTTTTTTTTTTCCTCTTCTTTTTTTTTTTAATGACTCTTCCCATTAATAGATATTTTAACCTTTTTTTTCAGATCTCAAATATAATGCATTATAATGATTTTTGATTATAGATGATTATGAGACATGATGATATATATGATACACTTTTAATATATATAATATTTTAGACATATTTGTAAAAGCATTTCAGATAGTTAGAAAAAATAAAAAACCCAAAATGCGTAAAACAGAACAAAAAAAAAAAAAAAAAAAAAAAAAGACAACCCTATTTTGCAGCGAGTATAACTTTTTTTGGGGTGAGTGTAATCGGAGTTTAAATTTTAGGCCCTGCATTAGTATATTACAGAGAAAATTCAAGATCAAACAAGCAAAATCATTATTATGACCAACACAACAAGGAAGCGGTCTGAATAGCCTCCACACTAATTGCACTGATGGTCCAAATAGCAATGGCCACAAAAACCCTGAAAACTAATACCTGCATGCAGATAGGGCACACTTATTAGTGATATATTACATGGCTACTTATTATAAGTGATATTTGAAGAGTTCTTAATACATTTTAAGGAAACAACTACATTTTAATTAAACATTAAAAATGAGTAATTTCTGCAAAAACAAAATAATTTAACATGAAATTCAGAAAAAGCAAAAATTTCAAAAACCCTGAATTCAGGGATAGCCCATGAAAAGTTTCACCCCTGAATAAAGCAACACTTATATATATAAGCAAGAAAAAACAGTTGTTTGTCAATGTAAAGAAAACTATATGACTCGAGGAATGTAAAATATAAATAAATAAAAATAAAATGTAATGCATAAGCGAAAAAATAGAAACACATTTAGACCGTTCAAAATTGGTACAGATAGGTTTTAGAGACCTGCAAGAATGAGGATATTTTCGAAAGTGATTAATATAGCCGTTGGTTTCACTAAACTAATGTAATTTTATTTTTTATTTTATGATATATATATAAACAAACACTTACCTGAAAAAAGAAGGGTAGTGCAAAAAAAATATATACAGTGTGACTCCGAATGTCGGATTTTATAATTGGTGACTGAAATAAAATTGTCTTAGTATGTGACAAAATATTTAATAAACACATACGTGAAACAATAATCTTTCAGTCTAGTTGATCATCAAAGACCCGTTAAAAATGTAATCTACAATACTTCTCAATAAAAAATTGTATTGATTTTGGAAAAAAAAAACACGTATCATATTCTTAACAAGCCACAAGCGGAGGAATACAGTTACAGTACGTAAACAAACCAAACTAGCTAGCCCTGTCTTTAGCGAGCGCCAAGAGTTTTGGATCTGGATGGTGGTACGCATGCGCTCCAAAGACCATGGACCATAGTATAAATTCGTGTGCATGAGTGATTTAAACTATTTTGCTTTAAACTTTTTTATTATTATTATGAATAACGATAAAATAGAATATCTATAATTAAAAAATACTTCTTTTATTTTAAATATATAATAAATATTTAAAACAAACAATGAAGTTTCTTTTTTGCATTTAATAAAAAAAAAAAAAATCTAACTATTTTATTGACTGCATTCAGATTAAACCAACCAACCACAGCCTCAGAAAACCGAATGACGCCTGTTCTGAATTCTGAGAATATGCAGTTCAAATACATGTATTGGCGGAGGAAAAAATAGTTCGATTTTTAAGCTAAATTATTTGAGAAACAAGAGTTTTTTGGGAAAAACGGGCGACGTCATGCTTCACAGACAAAATAAATTAATATCATATATCAATTTCATAAAATTTCTTCGAGCCGTTTTCGAGAAAAAAAAACTCACACGATAACACATTTTTCCTTTGAAGTCTTAAATTACAACTCCAGATCTCAAAATATATACAATGTTGAAGTGTGAAACTTTCAGGATAGCATCAGGCAGAAGAAAAAAGGTTATTCTGAAAACATCAGATCAAAATATCTCCTATTTACTGAGATATTAAATGTCGGCGTTTCCAAATCCCTTTGATGTAAAATTAGCTGTATAATAGAGTGTCGCTGCTAAGCTTTGTTTGAGCTTTGCTGCGTCACTCAAAAAACTGCCGTTTTTTATGATTTTTGTTTAAATTTAACAAGAAGAGGTCATGGCGTGGAATTCAGATAGGGATGAAATTGCGCAGAATTGTAGAATACTATGAAGGTGACAACATATTAAAGCAGTAGCGCGCCCAATCTTGAGAGAAATGCTTTTAAAGTTTCAGTAATTGCTTTAGTACCAGTTACTTCAACACAGATGCAACGCTTTCGCTACCGTAATTGGCTGCCACATGGGCGTCTTCGGTTCTATGCGACTGAGGGGAAACATCATTATTATTATTTATTTATCTAAACATTTTATTGTTATTATTTATTTATTTATTAATAATTAAATTCCAAATTTGAAAATTTAATAAAGAAAAATTATTAAATTTTAGTGAATTTAAAAAAGTACTTAGGTTTTATAATTATATTTTTCTATTTGTAATATTTATAATTTTCTATAAATTTTATCTTTGTTTTAATTGTAAAATAAAGTAAAAATAAAGAGTAACTTTAAAAAAAATATATTTATTTATATAAACGTTTTATTTTATATTTAAGTTATTTTATATTTAAAATAATGCTAAACTTTGTTTCAAAATTATAGAAAATTAAAAATATTACAAGAAATAAGGATTTTAACTGTATAATATTGAGATATAATTACTATCCAAACAAATTAAATAATTACTTTTCCAATCAATACAGTGTCTTGAAAAAATTATAATACAGTATTCCGATATTATTAAGTTATTACGGGCAAACTAACGTTTGAAATATACGAGTGCATCATATAGATTTTAAATATTAAACAACAGACATTTTCCTTCGATAATTATATGATTTTTATCTTTCCTACACGAAATAAAAATTCAGCTACTCTCTATAATATTAACAAACTAAAAGCGGTTATGTAAAATATAAATATTAAAACAAACAGGAAGATCAAACCAAGATTTAAGTACATCACCTGCTAACTATTTTACACTTCGGTCTATTATTTATTTATTCATATTTATTCATTTATTTATTTGTATTCTTGTCCATTTTTTCCATTCTTTCTATGTTTGTTATTCAGAGTTTTCTTTCTTTCTTTCTTTCTTTCTTTTCTTTCTTTTTATTTTATTATTTTATTTACGTACTTATTTCGATATTAAAAGTACAGTTGAATGATTGTAAGGATGTATGATTGTAAAATTTAATCTTTTGTACAATTAGACGCGAAATTTGAGAATTTAATAAATAATAATTATTGAATTTTTATGAATTAAAAAATATGTAAATCATATTGTTATATTTATTGTATTTGTAATATTTATAATTTTATATAACTTAAAAAAGAAACTTATAAATTAATAAATAATAATAATAAAAAAAGTTTCAATTTAAAGTTAAAAAGCTCAATTTAAAGTTTCAAAGTTAAAATTTATTTTTTAAGTTATAAAAAATTAAAAATTTTACAGGAAAAAAATATAGCTAATTAAACCTTACATATATTTTTTCACAACTATAATTCACAAAAATCAAATAATTATTTCTTGAATTTTCAAATTTTGAATTTAATTATAAAAAAAAGTAAAAAGTTTAAATAAATAAATAATAAGTAAAAAAAAAGTCTCGGCAGCATCGACCCAGAGATTTCCACATGGAACCCGCTTACGCTGTTGAGTACGCAACTGAAACTGAAGCGTTGACTTCTTGCCGAAATAACTGATACTTTTTCCTCAAAATATTTTGGGTAGTGTGCGCTACTCGTTTAATATGTTGTTACCTTCATGGTATACTACAACTTCTGAGCAATTTCGTCCTGATCTGAATTTTCCATGTCGTAACCTGTCTTTGTAAGTCAGACTGTACGTTCTAATTTAATTTAAATTCCAACGTATGAACATTATTTTTAGTGGATAATCTTTGCAGAATAATACTAATGATAATAATAAAAAGAAACCGCTGTAACTTACTTGAATTTGATAGGAAAGGAGGAGGAACCATCTGAAATAAATGAAAAATCATTAATTGGTGTATATATATATATATATAACAACAATGCTAATAAAGCTCTACTGGATATTCTAAAACAAATTTACAAATGTACTTGCAAAGTTGATAATTTACACTGTCTTAAAAATAGCTTTCAATTAATTCAATACATCAAATCGCTCGATTCAATAGACAATATTATAATTTTTGACTTTCAAGATCTTTTCAATAATATTGAGTTATCAGATCTTAGTAATATCATTTACAGTCTTTTTCAAGAATATAAAGCTCAAATTAATCTTCCTTACAATTTTAAAGCAGAAAAATTTAAAATACTTCTTAACTTTGTTATCCATAATAATTATATCTTCCACAACAACGATATCTATTTGCAACAATTAGGCATCCCACAAGGAGGTTGTAGCTCCAGTATTTTGGCAGATCTCTATCTTTATTATTATGAAAAGCAAATTTGCAATGATGATGTTCGATTTTATCGTTACATCGATGATATTATTGTATTTTATCTCAACAAGAACTCACAAAATGGCTTTTCCTTCAATTATCCACCTAATTTAAAGCTAACTCAAAATACTCTGACTAATCAATCAATTAACTTTTTAGATCTCAAATTAATCATCGACGGTAATAAACTTTACACAGATATCTATGACAAACGGCAAGATTTTTGTTTTAATGTAAACTTATTTACACATTTTAATTCATGTCTGCATCTTTCGGTATTTAGAAACATCATCATTAACCATTTATTTCGAATTAATAATTTATGCTCTGCAAAGTTTAAAAACAAGAATATTAATAAACTGATCACAGCCACTGCTAAAATGGGTTTTCCTAAAAACTTTGTATTTTCTATTTTATATCCTTAACCATGTCTCTGTCAGTACAAAAAAAAAAAAAAAAAAAAAAAAAGCTGTGTACACTTTTGTGTATATCAACAAAAAAATTATAAAATAATAAAAGACAATAAAAAAGGTGGCGGTAGGGTGGGCAGATGTTTGATTACGGAGGTGGGGTGGTGTTGTAAGGCTGGATGGTTGGGTGGGTTTGTGAAATTAAATTAAAAAAAAAAAAAAAAAAAAAAAAAAAAAACAGTAGAAGGCTTGTTGCATTTGCTTTGTATTACTATGCAAACTTTCATTTTCCAATAAAATTTCAGATTTTTCCTTTTTGAGTTGTCAACTATATTTAATGTTCTAATTATACTGTTAAACACAATGTGATCAATTGGTGAATTCGTGGTTTCATTGTTGTTCATCTGCTTTGAAATTTTGCATTTTTAAATCCATATGGTTCCTGTTCTGGTTGTGGCAGGCTGGGGGAGTGTTGCCGGCATAAAACTAGTGTAACCCCACAGGCAAGTCACAAGTCTTGCCGCCTGCCTCCTTCTTCCTATCTTGTGTTTCTTGGGTTGTTTTTTCATTAATTTTGATAAGTTTATGGTTTTAAGTTAAGATTTGTTGTTTTACTTTATTGATTCGTTTGTTTTGCAGGATGTTAATTAATAGATCTTTACATTAGTGTATTTCATCTTTTCTTTACATTAGTGTATTTCATCCACTGAGGATTTTTTTTTTTTTTTTAATCTTATTGGTCATTGGTGTTTCAGTGATCTTGTATCTGTTGCTTGGCTTCTACTATGCTTAATAGATCATCTTTATTTTTATATATATATATATATATATATATATATATATATATATATTAACAAAGGTTTCCCAAGTTTAATACCATGCACTCATCAATGTGTATTGCAAGTAAAGTGTTACATGCAATAATAATAAATTTTGATTTCAATAACATCAATGGTAAATTATTTATATAATGTGCAATGTTTTAGTCTATAGGATTTCAGAACTGATTTGTTTATTTATTTATTTTAGTTCTTGGTTTGTAATGTACTTAAGGAAATACTAACTAACCACACTTCAGAAAATTGTCACTGTAGAAAAACCTAAATCGGCCAATCAAAAAAGTTTGTTCTAAAAGTTATGAAATTACCTAGACAGCACTGGGAAAAAACTGGAACACATAAATATGTATTTAAATTACGCATAAATAAAGTAAAAACCTTAAATCACTGTAAATAAGGTCATAAAAAACATTTAAAAGTTTGAAAATTGTTTTATAACACAAAGCATATTTAATTATAAGTTTAAAACATTTCAATTATAAAGGAAATTGCCAAACGATTTTCATGCAAAAAACTGTTTATCTTAACTTGATGCCATTCATCAAATACTCAGCTAATGATTGAAGAAAAAAGTTTATTATTAATATACTAGAATTTTGAGAATTGATTTAAATATAATGGACCAGTGAAGCGGGCAAAGCTTGTTAGTGCTATAATAAGAGAAACGTGGGCTCCATTGAAGTAAAAAGAACGCATACTTTTTGTAGGTACAATTACTTGGTTTTCAAATTATTATTTCGAAAGAAATCAGTGTTTAAATTTAAATATAGAGTTATATTAATTGTTAATTTGTAATTATTTTTCATTAAAAATATCTTTAAAAAAATTATTATTCTAAATTATAATTTTGAAATTGAAAAATATATATATATATATATATATATATATATATTATTTAGAAATAGCTTCTCTTGCAAAAATCAAGAAAAACGCAAAACGTTATAACTATGATATTAATTCGTTCAGAAAATAAATTTTCTAAGGGCGTAATTAAACACAAACATAACTATTAGGAACATTTATTGAAATAAACATGGCATGTTTTTAGCTAATTCTCAAAATAAAAATCACTGGATCTGAAGCACTTGTAATAATACTGTGAGACCCATTTTTTGTATACCGGTGTCGAAGTAATTCACCATCGATCCGAATCCAACATGCGGCAGCCCTTTGCATGCGGATGTTGCTAGGGAATGTGTGTAAGAACCTTTTTAAGATACTAGAACACATGAGTGACACCTGAAGCAAAATGGAGATTATACGAGAAGTTAAAATTTTTTCAGAGAACCTTGGATAGCTGCTGACAAAATACAACGCCATTTTCCTCAAGGATCTCATTCCTTGTTTCAAGAAATTGTATCCAAACACATTTATTCGGAAAAATACAGCCGGTGTCTACCAAAGAGATCCAAACACAAAATGCAACGGATATCCAACGCGTGAAAGCAGCATTGACAAATCTACAACGGTAAAGCAACGATGCCGACAACTCCTAGAAATTAGGCAATAATCGATGTATAGGCAGAACAGAGGGACCTCCGAGCAGGATCAAATTTAGACAGATTGTGTCAGTAAAAAATAGATGTACACAGAATCATGGGATTAACTACCTTCCCAGAGCCGACGAGATTTTCTATTTGCTCTAAGGGCCACCCATTTTGCCCAGCATTTGAAAACGTATCCATGCATTTCCTCAGTGATGACGGCATGCAGACAGTTGACACAGGTTGCTTCCAAATTGATGGTGGCTTACTTTGACTTCAGCATACAAAGTTTGATCTGGCTACAAGAGTTCATCTGTTTCAGCACTTGAAAAGCTTCCCAATGATTCAATTCATTCCCTTATCAATATTAAACAGATATTCAAAATAATTTCTTCTCTTAATTTATTTCATTTTTTATACTGTTTCTTTGAATATTATCCATTCATCATCAGGCATCGAGATCTTTTCTCTTCTATTCTTAGATAGAACACATTCATCTTCCATTTATTCGAACAATTCTGAATTAGGTGAAGAATGAGCGAAAGCATTTTCCAGAACAGTTTATTGATAGATTCCTTAGTTTATCGCTTACAATACCCTGTAAAAAATTAAAACCAATATTTCAATAATGCATTGAAATCTTCTTTCTTTCAAGTTCCAGAACCCAAATTTCTTTATATCAAAATATCTGTCATACATAATTGACATATTTTTTTTTTTTTTTTTTTGTGTGTGTGTGTGTGTCATGATTTAATACTTGGATCATTTTATGGTCATGCCATGTGGATCTTGTAGATCTGCTAATATTTGGAATCTGTGCATTAAATATATTTCTCAGATATCCATATCAATTTAGCTTTCTCCTCATATTTGCAAATATATATATATATATATATATGATAACATCAATGATTTTAGAAATAAATATGTTTAAAAGAAATACAGACCTTTTAAATACCGCAGAGTAATTTTCATTTTTTAAATATAGAATACGCAAAGAATTAATATTACGCTTTTTGAAAATGTCTCATTAAGACTGAGCTAATAAATTCCTAATTAGGAAAGTGAATTGGAAAAGAGCCAAGTGAAAAAAGAGCTAAGGCACTTGAATGGAATGATGTCATAATTAAACTTTATCCGCATAAACTATTATTTTCAGTATATTATCATTATTAGTCATTTTTGAAGATGCCACATGCAACGATGACGTACAGAATAATTAACCTGTTAGCGCACCAGTGTCCTCATTTGAGGATAGCTAATAAAATGGCACGTATGTTTTTTGTGGTTTTTTGGAATGATTTCTGCTTTTTTGTGACAGTTTATAGCGTCACTCTAAATGATCCCTGAAAGTTTTATGTGCCTACTATTAATTATCTATACATATAAAAGAGTACTTCCACTCACTCACTGACTCATCAACGCACAGCAAAATCTACTGGAGCCACTGATTCGAAACTTTGTCAGATTATAGAACATATAGTGTAAGCACTCCCTAAGGAGCGATTTTGCGAAATTCGCCCCCCAAGGGGGAGTAGGGGGCAAAATGTGATTTCACAAAAACCTCCATATCTCAAAGAAAAAAACAGATATCCGTAAAATTGTTGCTTTAAAATATAGCTAACACAAATATCTAAAAACCAATTTCTGGAATTTTAGAAATTCGGTCCCCAAGGGGGGAAAGGGGGCAAAACGTGGTTTCACATACTCCTATATATCTCAAACAAAAAAAGAGATATACGTGAAATTTTTGCTTTAATATATAGCTAACACAAATATCTAAAAACAAATTTCTGGAATTTTAGAAATTCGGTCCCCAAGGGGGAAAAGGAGGCAAAACGTGATTTCACATGCGCAAAACGTGGTTTCACATACTCCTATATATCTCAAACAAAAAGAGAGATATACGTGAAATTTTTTCTTTAATATATAGCTAATACAAATACCTAAAAACCAATTTCTGGAATTTTAGAAATTCAGCCCCAAGAGGGGGAGAGAGGGGGCAAAACGTGATTTGAAATAATCCTTTACATCGCAAACAGAAAAAAAAAAAAAAGGTATATGTGAGATTTTTGCTCTAAAATATAGCTCGCACAAATACATAAAAACTAATTTCTTTAATTTTAGAAATTCGTGACAGGTGGGGCGGGAAAAGGGTGGCTATGGGGCAAAAAAAATAGAAATACAGTTAGATCGTTCAAAATTGGTACAGATAGGTTTTACAGGCCTGCAAGTCGAATGAGGATATTTTCGAAAGTGTAAAGTTATTAGGAGGGTCAGAAAGCGTGGGGAAGCGGGGGGGGGGGAGGCAAAAAAATAAAAATAGAGTTAGACCGTTTAAAATTGGTACATAGAGGTTTTTGATACTTACAAAGCGATTGCGGATATTTTCGAATTTGTAAAATTATTAGGATAGACGGGAAGGGGTGGTATAGGGGCAAAATACAAAAATAGAGTTAGGTCGCTCAAAATTGGTACATGGAGGTCTTTGATACCTACAAATCAATTGCGAATATTTTCGAATTTGTAAAATTATTAGGATAGACCGGAAGGCGGGTGAAGGGGGAAAAATATATAAATAAGAGTTAGAGAGCTGAAAATTAGTGTTGTTAGGTTTTGAGGCCCGATAAATATATTGCGAATATTTTCGAAAGTACAGAATTATTACGAGGGACGGGAAGGGGGACGGGCGCAGAGGTACAAAGAAAGAAATTCAGATAGAATACTAGAAATTAGTATTATTAGGTTTAAAAGCCAGATAGAACGATTGCGAGGATTTTTAAAGCGTAAAATAATTTGGTGGGGTGTCAACGGTAGGTGAAGGACTATGCACTCGAGGTCTGCACGGGCCGGAATTTTGAGGCCCGGGCCCAGCCCGTACGAAAACTTTGCTTACCCGGCCCGGCTCGGTATGAAATTGAAAAACTCTGCCCGGGCCCGGCCCGGCCCGGACAAAAAACGATAAAATCAGGCCCGACCCGATTCAAAAATATGAAAAAAAAAATGCATGCCTTTCTATGAAAAATAATTTTAGGCGGAATTATTTGCCATCCTTAAGGCTGTCGAATGGGCTGAGGAAAATGCTCACTCTTACCCAAGTATTAACATCTTTAGCGACAGCCTTTCGGCCCTGCAAGCCATTGCCCGCTACAGGAGCAGGCACCCCATAATATTGAAAATAAAACATAAACTCTATAACCTAAAATCCATCATCTCCCTGGCACACGTTTCTGCCCACAGGGGTGTCGTCGGGAACGAAATGGCAGATCATTTAGCAAAAACTGCCACAGAACATGCAACGATTGATTTTCACTTACCCGCCCCCCCCTTCTTATGTAAAATCTAGACTCAAGGACAAATTAAAACAAAATTGGCAATCCTTATGGGATAACTCCATCAAAGGCAGATATACTTATAACCTGATCCCAAATCTTACTTCAAACACTTGGACCCTTACTCCCCCTATCACGGCCTTTCTCACGGGTCATGGCCCATTTCAAGCATACCTTTATAGGTTCAACCGACGACGCTCACCCCTGTGCCCTTGTGGTGAGGAAGGCACTGCTTCCCATTACTACTTCAACTGTTCCCTTACCTCCAGTTTTCACCTACGAAACCCATCCCCAAGACCAGTAATCTGGTTAGATAATATTATCACCAGACCCTCCCTAATCCAAAAACTAAATAAAATCTACGCACTTTTAGAAGATATTACTAATTTAACAGATTAACCTTCAAGCTTCTTCCTACTGGCTCAGGTTGCAACCTACAATTGTGATCATCCCAAGTCACTCAGTTCTGCAGCACGACTCCAAACTGGTATAGCAACGTTACCAAATTAACCACTGTTGCCCCTTGTCGCGTGGGGTGAAAGCCCGGCAACAACATGCAAATGTCAAAAAGACTTTTATCAATGCTCCTAAACCAACTCAAAGACAAAAACGAATGAACTGTAATACTTATTTATGGACTCAGCTAATGAAATCATAGATTAAAATTCTCATTGCAAAGTCTTAAAGAAAAAAAAAAAAAAAAAAAACTATTTATTCCTCCTTGTGCCCTCTGTCGCGTGGTGTTTAATCCCGGCACACCTGCTATAAATAAATTATCGCCCTCTGTCGGTTGAGGCTCATTGCCTGGCGAATTTTGTAAACGCTTGTTGAATTCTCAATAAACGTTCGGAGCAGTTCCCTCTGTCTCGGACACTTGTTGCCCGAGACACTGAAGCGCTCAACATCGCTCCAAGAGCGATGAGCGGGGACTGTCCCCTGTTCAGTATGTGTTTTGCAGAGGTTTTATATAGCGAAGCAATAGAATCTTCTTTAACAAAACTGGTGAACTTTTACAAGATAATTATATATAAACAAAATTTCATTATTGCAGACGTGCAGAAGGCACAAAGACAGACAGAAAGTCAAACTGAAAATATTAACACTCATCAAACAATATAGAACGGTATTTAAAATGGTTATTACTACTAAAAATGCACGTTCAACCATTTCCTCTTATGTACCGTAATGTATACGAATCTTTCAAGTGATCCGGTAAACAAAATTTTAATGGTAATCCAACCATATTCTGTAGAAAAGAGGCTTTTGTACATGCTAAAAATAATGCTACTTTCATTCAGTGCACTGGAGAAAAGAAAAAGGAGTTTGGAGAAAAAGTTACAGTGGCAGGATTTTTATAGCCTTCATACCACCTAAACTCTACAGAGCATAGGGCACAAAGCCTTATACACAATAACATATCTAATTTCTTTTGTTTGAACATGTGCGCAACCTAGTAATGACATGCATACTATTTTGAATAGGAAACCATTTAATATTACTTGAAATAAAATATATTAATTTCGAGACATGCTAAAAATATTTGCGGAAAATCAGATCGCGAACAGACAGACTGATAAAAAATTAAACTGAAGTTACAGACATTTTTTAACAAAATAAAATTTTATGTGATATACCAGCCTGTAAAATTATGTGAAATAAATGACTGAAGAAATATTTTATAATTTTCCTTTTTCGTTGATTAACGATGAAACCAGAAAAAGATTCGGACCGACACGGCCCGGAAAAAATTTCATTCAGGCCCGGCCCGTCCTGTCCCAAGTATACACAAAAAAATTGAGCCCGGGCCCAATCCGGCCCGAGAACACATTGAAAAATTCGGCCCGAACCCGGCCCGTGCAGACCTCTACTATGCACGCCGTGCGCGCCTGTATACGCTGTCGCAGAAAGTAGGGGCCCGGACCGATTATTCCACCGATGGGAGAAGATTTTTTTTTTTTTTTTTTTTTTTTTTTTTGTATTTTATATTTATGTTTTTTTTTCTTACGATAATATAGTCATTCATTAAGAGTGTCGAACATAAATGCGCGCGCGCAGCGCACAGTGGCATGCGCTGCCGAAGGCATTGGGGACCATGTGCGATATTTTTTCCAATCAGGATATTTTTCTCATTTTTTTTCACATGATAAAAT
Organism: Salticus scenicus; assembly: GCA_963930645.1. NCBI lineage: Eukaryota > Metazoa > Arthropoda > Arachnida > Araneae > Salticidae > Salticus > Salticus scenicus. The sequence continues at coordinate 4,271,109 of OZ005649.1, read as the reverse complement.
TAATGCAATTTTGAGAATTCATTAACTATAGTGATTCGTTTTAAAATAGTGACCAGCGAAGCGGGCGTAGCCTGCTAGTTATTTCATAATTTGGATAGTCATTTTATGATTTTTCATTCGCCGCACATATATTTCCTTTTTGCGCAGGTATACTAACTTAAATCAAGTTGAATAATAATATATATTATAATATTTTACTTTCGAGATCTTTGTCAACGTATAATAAGAAATTAATCTGTTATCTCAAAGTTTTTCTATCTCGAAGTTTTCTCGCTAGAACACTAAACATTAATAAATGAGGATAGGCTTTAAATTTAAAACTATCAGAATAATTGTTTAAATTAATATATTTTACTGTCAGTTGTCTATATTAATTTACAAGTGAAATAATCAGCTAATAATATTTTGAAAGATTAATTCGGGTGTTATCGGGTTAAAGCAAAATACTTTACTTTAGAATGATATTTATTTAATAACGTATAAATAGGAAAAATCATTCAATAGGGCCAAAAGATGAGTTCTGATAACAGTAGGAAAGCTAAATAACTCATGGGGGTGCAATCTCAAACAAATCAATAGTTTTATTTTTCACTTTATTATTATATATATATTTTTTTCTAACAAGTAGTATTTATTAAAATTCAAAAAGGGAATATTTCACCTGGCCTTTCGTAAACATTGAAAATTTAAAATACCTATGGAACCCTTTTGAGTCATATGAAAAAGAAAAAAAAAAAAAAGAAAGGAAAAGAAAAAAAGAAAGAAAAGAAAAAAAGAAAGTAACTTGCTTGCATATCATACGATCTCGTTGCGACTTAACGTTTCGCCATTAAATTTTAATATCCCCCCCCCCCTTAAATACTAATATTAAGCGAAAATAAATTACAAATTTACAGCATAAGGGAGCATAAATTTAAAGCACTACTGTAGAAAATAATTAACAGGAAGTTTAATTCTTTAAAACATAATAAATATTTAAGAAAATGGAAGACGTTTCGCCGATTTATTTTCTGCATCCAGGCTGTTTCCGTAGAGAGTAAGGTGTTCTTTTTCTAGTATTAGAGAGATTACTTCTTTCGAAACGTATCTTATGATTGTTATGGTGTTTTGAAAGAATACATTTTCATTATAGTGTATTCTGTATAGACTCTTTCCTTATAAAAAAAAATTGTATGCTTATATATACCGGGTGATCCAAAAGTCAGGACAAACTTTAAAAATGAATAATTCGAAAACGAATCAAGATACAAAGATACGGTTTGCACCAAACGGATGAAAAAGAAACCGGGTTTTGTGTGGCAAAGGAAAAAAATTAGTTCTGTTGGCGACCAACAGATGGCGCTATAGTGTTTTATTTCCCCAAAAGATGATTTACAAATGAAAAAAAAATTTGACAACTTACAAGTCAGCTTAATTACAGTTAATCAGTACTACTACAGAAACTGTTCAATGTCCATCATTCAGAAGTACAGCTGTGAGATGATTCACCACATCGTTCACAGCATTTAGTAGCATTTCTTGCGTTATGGCAGACACATTTTGGCGGATGGCATCTTTCAGTGCTGCTAGTGATGCCGGTTGGTCGCGGTACACTTTTGACTTCCAAGAATCCCCACAGCCAAAAGTCACAGGGTGTCAGATCGGGAGATCTTGGAGGCCATGCGTGATTAAAGTAGCGACTGAGAATGCGATATTTCGATGCATATAAGCTTCGACTACCATTACCTGCTGTAGTTGTTCCTTTTTATATCGTTTGTTGCTTTGCATAATCCTACATCAGAAATACGACAGCGCCATCTGTTGGTCGCCAACAGAACTTTTTTTTTTTCTTTGCCACACAAAACCCGGCTTCTTTTCCATCCGTTTGGTGCAAACCGTATCTTTGTGTCTTGATTCGTTTTCGAATTATTCATTTTTAAAGTTTGTCCTGACTTTTGGATCACTCGGTATTACTTGTATAAATAATAAAAAAAAAAAAAATCTTCTGCTAATAAATATATTCGTTATACTAGAAAGCATTAGAATCGTTTTTAGAAAGACATATTATCAAAATCCTTGAGAGAATGACATAAAGTTTGTATTCTTGTATCAACATGCATTCCTGTATGATTAAAGTAGGTTTCTAACATGCTACAACTTGCAAATATGAATAGATAAACCAAAAAAAAAAAAAAAAAAACAGTGTGTAAATATAGCATAATTAAAAAATGTAAACCTATCTCAAAAATATAATATTAAAAAATAAATTAATTAAAAACTTAAAATGTAACTTACCTTGCCTTTTGAATCGTAAGACACTGAATGTGATCTATGCCTAAATATATCAATCACTTTCGACATAGTCCCACTTTTGGTTTCAGAACCCGATCGAGGTCTTTGCTTATAATCGATGGATGGCTGTAAAGATTCTATAGTTGGAGGATCGGACTCTAGTGACAGTTTTCTTTGAGCAGATCCTCCTAAGATAGAGTTTTTGAGAGTAGTGAGGAAGGTGGGCTTTTTACCCTTACTGTCGGATTTGGATCTAGGTCGGAACTGATCAAAGAGTGTCGCCCTACGAGAAGGACTGACTCTAGTGAGGACGTCGTCACCAGATTGTCTCCGATGGCGACCCGCTGAAGGCAAAGTGGGGGCTAGCCGGTATGCACCACCGGACAAACTTCGCATACGAGTCCGAGGAGGTGGTGTGGCAGTTTCTTCCTCTGGAGGTGGGTTCTGGTGATTTGGGCTGACTGTGCGGTCCACATCTTCTGTGGTGATGGTCGGTAATGGGCATGGCACTTGGTTCTGAAACAAATAAAAATATGAAATATTAATAATACATTTATATATGTATACGATATTTACATATAAATATGTTGATAAAAAACAAAATTTAAAGCACTAGCTAGCTTAAATGAATATAAGATAAAGCGATATTAATATTAATATATCTGCCTGGAATCGAGTACAAACTAATAAGTGAGTATGTAACTGAAGGATATGAGTGATACGATTGCAGTAAGGTATATGCTTTATATTCCTTGCACATTCAACTGCTATTCAGGATGGAGTTATATAGAAATAACACAAAACGCAAAAACCTTTATTCCCCAATGAATTTTCAGAAATTATCGAAAGATGACTTGAACGTGATAGAATTCTTGAATGAAGAATTCATAAAAATAATTATTATATTTTATTCGCCAGTTAATTCATCTCTTGGATGCAGAGCTCGATTTAATTAATAAGCAGAATTTGTTAATATGTTGCGAGGTGGTATCATGAGAAGGACTCTTAAAATAAACATTTTCCCAATTTTTGAATTTTGCATAGAGTCCTTACATTAATAAACCTATAGCTCATATTGCAGGAAGCTAATATTGCATTAAATTAAATCTTAATAAAGTCAGAAAAACTCTAAATATTTTTTATGGATCAATTTGACTGTCACAATCAGTGAGCAGTAATCGAAGCAATATTTTGACTAGCATATATTGTAAATTAGTTAGGCATCACTCGCACGAAATCGTGCTGAGATTGCAAGCATAAGTTGTCTACGTAAAGTTTGGTTAGTTGAGGAAAAGCGTTAGCTGGAGTTAGTTTTAGAAGAAGTAGCTTGAGTTAGTCGAAGGTAAGGTGTCCATTAGGTTTTCGTTTAGTTGACGTTGGTTTTGGAGGAAGTGTGAAAAACACTCGGAGTAAGGTTTGGATTTTAACCCCTTAACGCGCGGTGTCCTCGCTGCGAGGACGCAAAATTTAATATCCAGCTGCAAAAATTCATCCCGGAAATTTTTTAGCAAAAATTCACGTTTATAACATATCAGAAAAGGCCGGTTTTTTAAACCCCAAAATTAAAAATTTCTTTTAGTTTAATTTAGTTCATGAATTCCGGTGGCAGTATAATTTAAATCTTCTAAATTGTCTTACGCCGCAAAGGGTTAAGAAATTTTAAAGTTCATTTGTATATCAGTTATTTCAGTGAAGATGTTTTAAAGTTAACGAAGTGATGCATTTCTCCAGTTAACACTTTGAGCGCCATGTCATCCATTCTAGATTCTAGACATTTTGTCATACATCTCTAAGTACTGAAGGAATCATCTTGAAACTTTAGGAGTGTGCAGAACATATTATATTTCAAACTTTTCAGTGAAAGTTTTACCCCGAAAGTAAAAGCAGTACCAATAAAACATTAAAACGTTGAGCGCCCTGTTAAGTGTCAGCCATCGGTGGCTGACAGTGTCAAATATGATATAAAGCCGCGTCAACAATCGGTGGCGGATATAAAATAGGATATAAAAACTAAAAATATTACATTTAATGATTGAAAATTTATTAAAAATTTGTTTAATTTTTATTTATTACAGGAGGAATCATTATGGAATTTCAACGGATTTTAAGAATTTGCGTGGTTCTCAACGTGTTAAATTATTTAAGTAAACTCCAAAAAAGGTGTGCTTTTGGAGTGTAGTATAGAATGAACATACTATCCTTGCAGAAAGAGCTCTATCTGGAAAATTATCAAATTTAAGAATATATTGGTAAGTTAATAGTTATTCACCCACATTAACGTCAAGCCGTGTTCTGTATTAAAATTAAGTAAAAAGTAATAATAACGTTGGAAAGTCTCCCCTCTCTTTGTTTTGAAGCTCTAATAAAAGAGTTAGTTTTTTTCAAATACGACTTGTTATTATTGACTTTAGACATTTACAAAAAGCCATATGGGAGAAAATCAAGGTACTGCTATTAACTAGCCCTTACAACCTGTCTCGAATATACTATAAACAACCTTTATATTTTAACTTTAAACGGGATAGATTAGTCCATAAAATTATTAAACATTGTACTTAGTTTATCATAATGATAATTTGGCTATTTTGTGTGGTCCTAAGGCTCATACATAATATATATATATATATAACAATTTTCTTCAATAAATAGTAAACAGGGCGTAAATCAGAATTATTGAAAATTTTACCGTTATTAACAACTACAAAATATACAGTGCATTATTATTAAGCTGAAATTCTCAATAAACAAACATTATTTGCAGCAAACGAAACAATTTACAGTCGTCATCCAAATTATTGAAGCGCTAGTAATAATTTCCTATTTAAAAGATATGCATCTAATACTGTTTTGTTAAGTAATCACTTGTCGAATCATGATCTTAGTCTTTATGCTGTTTATAAAAAAGTAAGTTGATGATAAAAATTAGTGATAAAACTATAAAAAAAAAAAAATGTGGATGTAATAATTTTCAATAATTACTTCAACAATTTTGCTGCCGACTGTAGCTACATAATTAATTCATTCAACTAAATGCCTCGAATTATTACAATAAGGTTTTCCATAATGCAAGCAAGGCTGGGCTCAAATATGTTTTGATGAAACGACAATCTTTTGCAGCAAATCAAACATCAAATAACTGAATTCTAAATAGAATAAATATGTATTACCGAAGGTTCTAAGTTATATGACATACACTGTTTACTAATGCTGGAATCTCAATTTATAAATAACTTTTGGCAGGAAGTTATAAGTTTTAAACAATAAACATTTTTTTTTTAAGTTGATTAATATAAGTTTGTCTACAGAATACCATTGTCAGCGAAGTTTCTAAGTATACGCAATGTTTTTAAAATATATATTAATTTTCTATAAAAAAAAAAAAAAAAGACGCGAAAAACAACAAGTCCGAAATTCGAAAATATACTCTGTAAAAATAAACGAGCACTGTGATAAATTATAAACACCGTGAAAGATTAAATTAATGTAAAATGGTAACAAGCAGTGAATTACTTACGCAAGAGGAACACATCTTGTGAAATTAAGTGAAGACTTAAGATTCAACAGAGCGGCAATTCCAAAAAAGAAAAGAAGAAGAAAGAAAGAAAGAAAATCCGTTTACCATAAATATCTTTTATCTTTACGACATTCGATGCTATTTTTCAAACAGAGGAAAAGAATAATGAGCTAACGCTAAATTGAAATTTAGAACCTGTGACATTCAAAGAAAAAACACGAAAAGTTAAAACCAGTAATCTAATAATGAAAGCGATAACGAAAATAACATTGAATCAACTCCTCAGCTAATTCTTATTAATGTATTCAGATGGCAGTATTATGCGAGCGTCACTGAGAGATATAAACACGATCATTGAGAAAAAAACAACCCAGTAAGTGATATTCTGGATACGCGCCAAACCACGTGCGATTGCACGAGGAAAAAAACCGGCAAATTTGCAGGCAAAGAAAGATCGGGCGACACGACCGTGAAACTGAAAAATGTACCTAGTTTTTAATGGGAAAGAAACATCATTCGTCCCATATTGTTTCTGACACCGTTTTCCTAATATTAGATACATACGTGCTAACTTACATGCGATTAACTTACACTTAATGCGATTAACCACACGTGTTAACTCACATGCGTATATCATAAGCTTAATTTCCCATCCTAAAAGTTTTAAAAGGTTAGCGCTAAGCTTGATAAGCTGAAGCTGGACTTTATTTATACTTTTCTGAATACCTTAGAGCAGTAATTCTCAACCACTGTGCCGCGGCACTTTTGTGTGCCGCCAAATTCTTAAAATGTGCCGCCAAATTTTAGAAATGTATGTTGTAAAAATTATAATGTTTTTATTATTATTATTATTACGAGAAAAGTTTGTTTAAACTAAAGAAAAGTACACTGTAAAAGAAAACTGTTGTTTTTACTGATAAATACCATATTTTAAACTGTTTTTATCTTCGATATCTGTGACCTTTCATAAAGTGAAATATTTGCCCAAGTGAAATGTGTGCCGCCAAATTTTGAAAACGTTAAAAGTGTGCCGCGACAAAAAAAAAAAAAAAAAAAAAAAAAAGGTTGAGAATCACTGCCTTAGACTATGAACAAATAGAGTTCTAAATAGAGTTCTATAGAGAACAATACAGATTACGAAAACAAACGTAACAACAAATTAAACTAACATTTTAGCGTTCACTATACTTTGAATTTTCACTTGTATAACATCACAAAAAAGCTTTTGAAAAATCTTACAGGCAAAAATATGCTTCGAATAACACAATCTTATAATAGTGACATTCATAAAGCAGTTCATTAAACTGCAGAATTTTAATCTGTAAATGCAGCATTATTTTTTTTTTTTTTTTTTTGCCCCGCAAATGGTGGTGTTAAAAAGTTGAAAAGTTGGCCTCGAGGAGTGATTATGCCACTTAAAATTAACAAGATGTAACAAAAATAAATGGAAAAAATGATAAACAATATTATTTATAAACCAAGAAAACCAGCACATGTTGGAACTTTAAAAGAAAATTCATTCAAACAAATTAGTAGGCTGCTAGTGTTAAATGGAAGGATAACATTCATAAGCAGAGAAGTGTACGAAGTAAAAAATAATAAAAAAAATAACTCACTGTTTCCATGCGCATAATTTTTACTTTCTTCTATAACATACAAAAAGAAAATATTGGATTCTTGAAATGTTTTGACCTCCGGTTAGGTTTTCGACGGATTTACATATTTTAGGATATTCTGAACACGATTTGAGCAATGTGAGTCTGTATGTGTGTGTATCCAAAATATTGTAGGCTCTGTAACTCACGAGACAATGAATGGAATAAAAAAAAAAAAAAAAAAAAAAAAAAAAAAAAGTTTGCCTATCACTTCACAAGTTGCGCTACCATATATTTTATTATTATTTTTGTTTCCTCCAAAAATTTTAATATGGCAGAATAGGACAAAATTTCGTAAAAATGTAAAGAATTTTTTCTTTTTTTAACCAAACATTGTGAAATTATATATATGTATACATACACACACACATATATATATACATACACACATATATAATAATAACAATGAAACAGGATAAATGTTTTATACATAGCAGGAGGATCATTTCCACCCGCTGAGAAAAATTATTCCTACATGGTGCGAAAATTTTCAATATGAGTATTTATTTTTCAGAAGAACTCATCAATACCTTTAAAACGAATTGTTGAAGAATAAAACTGAGGTAATCTTAAAAAAAGTTATCGATTTTCTTCATTTCTAACAAAAAAAGAAAAAGAAAGAAAGAAAAGAAAAAGGAAGAAAGAAAAGAAAAAGGAAGAAAGAAAAGAAAAAGGAAGAAAGGAAAAAGAAAAGAAAAAATGTATTTTTTAATGTATCGACTGTAAGGCACACGATTGGCTTATCTACACTGACCATAGAAAATAACTTTGATAAATAATTAATTTCATAAATTCTTTTCAATATATATATATATATGTGTGTGTGTGTGTGTGTGTGTGTGTGTGTGTGTGTATTATTTGTATATATATGTGGAATTTTTGTGATGGCCAGAACATATCAGTTTAGTTTTTGATTAAACTTAACATGTATTAGAGATTTCAATTATTTTTATTTTAATACACAAATTTGTATTATGCACATGTAATTACACATAACTACAATTAATTCTTCATTGTTAACTTTGTACCTAATTGTATCCCATAATATGAGAAAATGTTGCATTCTATTTTATTCCATGAAGCTGGTGACAATGTTATATTGTAGATTGAAAGCAATGGTCTTTTGAGATAATAAATTTAAATTATACAGACAATAAATAAATAAATATTTCAGTTTATATATTAGAAGAAAGGGAAAAAAGGAAATCTATTTAAGCTTTAAAAGCATTCACATTTTGCATGTTAGGCTATAAATAAAAACATAAAAATAAATTATTCATAGCAATGGCTGTTTTCTGAATAACTTAAATTCTGAGTCTCTGAAATACATATTTTCTTTTCAAGTATAAATTAAAAAAAAGGCTGACAACCTCGCTTCTGATATTATACACGCCACTGGCAAGCGATTTTTTTTTTTTTTTTTTCCAACCCCATTCTAAGTTGTATCCTGGCGAATTTCCAAGAAAAAAAACTGCAAATCTGACCACCTGTGAAAATGCATCTGTTTTGTGTTCAAAATGAAACTTTTTTTGAACTGCCTTACCTGACGTATTTCTGTCAACATGCACAGAGATAAAGAAAAATGCAAATGGTTAGTTCCGACCTATTTTGATGCCTTTTTCTTTTAAAATTTTTATTCTTTGTGACAGGTGATTTGTTATCACGATGCTACACACTGCATGCGCAGAATCAAATTGGATTTGTCCCCTAAGTATTGACTAGAATTTTGTGGTTAACTTTTAAAAGGATCAGAAGATACAAATGAAAAAAAAAAAAAAAAAAAGATTTATTAAACAAATAGCATAGCAAAGTAACTTGAAAATTTTTTGTAATAATTTTTCAGGGAATGTAATGAGTCTGATGCCTGTAAGACTTACTTTCCTCTTCCCCATAACTGGAATTTCTGCATGATATTTCGCGTGCATCATGGGGAAAAATATGTGCTAAAATGGTCCCTGAAAGTTTATGTGCTTACTATTAATTATCATTTCATAATTTGGATAGTCATTTTATCCCTTTTTATTCGTCGCACATATATTTGCTTGTTGCGCAGGTATACTAACTTAAATCAAGTTGAATAATAATATATATTATAATACTTTACTTTCGAGATCTTTGTCAACATATAATAGGAAAGTAATCTGTTATCTCAAAGTTTTCTCGCTAGAACACTAAACATCAATAAATGAGAATAGTCTTTAAATTTAAAACTATCAGAAGAACTGTTTAAGTTAATATATTTTACTGTCAGTTGTCTATATTAATTTAGAAGTGAAATATTCATCAAAATATATTTTGTAAAATTAGTTCGGGAGTTAACGGGCTTTAAATATATTTTTTTTTCTTTCACCACCAACTCAGGGGACTGAGAAGTTTGCAACAACCGAGAAGTGGGAAATTTAGGTTGTTGCTTTAATAGCCACATCTTTTTTAATTATGCATATATCAATATAAAATTTTTATGAGATATTAACAAAAAGTTCAAGAAATATTTGATGCAAATTATTTACTCTTATGTATTTCAGTTTTTTTTATAATAGCACTGTAAACATACATATTTTGCTCTTAAGGATTTTTTCACTTTATTCACTTTGGTACACTTTTCTAAAAAACTAATGAAAATTTTCCCTTGAAATCATGTATGATGATAGAAAATACTTTTCTTTATGTACTGAATCTATTTTATGTTTTGCTTTTTTTTTTTTAGAAATATAAAAAAATGGCAATTTTTACTTATTAGAAATACGTATTTTTAAACATATATATTTTCTGTTTTAAAAATTATCGCAAGGTTTATACATAAAAAAAATAGGTTCACTATATGCAGAGACACTTATTCTACTTCCCTCAAAAATTTCAGAGAACTACTTTTCAACAGATTTTTCACAAAGTGTACCAATATACAAAAAAATGACATAGTGAGAAAAATGCAAAAAACATTTTAGGCTCTTTAAGTTTAAATGTTTATATATAATTAAAACATTTCTGACCCATAGTCATTTAGTCGTAACATTTTTTTCCCTACATGTTTTTCTGTATCTTTTTTTTAATTCAGATCATACACTCAAGTTCAGTTTCTCTGCACTTTTAACAGAATCTTTTGTGAACTGATGGCCATGGAACTTTCTTCTGCCAAACATTTTCTGTCGAACCATAATTAAAAAAAAATCCGAAGCAATAAATTATATATATTTATAATCTGCAAAATCTGTACTATTTTTTAAGCCACTAATTGAAAAATCGAAATTATGAAGGTATTTCACGTCCCAGTCCCCTTAAGTTCAGATTTTTCCCCAAATAACAATAAAGCTATTGAAAGTCCCTAGTCGTAGGGATAAATCATTACGTTGCCAACATTGACCGAAAGTTGAACTCCCCAGATTTGTCCCCGAAAAAGTCCCCACAAACATTTGGTCCCCAAAATTGTCCCCAGAAGCCTCAAAAATCCCCCAAAATGGGGATAAAATCCCCAATCTGGCATCACTGTTATGTATATATGTGCTGCACATGTTTAATGCAGACCACTTTTTTTTTTTTTTTCCTTAATAAATGGAGGGTGGACTTATTTTAGGGGGGGGGGAGAGAAGAAAGAAAAGAAAAAGAAAAATCTATAAAACAAAACAAAACAAAAAAAATAATAATAAAACTGACATTATTGTCCTATTTAAAAATCTTTAAAGATATTGCCATAATTAAAATTTAGTTAGTAAAGGAAAAAAAAAAAAGTCAATTATGTAGGAAGTAATAAGAAATAATTTTGATATAAATAATGCAATAATCCCATAATCCACGTTTATATGAAATATTGCCTTATTCTACGAAGCTATGAAAAGCTTTCATTTGAATAACTTAAAAAAACTTTTTAACTAGAATGTAAATATTCAATAAATATGACAATACAGTAACATTATTTATGCCAGTACCATAAATGATTTTTTAAAACTGGTCAGACATTTTTATGATGAAAATAGTCCTCATATTGCATCATTTACTCATGTCAAGAAAATCTTAAATTTCGAAAAACTTACGAAGTTTCGAATTATAATACTGAAAATCAAAAGGGTTCTTGTCAGTATCATAAGTGATATTTTAAAACTGGTCCGGTCCCTTTACGATCATTTGTTCTTGAAATAATGTGTTCTCAGATTGAAAAACTAACGGACTAAACAAATCAATAAATTCCTAAATTAACCATCTTTCGAAAGGATATCTATAGATTTTGTAATAAATAACCCCAAAACATTTAAAAACATCAGAAAAGAAGGTTAAAATTTTTCACGAATAGCTAAGTTTCCCAGAATGTAGTATAAATAGTAATTAAAAAGTAACATCTGAAAAAAAATCGTATTTGTTAAAGCATCCTAAAGTTTTGTGCAAAAATTTCATGGTTTGGATATTCCAAAATATAGAAAAATTGCATGGAATACAGTTTTCAACATAAGCAACACATGTACTAATTACTTTCTAAAAATGCAGTATAAATGAAAAATTTCCCTACTCGGCATACTAATAACGTTTTTCCTCCTATAAAGCAAGTTCTAAACAGTTAAATTTATTTTAAATTGCCAGCAACCAACATATCATTTTGTTATTAGAAAAACGTAGAACCTCTTTTGCATGAGGCTTACAAATTTTAATCATTAAATAAGGAAGGGGAAAAAAACATAAACCCTATTTTTTATTTAAAATATTCAAGATATTTATTTCACACATCTAGTTTTCAATAAGTATATATACAGGGTAGTTGTAATTAAACTTTCCCTATAAACACCATCTACAGCGCAAACGCGGGTGAACGGAATGCAACGAAATTTGGTATGTAGACGATAGTATGGTGTATGGGATTTGGTGTATAGACGAAATTCGGTATATAGACGTATATACACGAGATCCGCTCAAGGAATTAAAAAAAAAAAAAAAAAAAAAAAAAAAATCGTTTCAAAATGTCCACCAGAGGGCGGTTTTTCCGGTAAAACATTAAATTTAACACAATAAATACCCAAAACGGAATACAGAAAAATATTAACATTCGAGAACAAGAATTATGAGTAATAAAATGTAAAACCGGGAAAAGCTGTCAGTTCTACGAAAAAAAAAAAAATGTCGAGATTTGCTTGTTTTCGAAGAAGAGGAAGCTTTATGCAAAACAGGTATTACTTAATATAGTCCGATGACAAGGTGATCAGAAACTAGTCAATAAATGTTAATATTGTTTCTGTATTCCGTTTTGATCGTTTATTGTGTTAAATTTAATATTTTTCCGGAAAAGGCATCCTCTGGTGGACACTATGGAACTTTTTTTTTTTTTTCGAAATTCCGTGAGCGCATCTCGTGTATAGTCTACATATCACATTTCGTTGCATTCCGTTCACCTCTTTGCGCTGTAGGATATAGTTCATAGGGGAAGATTAATTATAACCACCCTGTATATATGAGAAGAAAAAGAAAATGTAAATTTTTGCAAATGAAAATTCTGATTAAAATTTATCGGTCAAAAAAGATTCTCGAATTTTCCTTGCAACTTAATTTTTTTAATATCATAATAAATATGGTATTAAATGGTAATAACCTTCGTAATGCAAAAAATCTCGAAAGTGACGACATTAAAAAGCAAAAGAAGTTAATCAAACGCCCTCTGAAATTCCAAGATGCCTCAAATATCATAAAAATTAAATCACAGGATATACGATAACTCATCTCAGACGTCAATCAAAACCTATTCACCAACAGAAATTGTTGAACTTCCTAAAAAGGCGGGAAATTTTCCCTATCGGCAGAGCACTAAAATATGCATATAAAACGACTTGATACAGGACAAGCGTATACCTTTTGACAATATCCAATTGGTAAACTAATCCAATGCTTTTAGTTTTTAAAAAGCTGTTTCTTTCTCAGACCATGGGTACTACTATCTCTCATATATATAATCTAAATAAAATAACGTTATATCTGCGCATATTTCATTATAAATTTGAATTTCAAAATTTAAACTCTATATAGTTTAAAGCCTTCCTTCCATTTTTTTTTTTTTTTTTTAGGCAAAATTTATTATAAATATTTTTATAGCTTTATTTTGAAAAATAATTAAAATACGAATTGGAAATATAACGAGTAATATGACAATAATAATAATAATAACAAAAGAGAACGTCGAAAACAAAAGAAAAGAGATAAACTTTACAAATGAAGCTTGTATGATGTGGCTACCACAAGACTTTCTTCTATATAATTTTACTCAAAAATCACTGAATACAAATCATTTATTAAATTATTAAATTATTTTCCATTATAAATGCAGATGATTCTTATCAGACAGAATCATATCACTAAATGCCGAAAGAAAGTCAATTTTGTGCCAATATAAAAAGAAATACGATTTCTTTTTCTAAGTTTTTTTTTTCATTAAAAGATAAAAAAAATCTATAACTTTCTTTTAAATTATAACAGATCTATAGTTCAACGATTCATTTTAAAGGTATTGACGAGATCTTTCGAAAGACACCTATATTGAAAATTTACTTCCCCCCGGAGGGGGGGGGGGGGGGGAGTGATGCTCTCACATGCACAAAACTTTTTTCCTAGTTAACTACTACTATTATAAATAACTCATATTAATTATACAATCATACGTTTAAAACAACTCTCATTATGTACATTTATACGAAATTTTGTACTGTACTGTCATGTTAAAAATTTAGAAAAAAATGCAATCACTGCGTCACCTGTTGAACAATTGTTCCAGAAATCTAATCAGCACCAGTTTATGTCAGGGTTCAACTAAATACCAAGTTTGGTTAAATTTCGTTTATTCGTTCGTGAGTTACAGCGTCCACACAATTTCTGATACACACAGACAAACAGACAGACAGACATTTTCTAAAAACAGTTGAATCGTGTTCAGGACATCCCAAAACGTGTAAATTCATCGAAATTTGGAGTTCGAAAATTTTCACGAATCCAATACTTTCTCCATACATATATACAGAAGAAAGTAAAAAATTAACAAAAACGGTATTTTAACTATTGAATTAAGTATAATTACTATTATTTTTCATCCAGAGTAAATTCAGGCATCTCAAAATCTATATAAATATACAACTGATTACAAACACCGGTGATATTGGGAATAGCAGAAAGCATATATTCATATATTTTAATCTAAAATACAGGATCTTGTCATTGTTATTCTAATTTTATTTATTTACTAATTTTACAATTAATGATAAACAAGAATGAAAAATCACACGGTACGCATCGATTATTAAAAGACTTTAAAACTGTAAGTACTTCTTGTATCGTACAAATTTCAATGTGCTTTGCCTACGTTATAACACAGCGAAGAGACCATATAGATAGACAAATTGATTTCATGATCACTCTTAAACATTCTTGGAAAGAAAATGCCACCCTTAATTTCTAATTGCAGCCCTTCATGTACCTGAATATTTTAGTGTAACCCTGTAAATCTAAAGGTTAACCATATCATACTCTATACAATACATTATTTTAGCAAACTAACAATATAAATGTCAATTTCTTTATGATTTTTACAATAGAAAATTATTTAAATGTGATTTATAAAAAAGTTTTTCATAAAACGCGTTACATTGGCATTTTTTGGGTGTCCCTGTACAGTGTACACAAAGAGGTTGTAGAGGACCTATTAATACTATTTTAAATAGAGAACACTCCACAGTGAACTTGAATATTATGTATAATTTTTTTTTTTAAATCTGAAAATATTTACGGGCGCTGGGGGCAGGCCGACTGACAGATAAACAGATGAATAGTCGAACAGATAGATACACAAACTGAAATCATATTCACACTTAAAATTTGTTAGAAAGTGTTAAAAATGCTTAATGTAAACGAAAATGCAATTCCAGCACATTTCAAAAAAAAAAAAAAAAAAAAAAAAAAAAAAAAAAAACTTTCAAATGTAACACAATATTTTTATGTGGCCCAGTAAATCTAAAGGTAATCATACTACATTCTATAGAAAGCATTTTTTCGTGCATATAAATAACCTATTTCAATTTTATTACGATTTCTGCAGAGTAAGATCATTAAAATTAGGTTTATAGAAATATCTCTCATACATTCCAATGCTTTGGAATAGTTTTGGGTGTCCTGTACACAAACCAGTGGTAGTATTTATTCAATTTTCAATAGAAAACACCCGATAGTGAACGTGAATAACATATTTCAATTTCATTAAGATTTGTGTACAGTAAAGGTATTAAAATATGGTTTATAGAAAACTATTCGTAGAACACAATGCTTTGAAATATTTTCGGGTATCCCTGTACACAAACCAGTAAAGGTATTAATTAATTAGTGCTTTCTTTTTATTACAGTAGATGCATTCACTCCATTTTCAATAGGCAACATCCAATAGTGAACTTGAATAACATATATCAGTTTTAAGAAATTCCATGAATATTTACGGAGGTTAGAGCGTAGACAGACAGACGGATAGACACACAGACAGATAGAAAAACCGAAGTCCTTAACACTTTTCAACCTTGTTCAAGTGTTAAAAACGAAAAAAAAATATTTTTTTTGGATTTCTTTTCAGTATGCTAATTTTCAAAGTCATGAAAAGAAAAAACACATTTGCATATTACAAAGGAAATCGGAACTTAAATTTGCATGTGCACTATGTTTGCGTTAGTACAAACAAAGAATTTACATAACATAAAGCAATGAAACACATGAATATTAATACACAAATCATAAATATCTGATAAATTTATGTAAAAATAAATGCGTATACATTACACACAATTTATGTAAAATGAAAATTCATATCATAACACATAAAATAATTTTCGAATGAAATCTAAATTTTTATTTCGATAAATATTAAAGTTTTCATCTAAAATAGATAGAAATATATATATATATTTAACATGTAAAATCGAAGTATGAATATATATATATATATGTGTGTGTGTGTGAAATTGAACATGCATGAGATTGTTATTAAACCATAAATAGTTGACTCATGTGGATATTTTTGCTAAAGACTAAATCATAAGAATTTAAAACATAAAACAACTTTATAGCAATTTTACTCATTTTATCATGCATAATAATGCGTAATATAGTAAAACAAGTGCTATTTCCTGTGCTCAGAGAATTTTTCCCGTTGATCAAATAAACTAAATCAAGCAATAGTAAGAGTTTAAAATACTATATTACATTATTTAATCAATAATGAATTTTAGTTAATTTTAATTAATTTTAGTTAAAAAAAAAAATAAAAATTTTATTAAAAAAAAAAAAACTAATGCCAGCATATTAATAAATTATTAAAAATATCTAGAAGACATGCAAAAAATTATGCATAATATTATTAATTATATCTTTTTTTTTTTTTTTTTTAATTCTGAAAAATATTAAAATCTTAGACTTCAACTACTTTTAAACAAAAACTTTTGTAAAATAATAATAATAATATTTTTCAAGCGTAAATGAAAAAGGGAAAACGTTCTTACCTTTAACAATACAGGCATATTTTTACTAATTTACCACCAAATTGATCTTTTGAATTAGTTTAGTACAATATACATTGCGAAATATCTACGTTGTAATGATTTAATCATGACGGATTATTTCATTTGTAGGAACACAAACATACTAATTCGGAAATGAGAATTGTTCAGCGATTTCGTTACTAAAAACAAACTTTTCACAGAACCAAGCAAGGCATTTATAAATCAAAAGCATATAATTATGTGTCCATTACGGAAAAAAAAAATAATACGGCAAATTTCTTTTTAAAAATTCATTGGTAACATTTATGTATTTGATACACAATTACCATAGAAAATAATAAATATATAATTATTAAATTTGACCTAAATGCACATCAATCTACTTATATAAATCTTTTAATTAATGTGAAACATACAAGAAAACCAATCGACTGCAATTGACAGCCATTTTTATCCTTAATGCAAATAGTCTATAAAACAAAAAAATATATTGTTTTTTAAGAAATTATAATTTTTAAGAAGTAATATGTTACATTAGATAGAAACAATAGCGCATGAAAAATCTCAATTTTAATGCCTAAATAAAGTAGAAGTATGAATAGTAATGCAATATCTTACTGACATATTTGCTTAACAAAAATATATATGTAAAACAACCGCTATTACGCATTTGCAGGTAAGCAAAAGAACTGCAAATCAAACGTACGCCAATGCGTTAATAATTTTCGATTCGCAACTGCTCATAATTCTAAAAAAAAATGCTGAAGGAAAGTTAAAAAAAAAAAAAAAAAAAAAAAAAATGCTGAAGGAAAACATTTGCGCATGCAGCAAAAGAAATATTAAACTGCAGCCATATCTATAAGAAATGAAAAAAAAAAAAAAAAAAAAAAAAAAAAAAGTAAAGTTTCCTGTTGATAAACTGATGAAAAATCCAAAGCTCAAAAATCGACAAAAAACAATACTCATGAAAAAAAAAAAAAGATGAAGAAAGATACGAGCCTATTACATTGGAAGGGAAATAAATGGTCGTCAACCGAAACTGAACTAGCCTCTCGTAGCTTAGAGCTTAGTGCAAAAATAGACCGCAGAATTACTGCCAAAATATGCGCTGAGGCGAAGGGACAGGATTTTAGAGCTACAATTTGGCGAACATTACATGAAAATTAAACAGAAAAGTATTTATTTTTATGCATAATTTAGTTCTTATTCAGGTTAACGTTTTCATATCATATTTAAAAGTATAGTGTTCCAGACTCAGCCTTTCATTTCAATAAAAATATCGCTTTGTGTACATGATACAGAAGTACTTTATAAATAAAATTAATTTGAGCCAGTATTTAAAAATTGATTGTAATTTTTATATATATATATAAAAGGCAAGAACAAATAATAGTGAAATTTCTGCAAAAGTCCACCTTCCTTTATGGTCCCAAAACTTTCCCTGAGAATTTAATACTAATTTACTTCCACTGATGATGTTTAAGATCTGTAAAGAGAATTTTGTGTTATATCATGAGTTAGCTAATAATTTTAAATGCAATGCCTTTTAACTGGTTATCATTGACTGTATATGGCACAAGAAAAGTATTTAAATCTAGTTAAGTTTAAAAAATGAAAAGCTAAAACTGGTATTTCCTGGCACGAAGCTTAATGTAAATATATAGAATAATAGCAATTTTTTTTTTTCACTCAGAAATATTACCAGGCTGAACCATTTGTACCAGTTTATAAACTTGTATGTTTTAGCCATCACAGATCTTCTCTCTATATTTTCCTAAACTAATTACCTCAGTACAAATAATTTAATACAATTATAATTTATTGAAATTGTCTTCCATGATGAATGTGGATGATTTTTTTCCCCTCACAGAAAGATACAATACTAAAGTCCAAAGAAATTCCGTTTTATGCTCTACTAATGATATCTTTAAAAATGCGTTTTTTTATTCTAAGTTTACCATATTTTATTTATTTGTAATTATTATTTATGTTTATTTATTTAGAATTATTATTTATATTTATTTATTGATTGATTATTTTTAATTTCTTAAGTTATTTTTTATAATTAAGTTATAAGGATTCTTTTTTTTTTTAAATAATTGTGCTTTAAATATTTTTAAATTATGTTTATCTGTCCTTTACATGACCTTTCATACTGATAGGCAGATATTTTCTAAAAACAAGCAATATTTTCTAAAAACAAGCAGATATTTCTAAAAACAAGCGTGTTCTGTACCTCTCAACATGTAAACCTGGAAATAAAAAATTTGTACAAATCAAACACTTTCTTCTTTTAAATATAGGGGAAAGTGCAAAAAATAGTTCAGTTTTCCAATTTAAATATTATCGAAGCAATTAAACTTTTGTGAGAAAAAAAAAATTCTACCATTAATATGTATATATATATATATTGTTATTATTATTATTATTATTATTATTATTATTTATTTATTTATTTATTTTTCAGAAAACCTAAAAATGTAAATAGAAAATTATCAATACATAAATTTTTTTATTGTATTTTAGTTACTTCATTTTCATTTATTTATTTTGAAAGTTAGTAATAAAATGGCATAAATCGTTTCTTTTTTCTTTTTCTTTTCTTTCTTTCTTTCTTTTCTTTTTCTTTTTTTCGTATTTTTTATGCTATTTTGAGAAATGCGGGTCAAAAGTATGAATACACAGACTTTAATGTTTCAAGTTAAAAATATAATTTTCTTTTAAATCTACACTGTAAAAAATAGCTTCTTAAAAATAAGTATATATTGTCTCAAAATAGCTCCGAAACAATATATACTTAAATTTGAAAACCTATGTACTCATTTTTGAGTACATTGACCTATCAAACATGGGGATATTGGGATTCTTATTGGTCAACCCCATTTTTGAGCATGCCAATATACTCAAAATGAGTACATGGGTTTTCAAATTTAAGTATATATTGTTTCGGGGCTATTTTGAGGCAATATATACTTATTTTTAAGAACCTATTTTTTACAGTGTATGGCCAATCTGATGAAAATACTGGTAGGGCACATTTTTGTGTCTTGCCAGTGTTATGTACTAATGTTATACAAATTATATCATGACAAATTAATAAAATATTATAACATTCATTAATATGATTTATTAACTATATTAACTATGAATAAATAAATATCTGAGAAAAAGACAGGACTCATTTTAATGAAAATTACTTGTTTCACAACAGTATTAAATATAAGTAAATAAATAAATAAATACAGGGGTGCAGGATATGTCCAATCCAGCGATCTAGAATCGGGGGAAATTTTGCAGAAAAATATACAAATGACATCAGTTTCAACAATCAATTACAAATATCATTGTTAAAATAGTTCTCCCATTTTGGAGAAATTTTTATATGGATTAGGGGAAATGTTGGAAATAAAAAGATTTTCTGCACCCTTGAAAAAAAAATATATATATATATATATTTAAAAGCAGTTGTACTGTTAGGGTAAGTGCACCAGTGGTTGGCACTTTTAGAGCAATTTCTAATGGTTTTAATGTTTTAGTCATCAGAAACTATTTTTGGAAATTTTCAGTTAATATATATGGCACGAAAGACTTTCAGAACCACATATATGTTAAAAATATATACATTTGATAATAATAATAATTATTATTTTTAATAAATTTTTATTTTACACCCACTCAATGTTCCAGTAATTGACACTGCCAGTTCTTTATTTTACCAGTAATAGGCACCCTATGCTCCATTGTTTGACATACAATGTTAAAACCCTTATCCGTAAAACATTTGCTTTTATTTGTTTTTACTTATTTATTAATTATTTCGGGGAGGGTGTCAATTACTGGAGCATGTCAATCACTGGAGCCCCTATCCTACCGGTAAATAGTTACTAAATAAGAAAAGTGCACATTATATTTATAAATATCTATATATACAAGTATAATTTGTATGATCTTTAATTAGCTCATAAAAATAAGGATCGGATCAAATATAAACTTCACTAAATTTATAATTTCGTGTCTGTGACGTTGTTTTTACTTCACAAGTCATTAAAAGAAAATAAACCAGCAAATAGATGGGCTACATAATAAAATGTGAGGCGTCTTTTTACTGCTTAGCCCCAGTTATAAATAAGCCATAATTATGAGGCAGAGACGCACTCATATATTCCAAAAGTTTAGCGAGAACCGAAAGGTTGGCAGTGCGTTTGACGTCATAAAACTTATTCTTGCAGTTAATGTTGAACGTAAAATCTCCTGCCTAAATTTAAGACCAAACGGACTAGATCTTTTTCTTATCGCCCTCTTTCTTTTCTAAATTCTATTTTGGAAATCAAAATAAACATTGGCTATAAGAATTGCTGCTAGTAAAGTAATGCTACTAGCGAATTGCTTACAGGTTGGAATTTATGTTACCCAACGTGACGTATTAGGTGTTGTCAGAGTAAGAAAGAGCTTTCAACGAGAACTTTATTTATTCAGACAAGATTGAAAATTCAGTTTTTGCGGATTACTTTCTCCTTTTTATTCGTTATTAAAACCGAACATCTGAAGTCATAGATCTATAAACAGTTCAGTTGTATAAATTTTATAAGCTATAAAGGTCGTAATTTATTCTTTCAAAGTGATAGAAGCTCTAAAAGAATAATAACAAGCAAAGTAGTTAATACGATAAAAGTTTTATATATTTACTTAGAAATTAAAAAAAAAAAAAATAATAAGTAGTGTGGAAACTGAAGAACAATGGATATAGTTTCTATAGCACAGTTATTGTCTTTATGGTGCCTGCCTACTGTCGGAAGGGATTTTTTTTTAATAATTGAAAAATTGAATATTTATGTGCATTATATAATAGAATATAGTTTAAAATTGTGAATAATATGATGAAATATGCAAATTTTAAAATATTTTGATATTTAGGCTCAAAATATGCATAAAATTTGCGAAAAAAAAAGCACTTTTTCAAAACATCATAAGTCAAATTTAAATAAAGATATTTTTATTCTGTAAATTTTATTTTGATTATTGAAAGATCCTTAAGGGAGTGAACTACTCTCAAAACTATAACCCTGTTAATTAATATTTTAGAGAAGTTAACATTTTACAAGCTGAAAAATCATGAAAATATATATGATAATTCATAACTTCTATCGACAAAAAAAAAGAAAAAAAAAATAGAATAATTTAACTAGATTCATTGCAGTATACTGTTAAAAATTTCAACAGAAAACTCTGTGTAATCTATTTTCTTAAGTCTTACGTAAAATTACAGAGAAAAATAAACGGAGGTGTTACAAAACTTATTTTATACATTCATTTTAATAACTAATATTAATTTAATTAATTATTGGTGAGAATATATTTCGGACTTGGAATGCTTTTTCTAAAGTAGAAACAGTCATTTTTAATGTTAATTCAAAAATCTAATAATAAAATTAGGTAAAAATACAGAATAAAGATTGAGAATCTCGATTATTCACTTTTAACTAAGAATTACTGTAAATTTACAGAGACTCTGGATAAATATTTACATTAAATTTACAGAAATTTTTAACAGTGTAGTTCAACCCCTGAAACAACTCCTCTAGAGTATTTTGTCAAAGTTTCATAGCGTTTCAATTATAACTTTTGGAGTTATGACGTTTTGCGATAAAGCAAAATGTTAAAAATCTCATTTTTAAAAAATGCAGAAAACATAATTAAAAACCAGATTTTACCTATTAAATAAAAAGTGATTTTAAAAAGTTCTTGATTTATTTTAAAGTATTTTATTTTCTGTTTTAGATTCATATTATATGTAGTAACAAATTATGATGCTTATATTCAGTAAAAAGTTTATGTAAACAAACATTTACGATCACTTCCGGTTTCAAAAACATGCAGGTGACTAATATTAAAATACCTGTAACTCAAGTTCTAAACAAGATAGAAACCAAAATCAGAGTGATTTAGAAAGCTAAAATGTCAGGCTTTAAAACAAAAAACCGGATTTTCGAAAGAAAATTGCATTTTAAAAGGAGGCAGGCACCTTAAATCAAACTAAAACTATACTGTCGATCACTCTAAAAGATAACGAACTTACAAAATAGATTTAACAATAGAATAAATTGATAACATGAAATACCCACGATTCTATATAATAATTTATTCTATAGACAACATAATAGACTATCTTTATTAACCAAAATCAATGATTTATATTATTATTATTATTATTATTAATCAATACTGTAAAGAAAAAATATGTATATAGGTCACTAAAATATAAAATCAAATAACAAACATGCTCTATTTCTAAAATTTAAAACTATATTTCCATAAATTTTTGTCTTAAACAGTAAATCTTTCTAGAATCAATTCAAGCATTCTTTAAAGTATAATGCTCATTCTATTAATAATAATAATAATAATAATAAGACATACAATTCCTTGCATCTATAACTATTCAATGTCATTAGAAAGCATTAACAGTGAATAACTATTGTAAAAAGATGAATTTTATAATCAAAACCAAAATCTTATATATATATATATATATATATATATATATCACAAAAATGCACGTTTTGTTCCTAAAATTTTATAATCTAGAAATTTTTGTTTTTATTTGTAAATTTTACTACAATTATTTCAAGTTTATCTCATTCATTAAGTTTATCTCATTTTTAAAAATGTTAAGTAATATATAAATAAATAAATAAACATTTTAATTATTTAAATTAAAACGTAAATATAAATAATATAAATT
Source organism: Salticus scenicus (assembly GCA_963930645.1). Classification (NCBI taxonomy): domain Eukaryota; kingdom Metazoa; phylum Arthropoda; class Arachnida; order Araneae; family Salticidae; genus Salticus; species Salticus scenicus. Next base: position 4,247,427 of record OZ005649.1, on the reverse strand, counting down.
TATTAATGCTTAATTAATTAAAGTTAAATAAAAATCATCATTATTCAAATAAGAATTGTGTACCATTTTTACGTGTAAAAAGAACTTTTGATTAAATAAATTAAACTTAGTATATTTCGTCATAATTTTTAATTAAACAAATATCTTTTAATTAAACAAATGGCACATATAGTATATTTCATAATTTTAAATTTACTGAAAGGTAGATTATTATTATCTTATGCTTATGATATTTATTAACTTTCAGTTTTTATGATATTTTTTTTTTCACGTATATAGACTAGTCATTTGAAAGCTATTACCGTCACAAAATTAATTTTTTAACACTTTCTAATAAAAGTTGAAAAGTGTTTATGACTTCGGTTTGTCTGACAGTTTGTCTATTAGCACTCTAACTCCCGTAAATATTCATGGATTTCCTTGAAACTGGTATATTTAATTCAAATTCACTACAGGACTTTCCCTATTGATAATAGAGTGAATACCACCATTGGTTTGTGTAGAGGGTTACCCGAAAAAAATTCTAAAGCATTGCGTTTTATGAGAGATATTTTTAAAAATCACAGTTTAATACATTTATTTTGCACAAATCCCAATTAAATTAACATTTATTAATCATATGCACAGAAAAAAAAATGTTCTATAGTATACAGTATGATTTGCATTAAAACTTACAGGGCCACACAAAAATATTCACATACATTAAGAGCTGTCATTGGAAAGTACTTTAATTGACTTTTTGTTTTCATTAAGCATTGTTTAACACTTTCTAACAATGTTTAAGGGTAATTATTATTTAAGTTACTCTGTGTGCCTGCCTGTCTGTCCGTCTGTCCACGCTGTAGCGACTGAAAATATTTTCAGAACTTCTTTAAGGTCTGCTTATGTGTACGGTTGTGTGAAATGTTAAATGATGCAACGAGTATGTATAGTTGGAAAATTATTACTTACAAAACTTTGATTAAACACCAGGAAATGCAATAAACTCGCAACAAATGTTTCGGGTCGAAAGAGCACAAGACCCTACGTTGCCGCTTTGACTGCAACACTCGTGCCTACTTTGTTCGCCTGATGAAGGGTCGTGTGCTCTTTCGACCCTAAACAATTGTTGCGAGTTTATTGCATTTTATGGTGTTTATTCAAAGTTTTGTAAGTAATAATTTAAAACGCCAGTTCTGTGGTGCTTTCTTATTAATTAGTTGGAAAATGTTTGTAATCTATGAAAACCGCATGACTTTTCTTTTCTTTTTTTTTTCCCTTTTTCTAGAAAATTTATAACTGTTTTGCTTTAGGACACTATCTTAGTTTCCCATGTCATATTCTGAAGCAACAGAAAAAACAACTCTACGATTTAGTTTGCTAAATTTTGTCATGGGTGTAGCCTATTTTATAGAAAGCTCTATTATACACTCCTTCTCGGAAGTTTATCAGGATTCAGAGGAGAATGATTAATTCTTTTTCAATTTATAAATATCTCACCTGATAAACAAACAAACAAACAAAAAAAAAAAAAAAAAAAAAACATGTATTTTTGATTTATAAAAAACAGGTTTGAACTTATAGTCTTCAGTGTCATTAACAAAAAAAGTGGTATTTGCGATCACCTTGAAAAACTAAAAGATGGGTTAAATGATCTGTAACTATAGCAAATGTAACTAAACATCTTGTACATTTTTCAGGATGCATTTGTGTAAAAATAACATATAAAATTAAAAAACTTCTTTTTTTATTTAAAAAAAAATCACCACACATGTTCTTTTATTTATAAATTAAAATATGTATATATATATATATATCTGTAACTCTTTCTAAACTTTTGGGCAGTACTGCATTTAATAAGAAATAAATGTATCGTATGAAAAGCCATTTATTTGACAATTAATTCAGAAATAATTCAATTAAACTCACAAACAAATAAATTAAAAAAAAAAAAAAATTGTGAGTTTTTATTTCCATATTAGCACATTTGATGATAAAGTAATAGATTAATGTAAAAAAAAAAAAAAAAAAAAGAGAGAACAAAAAAGAAAATTACCCCAATATCAAAAGACTTGGTAATCTAGAGTAGTCAATAGAATAAAAACACCGTCACTTTTATAGAATTATTGTTATTATTAATTTGTAATCAATGGCTGTTTATTTGGAGAGGAAAAAAGCTTTACATTTTCCCATATTATTTAATTTCGGCACATTTAAAATAACTTCGGGTACAAACATTCTCACAAATTTGTTATGCTGCTGGTTTAGTGGCATTCTTCCAGATATTTCTTACAGATACTACTTTGGCCATGTTTCAATGCATGTTTACTTCAATTCGTAAACATTCGTAAAGGTCTTCTGTATTTCATGCTTTAACATCGTCTGCCTACCTTAAAGATAAACATTTTAAAGTATGGAATAAATACGAGACCGATCCAAAACATACCTTGTATGCATCGCAATATTCCATGTATATTCCACTTTTAGTCAGGGATTTTTTTTTTTTTTTTTTTTTTTTTAAATAATGTGTGCATTCTTCAATAGACGTTTTGTCCCGATCTATTACAATGTGTTTATCGCTGATGTTTAATAAATAAAAAACTAACATCACAATTGTATTATCAAGGGAGAAACCTACTTTTAGATTGAATCATATTGCGAATTCAAAATTTTGTTGCCATGTAGTAAATTAGAATTCATTTAACGGCCCTCTTCACTCACCATCGCCATTAGCCCAAGCCAATGTTATTCTATGAGAATTTTTCTTTATTTATAGCTTACTAGCAGGCTTTGCCCGCTTCGCTGGACATTAAACTTAAATGAAGTCTCAAAATACCATATATTTATTAATAACCTAAGATCTCGCTGTGATTGGTAGAGGTTTTCTCGCTCGCAAAGTGAGGACTCTGGGTCTCCACTGTCTTCGGCACAACTTACTCACTTTTTACTTCCCCTTCCTTAGCGGTGAGTTCGAAGTTTTGCAAAATCACACTAATGTACATAATGCGTACACTTAATCAATATCCAGTCTGAGTCCCCAGTGCCTTCGGAACACACTTCTTACTTCCCCTTCCTCAGCGGGTGAGTTCAAAGTTTTGCAAAATCCCACTAATGTACATAATGCGTACACTTAATCAATATACGCGCACAAAAATTCGCCATTCTAAGATAATTCAAAGCGAATTCAAACGGGAAAACATGTTTTTACACATGTTTATTGGGAACAACTTCAGTATAACCCCACAACGATATTTGGCGATTTTTTTTGTTGGCGCTTATGGCTAAATCATAAATCTAAAAATCATAAATCATATATGATAAATGATAAAATCATAATCTAAATCATAAAATCGTAATCTAAATCATAAGATCAAAAAACCAAAATAAACAACATATTAGGCTGCCATATTATATCGCAAACAGTCCAGAACGACATCGTTATCCTTCAAAACGGCGCCAAAGAAAAATCGCCAAATTCAGCTGTGGGGTTATACTAAAGTTATACCGTTTATTGCCCTCCGACTCCGAGAAGGTGGGGGGGGGGGAATTTCGAATTTCGTGAAATCCAGTTACAATAAGTGCCGGATGCAAACAAACAATTTACGCACCAAATTTAGAGACCACAGAAGTCTTTAATAGAAAATATTATAAATAAATAAATACAAAACGCACAGCTTTAGTATGGGAACCCTTTGGTGACTTTAAATATTTTAAGCCATTTCTGCGATGAACTGAATTGGCTATCTCAATTGTGCAATTAAAGATCTTGGCGAGAAACGTCCGAGCTACTTCGGTTTCGAATTTCAAATTTTGCCAAAGGTATCCAATACTAAAGCTGTTCCATATCGAATCTGGGTTGAAAACGGAAAAAGGGTAAAATAAATTAGAAATATCAGACCTATATTTATAAATTTGATACCGAATGAAAGGGGCGATTTTGCTGAATCCAGGGGTTCAAACAGTTTTTCGATGCGACTATTAGATTTTTAAAAAATAACTAAAGTATGAAATTTAAGTGGCAACGGAAAAACGGAAAAAGGGAAAAATAAATTAGAAATATCAGACCTATCGTTACAAATTTAGTACCAAATGAAAGGGGTGATTTTTCTGCATCCTGGGGTGTAAGCAGTTTTTCGATACGATAATTAGGTTTTTTAAAATTAACTAAAGTGGGAAACTTAGATGGCAACACTTCATTTCAATCTTTTCATAATTTGTAGTGCGAATCACGCGAATACAAAAGTCTTTAACTTAAAAAATTATTTTTATATTTTATTTTTCCATTCAAAGCATTTTAGTGAAAAAATATTTATGGCGCATGCGCAGGCGTTTTTTACCCTCAATTTAAACACTAATCATAATTTTGAAAATTTCTATCGATATAATTTCAAGTTGGGTGAAGACCTAAGTTTCTGCCAAGCGCCGTTGAATTCCGTCCAGCCGTTCTCGAGTGATGCCCGGACAAACGTGTTTTATTCTTTTACCCCCCAGGGGGGAAAGGGGAGGAATTTCTGAAAAGTTGATACATATAATTTTAAGTTGGGTGAAGACCTAAATTCCTGCCGAGCGCCGTTGAATTCCGCCCAGCCGTTCTCAAGTGATGCCCGGACAAAAAAAGCGACATACGGACACGATGACACACACACACACACACACACACACACACACACAGGCAAAATTTTCTGAAGTCATTTTCGGCTTATATGGGGTGTGAAACGTGAAGATATCGCAAAATTTTTCGATTCCGACAAATTTACAGACAAAACTCTGATTTTATTAATAGAGATTAACTAATACATATTTTTAAATTCTGTTTTCCCATTCAAAAAATTTACAACTGTTAAATTGACGGACCTATTTTAAAAACGAATTTTTTTTATTTTTAATATTTTATTTTGGAGCTTTAAAATACGAATTTTCAATATGTGAAATTTTTCATTTTGCAGTTTCAAAATAAAATATTAAAATTTTTAAAAATCCGTTTTTAAAAAAGGTGCGTCAATTTAACAGTTGTGGATTTTCTGAATATGAAAACAGAATTTTAAAATATGTATTAGTTAATGTGCTATAAGTAAACAAAATTTCCCATAGAATAACATTAATTTGGGCTTCCGGTGACGGTGAGTGAAGAAGACCCTTAAAAATAAAATTAGACATAAAGAAATAAGAATTAAGAGGACTCTCTACTTATCGTCACCGGAAACCAAAGCCAATGTTTTCCGAATGTGAAAACGGAATTTAAAAATATGGATTAGTTAATGAGTTATAATGGGGCAAAATTCCCCGTAGATTAAGATTGGCTTTGGCTTTCAGAAACGATAAGTAGATAGTCCCCTTTTAAGGAATTCAAGCTAAACAACTTAACAAGTAATTAAAATTGGACTAAAAAATAAGAGTAAACAACTTAACAAATAAGAACTTGAATCAAAAAGAAAAAAAAAAAAAGAAAAAGAAAGAAAAAAAATTCAACTTGTTTCGAAGACAACCACTTAAAAAAACGAGAGAGAAAAAAAATACACTCAAGATGCAGAATTCAACAGTGAACTTATTATAAAATTTTCAAAAGCATTATCCCTATAAACAGTGATTTTGAAATCTATATCAATAGTATATCTATATCATTCTTTCTACAAAGATTTTAATAATCAAGGTACTTAACTTTCAGTTACATGTTTATTAAAAAAGTTCCTTTCACGATTGAATCATTTTAAATTGAAATCTGGATTCGAAATACACAGCACGAATCGTATAGTTCTGTTAATAGAATATTAGACATTGATTTTTAATGTTGTCAAATAATAAAAAATAATAATAATAAATAAAATAAAAAAGCAATAAAAGTAATTTCTAACGATTAGCATTTCATTTTAATAAGCAAACATTAGTAAATAAATTTATTAAAAAAGAAAATTCACGAGATTAAAACAAAATAAAAATTACCTGAAAAATTAAGTGTCTCAGCAAGCCATTTGATCAAATAATTTTAATAAAAAGTATTTTCTGTTGCTGGACAGTTCATTTCTTACATGGAAAAACTGCATTTCCACAAACAACATAGACATTCATCGTCTGAAGTGAAAAGAGCATAAATTTGACACATTTTCTTCACTGAAGAAACAGAGAATTCTGCGAACTTTTCAAACTTTGCGTAAAGCAGATAAGAATCAGAAAGAAAGATAAACGCTTGTCATTTTAAGCTGAACGTCCAACAACAGTGGATTAAGAAGTAAAAAAAAAAAAAAGTTATTTCTGTTTTTACAGTTTCTGTTTGCTTAATTTAAAGGAATCCCTGTGATAACATTTGAAAAAAAAAAAAAGGAAATCCAGGATATTTGTTTAAGGCTTGACTGTTCTCGAACATGTTATATCAAATTAAAGAAGTGTTACTTGGTACAATATTTATGCAAAGGACAGTGACCCTTTTATGCTTATTCCATTTTACAAAGAAAAAATTTTAACTGAGCGTGAACGTATGTCTTGAATACATTAAAAGTCTCATATGTTATTCTCACACCTTTCTTCTCTTAAAGAAAAAAAAATCTTTAGTAAAATTCACAGGTTTTCAAAATCTAAGAAACAGTGTGTATTCTTGTTTTTTTCTTTTGCACGTAAAACCATACACAAAATTTAAGAAAACTCTCTTCCATGATCAAAGCAATTTTTAGAAGAAATTTGAAATATCGAAATATATAATTTGTACAGTTTTGTAATACAATTTCGAATATTAATTTTCAATGCTAAGAATTGAGATAAATAAATAAATAAATAAAAATAAAAGCAATGATTGATCGTACAAATGGAATGGGAAAAAAAAAAAAAAAAGAAAAGGAAGAAAGAAAAAAGAAAATAATAGTGTTAAATATTTCATTTTTAAACAAAAATCCTAGAGGGTTTGCAGAGATTTAAACAAAATATAAATTAACAGAAAATTTGTTTCTAAACAAAACATTTGGTTGGTTGGTGTCGTGTCCATGGGGAAAACTATAGAAAACCATGAGTGTGCAAAACACAGCCGGCCAACTCCTTGATGTTATCGGAGTACAGATTCTCGATGTCAAAGGGGGAGAATTCCCCAAGCTGAGCCAGGGATCTTAAAATGGCTGGGCAGTCAAAAATATGTTTTGGTGTTAGTGGAACATCATCAGAGTTGCTGCAGAGACGGTAGGTTCTATTGCCATCTCTCAGGATCTTCATACCTCGATAATGACCAGTTCTAAGGCGGGTGATAGTTTTGGTAAGGTCTCTGTTAGCGTTTATTTCACAAATCTGCGAGTCTTTTAATGGTGTTTTCTCTCAAACGGAACCTTGCCATCGCATTAACATCGTCAAGAGTGACCTTGGCGATATTTTCATTATTGAGATTTCTCCCTTTCTTGGCAAGTTGATCTGCTTGTTCGTTTCCAGGGATGCCGACATGCGCGGGGATCCACTGTAGAATACATATCTTGTGTAGTTTGTCAATTTCTTTTAATTGGTGTTGAATATTGTGGGTTAGCCTTGATTGACCTTTATTTAATGCTTCTAAAGCAGCTTTGGAGTCACAAAAGATGACTAGCCCGTTGTCAGTGTTGTTGAGTAAGATGTATTCATGCAATGCATTGTATATTGCTTTAAGTTCACTGGTGAAATTTGAGGCAATGGAACCAGTGCCCAGTGAATGGTTCGTAGTTCTGCCGTTGGGTTGTACAAAGTGTACGCCCGCACCGCCTTTTTGAAAAGTTTCGTCAGCTGAGCCATCAGTATATGCGTGGACAAGGTTATTTTCCGACATTGCATTGATTGTCTGCATACCCTTTTCAAAGATAACTGATGTTAATTCCTTTTTGGAGCATGGAACAACAAGATTGGTGTTGATATTGGTATTCTTGGGTAAGCACTTGGAGAATGCAGGCTCTTCCAGGAAATCAAGGGTGCTGTGCTCGAGACCGATCTCTCGTCTTATATCGGAATCAAATTGTAGAGTGGACAATCTTTTAAGTCTGGTTTTCTTGGACCAATTTTCAAAGGTTCTTCGTGAGATGTGGTCTGAGTCACGACTTCGTATTTTGTTAGTGAAGTTTATGGTTTGGTACTTCCTTCTGTTATTGAGTAATGCTAAGCCACATTCTCGTATCACTTTTTCATTGTTTGTAGAGGAAACTGCACCGCAGATGATTTTGGCTGCCCTAGCCTGGATGCTGTCCAAGTAGTGGAGTGTTGTAGCTGAAGTATGGGCCCAAATGGGGGTGGCATACTCAAGATGTGGTCTTGCCAGGGCAGTATAGGTTGTCCGAAGGGTTTTAGGGTTTGCTCCCCAGTTAGTGCCACATAAGCTCTTTAGGATTTTTAGCCTCTTTAGAGCTTTGTTTCCACAATTCTTGATGTGTTCACCAAATCGCAATTCCGGATCAAGTTGTACTCCTAGGTATTTTGGATTATCTGTTTGTGTAAGGGGAACGCCATTCAGCATGATGGTAGGTCTGAATTGGTTTCTGTGTTTTCGATCCGTTGAAAACACCGTGAATAACGACTTCTGAGGATTAAATTTCAGTTTTAGATTCTGAGACCAGGTTAGGACATTCTTCAGTGATTGGTTAAGAGCGAGGGCAGATTTATAAATATCATTGCAGGTATGCCATATAGCTATGTCGTCTGCAAAGCAGGCAATTTTTGTTTCATCATGTAGGTGTTGGTGGATATCGTTAATATACAAAAGAAAGAGTAATGGGCTAAGAACTGAGCCCTGGGGAACACCTGCCCAGCTTTTCCTGCTTTTCGAAAGAGCTCCATTAAAACGAACCCTTAAATTCCTATGTCTCAAGAAGTCTGCAATCCATATAAGTGCGTTTCCTTTGATCCCGTGATTATGGGCAATGACAATTAGTTTTTGCCTCCAAACAGTGTCGAAAGCTGCTGACATGTCAAGAAAGACAGCCGTTGTTTTTCTTGGTGGTTTCTCTTGAAAGCCGTCAATGATGGATTGACAAAGGTGGAACAGTTGATCTACTGTTGAGTGGTGTTTCCGATAGGCCCCTTGGTAGTAGCTTAGTTTTTTCTGTTCGGTGAGAGCACTCAATATTCTAGAATGAATAATGCGCTCAGTAATTTTACAAAGAATACTTGTAAGAGTGATTGGTCTATAGTTCTTGCATTCATCAGCAGTCTTCCCCGGTTTCAGGATTGGGACAATGATGGACATCTTCCATAACCTTGGCAGCTTTCCCGTTTTCCAGGAGGAATTGATTATTTTTAGAAAAAAGTCTTTTGCGACATTGCCAAAATGTTTAACCATATATCCAAAAACAAGATCACTGCCTGGTGATTTCCGGGGGTCTAGTTCGTTAATTGCACGATTTAGTTCTTCTATGGTGATGTCATCCGACATTGGGTCGTTGCCATCGTGCGATCTCGCATCGCTTAGTAGTTTCTTCATTGTGGCACGAACAGATCTATCTTCCTTGCCAAACTCCAATCTACTGGTGCTCGAATAGAATGTAGCCAGCTCATTTGCAATAGCCATGTTTGAAATCTCTGATGGATTTGAGATGTCCACAAAGTTAGACCGTGGATTGGTGTGGCCAGTGAAGCTGTTGTTTAAGGTTTTGGCTACCCTCCAGAGTTTGGAGTCTTTACTAGGATCTAGGTTTTTGCAAAATTCAGCCCATTTAAGACTTTTACCGTTTGCAATTGCTTCTTCGACTTGAGTAGTTGCTTCAGAAAGTAGTTTTCTATTTTCTTCAGTATTGTCCGTTTTCAGTTTTTCATTTAAGCAATCTCTTTCTCTAATGAGAGAGTCAATATTTAAATCTTTCCAGTAAGGAACCCAGTTGTTTTTTCTCTTCCCTCTGGGAATGTAACGTCTTGCAGCTGTTGTGATAGAATTTATAAAATATTTAACGTTTTCATTTAGGTCTGAAGTGAAAGGTTTATTGGAGCACAGCTCATCCAATAAAAGTGTAAAATATAAACAGGGTTTTTATTGTTGTTGTTGTTAGATTGTTCACTACTTATTTAAAAACATTTCCTAATTCCCATTCTCTAACCTCCTCCTCCCCCTCAAAAAAAAAAAAAAAAAAAAAACAAGAACGAACAATCACATGTTTGAAATTTTGTCTAACAGAAAGAAGCCTGATTTTTACATATTTTCTTAAGCTTAAATTGACAAGTTTTATCTTTCTTTCCAATTCTTACTTCTTTACTCAAAGCATGAAAAGTTTTTTGAATTTTCACGCTGAATGTCAAAAATAATGGATTAGGTAGTAAAAATAAGCATTTCTTTCTTTATAGTTTTTGTTTGCTTAATTTAATCCCCGTGATAACATTTCGTAAAAATGAAAATCCAGTATATTTGTTTAAGATTTGACTATAATCGAACGTATTACATGAAATTAAAGATGTATTGTTTCGTAAATTATTTTTTGTAAAGGGTAATAACACTTTTATGGTAAGTCTAGGCTCTTATATTTTTTCCTTGTAAAGGTTTTATAGATATATTATATATATAATACGGCTTGAGCATAGTTTCTGAACTGAAGCAAAAATCCAGAAAAACAAGAGAAAGAATAAGGAAAGAATAAAAGAAAAAAAATTTCGTAAACAAGTATCTTTTAGCAAATCAATACAAATAGCAAAATAATAATAATAATAATAATAACAATAAAAGGTTAAAATTCTGATTGGAACAGTAAATTAAAAAATCATTAATTAAAAAAAATAAAAATACAGAATCAAGAAAAATATATTAATGAATAAATAAGAAGGAAAGAAAAGGCTCTTTTTTTTTCCTGATGAAGGAACCGTGCTTATTTTTTGTTAATCAAAACAACTATTGCGTGTTTTTGCTTTTATGATGTTTGTTTACAAAGTTGTTATTGTATTTTTTGACTTATTATTCGCAGATTTCATCTATCAGTTTTACATTAGAAATTTTAAATTACTGTAATATTAAGTACTATAACAATGAATTTCATTAAATGAATTTTCTGGTATAAATTGCTTGTATCTAACTTGCGGATTATACACTGTAAAATACGGTACTGACATGAAATGAAGTATCTATTAGACGTATGACATACAAAAGAGCTTCTTATATCTAATGTGTAAAAAGTTTTACTATTTTTACGACTACTATTATTATTATTATTCCAAACAGTTTCTTAAATTAAAATTAATAATAATAAATAAATGCACAAATTTCAAAGAGTTCGGTCGTGTTGTCTTCTGTATTGTGCATATTATGTGTAAATTTGACATTTTTATTTTAATTCACCCAATAGAAAATATAAAGAATTATACCTCTGGGGGTCACCGAAGCGGGAGAGCCATCCCTTCCATGGAGGACGTCCCAGACCGTCCCAAATTGCCCAATGTATAGCACTAGTGTGACATAAAACCCATCTAACCATCTAACCAACCCAATAGAAAATGAAATATAATTATAATTATTACAAAAATCCATATACTAGCAACAACTCAAGTTCTACAATCAAAATTTAATTCCGTTAGCTTATTTTTGATAATGAATATCTTATAATTTTAAGTTTAGCACAGTTTCGGAGTGTAGATGGCAAAATATAATTATCACAAATTTCGTGAAAGAAAATCATACCAATGCCACCTGTTGAATGATATATGCCAAATAGAAACAGTATAGCATTTATTTAGGTTTAGCAAAATAATCAGCAGCTAGTTTTTTATATTTCAGGAATGGTGAACATTATATGTCATTCTTGTAAATTATTAGGAAAACTCACATACATATGTACTGAAATATAATACTATTAAGTACATTAAAATTTTTCAAAAATATTTAAATTAAAAAAAAAAAAAAGATTGCAATAAAAATTTTGAAAATCTTTAAAATGGTTCTTGCCAACTACTTTTAACGCTTTCCAACAAAGTGGAAAAGTGTTTATGGCTTTGGTTTGTCTGTCTGTTCGCGGGCTAACTCCCGTATATTTATGGAATTAGCTTAAAACAGATATTTGTTATTCGAGTTCAATATGGAATGTTCCGTATAGAAAATTGGATAAATACCACCAGTGGACAGAAAGACCGACAACCTGATTGATTAAATTATAAACATTGTTAGAAAATGTTAAAAATGTGTAATGAAAATAAAAAATGCAATTGAAACACAATTTCTAATAATGGCCTTTAATTCCTCTGAATATTTTTGTGTAGCTCTGTATATCTTAATGGTAATCATACTTTATTCTATAGAACAAAAATTTTAACAATAAATGTAATTTCATTATGATTCGTGCAAAATAAAGATATTAAAATCTGGTTCATAGAACTATACCTCTCATAGAACGCAATACTTTAAAATTCATTTGAGTGTACCCGTGCACAAACCAAATATTTCCGGGAGTTAGACCGCGGAGAGACAGACAAACCGAAGTCACAAACACTTTTTAACTTTGTTGGAAAGGGGTAAAAATAGTACTTTGATTTGTTGCAAGATACTTGTTGCAAGACATTACTTCTAATTGGTGTAAGAAAACAATAAAAGTACTCATTGGATTAAAATTCTTTCTAGTAAGTATCTAATATTAATTTAAATGTTCAACAGATATTTTATAATTTCAGTTTGATATTTTAATATATGGAAAATGCAAGTGTATATGTGTAAACGGAATGGAGCAAAAAAGTATTTCATGCTGCAATTGTGCCCATAATTTTGTACACCTGACATAACGTCGTACTTAATTAATGGATGACTTAATTAATGCACAATAATTAACTCAATGAATGGTTGTTTTTTGTAATTTACGAGTCTGCTTTCAAAATATGATTCATCATCCATAAATCCCTTCACAATTTCCTCCACCCTCATAGAAATCAAATTTTCTCTTGAACTGATTAGAATCCTTAACCGTATTTTAAAAAACTGTCAACCATATCAGACAATTTCTAATCCTGCATTAACGAAACAAAAATATATTTCATAATTAAAATTATAGTATGGCGATCAGAGCATGATTATTATAACACGGGCAAATGGGGTAACAGACCAGACCCAGAAATGTATAGAGGCCTCCAAATCCTCAGACGTTATACTCAGAAACCTTTGGGCAGCCCCTGCCTGCCTGATCACTGCCAAGCTTAACGGGTTTGGTATGCGGTTAAACGTTATACTCATGCTGCTCAGTAAAATAAATAGAAATGAGCAAAAAGAAAAAAAAATTATATTTACTTCGGAAAGAAAGCAACTTAAAAAAAAAATTCTATTATTTTAAAAATTGCTCAGAATATAATTTAGTAAAATTTAATAAGAGTTTATGATCGATTTAAATGGATGTTCACTTTTGACAAAATGCAGGTTGTGTACACATATAAAACTACCGACAGAGTTGATAGTGTGTACTTTTTAACCCTACAAGGCTCAATTTTTTTTTAGTGCGCGACAAAAATATATAGGTTGTAATTAGTGATCAGAAGATAGAGAAAACTTATAAAAATAAAAATAAAACCATAGTTTACGGAAAAATCAACTTTTTATTTCAGTTCCACATACGGTACACTGAGCCTTAACTGTACTTTTTGGTATTAAACTAGTACAATTGAATTGTTTTGGAAATAGTATTGTATATTGGACACACATACATAGAACAACACAGTGTTTTTTTTCGAGTCAAAACTGTTCAATAACTATTCTTTTTTTATTTTTGAATTCAGACAAACGACTAACGTATCACTTTCATTCAAATTTCACACTGAGTGCACTATAACAAAAACACGAACGACATCTTTAGGTAAAGATTCGTATTACTACATTGCTAAATGTCAGTAGTTTCTATCAAGATGTCAAGAGATGTCGCTACTAATAGTTTTATAGATATAGGAACGATTAAAGTCGGTGTTCCACATATGGAACTGGGTGCCTTGTAGGGTTAAGACAAAATATTTTTTATACTTATTTTGTAAACAAGTATGACAAAATAAGTGACACAAGTTAAAAAATGGCAGTTTTGAGTTTATGTCTTTAAAAAAAATGTGTATAAATTGCTCCACAGTGCATGAAAAGCGTCACATTCCTATTTCGAAAATTGTCCACCTGAGAAACAGTTGTGTATGTTTTAACATAGGATAGTCAGTGCTTTATCGTTATCTTTAAGTTAATTTTTCTCAAATACTTTTCTTTTTCAATTGTGTCACTTTTATTGCCGGAGTGCGATATGGTTGTAAATCATGATTTTTATAGAAAGTGATTAAAGCATATGTATTTGTATGAGGGACACCGAAACAGCTCATTCATGGTCCTGTTAGAGATGAAAAAACAAAAAATACAAATCATACATGTTTAAGTCAGCAATAAATAATATTAGGTATCAAACATTTTCCGGGAACTAGAAATTTCAAGAAGAATAAATTACTCTTTTAATTACTCTTTTGCCTCCGGTAACCTAAAACTGAAATAATATTTGTAGAGGAAAAGTAATGAGAGAGAGGCAGAAACTCCCAGTCATTTGAAGGGAAAAATCAATCTTTTCACCTTATTTATATAGTCTCAATTACATCGTGCGAAAAATATTCACCCTTTGAAGTTACCTCACACTTGGCTGTTTCTCTTTGCAATAAAGGCTTACATAATTATACCCCCTGCAAAGACAAGAAAATTTTCAGTTTCCTGTTTACTTCTTCCATTCCCAGTTATTAGCATTTAAATCACGGAACAGATGGGTGGCCTCGGTAAATTGAACCAGCTGTCACATATATTTTATTCCACGGGCATTTCCTGTTTCAAAGGGGTTGTTGGTGCTTTTGATTTTCTCTTTCGGAACATATACTATGTAAATAAAGTATTGAAGCATAGGGTTGTTAAACAAATCTGAAAAAATAAAATTCCCTGATATTTCCCTGTCTTTTTTAAAACTAAAATAGATGATACGCAATCATGCAGTACTATTAAAATCTTACCACATTTAAAAGTCGATTGAACATATCTAGGATATATTAATTTTATTAAAATAATTTCTCCCAACTAGATAACTAAACGATTTAAAATTAAAAATTAAAACTTTATTATGAAAAAAATGGTATGTTCCCCCCTTCCTCCTCCTCCCATCCCCTGAAAAAAAAATCCAAAGTCTGAATTTCCCCTGTTTTTGCAATAAATATTGAAATTCCCGAATTTTCCAAAGTTGCGCGATAACCTATTTAGGCTGCGCAACTTTTTTCCCAGCTCACTTCGAAAGACCGCTTACTATTCCCTCCTCCTAATATTCTATCTCAGTGCCTCAACTATAGATATAGGGCCTATGGTTGAGGTTCAGCTACAGCGCCTAGACTATACAGCATGGCAAGCTCTTATAACCGAATGCTTAAAACACTGCTAAAAAAATTAAGCCACCCAGATAGCGCTGCGATCGAATTTTTTGCTCAAATTGTAAACATTGCATAAGAATTGATCGGCTTTTCCCAGTTTCGTCTGTTCGATCACGTGATTTAAGCCCATGAATAATCAATAAATACATTAGTTTCGATTTTTCAAGCAATAAACCCGATAGTACTGACCTCTAGTAAAAAGCTTAATCTTTAGAGCACCGATTTGCTCGTCGCTTTCCATTCTATGAGTTCTAGGCGCTGTAGTTCAGGTTGAATGTATACTCCTATATCTATGACTTCAATCTGTTCACCGATTACAATCATTGATACAATGTAATCATTTGTCACATCACATTTAAACACTGCAGAAAAATATAGTGTGAACATGAGCACTGAATGGTGTAGAACAAATTAACGAGGACAAGACACCGCCACCCATTCTTCACAGACTAGTCGAAAAACTACAGAACAAAACATCCGACCGATCATTTCCAATTTTTGGTCAGCACGATAGTTGTGCTGGCAAAAAAACCATCGTGTTCATTGATTGTGGTTGGTACACATAAAATCCGTCGTGGATGTAATTCCATGCATCTCCCATAAAAATGGGCGACATAAGATCCACTAAACCTCAACCTTATACAAATAAATCAATCCTATAATACAATCGGCAGCAAAATTATTGAAGCACACATCCACACTTTTCACACACACACATATATATATATATATATATATATATATATATATATATTTAGTTTCATCGCTAATTTTTATCATGTACTTACTTTTCTATAAACAGTATAAGACTAAGATCACGACTCGACAAATATTTACTTAACAAAACAGTATTAGGTTCACATCTTTTAAGTAGGAATTATTGCTAGTGCTTGAATAATTTTGCTGCCGACTGTCCCCTCCGTGGAGGATCAAAATTGGGATGGCATGACTCCGAACCACCATTAGAGGTTATTCCCAGACCGTTGCCACTTACTCATCGTGTAGCACTAGTGCGACGTAAAACCCACTCTACCTCTATGACCAGATTAGAGTACCTTTATAAATTAAAAAACGTTAATAAGTATTACAATTCTCTAATTAGGAATATAATTTTATATTCTTTTTAGATAGGGACCAAAATGCTAATAATTATAATGAATAATTTTCCTGTAAATTATTTTAAAACTTAAAAAAAGAGCTTACAAAAACGGTTGATTGGTGTGATGGGTTTTACGTCGCACTAGTGCTGCGCAATGGACAATTGGCGACGCTTACAAAAACGGACTGTCCTCAGAAAATGAGGACATCTGGTCATCATAAATTATCATAATCGCCATTTAGTACTACATTTTTAATTTTTATCGCGCGTACTTTCATTGCAATTTAATTTAATTTTTATTCCGAAAGCAATTTTAACAACTCTATAATTATGAAATGTACTCCCTCATGGTTTGTTCGTGCAAATCGTCTGTCTTTTCATAGCAGAAACCGGTGTCACCAAAAGGAAATATGACGTAGTCGATACACCCTATCGAAACCGAGCTTGAATAATTAGTTTACGGCAGGACCAAATAAAAACAAAACTTTTTATTGCATTTTGTTTCCTTCTTTTAAAAATGATGACAATTCCATTTAGATACTGAATTAAATATTATATAAATACCGTAAAAAACAAAATTCTATTCACGATCAAATAAATCCTTACAGAGAATTTCACAACTATTAAAATTTCAGCTTAAGATGAACTGACCAATCAGTTAAGCGCATTTCACAAAATTTGCATAAAATGCTTTAAGGATGCCCAGTAATATTAAATTATGCAAAAACTTCTCAACACATCTTGTGTTGTGTGTTGGATTTTAGTAAATGCTTTATAATTTCTTTAACTTGTTTTTCTTCTTGCTCTTTGCCGCTACGTACGTGAATCAAAGGAGTATAACAGGTACAGTTTTAAAAAAGCGATGATATTAGAAACCCAACAGGTAAGTGAATCATTTTTATTATGCTTTGAAATATTGCGATAAATAATGTTGACCATGAAATATTTTTTTAACAGTACAAGCATTCATTTTTACCACCCCTTTCCAGGAATAAATGAAAAGTATTTATTTGTTTAATATTTGCAATTTCTACTTATTAATAATCCTACTATAAAACTAACTTAAAAGTTAAAAATAGTTATGACAATTGAATGTTTATTACAATTTTTGTTAATATTTTTTAGAACAATTAGCGTGAACATATTGTCATTATTTGTAAAGCTGGATAAAATTTGAATTAATGAATAAGTTAGTGAAAGCCATTGAATATCCATATCACAAAATAATCAAATATTTTGTTCATTTAATTCTGAAATAAATAAACATGGGGAAAGTTGTAATATGAAGTCTTATAATTTGAACTTTGTAATTAACTACAATTTTAGTATCGTCTGCTCCAATTGTGTGATAAAATTTTAAAAATGATAAACAGCTCATCATGTTTTAGAAATATAATATGTAATAATTATCCTTTATCTGAGTACTCAAAAATATGTTTAATATTGAAAACGGAAACTATAACTCTTCTGGCTTATTAGAATTTTGTAATTTGTGCATTAGGACAAAAAGTTATTTTGAATATTCACTTTTGATATGCAGTAAATTATGGAAAACAATTTTGAACTATGCTTTTGCTTCTTTAGCAATCATTCTACATGTAAGTTGAACAGTATTTTGATAATTATGTTAGCGTTCCAATTCAATTACTATTTTTTAAACGCCTTCAAAGTGATATTCTTTATTCAAGTTCACTATAGTATGTTATTATTGTTGCATTTAATTCTAAAATAAATAAATTAAAATAATTTATAATAAAGAGTTATAACTTGAAATTAGTCATTAATACAATTCACTCCAAATTATTTTTAATTAGTATAATATTTTTTTTTCTGTTGTGTTTTATATCATAGATATGTATATATTTTAATATCGTCTGCTTTAAGCGTAATTTAAAAAAGATAATTGGATCTTCAAATTAAGCACGTGGCATGTAAAAAAAACACCTTATGAAATTTCAACTCTACAAAATATCTAAAATCTAGCTCGTTCTTTTGCCGACAATTTGCTTAATTTTTACTGTTCAAATGAACTTTTGACATAAGTTGTCCAATATATCTAGCTTTCAACTTATGTAGTAAAAAAAAAAAAATCTGATGTGGGCACCACATGACTTCCTTATACACTTTTAGAAATATACATAATGTTAAAAAACATTGTCACTGGAGCCGAAACATTTGGCTAAAAATATTTTTAAAAAATTCATGCATACGTAAAAAAAAATAAAAAATAAAATTGTGCCTTGGGGGGGACTCATGTCAAAGTTGTGCCTTGGGGGGTGACTCATGTCAAAGTTGTACCTTGGGGGGGACTCATGTCAAAGTTGTACCTTGGGGGGGACTCATGTCAAAGTTGTACCTTGGGGGGGACTCATGTCAAAGTTGTGCCTTGGGGGGGACTCGTGTGCCTTGGGGGGACTCATGTCAAAGTTGTACCTTGGGGAGGGGACTCATGTCAAAGTTGTGCCTTGGGGGAGACTCATGTCAAAGCTGTGCCTTGGGGGGACTCATGTCAAAGTTGTACCTTCGGGGGGACTCATGTCAAAGTTGTACCTTGGGGGGACTCGTGTCAAAGTTGTGCCTTGGGGGGACTCATGTGCCTTGGGGGACTCATGTCAAAGTTGTGCCTTGGGGGGGACTCATGTCAAAGTTGTGTCTTAGGGGGGGACTCATGTCAAAGTTGTACCTTGGGGGGGGACTCATGTCAAAGTTGTGCCTTGGGGGGACTCATGTCAAAGTTGTACCTTGGGGGGGGACTCATGTCAAAGTTCTGCCTTGAGGGGGACTCGTGTGCCTTGGGGGGGACTCATGTCAAAGTTGTACCTTGGGGAGGGGACTCATGTAAAAGTTGTACCTTGGGGGGACTCATGTCAAAGGTGGTGCCTTGGGGAGGGGACTCATGTCAAAGTTGTGCCTTCGGGGGGACTCATGTCAAAGTTGTGCCTTGGGGGGGACTCATGTCAAAGTTGTGCCTTGGGGGGGGGACTCATGTCAAAGTTGTGCCTTGGGGGGGACTCATGTCAACGTGTTCTGAACTTTTCTGAAAGTTTCAAATGTCTAGCTAGTCGAGAAGTCAGTTAAATTGCAAGATTTGTCCAAACCGTTTTTGAGCTATTACCGTTTTTTGATACATTTTGCCCATTATGAACCTAATTTTTCTAAATATCTCCAAAACGGAAAATCATATAAAGTCCAAAAAGGGAGGTGCACAACTAGATGTTATAACAAACCTATGTACCAATTCGCAACTTTCTACGTCCAACCGTTTTTGAGTTATGCGACATACACCCACACACACACACACACACACAGACACACAGACACACATACATACAGACGTCACGAAAAATCGTGTAAAGTCGCTTATATCTCTAAAACGAGAGCTCGTGTTAAGACGAAACTTGCAGGTGTGCAACTACACTGTAAAAAAAAATTTCAGTATTTTACAACAAAAGGTGCTGGCACCGCGGCTGCCAGCACAGTTGCTGTAAAATTTACAAGCTGCTGTAATTTATGGTGCTGTAAAATTTACTGCACTTTGCTGTGAATTTTACAAGATGCTGTTTTTAGTAGTGCTGTAAAATTAACTGCACTTTGCTGTGAATTTTACAAGATGCTGTTTTAAAAAGTGTTGTAAAATTTACAGCAAAGTGTAGTTAATTTTACAACACTTTTTAAAACAGCATCTTGTAAAATTCACAGCAAAGTGCAGTTAATTTTACAGCACTACTAAAAACAACATCTTGTAAAATTCACAGTAGAGTGCAGTAAATTTTACAGCACCATAAAAAACAGCCGCTTGTAAATTTTACAGCAACTGTGCTGGCAGCCGCGGTGCCAGCACCTTTTGTTGTAAAATACTGATTTTTTTTTTTTTTTTTTTACAGTGTAGGCAGTGATGCCAGATTGCGGATTTTCGAGGTTTCTGGGGGCAATTTTGGGGACCAAATGTTTCTGGGGACTTTTTGGGGGAATTCTAAAATTTTTGGGGACAAATCTGGAGAGTTCTTCAACTTTCTGTCATTGTTGGCAACGTAATGATTTATCCCTACGACTAGAGACTTTCAATAGCTTTATTGTTATTTGGGGATTTTTTTCAAAAATTGTCTTCATTTGGGGAAAAATCTAAGTTTAAATCATAGAAAAATCTGCTTGATATTTTTTCTATATATATATATATATATATTCTTTTTTTGAAGAAATTTTTATTTTCCCAAAGAAATCAAGCTGGGGATTTTTTTTTCGAAAAAAAAAAAAAAAATCCCTGATTTGGGAAAATTTGAAGACCTGTTTGGGGAAATAATTTTCGACCATCTGGCATCACTCAGTGTAGACAGGCGCCGCGCGCCATTAACGTTCAATTGCAATTAGTTGCTAATATGGGCTGTTTGCTGTTAATCAATAAAATTGTTCGCATGTTTTCCAAACTTTCGCACTTTTTTGACTGGATAAGTGTTAGTAGCAATACACACTGAGAATGAGATGTTTTTCAGCTTTAGAGGAAAAATGCGTTTATTCATTGTAATTGCGATTATTTTTTTAAGTTAAAGAGTTAAATTTTAAGAGATAGAATTTATTATTATTATTATTATAAAATAGATTAAAAGATATATGTATTGCGCAACTTATGATAAAGAGTTATTAATTAGTTAAAGTGTTAAAGTTATTTTTTTTAACTGTAACGAAGCTCGATTCTGTAAAGTTGCTGTTGGTAAGTATGTATCTAAATACAACAAAGATGAGATATTTTCTAACAATAATCACTACAGTAAGTGATCAAATTATTAGTTTTTTTTTTTTTTTTTTCACATTTTTTAGATAAAAAAAAAAAAAATACTAGACGAAGAGGTCTGAAACTTCATTTTTGCAAAGAACATTTAAAAGTTCATTGTTTCCACTGTCGATTTAGTCGAGAGAGGAATTAGGGGACCAACCACATATTGAAGAAGAGTGAAAATACTTTGATTCACTCTGTATCATAAAAAAACTACAAATGATTTATAACTTTAACACTTTATTGCACATACCATGTACAATATATATGTTTTGGTGCGGAAATTGCACAATTATTTAGGTGAGTATATAT
This sequence comes from Salticus scenicus, assembly GCA_963930645.1. Lineage (NCBI taxonomy): Eukaryota > Metazoa > Arthropoda > Arachnida > Araneae > Salticidae > Salticus > Salticus scenicus. The sequence goes on along the minus strand of OZ005649.1, from coordinate 4,225,957 downwards.
CTGTATATATATATAAATTACGTGTCACGATGTTTGTCCGGGGTAAACTCCTAAACTAAGGAACCGATTTTAATGAAATTTTGCACACTGTGTGCAGTTTGGTCCAACTTGAGAGATAGGATAGTTTTTATCTCAATTTATTGTCACAATATTGTTTTATTGCAATTATTTGTTAATTATAGACCTTTATTAAAGTTGCTCCAAAATATCTGTGAGTTCCATTAATTTAATTGTTGCCAAAAAAAAAAAAAAAAAAAAAATACGAGTTCATTTTTTTTCGACATAAAAATAAATACATTTAATCAAACGTGAACGTTAAAAAATTATAAAAAGTTAAATTATGCATCTCACGAAAATTGACGTCATAATCAATTTAAAGATTTTATACACATTGATAAAGTGCTAATGTAGTTCTATCATAGATATAGTAATATATATAGATCTGTCATCCCCATGTTATCGTACAAAGATTTTTGATGCCGAAAAAAAAAAAAAAAATAATAAAAGCTTTGGAAACAGCCATTAAGTGGTATTGAAAAAAAAAAAAAAAGAAGAAAGAAAGAAATATGAATTTGAAACTGTATCTGGAGTCTTCCATTCCCCTTTAGCAAATAAATTATTCATAAATTTTATTTGCTAAAATATTAGTATGTATTCCCGTGTGTATTCACTCGGGGAAAGACGGCCATATTTTGGTAAAAACGTCGTCTTTTCCCAAATGAAAAGGAATAACTTTTTTCTCCCCAATGATCACTCTATTCTATATATGCTATACTATATCTATGAGTTCTATACGCAAGCGAAGTGTGACTCACTGACCGTCTGTGCAGCCAAGAAAAAGATTTCCTATGTTAATTGCCCACTGGATTTTTTGTAAGAAATTATTAAAAATCGAGGAAATTTATTTCCCGATTTTAATCCTTATATTTGGGTATAGATATATATTAGTTATCGCGGGTGTTAGATTGAATTATTTTGCTGTCAAATTGACAAAATTTTAATTTTAAATTTCAAAACTCTGTCGCCCTTGGCTTTATTATTATTATTATTATTATTATTTGGCGATCAAAAGCGTAACACGAAAATATACATGCCAGATGTATGCATTGTACGAAATGTAATATGTATTATTCATTGTACGTATGTATGACATGTAATATGTATTGTACGAAATATTGTTTCATATTATTCATTACTCTTTTAATATAAGTTGTTAAAATAACCATGATTTTTGAAAGGAATTAAATATTTTCGTCAGATAATTTGGCGATATTCTTTTTTTTTTCGCCAAGGATGACAGAAATGAAATCTATTCCGCTGCAAAATATTAGTATCTTACATCAGATATTTTATTTAGACATTTGAAAACAAATTTGACTTCAAACTATGATAGAATATTTATCATTTTCCTTTTAATTAGTATATTATTAGTATATTAAAATTTAAAAGCATGGTATATAAAAAGTTTTTTTTTTTTTTTTTTTTAATCTTATAATTATTCTTATCTTAATCCTCAATGTTTTCCATCTTTATTAACTTGAATTTACTATTAAAATTTTAACATACTCAAAAACTTCTCATCACTTCGTTAAAATACACTAAACTTTTCCAAAATCTTTTTCTATTTAAAATGATACATGTATTTACTTTAAATGTCCAATATTTCATAAGATTTCCAATTTTAAAGTTTTAAAATATTTATCAAATTTACTTATTTTTCTGGTTTAGCCTTATTGTTTTCCTTTTTATAACTACAGCTGTTGCCCTCTTTAAAATATTTAAAATGATGAGGTCATTTTATAGTAAAATTATCCATTATAGCATATATTATATTTCACTCCTCCATAAAAATTGATTTTAAAATCGTCTGTTTCTTTTATACTTTTATTTTAATAGAATTTTAATAGAATTTAATTTATATATTAGTCATTTTAGCAATTTTATCCAAAGTAGCATTAGAAATAATATATATCACTTCTCCATTAAAATTTATAGGACCCTACAATAAAATTAATTTGTGCTTAATATCAACACTACGAAAATTTTTATCAATCGCTTCCAAATTTTGACCTAAGTTTCAAATCTCAACCCTGTGGGTTTTTACATCGGCTACAACGTTTTCGTCTTTGTTCGTAAATAATAATTTGACTGTACTAAATAGTTTACAGTCGTATAATTCAACGTATAACTTAGTCACAGCAACGCGTGGCCGGGTCTGCTAGTATATATATATATATATATATATATATATATATATATATATATTTTTTTTTTTTTTTTTTTTTTTTTTTCAGAAATTACTAATTTTTTTGACAAGTGTTTTGCTTGTAACTAGAACAGATTTCCGTAAAATTTTACCAAACATACAAAAAAATTGACAAAACATTAGAGAAACATTATTAGGAAACATAAAATTAACACGTGTAATACTCGTTGAGATATGGGCATTTTTAGTAAATATCATTTTATTGCGCATGCGCGAATGATATAAAAAGTTTTACTGCATACGTTGAAAGCTAAATATATTGAGCAACTTTAGTCAAAAGCTCATTTGAATGGTTTAAAAATTAACCAAATTGTTGGCAAAAGAACGAGCTAGATTTTAGGTTTTTTCCAGAGTTGAAATTTCGTAAAGGGTTTTTCACATACCACGCAGTTAATTTGATGATCCAATTATTTCAACCACATTGCGAAAGTTCTTGTTTGTATAAAACCTCTTATAGGCCTATAACTTTATCCTTTTTTTTTATTTATTTACTAAGATTTATGATATCATAAGGGGTTTTCCCAAAAAAGAACTTTTGCAACGTCATTAAAATAATTGGATCTTCAAATTAAATGCGTGGCATGGGTGAAACTCATTTTGAAATTTCAACTTTGAAAAATACCTAAGATCTAACTCGTTCTTTTGCCGACAATTTGATTAATATTTACTCTATTCAAATGAGTTTTAGACAAAAATGTATCAATGTACATCTAGCTTTCAAACTGTGCAATAAAAAATTTTATATCTTTCGCGCACGCGCAGTAATATTTATTAAAATACTCATATCTCAACGAATATTACACGTATGGATTTTCTGTTTCATAATATATTTCTCTAATGTTTTGGCAATTTTTCAGCAATTTTTATAAAATTTTATGGAAATCCGTTCTAGTTATAAACAAAAAACTTGTCAAAAAAATGAGTAATTTTTGAAAAAAAAATAAAAAATAAAAAAATAAATATAAAATATCTGTCTAAATAATTGCGCAATTCCCGCACCAAAACATACAAATATTGTGCACAGTATGTGCAGAAATGTATTAAAGTTACAAGTTATTTGTAGCTTTTTATGATACAGGGTGATCCAAAGTATTTTCGCTATTTTTGAATTTGTGGTTGGTGCGCTAACTGCACTCTGGACTAAACGATAGTGGAAACAATGAGTTTTTAAATGTTCTTTGCATGCATGAGGTTTCAGGCCATTTCGTCTAGTTTTTTTTTTTTTTTTTTTTAATAATTCAATCACTCACACTATATTAGTTAATCGGAAAAAAACAAAGTAAAAATACAATAAAGGTTTTCGTGATGGAAGCAGTGGTAGAAAAAAAAAAAGTGCTGAAAGTTATCCCTGATACATGCTTAAATTCTTATAAATGAGTAATTGATTTCGCATTAATATACTAATAGATAGATTTCCTATATAGTATAAGACATGAACAAAAAGTACTTGCTTCTAAAGCAAAATAGAAATACTTTGAAATTTGAATGATTGACTTCTACAATTTCTAAATTTAAAATCGGAGATTGACTGTAAATATTACGCTGGAAAGTTTTGATTTTAAATAACACAAATTTACACATAATTTACTATACTTGTGCTGGAAACAACAAATGTAGAAACTACTGAATTAAAAAAAAAAAAAAAAAAGAATCTTCAGTTTATTTCTGGCTATTTGTAATTTAACGAATCTGCTGTAAATTCGTTTAGACTGGGCTACCAGGTTCAAAACCAGGTCATGTCCACTGGCACAGCCGTACGGAATTTTCTGTGTTTTTTCTCCAAAATTCACAGGAAAACTGCTATGGAGTGTACTTCCCTCGAACCTAGGTCCCAAGGGCAGACAAACAGCTTCAATTCTCACATTATAACCGAAATGTTTAAATTCGTCCACAAATAGATACAGAATAAAATATTGGAAATTTTTATTAGGTTCATTTGGTTATTATTTATACACAGAATTCCTTTTTTTTAGAAATATATATATATATATATATATAGTAGTTTTTTTTTTTTTTTAATGAATTGATCACACTAAGGCAGGGCCATTATGAAACCTGAATCCATTACTTTTTGACACGCTTTAAAAAAAAAAAAAAAAAAAAAAAAAATCCTTTTTATTCGTAAATCCAAGAAATAGGCAAGTATTTCTTTTTCATGCACTAAAATATCTCACAGCATTTTTTTTTTTTTTTTTTTTTTTTTTATGTTACCGAAAAGCTAATAATTTTTTTATAGAAGTGTGTGAAAGTGTTTTTTAGGACAGCCTGTACCTAAAAATGGGACAATAATTTAGGGCAGTCGGAAATATAAGGAAAACAGACCATCTATATATATATATATATATATATGTACTTATATAATTGTTTTACCAGTAAAAAGTGTAGAATATTACCTCAATAAATTTGTATATCCATTATTCCTGAATGTAAAACCTTTTAAGTAATAATATGATGAAAATGTAATGAATAAATCTTTAAAAATCGTCATTTTAAAAATTAAAAAATATATATTAAACGGTAGTTTAAACTAACGATAAAGACACATATGTATTTATTGGACTTTTAAATAATATATCGTCTTTAATTTGAATTAAAATATTCAAAAGAATTTATATAAACACCACTTATGCATGGTGTCCTATTTTTAGGACGATGGTGAAATATGGGTTAAACACTTTCACACACTTTTATAAAAAAATTATTAGTCTTTACGTTTACATTTAAGAAAAAAAAAAAAAATGCTGTGAGATATTTTAGTGCATGAAAAAGAAATACTTGCCTATTTCTTGTATTTACGAATAAAAAGGATTTTATTTATTTATTTATTTATTTTTTTTTTTTCAAGCGTGTCAAAAGTAATGGATTCAGGTTTCATAATGGCCTGGCCTCAGTGTGATCAATTCATTAAAAAAAGAAGAAAAAAAAAAAACCTACTGTGTATCTATATATATAAGGAATTCTGTGTATAAATAATAACCAAATGAACCTAATAAAAATTTCCAATATTTTATTCTGTATCTATTTGTGGACTAATTTAAACATTTCGTTTATAATGTGAAAATGGTAAGTTTTTTCATTTTGTGTGTATACACAGACATTGAAAAACATTTTTTCAATGCTTGGTAGGATATGGGTTAAACAGAAAAAAAAAAAGGAGAGGGGGAGATTTCTTTGTGTCAGCCAAAATACTCTTAAAAGCGATTACAGAAATTCTAAATGATTTTGAAGGGTTCATATTTAATTGCAGTTTTACTTTTAATCGTAACTATGACTGCTAAAAATGCGATATTGTTTATTAACTAATGCTTAGAACAAGAAAATGCTACTTTTTTTTTTTTTTTTTTTTTTTTTTTTTTAATGTATATAATGTTATTATTGCGTAAAAATAAATAAATAAACAAGGGAATAAATAAAAAGCAAAAAATGAAAGAAAAGGAAGAAATAATATTTAAAGTTAAGATTTTTTTTTTTAAATCTTAAAACGTAAAAAAATTAAAAATCTCTAGCACCAAGTTTATATATGTCTCCTATTAAACATACAATAACACGCATTAAATTTAATGATAGACAGTTATAAATTTATAGTAATTCGCTTGCACTTTGAGACAGATGAAAAAAATAAAAAGCAAGCCTTTCATTCAATATCTACAGTAGATAAAACATAAAAGTCATATTTGTGGTATGGGCATCTGGTTCATTTTCAACTTTCATCCAGTATTTGTTTATCTTACTCAGCGAGAATTCCTCATTTTCGTTTTGACATGCTTAGTTTATAATCTGCGTTAAAAGATGTTAATTTTTTTATTTTTTTTTTTTAATGGACATACATGTATGTAGATACAGTATAATTGATTATCCGCAAAGTCAAGAGCCATGGGTTTCGTACATAAAATGCATTCTAGCTTAAAAACTTGAATATATCGCACATAAAACATAATACAAACAATGAAAATATTCATAAAAAGTAAAATTATTTGTACAGTCGAACCTCATTAACGTGAATTTTATGGGGAATAAAAAAAATTTTCATGTTATCAGTAGTTCATGTTATCAGTAACTAATCTTCATTTTGACGGGGATTGTGGAAACAGTTCATATTAAAAGTAATTCACGTCAACGAGGTTTGACTGTACTTCATATACTATAGGATATAAAAAACATAAAGAAAAAAGTGTACTTAAGATGAAGCCATGGTTCAATTTGTAATCTAATTTATGCACTAAATTAAACAGTACCGCAGACATGCAAACATTTAATTTATTCCACAGCATTGTGAATAACCGCCACATTTTCACACCACTTTATTTGTAGAAAAATGTTCTCCAATATTTAATTACGATTGAATATTAAAGAAAGTACCCGCCAGAAAAACTGGTGTAAAAAAAAAAAAAAAAAAAAAAAAAAAGCGGTCACGTCAATGTTTTGAAATAAATTGAAATGTTGACGTGTTTGGTAGCGTATTCTACTGGAGAACAAATAAAGCAAAAACCACATAATTCTTCATATTTACTTTTTTTTTTTTAAGCTATCATTTGTATCTGTTTATTGTTGATGATTAAAAAAAAAAAAAAAAAAAAAAAAAAAAAAACACCTTTCTTCTGATTTCGCCCATTTCCCGCGCCACGAATTATCCGCAACGTGTGTAATCCGTTTGCGGATAATCGAGAGTTTACCGTATATATATATATAGATTATTACGGATAAATCGAAATGCAGTAGTCGGTCGATACAGGTTTTTTTTTTTTTTGAGCGCATTTTAAACACAAATTATATTGTATGGGGGGGGGGAGGGGGAGAAAAGTAAATCCGTTTCTTTTAGCAATTTTTTTAAGTAAACTAATCTAGTTCTGGACATCCGAAAACATTTAAATCCATCGAAAAACGGAGATCGAAAATTTTTACGAATCCAATATATATTTTTTTTCTCGTTTATATTGATTTTTCAATATAAACGAGAAAAAAAAAATCCTTATTTATTTATTTATTTATTATTATTATTATTATTATTTTAATTTGGTCAAAATATTTAAAAGGCGTAATAAATAAATCAATAAAAATAAAAATAGCACATTCCTTTCCTTAAAATATGAAATTGCGTTCTTTAGCAGCGGTTACATATATTAATGTTTTAAAATTTCTTTTATACTATTTCTATTTGGTGCCAAAGGGAAAAAGAAAAAAAAAATGTTTTCATTTACTCTATTTTGTCCGAAAGAAATAGATCTCTCGTTCTAATAGCTTATTTCATGACAAAAATTCAGGGCTGGAAATTTACGTCTTTTTTCAAGATATTTTCAAAATCGGAATGGCAATTTTTATCATAAAATACCAAAAAATTATCGTTAATAAATAATGGCTGGAAAATGTCCTGAAAAAAAGGAGGGTATTTCAAATTCTACAGAAATTAAAAATTCTGGAAACAGTAAACGTAATATAATTTTAAAAAGCAGATAAATATAATATAAAATCTAATTTCAATAGGTATATCTGTTATAGCAGATATCGATTTTGAAAATAAATAAATAAATACATAAAATAAAATAAATTCAATAAATAAAAAAGAGAGAAAAATCTTCCGGGATTCAAAAACCCCACTATCGGATCACAGTTAATTAACAGCAGTGCTACATGTCGGCCGATATACACATAAATTTAAACTAGCGTAGTTGTCTGACCAAATTTTTCAAAGGTCGTTTGGATGGTGAGCAAACATCCAGGTTCAGATTACAAAACGGGCAGAGAATGCAACTGGCGCCAAATTTCGGCTGATTGTCGAAATTTGCTACAGGCAGAATACTTTATCACTAGAGGTACCTAAAATTGACACGATCATGTAAAAATCGTTTTATTTGCTAAAATTACATTAATATTGATTTTAAATATGTTTAATTATTTGCTGTTTTACCCAATATTACAAATTTTTCATTATCTGAATAATTATTTCGAAGCACTTAAACTCAAATAAGTGTATCGATAGTAGGGAAAGTGCGGAAAAAACCATTAAATGAAGACTGCACGTAAAAATTACGTAACACTAGTGTTCTAGGGTTAAAAATTAATTTGTAATCATAAACATGTTGAATTTGTTGTAATTAATTACTTGATAAATAATTAATATTTTTTGTTGATTTTCATAAGTGCAAGTTTATACACGTTCATATAAAAAAGTGCATTTAGCACTTTCTTGGCCAGCATATAACTTGATAAATGTAATTGTATGAAAAACTGAAATGTATGAAAATTTAAAAGGACTATACTGAATGATTAATAAGAAACATTTTTTTTTTAATTAATTGTAAATCGTTAAGACAAAAGTTATAGAATAGATTAGACATGCTACAATATGTTTATAACTAATGCGTTTTAACGAAATATTAATTAATCAATACAAAATATTAATATAAAAATTAATAACTAACCTTTCTGATGAACGGACATTGCTCATTCCATGATCTTCTAGTCTTTCATTCATCGTTCATCTGCATCTCAGTTCAAAGACGCAGATGTTATGTTTCCACAAGCAGATGTTCCTGTCTAAAGTCCACAGGAAGTCGATTTTTACAGCATTTAGTGCTTGAATTTATTTCACAGCATAAATACTTGAAAATAAACCGCAGAAAGTGCAGGAAAAATTACAACATTTTTTTACAGTGTAGACATCATGACTGTCACACGTATAAATTGGCAACATTCAGCGATCATTCGTTTTCGAGCAATGTGAAATACAAAATCCATTTCGCAAATCGGGATTACTATACTTCCTTATACTTTGTATAAGGAAGTAAAAATTTCTATCTCCCACGCATGCGCAGTAAAAATATATTTACTATAAATGATTATATTTCAGTGAATATTACGCGTGTGAATTTTATGTTTCATAATAATGTTTCGCTAATGTTTTGTCAACTTTTCTGCAAGTTTTGTAAAGTTTTATAAAATACTTTCTTGTTATAATAAAAAAATTGGCCAATTATTAAAAAAAAAAAAAAAAAAAAAACCCTTGAGCTATAATGACGTCAATTTTATCCTTCAAGTTTAATTTCTCACAAAGTTTTATATCAATTTTAATATTTACGCGTGAATTTATTTTTATTTCAAAAATATTTAAAAGGAACTCAAACTTTTTTGGCAACAATTAAAAATTAAAACAAATTATGTGTTTTTGTCTAAAAAAGGGCTTCTTCAACTTTTTCGATAGTGTCAGTTTCGATACCGATTATTATTAACTTTCTTTTCTTTAAAAAAAAAAAAAAAAAAAAAAAAAAAACTATTTTGATGAAATTCTGGTAAAAGCAGAATTTAGTTCCGTACGGAGGACTTTTTTTTTTTTTTTTTTTTTCAAATTATTACATTGCTTTCAAATTATTCAATTATATTTTCGATTTCGATAAATGTCCAACCATCGTAAAACTGGCAAAAACGTTTTATCCGTAGATTGAGACTAATAGTCCTCCTTACTAATAATAAAGTGATCATATTTGAGGATTACTAATTAAAAAATCTTTGTTAGACTTCAAGAAAAAGAAATATTTTTTTATTGGTGAGAGGTAAAAATATATTTATTGAAATTATAACTTTAAATTTTAAATGCATTTATTATATATTTGCTTATTAGAATTTTGTAATTTTGTATGCATTAAAACGCAGACTAAATAATTTGATACTCACTATTGATAAGCAGCAAAATTTGAAAGAAAAAAAAAAAAGTTAAACAGCATTTGGATAAAAAAAATTTTTGCTAGCTAAAGTTTCATTAATTTTTTTAAATGCCGTTAAACTGATATCTGTTATTAAAGTGCAGTATTGCATGTTATCAATTTAAAATTTGATAAATAGCAGTATTCGGTTTTGCACAAAGACTCTCAAAATAATTCAAATACATTGCAGTCAGTGGGAGTAACATTAATTATTTCTTTATAGGGCCAACGAAAATATTTAGATTTAGATTTTATTCGGTTCCCATAGACCGGGTTCGAGTACCGGCTCAAATATAATGTTCGTAGTGATTCTGAATTAACTTTAAATCGTAGATTCACGTTCAATCACCTTAATGTTCAACAAATAAATAATGTCAAATGAATTTTATTATATAAAAGTAGAAATTCCATGAAAGGCTATATTATCTGTTCTTCTTTTTTTTTTTTTTTTTTTTTTAATGATGTTTACACTCTATATAGGGCGTATTCTAATTTTAAACGTTATACAATGCTACATACACACACACACACACACACACACACACACACACACACACACACTGCTTTGTTTTTCCATGAAAGTTAAAAATATATTTATTTATTTATTCTTTCATAATTGAAACAAATGATATGAAAAGCGTTGAAAGGTATTGTGGCAGGGAATTCACGAAAGAAGTCGTATACATTACGGTCTGTAAGTTATATTTCTTTGAAGAATATTTAATACCTATACTGCAGAAAACCTAAATTAACATAAAATCTAGAGACATACAAACATGTTTCTTAGAAAATGAAATAGGATTAGCATCAATAGGATCGATTTACAGGGCCACACAAAATATTAAAAAAAAAACTTATTATGAGGCCCTTTTTTTTTTTTTTTTTTTTTGTAAATTTTTAGTGCAACAAGGGATGTATTCTTTTGAGACAATATACAGAGCTATGGAAAAGCATTTTATTTTAGCATTTCTTTTGAAAACTAAACTATAAGTGAAGTGTACATTCTGAGAGATACTTGTTCTTCATAAATGAAACAATTAGGTACTCGGAAGAATTTGGATCTTTTGAAATTTGAAAAGTATTTCTGTAAAACATATTTATTATTATATTGCCCTCATTTAATGACTGTATGGTTAGCACAATTTTCTTCGGTTTCCAAAGACCGGGTCCGAGTACCGGCTCAAGCCTCATGTTCATAGTGATTCTGAATTAACTTTAAATCGTAGATTCACGTTCAATCACCTTAATGTTCTATAAATAAATAAATAATATCAAATGAATATCTATAATGTATAAAACATAACGAACTTAATATATTATATTCAAATGCACAAAACTCTGTTTTCTATAGGTGTTATAATTAACATTGATGATTTGTAGTTTTACAGGGTTATCAAAAAAAAAAAAAAAAAAAAAAATATTCAAATAAATTTTAATGTTTTAAGTGGTAAAATAATTTGAATATGCATTTACACTGTAAAAAAATGTTGTAATTTTTCCTGCACTTTCTGCGGTATAGTTTCAAGTATTTATGCTGTGAAATAAATTCAAGCACTAAATGTTGTAAAAATCGACTTCCTTTGGACTTTAGACAGGAACATCTGCTTGTTTAAACATAACATCTGCGTCTCTGAACTGAGATGTAGATGAACGAGGAATGAACGACGTGAAGAGCATGGAATGAAGAATGTCCATTCATCAGAAAGGTTAGTTGTTAATTTTTATATTAATATTTTGTATTGATTAATTAAAATTTCGTTAAAACGCATTAGTTTTAAGCATATTGTAGCATGTCTTATCGATTCATGACACATATAACTTTTTGTTTTAACGATTTATAATTAATTAAAAAAAAAAAATGTTTCTTATTAATCATTCAGTATAGTCATTTTAAAGGTTTTCCATACAATTACATTTATCAAGTTATATGCTGGCCAAGAAAGTGCTAAATGCACTTTTTTATATGAACAGATTTATGTTAACGTGTATAAACTTGCACTCATGAAATTCAACAAAAAATATTAATTATTTATTAAGTAATTTATTATAACAAATTCAATATGTTTATGATTACAAATTAATTTTTAACCCTAGAACACTAGTGGTACGTAAATTTTACGTGCGGTCTTCATTTAATGAGTTTTTTTCTGCACTTTTCCTACTATCGATACACTTGTTTGAGTTTAAGTGCTTCGAAATAATTATTCAGATAATGAAAAATTAGTAATATTGGGTAAAACAGCAAATAATTAAACATATTTAAAAACGATATTAATGTAATATAAGCAAATAAAACGATTTTTACATGAGCGCGTCAATTTTAGGTACCTCTAGTGATAGAGTATTTATGAACACGCTAGTGTTCTAGGGTTAAAAGAAGATTTTCTTAACTTGAACTTGAAATGTATTCCCTTTGACTTCAAGTCTTGATAAATAATATAACAAGTATAAAAACATAATCCTTGAGATAGTATTTGACCTTTTTTTTTTTTTTTTTTTTTTTTTTTTTTCTTTTTTTTTAACAGCAAAGAATGTTTGCATGACAGTATGATGCACATAGTTTATTTTGAAAATTAAAAGAGATATATTTCTGGGGCCGAATCAGTCCAAAAATTGGGACCGCTTTAGGGTCATATTCAATGACATTGACTTTGAATGTTCCTTGTCATATTTAATTTCATATTAAACTTAATTTGTGCTGAAGATCCTTAGAGCTTAATTTGAAGATTTCGTTAGGTCATTTTAAACGAAATTCTAATTTTACACTCCAAAATTTTCTTTATTTTAAGAATTTTAATACCAGTTTAAATAGAGGTAGAATTATAAAAAAAAAATTAAATAATTAATTTAACTAAATCAGGATGAAAGTTCTTTTGTTTCAGTATAGCTCACAAATTCGCCTTTGGCGACCAGTGGGTTTGCGATCCTTCTGAAAACTCACCGTATTAAACTCCTGCTCGGTGACGTCTTCGATGTTGTTTTCCTGTTTTAAAATTTACGACCGCCTGTTCACTCACCCTGCAAACAATTTTGAAAATTCTGCCTGTAGCAAATTTCGACAATCAGCCGAAATTTGGCGCCAGTTGCATTCTATACCCGTTTTATAATCTGAACCTGGATGTTTGCTCACCATGCAAACGACCTTTGAAAAAACTGGCCAGACAACTACGCTAGTTTAAATTTATGTGTATATCGTCCGACAGGTAGCGCTGCTGTTAATTAACTGTGATCCGATAGTAGGGATTTTGAATCCCGGAAGATTTTTCTCTCTTTTTTATTTATTGAATTTATTTTATTTTATGTATTTATTTATTTATTTTCAAAATCGATATTTGCTATAACAGATATATACCTATTGAAATTAGATTTTATATTATATTTATCTGCTTTTTAAAATTATCTTACGTTTACTGTTTCCAGAATTTTTAATTTCTGTAGAATTCGAAACACCCTCCTTTTTTTCAGGGAATTTTCCAGTCATTATTCAGTAACGATAATTTTTTGGTTTATTTTATGATAAAAATTGCCATTCAGATTTTGAAAATATCTTGAAGAAAGACGGAAACTTCCAGCCCTGAATTTTTGTCATGAAATAAGCTATTAGAACGAGAGATCTATTTCTTTCGGACAAAATAGAGTAAATTAAAACAATTTTTTTCTTTTTCCCTTTGGCACCAAATAGAAATAGCATAAAAGAAATTTTAAAACATTAATATATGTAACCGCTGCTAAAGAACGCAATTTCATATTTTAAGGAAAAGAATGTGCTATTTTTATTTTTATTGATTTATTTATTACGCTTTTTAAATATTTTGACCAAATGAAAATAATAATAATAATAATAATAATAATAATAATAATAAATAAATAAATAAATAAATAAGGATTTTTTTTTTTCTCGTTTATATTGAAAAATAAATATAAACGAGAAAAAAAAATATATTGGATTCGTAAAAATTTTCGATCTCCGAAACTCACATATTCCAATATCGGTTTAGACAAGAGTGGTATTGGAGGATAAACTACAAATTGAAGAAAAGTACAAATACCCTGGATCATCGTGTATTATAAAAAGGTACAAAAGTCTTGTAACTTTAACACAATGTCGCCCTTACTATGTACCATATTTGCATTTTTTTTTTTTAATTTTTTTTTTTTTTTTCAAAAATTATTATTATTATTATTATTATTATTATTGGCAAGTATTTTACATCTAACAAGAATGGATTTCAATAAAATTTTACAAAAATTGCACAAATTGTTTAAAAGCTAGATATATTGGTCAACTTACGTCAAAAGTTCATTTGAATAGAGTTTAAATCAAGCAAATTACGCTCAAAAGAATGAGCTATATTTTTAGATATTTTCCAGCATTGTTTATATATTCCAGGTGTTTAATTTGGAGATCCAATTATTTCAAGAAAACCATTCATGGGCTTATAACTCTAATACATTTTTATTTATTTTCCAAAATTTGAGTTTTCTGGTGTTTTTTAGAAAAAAAAAAAAAAAAAAAAAAAAAAAGAATTTTTGCAATATGGTTAAAATAATTGGATCTCCAAATTAAATAGTACGTAGAATCTGAAAACCCCTTTAATAAATTTTAACTCTGGAAAATATTTAAAATCTACCTCGTTCTTTTGCCGATTGCTTACTTTTTACTGTATTCTTATGAAATTTTGATAAAAGTTGCGCAATATCCGTAGCTTTTAATCTATTTTATAATAATAATAATAATAAATACTATCTCTTGCGTATGCGCACTTAAAAAAAAAAAAAAAAAAAAAAAAAAAAAACTCATATCTTAGCGAATATTACACGTGTCAATTTTATGTTTCAGAATAATGTTTCTTTAAGAATTTGTCAATTTTTCTGCAACTTTTGTAAAATTTCGTAGAAATCCATTCTTGTTATTAAGTTTTTGGCAAGTTTCTTGTTTAGAATTTTTGAAAATAAAAAAATATACCTGTCTAAATAATTATGCTATTCCCACCAAAAAAAAAAAAAAAAAAACACCCAAAAAAAACATAAAAATATTGAACATGGTAAGTGCAACAATGTGTTAAAGTTACACGCCATTCGTAGCTTTTTAATGATACACGGTGATCAAAAGTATTTGTTTCTTTCTTCAATTTGTATTTGATCTCCTGTTTACACTCGTGACTACATCGATAGTGAAAAATATGAAATAATAAATATGCTTAGATATCTGAAGTTTAAGGCCGTTCCTCAGAACAGAGACGTACAAGTCTTTGAATAAACGTGTACAAATAAATTTGTGAAAGTAAATTTCTATTTATTTCTAAGAAAAATTCTGGTTATTTAAGAATTTAAATAAGAAAATCCTGCTAAAATGTACTGATGGAAGTGTCTGAAAGCTTGTGAATCTTTGTTCTGAAGTAACCTCATGAATCTCTAATTTGTTTTCTTGTTTAAATAATTTATTATATATATTTTTTAGAGTTCTTAAGCACTCTCTTTCTCTTGTCCCCATCCCCTCTTTTTTTTTTTTTTTTTTTTTTTTTTTTTACAGGATACTTCTACCAGTATTTTTCAAACAATAGATTTGTTATCAAATATATTATATTGCTATTAAATTTATGTATAAATTTTTTTTATAACAATGCCATACAAAATTAATGGTAGAGAAAATAAAGGAAACTATAGGACCACATGAACCCTATGCTATCTCAGTCAGTACTAAATTAGGATATATCAAATATATATATTATTTATTTTAAAGATCTGTTTTTTATTTTATTTTTTATTTATTTATTTTTTATTTTTTAAATTCTAAATTTATTCATCCTGCTATGCTGGGGGGATGGAGGTTATACGAAGTTGAAAATTATTGCTAGATTCTTACATAATAATAAAAAGAAGTTAATTAGCAGCATTGTGGCATTCCAAAAAAGTAAATTTTAACTCTCCAATTACTCAAAATTAAAAAGTTTTTTTAAGTGTCCCTTTATAGCATTGTAGTAAAAATGACATTTTTAATCACAGTAGTACTTAAATGTTTTTTAAATTAGCAATATAAGTCATATATTTTAGAAAGAATTTAAGATGGTAACTTCATAGAATTTCATAAGAGTGAATTTTCTAGAAACTTAAAAAAGAACAGAAAATAATAAACAAACAAGGAGTAAATAAATATAAATAGATAGGGTTCCAGCCAGTAGAATGACAGTTGTCTTCAAATGGAAACAGTTGGCACCTATTTTGCGATTATGAATCACAAATTTGTCATCCCGAAAATTTGCTATTAAAATATTTCTGATATTTATATTGGAGAAAACAAATCTCTAGCACCCAAAAGCTAGATCCAACTAGCAGCATCATGTTTTCTTTGAAGGAACAAACAAATGTCCTTTCTCTCTTTTGATCTTTCTGTGTTTGATGGCGCGCACAGAGAAAGAGGGGGGGGGGGGGAGAGAACAAAGTAATTATTACAAGTAATTACTTTGATTTTTGAAAAAAGTCTATGTAAAAAATCTCAATTATTAAAGGTTAGACTAGAAGTTCTGCATCGGGTCGGGTAACCCGATTTTACCCGAACCCGACCCTGCCCGCGGTTCGGGTTCTGGTCGGGTTGAATGATTTTTTTTATCTTGCGGGTCGGGCTCGGGTCGGGTTGACAGATTTTTTTTCTTGCGGATCGGGTTCGGGTCGGGTTTAGCTTTCTACGAGTCGGGTCGACTTGAGAACATCATTCAAAAAATAATTTACAATTGAAAGCATAAATTTATAGACATAATTATAGCTCTTTAACTGATTTTAGACATGTGTCGGAGCTCCGTTTTCCTATACGCGGATATCCACCTGGGAAAAAAAAAAAAAATCTGTGTAAGCATGACAAAAAAATATCCGTGTAAGTTTTCTTTTCTTCAAAAATCGAAAACTGATCATCTATAGAAATTGTATGAAAATTTTAAAGTACTGTATTAAAATTTTTATTTACTATTGTTAATATATGTATATATATATACACACATATAAGAAATACAAAATAATCTTGCTTTTGCGTTTTGAGAATTTAAATTATTTCTCAATTTACATTTTTTTTTTTTTTAAGATATCTTTATTTTTAATGAATTTTAATCCTCGCTTTTATGTTAATGAAATTTTGAATTTTCTTTCATTTACATTTGTATATGCAGAAAATATACAGGGAATATTTGTTGTAATTTAATTAAAAAAAGTAATGTACAATAAACGCATAAAGGAAACGAATGCCATCAAGGCAGATTATATTCTTTATCGCCTTCTCTAGAACAAATAAATAATGCACCAAGCAAAACTGACACCGGAGGAAGCTAAGTTGCTGATTATGCGAATTTAAAGTGATCAATGACCCTTAAATAGCAGATGTTTAACTGCGAATCACATACATGCTACACAAATTATTATAGTAAAGTTAAACATCCACATTGGAAAAAAGCAATAAAGAATAATACATCATTTTTTCCCCAGACTATAAGTATTAAACAATAAATTACGAACATTTAAATTGAAGTGCATTTTTTAATTTCTTCTATATTCAATAAAAGAATTGGATTCAGAAAAACTTTCGACTTCGAATTTTCGACGAATTTACACGTTTTGAGAGGTCTAGAACGCGATTTTATCATTTATAGAAAATGTCTGTCTGCCTGTGTGTGTGTGAGACAAAAATTTTGTGGCGACTGTATCTCCGGAACTACTGTTCAGAATTATATATGAATTTATATGTAGAGGCACCTTGACCTAAATTAGTGCCTATCAATTTTTGTCAACCGATCAACAGGTGGCGCTGCTATACAGCAATTTTCGAGATTTAGGAGGAGGATATATCTCAGGTTCTATTGAATATAATCAAACAAAGCTTAATATGTGAAAAAGGCTATTATGAGACATTATGATGATCCAATTTGAATTCTTATCGGGTTATAAAAACGTACTTTTTAAGATGCCATTTATAGGCAATAAAAATGCATACTTTGGATATTTAGTGTTAGTTGTCTCTTAAGATGAAAATCGTTTGCATTCATCCTGTTAGATAACTGAAAAAAAAAATAACTAAAAAAAAAAATTAAATAAATTATTTGCACTTAGTAAAATATAGTAAAGTATAAAAGAAAGTCTTGTGGTGGCCACAACATACTAGTTTACTCTTGAAGTTAACAATTTACATAAATGGTTAAAAATTATCATTGATCTATTTTTCAGATTTTTTAATTTTTAAATTAAACAATTAGTGATTACATTTCAAATTATTTTTTAAATAATTTACCAACTGTATGACAGTGAAAATTTACCTTATTTTATAATTTAAAAAAGTTTTGTATGATTTTTAGATGAATAAGTAATTTTTATTTAATTTTCGGGTTTCGGGTCGGGTTCGGGTCGTAAAAGTTTCTCTACTGTGGGTTCGGGTCGGGTTTCGGGTTGATATAAAATTCATCTGTCGGGTTCGGGTCGGGTGTGCAGGACTCTAGGTTAGACCTTAAAATTTCATAGCAATGAGTGAAAAGACAAAGTATAAACAGAAAGCAACCTGATAGCTACGAAGAAACCGAAACTAATTACAAAACGCTTATTCTACGCTTACGTCATCAATAATCGATTGTAAAATCATTCGATTATTAAAATCATTCGAAAGCTAATCACTCGATTATCAAAATCATTCGATTATTCCCATCTCTACCGCCTACACGAAAATTATTTCCCCAAACAGGTCTTCAAATTTTCCCAAATCAGGGTGTTTTTTTTTTTTTTTTTTTTCGAAAAAATCCCCAGCTTGATTTCTACTAAAAAGGAAAAATAAAAATTTCTTCAAAAAAAAAAAAAAAAAAAAAAAAAAAAAAAAAAATCAAGCAGATTTTTCTATGATTTAAGCTCAGATTGTTCCCCAAATGAAGGCAATTTTTGAAAAAAATCCCCAAATAACAATAAAGCTATTGAAAGTCTCTAGTCGTAGGGATAAATCATTATGTTGCCAACATTGACAGAAAGTTGAAGAACTCCCCAAAATTGTCCCCAGAAGCCTCGAAAATCCCCAATCTGGCATCACTGCCTACACTGTAAAAAAAAAAAACAAAAAAAAAAACAGTATTTTACAACAAAAGGTGCTGGCACCGCGGCTGCCAACACAGTTGCTGTAAAATTTACAAGCTGCTGCTTTTACGGTGCTGTAAAATTTACTGCACTTTGCTGTGAATTTTACAAGACGTTGTTTTTAGTAGTGCTGTAAAATTAACTGCACTTTGCTGTGAATTTCACAAGATGCTGTTTTAAAAAGTGTTGTAAAATTAACTACACTTTGTTGTAAATTTTACAACACTTTTTAAAACAGCATCTTGTAAAATTCACAGCAAAATGCAGTTAATTTTACAGCACTACTAAAAACAGCATCTTGTAAAATTCACAGCAAAGTGCAGTAAATTTTACAGCACCATAAAAAACAGCAGTTTGTAAATTTTACAGCAACTGTGCTGGCAGCCGCGGTGCCAGCACCTTTTGTTGTAAAATACTGAAATTTTTTTTTACAGTGTAGTTTAGTATTGGAAAAATTGTTATTTAAAAATGTTCGTCTGAAAGGCATTTATTTATTTATTTATTTAATAATTACTTCTATATGAATTCGTAAAAAAATTTCGAACTACGATATTTGATGTATTTACACGTTTTGAGATGGTCTGCATACGATTTGATTATTTTTAGAAAATGTCTGTGTGCATAAAAGTTTGTAGATACTGCATCTCATGAACCAAAGAACGAAATTTAACCAAACTTGACATTTAATTGGACTTTGACTTAAACTGGTGCTGATTATATTTGGAGCAGTGTTGGGCATAATTGATTAAAAAGTAATTGAATTACAGTTGAATTACAATTAAATTACAATTATAATTATTTTACTGGCAATCAATTAACCAGTAATTGATTACAAATAAATTGAATTACTTATTCAATTTATTTGTAATCAATTATTTGTTAATAGATTGACAGTAAAATAATTATAATTGTAATTTAATTGTAATTTAATTGTAATTCAATTACTTTTTAATCAATTATACCCAACACTGATTTGGAGATAAAGAGATCAATAGGTGGCGCTGTCATTCCCTTTTTTCATAATATTTCTTATCAGTAATAAGAATTTTTTTTAAATTTTTCAAATTGAAATTAAATATGTACATAAATTTATAATAGTAATAGTTAACTATATAAATATATTATATATAGGGTCAGCGCTTTTCCCCTGGGGGTGAAAAATTTCAACATATATATCTTTAAAAAGAACTCGTCGTCAGCAATGATTTGAATCAAAGTTCCCTTTTTTTTTCCTTCGATATATAGTATTAATACTTCTCTGTGATGAAAATCGTCTGCATTTATGATGGAAAATAGAATTTTAATAAACAATCATTTTAATAATTAATGTGTAATGCGTGAATTTGTATAGTAATACATAGAAGAAAGTCTTGTGGTGACCCGAGCATGCTTGTTGAGATTTTTAAAATTTCAAACAAAGTTGAAAATTGAAAGTTAAAGAATGTAATGGGTAAGTACAATTTAAATATATTTTATAAGATATGCTAACCATGTGATATTTTTATACATTGTTTAATTTTTCTAAGCGTTCGAGAGGGTTAAGTGTGTGGTTTATAGAAATTCAACTTATCCTCCTTACAGGGCTTCACAAAATAGTTGAGTTTAGTTATTAAATTTGATAAGTGTGGAATTTTTTACGTTGTTACAGTTTTTCAGATCAGCTGAAATTTATACAGCTCATTATATATATATATATATATATATATATAATATACAGAGCAGAGCTATACAAATATAATTAAACAAATTAATCATCTATGTTTTTATTTCTTTAATGAATATATTTAGCTAAATAAAATTTTATGTTATTTGTTTCGTAAATACATTTTAAGTGCATAGAATCTAAATAATATACAGGCTTATACAAATATAATTGGACAAATTAATCATTTGTAATTTTTATCTTAATTTTTTTATGAGTATATTTAAACAGTTTTATGTTATTTGTTTAGTAAGTACATTTTAAATGCAGCAAGGTTTGCATTAAGAATATTAATAAGTATCAGGAACGGACAATAGTTATTTGGTGATTGCTTTAATGATAGAATATTTTACTTTTAAACATAATTCTAAATAACTTATTTTACGCACTCATTATAGTTGCTGGAAAGGTAGTTTTTTTTGCATTGTTGTATATGTTTCTGGTGATATAAATGACAAGATACTCTTTAACTTCATTTCTTGCGACCATGGAAGCCTCTGCGCAAGTGCGGATTCAACGAGTCCACTAGTAACATAGGGGAGACAAGCTTTTCGTTGAGAGAAAATAAGCGATAAGGGGATACCGAATGACTGGATGTTTACGAAATTCAAACCTGTTTGTCAACTTGGAAACCCTCCAAGATTTTCGACTCGTCCTCACTGCTAGGCGTAGGAAACGTGGTTACTATAGTTTTATAAATTTTGGTAAAATATTTTAACTCGTTAACATCCCAATTAATTTTACAAAATATATTTTTATGAATATTTCAAGTCTAAATTAATATAGACAACTGACAGTAAAATATAATAAATTTAAACAATTCTTCTGATAGTTTTAAATTTAAAGCCTATCCTCACTTGAGGACGTTTAGCGTTCTAGTGTAAAAAATTCGAGATAGAAAAACTTCAAGATAACAGATTTATTTCCTATTATATGTTGACAAAGACCTTACATTAAATATATAATTCATAATAAGATAATTAAAAAAATTAAGTTTTCATTATTCATTAAAATCAAAATTTAAAAAATTTCTAAAGTCTTTTTAAATTTATTTTTTTAAATTTAATTTTTAGAATTTAAGTCTTTTTTTTTTTTTTTAATAATAGTTGTTCTTTAAATATTCTAAAATTCTGCTTATCATCTGCCCTTTACAACAAAAAGCTGAATTTCAATAATTTACTGTTGCTTTATTAAATTTTTCGTAGTCATCAGATTCTCACAAAATGTTTATAATTATTGTCCTTCTATATTACCTAACAGTGTTGCATTGTTAAAGTTTTCAGAATTTTTTTAAAATTTGATTTTGATTTATATTTTACATTCCTTGAGTCCCACAGTTTTCATTGTATTAATAAACAACTCTTATTTTGCTTATTAATATATATATATGTATATATAAATTGAAGGGATTATTGCCATTACAAGTATTGCAAGTTACATTGTTTTTTTTTTTTTTTTTTTTTTTTCTGTTTGATAGTGTGAATTATGAACTCTTTATTCGTCAGGTTTAATTGAGTGCATTTGCCTATTAGTTGCTTCCTACGTTTAATTCGAACAAAATATCCAATTGAATAAGGGGGGGAGGAATTATAATTAAAATTATCAAAACAAATAAAATACTACTGCTTCTCCTCACATGTGTGCTTTTTGGGTGTATTGCTTGTGAATGTGTCTTTTTAAAACTTAATATTTAATTCGTAGTAATGACTTTAAGCTTTATTAATCTAGGTTTCACATTATTAAAATCAAAACTAATTAATTAATTAAATGGTGCCTTATAATCACTTAAATCATTAAGTTAAAAATCTTCTATAAATAATACACCTAATGGTCCTTTTTTTTGTTGTTGTTGTTCAAGTGGGCGTAAGTAATTTATATTGTTTTTGTCTCGTATTGGATCTTAACATGTATCGCAACGTTTTTGTGCTAGTTTTAGCAACTTTTTACAATCAGTTTTATTCAGCTGTTTACCTCATGAGCTCTAAATGAACTTTATCGACCAGAATCAATTCAAACTAAGGACGTTTCTCTGAATTATTATTTTAACCTTTCTCGCCCTTTGTCGGTCTTGGGATACAAGCCTGGCGAAACTTTGTATTTTATTTATTTATTTATTTATTTTCAATAAATTTCGGAGTAGTCCCCTTTGTCTCGACATTGAATCGCTCAACATCGCTGTAATAGCGATGAGCGGGGGCTGCTCCCTGTTAAAATCAGTTTTATTTTTGTTGTGTTGGTACTGACATGTATCTATTAAATGCTAAAATATTAAGGTTAAATTTTATTAAGATGCCTATCATTTATATATATATATTATTTTGCTTTAATAAGATAATTATAATTTTTTCCATGGGGGATTTTTCAGTTTTTTTTTTTTTTTTTTCCCTACAGAGCAATTTGAGAAACTTCTAATCTTTCTAAAAATTCTTTGTTCATGTTCTAATAATGTATATAATATTTGATTTATATTTATACGTTTATTGTAAGTTAGATAAAAGTTGAATTTTAAATAAGGATTACCCGGGTTTTTTCGGGTCGAACAAAATCAAGCCAACCCTGATATCAGCACAAAAAGGAAATTTATAAGCGATGAAGGAATAAACATAAAATAACTATTCAAATTATGTAATTATAATTAATAGCAGACACATAAAACTTTGAGGGATCATTTAGAGTGATGCTATAAGCTGTTATTAAAAAGCAGAAATCATTCAAATAAACCACAAAAAATATACTTGCTATTTTCTTAGCTGTCCTCAAATGAGGACGATTGGCGTTAATGCGTTAATAATCTATTGAAAAATGTAATAATAAAAATTCAGAAATTTAATTCTAAGTTTTATATGAAACTGAATTATTGCGAGAAGGTGAAGGGGACTTTTCTTTATCACCCCCCCCCTCCCCCTCCCCCATACAGGATCAAAATTGTGATGGCCAGAGCCTGATTAAGGGGAAAGCACACATTATTTATACTTACACCGTTATTTTTTAACAAATACTTTCCTCTTATAATAAACACAAAATTCTCATTAAAAATTATTTTAAAAGAATTCTGGTGTCTAATAATGGTGAGTAAATTGGATTGTTTTACACCGTTCATTTTTTATAAAAAATATTTCCTCGTCAAAGCGTGGAATTTCTATGACATGAAGTAAAAAATAATTGTAAAAATATTCCGGTGAGAGCGGAGATAATGCGTGCTTCCCCCTTAATCAGGCTCTGGTGATGGCATGTTTCCAGGTCACCCCTGGGGTGAAATCCAGATTGCCTTCAGCGTAGTTATAAAGATTAAACCCACGCATACCCTCACAATATTCACCTGTGTTAAAATCAATTTATATAAAAAAGTCTACTGATCTTACTTAGTAAAAATATAAATATGACCAAAAAAAAAAAAAAAAAATCTCGGTTTTAATCTTTTACCTCTATTTTCTAATGATACATTAATATGTCACCTCATTAAATCCTCCTTAATTACTATTGTGAAGTGATATAAATATTTTTTATAGCTTACATCTGTAGAAATTCATTGTAACTAACTGAAAACCTATGTTTCAAATACATTTCTACTTTCTTCTATATGTATTTATAGAGAAAGCATTGGATTCGTGAAAATTTTTGAACTCCAGTTTTCGATGGATTTACACGTTTTGGGATGTCCTGAACACGATTTGACTGTCTTCAGAAAATGTTTGTGTCTGTGTGCGTGTGTATCACAAGTTTTGTGGACGCTGTATCTCAGGAACCAATCAACGAAATTTAACCTAAATTGGTATTTGGTAGGACCCTGACATAAACTGGTGCTGATTAGATTTGGGGAACAATTGCTCAACAGGTGGCACTATGATCGCATTTCTTCTAAATTTTTAGCATGACAGTATAGGACAAAATTTCGTATAACTGTACATAATGCGCGTTATTTTAAACGTGTGATTGTAAAATTAATATGAATTATTAATAATAGTAGTAGTGGTAGTTAACTAGGAAAAAAACAAATTGCGCATGTGAGAGCATCGCTTCCCCCCCCCCCTCCCACCACTCCTGGGGAGGAAGTACACCCCTGGGGGGAGTAAATTTTCAATATGTGTATCTTTCGAAAGATCTCGTCAATACCTCGATACCTTTAAAACGAATGGTTAAACTACAGATCTGTGATAATTAAAAAACAAAGTTATCAATATTTCTCTCTTTTAACGAAAAAAACAAAAGAAAGAAAATAAAAAAAAATAATCGTATTTCTTCTGATAATTGTAAAAAATTGACTTTCTTTCGGCATTTAGTGATACACATAATTCTGTCAAATAAAAATCGTCTGCATTTATAATGGAAAATAATTTTATGAATAATTTGTATTGAATGAATTTTGTGTAAAATGATATAGAAGAAAATCGTAGTGCGCACATCGTACTAGTTGTTTAATACTTTTCGAATACACATTTTGTAAGAAAAGCAACCTGATTAGAGATTTTGAGATTTTTTTTGTGTATCTATACATTTTGAGGATTTCTGAATTTATTTGTTACGGGGGGAGGGGGGGGAGAGAACACTACGTCTTAACTATTCGATTGAGTTGAAAATTATTAGGTACGTTATAACATACTTGCCCACATACTAATTAATATTCCGTAGTATTGTTAACCCCGCCTTCTTTTTCGCACCAGTATCTTTTTAGAGTATTTTTCATCTTATTTAATCGTATTTGCATTTGAAGACTGGTGTGAAAAAAAGGGCGGGACTACAACACTACGGAATATTAATTAGAATGTGAGAGAAATGCATAGCTGCCAAGTCTCTCGCTTTTTGCATACCACTATTTCTTTACAGAAATTTTTGGTTTACTCAAAGCCCAATTTCAGCAAATGAATAATACTAAGGTAACTGTGTATAGATATATTTAAAATGTGATATTCAAATTTCAGGGGAATTGGCAGCTATGAGAATGGTGGCAATATTCATATAGAAATGTAGCTCCTTATTTAGCCGGTTAATCTTGCTCGATAATAGAAGTATAGAATATTGAGATTCCCAGTCAATACCCGCATGTTATTTCTTTATTCCTTTTATTATTTCTTTATTTATTCATTGTAGTATTCAACGGCAACCTCATTCGGGATTCCCTTTTTAGGAATATTTTCTTCACTGTCATTTTAACCCTTTAAGGTCCACTACACATTTCCTTTTGAAACTTATTAAACTAATTTCAGAAATGGTTATTGGACACATAGATGATCATAAATATGTGAAAAAGAAAAAAGGAAAGAAAATAATAATAGCCTTTTTTAATTTTCGATAAATAGTATCTATATGTTAACCTGATTAAATTGAATTAATAATCGATTTATTAAATAGTCAGCACTATAAACTGCAAGAAATTGCAACAGTAGTTACGGGACAAAACAACAGTACATAATTTCATAGGGTTGCCCCCCCCCCCCCCCCCCCAAAAAAAAAAAAAAAAAAAAAAAAAAACTAGGCACGCGTGCATCATTAAAGCAGCAAAGTTCACTCATGCTTGTTAAGATTTTTTAAAGTGACTTCTGTATATGGCTTTCTCTGAAGCATCGTTTGTTAAATTTCGAAGTAGTGTTGCTTTTTGCCAAGCAGGGAAAAAAAAAAAAAAAACGATAAATTGTTGCATAAAATAGATGTTAAATGTTTAGTTTCAGTGGTTAAATTAATGAATGTTACGAGGTTAAATGAAATGTTTTACCATTTAAATGACTGTTTCCAATTAAATATTTTTAAAAGCATTTTAAGAAAGATTAAGTTCGTAAAACTTTAAACAATTTTCCTGTAGAATCGGGATATTTAATGTTTACATTTGTTAAAACACATATGATTAAGTTTTATTATTATTATTATTATTATTATTATTATTTGATCTGTGCTATCGAATTGCCATTTTAATAATATTTAATGAAAACATGCAAATATAGTTTTGGAAATAGTTTTTAATCAAGATTCATTCTGATATTTTTACTCTTTTAAAAACAAAATTAGTTGTTTACAAAATGTGTAATTTCACTGAATAAATTTTTTAATGTTCTATATTTGATTCAATCTTTTTAATTTAGGTATTTTATAAATATTTAATATTAATGGGATTTATGTTGTTTAAATTGGTTTTTTGAAAGGTATTTTGTTTTTAAACAGATTTGCTTTAACATTATATTTGTTTTATCATTTTTGAGTTTTTAATTGGTCCAAAATTTAGATTTTCAATCTTTTAAGAAATCACCAGTAAAAACTGCATTTAAACATTTTATTTATTTATTTATTTAAAAAAAAAAAATCTTTCTAAATGGTTTTTATATTTCCGAGTTTGCTAGAAAAATTGAGAGAAAATGCTAAAATTTGCAGAGAATTTAAGATTGTTCATTTTAGCCGGAATCCGGAATCAACGTGTGCAGGTTCTAGTGCATTGTTGCCAAAATGTCAGCGGAGGCCTTCTTTTAACCCTTTAACGTTCATTGGTTCCGCAGCGAAACCAAACATTTGACATAATTTAACAATTTTTATACAGCAGATTTCTATCATTTCCCCCTTGTTTTATTCAGATTTTAAACTTTTGTTCCTTTTCTGTTTGGTAGACAACAGCACTATTCCAACAAATTTAACAAATGATGCTTCAAAGGAAGCTAAATGCATAAGTCAGTTGAACTTTCTTAGTGTGCGCGAGTGCGAATTGCTGGTGTGATGATGCACTCATGTCTAGTTTTTTTTTTTTTTTTTTTTTTCGTTTAATGAAGAGCTGGACTATTATTTTCACCTGAAACAACTTTTACGAGTTTTTGTAGTCGATAATGTTTACTTACAAAATATTTTATTTATTAAATTAAATATTATTTGAACTTAATAAGATTAACTTATAGATGTTTCAAACGAAAAATTTCTCGAAAAGGAACAATGCTAATTTTTCATTTTTTAAATATTTGTGATCAGCTAAGTGTCTAAAAGCCATTTTAAAAATTAGTTTAGTAATTTTTAAAATAAATTAAGTAGTGAATGTTAAAGGGTTAAGATTTAAAATGTTTTTGCTGTCTCTGTGTGAATCGCAATAACGCCAGCCAAAATCACTCGCTTGACTTGCAATTTGGTACACATTTTCAGGCGCCATAAAGAAATAGCTGTATAATATTTAGTGTCTATATTGTTTATGGTTCGTGGACCGGAACACATAAAATTATTTTTTATAATTATTGCCTATGAACAAAATTTCACTTAAACGCATTTTAACGTGGTTATATTGCATTCAACATAGATATAGTAATATATATAAAGATCTATTATCCCCATGTTATCGAGCAAAAAATTTTGAGGCCGAAAAAAGGTTCTGAAATCAGCCATTAGAGAGTACTGAAAAAAAAGAATAAAAAGAAAAATGAATTTGAAACTGTATCTGGAGTTTTTCATTCACCTTAAGTAAACAAATTATTCACAAATTTTATTTGCTAAAATATTCGTGTGTATTCCTGTGTGTAATTTACTCGAAGAAAGGCAGCCATTAGAGCGATTTTTCCCGAAAAAAAAAGGTATCACTTTTTCCCTCTCGCTGATCTATCTATGGCATTCAATATAATGAAACTAACATACATTATCAAGATTCATATTTTCTCTAAAAAAGCGTGTACACAGACCAGTGGCGGATCCCGAACTTAACTTTTTTTTTTTTTTTGGGGGGGGGGGAGCTTCCGACCCCTAGCCCACCCCCCCTAGATCCGCCACTGACACACACTTTACAATTATCTGCAGCACCACACAAAAGGATTCCAATCATGTTACACAATAATCCACATGAAATTAAATTTCGTACAAATATTTATGAGTTATATAAAATTAGATATAGGGTTCTTATTTGTGTATATAATGTTTGTGGTTCGTCTATGGGGAGGCACAAAAGAATTCTTGACCATTACGGTCTATGAAAGGATTTTCTTTTAAGTATATTACTACATTTCATTCGGCATAATGGAATTGACATAGGTTATCAGAATGTTTAAAAGCATGTTTTCTGTATGAAAACGGTAGACAGAGAATTAGCAATTAATTTACAGAGCTACACAAAGAATTCTGAAGTGTTATGCAATCATTTGGCATGGAATTTGGTATAAGTATTTGTAGGTTGCAAGGAATTAACACAAAGTTAATAGTTTAAAAGAAATATATTTGTGCATATATATATATATATATATATATAATTGTGAGTGAGTGTCCGATTGGTCCTCGCTTAGCCAAAACCCGGACCTACAAGCATGAAATTTTGTGACAATGTTTCTTCTGTTACATAGACATCCACTAAGGAGCGATTTTACAAAATTCGCCCCACAAGGGGAGGGGGGAGGGAGGGCAAAAAATGATTTCACAAAATCTTTCATATCTCAAAAAAAAAAAAAAAAAAAAAGATATACATAAAATTTTTGCTTTAAAATATAGCTAACGCAAATATCTAAAAACCAATCTCTGGAATATTAGAAATTTGGTCCCAAAGGAGAAGGGGGGGGGGGGCAAAACATGACTTCACATAATCCTATATATCTTAAACAAATAAATAAAAAATAATAATAAAAAACAGATATACGTGAAATTTTTGCTCTAAAATATAGCTAATACAAATACCTAAAAATTAACCTCTGGAATTTTAGAAATTCAGCTCCTAAAAGGGGGAGGGGGGCCAAACGTGATTTCAAATAATCCTTTATATCGAAAAAAAAAAGTGAGATTTTTGCTCTAAAATATAGCTCACACAAATATCTAAAAATCAATTTCTGGAATTTTAGAAATTCGTCCCAGGTGGGGCAGGAAGAAGGGGGGGGGCTATGGGGCTATATATATATATATATATACACTTAGACCGTTCAAAATTGGTACATATAGGTTTAGAGGCCTGCGGTTTAGAGGCCTGCAAGTCGAATGAGGATATTTCAGAAAGTGTATGGATTGCAGATATTTTCAAATTTGTAAAATTTTTAGGAGAGCCGAGAACGGGGGAGGGCGACGAAGTGGCAAAGCAATAGAGTTAGATCGTACAAAATTGGCACGTATTGGTTTTAGGGAAGTACAAAACAATTGCAGATATTTTCAAAAGAGAAAAATTATTAGGATAGACAGGAAGGGACGGAGCGAAGGGGCAAAATTATAGTAATAAGAGTTAGAGCGTTCAAAATTAGTATTATTAGGTTTTAAGGCCCGACAAAGCGATTGCGGATATTTTCGAAAGTGTAGAATTATTACGAGACGTGGGAAGGGGGGCGGGCGCCGGGGCAGAAATAAAGAAATTCAAATAGAACGTTGGAAATTTAGTATTATTAGGTTTAAAAGCCAGAGAAAACAATTGCGGATATTTTTGAAAGTGTAAAATAATTAGGAGGGGCGGGGATGGTGGGCGAAGGAACACGCGTGCACAATCGCCTGCTCTGCTGAAGGAAGTGCGGACCCGGTGCGATATTTTTCTCGATATTTTTTTTCCCCTTACATGATAAAAATTAATGCAATTTTGAGAATACATTAATTATAGTGATTCATTTAAAAATAGTTACCAGCAAAGCGGGCGTAGCCTGTAAGTATATATCTTATACTATTAAGTGATCAATATTTGTATATATATATATGTATATTTCACTGCTCTCGAAAACGGTAGCTCGGAAAATGACGTGATTTAACACAAAGGTGCCCACCGAATGGTCATTGTGCACATCGAAGTCAGATTTTCGAATTTTTAATTAGTTTTCTTTTAATTAATAAAAATATGAAAATAATAAGCTAATAATAGCAAAAAATTAGTCATTTAAATTTTATCCATAATTTAATAGTTGCCAAAAAAATTAACGAGTTATTTTTTATTTATTTATTTTTTTTTACTTTCCCAACAGAAAAATAAATACATTTATCTAAACGTGAACAATAAAAAATTATAAAAAAAAATCAATTATGTATCTCACAAAAAATGACGTCATTATCCCTTAAAATTTTTTTTTACACATTGATAAAGTGCTAATATAGTTTACGTTTCTAATATATGTTGTACTAAAATCAGTTTTATTTATAGATCCTACTGGGCGATTTTTTTTAAATTTTTGCGTTGAAGTACACCAAACATTTTTCGCCAAGAAGTTTCATTTAGCAACAGCGATTTTAGTCTAGGTAGCGCATCAAAAATATAAAAGTTATAAAATATTACAAAAAAAAAATAAATAAATAAATAAATAAACCGAAATAGTAGTCACATAAATGATCTATTTTTGACTGAGTAAATAATTAAAAAATGCAGTTTTAAAAATAGAAAATTTATTTTAGCAAGCACTATTTCAAACCTAAAAACCATTAATATAATAAAGAAAATATGAAGGATTCTTACATATTAACGAAAAGGTGTCCGATAAAGGTATTAGCGAAACGGGCTTTCTATTTTTATGCAAGAAATTATACAAAAAAAAAAAAAAAAAAAAAAAAATCCATCGCTAATATGGCGACGAAAATTCAAAAGCCGCCAAGAGAGAGATATAATAAGTTGTGTAGCACGATAATATTTACTTATTTTTTTATATACCAATCACTACGCTAATTTAACATACAAATAAACGAGCTTCTGAGCGTGACTGCACTTGCACGCTGTTGGGCAGAAATATTTGATTAATTCAAATTAGTATTTACATTAAAAAATAAATATATTTAATGGGAAATATATATAACCATAGAAACATTAGTTGTCTAAAATACGGCAGAAATGGTGCTCCTAGCATATTGATACAAGGAATTAAGTCTTTTTCCTGCATCAATTGTACTGTTACAATGAAAGTAGTTTTACAGGCAAAGTGAAAATAAAAGGGCAATTTATTCGCTTCCAGTGGGGTCAGTTTTGGCGACACACTTGGCGTGTGGGTGACTAAATTTGGTGTAAAATGGTAGTTTAGGTTCTCCTAAGTCTCGAAGCTCTCCGACACACTGCAACATAGATTTCGAGCTTACTATGGGATTCTCGATGGAGTCATTGTCAAGCCCCATCGCCAAAAGTTATAAATAGGAGTGAGTTGATTTTTGCGGAAAAGTATGTAGTAACTGCAATTCAGAGTTATTCAGAGACCTATTCTGAGTGATTGCACTTTACGGATTGAGCTCTAAGCGACTGGATATTTTTCGTGAGTGAGCGAAAAATTCTGCTCTGGAGTATTTAATGTTATTTGCTTTACTCATGTGGAACAAGTGACTATTTTTTGGACTGTTCCAGACCATTCATCGAATAGTGACTTTTAGTGTTCGAGTAACAGCTCCAACTGTTTCCAGAATATTCGAAGAATTAACGTTTCTATTTGACTGTTTTCGAGAATATTCGTTTTAATAATTGTTTTGTTGCACAGATTCGAGAAGTTCAAAAAATGTTTGATATTGTCAAGGAGATTTCATACTAAAACTGTGACGAAAATAGTCGCCAATCGAAATACATTTATTTAAACATTTCAATTATTTCAATTAAAAAGAAATCCTTTCAATATAGTGCCCAGCGAAAGCGGGCGAAGCCTGCTAGTATATATATATATATATAGAGAGAGAGAGAGAGCGATGGGTTGAAGGGGTGGTAGCGTGTTAATCATATATGTATATATGCATGTGTGTTAATTATTTTAAATAATATGGGATAAATAAATCTGCTCATTAATGAGCAATGCAAATGGGATATTGAGGCTCCAGATCTGCAGGTTCATTAGTTTTATTTTATTATTATTAACAAACTAATAGACTATTTAACTTACGTCATGAAACCCCTCATATGTGACCACTGCAGGGAAAAATGCAACATTATAATATTTATAATGTTTACATTTGTATTGTATGGGGAAATATATGTATTCTATACAAAAATGTTTACATTCCTGTAGGGAAATTTATGGGGAAATGGAAAATCAGAAATCTCATGTTGGGTATGATTTAGCTTCAACACCCCAACACGGAAAGTCAAACCAAAAAAGTTCAGAGTTTTCTTGGATGTATCTAAAACGAAAGCTCATAAAAATCTTATACGACTTAAGAGATGCGAACAACTAAACATTATAACAGTTCTAATTACAACATTTCTTTATTCTACGATTGTCTTTGACTCGTGCGAGATATATACTGAACTATTTATCGTAATAAATAGCCAAAACGGGTAAGCGGAATTCTACTGAAATTGGTGTCTAAATATTTCAAGAGATACACTCAAAATGCATTTTTAATTTCAAAAATTGTTGAATAGATGGTGCATTGAATGGAAAAGGGCAAATTTAACAAATGCTCTAGCCCACAAGGAAACAAAATCAAATCGATTTTCATACATTCCTTACCAATCGTTTCCTTTGCTAAAATTTTAATTTTTCACCAGAAAGCGCCACCTATTAGAAATTACTGAATACTGTTTTTAATTCCTTGAGCGCAGCTCCTGAAACATAAATATACCACTTTTGTTTTCAAATGCTTGTTCCGAACCGTTCTGAGTAAAGCCAGCCGTTTATAGCCAAAATTTAATTATAAACCTTCTGTACATACAGCCGTAAGGACAAAGGTTATGTAATCATTAATATATATATATATATATATATATATATATATATATATATATATATATAGTAGAATCTCGTTAACGTGAATTTCTTTTAACATGAACTTCTTCCACAATCTCCGTCAAAATGAAGGTTAGTTATATGAAGATCTGTTACTGATAGCATGAACTACTGATAACATGAACAGATTTTTTATTCCCCTTGAGACTCACGTTAACGAGGTTCCACTGTATATATATTAATAATTTTTAAAATTTAGTAAAAGTCGAGGAACAGATTTAAAACCGCTGAAACCACATAAACAAATAAGAATAAAATTTCGTCAAATTAA
Source organism: Salticus scenicus (assembly GCA_963930645.1). Classification (NCBI taxonomy): domain Eukaryota; kingdom Metazoa; phylum Arthropoda; class Arachnida; order Araneae; family Salticidae; genus Salticus; species Salticus scenicus. Next base: position 4,192,332 of record OZ005649.1, on the reverse strand, counting down.
AATTACCTGTGAAGACTGATTGTTAATTATTGAAACAATTAATTTTAATTTTTAATTTTTGAAACAATAAATTTTATTTACTGATTTTTTTTTTTTTTTTTTTTTTTAATAGAATTTAACTTCAAACTTACCTTAATATTATTTCGAGATAGTTGCTATTTAAATAATTTTGCACGTGCGTTAAAACGACATATATATACATATGTCGATGTATTCATGGAAATGTCAAAGAAGGTGCAGAACTAGATGTTATAAATGTCTCAAATTGAAAATTTCAACGTTTTATGGCTAACAGTTTCTGAGGTATTCGAAATACAACATACATTTCATAAATTATTAATACAGTACTTTCTTAATTAACAAAGAACACTAACGAACTGTGACATATTGATCCTAACCAAACTTTACAGGTAGTTAAAGGGGACGAAGTAATACACTGCTATCAATTTATATAGGCAGACGTTATTTCAGAACAGAGGTATTGGTGTTCGAAGTTGGAACAATTTTTTTTTTTTAAACATGTGACGTAATTTAATTTATCTATTTGACTTTTCCAGAATTTTTTCCCCCAACAAACACTAGCTGTTGATTTATTTATCTAAATTGTATTTTTGAATTATCTGCAGGTGCATATTTTTCTTACTCTAGAATTGATTAAAAATAGTAATAATCTAAATAATATATCTCTAACGTGGTCCAGTTTCAATTATTTTTTATCGAAACGATACGATACGCGAGGATAAAAAAAAAAATATTTATACATGAACAATATTTAAGCACGCGGACTTAGCTCAATGGACTAATAAGAAAAAATGACGACATTTGTCCGATGAGATTATTTTACGAAAAAAATGTATTTTTAACAGTTGTTTCTTCAGAATCTTTGCAAGCGTCATTTTAAACCTAGCAATATTTTAAAGATATATACAGAATATGAACTTTTGTGTCATAAATTGACTAAAAAACACAATCATAAAAAATATAATCAAAATAGGAATTATTTCATTTTATTTATTTATTTAAAAAAAAAAAAATTAATAAAATGCCATTGCCAGCATGACAACAAAAATTTAAAAGGCGTCGTGGGAGTCCTATATTAAAATTGTACTGCCTGTGGAAGTATGAAAATTGGGTCATGAACCATGAAGTTTATTTGGAAACCTTTCTTTGAATGATTTTGGTTTCACTATTGTACAATATTAATTTGGTTTTATTAATAGTTTGGCTTCTGGTAAATTAAAATTTTAATTAGGTGGTGAAATTGGTATAACATTTATGAGTTTCAAATTTTGAAGGTAAATAAGAAAAGAAATAAAATGCTAATATTTCGTACGGGTTTGCCAGTAAATAAATAAATAACGCTGTGTTTTTAAATGAGATATATTTCAATTAGAATTTTTAATAATTTAATTCCTATTTTATTATATAACCTGGTAACATGTAGCGTATCAAGTAATTAATAATACGTGGCGAGTGGGTATTTTCAGGTCTATTTCAGCAGAATTTTACAAACGTATAAGTCAATATTTTTCCTTGCAAGCTATCTGAAATAAAATTAAAAAAAAAAAAAAAAAAAAAAAAAAGCCAATAACACGTGTTTAGTTAGAGAAAAAAAAAAAAAATAGAAAATCCAAATAAACTGAATGAAGTGACAATATTGTAAAACAAAAATAGTTCTAACTTCGATCACCAATATCTTTGTTCTGAAGAAACGTTTGCCAATATAAACAGGTAAGAGTGTATATCTTCGTACCGTTTAACTACCTGTAAAGTTTGGTTACGATTGGTGTGTCACAGTTCGTGAGTGTCCCTTGTAAAGTACAAAAATACTGTAATTATCTTTCCGTATACTAACTTGATACAAGAAAATAAAAAAGGACATAAGGGTTGGCAGATGAGTAAAATAATTTTGGTTTTATACATAATTCCTTTATTAGTAAAACAGTCGATTTATATAAATGCTGAAAACATTGCGAATTAGTCAGTAGATTGTTACTTTACAAAATGAGTGATGTTAAAAAATAAAATTGCAGTATTCATCTGGTAACCTTAGGCGTGATAGCAAAACAAAATAAAAAAATTATTATCGCGGAGTAATTTCTCACTCTACTAAACAAAAAAAAAAAAAAAAAAAAAAAGAAAGAAAGAAAAACACTTAAATGGTGGAAACAATAATTTAAAAAATGATTCTATTTGTTTTGTAAGACTAATTATTTTAATTTTCAAATTATATGAATAATATTTTCGCCATTCCTATATAATGAAAATAGAATTTGTTGATAAAACTTACTTCCGATTTTAAGTACTAAAACATAATTAAAACGGTTAATTAGAAAACATACTGATATATTTTTATATATATTTTACTTTAAGAAAAGAAAGAGAAAAAGAAAAAAAAATACGCTCAATATTTTTTCATTCAATTTTAATTTCTAATAAATTGTTGTCTTTAAAAATCTATTTCAGACTCTGTTCTGTCCTTAGCATTCTTTTTTTCGACAACAAATAATGCGTTTAAAATTTGTTTTTATTTTGTATACACATCAAAATGATCCGTGTTTTAATAAAAACATTTCGGTGAAAAATTACATAAAAATCATACAGCAAGTTCTAAATTTTATTTAAAGATGTCCTTTTCTGCTTTAAAGATTTTATCTAGGTATTCTAATAGATTTTTTTTTTCTATGCATCATTTTAGTGTATTTCAATATGTATCTCATGTAAACTTAATCAGTTTTTCTAATTTACTCTTTTCTAAGTATATACGTGTTTAAAATTTATTTATAACCATTTATAATTAGAAACAAAATTCAACTTAAAAAAAAAAGAGAGAGAAAGTTAAATGTTTTCATAATATTAACCCATTAAAGAAAATATACATAGTTCTAAAATTTATTCTTAAAATTTTGAATATTTAATGGAGAATATTCATTATAAGCAATTGAAATTTATTGATAACATTTTAATGTTATACTGTATAATGATATCAGAGGATTTTTTTTTTTTTTTTAAGATAAATGTTTTTCTAGTTAAAGTTTCTCTCAATGGGACTGAATAAAAAAAGTACAGGCTTTTTTAGTGTATTTTAATATTTCTTTATCACAAGCATATGCAAATAGCTAACACTGTTCGGCATGAAAATTGCCTCTGACACAATTTCAGCCTATTATTATGTAAAATGACCTCCTGAATCCGAATAGGACGCCCATTTTGCCCTATCACCCACCGTTTTCTAAGAATGGCCCCTATTTTTATCATTTTTAGGTGATTTTATGGCAATAGATTTGATTTTTAGGAGGGGGGGAGGATTATTTTAACCATTAAAAAAATCTTCTGAGGAAGTTGGAAAATTCTAAAACATGAACATTTGCGACAAGGGAAAAAGTTTGGGGGGGATTTGCCACTGAAATTATGCATTACATATCTTATACTTTTTTAATCTGTTATTAATGTTATTTTTTAAACTTTATATATTTTTATTTTTAGGTGTTAAATTAATTATTTTTCATTCTTCAAATCAAATTCATGGTCATAAAATTATTGAGCACGGAAAGAAATTGAGGGAGGTGGTGGTGTATCTATAAAGCGGTGGGTGACTGGGCAAAATGGGAGTCATATTTGGATTCAGGATGTCATTTTACATAAGAATCAGCAAGAATGGTATCAGATCTCGAAATTTAGAGCAGTGTAATTTACTGTTATATACCTAGTAGTTCATATTTTCGTTTTTAAAGATAGTTGTCTTAAATTATCATTTACCAGACATATTCCATGCTATGATTTTGTCACTGGAAATATTAAATTTCCCTTAAAAATTATTAAATAGGTCTTAATTTTTAAAATCTAATTTTTCTGTTACAAGAGGTTCTTCTTCTGAGATCTCATCAGTTAAAAATATGCTCTCTTATCCAGTTTTTCAATATCCCATTCATTTTTTAATAATGATATATAATAAAGCCATATAAGCTCATGCAATTTTGTACAATAAAGTAATGTGAACATATGTGTAAAATTAAAAATAAGTATATTAATGTCACATTATTTAAAAAAAATGCATATACATTAGAAATAATGTAAAGTAACATTATAATATCACATAACATTTAAAATTTTTTCTGAAAAAAAAAAAAAAAAAACCTTTAATTGAAAATGAAATTAAATGAAATTCAAAATTCTATAAATTTGTATTATTTTAAATATTAAGAAATTAATTCATTTTGATGCATTAATTTTTAGTATACGTAATTTTTCCGTTTATACCTTTGTGAGCCTAAAAACATTATAATATTTATTTCTTAATGTTTTAGGATTTATCTCCGATGTAATACAATGCTTTTGAATATTATGTCGAATTTAAATGTCTTCAGAACATTTTTATTCTAGATTAAGTTAAAAAAAAATCAAAATTTATATTATTCTAAATATTTAAGTGATTTGATATTATACATATTACGTTATGTTATTGAAAATATGCAAATACTAATAAAGAAAAAAAAAACTATTCAGCAGTTTTTTACAATTACAGTTTACTGTATTGCGAGCATAGTAGTTTTATCTCTTTTATAAAATAATTATTTTCAATATTATATATAACTTAAATAACTTGAACATTTTTATTCCAAATTACTTTAAAAAAAAAAAAAAAAAAAAAAAAAAAAGAGAAAATAATCTTTCAAAGTTTATATTATTCTAAATATTTAAGAGATATAATATTATACATATAATATCATGTTATTGAAGACATTTAAATGCTAATTTCAAAATATTTAGTTTTTTTTTTTTTTTTTTTACAATCACAGTTTACTATATTGTGAGCATATATAAACATTCTTGTTTAGAGTACAAAGATTTATCTCTAATGTAAAATAATGTTTTTCAATATTATACTTAATTTAAATGCCTTCAGTACATTTTTATTCCACATTTTTTTAAAAAAAAGAAAAGAAAAAGTGACAGATTTTTTTTTTTTTTTTTTTTCAAAATTTATATTATTCTAAATATTTAAGTGATATTTTATACAAACTGTATTATGTTACTGAAGACATTTAAAGGCTAATTAAATTATATATCAGCTTTTTATAACACAGTTTACTGTATTGTGAGGATATATCCACATTCTAGTTTAGATTACAAAGACCTCAGCTCTTATGTAATGCTTTTCAATATTATATCAAATTTAAGTCTTCAGAACATTATTATTCCAAATTACCTAAAAAAAAAATCTTTTCATAATTTATAATTTTTTACATATTTAAATGATATTATACATACTGTATTATGTTACTGAAGACATTTAAATGCTAATTAAAAAATATTTAGCAAATTTTTTTTATATTGTGAGGCTATAAGTTTCATCTCTCATGTAAAAGTATGCTTTTCAATAATATATCTAATTTAAATATCTTCAAAATATTTTTATTCTATATTAACTAAAATAAAAAATCGAATTTGTATTTTTCTAGATATTTAATTGAAGTGATACAATACATATTATGTTATTGAAGATATTTAAATGATAACTAAAAAATATTTAGTAGTTTTTCACAATTACAGTTTACTATATTGTGAGCATATAGATTTTATCTCTTATGTAAAATAATGCTTTTGAATATCATATCTAATTTAAATGTCTTCAGAACATTATTATTCCAAATTACCTAAAAAAAAAAGAAAGAAAGGAAAAGAAAGGAAAAAAGAAAGGAAAGAAATCTTTTCAAAATTTATCTTATTCTAAATATTTAATTAATGTGTTACAATACATAAATAATAAAACAAAATAAAAGGGAAAGGAAAAGAAAAAAATCCCTTCAAAATTTATATTATTTAAATGTTTATATGATATTATACCTACTATGTTATTGAAGACATTTAAATACTAATTAACACGTTGAGCGCCACGCAAATCATTAAAATCCATTAAAATTCCATAATGATTCCTCTTGTAATAAATAAAAATTAAGCAATTTTTTAATAAATTTGCAATCATTAAATGTAATACTTTTAGTTTCATATCTTATTTTATATACGCCATCGAAGGTTGACGTGGCTTTATATCATATTTGACACTGTCAGCCCCCGATGGCTGACAGGGCGCTCAACGTTTTAATTTTTTATTGGTACTGCTTTTACTTTCGGGGTAAAACTTTCAGTGAAATGTTTGAAGTATAAAATGTTCTGCACACTTCTAAAGTTTCAAGGTGAATCCTTCAATACTTAGAGATATATGACAAAATGTCTAGAATCTAGAATGGCTGACATGGCGCTCAACGTGTTAAAGATATATTCCGCAGTTTTTTCCAATTACAGTTTACTATATGGCGAGCATGTAATTCTTATCTTTTATGAAAGATAATGCTTTTCAATACTATAACTAATTTAAATGTCTTCAGAACATTATTATCCCAAATTACCAAAGATTTTTCAAAATTTATATTATTCTGCATATTTAAATGATATGGTGTTATAAATACTATATTCTGTTATTGAAGACATTTTAAAGCTAATTAAAATATTTAGCGGTATTAGAATCACAGTTTACTATATTGTGAAAACATATGTACATTTTTGTTTAGATTACAAAGATTTATCGCTTATGCAAAATGTTTTTCAGTATTATATATAATTAAAATGTCTTCAGAACATTTTTCTTCCAAATTACAATAAATTAAATAAATAAAATAAAATAAAAAAGGAAAAGAAAGAAATCTTTTCAAAATTTAAATTATTTAAATGATATTATACATACTGTATTATGTTTTTGAAGACATTTAAATGTTAATTAAAAACATATTCAGCAATTTCTGGCAGTTACAATGTACTATATTGCGAGCATATAAGCTTTATCTCAAGTGTAAAACAATGCTTTTCAGTAGTATAACTAATTTAAATGTCTTCAGAACATTATTATAAAAAATAATCATATAATATATATATATATATTCTATTATTGAAGACATTTAAAAACTGATTAAAATATTTAACAGTATTTTATAATCATAGTTTACTATATTGTGAACATATATGTGTATTCTTGTTTAGATTAAAAAGATTTATCTCTTGTGTAAAATAATGTTTTTCAGTATTATACCTAATTTAAATGTCTTCAGAACATTTTTATTCAAAATCACACACACACACACAGAAAAAAAAAGAAATATTTTTAAAATTTATATTATTCTAAATATTTAAATAGTATTATACAAACTGTATTATGTTACTGAAGACATTTAAATGCCTATTAAAAAATATTTAGTAGTTTTTTACAATTAGAGTTTACCCTATTGTGAGCATATCAGTTTTATCTCAGGTGTAAAATAATGCTTTTCAATACTATAACTAATTTAAATGTCTTCAGAACATTATTCTTCCAAATTACCAAAAAAAAAAAAAAAAAAAAAATTATATTAGTTTACATATTTAAGAGTTATGATGTTACACATACTATATTCTGGTATTGAAGACATTTAAAAGCTAATTAAAATAATTAATAGTTTCTTAAAAATCAGTTTACTATATTGTGAGCATATATGCACATTCTTCTTTAGATTACAAAGATTTATCCCTGAAAAAAAATGTTTTTTTTTTTTTTTTTTTTTTTTTTTAATATTATGTCTAATTTAAATGTCTTCAGAACATTTTAATTCCAAATTGACTATAAAAAAAAAAAAAAAAAATGGAAAAGAAAGAAAGAAATCTTTTCAAAATTTATATTATTCTAAATATTTACATGATATTATACCTACTGTATTATGTTATTGAAGACATTTAAATGCTAATTAAAAATATTTAACAGTTTTTTACAATCACAGTTTACTATATTGTGAGCATATATGCACATTTTTCTTTAGATTACAAAGATTTATCTCTTTTTTTATCTCTTAATTTTTTTTTTTTATTATTGTATCTAATTTAAAAGTCTTCAGAACATTTTAATTCCGAATTACCTTTAAAAAAAACAAAGAGGAAAAGAAAAAGAATTTTTTTCAAAATTTATATATTTTTAAATATTTACGTGATATTATACATACTGTACTATGTTATTGAAGACATTTAAGTGCTAATTAAAAATCTTAACAGTTTTTTACAACCACAGTTTACTATATTGTGAGCATATATGCACATTCTTCTTTAGATTACAAATATTTATCTTTTATGTAAAATTACGTTTTTTGAATATTGTATCTAATTTCAATGTCTTCGGAACATTTTAATTCCAAATTACCTTAAAAAAAAGGGGGGGGGGGGTTTAAGAAATCTTTTCCAAATTTATATTAGTCTAAATATTTACATGATACTATACATACTGTATTATATTATTGAAGACATTTAAATGCTAATTAACACGTTCCGCGCAGAACATTTTTATTCCAAATTACCTTAAAAAAAGAAAAAGAAAAAAAATATTTTCAAAAGTTATATTATTCTAAATATTTACATATTATATATACTGTACTATGTTATTGAAGACATTTAAATGCTAATCAAAAATATTTAACAGTTTTTTACAATCACAATTTACTATATTGTGAGCATATATTCATATTCTTGTTTAGATTACAAAGATTTATCTCTTATGTAAAATAATGTTTTTTGAATGATATATTTAATTTAAATGTCTTCAGAACATTTTATTCCAAATTATTTAAAAAAAGAAAAAAGAAAAAAGAAAGAAAGAAAGAAAGAAATCTTTTCAAAATTTATATTATTCTAAATATTTAAGTGATATGATATTATACATATTATGTTATTGAAGGCACTTAAATGCTAATTTAAAAATATTTAGCAATTTTTTACAATTACAGTTGTGAGCATGTATTTTATCTTTCATGTAAAAGGATGCTTTTCAATAGTATATCTAATTTAAATGTCTTAAAACAATTTTCTTCCATATTAGCTTAAAAAAAAAAAAAAAAAAAAAAAAAAAAAAATCTGAATATTTATTTGAAGTGATACAATACATATCATACTATTGAAGATATTTAAATGCTAATTAAAAAATATTTAGTAGTTTTTTACAATTACAGCTTACTATATTTTGAGAATATAAATTTTATCTCTGATGTAAAATAATGCTTTTCAGTATTATATGTAATTTAAATGTAGAAATGTTTTCAAAATTTATATTATTCTAAATAGTTAAGTGAAATGATGTTATACTATTCTATGTTATTTAAGTCAATTAAATGCTTGCTAAAGGTATTTAGCAGTATTTTACAAACAGTTTACTATATTGTGAAGATTTACATATTTTTGTTTAGATTAGAAATATTTATCTCCTATGTAAATAATGTTTATGAATATTATTGCTATACTTTTAAATGTTCTCATAATAGTTTCCTGTCGAATTACCACATTTTATTTATTTATATATATTATATTATTTTAAATATTTAAATGCTATAGTACATGGTATACTATGTTATTGAACACATTTAAATGCTAATGATAATAATTAAAAAAAAAAAAAAAAAAACAGTTTTATACATTTAAAAATTGATTTTACTGTCTAAAAGAGAAATTCTTTAATGATGTCTTACATAAGAAATGATGTCTTTTACTCTCTGTTTCAGTATAACTTTTATTTCTTGTAAGCATATGCATTTTAAAGATTGATTGTTGTGTAAGCATATGCATATTGTTATTTAATACTTAATAATGTTACGTAAAAAAACCATTGATTATATGCAAAATGTATATACTTTTTTTCCTTTTCAAAATGTGCTCCCAAATAGACCATTTTAAATGACTTATTTCACTTTCTCTTCTATTATCGAAAATATTTAGATGTCACTTTAAAAAATATACGTATAAAGCTTTTTTTTATTATTATTTGTTTTATGCTTAAAAAAAAAAAAAAAAAAAAAAAAAAAAAAAAAGTTCTTTCTTAAGATTCTCAAGAACAAATGCTCTGTTATGCATATCTTTTCAGGATATTTTATAATATTTTTATACTAAGCATATAAAATTTTTTAGTTTTTCTTTATATAAGCATATGAAATTATTGAGTCAGAGTAAAAGCTCCTTTCATGATTTTAATCCATCATTTAGCTTATTGTAACCCATAGATTACCAATTAAAAGATTTCTGTTATTTAGTTATTGATAATTCTAATTGTTTTGCCATTTAAAGTACTTTGATACACTCAGAAACCCGATTTATGAAGTGTTCCCATTTTGACGAGAATGGAACAAACTGAAACGTATTTCTGTTGTTTCTAACATTACCATACAGGGGGGGCCTTATTAGTCTGGTCAGTAGAGCACCGAATTCGTAATTGGAAGATTGCGGGTTCGATACTCGAGCCGGCCGAACACTGTCGTGTACATTAATGGCGGCTAGTGCACGTAAAATCAGTCTTGGCCGCAATGTCCTCCATGTTCAGATCCGAATGATTCCTCTGGGGGTTACCGAAGCGGAGTAGCCATCCATTCCGTGGAGGATCAAAATTGTGATGGCATATTTCCTGACCACCCTCAGGGATGAGTCGCCAAATATCCATAGTGTAGCACTAGTGTGATAAAAAACTCACTCAATCTCAACCTTACCATACAAGAAAACAAATCTTTCTTGAATCATGCCAAAACTGAAAATGAATAAAAGAAAGGTGAAAAAGCAGAATTTATGGCAGAGGTTGAGTTGCATCCTCTAGACAGTCTCTAGAGGGATTGCAAATATGTCAGATTTTGAAGTGTATCCAAGTCCTTTAAATGATGAAAAAGAATAGAATTGTAAAACAATGAATTTAAATTTCATAAAAAATAAAAGGGGAAAAAAATCATATTTATTAAAGCATTGAAATTCTATACTATTTTATTTTTGAAAATTCATAAATTTCACTTTAAAAAATATTTAATAATGATATTTAAATATATATATATATATATTTCTGCGGTTAAAATAATTTTTCTTACAAGATTAATAAAACACATATTCACTTTAAAAAATATATTCAATATATATTTTTTTTTTAAGTGTCAGCATATACATATATAAATGTGGAATTGCATTTAAATATTTAATATGCAGTTTTCTAATTTGTAGTTACGGGAGCATATGAATTATAACAAAGAATTTTTTTAAGTTCTGTATGTATTTTAATTTTTATTACTGAACTGATTTATCCTACCCTATGTTTATATTATTGAAAGTATTTAAATGTAGCTTAAAAACTACTGTTAAGCAATGTTACAGATTTTTAAATCTATTCTGTGGTTAAAAAGTATTCTCTTTTGTATCCCACAAACAAATACATACTTATTTAAGTGTTTTTTAAGCAATTCATTGCTTTTTTGTTATAAGTACATGCACATTTATAATTTATTGTTTGCTGAACATCTGCATGTTCTTATTTTTGTTTCCATAGATATTTGTCTAATGTAAAATTTGATGCATTTTCGTGCTGTATCAAACATGTAAATTTTTTCTCAAAATATTTATTTCAAATTATCTTAATAATCAAAGGAAATGTTATTCCTTTGAATAACTTTGAATAAATTTCTTATTATTATAGTAATTTAAATAACATTTCATGCTTGATTATATTTAAAACATTTTATATACCAGTCTTAATTAATATTAAAAATTGATTTAAGCTTTTTAAATGTTATCATTTCCTCATGGAGTTACTATCTTTTATAATCATTTTTAGTAATCACTCAAAGGAAATTTATTTTTGATTTTTATATGTATTTAAATTATAATCCTAAACATTAAAAATTCATGTTATGACTTTACTATTGAAAACACTTAAATGTTATATGAAAAGATAAATATTAAAAACTTTTACAATATTTTATCTATTTTTCTGTTGATTAAAATTGTTTATTTCCTTGGATGTTAAGAGATGTTTTTATGTACTACACATTTTCATTACTTCATAGTTTCTTTTTTTGTAAATGTGTTTCAATAATTACGTAAAAATTTTCATGCTATGTATTTTCATATGTATGCTGTAATTATTCAATTGCTATATACTATGGTAAATTATTTAAATCGATAAAATATCAGAAAAAAAATTATTTAAAAAAATTAATAAATAAATAAAAAAGTGTCTCTAATGGAACCAAAATAACCTATGCTTTCTTACGTGCTCTTTTTCAGTGTAATTTTTTATTCTATTGTTAACATATGCATTTTTATAGTTATGTGAGCATATGATTCTTATATTTTCAATAATGTTTGTCTCATTAAAAAATAATAAAATTTATTCCTTTCATATTATAAACAATAACTGTCAATTCCTACGATTTTTGACTAGCAACATCTTTTAAAATAAGCATTTTAGTTAAAAAATTTAAAAAAAAAAAAAAAAAAAAAAAACTGTTAAAAAGGTTTTTATAAAGAAACCAAAATAACCTATGATTTCTTACATGCTCTTTTTCAGTGTGATTCTTTATTTTGTTTTTAACATATGCATTTTTATAATTTATAATTATATGAGCATATGCTTCTTATTATATTTTCAATAATGTTTGTCTTATTTAAAATAATGTTTATTCCTATCACATTATAAATAACTGTCAGTTCCTACGATTTTTGACTAGCAACAACTTTTAAAATAAAAATTTTATACATTTTTGTGACAGCTTTCTTTAGTTAAAAAATGTAAAAAAAAAAAAAAAAAAAAAATTAAGTGGAATTATAAAAAAAAAAAAATGTTAAAAAAGTTTCTGTAAAGAAACCAAAATAACCTATGATTTCTTGCATGCTCTTTTTTAATGTAATTCTTTATTTTGTTGTTAACATATGCATTTTTATAATTTATAGTTATGTGAGCATATGCTTCTTATCATATTTTCAATAATGTTTGTCTTATTTAAAATAATAATGTTTATTCTTTTCACATTATAAACAATAACTGTCAATTCCTACAATTTTTCACTGGCAACAACTTTTAAAAGAAATATTTTATGCATTTTTGTAACAGTTTTCTTTAGTTAAAAAAATGCTAAAATTTTAAGTGGTATTAAAAAAAAAAAAAAAAAAAAAAAAAAACTTCTTGAAAGTTATGTATAAAGAACATTTAAATGTTTTCATGAAACTTGTATTCCAAATTTCTCGTAAACCAAAGGAAATTTCGTATTTCTGAAATGTATATAGCTTTTTATTCTAGTTATTTAAACAATAATATCTTTGCTGTATTCTATTATTGAAAACATTTAAATGTAGCTTAAAAAAGTAATAACTATTAAACAGTTTAATAGTTTTTTTTTTTTTTTGTATCAAATATCCAAAAAATGTACATCCCAGTTAAAAGATGCTTTCTTATGCACATTTTTTTTTAATACTTCATTGTTTCTCTATTGTAAGAACGTGATTTTTTTTTTATTTAAATAAGCTTTGGATTTATACGTTCTATTTAATTTTCAAATATACTTAAATTATTTATTTATTTTTTCAATGTAATAAATCCTTTTTACAGTACATTTATAAAGAATATTTTAAACCTTGAATACTAACCTGAGTAAATTTTATTCGTACATTAAAAAATTCGTGCTTAACTTCTAAACTTAGTGCACATTCTTAAATAAAATTCAGTAAATATATTCTCAAATATAAGAATTTCTAAAATATGCCTTAAAAGTATTTTAAATATCAAATGAGCAAATTTTTATGCATGGCATATTAATATACTAAATGTGAAGGTTAGTATTCTAGAGTTAAGAAAATTTATATGTAAAAAGACATATGCTTAAGACATATTCTACGTCCTGAAAATTATTAACATTTGAAGTCACTTAAATTTTAAGTCTCTTTATTAAGACTCTTTCAAAAAGAAAAAGAAAAACTTTTTAAGATTTTTCAATCTGTTTTATCTATCTTGATCCTTCGTATAGTAGTTATTCTGACATACGTGTTTACAATATATTTCTGTTTTGTTTTATAATATCTACATGTAATTTTATAATTTACTGTTATGTGAACATATGCATTATTTTATTCAGTGTTCAATGATATTTATATAATTTTTTATGAAATAAGAAAGCCTATTTAACATTATAAGGAACAATTCAATATATGTATATTTTTTCACTTTATGTCAAGAAACAAAATGTTTCTATAGATTTTGGTTATTCGAAAGAATTATTAAAATCCATGTTAAGATGTTATTATTGAAAACATTCAATTGTTACCTGTTTTTGAATTAATAACACATTAAATATCGCATGAGTCATTGATGATTGACACTGAAATATCTGTTCAGCTCAGTCAATCACCGGTGACCGATTGTGTAAAATCGATATAAAACTAAAAATATTTTATTTAAATTATATTGTTAAAAATAATTACTTAAAGTTTATTTCAATTTTATGACAAGGAATTAATTCTTGACGAGGTTTTTTTTTTTTTTTTTTTTTTTATAATTCACGTGTTAGATTAAAATAATAATAATAATAAGAATAATAAGCCTGTTTTTACTTAAAAGGTTCTCTCTCGGGATACTTTTAACAGAAATTCTCTCCACACGCTTTTCGTTATATTTCTTTGTTTCTTTATTGAAAACGCATATGCAAAGATGGCAACTTTTCAGATTTTTACGGAAGATAACTAACCAATAATTTTTTAATGAACATTATTTTTTAGTAAATGCTTCATTTCAATTACGTACAGTTAAATGTATTCTAAAATGCTAATAAAAATAATGGCAGTTATTATATATATAAACCAATAAAAGTTGGCAACTATACATATGTTGTTTTATAATTTCCTACTACTGATAGATTGGTTGGTAGATTTCTAATTATTTAAACGTTTTATTCCAAAATATTGTTGCAATATGCAAAACATTTAAATGTCTCGCTTTAAAAAAAATTAAGTACGAATATGAATATAAAATTCTTTAAATCTCTTTTTGTTCCAAGAATTTTCTTTTACCGAGATCACATTGAAGAGAACCTCTTTTAACAACTTTTTAATATAATTGAATAATTCTTTATCGTTATGACAAACAACTTAATAATTAAACAATGTGTAACTATATGCATATGCTATTTATATTTTGCTCATACTAATTTGAGGTACGTATTTTTTTTTCTTTTAGATACTGTTAAAAACATTTATCTATTTATTTATTTTTCAAGTAAAGCCATATACATTTCGAAAGAAAGTTTAATTAATTTAAACATTTAAATTTAAAGCTACGCCTATTTACAAAATATTTTAATAATTATTTAAAAATATTTCGGTAGCTGTTTAATTTATAAGATCGGTTTTACTCAATTAATGCTGTTCCAATCATCAAATTCTACTTTATACCGATGTTTTTGTAATATTTCTATGACTATTAAAAGTACGTGATATTTAAAAATTTAATGTTTTGTAAGTATAAGCAATTTCTTATTTAGTTTATGGTATTTATTTATCTCATAAAAAATAATTTAGCTTTTCTTTCTACATTTTTTAAAGATCATTAAAATGTTTTCATATAATTTTTTATTCAAAAATTTTTTCAAACCAAAGTTAAATATATATATATATATTGGGCAGTTTCACATTTTTGCTGAGGTTAATATGATTTTTTTTTTTTGAAATCTCAATTAACAGATGTTCTTTGACCCTACTGTTCTTTTCTCATTTACTTTACCATACATTACAATGTGCACCACTTTCAAATATATTAATATCTATTTTAAAGTGATATAATTAAAATTTATTTTAAAATACTATATAAATAAAATAACATTTTCAAGAAATTAATTTATGACCAATACTAATGAAGTCGCAAAATATCTATCAAATGCATCTCTACTGAAACTTTTATGGGAAATTGAAAAAAACATTTCAAGTCAAATAGACATGTTCGGAACAGCAGTCAGAATACACATTTCTGAATGGATTTAATTATTTCTTTATTATAAGCACATGCGAATTTTATAAATTTAATATTATGGTGATACAACAGGCATGTTTTTTAATTTATTTACAATTTTATATTTCTCTGTCGTTTGCAGAATAATAAATCCTGTCTTTTTCCATAACATAAAGAAAATGTTAATGCTTACATAAAAATATTTCAAATTTTACTGCAATTCATGTTAAAATGATAAGTTCGATATTACAATCATCTGCATTTTACAGGTAATGATGCAAATATATATATATAAATCAATAATTCCCGCTTAAATCAGGGCGTAAAGTGGTTAGCTGAACATCTACCTCGTAATGTTAGTGGTTACTGTATGTAAAATCGGTCTTGAACGAAATGTTCTCCATGTTCCATAACCGTAATATCTTTGAAATTTACCAAAATGGGAAAATAATCATCTTCCTCGTGGAGAATCAAACTTGTGATGGCATATCTCCGGACCACCCGTAGGAATGAGTCCGAGACCGTCGCCAATTGTCCATTGCGCAGCTCTAGTGCGACATTTTTTTTTTTTTTTCTTTCCTTCTCTCTCTCTCCTTTTTTTTTAAAATCATAATTCTCGCGAAAATGTTATTTTAATGGCATTAAACTATTTTTAAATGTTTTCTTTATTTTCAGAATTGTGATTTTATGCAGTTGGAATATATGTTTAATCGCATTTAAATTTTTTATATTTATTGGCTTGTATGAAGTAATGCAAGCATTGGAAATTGCAAGAAATTAATTTTATGTTGTATTTCAGATAACTAAAAACTGTTAGCCATAGAATGTTAATATTCTATATGTGAAGACTATTATGATATTTAATACTGCACCTTTTATACTCACTAAATGCTCTTTCGTATTAGAAATAACTATACTTTAAAACAGCCACGGATGAGCCAGTAAATTATAGCCATAGATTTAAGACATATAGGTGATTAATTTAATATTTAAAAGTGTATAGAATCTAGTTTTACACATTTTTTTTTTGTCTCTATACATATTGTCCCGTGTTTAAAAGTTGAAAAATATTATCCAAGAACTCCATTGATTTCAATCTGTTATAAATGCGTTGTAGGATGAAACACTTTTACGTCATTCGGGGTAGTTATTTTTCCATGCACACTCACGAATGCATATGACCACTTAAAACTATAGATCAATCGTGATATATAATATTAATGTATAGATACCATCCGTGCTCTATCCGCTTCGTTGGTCACTCTATTTAAATGAATAAAAGAAAGAAACACTATTTTTATAGCGCTTTATAAATAAAAACTAAAAAGAAAATACACTGAAATTGCTCAAAACCTTGCTCCCGCTGTCTTCGGGAGCGTCTTCCTTAACCTCAGAAGCTCTATTGCCTGTGAAAACGTCTTACCTGTAGACTTCAATTTTAATTGTTTATCAAATGACGGTAGGGAAACGAAGAGTATTGAAAAAACCGAAGCAGCACCTATATTTAAATCGTATTTGCATATAAACAACACTATGCGTACTACAGATAATATTTATTGTCATGTTATTTCATGTATTTTATTTATCCTGTATGCAATAAAATGACAGCAATTTCAGGTCAAGTATAGTATGCTATGAACGGTACTTCAACGGTGAGAGACAACTATTTTTTTGCAGATATATTTCCCATTTTAAATATTTTATTTTTATTTATTTCAATGTTAATTTTAATTAATCAAATATTCGTTCCCACCAGCGTGCATATGCACAGATATCGCAGTATTACACATAGCAGCCTATTTATTTGAATATTAAATTAGCCTCGTGGTTGCTAAATAGAAAAATAAGTAAGTAAAGCGCATCACGATACATCTCTACTACAGCCCCCCCTGGGCGAGTTTTGAATTTTTCTCGCCAATTTGTCAATGGATTTTTTGTATAATTCCTTTTTTATTTATTTTTTTTTTTTTCTTTAAGGGGGGAGGGGGGGGGGTAGTGCTATTTTGCTAATACTTTTAATGATTACACTTTTTCTTTAATTCAAAATAATACCTCATATTCTGTTTATGTTTTGATGTACGGCTAAGTTTAAAATAGTGCTTCTAGAAATTAATTTTGTATTTTTGAAATGTGCATTTTTTCTGTAAAATGATCTAGTCAGACAAAAATGATAAACTATGTGTCTATAGTTTCTCCTTCATGCATTTTTTGCAATATGTTATAACTTATTTATATATTTGATGCGCTACTTGGCTTAAAGTGACTGTCGTCATTCCTTGGCGAATAATTTCCGCTGTCCTTAATATGATGTTCAATCTGGTTTCACGCCAATATTTGTACCAAAAACACGCTACCTTTAAAAGTCTAAATTTGAAGTATGTTAAAAAAGGAGAACGTAACAAAGTTCGGAAGAAAAATACTGATTTTTACTTTCTCTTACCCATAAGGTAGAGAAAGTATTGTTTTTGGGTCAAATTTTCGAAAGCGAGATTTTGTTATATTTACATGTTCTGAGGTCCCCTGAATACGAAAATCATGTTTTTAGCAAATGGTCTGTATGTCTGTCTGTTATCAGCATATCTCAAAAACAAATTATGGCAGAAAGTTCAAACTTGGTATTCTAAATGTGTATCATATAGGGATGCTACAGTAAGCTTTTCGTTAAGATCAAGCTAATGGTTCGTGTACAGGGACAATCAAGAGAATTCTAATACATTAAATCTATGGGGGAAATTGCAGGTAGGTAGAGTTTAACGTCTATAGACTGCACTAAACCAAATGAAACGAATATATATATTTTGCAATACAGATAGTTAACTGGGAAAAAAAAATTGTGTATGTAGGAGTCTCGTCTCCCCCCTCGAGGGGAGTAAATTTTCATGATGGGTATCTTTCAAAAGAGCTCGCCAATACCTTTAAAACGAATGGTTGAACCATCGATCTGCGATAATTTAAAACAAAGTTATCGATTTTTTTAACTTTTAACGAAAAAAAAACTTAGAATTTTTTTTTTTAATATTGAGAATAAAATGGACTTTTTTGGATATTTGGTGTTATACTACTTCTCTAATATGGAAATCGTCTGCATTATCATAAAATCTAATTTTTTTTAAATAATAATTTTAATAAATTATTTTTTAAAAATAGAATTATTTTTTAATAACCAAATTAAATTCTATATAAATATTGGTGCATTAATGAAACGGGGGGGGGGGGGTTGAGGGGGGTGGTAGCCGTCCTCACGCAGAACTAATTATCATATAAAACTCTTCAGAAGCCTAATATGAATTGTTTAACACAGGTTTACATAACAGTACTCGTTATCTTACCTTTTAATCTGCAACCTGTATTTATAGTATTAAATTTCAGGGTAAGAGAAAGTCGTGTGAGTGACACACCAGATTATTATTATTATTTTTT
Organism: Salticus scenicus; assembly: GCA_963930645.1. Lineage (NCBI taxonomy): Eukaryota > Metazoa > Arthropoda > Arachnida > Araneae > Salticidae > Salticus > Salticus scenicus. Next base: position 4,173,104 of record OZ005649.1, on the reverse strand, counting down.
TTTTTTTTTTTTAATAATTAATTAAATGTACTATTTTGTTTGAGTCAGTGTTTTTTCTTCCCCATTTAAAATTTCCGTTTAAAATTTCAGCATTTAGTAGCTTTCAATTGCACCATTATTAAGCTCAACATAGCGCTCACTTAAAATTTTCTTGGAGATGCCGTTGCCATTCTCTATCCTACAGATAACACCAAAATCTGTGCCAAGTACGTTAGCGTAATATATATAGAGATTTACACGTGACATAAAACGTTATCAATATGCATGAAATTTTTAAAGCTATAATGACGTCGATTTTATGAGATACATAAGCAGATTTAATTTTTGATAAATTTATGTTATTTACGTGTAAATAAATACATTTGTTTTGGCAACGGAAAAAAGGACGTGTAAACTTTTTTGGTATCAGCAATACCTTTAAAGCTAATTTTAAAGCTACTATGAGGTTTTGTATCAATATTTAAATGAATTTTAAAAAAAAATCGAAAATTGGGCTTTGGAGTGTATCAGAAGATGTTAGAACGGACTTCCATGCAAAATTCTGAAGCTCTGTGGTCAGCCCAAAGCGACCGACACACACACAGATATCTTATTTTATCACACGTAAAAAGTATACATTTGTTAATTACAAACAAAAAATAAGCTGATACGATCGTCTTGTGTGATAATCGCCAAATGTGCCAAATTTGCATGACAATCACCTAATTGGGAAATTAGCGGCGCGAAAACAAAAAAAACTAAAAATCATGCATTTAATTGATTAGTGTAGTTTAAAAAAAATATTTAAATAATAATAAATAAAAAGTTACGCATCTGAAACATTGTATATATATATATATATATATATACTAGCAGGCTACGTCCGCTTCGCTGGTCCCTATTTTTAAATGAATCGCTATAATTAATGAATTCTCAAAATTGCACTAATTTTTATCATGTGAAAAAAAAAAAAAAAAGGGGGGGAGAGAGAGAGAAAGGGTAAAAATACAAAATACAAAAAAATTCTTCTCTCATCGGTGGAATAATCGGTCCGGATCCCCTCTGCCTGCGGCAGCGTATACCTGCGCGCGCATTCCTTCGCCCCCCGTTTCCGCTGCTCTTAATAATTCTATACTTTCGAAAATATCGTCAATCGATTTATTGGGCCTTAAAACTTAAGAGTTAGAGCGTTGAAAATTAGTATTATTATTTCTATTACTTTGCTCCTTCGCCCCTCCCCCCACCCTCCCGTCTATCCTAATAATTTTTCTAGTTCGAAAATATTCGCAATCGATTTGTAGGTATCAAAAACTTCTATGCACCAGTTTTGAACGATCTAACTCTATTTTTATTTTTTTGCCCCTTTGCTCCCCCTTCCTGCCCCTCCTAATAATTTTACAAATTCGAAAATATCCGCAATCGATTTGTAGGTATCAATTTTGAACGCTCTAACTCTACTTTTATTTTTTAATGACGTCAATTTTACCGCGAAAGTTTAATTTTTCACAAAGCTTTCTATCAATTTTATTATTTACGCGTAAATATATTTCTTTTCCTGTGAAGAAAAAAAAAATTAATGAACCTGTAAAAATTTGTTTTCTAATGGCATCAGCTAGAATTTTAATATTTCATATTTTCAAGGCTTTTATAGGAATAGAAATTTCGAATAAAAAAATTTATTTTATCAAAATTAATTATAGCCTATAGCACTCAGGGATAGTGTAGCTTGTGATTAGTGAAAATATTTTTTTAATCTGTTCAATAGTTCCAGAGATTACCCTCCATATACAAACTTTTCTTCTTCATACATTAGTATATAGATAACACTTATATTCGTAAGGAAACAAATAGCTTATGTGGGCGAAACTAAATCTTCTATTTTTGATTTTTATATTAGAGATATTTAAACTAGTTGGCATAGCTTAGTTCCCCATCATATATATCTTTTTACAGTGCATTCCATAACAAGATGAAATATTAATACATTTCTTTCTTTCTTTTTTTTTTTTTTTTTTTTTGTGGATAAAAAGTCTCTTATTTTATTTTTATTTTACTTATTTATTTATTTATTTTCAAATAATTTCTTACCTTTCTTCAAATAAATTATCTATAAAATATCCATTTTTCGGGATATTTTTAGATCACCTTTAAAAATATCATTTTTGATACTGGCTTGAAGATAAATGACTACGAATATCCTAATTTGAAAATTTAGTAAGTTATTCGAAATTTAGGATTTTCGTAACATAACAGAATTGTTACGATGCATTCCGTAAGAAAGCTCAATTTTAATACATTTCTAAAATTCATTTTTCTTAAAACTCTGGTTTAAAAGTTTCTTCTTATTATCATTATTTTATTTTTAATAATTTGCTATACTTCTTTAAATAAGCAAGTTAAGTTATGCAAAAATAGAATTCAATAATCTAAATGTTGAATAAAATAAAGCAATTAAGAATTGATACTTAGTAATTACAACTTAACAATCTGATGCGAAGTAAGTAAAAAAATCTTAATACTGTAATTAAATCACTTTGAAAATAAATAATCATTTATGATAACTCGATTTCAGGGATTTATTACCTTCTAAATTTTTAAAATTTTCAAAAATTATTTTACAATAATTGTTATTCACAGAATACAGAATATGCTAAATAAAAAGTTAAATTAATTTTATCTAATTATTACTTTTCTTTAAATGCTTTTAATTATTTATTAATAAATTGATTACCTAATTTCAAAGAGATTGAATTATAGTATTAAAATATTTTTATTTAGTTTGCATCAGATTATTAAATTATAATTATTCAATATAAATTGCTTTTAATTGCTTTATTTTATTGAACAATTAGGTTATTGAATTCTATTTTTGCATAACTTAACATGTCTATTTAAAGAAGGATAATAAATAATTTGAAAAAAAAAAAAAATAATAATAAGAGACCTTTTTAACCGAAGTTTTAAGAAAAAGGAATTTTAGAAATGTATTAAAATTGGGTCTTATTACGGAATGCATCGTAATAATTCTGTTATGTTAAGAAAATCCTAAATTTCGAGTAACTTACTAAGTTTTCAAATTAGGATATTCGTTGTCATTTATCTTCAAGCCAGTATCAAAAACGATATTTTAAAGGTCATCTAAAAATATCCCTGAAAATGGACATTTATGCGAAATTTTTCTTTACTCTTCCACAGACAGTGTGTGTTTTAACCGTTTGACTGCTGAAGCATTTTCTGAAATACATCCTTAAATTGCTATCGCTATTTCAGGCCTCAATAATAGTTTTTCCGGTGTGAATATTTAATTTTAGTTTTGTAAATAATTCGAAACCCGATCATGCCAACTGGAAAACCACGCCTTCCAGTAAAAAATTTTAAAAATCCAAGCAAGCAGAAAGTGAAAGGAAATGTATAAATGTGAATATTTATGCCTAAATTATTTACCCTCGATAGCTCTTTCTACAAAAATAAAATATGAAATTTTCTAATGATCTATAAAAACACACCTAATTAATGAAAACCACGCCTTACTGTAGCGTTTTTAAAAGGCCAATTTAAGTATCATTAACCCAGGGCCGGCTCTAGGCGGTAGGCAAGGTAGGCAACTGCCTACGGCGGCAAAAATTAGGGGCGGCAAAACCAGCTGAACTACAAAAAATAAATAAATGAAATACTTCGATTATTGAATGAAGCAAATAAATAAATAGAAAAAAAAGTAAATAAATACAACAAGAATTTACAGGCTTCTCTGCCCATTGCTATAATTTGAAATGCAGACAAGAATAAACAAATTTCTAAGTTCTGTACAGTAAGGTACAGTTATTATTTATGCAGCCGCGACGCGAAGGGAGAAATGCACACTCGCTGGTTTAACAAGCTCTTTTTGTTCTCTAATTAAAGAAAGTCAAGAGTTTGCCAATTGTTGGCAATTTTAGCAGTGTTCTTCAGCATGTAGGAACTATTTGGAGGTACCCTTTCTCCCCAGGACATTATCAGTATATCCTAAGTATGAAAGAACGTCCTAAGACATCCTCAGCCATAAGATAGGGACATTTTGAGTTGTCCGTAAAAACACGGTAAAATTTAATTTGGAATTGGTAACAGTGATGTCACATTTAAAGCAATGCTTTATTTATGCAATAATGTCCATCAAATTCATTGGATGGGGGAGGGGGGATAAATTTTTGGTTAAGGTATGCTTCCATTGGCCAATCAGAATTTCAATGCAAATTCAAAGAACATTTTTTAAGGTTTTCTTCCTGTTGAAAGATCTACTGGTAAGGAACTGCTTAAAGTTTTATTAAAAGAGATGGGGAAAAAAATGGGTTAAAATTATAAAATATGAGAGTCAAGGTTATGAAAATTGCTCAGATATGAGAGGCGACAAATTTGGAGTACAATCAAGGATTAAAACTTTAAACTCCAGGGCATTTCACGTACATAGCAGCAGCCATTTATTAAACTTAGTAGTTAATGAATGATTGCGAAGTTGGAAAATTTGTGTAGATTCCCCAATATCTTTATTTCTTAAAATAGAAAATATTCATGATGCTTTATTAAGTCATTTATAAAAATGTAGAGATAGATAATATGATTAAAAATGTGGCAGTTGTTTATTGATTACAGTCGGCAGCAAAATTATTGAAGCACTTAGTAATAATTCCTACTTAATAGATGCGCACATAATACTGTTTTATTAAGTAAATATTTGTCGAGTGATGATCTTAGTCTTATACTGTTTTTAAAAAAGCAAGTTGATGATAAAAAGAAGCGATCAAACTAAGAAATATATATATATCTAATATATGAAAAATGCGGATGTGTGCTTCAATAACTTTGCTGCCGACTGTATAATAAAACAATTAAAGTTTTATGTTTGATAGTCATTTGATACAAAATTTTGAATCATATTAATCCGATTAAGTAAGCTACGTGAAACAAAAGTTTTTGATTTATACCAAGCCACTGATTTATTAAATAGCTCATTATTATTATTATTATTATTATTTTACGAATTAAGATCAGTTGAATCCTTTGAAAACTTTATCTTTGGTGACTCCTCTGATCTTAACATTTTAAAATTGGCTGGTAAAATATACTTTATTTTCTGCACTTTTGAAAAAAAAGAATGTCCAGTTGACGTCCTTAAATTCATTACCTTCCTTAACATTGGGCCGAATTTAAGCATTGCTTTAAAAATTTTGTTAACCTTGCCCATAACTTTTGTTAACGGAGAAAGATTTTTTTCTAAACTAAAAATGATAAAAAAATAATCTGGTGTGTCACTCACACGACTTTCTCTTACCCTAAATTTTATACTATATATACAGGTTGCAGATTAAGAGGTAAGATAACGAGTACTCTTATATAAAACTGTGTTAAACAATTCAAATTAGCCCTCGGAAGAGTTTTATATGATAATTGCTCCCTCAACCCCCGTTTCAATTATGCACCTACATTTATATAGGATTCAATTCGGTTATTAAAAAATAATTCTGATTTTTAAAAATAATTTATTAAAATTATTATTTAAAAAAATTATCTTTTAGGATAATGCAGTCGATTTCCATATTAGAGAAGTAGTATAACACCAAATATCCAAAAACAGTCCATTTTATTCTCAATATTAAAAAAAAAAAAAAAAAAAAAAAAAAAAAATCGATAACTTTGTTTTAAATTATCGCAGATCGATCGTTCAACCATTCGTTTTAAAGGTATTGGCGAGCTCTTTTGAAAGATACCCATCATGAAAATTTACTCCCCTCGAGGGGGGGCTCCTACATACATATTTTTTTTCCCCAGTTGACTATCTCTATTACAAAAAATATATATTCGTTTCATTTGGTTTAGTGCAGTGTATAGACGTTAAACTTTACTTACCTGCCATTTCCCCCATAGACGTAATGTATTAGAATTCTCTTGATTGCCCCTGTACACGAACCATTTGCTTGATCTTAACGAAAAGCTTACTGTAGCATCCCTATATGATACACATTTAGAATACCAAGTTTGAACTTTCTGCCATATATATATATATATATATATTTTTTTTGAGATATGCTGATAACAGACAGACACACACACACACACACACAGACATACAGACACACAGACATACAGACACACAGACATACACACAGACCATTTGCTAAAAACATGATTTTCGTATTCAGGGGACCTCAAAACGTGTAAATATAACAAAATCTCGCGATCGCAAATTTGACCCAAAACCAATACTTTCTCTACCTTATGGGTAAGAGAAAGTAAAAATACTTTAAAACCATGTCTAGTCAAAATCGACTCAATGGGTTAGCAATGCTGGCCATTGAACATGAATCGAGTAACAAATTAGATATGCAAGAAGTTATTCGAGATTTGTAGAAAAAAAGTTTGAAAGAGATTATTTTATTAAGGTTTAAATTTTGTATATTGTACTAGCATTCTTTACTCTTTGCTGTTTAGAAAATATTGTCTGTACTAGTATTAGTTAAAAGATTTTATGTTTTTAACTTAAAAAAAAAAAAAAAAAAATAGTAATATATACTAATGGATCTGCAGATCAGGAGCCTCAACGTCCTATTTGCATCAGACATTTTTCAATAGGTCATTTTTATTTATTTCTTATTATATAATAGTATATATTGATTCGATCGACTTATTACCATAATCAGATACATTCCTGAGGGGGGCTACCGCCCCCCTCAACCCCCCGCTGTATCTCTCTTTCTATACCTATTTGTATATCATATAAAGTGTTACGGAATTGTAAATAATTGCATTTATTTTTGTATAATTTTTTTCAAAGAGGCTTAGTAAGTCGATAAAATGCTAATTTTGTGCATTTCTAGTCGTTTTAGCGTTAAAATAGCCTAATTTTTCTTTAAAAACGAATTGAAAAGCTCCAATAAGGGAAGAAATGGATTTGGCGCCAAATTTTGCGACTGTTTCCTTCCTTGGCGAATTTTTGGCGACCTTGGCGAGAAAATCCTTATTAGGGATATACCAAATATGGAAGCTCTAATCTCATTGGCTGATGAGATACGATAATTTTCCAGAACAGTCTGTGTTCGATAGAATAGTATAAAAGGAGCATTTTTTTAGCCAAGGCTTCCAATCTCAGATCTGTGTCGGTTTCGTCAAATGCTTGCTTTGCTTTGAGCCTCTTTGAATGAGACTTGCTTTATGTGTTATTGCTAAACAGTTTGTACTGTTGTTTTGCGGTTAACGGCTGTTGTTTAAGCTATGTTTACTGGTTGAATTGAAGCTGATACTTGGTTTATAGACCTGTATTCTTCTGGAACTTTCTGTGAATAAATCACTGAATTTTTGCAAGTTTCGCCTTTCATTCTCGGACAACTTACAAACCCCCAAGTACGCAACAATATGCATTCTTATTAAACGACGGTCTTGTATTATTTCCCGGAAATTCATAAATACCGAATTTCATACAAAAAAAATTACATAGCATATCGGAAATATTTTGCGTAACCTTTAAACTAATTATCAATTCTATGCCCACAATTTTCAACATGAAAACAGGCTTTTAAAGTTCTAATAAAATTTCATTATATTTGATGGGGTGTAACCATGTTAAAATACACTTTTAAGAAATACCGACTATACACCATAAAAGTACGAAATTCCTTTATGTATCCCGGAAAAGTAACCACAGTCATTATAAACGCCAATAATAAGAAGAAATATAATTAATTATAACTTATTAATCTTTCAAACTAATTTGACATCATTTGGATGATTACAGTACATACTCGGAATTATTTTGTGTGGTCCCATAAATTATTTAGTCTATACATAACCTTTTTTTTAGAGTAAACATGATTTTAAGCATCTTTATAATGTATATTAACTTTATTAAGTTCAATTCAGCATAAACGCATTAAAGTGCGCGCTTAAATTAAAAATTCGTCCATAGGCTCTAATGTTACGAAATTCTTTCGTGTGTCTTTGTAAACGAACCATAAACATTGTATACACCAGTAAAAACTATTCAGCTTATTTTGCGTTTAAAATTAATAATTGTTCCAAATTTAACATCGTTTGGATGACTAAGTGACATTGTCAGAACACTTTTGTAAGGTCCTGTGCATTAATTAGAAAGCTTAAGAGCACATATTTTCTTCAAGCGACATAAGTTTAAGCATCTTACTCACGTACTCTAGTTTCATTTTCTTCATTGCAAAGTAATGATATTAAAATGCGTTTAAACGAAATTCACCCCATACGCCGTAATGTTAAGAATTTTGGCGTGTCCCTGTACACAGTTTATAAAAAATATCGCAATGAAAATTATACAGCTACTTATATGGAAAGCTAGAATGTGTGCGCCAATTTGCAAGTCAATCGAGGGATTTTTGCGGCCGCTATTGCGTTACATACAAATTCTTCCCATAGGCCGTAAGGATAAGAAAAATTTTGGCGTGTCCCTGTACACGAACAACAAAGGGAATACACACCTAACACTATACAGCTAATTCCGTTGGGCTCGTGAATATGTGTACCAAATTGCAAGTCTATAGCGTTATTTTTGGGGCCGCTATCGCGGTACATACAAATTCTTCCCATAGGCCGTAATGATAAAAAAAAACTTTGGCGTGTCCCTGTACACGAACTACAAATGGAATGCACACCCAAAACTATACAGCTAATTTCGTGGGGATCATGAACATGTGTACAAAGTTTCAAGTCAATAGCGTGGTTTTTACGGCCGCTATCGCACGACAGACAGACAGACAGACAGACAGACGGACGGACCGACGGACGGACCGACGGAACCCAAAATCCTTTTGAGTCTCAACAGAGGGCCTCCACTGACGTTTCGGCAAAAATTGAAGTCAATAGCTTGATTTTTGCGGCGGCTATCGCGGTACATACAGATTCTTCCCGTAGGCCGTAATGATAGAAAATCTTTGGCGTGTCCCTGTACACGAACTACAAATGGAATACACACCTAAAACTATACAGCTGATTCCGTTGGGCTTATGAACATGTGTACCAAATTGCAAGTCGAAAGCGTGATTTTTGTGGCTGCTATCGCGGTACATACAAATTCCTCCCATAGGCCGTAATGATAAGAAAAACTTTGGCGTGTCCCTGTACACGAATTACAAATGGAATACACACCCAAAACTATACAGCTGATTTCGTGGAGCACATGAACACTTGTACCAAATTGCAAGTCATTAGCGTGATTTTTGTGGCCGCTATCGCGATACATACAAATTCCTCCCATAGGCCGTAATGATAAGAAAAACTTTGGCGTGTCCCTGTATACGAACTACAAATGGAGTACATACCAAAAACTATACAGCTGATTTCGTGGGGCTCTTGATCACCTGTACCAAATTTCAAGTCAATAGCGCTATTTTTGCGGCCGCTATCGCGCGACAGACAAACAGACAGAAAGACAGACAGACACAGCCCAAAACCGTTTTGAGTCTCAACAGAGGGCCTCCACTGACGTTTCGGCAATTATATGAGTATTATTTACTTAGCTCAATTCTATCAGAACGTTTTTACGATTTATATATATATGTGTGTGTGTGTGTGTGTATTTTTTTTTATTTGAAAGTTTTTAAAGCTTGAAGGGGGGGAGGGGGGCGGCACTTTTGTGGTTTGCCTACGGCGGCAAAAACGTTAGAGCCGGCCCTGATTAACCCTTTCAGGGGCGGTGGCTAGAGGGTCTATCCACCTACTTTAGAAATTTTTCTCTAGGTGTGCAGTGGCTACTTTTTCTATCCACTTTTATGAAAAGTTAATGTGTACTTCTAAAATTGAAATAGAGACGGCAGCACTACAGTAACTTTAAGCAGGATGTGCCTATGACTTTTTTAAATGGACAAGTTGCGGAAAAATTTTTTGAAGTTCCTTTTATATATTTTTTATGAAAAATAATTTTTTATTCAAAAGTATTTGGTAGTGTAAATATACTGTAATGCACCTTTTAAATACAACAGATTTACATATTATCTTAGATCATTAATTTTAGTTTGATTTTTAGGAGCATCTTTTAGGTGGATCGACCCTCTAGCCACCGCGCACATAAGACAGGTTCTGCTGGGGAAAAGAATCTCAATTTCTTTTCCTTTGAGATAAACAAAGAGGGTCTTTTGTGGTTAGTGAACTGTGATAAATATAAATAGTAAGGGATAGCAGAATGTAAATACAGATGTAAACAAGCGTGGGAGGGTTCTTACAAATTTACTTTACTATTCAGTATTTCTGTTTACAGTATAGAAAGAGGCTGCTTTTTTCTATTGCTCTTATATCGTGATTTTTAAAAATAAATTTTTATTTCCACAGATTTTAAATTTAGTTAATTTCTCTAAATAATCTTAAATTAAATTTATATATCTTAATTTTTATCACAATAATGCCTAGAAAAGGCTTATCTTTGGATGAAGCTATTGCTCTGTTTGAAGAGCTACCCTCAGATGATGATTCTGCAGTATCTGGATCAGGAACAAACAGATTTTAAAGAACATTAATATTTTTAAAGTTTTCATATTTCTGTGTATGCAATTTGTGAATTGATTATTTCATTACAATATGAAGGTAAGAAATTATGTCTTTTAGTTTATGTACTGAATCAATTTTAAATGTATTGCACTTACAATATAATTGAATAACTATAATTTTTATTCCTTAAATAGTGAATAATTTTTTCTTTTTACTAATGCATAGAGGTTTCTAAACAAATTTCAAACAGCCCATATATGTGTGTATATATATATAATAAATCATTAAAAAAGGATAAAGAAGCATTATAATTTAAGTAATAATTAATTATTGTTACATTGTATTATTATGATTGCATTTTCAAGGCATAGTTTCAATTTTATTCCTTAAATATATAAATATTTATTTCCATACGAAAATTAAGGTACATGACGTATGTGCGCAGTGGCTAGAACGTCTAGCCACCACCCACAAAAAAATCCCCACATGCTGAATTTTTTTCTTCATCAAATATGACTTGTAGGGGATGTTTACTTTATGATGTATATATATTTAAAAGGAAATTCAATCATTTTTACTTAGTGCCCCTGAAAGGGTTAAAGGATGAATAAAAACAAAAAACGTGTTTTACCATGAAATCCAATTTTGTTTTGCAAATATGCAATTCAGCGTAGTGAAAGGGGTATTTTGATAAAATTTTATCGAGACTCCGCCCATTCTCATTTTTTCCCAACTTATTTCACAAATATAATTATATATATTTTAAAAATGATGAAACGAGCGTCGTAATATTGTATGCTTCAAAAATCATGTTAGATAGTTCTCTTTCGAAAGAAATACATTTAATTGATTTCAGTGATTAGAGTATTGGCGTTGTTTTCTGGTAATATTTTTTGAGCATTAAAATAAAAAAATATATATATATAACATAATCACTCATACAATTGTCAGTTAATGTTTTAATTCCTTTTATGTTTTACAAATAAATAATGAAAGAAAAGAACTTTATAAAATAAATAAACAAATATATATATATATATATATATATATATATATATATACAGAGCTGCCAACCTAATCCGGTTAATTGTTAGTACCGCCCATTTTTCTACACCACTTAATTTTTAGAGTACTTGTTTTCGTAATCATCGTAAATATATTTGAAGAAAATTACTCTATTTAAGTGGTGTAGAAAAATGGGCGGTACTAACAATTTGCCAGATTAGGGTAGCAGCTCGTTATATATATATATTATATATATATATTTACTTCTTGTAAAAGAGAATAATTAAAAGATAATGTTTACCAACTGTGTTTTGGTTCTGAATGGTTGATTTTATTTACGTAAAAAAATTAAATTAAAATTTCGGTGATATCAGAATTGTACCTCTCGCAGCGCGATAGCGCTGCTTAGCAGTTTTCGAGACTGAACATTGCAGCGCTATCGCGCTGCTTAGCAGTTTAACGGTTAATTATTAAAACGATGTATGTCAAAATAAAGATGTTAAAAGTGAAATATTGGTGACACATAAATAATGTCTGTGGAATTCAATTGATTGCATGTTACTTATTTCTCTTGCGTAGCTCTGTAAACCAATTTTGTGCCTACTATTTTTTATAGAAACCATGCTATCTGTATAACGTACTTTAGTTTTATTATGTTTATGCAAAGTAAATGTGCTAAAATGTATTTTAATAACAAGCCAACTATGGTTCGTATTACATCGAAATTCTTTTGCGGACCTGGTAAACAATCCACAAATACTAAATACACAGAAAAAAATTATGCAGCTAATTTCATGTAACTCATAAACATTTTGACGAAATATGACGTTGATTACATAACGAATTGGAAATTTTTTGGGTTGTACTGTATATGAAATTTGCACATATTTTTTTCTTTTTAACTGTAAACATTCTTTTGAACATCTTAATATTGTACGTTAATAACAGTTTTATGTATTACATGTAATATAACCATGTTAAAATTAATAAGAAAGCACCTATGTGTTTTAAAGTAATAATTACTAAACTACTACTTACTGCTGGCACCAAGTAAGTTTTGCGAGTGTTTCCGTTCTCTTTTTATTAGCGAGTATATTGCATTTTACGGTGTTTATTCAAAGTTTTGGCGAGTTTATTGCATTTTATGGTGTTTATTTAAAGTTTTGTAATTATGTTAAAAATAGCTTTAAAAAACCCCGTCCATAGACAGTAATAATATGAAATACTGTGTCTTTGATATACACAAACCATAAACGTGGTATACACTAAAAAAAATATGTATACAGTTAATTCCATGTGGGTATATCAACATTTGCACGAACTTTCAAGGCAATATAAGAACATTTGTGACCATTCTCATAGTTTAAAAATTGACATCTCCCTAAGAAGTAATAGGGTGTACGCTAATTGTAATACATATTACTGTAAATTTTCATCTTTAAAAATATTTTATCCAATACATGAAATTCTAAACATTTGAAAAAAAAAAAAAAAAAAAAAAAAAAACTTATTTCTATTAACACATTTATGTGCAAATGCAAATATTTTGTGTTTTGCCCATCTACGTGGAAATTCGCTTTTATTTCGTCGTTCCGGTTCGTACAAAAAATTATTTTTGCTTAACCAGTCCGAGGCGCGTGCGGGCCTCCACCTCTTCCAAATCTTTAGTGTGTGTGCAAACACATGAAATCAAAATATAAAAGATTTTAAAATTCTTAAGACATGGCCAAAGAAAAACTAAATCCTCAGAGAAACGACACTCTTTTGAGGATAGTCTGATATTTGGGTTATGGCCGCTTATCTGTTGAAGGGAGGGTGGGTGATTCCCTCCATGAGAATCTGATCTTACAAGGAAACATTCAAAAGGTGTCGTTTTCAAAAAATATATTAAAAAAAAATTATATGTGATTCTATTCTTCATAAAACACCAGGAAGTGAAAAAGTTACCGGCTGAAATGAATTACAGCGACCCCAAAAAAAATATCAAAATTAAGCATATTTGGTGATTTAGCGCTGTTAGGCGTTCAGTTCGCTAGCACCGAGATAGCCGTGTACGAACAGAACAGCGTTTGTTAGGCGATTGATTTTGAATACTTGGCGAAGAAACAATGTGAAATCGCCAAATATGCTTAATTTTGATAATTTTTTGTGGTCGCTGTAATTCATTTCAGCCGATAATTTTTTTCACTTTCTGGTGTTTTAGGAAGAGTAGAATCATATAATTTTTTTTCAATATTTTTTGAAGACGACACCTTTTGAATATTTCCTTGTTAGTCCGTATGTATGCGCGAGGTTCGCAGAAATTCATGGAAAGTTCTCGATGGCTAAGCCCATGAGCCTACCTGGGTTCGGGTTCGTGGTCTCTGGTCTACCAACTTCGAGAATAGAAATTTTTGGCCACTGGCAGAGCCTTGAGAAATTTTATTTATTCAAATTTTATTATTTGTGTTTTAACCTATTTTTACTTTCTTCTATATGTAATATAGAGAAAGTATTGGGTTCATGAAAATTTTCGACCTCCGTTTTTTGATGGATTTACACGTTTTGGGATGTCCTGAACACCAATTGATAGTTTTTAGAAAATGTCTGTCTGTGTGTATCCCGTTTTTTGTGGACGTTGTATCTCACGAACCAATGAATGAAATTTAACCAATCTTGGTATTTAGTTGCACCCTGACATACACTGGTGCTGATTACATTTAGGGATCAATCGTTCAACAGGTGGCGCTGTGATCGCATTTTTTCTTAAATTTTTAACATGGCAGTATGGGACAAAATTTCGTATAAATGTACATAATGAGAGTTGTTTTAAACGTATGATTGTATAATTAATATGAGTTATTGATAATAGTAGTAGTTAACTAGGAAAAAAATTCTGTGCATGTGGGGGCATCGCTTGTGGGGGGAGGGGGGGGGTAAATTTTCAAGATGGGTATCTTTCCAAAGGTCTCGTCAAAACGAATGGTTGAACTATAAATCTGTGATAATTTAAAACAAATTTATCGATTTTTTTTTTACTTTTAACGAAAAAAAAAAAAAAAAACTTAGAAAAAAAATCGATTTTTTTTTTTTTTAATATTGTTACTGGGTGAATTTGTACAGGAAAATATAGATGAAAGTCTTGTGGTGGCCACAGCATACTAGTTTAATTATCTGGAAAACTTTTTTAATTCACAAGAAATGAATAAATAATTATAAAAGAAGGAAAAAAGAAACTTGTCTAGAGAGTACAGATAGAAAGTTCTTTTTTCCTCCGTTCTGCGTGACATTTGCGAAGAAATGCTAATTAAGTCGAAATTTACGCTCTCAAAAGCTTATTCGAAGTAGGAAATGCTGCGATATGTCACGTATCGCCTATTGTTTTATTTAATAGCATACTAATAAGTCACATATGATGCTTTAATAATAGAACTATTACTACTGCTGTTACAATTACTACTACAACCACTATTACTACTGCTAATAATAATACTGTTTCTAACACAATAGTATCAATATTAGAATTCAGTTTCTATGATTAATATAAATAAAATATTTTAAAACTAATTTTTGAATATAATTACAGTTGAATATTCCAAACGGTCTTCTCTAAGCTTAAAAAGGAAAGCTTCAAATTAATATATATATATATAGAATAAATAATCTTTAGCTTTGTATATTATGTACTTCAGTTTTTCACTGTACAAATGCACAATGCAGTTTCAAAAAATTGCAAATATTTTTCCCAGACATGCTGAATATAGTTACCGAAACGCACTTTGCATTGACTAATTACAGTCGGTAACAAAAGTCTCCGAACACTAGCAAAAATTCCTATATAAAAAAAAAGTACACTTAATACAGTTTTGTTAAATAAATCCTTGTCCAATCCAGTTTTTAGACTGACTAAGAACAGGATCCGACAAGGGTTAATATAACAAAACTGTATTAAGTGTACTTTTTTTTATATAGGAATTTTTGCTAGTGTTCGGAGACTTTTGTTACCGACTGTACATATTTATTATCTTGTGTAAATGTTGCTTGCCGAATGTTTTCCTTCATTTATAATTCGTATTATTTATCATTGTTCTTTCAATATAATGAAAATATTTGTTTATTAGTTTAATTCAGAGTGGCCTCATTAGTTACCTTTATAAAATCGTTGTCTTGGGGTCGTCATATTAATTAATGCAATCAAAATCTGGACGGCAATCGTTCGGAGTTTTCCGTGGTTTTCTCCGAAACATGCGTAATGACGGGTTAGGACCCCTTAGAAAGACATCCACGGAAGGCACACCCCCTCAGGCCTAGGACCCTAGAACAGTCAATCGGCCTTATTCCCAAACACCAACACACATCTAGACAGCAATTTTAATACATTATTAGTATTAATTATAGATACTTAAGTACCCGTATGTAATAAATAATTCAAAAATTATTATATATGTACGCGTGTAATGTTCGTTTCGGTTTTATTTACTAAATAATAGCTTAATGTATAAGGAGTATAAAATTGGCAACTTAAATCAACTGAAAATTGCATGATTATTTTTCTTTTTAGGATAATTTTTTTTTTTTTTTTAATTTGCAATTTTTCTATTAAAATAATAATATAAGTAGGTTATTGTTATTATTACTTCGATTGGTATTATTATTTTTTGTTCTCGTTCTTTTTGTTTACGCATGAAAATGAATTATTAATTTTATATTTTTAATCGTCATTCATCTATACAGATTTTCATCAATAATTTATGCTTAACGAAAGAAAATATTTTTGATGGTATATTTCAAGATGGTTGTTATGCAGTGTTCTGAATACATTATTTTAAATGAAATTAAAATATGCAATATTTTCTTCCTTCCCTTTTTTTTTTTCCTTTTTTTTTTATCTTAAACGAAATGACAACCAAAAATTTTTGTTTAATATACCCCCAAAACATATTTATTTTATTGAAAGAGTTATTACGCTACTTTTTTTTTTTTTTTTTTAATAACACAAAAATAAAGTTTATGCTATAAAATAGACCTCCAAATATATATTGTTAGCATAATTTAATACCAACAGATGGCGCTTTATAAACATCTGAGCTTGAAGAATATTAATTTCGCACTCTCTTTCTTTAAAAAAAATACACAAATTTTCTTTGTTATTTAATAAATTCATGATATTTAAATCGTCACACTAAATAATTTCATCTTATTTGTATGAGAAACAAAGAGAGAAAAATTATTAACTTCATTTAGAAATAATTCATGTTGGATATCCCACTCATTTCATAAGTGATAATCTTGTAGTTTGGATTAAAAATTCATTGATAATATAATTTAGTTGCAATATTATAATAGTCGCAAATAAAAAAGTAACTTGCAGATTATACTTAAAATGTGGACAGAGGGAGAGGGGGGGGGGGAGAAAACCTAGTAAATTAGTATTTCAATATCTGTATAAAAAGCAAAGTTGAAAATACCATTGCGTTACATAAAAAACTTTCGTAAAATGCGGGTTAAAATAAAAAGCAAAAATATATAACCTAGAAATAGAATCTTTTGATTTTAAAGAATATGTATGTAAATATTCTATAGACTCTATAGACAAAAAAAAAACAAGTCCTTCCGGCTTATTCGGAAGGGTAGGTTGATTTCTTTTTCCTTATCAAGTAGCCGTCATTTTGTTTCAAAATCGCGGCTACAAATTATTAACGAATTAGTAGAAATATTGATGTAGGCTATCTACATATGGAATTTTAAGCAAATCGGTTCATAAATACCTTTTTATGTGAATTTAAAATTTTCAAGTGGCCGGCGCTTGGAAACAAGATGGTGGGCCAAGTTGACAACTATATCAAATGCATTTGTGAGATAAGACTACTGTACAAATATAGTTGGAATTAATTCAGAATCTCAAAAGTCATCGTGTTGAAAAATTAAGTGGCTGCCACTTGGATCAAAATGGCAGAGAAAGTTGCTCAGTGAACTAATTAATCTAAGATATTGTTGCAAATGTAAAAATAATTAAATTTTTTTTTTTTTTTTTTTTTTTTTTTAGAAATTCTTTCGAAGAGGCTTAGTAAGTTGATTAAATATTAATTTTCTGCATTTCTCGTTTGTTTTAACGTTAAAATAGCCTAATTTTCCCTTAAAAAGACATTAAAAAGCTCCATTATGGCAGGTAATGGATTTGGCGCCAAATTTGGCGAGTCTTCCACTTGGCGACTTTTTTGGCGAGAAAATCCATAGTTTATTAATAAACTTCATTGAGACACATATAATCTATGTATACATCAAAATTCAAGCAAATTCGGAATACGCTTTTTACTATTTGAATTTGAAATTTTCAAGTGGTCTCCACTTGAAAACAAAATGGTGGAGCAACTTGGTTAAGAAACTCATCCAAGATATTAATAACGCAAGTTAAGACACTGCCCAAATTTGGTTTGATTTGAAGTATTATTTTGGAAGTTATCGTGATTTTAAATTTTTAAGTGGTAGCCAGATTTCAAGTGGCCCCGCTTAACTTAAGATATCCGCCACTTTATTAAAAATGGTGGATACGTTCATTAATAAACTTCATTGAGACACTTATATACTCTATGTATACATCAAAATTCAAACAAATTCGGAATACGCTTTTTACAATTTGAATTTGAAAATATCAAGTGGTCTCCACTTGAAAACAAAATGGTGGAGCAACTTGGTTAAGAAACTCATCCAAGATATCCATAACACAAGTTAAGACGCTGTCCAAATTTGGTTCGATTTGGAGTATTATTTCGGAAGTTATCGTGATTTTAAATTTTCAAGTGGTAGCCTGATTTCAAGTGGCCCCACTTAAGATATCAGCCACTTTATTAAAAATGGCAGATAAATTTCATTAATAAAGTTCATTGAGACCCTTATGTAGTCTAGATTTACATAAAAATTCAAGCAAATCTTGCTTTAAACACGCTTTTTACAATGTGGGTTAGAAATATTCAAGTGGCTGCCACTTGAAAACAAAAAGTCGGAGCAACTTGATTAACGAACCTATCCAAGAAACTCATCCAAGATATTCATAACACAAGTTAAGACGCTGTCCAAATTTGGTTCGATTTGGAGTATTATTTCGGAAGTTATCGTGATTTTAAATTTTCAAGTGGTAGCCTGATTTCAAGTGGCCTCACTTAACTTAAAATATCCTCCACTTTATTAAAAATGGCGGATACGTTCATTAATAAACTTCATTGAGACACTTATATAGTCTATGTATACATCAAAATTCAAACAAATTCGGAATACACTTTTTACAATTTGAATTTGAAATTTTCAAGTGGTCTCCACTTGAGAACAAAATGGTGGTGCAACTTGATTAAGAAACTCATCCAAGATATTGATAACACAAGTTAAGACGCTGCCCAAATTTGGTTCGATTTGGAGTATTATTTCGGAAGTTATCGTGATTTTAAATTTTCAAGTGGTAGTCTGATTTCAAGTTCCCCCACTTAACTTAAGATATCTGCCACTTTATTAAAAATGGCGGATAAACTTCATTAATAAACTTCATTGAGACCCTTGTGTGGCCTGTATTTACAACAAAATTCAAGCAAATCTTGCTTTAAATATGCTTTCTACATTGTCGGTTTGAAATTTTCAAGTGGCTGCCACTTGAAAACAAAATGTCGGAGCAACTTGGTTAACGAACTCATCCAAGATATTTAAAAGATCAGTTCACAGTCCAAATTTGGTTCGATTTCGAGTATTATTTCGGGAGTTATCGTGATGACAAAATTTTCATTATAGATAGATATATATATATATATATATAGATAAACGAAGTGATTGCAATAGGTCGATTTCTAAAGAAATCAACCTAAAAAAAAAAAAAAAAGCAAAAAAGGAAAAAATTATGTAAAAATATGCAAAATTAATTATAATTGAGCAATTACATGCAGTTATCAAAAGTTGTTGAATAAATAGCGACAATATTATACAACATTATACAATTTTGAACTGTCACAAAGTCAATACTGTAATGTATGAGAAGGCAGGAATTGCAGGTAGCATGAATCCCATGTGCATTATATATAAAAGAAAAATCACGTACCAAGCATAGATCTTAAAATACCTATAAACATTACAACTAAATGATGTCAAATGTAACTATGCATTTCATTTTAAATGTAATAAAATAACCGAAAAAATTCATTGAATAAAATGAATTTGTGACAAATTATTGCAATAAAAACCTTATGTACAGCAAAATTTACTCCGTGATCTTATATGTGTTTATTATGAAAGTGGTGTCCATACATACAGAAATCAAGAATTATTGCAAAAATGTCGGATACAATGTCCCCCCCCCCCCCCTCTAAAAAAAGTTGTATGCTATTAGTTTATTATTATTAATAATAATATTTAATAAGTTTAGACTCTGAAAAATTAATTATTTTAAATACATGCAAATTCAAGTTAATTTCATTACACATTTATTTATTTAGCTTAAATATTTTAAGTTTTTAATGTTAGTTTTTATACTTTTCATTCTGATTCAAAACTTGATCCTCGTACACAAAAATTAACGCACTAAATTTTTCTGTTTTTGATTTTTTGCATATTAAGCGATGGTATCTATGCTAATTATTAATCTGATCAATTAAATTCTGCAATACATTAATAAAATCATAAACGAAATTTATGAAAAAGGGATAATTCGGCATAATTATTGAACATTTTACAATCTTTTATATGGTGGGGTGCTGTGTTTCACCTATATTGTCGCCGTCAGCTGAACCTCATGTAATTCTATGAGTGCATTTTTTATAACAATTATTTATTACCTAACAAATATTTTTTTAATTAAGTTTAACGGCTCTCTTCACTCACCGTCGCCATCATGTTATTCTATGAGAAATTTTCTTTACTTATAGCTTATTAACTAATACATATTTTTAAATTCTGTTTTCCCATTCAAAAAATTTACAACTGTTAAATTGACGGACCTTTTTTAATTTTTAATATTTTATTTTGGAGCTTTAAAATACGAATTTTCAATATGTGAAATTTCTCTTTTTGCAGTTTCAAAATAAAATATTAAAAATTTTTAAAATCCGTTTTTAAAAAAGGTGCGTCAATTTAACAGTTATGCATTTTCTGAATATGAAAACAGAATTTAAAAATATGTATTAGTTAATGAGGTAACTATAAGTAAAGAAAATTTCCCATAGAATAACATTAACTTGTGCTTCCGGTGACGGTGAGTGAAGAGGACCCTTAACACTCAAAAGACTCGAAAACGTTAAATTTGTTTTTATTTATACATATAATAACACAGATATAATTTGTATCACATACTAGTCTGAATAGATTCAAGGCAACGAAGATTCAAGGGCCCAGAACCTATCCTTTCTGTTTTTCGGTGTCTTTTTCTTGACTATTTCCTGACTGATGACAGTTGAATTATTTTCTTACACTTGTGTTTGTGCATTTATTTTATTTTCTATGCTATTTTCTAGATTTTTATGTTACTTTTCCCTCCATTTTTCTAAAGCTCTCGGTCGCTAGCTGCCGAGTAACTCTCGGCCTTTCATATCTGTATTTTTTCCTTCAGTTCTACTATTTATAAAATCGAGTGTCTTTCCATATGACATGAAAAATAAATCCATAAGATAGGTACGAATATATTTTTGTTTGCATGTTACTTCTTCAAAAAAATTGGTGGTGTTTTATGTGTAAATATACAAATCTCTGGAAGCTCCTTCCAAATTTCTAAAAGCTCGGTCCGGAAAACACAAATGTAAAGTTGATAAAATAAAATAAAGCACTCCTTTTTTTTCAGCTTTATTCTGATAATGAAAAGTTTAGAGTCATTCTCAGAGCTATTGAAACTCGTTTTTCTCTACGGCTAAAAATAACCATCTTTATAATAATAAAAAAAAAATTACACAAGTACTTCACCAGAATTGTATAATACATTTAACAATTTGCACAAAACTACGCAACAACAAACCTTCTTTTTTTTTCTACGCCTCATCATTATTCTTTGAGCATACAGACTTACATTCGGTAGGCAAACCTCGAAATTAACCCAAAAAATAACAGAAAAAAAAAAGCCATTAACTTAGTACATACACACTGATCTAAAAAAACGGCTCTGTTTGCTTTACAAAAGGTTGGCATAATTCCAAAGCGAACAGAGTGAAAAGAAACCGAAAAAACTAAAGAACAGTTTGAGCTTGAGGAGTCTCTTGGGTTCGGAAATTGGCGGGTTCTTTATTCGCTGTTTTCACTGTTCACGCCTGCGACGATGCTGCCTCGAGTCAAGGTTGAACGAAGAACTTGTCAGGATAGAGGCTTTAGAAAAAGAGAGAGACAATTTGTAACTCTGTAAACAAATGTTCCGGGTGGAGTCTTATTTAACAATCTTAACCCTGCTGCTGTGTTCGAGTCCATTTTGACCCAAAACTAACACAGGTGAAAATTTGTATTTTATGTAGGATACTCTCCGTAAAAAACAAACGAATTGTTTCATAAACTTAGTTCAAAAATAGAAAATTAAAGTATGGTTATTAGTGGCGGATCCAGAACTTGACTTTGGGGAGGGGGGGCTAAGATTTTTCAAACTGTTATTCTAGACCAATAAAAAATTAACAATAGCAATATTCAATTGTGAATGTCAATGTTTTTTTTTTTTTTTTTTTTTTTTAAATCCGCCACTGATGGTTATATATTGAAATTAAAAACTTTGGGTCTGTTTGGACTCCATTTGGTAAATTCAAAAATGACTGTTCATTTTGTCCATTCAAAATGAACACATCAGTAGGGTTAAATTTAAAATAAAGATCCCAGTCCCTTCCCAAGCTTCGATGACTTTTCCTAGTTAATTTTGACCTTTTATTTCTTCCGGTGTAAGCCTTTTTTTTTTCCACACACACTTGACATTGTTTTTTTCGTTTTCATTCCATGATTGTTTCTATGGATTTTTGGCTCTTTTTTTTTTTTTTTTTTTTTTAATGAATTTTTGGCCGCTTTTCCTTAGTTTTCCACACTGTTAAAGTGCGGTTGCACGCCGAGTTTAATTAATTTTCTAATTTTTTCCTTATTTTCCTAATTTAATTACGATTCTTTAAAACCAATTCCCTTTGCGTACATTTATATAGAATTTTGTCCTATATTACATTGTTAAAAATTTATAAGAAAAAAAAAAAAAAAAAATATATATATATATATATATGGCATGGCTGATTCACCTGTTGAGTGATTGATCCCCAAATGTATTCATTATCAGTTTAAGTAAAGTTTAAACGAAATACAAAATTTGGTTAAATTTCGTTCATTTATTCGGGAGATACAGCGTCAACAAAATTTTGATAAACACACACATTTTCTAAAAATGGTGAAATCGTATTCAGGACATGTGAAAACGTGTAAATCTATCGAAAACGGGAGTTCAAAAATGTACACAAATCGATTACTTTCTTCCTATGTGTTATAGAAGAAAGTAATAAAAAGCATTTGACACCCTTTAATGCATTTAAATGCCCCCAAGCCCCCCCCCCCCCAAAAAAAAAAAAAAAAACTGTTTCGACATTTTTATAAGAATAAAATAAAACAATATATTATTTATCAACAGGGGTAATGCAATGATTTCTCCATGGTGGTGT
The DNA here is from genome assembly GCA_963930645.1 of Salticus scenicus. NCBI lineage: Eukaryota > Metazoa > Arthropoda > Arachnida > Araneae > Salticidae > Salticus > Salticus scenicus. Next base: position 4,150,029 of record OZ005649.1, on the reverse strand, counting down.
TGTTCAACTGGAACAAGTGGGAATTTAGAGTGGGGAGGGGAAAAAAATTAAATTCTGTAATTCTAACTTGCATCACTGAAACTGAAAGAGTTAAAAATACAGGGTTAATTTAAATATTCATTGGGTGCGATACAGTGCCCCAATGAATATAAATTTAAAATTTTGTATAAAAGAAACAGAGTTATTCCTATATTACCGTGAAAGTATATGAATCTGTTTAAGAAAAGATAAGCAAAATTAAAATGAAAAAGAGAAAAGAAAGCATACAATAATCAACATTTCATCTATGTCATTAATTGCATTATTGTATTGCAAATTCAAGTAAATTTCTGCATATATAGATGATACAGCATAGAAATAACAGATATTAATACTCGATTTGCTAGAAGGCAAACAAAATCAATTGAACAAGGGAAAAAAATTATAAATTACAGCAACGTGGGTGTATGTTATGCTGAAAACTATTTTAAAATGATCTTACCGCTTGCGTTGCGGTTAACAGTTTAATTTGTGTTAATTTTGTTGTTTCTAACAGTTTAATTGTGAGAAATGACAGAAGCTTAGAAAAAACTAGTTAAAAAGATAATAAAATTATTTTAAAACAAATCGAAAAATTATTACAGGATATTTTAAATATATAATAAAAGGTAACGACACAGAGAAAAAAAAAAGTAAGACTAAATATTTATTAGCTTAATGTTATTTGTATTTGCTCAGGACTTTTAAGAAGGAGAAGAAAAAATGTATTTCATTCGCAAAATAATCATTATTTACATACATTTTACTTTGGCAAATATAGGCTTCAATTAACACAAATTTGTGTTTGTAAACTTTTCCCGTAATGAATTTTTCATGAATTCAAAGAATGTCATTAAAGAATTTTTAGAATATTTATTATTATTGAGATTGGATTTTACGGATAGTGAATAACTTTCTGTGTAAACAGTTTCTAAATGGAAATATTTTAATATACAAACATCTATATTAATATAAAAACATTTCACTGAGTTTCATACTTAATAACAATTTCTTTAAAAAAAGTATAAGTTATATTAGATTTCATTTAATTAAATTTGTTTATTGGCGCGTTATGTAAATGAAATGAAAGAAAACCTTAACATATTTATCATCCTTAATTTACTTTTTTCAAATAAGCTATTTAATCCGAATATTCTTCCTGAATGGTATAATTGTTATGTTTAAAAAAAAAAATAATCATAAATAAACAAATAAATAAATAAAAACTTAAAACATTTTTTGTAACATTGTAAATAACATTTTTTGCAAAGCAAATGACTATAAAATTAAAAAAAAAATTGCATATTATTGTGAAACATTTTCGTTATATGATTATTTACAAAAGAGTTAAAAGTGAAAACAGAAAAAAAAAAAATCGCTTTATCATAAAATTTATAGAAATCGTTTTTAATTTGTTGATTTAATATCGAATAATTAACAGGAATTTGTATACAATGTTATTTCAAAATCAACAAAATTTATATTTTGCTTTGTTTGGTATATGCCTTTATCAAGAATTTCAACAATATTATAAAAAAACCTTTAAAAAAAAAAAAAAAAAAAAAAAAAAAGATACGGATAAAAATTTTAAAATGCACTGTCGTGAAAAAAAAAATAGCAATAGTTTTTTTTTTTTTTTTTTTTCATTGAATAATTAATATGAATGGAACTAGTGTCATATTTATCAAAACTATTAATTTATGTATATGTTACAACTATATGAACTACAGACGTGTAAAAAATATTAGAATAATTAAGAATTTTAATCTTTCTATTCTTTTTTTTTTTTTTTTCATGTATGTAATAAGTCAAAGAGTTGGAGTTTGGATTCGGGCCAAATGTCTGCGCTAGAAACCTAGAGTATCCTCCTTTTTTTTTTTTTTTTTTTTTTGGGGGGGGGGAGGGTCTTTTAATGGGGTTTTAACCAATATTCACGAGCATTTCAGAATAAATCATGAAAAACTCCGAACGACTAGGATGACAAGCAAGACGGATGACAAGCAAGATGGGATCGGATCCGGCATATATCATCTATGAGCTTAGAGAACCGAACCACTCGGCCACTGGTGGGTCTGCAATAAGCCAAGAAAAACAATTTAATTTGTTGATATAATACTATTTTATTTTTAAAGACTAGCTTGAAGGAATCTGTACTAAGGAGGTAAAGAACACATGTCCCTTTTGCGATAAGAGTTGACCCCATGTTCTTGCTGTGCATTTTTTTGCTTTATATAGAGGCATTAAGCATTATACACAGTTAATATAAAAGAGACAGGGCAGTAAAACATAAAAACATGTCCATTTTTTTCATTCGTGACAAATGACAGTGGAATTTTTCAGAGACTAAATTCCAAATAAAAAAAAAACCTTTTGGCTTTTTTTTTTTTTTTTTTTTTTTTTTTTTCTGAAAAATCATTTTTATTTATTTATTTATTTTTACATTTTCGATGGAGGTAAGCAACGGTTGCGACCAATTGTAGGTACACAGAAGCACTCGGATCCACCTGTTTGCCCGCATTTTCATTTCCGTAGAAGTTCTTTTAATTTTCATAAAACACTTTTAAATTGCATTTACCCGTCACATTATTAATGCTAAGCCACATTTTTCAACGTCCTTGGAATAGAAAATAACATAACTTAAAACATATCTCAAGCAATTTTTCGTGATGAGTCGGAACCTGTTAATGAATCATTGATATAAATAACATAATTTTCTTTAGGAAAGATCTTTTATAGCAGCTGAAAAATTCATGTTTTCATACGTTTAGCACAGTATAAATATCTTACAATGCACTTTTAAATAAGTCTCCAAATCTACTAAAAATCTAAAAAAAAAAAAAAAAAAAACTTGAATACACTGAGAAAAAAAAAATATACCGCTTTCATGTAGAACGAATAGGTGGTGCTTTTCTAAATCCCTAAACTAGAAATATAGGTTTCCGAGCTATGAGTATAAGGCACGCCAATACACTGAGAAAAAATTCTATAAATGACATCTAGAATCTAAATTGTGGCTCTAGAAAAAATAGTTCCATGTCATCCTTATAAATTTATTATGAAAATTTTTCTAGTCCCCTTCGAAAGTGAATTCTAGAGACCTTTATTAGAATTCTTGAGCGTTTATCGAGGACAAACCTATTTGAAAATATTTCCAAATAAATGTGAAAACAAGAGGCGGGTTTCAGCAGCTATAATCTTGGTTTATGACCCAATTCTAGAAAATTAAGCGAGAATTTCTCGTAATACAAAAGATTCAGAATATTCAGAATATTGTTTCACCATCTAGAAATGTGTAGACTAGAAATTCTCGACCATTTCGTCTATTCAGTTTATTGGCGTGCTTTATGCGCATGGCTCGGAAATCTATATTTCTAGTTTAAGAATTTAGAAAATGACCATTTATTCATTCTAGATGAAGGCGGTATATTTTTTTTCTCAGTGTAACATACATCAGTTTTATAGAATTTTAAAAGTATTTACGGAAATGAAAATGCACACAGATGAAGCTAAAAAATGAACGCTGTGTTAAAATTTGTAAAAATATATTCTATTCTTAACAAACTATTCTTAACAAATGAAAGATATGTTTTATAAACAAACATTTTTTTTTTTTTAAATTATTGATTATTTTTAATTATAAATTACCGATCATTTGCTAATAACTTTAACTTTCAGGTTTAATAGAACCCATTTTGTTGATTAAATACCAATAATTAATAGACCGTCGTGTGAGCTAATGGCGACTGGTGCACGTTAAATTCCGTCGTGGTCGCAAAGTCCTCCAAGTTCCCATCAAAAATTATACCTCTGGGGGTACCGGAACATGGGTTTAACTCGCTCTGATCCGGATCAAAATTCGAGTTCCTGTTGTTTGGCTGGTGCTGCCATCTTTCGCCAGCTTCTGGAGCTAAAGTCGTACTTCCTCCCTAAGAGGCGCTCCTAAATAACGGATGACGCACCCCTCATGCCTTAAAAATCCGGATAGTTCCACTACCGAGGCTCGGAATTTTCGAGTGGCACACGACAACAACAACAATAGATATATTCCCTCTGACACAATTAGTTTATATGTCAATACTTATGTAAATAATCTTCTGTTTGGAATGGCACATGATGTTAAAAGGCTTCTTATCATTAACAAGTTGTTTATTTTCAGCTGACACACAACAGCATACGGCATCATTCTCATGAATTAATTATTTTCAAGAAAGTTACAATACGCGAAAATGCAAAGATAAACAAAATACTTTTCAGTTGCCATAAGAAAAACAAATATCGTCGGAAAAGTTGACGATACAATACCCATTTAATTAATAAATTCTTTTGCTGATTGGCATGATTTACTTTTCAATATCTCTATACTTACTAACTCATCTTTAGGTACCTAATGACTATTGTAGAAGGAAGAAACCTGTAATTAACTCTCGGCAACGGTAAGTACTAGGAAAGGTCGACGTGTGTTTCAGTTTCAATAAAATTCTTCGAGTAAGATGAATACCTGTATAACGTGTAATTAATGTACGTTACTTTTCTTTCAATGGAAAAGATCGCAAATGAGGAGGTAAGACTATAATAAAAGAAACAACTTGGCACGTGAAGCGATTGGGAGGTCGTTTAACCTGAGGTTCAATTGAAAGGGGACCTTTGTTTAAAACAGCTTTCTAGAAGAGTGATTTTCAGCAACACATGTTCGTTCCAGTGTTTAAAATAAAGATATTTGTTTCTGCTAAAGCATGTAAATGACTACTTGAAGTTATTTTAAAAGTTAGATAACATTTCCCACTGCCAGTGTTTTTAGCATAACTTTGTGAGTTTATGTTGAAAGAAGATGACAATTCCTGTAGATTTTTAAAGTAAGTAAAAATTAAGTCTGATTAATTCAGTAACTAGAAATTAACACTCTTTTACTGACAAACATAGTTAACTTTTTGATAATTTAGTTACAATATTATTTTTCGAACACGATATAGTAATTTTTCAGAAGTGTAGAAACGTCAAATTCAAGGATAAGTTTTCAGAAGTTGATAAGTGCTGTTGACTTTAAATAAAGAAAAAACTAGTATGTTGGGGCCACCACAACTTTTTCTTCTATATAATTTGATGCAAATTCACACAGTACAAATTATTTATTAAATTATTATTTGTTAAAGTTATTTTCCATGATGAATGCAGACGATTTTTATCTCAGTGAAGTATAATACTAAATGCCGAAAGAAAATTAATTTTGTGCCAACATCAGAAGAAATGCAATTTTTCCCCCCTAAGATTTTTTTTCTTTTTTTCCGTTATAAATGAAAAAAAAAAATCTATAACTTTGTTTTATCACAGACCAATGGTTCATTCAACCATTCGTTTTAGAGGTACTGACGAGTTCTTTCGAATGATAACCATATTGAAAATTGACACCACCTAGGGTGCTTTCCCTCAGGGACGGAAGCGATGCTTCTACATACACATACTTATTTTCCCTAGTTTATTACTATTATCAATAATTCATATTTATTTTACAATCATGCGTCAAAAACAACTCCCATTATACATATTTCAATGAAATTTTGTCTTATACTGCCATGTTAAAAATTTAGAAAAAACGGTATCACAACGCTACCTGTAGAGCGATTGATTCGCAGATGTAATCAGCACCAGTTGGGGTCAGGCTCCAACTAAATACCAAGTTTGGTTAAATTTTGTTCGTTGCTTCGTGGGATACAGCGTTCACAAAATTTGTGATACACAGGCAGACATTTTCTAAATACAGTCAAATCATCGTACTCAGGACATCCTAAAAAGTGTATATTTGTCAAAAACTGGAGTTCGAAAACTTTCACGAATACAATGCTTTTTTATATAAGGGAAAGACACCAGTGTTCGTCACCCTTACAAAAGCCGTGTTAAAATAGCAGTTAAGTAACCTCTATGAATTTGAATCTGCCTGCGCTAGATTCTCTAAAAACAGAGGATCTAGTTCGAGCGGATACAAATTAACGGTTATTTTAACATGCCTTTTGTGAGGGTGACGAACACTGGTGTAAATTTTAGGGGAGATGAGCACTGGTGTCTTACAAAGAAGAAAGTAAAAAAAAAAAAAAAAAAAAAAAAAGAATAAAGTTAATAATTTGGTAGCTTCAAATTAACGCTCTATTATTAACAAGCATTATTAACAATGTTTGTCAGTGTGTTTAAATATTTTAGTCTAAATACTATTTTAGAAACAAGTTATGGTAATTTTTCAGCAATGCAGGAACGTCGGATGTTTTCTTCAGCTACACCCCGCAACAAAAAGATAGGTACAAAGAGTTTTTTCTTTGATTTTTCCTTAAAAAAACATTATCTAAATTGTGCTTATCATTTATTATTATCATAAAATAACACTATTCACGGACTAATTTTTGTTTTAAGACTAATTTAGAAAAGTTTTAAGGCTAAAATTTTTCTAATTTAAGACTACACTCCGCGACAAAAAGATAGGAACAAAGGTTTTTTTTTTTTTTTTTTTAATTTTTCATACAATAACATTATCTAAATTGAGCTGATCATTTATTATCATAACAAAATATTATCATATCGAATGCATATTAAATACTTAAATCATATTCAAAATATTCATATTCAAAAATTAAAAAAAAAAAAAAAATATTTAACAACAATATTTCTCATAGATAACTCTTAAAAATGATTTTAATCTATTTCTCAGATGAAATGAAAATATTTTTTTAGTTGAAACAAATTTTTCTGAATAAATTTATTTCTACTACTTTTCCTTTGTTTGTCTTAAACTGAATTTACGACAGTTACTTTGGATTTACAACGCGTTACTCTGAGTTTAAAACAAATATTTTATTAAGAGTCTATTTTAAATTTAGGGCCATTTTCTGTTCTAAATTTATTTTAAGTCTAATGAACTTTTTCATTATCATAGGCTATTTCGTTACGCTAAAGATTTAATAATGCAGATGGTTTTTATACATTGCTACTTTAACATTATATGACATAATTCTGATAGTTTAATTTTTAAATCTATGGCGAATGAAAACAGTAAAAAACAGTACATTTATCTCACTACTTTCCACTTACCTTACTACGACAACTGAAGAACTGTCGTACAAAGTTTCATGGAATTTCATATGTTCAATGTTCAGCTGAACCTAATTTTCATAGATTAAACATAAGATTTCAAACTTAGAAGTAAGTTGATATGGATATACTTGGTGATATATTTTGATATTATAAGTCGACATATGGCCCAAACAAAACATTGTGTCACTTTTTTTTTTTTTTTTTTTTTTTTTTAAACTGGCCAGATAGCGATAGTATTAGAAAGAAATAAATCAAACTTGACAAATGTCTATTGTGAGAAACTTTGGTACATATCGTTCAATTAGTGGTACTATATAGTATATAGCACTTTTGCTATTTGCTTAAAACCTATATCTCAGCTTCTATAATATAAAATCGCTTGCGGTTGGTCAATCAATCAACCAACCGCATCATTTATGATGAGCATAACTACTATATCAGAATCTCAACTGAGTGAAATTGCACTGAATTGCATATGTGAAATGATTATTGTATAATACTACAATGATCCGATTTTGTTTTGGTTCTCACGAAAGAGGGCGCTAGTATAACATACTTTTTCTGATGAAGATTTAAATTGATTTTCAGGTTCTATGGGGTAAGCGTGAGAAACGTATGTATGAGCTTCACAATAAGATTAGTGTGATTATGCAATTTTAATATATTAAAATACTATAATGTTAGCATTTGTAATAGCCACAACATAAAATGCTGTAGCTGTTTGATACTATAATAATAATGAAAATATGTAGATATACATACAAAATGGATAAATATATGTATAGATAGATATAGATATACAAAATGGCCATAATTAAACTGACAGTGCTCACAATGTTCTGTAGTGCGAGTTCCAGAAGTCATCACTAGAGGAATATGCGGCGCTGTCTAATAAGAAAAAAGATTTTTAAAAAAAATTAGAAAAGTTGGGACAAACAAGTCAATTAGTGCAATGTCTCCAATTTCAAAATAAGAAATGGGGATAGAAGCAGTACTTAAAGAAGTGCACAATCCTCAATTTTAAATTGCGACAAAAGCTTTACTTAAAAAATTAGCTCCACACATCCCCCTAGCGGAGGTTTATAGAACTTTCTTGTCTCGCGGAATCCTTTTTCTCCCGAACTGTTTAATCTTCCTTCAAAATTTGGCAACATTCTCGCATTTAGGTCGCACTACAGAACTCAGTAGGCATTGTCAGTTTAATTATGGTCACCTTATATATATATACATAAATTGTAACCTAATGTGACAGGGATTTTAAAACTTAAATAATTTGGTAGAATTAACTTGTAATAACAAAACAAATTAGCAGCAAGGGGGAAAAACGACATGCAAAAAAACCAAATTTTTTATGGTTAAAAAACATCAGATAGAGAGTGATTATTTTAGCAGATATGTAATTACAAAAGATTTCCTATTTATCGAAACATTATTTTTGCATACTTCGGTTTTAAAAATAATAATTATTTTTAATATTATTACATCAAAATTTTTCTTGCACTCAAATAAAATGAACGTAGTGTAAATAGGATAGTACCTACCATAAAAAAAAAAAAAAATTAAAAAAAGTATTTAAGCATAAAAAATAATGAATGGTGTTTTTTATACCATTATAAGTAATATTTTCATAGAAGACGAATCTATTTTTCAATAGACAAGATAGGACGTCTGAAAGAAACGCAAAAAATGAAGAGGTGAGTGAACGGCAGAGATCTTTTCATGGATGTTTTTCTTTGAAAGAAAAACATCGCTTTAAATGAAATTTTCAATAGAGTCATTAAATAAATATTATAAGATGTATTAAATTATTTAGTATATACATTAAAGGATTAAAAAAAAAAACCGCACTACAGAAAAGTATAAAATTTCTATTTATCTATCTTTTATTTTTTATTTTTTTTTATTTTTTAATGTTTCAATATATTTGTCGTTTCTTTAAAATATTATATATTTTAAAAGTATTAATATTTGTTTGTAAAACAATAACATTTAAGTTTGTCTGTCTTAAATGTTTTTGAAAAATATCATTAATAATTTTGATATTAAATTACTAAAATTTCTCTCTAATTATTTTTTATCAAATCTAAAATATTAAAACAAAAAAGTTAAATTACAAATACTGATTACACCAATTATGAACAATTCACACTAAAAATAAAATTTGATGCAACTCCATTTTTATTGTTGTTATAATTATATTATTATTTTCATTTTATTTTTTATTTTTTTTGTCACATTTTATTTATATTCTACATGTTGTTACAAAATATCATAAAGGCAGCATTAAAACCTGATTTGTACCTTTCCTCACAAATTACTATGGCCGATAAATGTTATAAAATAAATATTTAGTATAAAATTAATGAAAACATGTCTAAAATTTCAGCAACTCCCATGGGACAAAGTAATTTAATTTTAGATAATTTTTCATAAATATAGACTTCGGGGGCTCAAACATTAAAACTCATTCGATTCAACCTCAAATTATAGCTTTCTAACAACAATTCAGCATTCGATTGTACAAACGGATAAAGGCCCGAAGCAATCAAATAACACTCTCATTCAGTGAAGAGGAAAACGAGAACTGCAAATGATGCGATTCTGAGCTGCAGAGAAACGAATTAAGAACAATCTTCCTTTTTTGAAAATTAAACTAGAATTCTGCAAGTGCAGCAGTTGATTACGTATTAATAGTTTGGAGGACATAATTTTCTAACTATATCGATTTGACCGCTGATTTGCAAGATGTGTAAGTTGCTGGATAACGAGTCTGCAAATTCAGTCTCACGGTCAATGCCCGTTTCCAGATGTGATTTTGTCGGATTAATGAAGATCATGAATAAAGCTTCTTTTTTTTTTTTTCAGAGTAATCGCTGATTACTGAGATAATTAATAGCGTTGCTTATACATTGTCTTTTAATTAAAAAGTTAACTTATTTTACTTATTTTTTGCCTATGTGTAAGAGTAACATTTATTTTAGAAATGGTTATATTTTCGTGTCATACACTATGTAAGAAATATATTGTAACCGTAAAAAAAAAAAAAAGAAAGAAAATCGGAAATTATATTTTGGTGTATCTATCAGGGATGGAACACGGGCGCAGAATTCATACCACTATCAATGTAAGAAAATTTTCTACTTCTTAAATCAACGATATTATAGGTAGAGATATTTCTTAAACGGATTCTGGTATGAATTCTGCGCCCGTGTTCCATCCCTGATCTATGCGTTTTGAAGTCTCCTAAATTAACTCTTGTAATTTTTACGGTGGTATTAGCGAGAGATATTTGTGGGAGAACACGACAGGATATAGATACTTTATCCGATTGAGTTAAAAATTGGTAGATATTTTACAGGTCACTCACTGTTTAAATAGACTCCGATCGAGATTACGATACGATTTCATTATCATAATGGACTATGGGCTCAAATTATTTGAAGCGAATTAGAATATAAACTCTACATCCCATTAACATAGAATTGGATATACTTGTTATAGGTCATACTCGCAATAACTCTCTCTCTCTCTCTCTCTCTCTCTCTCTATATATATATATATATATATATATATAATTTCTCCTACATGGATGCAGAATGAAATTCTTTTATACTGTGGTCAGTCAGTTCAAAATTCAAATTATTTGAAGTTCGTTCTATGTAAGTAAATTGTTTAAAGCTTAAAAAAGTCCTGACATATGTAATACTGCTTTGCTAATGTCCAATTATTATAGGAAAATACGTGCGTATTACTTATAGTTCTTCACAGTGAAGCAAGAAGTAACTTACTTATATCAGGTCCTATTGGAGCTAATTATATTAAATATCTTTTTTTTTTTTTCTTTTTAAAGACTGAAATCGGTATAAGGTGTAGAGTTTTGCTGTTGAATGATCGCTACTGGAAATGGCGGGCTTATAATTTTTATTTTTCTACCAAGGTCGTCGTTACGATCCGAAATTTTGCAAATTTGGGGAATTTTTTTAAGTTATCTTTAATACTCAATATTATGTACAAAAGCTTGAAGCCCCTCCGATTTTTTTTTTTTCTCGCTACAGACTACTCGCAAAAGAATATGGATACGTTACTGCCCCTGAAGCAAATTTTTGAATTTCAGGAGAAATATTAAAACACCCGTTAATACATTTCTCTTTTAATTATTTAAAATCGGTCATTGCCAGATTGAAATTTGTTTAAAAACCATTTCAGCGTTAGCCGTTTTTCAGTATATCGGTTTAATCATTCATAAAATTAATACTATGCACAGTATGAATATGAAAATTTAATACTATACACTACACATGCTTATTAATCTTATTTTCTCGAAAAAAGCAACATATATTTCAAAATTTAGCCATAGCAGCCTTTTATTTTGACTATGTATGACAGAAAATGACGGGCTTAACGCTTAAAGGGTTAAACGCCTGAGAACAACGAAATGTTTGGAAAATCGGATGAAGGCATTCCAAACATTTTATAGAAAGGTTGTTTGTATATTGCTAAAATCTAAATATGACTAAAATAAGAATGAGATATGTTTCTCTCTCTCTCTCTCTCTTTTTTTTTTCAATTGTTAATGCTTGCACCAATACTTTTCTTTCTTTTTAAGAAAGCTAAAAATAAAACAGTAATTAAACTAAAAATAATATTCGTAGCAATAATTTTTAACAATATATTACACATATACAGAAACCGCCGATAAATAAATTCACTAGTTAATAAAATATTTTTATCTGATCAAATTGCCAGGACCGGAATCAAATCAATGCAAACCAATTTTAAAATCGCCGCTTAATAAAATCAGCATCGCCGTTTAATAAACTCAAAAAAAAAAAAAAACCCTTCAGCAGCAAAAATATCATTTATGCATGCTGTATAAACTTTTATTTACACAGTGATTTTTTATTTTTGAAATAAAAAAGAAAAGAAAATGCAGCAATTCTTTATCCGTTATCTCTCTTTGTCGAAAATTTTACACTTACAACGTTAATTTTTCCATTTACAGCAATTAAACACACCGCCATCACTTGTCTCAGTAACAATTTCAAGGAATGTATTCTTCAAAGCGCAACAATAAATTACATACTTAATTTGATTCGCAAGTGATTTTTATTATTATTATATTAAAAACACTTTAAACACACGTAAAATTAAATTTTATTTAAAAGATGTTAAAAAAATGTATCCGAAGCTTTTCGCTTTAATAGTAAAGCATCATCAGGGATTTTTATTATTCGTTTCCAATCAGCAGTTTTTAAATATTTTTTCTTTTCACAGTCAACAGTTAAGTCTTTTAATAGCGTGAATATCAGCAAAGTCAATTTGAAGTCCGGTGAAGGTTGGATCAAGGAGCTAAGAAAAATAAGAGAAGCTGGAACTATTGAAATATCACACGAGGCTATTGTAGGAGAAAAAAACATCATGAATTAGCAGAAATAAACTATTATCTGTTTTATAATATTGTGCCAAAATATTGGCAAAATTGCAGCATCTTTGGAATTTATTGTATTTTGCATTTAATTATATTAATAGCTTCGGAAATGTAAAGTTCTTGAATAGTAGATGGTGATGTAATAATTTTGGCTTTATCCCATATAGGGTTAGCGTTTGCGTTGGCATAAATGAAGTCGACTAGAGTAGAACTAGTTCCTTCTTTGATATTTCGTATATGTTCTTCTTTTATTTAAAGTCCTCTTAGTCTGTCCAATGTAGTAGAAAAGCCTTTTTTTTTTTTCTTGTTAAAAGGCAATTCTTATTCTGAAATAACTAAGAAGCGAGAAGTTTAAACGGAAAGATTTTAAATTTAAAAGAAAAGCGTGAAATTTTAGCAAAGTTAAAGTGCATCGGAATTTGAAATGTGTTTAATTCAATTATTTTGAAAGAACAATTAAGTAATTATTTGTTAAAAAGTAACTAATATTGTTTATTAATTCCATTATTTGGTACTTTTTGAAATTTCTTACCAAATTCAGGGAAGTAATAACTTTTCCTTGTATATATAAGAACGTTGCCGGATATAAAAATCAGCCGCTAAATAAAATCACTTTTGTTCAGAACGAATATGATTTTAATAAGTGGCAGATACTGTATATATAAACAGAATACCCACATATTGATTATGATATGTATTTTACTTCCTTTTATTTTTTTAAATAAGCATAATAAATAAACACAGCTTTGCGTTATAATAGATCCTTTGCGATTTCCATCATAAATTCCTATTGCCGATAAACGTTTTAATTAAAATTATTAAAATGAAATAAATAAAAATCATTAAAATGAAATGAATGAAAATATATGTCTCAAATTTTCATCACATATCTATTTTTAGGTCCTTTTTTCACTTAAGACTTCCGGGGGCTCAAACTTTAATACTTCTTATTAGATTTACTCTCAAATTATAGCCTTCGAACAACTATTGAGCTCTTGAGTGTACAAACGGATAAAAGCCCGAAGCAATCAAAGGCTTTTATTCGTTCAAGAGGAAGAAGAGAATTGCAGATGATGCGAATTAAAGCTGCAGTGAAACAAATTAAGAACATTCTTCCTTTTTGAAAATTAAACTAGAATTCTGGAAGTGCAGCAGTTGATTACGTATTAATAGTTTGGAGGAGGAATAGCATCCTAACTATATCGATCAGACCGCTCATTTGAAAGATGTGTAGTGCGGCAGATAACGAGTCTGCAGATTCAGTCTCACGGTCAATGCCCGTTTCGAAATATTTTTGTCGGGTAATGAATAAAGCGTATTTCAGAGCAATCGTTGTAAGTTTTAGACGAGAAATCTGACTTTCTTACATAAAATGCTGTTAAATTTGAAAATAAAGGAAGTTTGGGGGGCAAGCTGGCTACGTGTCGATGATTTTAGTTACGCCCACAATAGAAATGTCATCATCATACTTTTCTTTTCATATTTTTTAAATGACATTTGATCAAATATTAACTGATACAGTTACCTTTTTACTATTATTATATTCCGTATTGTTGAAAAGTGCTTCCTAATCTGCATATGAGGCGTGAATTTCTGTACTCTCTATATTATAAAGTCATCGACTGAATCTTTTTATCGTTCATTTTTTAGTAATTACTTATTCTATTTCAAAATAAATCCATTATTTAGTTAATTCATTTGTTATACAGTCGAACCTCGTTAACGTAAACACTGTTAACGTGAATTACTTTTAACACGAACTGTTTCCACAATCCCCGTCAAAATGAAGATTGGTTTAGTTATATGAAGATTAGCTACTGATAGCATGAACTACTGATAACATGAACAAATTTTTTATCCCCCTTGAGATTCACGTTAACGAGGTTCGACTGTACTCTAAAGTTGATTTTTCTCATTATCTAATGACAAATTTTTAGCAGATGACCTGTGAATTATACCATGTATTAAATTTCCGTTGATTTATAAGTTGTGGGAAATAAAAAACAAGTTATCTATTATAAAAAAAAAAAAAAAAAAGCATAAAACGATTATGGATTATTTAAATGAAAAAAAATAATAATAATAAGATAAAATAATGGCAGTATTTGTGTACGTATGTTTTATTGTAATGTATTTGCATCTTTATTAACACGCTTTTATTAGCTTCACCTGTATGTATGTTTGTAACCGCTCTGGGAGCAAACAAAAAATCTGTATTGTAAAAAATGACTTTCGCTACGTGAACGCTGTGGCTGTGAGATAAAGCTCCGGGCTACGAACCCAAAGGTCTAACGTTCGAGCCCAGTCAGGGGAGATTTTTTAAAAATGGTTTGTGTTTAATTCTAAATTATTTATTTCTCATTCCTTCATTATTAGTTCACATTTCAATATAAGCGTGTTCTTTATTTTTTTAAAAGTATATATATATTTTTTAACTGTTGAGTAGTAAGACATAAACAGTTATTTCTCGATACTCCTATTCAAGATTAATTAGTTGTCTAGTATAAAATACAATCACACACTTGAATAACAGATTCGGAAGAGCTCAAATTTACAATCATATCAAAATCTTAAATTCGAACGCTTTCTCTAGCATTATATGTGCAAGAGAAAGTAAGTAGTATGCTGTGGTCACCACAAAACTTCCTATTGCATAGTTATAATATAATTACTGGTCAGAAAACTGCCTAAAATCTAAAACATGGAAAGGGTTGCATAACAACGTCGCCTATCAGTCGATAAGCATTTAAGATGATTCACCGTAGCTCATATTAGCCATCTTATATTGATGAGCTTGTACACTGTTGAAACTAAGATACTGACTTCTTTAAATAGGGAAAATTGCAGCTTAATATGCAAACTATAAGCCAATGTACACATTATAGTTTTTTTTTTTCTTTTTTTTTTTATAATAATCATCTCACATATGAAGTTTAATGCACACACACGCATACTATAAAATCAGATATATACCTTTAAACAAATGGGAGTTATAACAATATAACAGTACTATTTGTAAGGCAATATATGCCAAAATTATACCGACATCCAATCACATAAAGTTCTGTAAAATCCCGCACATTTTTTTGTAAGGTACAATGTTCACAAAATTTTGCTAATACACACACACAGATATGCAAACATTTTCTAAAAATAGTCAAATCGTGTTAAGGACATATTAAAAAGTTTAAAACTCACCGAAAATCGGAAGTCGAAAAATTTCGCAAATACAATACTTTTTTTTTTTTTTTTAATGTATACAGGATAAAATAAAACTGTTTACCGAAACAAAAAATTGAGCATGATAGAATTTTTTTTTTTTTTTTTTTTTTTTTTTTTTTTTGAAAATGTCTATTGCAGGAAATGAATATTAAAAAGATAGATAAAAGGTATGAATATCATTAAAAATTGAGCTGTAAAATTAAAATCTTGATATGAGAACTGAAGCTCTCATTTTTATAAAATTGATCATGCATTACCTATGAGGCTATAAATTTTAAGAAAAAAGAAATAAAGGTAAATTATAAAAATTAACATTTCATCATTTAAATGTAGAACTTTTTTTTAAAGAACTATCCCCAACTCGATCCGATGCAATATTCCACCCGAAATTCAACCTAAAGTAATTTTGTCGTTGGGTCATATAATGTCTTGTTACGAGACACGAATAAAGTTATGAAAAAAATTGCCACATATATTAAGATAATATATTTTTTAAATATCCGCATCCGCGGATATACCGTAGATCCGTATCCGCGGATACAGAAAATGTGATATCCGTATCCGCGGATCACAATTTTTGACGATCCGGCACATCCCTAATAGGAAATTATCGGTTATCTCAAAGTTTTTCCTATCTAGAAGTTTTTTCGTTAGAAGACTAAAGTCCTCAAATTAAGGATAAGCTTTAAATTTAAAACTATTAGAAGAGTTCTTTAGATTTAATATATTTCACTCTCAATTGTCCGTATTAGTTTAAAATTGAAATATTCATCAAAATATATTTTGCAAAATTAATTTGGGCATTAACAGGTTAAAATAATTTTCTACAAAAATAGCAGAAAAAAAATCTTTTGCACAAAAGTATAATTTATTTTACGAGCAAGTTAAATTACATCAACTAGATTAATGTTATTACATGTGCTTTTTTGTAATTTTGGTTTATACATATTATATTTGTGTAATCCAAGCATTCATAATTTTTGGTTCTTTTCGCAATTAAAAATTACTTGAAAAGGTTAAAAGAAAACCTGTGAATTTATCACGCGAGTTTTTAAGCAACACCTTTCAATTTTATTCGAGAATTAACCGCCCTTTCTTTGCAAGTTTTCTTTTTTACTTTCTTTGTTCATTATTTTATTCATGCGACAAGAAGCCCTATCTCACTTCTTTTGTTAAGCGATTACAGCAAAAATAAATTCTTAATGCATCAAGTACGATCTCATTTTTGGATAGGCTCGCGCCCCGGACTTCTATAAATAATTTCTCCCTTTTTTCGCATGTCACGACATACCTTTACTTTCTTTTATGGGACAGGTGGATATGGCTCGAGAAATATTTTTAGAATCGTCAGGTTATCGCTGAAGTATTTTCAGAATTCCTATTCTTTGTGGTCAATTTTATTTTATTTTCACCGGTAGATAAAATCATTGCATTTTTTTTTTTTTTTTTTTTTTTTTTTTTCTGCTAAAACATAACTGCTAAAAACTTTTCTTCCTGGATTTTGATAATTATAATGGTTAAATAATATATATACTTTCACTAACTCGTGTGTATTTTATCGTTAATGAAAATGCTCAGTCGTTCATTCTTTATCGATTAATCGATGATTGCAAAGCTTTTATTTTTAATTTCATTTTTTTGTTGGCAACATCCTATTCTCCAGTTTGTGTTAAAAGTTTTACATGTGGCTACTATGCTTTTTTCTAGTTTTCTCTCTGGATTCCATGAAGATTTAATTTAATATTTAATTTAATATCTCATTTAATATGGTTTTGCTGCTTCGATCGGGGCTGGAACAATATAAATTGCTATGATTAGCTATATTGTTTTACGAAATCGATGCAGCTTTCACAGCTTTATGAAGTACATGCCCCCTGATGAGTATTTACTTCTAATTTTAAGCATTTTTATCCAATTATTTCTGAGGTCATTTATTTGTTTTCTCTGTCATTAAGCTTAATGGCCTTTTTTTTATTATCATTCATGTCGGCGTAAGTAACTTAAATTGTTTTTGTCTCTTATTGGCTCTTAATCTGTATCGCAACAATTTTGTGTCAGTCTTCCCTATAAGTTAAAATTAGTTCTATTATTTTGTGTTGGTATTGTTTTGTATCTATTAACTGCTAAATTTTAAGATTAAATTTTATTACGATATCTATCATTTTTATATATATGTATATAATCATTTTCAGAAGACAATCCAGGAAAATATATTAGGTTCATGGAAGAATAATATAAAATTTTCTCTGATATTTAGTTAGTATTAATGTAGAATGTAATTATTTGAAATGTTTTAAAAGTTTTGTTTTTTGTGTATTTTTTAGTGCATATTGCAGCAAAATTCCCTAACAATGAGTCCTCCATGTTCCCATCAAAATTATACCTCTGGGGGTCACCGAAGCGGGAGAGCCATCCCTTCCGTGGAGGATCAAAATTGTGATGGCATGTCTCCGGACCATCCCTAGGGGTGTGTCCCAGACCGTCGCCAATTGCCCATCTGCGCAGCACTAGTGCGACGTAAAACCCAACCATCCAACCATCCATCCATCCCTAACAATGAGTCCAATTTATAATTTCAAAAACAAAAATTATACCATATTATGTTATTTCATTTCTAAATAAATACAACGCTAAGAGAAAAAAATAAATAAATAAAACCTAATTGTAAGAACTTATTTCAAAAAATCACTTTTATGAAGAATTTTTTTTTTTTTTTTTTTTTTTAATTCTTTATAATAATTCTCAGACTTAAATAAAAATGAAACAGAATTAAATATTCTTTTAGAACTTTAAAATACTTTAACAAAGTATTGGTAAAGAGGAAAAAAAAAAAAACTTTTCAAATAAAACGAACTGACTACTAAACGAAACAAAAAAACGAGAAATAAAAATACACAATGCCCATTCAAGCACAAGTTCCAAGTTCAAAAGTTTCAGTTCCGTTTTTCAGACACACACATTTAAAAAAAAAAAAAAAAAAATTGACAGGTTTCAATTTTCTATTAGATAAATTGAAAAGTAAACAGAGTTAAGTGAAAACAAATAGGAAAAAGAAGCTTTTCTTCCCTATTTAACCAGAATCAATATAGTTTGCGGTTCGTTGAACTAAAAAGTTTGGAGATCTTCCAATCAAAGAGTGGCGTTGGCAGAAATCAGTTCGTAGGTTTCCAAGTTCTTTAAAAATCTCTCTGCCGTAAGGTACAATTCATTCAATTAGGTTAACACACTATGACATTGAACATAAGTGGCAATTTAGACGAAAACTTGACAGTCAGTCACCATGCTGTTTGTCACTCGAGATTAATTACTTACGTAACAAAATGTAATTATTACTCAAATAATTCAATTATGCTTTTACTATTTCATTCCTCCATCAAATATATATAGGATTCGAACAACTATTTTCTGTTATTGGTCTTTAACATCTTATTTTTTATTTCAAATTATTAAAATAAAAGGGGGGGGGAGGGTAAAGTTAACTTCTATATGCCAAGTTCATTTTATAGATTTTTTTTTTCTTTCTTGTTGTGAACCTTAATAAAATCAACATATGAAATCTGAAGGGGAAAAAAAGTGCAATCGCTAAAGGGTAAGAATGTTGTAAAGTCAGGGTAAATTTGTATCCGCCCTGTATCTATAAAAAACTACATGAGAGTATAATCGTTCGCCTTCTATTCTGACTTTTTCTCTTATTATATTTCTTGCTCCTTCAATGTTCTATTTGAATATAAATAATTTATAATACTGTTTAAAAATATTGTTTTTGTAAAAAAAAAAAAAAAAAAAAAAAAAATCATCTATACATAATTTTGTTTCAAAAAATTTATTAAATTTTACTCTAACATTATTTCATTTCAATTATATATATAGTACACCCGCCGCTTATTAAAATCACATTTGTCCTAAGCCAAAGGGATTTTATTAAACGGTTGATTTTTATATCCGGCGAACGTTCCTGCACTCAATATAAAGGTATTACTTCTCTAAATTTGGAAAGAAATTAAAAAAGGTAACGTGCAATGGAATTAATAAAAAATATTAATTAATTTTTAACAGATAATTATTTCTTCAATATAAGTAAGTTAAGCGCATTCTAAGTTTCGATGCATTTTCTTTTGAGAAAAATCATCATTACTTTGCCAAAAGTTCTAGTTTTTCTTTTAAATATGAAATATTTCTGTTTAAATCTCTTGCTTCATAGTTGTTTCAAAATAAGAAATAAAAATTGTCTTTTAATAATTAAAATAATAAAAATAAATAAAAATAAATATATCATTTGCGAATCAGATCAAATTTGTAACTTATAACTGCGCTTTGTAGAATACGTTCCTTGAAATATTTACCGAGATAAGTGATGGGGGCGTATTTAATTTGTAACTATACTGCAAGCGTAAAATTTTCGACAAACAGTGATACCGGAAGGATTGGTGTGATTTCATTTTTTATTTCAAAAATAAAAATCACAATGAAAAAATAAATAAATAAATTATTAAATAAATAAATAAATATTTTTGCTGCTGATTTTTTTTTTTTCTAGTTTGTTAACCTAGCAATTTGATCAGATTAAGCGGCTGATTTTATTAACAAGTAAATTTATTAAGCGGCGGTTACTGTATAACCAATCATCTGCCCCTAGTGGGTATCAAAAATTTGTTATAATTAATATTAACTTCAATTATCTATAATAAGGTCTGTTAAGTATAGTTTAAGAATTAGTCTATAACTAATGAATCCTTTTAATATTTATTGTTTATTTTTTACTTTAAAATACTTAAATATAATTATCGTTCTTTCTTTTTAAAAAATATCAGCATTTTGACTATATTTAGTCTTCTCATCTCAACTTTCTCCACGTATTGTAGTAAATTTTAAACTCTTGCTCACTGTTCTTGTATTTTTCCCAATTTGTCAAAATTTTTATGATTATGTCAAAGTATTTTTATTTATTTGGTGCATGTTCCAATTTATTGTGAGATGTCGTGCAATGTTCCGAATATTTAATTAATTAATTAATCCGAATATTTTGTTTTCAGGAACATTTTACAATTTATTTCCCTTGCAGTAATAATTTCCTTTGATAACGCCATTGCTGTTTTTCGAAAAATTTCTTAACTATTTTTCTTAATTTCTTATTTTCATACGGTTATTAAAAACTTTTATCTTCCCTTGTTACGTTTTACTATAGTACTATTACTATTATTATTATTATTTGATTTTTCACTTTATGCCCTTGTTTTGCTTATTAATAGGATAAAATTATATACTTATGTATGTGTGTACATGTGAAATATTGATAAAATATTGAAAATTAATTTTAGAATATAATTAATTTGAAATGCGTTTTATTACATTTCTTTGTAATAAATTTCAGTAAAGTTTTAACATATATAGCTTAAATAACCAATTGTATAATATGTTTTTGAATAACAAAACTACGTAATTTCACAAATGTAATATTTAGGGGAGTGTAGAAATACTGTTTTATAAAAACTAATTTTGAAACAAACCATAAGTTATTTCCCATAACATTAAGTTTTTGCAGCTGCAATGTTGGTAGGCTGAAAAGTATCGCAACCTAACTACTCAAAATACGAGTATAAAAGCGTTACAAACCCTTTATTTCTAATGCTTGTAAGATTCGGGTTAGATAATAAAAAAAAAAGAGGGAAAAACAGTTTGAGAGAAGAGAGAAATGCGGAATAAAATGCGAGAATACCAAGGAGTAAGCAAAAAACTGTAAAAAATCGAGAATCTAGAAAAAGTACAAAAGCGAAAAAATCTCGGATCGGCAGAAGATTTCCATCTTCAATGCAAAGAATTCGGCGTTGAAAAGCTTTCACGAAATTTCCATTTTTGAGGAAGAAGAGATTCTTACTTCGTGATTTGGCGAGCTGGGAGCGTCGGGCGGCGACTCGGAGGAGGAACAGGACGGGTTGAGAGGAGGAGTTGAAGAATAAGGACTCTTGGGCTCATCTTCCAGATTCACGAGACTCTCCTCCGGCTCCTCCGTGATCTGGGGGAACATTTTGAGCTCCTTCATGGTGCCGTTCGAAACATCCCTGCAAAAGAAAAATATTAATAAGAAGAAAATTACTAAGTGAAAAACATGCTTATGAGAATAATAAATATTTGATTAAGATTTTAATAACTTCGACCATATGTAACATATACATTTGAATGGAAATAAAGCAAATTTCCACAAGAGCGAAAAATGGCCCATCTAAAATTCGACCTGGAACATGAGCGGTGATGTGGAGATATGAAGTTTTAGGCTGTTGGTCAACTCCAGGGATCTAGAATTGGAAATAATATCCTTTGTAGAGATCTTTCTAGGGGACTCTAGCCCATATTCGCACAAGGTTCGGAAAAACCACGAACATCTCCGAACATTTCGACCGAGAATGAGCTAACCAAGCATCTCCTGTCAACCAACTTTTTGAATGGGATTTTTCGATCAATAGTGAGGCTCCTACGTCATAAACATTTTTGTTATGTAAATGACCAAGGTTCGAATCCTACTCTGATCAAATCTCGCTCGTGTGAAGATTAATTCGGCCTTTCTGTCTAACAAGGAGAGGTCACGACATGGAAAATTCAGATCAGGAATCCTTACCGTATATAAATATATTATTATTATTATTATTGCAGTTAAATAGGATACATTTGGTAGAAAGAAAATTGTGGTACCAAAATAAAAAGTTGAAAAAATCATCCATGTTTAGATTAAACATATTTAGTAATACAAATCATAAAGATTTTTCGTAAAATTACTGAATTAGTATATTTAAAAAAGCTTATATTTATCTTGCGAGACCTTAAATTGAGCTATTTATACAGGACGCCTAACAATTTTCTTGAACTAACCAACTATATTATTTGAAAGGAAATTTAATAGAGTGTTTATAGAGCAATTTTGAAGAAAATCGTTAAAGCCGTTTTTGAGATACGGACTTACGGTTATTTGTACATCAGACCTGCATCAATTCTGAAGTTTCGTAGTTCTATTTTTATTAGTTTCGGAGATATGATAGCCAAAAGATTCCGCACATACATACACACACACTGACCAATTGCCAAAAACTACTTTTTTGGACTCAAGAGGCCTTAAAACGTGTAAATCAGGTGAAATCTCGGCATCGAATTTTTGTGGACCGAATACAATTCTTCCATTACCTACGATAGTAGGGTAATGAAAGTTAAAAATAGTTTTCGTTATCTTAATCAGTTTTTTATTTATTTATTTATTTATTTTTATGGTTTGCTACAATAGTGCATAGAAATACAATCTACAAAATTATACATTTTCTATAGTGAGAAGTTTTAAATTGGGTACTTAATCACAATTACGTAAATATCAACGCTTAACGTTTATATGCGAAAATTATTTGCCTTTCAATGCATATATGTATCTTCATTTACTTTATCTTATGTTATTAAAATATTTGGAACAGTGGATTTTTTTTTTTTTAAGTAACTTTTAAAATATTTGAAAGTTTGTTACATTTAAATTTAAGTTTTGTTTATAATTAAACATATATACTTATATCCAGGCCGACAACCGGTCGGCATTACTCACTCAGACAACCTTTAGGTAGAATACTTATAATTTTTTATGTGACATTTAATTCTCTAAGAGATGTGTTTAGCAACTATAATTTGTGTATTGAAATTCCATTTCATTGACTTATAACGTCAGCATCATCGAAAGTCAAGGTTGGGTTCGAGTCGGGTGAAGTTTAACCGATCCGCTCAGAACTCTACTTAAACGATATTGCTCGGAAGTGAAATCGCTGGTTGAATATTTCAACACCTTAACCTTGCATATTATGACTCAAATTTAATAAACATCGCACTCTAGTTTTTTTTTTTTTTTTTTTTTTTTTTTTTAAATTCATCAAGATTTTAAGGAAATAACACATTGTCGAAAATGAACTAATCATTTTCATAAAAATAAAACAAGAAAGAAAAATTACGCGAAAGATTATACACACTTTCCATCTACATTACCCACTACTGTGTTTAACTTTTAATGTATTTTACCTTCATGATAACACCTTATCATAATATATATGTATATACATATTAATGGAAGAAAATAACTTCTGAATACATATTAATAGAAGATAACTTTCGAAAGTCATCTGTACAGCTTTATTTTTAAAGAAAATCCCTACAATAAATCGCTTTTGTGTAGCCCTGTATATTGTCTAAACGCAGCAAGGGTACAAAAATATTATTCTGTTTTTAAGTATGGACGAAGGAATCTTATAAAAGCATCTTCGCAGATTTATTCTTAAAGAGAAAATGTTAATAAAGTTGCTTTTTTGTGTAGCCCTGTTTATCATATAAAAAACTATGTATTTATCACATAAAATACCAATACCATTAACATTATAAAACATAAAAAAAAAAAAAATCCTCTTAACACTAAAAATTTACAATAAGCAATTTACATTTGTATCTCATAGACCAACTTTCTGGGACCCTGTAATTACGCTAATCATACTTCATTTCATTTAACACGAATAACGATTTGGACACCTTAATAGCGCACATTAAATTTATTATTTTCTGCAGTATAAAGCTATTAAGATCTGCTTTTAAAAATAACTTAGACCGTAATGCATCAGAAACATTTTGTGAGTCTCTGTACATTAACCACTTGGGCTACTTATATCATTTTCAACAAATATCACGCCATACTGAAATTTAATAGCATATATCAGTTTCAAAGCATTCTAACAATATAGACATACGAATCGAAATCATAATCGCTTTTAAATTTTCTTAGAAAGTGTTTAAAACGCATAACGCAGTTGAAAATGAATTTCAACGATTTCGACTTATATACTACAATGTATCTGAATATTTTTGTGTGGCCCTATAAACTAATCTTTCATACTAATCCAGCCACATTCTGTTGAAAACACGTTTTCCTGTACATGAACGATAAATGACAAATTCATTATGTTTTTTGCAGTACAAAGGCGTTAAAATATGCTGTACAGAAATACCTCTCCTTGAACGTAATGTATAGGAATTATCTTGAGTGTCTTGCAAGACAAATCAGTCGTTCTATTTATATTATTTTCAATAGGGAAGATAAGATAAACTATTTATATAAATTATCTATATAAATCTATATTATCTATATTATAATTGTCTATACTATATTATCTATATAAATCTATATTATCTGCAATAGTTATCTGCCACAGTGAATATGAATAACACATATTAGTTTCAGGGCATTCTAAAAATATTTACGAAAGTCCCAGCGCAAACAGACAGCAAGCTGTCAAATACTGTTTGTAAAAATTTTTTCAACATTGTTGCAAAAAGTTTTAAAAAATCTAAAGATATTTTATCAGTATACTCTTGGGTTCTGGTATATTTTATATTTCATATTGCTTCATACGTGAAAAATAACTATCACGCACTTTAAATCCATTCATGTATACGTGAAGATTATTTTTTCTGCAGCTGCAGTGTACAAGCAGAGAAAAGTGCTTTACAGGGAAGAAAGCATATCAAACAATACAAGTATTGACAATAGTAGTTTGTTACAGTGTTGTGCATAATTGATTAAAAAGTAATTGAATTACAATTGAATTACAATTAAATTATAATTGCAATTATTTTACTGTCAATCGATTAACAGGTAATTGGTTACAAATAAATTGAATTATTACAAATAAATTGAATAAGTAATTCAATTTATTTGTAATCAATTTCTTGTTAATTAATTGACAGTAAGATAATTGTAATTATAATTTAATTGTAATTCAATTACTTTTTAATCAATTATGCCCAACACTGGTTTGTTATAATGTAATTTTACTTAATTTATCATCAAATCATTGCACTTGAAATGAAAATCGAACAAATAAAAGAAAAAAAACCCGTAAGTCATGTTACATTAATTTGTTTTCTAGGTTCTTCCAGGTGTAGTAGTTAACTACTTTAAAATATTACAATCCGGATGTTTGTTACCATGAGTGTATTATAGATTGATTCCTGAAGCTTCTTTACCTAGTAGAGGCCCTATCGGTGGCCGAACGGTTTTGCGCTCAAAGCTGGTAAACAGGAAGTGCCGGGTTCGATCCTCAGTCGCGCTAATCATCCTAAGTTTTAGGAGTTTTCTCCGAAACTCGCATAAATACGGGCTACGGCCCCTTAGAAAGATCCATACAGAGGGCACACCACCTCAGGCCTAGGACTTACATGTAGTGAATCGGTCTTCAACTCGAACATAAACACACTTTATCTCGTGGACGTACTTTAATGTAAATACATGTATAAAATAATTTTCGAGAAAATCAGAAGTATGAATTTTCATTTAGCGCACATTTCAATGTTTGCACTCACGGAATAAATGTTGTCGATTCAGTGAAAGTAGAATTAAACACAGAACAAAATTAAAATATAAGTTTATAACTAGTTAATTTACAATTGACTAACCTGTTTATTTTCCAAACAGACAACTAAAAAATACTTTTTTTTTTTTTCTCTCTACATTTTTAAATTTGCAAAAGTATCACAAAAAATTAACGTAAAATACTAACCTGAAAAGATAACTTATATTATGGAAGGTAAGCTTTATAGTAATAATTACAAATTTCATTTATTATTATTTTGAAAATGCATAATCATATATTTTTAAAATCATGTGTTTTTCAATGGAATTTTCAGTTCTCTTAAAATAATAAGTTTCTGAGAGTTGAAAACTTTAAACCTTGATTTATTGCATTATGAAATAAATAAAAAATATATAAATGAAATCTAATTATTTTAGTTAATTAAGAATAATTTGTAAAGATGTAAGCAATAATAATTATAAGATAAAAAACTTTTTATATACCATGTTTTTAAATGTTCTGTTGAATCATAGCTGTATAACTACATTAGCACTTTATCAATGCGTATAAAATTTTTAAAGTGATAATGACCTTTTTTTTGTGAGATACATAACTTAACTTTTTACAATTTTTTAACGCTCACGTTTAATTAAATGTATTTATTTTTATGTCGAAAGAAAATAAACTCGGATTTTTTTTTTTTTTTTTTTTTTTTGCAACAATTAAATTATAGCTAATATTTTAATGCCTATTTTTAAAGCTATTAGAAGGTTATTATTTTCATATTTTAATTCATTAAAAGAAAACTAATCAAAAGTTCGAAAATAAGGCTTCGAACTATTGTATTGTCATCGGATTCCGAGCTATACTGAAAGTTTCAAATGTCTAGCTAGTACGGAAGTTAGTTAAAAATCGATTGCAAAATTTGTACTGGACGAAGAATCGAAGTTAATAAACACATGGTAAAAATTATACGTATGACTTCATTCTAGTATTTAATGAGGATTTAGTGAAGCAGCACTTTAGTTCATGTTTGGTACATAAAGGTAGAATTTTTTGTTGTTGTTGTTGTTAAATTATGCATTTTTTATATTCTTTATGTTTTTTCTATGACTGATGGTAGATTCCTGAAATAATGTAAAAATTAATTAAAGAGCTGCATGTGGATCGTGTAAATGTCAATCAAAAACAGCGATAGCATTCTATAAACCCCTTTCTTGAACAAAATAAGTTCCGTGTAGTATCTAGTGCCATGCAGTGAGATTAACGTGAGGTATACACATTTTATACTCATTAACCCTTTAACGTTCACTACTTAATTTATTTTAAAAATTACTAAACTAATTTTAAAAATAGCTTTTAGACACATAGCTGATCATAAATATTTAAAAAAATAAAAAATGAGCATTGTTCCTTTTCGAGAAATTTTCGGTTTGAAGCATCTGTAAGTAAACCTTATTCAATTCAAATAATATTTAATTTAATAAATAAATCACTTTATAAGTAAACATTATCGACAACAAAAACTCGTAAAAGTTGCATAGATCCCAACATTTCAGTTTATTCAGGAGTATTTTAACCCTTTGCGGTGCAAGGTAATTCGGAGCATTTAAATTACACTGCCACCGGAATTTACGAACATAAATAAAATAGAAGAAATTTTAAATTTTCAGGTTTAAAAAAAGGGCCTTTTCTGCTATGTTATAAATGTAAATTTTTACTAAAAAATTTCCGATATGAGTTTTTGCACTTGAGAATTAAAATTAGGTGTTCCATCAGCGGGAACACTGCGACTGAAAGGGTTAACACCTTTAACATTTCTTACATCAATTACATCCTATACGCCTTTTAATCTAATGGTCTTTTAAAGGCAGATATTTATTCGCACATTCACGAGAATACATTTTTCATATAACATTTAAATAAACTTTAAAGTAAGTAGGCAAAAACTAAAATTAAACAGCGGGAAGCTTTTAGGAGCTGCCTCTAAAGGAGAAAAGATTCTTAAACCAATATTTGTTCTTTATATACTCTGTGATATTATAAGGAAAAAGAAAGAATAAACTAGCAAAGCTAATAATGCGTAATAAAAAATTCCATTCATCTTACCTTGTTAAAGTTTGCCGAATAAAAATGCGAAATTCGCAGTATAAAATCACGATTCGTGCGCTGAAGTAATTTATGATACGTATGACAAAAATATCAAATGTTTGAGTAGGTGGATAAAAACATGTCAATGAACTTTATTCGGAGTCCTTTTAACCAAGGAATAATAAAAACCTTTGCATTTATTGATTACGCACAATGCAAAGGGAATAGAAATACCGCGTTAAAGGCTATAATGAAGACGAAAATATTAATAGAGATAAGCATAACAGTATAAGAATATCTTTGAATTACATTATATCGTATTTAATTACTAGTTATATCATTATATATGTATTGTATATTCATTGGATAATTTTGTTTTTACTCCAAAATTAAAATAAATCGGAGACAGAATAATTAATTATATTTGTTATTTTTTGCATGGTGTGGAATTTCGAGTCTTTTAAAACTAATTAATATTAAGAAATGTCGGCATGTCGTTGAAATATTTCTATTGCAATAATGGATTAATTCAAACTTTTCTTTTATTAATATAGTTGAGATAATAAAAGAATGGTAAATAGTGAATCAACCGTAAATAACTGAACGAATGAGAAGAGGGAGGTAAAAACAAATTTATAAGATGTACAAAAATCTAACTTTAAAAATAGCTAAAGTTATTTTTCCTTTTTTTTTGTGGCGAAAAAACCAATAGATAAGATGAGTTCTGTAAACTTTTACCAACCCCTATCACAATAAAATTCTTTTAAAGATTTACACAAATTCTTTTAAAGGTGTAATTTAAAAAGTAGTATCTTGAAGCCAGTGTTGGGCATAATTGATTAAAAAGTAATTGAATTACAATTAAATCACAATTATACATTTTTTTTTTTTTTTTTTTTTTGTCAATCTATTACAAATTAATTACAAATTAATTAAATAAGTAATTCAATTTATTTGTAATCAATTATTTGTTCATTTATTGACAGTAAAATAATTATAATTGCAATTATATTGTAATTCAATTACTTTTTAATCAATTATGCCCAACACTGCTTGAAGCAAAGTATTAAGGTTAGTGTAACTCCATATTTCAAACTAATTGCACAGTAATCAGTACAAAACTTTGAATAAACGCCATAAAATACAAGAAATCGCAACAATTGTTTCGGATAGAAAGAAAACACGATTCTCCGTCGGCGAACAAAGTAGGCACGAGTGCTGCAAACAAAGCAGCAACGCACAAAACTGAGTTTAGTGAAGAGCAAAAACAAATAATGTCGAATGTAAATCTAAATACCGGTATGACCAAAATTATAAAATGAAAGAAGAAAATAAATAAATAAATAAATAAAATTAAAAAATAAAACAAATCTAAAAATCTAAAAAATAACGAAATTAAACAAAAACTGAAGTTAGTTTAGTTATTTTTTAGATTTTTAGATTTTGTTTTATTTTCTTCTTTAATTTTATAATTTTGGTCATACCAGTATTTAGTTTTATATTCGAGTTTGTTTTTGCTCTTCACTAAAGTTGGTTTTATGCATTTACGCTTTAAGTTTGTAGCACTCCTGCCTACTTTGTTCGCCTGAATAAAAGTCGCGTTTTCTTTCGACCCGAAACAATTGTTGCGAGTTCCTTGTATTTTATGGTGTTTATTCAATGTTTTGTACTAATTACTTTTAAACGCCAGCTCTATAGTGCTTTCTGATACTCTTACCAGTTCCTCAACATATATCTGTCCTCATAAATTTCTACTTTAGCTGGTACTATATTCAAGTTAAGAGGAATGAATTTGGCCAATCAATCGATACGATCACAAACTGAAATAATACTCCTTATGGGCTACCCTCCTTACGATTCGATGTACATACCTTATCCTTATCTGTTGAATAATTTTATTATGGTTCATTTTATATTTCAGTTTTAATGCAATTCCATATATTTTCTAATGCAATTATCCTCATAATGCGTTTATATGAAATACTAGCAGGCTTTGCCCGCTTTGCTGGTCCGTATATTCAAATGAATCCCTAAAACACCATGTCATTAATTAAAAAAAAAAAAAAAAAAAAAAAAAAAAAAATCATTGGCATCACTCAAAATCTAAGTTTAAGTTCCCGCTATTTTCTGTAGCGGTTTATATTTTTTAGGGACTACTTGACTTAAGGTGGCTGACAAGAAAATAGGTCCTTGGCGAAAAATATCCTATCTACTTCAGCATCAAAAGTTAAAAAAATACCCAGGATTATCAATAAATAAAGCTCTAATATAGATTTGAATTAGCTTTCATTTATTATTACAGTAGACTCTCGTATAACGCGGGGGATACGTTCCGCGTAATAGAAAATCGCGTTATAGGAGACATACAGTCGGCTGCAAAATTATTCGAGCACTAGTCAATAATTCCTATATTTAAACACTACACTTAAGACTGTTTTGCTAAGTAAATCCTTGTCGAATCATTGTCTTAGACTGATTAAGAACATGACTCGACAAGGATTTATTTAACAAAGCTGTATTAAGTGTACTTTTTTTTGGCAAGGATTATTGCTAGTGCTCGAATAATTTTGCAGCCGACTGGTACATTGAGCAGACGATTTCATTCCGCAATGAGACCAAAAGCGTCGGGTGTTGGCATAGTAACGGAGCAATCCTTCCTTGAACAGGTTGAAAGTAGAAAAGATGTCGTCACGTGCTTCCTTTATTTCACGCGTTATACGAGACACTTTATCGCGTTGTATGAGTAATAGTCGCAGATTTTTCTTCGCATTATACGAAATCGCGTTTTGTAGGGGAGCGCGTTGTACGAGATTCTACTGTATTTAATTTTGATAATGACGTCATTTTGTCATGTGCCTGAGCAAATTTAATATTTATTTATTTTAATTTTAATATATATATATATATATATATATTAATTATTCGCGTGAAAATATATTTTCTATGTCGAAAAACAAATTATCTCGTAAACTTCTTTGGCAGCAATTAAAAATTGAAATCAATTATTTTAAAGTTTTATTATAGAAGAAATATCTATGTTATATACAAGATATATCATAGATAACGTTTTGCTTCCTTCCCTACCCTTGGGGACTGCATTTCTAAAATTCCAAAAATTGGTTTTTAGGTATTTGTGTTAGCTATATTTTAAAGCAAAAATTCTACAGATATCTGTTTTTTTCTTTGAGATATAATTTTTTTTTTTTTTTTTTTTTTTTTTTTTTTTGTAAAATCACGTTTTGCCCCATGTCCTTCCTTAGGGGGCCGAATTTCTAAAATTCCAAAAATTGACTTTTAGGTTTTTATGTTAGCTATATTTTAAAGCAAAAATTTTACTGATATTTGTTTGTTTTTTTTCTTTGAGATATGAAGGTTTTTTGGAAAATCACTTTTGCGCAAGGGAAATCACATCTTGCCACGCACCCCCTCTTGTGCACCGAATTTATAAAATTCCAGAAATTGAGTTTTAGATATTTGTGTTAGCTATGTTTTAAAGCAAATATTTTACAGATATCTGTTTTTTGTTTGAGATATCAAAGATTTTGTTAAATCACGTTTTGCCCCCACCCCCACCCCCTCGGAGGTGAATTTTGTAAAATCGCTTCTTAGTGGATGTCTGGTAATAGAAGGAACATTGCTACAAAATTTCATGCTTCTAGGTCCAGGGGTTTGGGCTGAGTGATAATGAATCACTCACTCACTCAGGACAAACGATTTTTTATATATAGATTGTCCTATTCTGTTATGTTAAGAATTCGGGAAATTCTATTAAATCTACAGAAAATCTTAAATAGTGTATAACTAACTAAGTTTTCAAATTATAATATACATAATCAATGATATTTATGCCAGTATCATAAACGTTATTTTATAAAAGTGGTTCTGACATATTTACACAGAAAATAATCCTCATAATAATTGTTCATGCAAAATTTTTCCCTATTCTGCCATGCGAAGCAAATTAGAATGTCATAAATCAACAGAGCTCTTTCCAGTATCATGTATGATATTTTAAAACTGCCCAACCTCTTTACGATCATTTGTTCTTGAGATAATATCTACATAAACTAACAGACTAATTAACTATCAAAAATCCTTAACCTACATACGGACACCCCATCAATTTTTGTGTATTCTTCCCACGTCAAAACGTGTAAAAATGTTAAAAATACGAGGTCGGAAACTTTTACGAATACTTAAATAACCCATAATTATAATGAAATAATTATAAGATAAAAAAAAACTTTTTATAAACCATGTTTTTAAATTTTCTGTTGAATCATAGGTATAGAACTAACTACATTAGCCCTTTATCAATGCGTATGGAATCTTTAAACCGACTTTAACGTCAATTTTTGTGATATGCATAATTTAACTTTTTACAATTTTTTAACGCTCACGTTTAATTAAATTATTTATTTAATCACGTTTATTTATTTTTATGTCTAAAGAAAATGAACTCGTAATTTTTTTTGGGCAACAATTAAATTATAGCTAATATTTTAATGGCTATTTATAAGGTATTAGGAGGTTATTATTTTCAAATTTTAATTATAAGAAAACCATTCGAAAATTTGAAAATCGGACTTCGAAGTATTGTGTTGTCATCGGGATGTGAGCTATTGTGAAAGTTTCAAATGTCTAGTGAGTAGGGAAGTTAGTTAAGATTCGATTGCAAGATTTGTACCGGACAAACAAACAAATAAACAAACAAGAATAGGAGTTAATAAAAGCATGGTAATAAATAGTATGCTGGGTAATTAAAAACATTAATAATTATACTGAAAGAGAAACTAAATTTTTTTCGAAAGAAGTACACAGTATCCAGAAGTACACAGTTTAAGACCTTAAGTTAACACGAGAAGTAAGAAAAAAATCCAGTTTATATTTTTATTCTTTATTTAAAGATTCAGACTTTATTATAAGGTTATTCAAATTTTAATGAAATATTTTTTAATAAAATAATGTTGTCACACACAGAAAAAATTTCAAGAAACTTAAAATAATTTGAATTAATACATTTAAATTAAAATAAGTAAATCTACAACTTCACCAGAATACAGACATATCAGTATAATAAAAACTTATAAAAACAACAACAAAAAACACTCCTAAAAATTTACAGCATGCATTTATTTTATTTTTGTCCAATTAGAAACAAGAACCGCTTGATAATGACCCCTGAAGATAAATCGTGAAACCCTATAATGTCAGAGTTGCCACATCCGAGACTAATAATAACTTAAACACGCGCCGATCGAAATTTAAATGGTTCGGGGGCGGAGGAAACAGCAATGATCATTTGGCATTTTGTTCATCTAAGAGTTAGATTTGAATTAGAATATGAAATATGCTAAAATCTGGTTTGACTCAGAAGTATGTTACAAAATCTATACAGGTCGATTAGATGTTAGAGATATCCATGAGTGGTAGTTTTTTTTTTCCGTTTTGTACAAATATCCATACAGTCTTTAAAAAAAAAGTAAAAAAAATAAAGAATCCATATTTATTCTAGTGCCAATATTGAACAAACAATTGTAATATAACTAGTAAAAATGAACTGAAGATAGTTATCTTAGAAAAAAAATAAGTAAAGACTACCTCTGCAATAAAATTAATGCTAATTGTATTATTTATTTATTATTTGTTTTTAAATTAACCCATAAATATGGCGTCAGGCAAAAGGGGGGAGAAGAAAAAACAAGCATTTCAATTCCTCATTTTTTCTTTTCAAATTAACTTTTAAATATCGTCAATAGTTCCGCATCTCAAATGTTGCCTCTTTTTTAAACCCAAAAATGCTCCAACTGACCGACTCCAGAATTTTCGACCTAAACTGACTTTTGACTTTCTTCATATCAAGCTTAACCATGGTTCGTACACATTTATGATAAAGAAAAGTAAGCAGTTTTTAAGGACTTTTTAAGGACCTCCAGAAGATTTTTTAAGGACTACGTAAAATAATAATTTATACATTATGTATTCATATATATATATATATATATAATTTTTTCCCCCAATGTACCTATATATATAGAGAGAGGGGGAAAGGAGCACTGTTAACTAACATTACAGTCTAACACAAAACATAAAATAAAATTTCATAAGTTCAAATACAAATTCAAAACGGAAAATTGAGAAACAATCTTTTTTAATTCATAAAAAAAAAAGAAAAAAAAAATAATAATAATAATAAATTTTTCAGTTACTTACCAGATAATTCTGGAAAGTTGTTTAATTCAGTAAAGTTGAAAACATATCTTATTTTTTATGTATAGTTCATTTGTTAAAGGGAAAAAAAAAAGAATAGTTGATGAAGTTGAAACTAGTGGAACATAAGGCATGCAGGACAGTACAAAAACAATTGAAAGTAAAAAGTAAAATGATATTTTTTATATAAATAAATTTTTTCCTGCTTAAATGTCCCTCCCCCTTCTCATCCCCAACACAGATGTTGCCATCTCTGTGGCATAAACTGCGAATTTTCGATTGCCTCCACAAAAAAATCTTGAATCCATACAAAAATTGCAGCATTAAAAGAAAAAAAAGAAAAAATAGTTTGATGTGGCTATTATAACATAGACTTTCTTCTATATATATTATAAAATTCATGCAATACCAAATTATTTATTACATTATTATTCACTTAAATTATTTTCCCATCATGAATGCAGACGACTTTTCCTGACAAATACAGACGATTTTTAAATATAACATCAAATGCCGAAAGCACATAGTCAGTTCTGTACCAACATCAGAAAAAAAACATTTTTTTCTGTTTTTCTTTTTTCCATTAAAATTGAAAAATTGATAACTTTATTTTAAAATTTAACAAATCCATGGCTCAACCATTCGCTTTAATGGTACTGACAAGTTCTTTCGAAGGATTCTCATATAGGAAATTCACATCCCAGGTGTAAGGAAGGGTATTTCTGGAGCAATGCTCCTAGAAGTTTGCACTTTTTTCCCCCTAGTTTACAACTGGTATAATCAATAATTCATATAAATTTCACAATCAGCGTTAAAAATATCTCTCATTATGTATATTTATCCAAAATTTTGTCCTACATTGCCCTGTTAAAAATTTAGGGGAATAAAAGGATGTCAGCGCCACCTGTTGACTGATTGATCCTCAAATATAATAAGCACCAGTTTAGGAAAAGGTCCAACTAAATATCAAGTTTGGTTAAATTTCATACATTAGTTTGTGAGATACAGCGTCGACAAAATTTGCGATACATGGACACAGACATTTTCTAAAAATAATTAAATCTTGTTCAGGACATCACAAACCAGTTAAATCCGTTGGAAAACGGAGATTGAAAATTTTTATGAATCCAATTTTTATATATAGTGAGCGAAAAAATTAAAAAAATGAAAAAAAAAAAAAATAAGTATGCTGAAAAAAATCTGGTGTGTAACAAACAGATAACTTTTAATACTTACTATTACACATAAATTTGTTTTAAAGATTGTGCGGTCAGAAGGCATAAAATATACCTAAGTAATCAGACGTTTGTAGCAACTAATTAATTAGCACAAATGCTGGAAAGACATCTGAGTAAGAGAATTAATAGCACGTGTTCAAAGAAAATCGGCAGAGCTGTTTTTTGAAGCACCTATTTCTTAAATTGTATATTGACCTATTTAATCTGGAAGCCTATCATTTTATCTAAAGTAATATCAGGTATTAATGAAAAAAAGACACCTAAAATGAAATTTTTTTTTTTTATTAAGATTTGTTTTTAAGACACCATTGCTGTAATCCCATTTTCAGTTTTTCCACAAATCTTTGCAAATTCATCTCTTTATCAGATATACAGAATTACATATGAAAGAATATCTAAAAGAATGTTAATATGGCGAATTTGAAGAAAATCCATAGAACTGTTTTTTATGAAACCACTTACAAGATGTAAAACTGACCAATTTATTGAAGATATCTGTCAATTTTCCTAAAGTAACCAACGGATATTTTTCTTTTTTTTTTTTTTTTTTAATCCGGCAACTGATGTTTTTTGACCATGCCTGTTAATCAAGGTTTTACTGTATTTATAAATCAGGTGAAAACTTTATATCGAAAATTTTGACTGAATACATTATTTCCATTACTTACGATAGTTGCGTAGTAGAAGTGAAAATCTAGATAATTCAGCGCATTGAAATTCCAGCTATACTCTAAGTCAATAGAAATACTAAAGTATGAGACCAATATCTCGGTTTAATTACCAATCAAAAAGTTTTCTAAATAATTTTGGCCGCACTAGAGACTTGGGGGATTGGTTTGAGACTGATTTATATACCTAAAGTTTATATTTTTAATGACCTCATATTTGTATTTAAAATATAAACATAAATTTTTTAAAATAATTCTTAACCTGTGCGTTTTTTTTTTTTTTTTTTTAAAGAAAATATCTCTCTAAATAGAGGATCAACTTATACACGAGTATTTACTGTTATATTGCTAGGCGAAATTACTTCAAGAACTCAAGTAACATGGTTTTGGGGGTTAAGGGCGATAATATACTCATGGACCTAAGCTTGGGTAAAATGCCTTATGTTTAGGTCTTTCTAAAGGATCCTAGCCCGTATTTCTAAGAGTTTCAGAAGAGGAAAAAAAAAATATATATAAGGAATATATAATGATATAATATAATATATAATGAAAATTGAAAAGCACCTAGTCAGATATATGCTTTTTCTTTCCTTCCTTTCCTCATCACATATTATTTGTTTAGTCCTCAAGTAAATAAAAAAGATTATTCTTTTTTACATTTTTTTTTACCAAATCATTTTTCTTGTAGAACGTCTTTTTAGTAGTCCGTGAAAAGCAGACGATTTTTATGTTTTTCCAACTTTGTTGCTAAGCTGTTACGTGTTTTAGATTTATTATCGTTCCAAATATAAAATTGTCAGTTCAAAAAACGAATTTCCTTTTTTATTTATTTATTTATTTTTTTAAGTTTTAAATACTATAAGAGAAAAATAAGTACTTTTTAAGGTACAAGTATAAAAAGTAAGGAGTTTTTAAGGACCTAAATCAGATATAAAAAGTAAGGAGTTTTTAAGGACTTCCTAGATTTTTTAAGGACTTTTTAAGCACCTGTACGAACCATGTTAACTGTATCATCTGTCGCTAGAGTATATTTACTAGAACGCACAGTTGCACATTGTGAAGCTAAATTTTGTTACAATTTTCCTGACGACACCCTGCTGAGAGAAGGGCGAAAAGCTTCCAAAAATGTATTTTAATGTACAGTCGGCTGCAAAATTATTCGAGCACTAGCAATAATCCTTGCTAAAAAAAAAGTACACTTAATACAGCTTTGTTAAATAAATCCTTGTCGAGTCATGTTCTTAATCAGTCTAAGAACATGATTCGACAAGGATTTACTTAGCAAAACAGTCTTAAGTGTACTTTTTAAATATAGGAATTATTGGCTAGTGCTCGAATAATTTTGCAGCCGACTGTACAATCGGCAGCAAAAGTATCCGAGCACTAGCCAATAATTCCGATATCAAAAAAGTTAAATTAATACCATTTTGTTAAATAAATCCTTGTCGAATAATGTTCTTAGACTGACTAAGAGCATGACTCGACAAGGATTTATTTAACAAAACACTATTAATTCTACTTTATTTAGACAAGGATTATTGCTAGTGCTCGAATAATTTTGCTGCCGACTGTAAATGTCTTTTAATTAAATGTATTTTTTTTTTTTTTA
Source organism: Salticus scenicus (assembly GCA_963930645.1). NCBI lineage: Eukaryota > Metazoa > Arthropoda > Arachnida > Araneae > Salticidae > Salticus > Salticus scenicus. The sequence continues at coordinate 4,112,110 of OZ005649.1, read as the reverse complement.
AATTACCTGTTTTTAAAGTGGCTTTTTATAAATTTTAGTCTGATACACGTGGTTAATAACTATCTCTATATGAAATATGTTATCTGAATAATAATAACAATAAATTGTAAAAATAATACAGCGTAAGAAAACAAGCTTTTAAATAAAATTCCGAAAAAACTGTTACTAATGATTTAAGAATTTGAAAACAAATTTAAAGAACAAAATATTATGTCAAAAGTAGTAATTGCTTTTTTCTTTATGTTATTTATTCATTAAACTTTTACTTTTACATTTATTAACTCTTTTATTCATTTTGATACGTAAACAGCTTTTATAAGCATGAATTATGAAGTATAATGTGTATTACTTTTAATCCATTACTAGTGTGATTTTTATATAATTGTTTGGCAATGAAATTAATGAGGAGGGTTTATATTATTATTATTATTGCTCATTGGTTATTCATAAAATAACTTGTTAATAATTTATTATACTGTTGTAATTACAGTCCAGTGACATTACATGTAAGATTAAATTGATTTTTAATTTTTAATCGTAGCAAATTACGTTTCACAGAATATTAATAAAAGTAACATTTAAGAAGATTAAAACTCCATTGAAATCGTTTAAAAAATTGGAGGATTTCAATAACTTTAAACCTTTTCTGAACAATGGAGCCCATTTTGCAATAAATAAACGGGCACGACGCAATTCCGCCGAAGCATAGGACAACTCCGCCGAAAACTTTATCAGCTGTTTCCCCCAGTAGGACAAATCCGCCGCATTCCTCTCTGCCGTTTTCCCTCGATAGGACAATTCCGCCGAATGAGGGGGGAAGGCACCTTTGGCGAAGTAAAGTTGGCGACACTTTCCATGCTAAAACTTCAGGCATTCAACTTTTGTTAAAAATAAATACACAAAAGAATGGTAATAATCTATATATTAATTCGCAAACATGAAATTTGTTGTACGTTTTTAACATATTAATTATGGGGGTAGAGGATTGAAAGTAGCATTGTTAGAAAGTTATGATTAATGAGAACTTAAGGGAAAAGAAAATCTCTTATTAGAATTTCAAAGAGGCATTCAAAAATATCTTTATTTCTATGCACTTTTTCATTTTATACACGTAATCTTTTGTATTAAAAATTTTTATAGAAGAAAGTTGTTCAATTTGTCAATTTCTTAAAATTCAGTAAAAAGCATGGGCACAGTAATTTGTATAGATGTAACTTCCCTATATTGCCAACTACAGATTTTTTATTTTATAAGGCAACAACCTTTAGAGTGTTAGAAATGCTTATTGACTAAACGAATGAAAAACCGTAATTTAATACTATTGAACATGAAGGCGAAAAAAAAAAAAGTTTTGATTTATGATTTATTAGTTATTATAAATTATATTATATATGATTTATTATTATATTATATTATATATGATTTATTAGTTATTGTAATACAATTAAGCATATTAAAATTTTTTTAAATAACTGAATTTTATATACAAATAAATAAGTAAAAATTTTATGTTTAAAAAATTTTTTTTAATGATTTCTGTCATTTTTTTTTCCTTCCTCACTTTAACATTATGATTTAAAAATACAATCTGAACGTATTACATTATTACTTAGTTTGGGAATTCAATGATAAGTTAACTTTTAAAATTAAGTTGAATGCTGAAATTTCAATGAGAATTTTTAGCATTCAAATATAGTATTTTTTAAAAAATTAAATCATATCCATGAATCCACAAACTAATATCCAGATATTAATTTTAGAATATATTGTTAAACTTATAAAATGTAAAATCTAGATATAAAATTAAAAATTTATTAGATGCAAGCATTTTTAAAAAGTTAAGGAAATGTATTTATTTAGATAAAGTTTGAGAAATTTTAATGTAATTTTATTTAATATTGCATTTTAATATATTTAATATTACATTTCAATGCATATAAATTCAAATCTTCATACCATTAAGACATTAATTCACAAAAGAACAATATACTGTCCATTATCCTCTCCAATAAAAATAATTTAAAATTGCATTATGTAATTCATGTTAAAAATTTAGTTCAATTAATCATGCAATACCTCAAAATTTTTTAATCATACAATATTAAAACATGCTATAGATACCCAAAATGAAAAGACGTTATGCAATATTGCTCAATAATTTTATTCACTGGGATAAAATACTTATGGCACCTTTTAATTATCAGTCAGTATATATTTAGTAGAGCTTACTTTTAAAAAATAAAACTTTGTAAAATTTTTGGCAACTTAAAGTGCAATATAAGTAGTTCCCCTTAGAACATACAAATTACTATATTCGAATTTTTTTATTTTGTAAAGGTAATAAATATCAATTTTTTGTACCTAAACAGAAATGACTGGCATTCATGGGAAACAGATACTTTTCTAAAAAAATTTAACCATGGGAAACTTATAAACTAAACATTTTTTTTTAAGACTACGTTATTTTATTTCTCTAAATATGACTACTTCATTCTTAAAATATACTAAGAAAGGTAAAATGTGAGGTTTTAACAGTTTTTGACATAAGGTTTTTGACGTGACAGTTTAAACCGTCAAAAATTGTCATGCGTCAAAAACCTGCCAACCCTGAAACCCATAGACACAGTAATTTGTATGGATGTAGCTTCTCTATATTTCTCAACCGACCGATAAGTGGTACTATTACTTTCTACGATTTTCCAAATGGGTATGCCTCAGCATTTCTTGGTAAAAACTGCATAAAATTTCATGTATAAATTGTTCGTACTAAAAAAAAAAAAAAAAAAAAAAAAAAAAAAAAATAGCAGAGCCACTTTTTTTGTGCAGTGTGTTTGTAAATCTCAATCAGCATATATTTTTTTTAGAATTTGTACATCTTAAACCAAGTTTGGAGTGCCTTTATAACAACATAGAATCTGGGATATAGTGTTCATGTAAATAGGATAAAATTTCAGTATAGCAGAGGCACTTGTCGACTGATATGCAATAAAATTAAATCAGCAGAATTTTACATGATGTGCATCTCACATGCACAGTTTTGGTGCACTTTTACACTGTAGAAGCTGAGATATAACTTTTCTTAGAATAGAGAAAACTGCTACATGTCAGAGACACCTGTTGAGCAATATATCTCTAAGGTTAATTAACATTAATTTTAGTTACAGGTGTTACCGAATATTAAATTTGAGCAACATTTTATAATAATCAATTTATATTACTAAAAGTTGTCCATTTAAAAGAGTTATTTTCGAACATTTCTGTTCCTTACCTTTTATTTTCAATCGATCCAGAATACCATTATAAAAACCTTTATACATTAATACGTGGGCTCGTTTTCTGGAAATTTTTCATGGTAATTTTTTTTTTTTTTTTCCCCCAGAGTGATCTTTTTTTTTTTTTTTTTTTTAAGTCTCCCAATAAAATCAGCTATGTTACTAAAAACTATCTTTTGAACGTTCCTCCAATATCAACTAGTATGTTGTAACCACCATGAAACTTTCTTCTATACTTTTTCTATACATTTGTATAGAAAAAGTATACACGTATTACAAATTATTTAATAAAAAAAAATTATTATGTATTAAAACTATTTGCCACAATATATGCAGATGGAGATGATTTTCATCGCAAAGAATTATTTCTGTTGTTATTACTGTTATTTATCACTGCTGAATAAAAAATTAAAGAAAGTAAATTAAAGAAAATTTAATGTAAGTTAATTTAATTTAAGTAATATATATTTGAATATTACGTTAAGTAAAGAAAATTTAAATTCTTATTTATCCTTTAATAATTTTGTAAATGTAATTGGAACAATTTAACTAAGATGAAAAATTTTTCTTAAGCTAATTGTGTTGCACGATAATTAAAAATAAATTTATTATTACGATTAAATAATTATTAAATAAAAGAACATATAATAATGATGAAAAATAAAATTAAATGCATGTTTATGAGTACAATTTTTAATTCATATTTTGGTTAAAATCTACTTTACTTTTCCTTAACTTTCCAAAGCGAGGGGGAAGGGCTCTTATAATGCTCGATGTGCCGCCAAAGTTTGATGCGTCGCCAAAAATGGAAATACTGCAGCAGACCCCCTCTTCTCGTCTCAGGAAAATGGCGCGGCGGATTTGTCCTATGCGGGAAAAGGGGGGTTAAAATTCTCGGCGGAATAGTCCTATGTGGGGAATAAGGGATTAAAATCTCGGCGGAATTGTCCTGTTCCGAAATAAACACGAGTAAATCGGCTCAGTAGTTCTTTTAGTTTTTAACGAATACACGTACGGATATTGATATATAGATAAATTGATTTGTTAATTACTTTTAGCGTGATTTTTGAATTATCTGATAAAAAATTAATATTTATAACAACAGTCTTTTTTTCTTTTTAAAACGGTTATGTTCTTTTATCTTCTGTAATCACAGTGATTTGATGTTTTTAACTTACTTCGCTTTTTATCTATTAATGAAGCGTTTCTTTTGAAGTTCTTCAAAAAAAAAAAAAAAAAGTAGTTTCCGCCAACATCTATCCTTTTCTTAATTAAGATAAAAGTAAACAAAATAAAGTCCAAATCTCAGAGGAAATTTGTCAGCAAAGAAAATTAAAAAAATAACCAAACGAAAAGGTTCGGAATGAAGCAATAATTAAATAAAATTTACTCGTTAAGACAGTTCATTAAAATACCTTTAAATGAATCAGGCAGTAGTATGTTACAAAAAAAAAACACAAGGGATTAAGGAATCAGTTACCTTTGAACGAATTAAAGATTAGTAAAAAATGACCATAAATTTATTTATAAATAACTCAGAAAATTTACATCTCAAAAAAGTTATTGTAAATTTTATTATATATTAAGAAAGGCTTTATATCTCTATTAAGTCATTAAAATATATCTACATTTTTTATTTAAAATTTGTTCATAAAAATATCAAAGAGAATTTTTTGTCGATCTACCTTGCGCACACAATATCTTCGTGATGGTTAGCAAGAATTTAATAAAAATTTAATAGCTTTTATGTAACATTCAATATCTATAAAATACGAAGTAATTTACTTTTTAACATTAAAATTTTTGTAATATATAATAAGCATAATTATGCCATAATATTAATTCCTGCTAATAAATACATTTTTTTCCTCAAAAGAATGGAGCTTTCTATCCAAATTATTTTTTTCGTCATTTTAATTATAGTGTAATTTTTGACATGTATGTATATATTTTTTCAAAACATAATTTTAAAACTGCCCATCAGAGCAATTTGACATTTTACCAGAGCAATCGTGAGGCAATGAAATTTTGTTTGGCAAACGAAATAATAATAATAATAATAATAATAATAAGCAGTTCCGAAATGTGCCGTTAATTATCCGTAAAGTATTTGTTTCATGAAGCTCCTCTTTTTCTCTTTTCACTAGGACTGTTTTCTCTGTAAACACGTAATTCTTGTCTTTGTGCTAAAAAAAATTGTAGTAAACCCTTGAAGTCTATTGTTTCATGCTATTCCATTGTGTTGCTAATAACATTCGGATTCCTGTGTTCAATGAGTCCATTTAGGCGTTTCCCCTGACAATACCCTGACAGCGCCATCTATAAGAACATGTTGGAACTACTTTTTTCCGTCCCCAAACAAAATTTCATCGCCTCACAACTGCTCTGGTAAAATATCAAATCGCTCTGATGAGTAGTTTTCATATTATAGCGTTTTGAAATCGTAACTTTAATTGTAATCACCCTGTATATATAGGTTCACGTGATGTATCATTTGCATGTAATCTTGAAGATAAAGCTTTTATTGACTATACATCTGACATTTTGAAGAATAAATAAATAAATTATAATTATTCTAAAAGCTGTAACTGTCAGATAAAAACCTTTCTTAGTACTTCTTAAAAGCGATTATTTTTCAAGTTATCGTAAATAAAATTATGATTATTTTTTGCTGATATTTCAACCATTCAAAGGCACCTGATCCTTTAATAGACAACTTTGTAATCATTTTCATTTTTTTTTTTTTTTTTTTTTTTTTTTTTAAGCTAATGCTTATGAACTCACTGCACTTTTTTAAAATTCTGAATAAATAAATATGCGAACAAGTTTTTTCAATATAATTTAATAAATAAATAATGAATAAATAAATATGAATATTGTTCGAATTTTTAAAAACAGGGTGATATTCATATCAAAATATTTTAAATTATTTAAAATAAAAATGAAGGAGGGAAACAAAGATGTAAATTTCGTGCAAAATTTTAAATTCTCGAGCATTTCTTTTCTACGGATACATTGAGACAAACTTGAAAGTTTGGAGAGAAAAAGCTTTTATTAAAATAAATAAACAATTAAAAAGAAGATGAAAGAAGAAAAATTCTGAAAATCGGGCAGATACATTCTTGATGATAAATGAGTACATTCTTGTAACATTCTTGATGATAAATCAGTACATTCTTGTAACATTCTTGTTCTGATAAATGAGTAAATAGGAGCAGAGAGCTGGAGAAAAACCTTTGATTTCCAATTAGACAGATTCATATTTTACTTTTTGAAGAGGTCGCCTTTTATCTTATTGCGCAATTAAATAACGAAATTTAAATATTTCTTTTTGCGATTGAAAATTAGAGCCCCGAGTTTATTTAATAAAATAAAATATTTATTTATTTACTTTAATTGTGCACAAAGATAAAAGGCGACATGTTCAAAGTGTGGAACTTTTTGAAAAGCTTCTTTTTTTTAAATGAGATATCCTTATGATACGAAGCAACAAAAATCTCATAAGATTATATGGGAAGGAGGGGGGAGATGAATCTTGACTGATGAGCAGCCCAGTGTTGCCAGATGGTCGACGGTCAATTTCCCCAAACAGGCTTTCAACTTTCCCCAAATCAGGATTTTTTCCTCAAAAAATCCCCAACTGAATTTTTACTAAAATAGTAAATTTTTTACAATTTTTTTTTTAAATATTCAACAGATTTAAGCTCAGATTTTTCCCTAAATGATGCTCATTTTTGAAAAAAAAAATCGCCATACATAAAAAGTATCTTATATACATACTAGTTATCGGAAAATTTTAAATCTATGTAAAGTACTTTAGTTCTGAGGATGTACGCAAGATGTACTTTTATCTTCAGGATATCCTGAAGATGTCCTGGGGAGGAGAAGTACCCTTAAAAGCCCCTACATGCTAAAGAAAGCTGCTAAAAGCTCCTACTCGTAAGGACAAATCCCTACAACTGGCAATGCTGTAAACTTAACAGGTAGACTAAAATAAGTCAAAAAAAGTTGAAAAATTCTCCAGATTTCTCCCCAAAAATTCCAAAACTCCCCTCGAAATTCCCCACAAACATTTGGTCCCCGAAATTGTCCCCAGAAGCCCAAAAAATCCCCAAAATGGAGACAAAATCCCCAATCTGGCAACACTGGTGCAGCCCTATCGTACACATTTCACTCTATAAATAAAGTTGTACGATTTAAGCGCAATTCAATGAATACAACTCAACAATTACACGTTACGTCCGTTACGTAAAGTTTCAGAGATGAAACCAGCACTTTCCTTCAGAGTAACACTTATTTCTAATTCGCCATTGAAACGGTTCATCCACAGAGGATAAATATAACCGAAATGCAAACAGAGATATTACACAAAAAAGACATTTATCCTTTGTCATAATAACAAGGGCATCCATTTCGTTCCTCATTGTTTGAACAAGGCCCGATGTTTCCGGAAAAAAAGAAGTAGAAACGGGTAGAGGTTTTCAATCCAGGGCTGGCCTTCAATTTCTGCATTGCCAGCATCCCTGAGTGGCCTTGACTTTGACTTTCCATTGCAGGAAAGGGAACAACAGGTGGGATGAGAGAGAGGGCACCGAGCAGTTTGAGGCTTCGGGATTACATTAATATGACAGCATCGAGATGAAGTACACCTAAGGAATATCTTAGAGACGCATGAATGAAAGCAACGCTTTTCTGTCAAGAACAAATAATAAATGATACCCAATCGCTTTATCTTGGTGGCTAGAATTACTTACTAGAATTAAGAAAAGCTTACTTACACAATGAAAAAGGGTGTGGGGAGAGTGAGATTTCAAAACGAGAAAGAGAAACTACGTTAAACGCAGATTAATCCCATTCTCTACTATTACGTGTGCATTACAATGTGCATAGCTCTTGTATCATTTTCAGCAATTGGCAAGAAGTAGTATATTACAGCTAATAAAAAGAATAAGAATTTAATTTTGATATCTTTTCCTTTTCTTTTTTAAAATTTTCAAACAATGTTGAAAAGTGTTTATGACTTTGGTTTGTCTGTCTGTCTCAGTTCTCCCATAAATATTTATGGAATTCCTTGATACTGATATATTATATGTTATTCAAGTCCACTACGAGATGTTCCCTGCTTAGAGTAAATACCATCAGATTTTTGTGTACAGAGATATCCTATAGAATTCCAAAGCATTACGTTCTATGAGAAATATTTCTACAAACCATATTTTAATACCTTTATTATGCATAAATCTTAATGAAATCGAAATTTATTATTCATATGCACAAAAAAAAAAAAAAAAAAAAAAAAAAAGTACATAAAATAAAATAAAAATTCGAACATAGAATGAGATTAGCGTTAAAATTTACAGAGCCACACAAAAATATTCAGATACTTAAGGGACATAATAGGAAATTGCTACAATTGCAGGAATTGCTCTATTATGAAGAACTTTAATTTTGAATCTATTACGTAATTTTTAAAGTTAAATGTTTAATTTATTAATGGTCGTGTCAGTATCATAAAAGTTATTTTAAAACTGGTCCGACTTTTTTATGACGAAAATAATCTTCAACTGCAAGTTTATGGGAAATTTAGTCCTATTCTGTCATGTTATGAAAAGGCTAAATTTTGAAAGTAGTTTATTGAAATTGAATAAAATTCCGTCCAGTTTCAGAAATTACATTTTAAAACAAAATGCGGACTTTACGCTTGTTTATTCTTCAGATAATATCTACAAAGACTAACAAATTAAATTGACTGACTGACTGACTGACTAACCGTCAGATGGACATCATACCGATTTTGTGATTTTCGTATTGCTCCAATAGTGCTGACTCTATGCTAATTTGGCAGGGTGCTCCACCCTGCTGCCCTTTCAAACCCATTTTAGCACCCTGCTGCCCTTTTTGAACCCATTTTAGCACCCCGTGGTCCTTTAAAAAAGATTTTGGCACCAAGTAGCCTTTTCTAACTTTTGAAATGTTATGAAGCCGTTAGATACTTTTCTTTCTGACTTTTCAACTTTCTTGCAATAGTTTTACAGCATTCCTGGAAGAACAAGTGCATATAGCCTATATATATATATACACGTAATATTAGTAATTTACTTTTGTAATGTACAAAAATCACTATATAGAAGGCTGCAAATTATGCAAATAATGCCCTTTTTGAAAATAGGTTGCCCTTTTCATTGAATTCCCCCTGGCGACCCTTTTATTATAGAGTCAGCACTATCCAAATATTCAAAAACGTTGAAAAACGAAGATTAAAAATTTGCACGAATTCCCTCAAAAACTACAGGACACATATAAGAAAAATGTAAGAAACGAACTTAAGAACTTTATCTAAAATTTTAAAAAATGATAGATGATTTAATTTTCTTCAAGATTAGTTTTAATGGGGATACCTGTGCTTAACTTTTGGAGTCTATATGATCTAACATTTTGAAAAATCCTTCATTTAAAAACAATTCAAATAAATCAGGACAACATAAATAATGTTGAACATATCGATCTAAAATAAATTTTATTGATTAATCGCACATGATCTGATAAGTTCACTGAACTTGGACTAATCGATTTCTCCTGAAACTGTACTAAAGAATAATAATAATAATAAAAAAAAAAACACGACTTTCTTCGAAAAATAGGTCAAAAAATGACCATAAATCTGTATAGAACGTAAGCAAATAAGTGTTTTTTTTAATAAACAGAAATAATCCCGACTATTGGAAACAAATAGAATAGTATAGGATTAAATAAATACGTAAAATGTAAAAACATCAAAATTTAATCGGAACGCATTACTACCAAAATAACGATTTTTTTTTTTTTTTTTTTCTCCCCTTAAACATAAAATTGTAACAATGATGGTGATGGTGATTTTAACACTTATTTTGTATGCTCAATTATTATAGAAGTGAAGTTCAAACAGCAAATGAACAAATAAATTACTTTGGCCTGTTAATTAGAATGTTAAAATAAATAAATAAGTCCCGCTTTTGAAGAGAGACTTCAAACAGGTAAATTTTCATAGCTGTTTTCAGTAATATTAATCGTCGAAAATATATATAACATGTCCCCTCTTAAAAATACTGGTGTAAATTTTGATTTAAAAGTTAAAAATGTTGGCAGTTATGAATAAATAAACCAATTTACCGTAATGTAAAATAATATTTCAAGATTTTATTTGCAGACATGTGAAAATTATTAAGATAATTGCGAATTTTTAGTTTTTTTGTTTTCCTAATGGTAGTTAAAGCATTGTTTTGGGGTTAAACTTTTGAAATTGAGTTTTTTTTTTTTTTTTTTTTTTAGTTACAGGTTTTAAGGTTCTCTGAACCCGAAAAAACATGGTTCGTCTGTATGTATGTACATATATGTGTGTTTTCAGTAATCCTTTATAAAAAAAAAAAAAAAAAAGGTAGAGGTTCAAACTCGGTATTCTAAATCTGTAACATATAGGGACGATATACTAAACTTTTTTTTGAGATCCAGTAAACGATTCGTGTACAGAGACATCCAAAAGAATTGAAATGCATTACGTCTTTCTGCGAAATTCCTGGTATATATATACAGTTTAGCATCCACAGGCTGCACTAAACAAAATGAAATGGATGGCTATACATTATTTATATGTGTCAGCATATCTTGTGTATAGTAAGGTATGGGAATCATTGACCATTCATTTATTGGGCTACCCAAAAGAATTTGGATATATTCTGGCTACACTTAGAAATTACTGGAAATGTCTTCCAGATTGTGTTAGATGACTAAATTTAAGTACACAATGCGTTATGTAAATAACTTATAGACAACATATAGGGTACTCAAAATTAAGCGAAAGCATTCACTTCGATTGAGTGTAACTGGTAGAAATACTTTACTACATTTAACAATGCCGACTAAAACTGCTCAGGAAATAAATTTTAAATTCTGATACCCATAGAATAAACTAAGCCTTTTTAAAGATTTTTTTTTTCTTTTTGGATAATATAGAGTTTTTAAGTCCTATAAATACCTTAGCGGTTGAGATCCATATATGTGTGTTAGCGTTATCAGCATAACTTAAAAACATGTAATTGCAGGAAATAGAAATTTACATTTTGAAGTTCATATGAGATTGCAACTTGAACAATATGATGCAGATTGGCAAGTTTCGAGGAGTTTTGTGAGTGAAAATTGTCTAATTAATTTAGAATAAAATTTAAAATTAAATAACAGCCCTAAATTATTTATAAATGCATTTACTATATTAAAATGGGGAGGAGCAGTAGCCCAAATGACACATAATAAGTCAAATAAAAATATTTCTAAATTTTGTTTCGATTGAAGATCAAGGCGTTACTGCAGAAAAATTGCTTTCAGGTGCCGCTTGGCACGTTTGACAAAAATCAGCAGCACCGCGCCTTTTTGTATCGTTTAGAAGTTGCAACATTCTACTGGCTACTTTTGCTATCTCAGGCGAATTAGCGCTCTTTTTGAAGGAGGCGGGCCTAACTAAATTTCAGCTACAGAATGGGGTCAAAATGGCCCCATCTTGGGAAAGCGAGGGTTATATTAGGTTCACATATAGTACTAGTTATCTTATCCCTTAATCTGCAAACTGCCTTTATAATAATTGCAATGCAGGTAAAGAAAAAGCCGTGGGATTGGCATACCATTTTTTTAAACGCATGGACTAAGAAATTTTCACTTTTTTATATAAATTATCTTTTATCCTTTAAGAATAATTTGTATGGTTTCTTTTAGTATTTTTCATTAAAATTTAAATCTTTATTATGACTTCAATCTGTCTGTCTGCGTGAATATTTTTATAATTCCATCAAAATCGATATGTGCTATTGCGGTTTTCCAGATTTACTGCAGAATGATTCCTATTAAAAACTATATATAGCAGCACTGCTTTATGTACTAGAACTCAAAAAATAATTTTGATACATTACGGTCTAAGGGATATACTTTTTATAAGCGCATTAAAACAATCTTCATTGTGCACTAAACATACGAATCGGCAAACAATTTTCTAATACAATGAAAGGTGTTTCCTATACAAGATGATGAATTAACATGAATAATTCCTTTACAGGACCACACAAAAATATTCGGAAAAATTGCTTGAAGTGCATTTTCAGTTCTGTTGTGCGTTTTCAGGGTGGCTACAGAAATTCAGAAAAAAAGTTCCCTGATTTTTCCATGACTAATTTTGACAAATTTCCATGATTTCCGTTGGCTACTGTATACATTCCATAATTTTGTGTATATCACACTCTTATGTAACATGCTCGCTAAACCACTGCAATTAAAAAAACTATACTAATGTGCAAAAATATCTAATTTTTTTTTTTTTTTTTTTTTTTTCTTTCTTTGTTCACTTACAAAAAGAAAAAGAAAATTCAAAATTTTGGAGAAATTAACAAAATTATAAAAATATGACTCGTTTTAATCGCACAACATATTAACATCAAGACATAAAATTATTCCTTAAGTTGTTGCAGTAATCTTTTTCTTTCTTTTTTTTTAATGACAACTTGGTGAGATTCAACAAGAAAGAAGCCAGTCCTGTGCAATCATGGCTAAGATAACACTTGTTTGGCGATCTTTCAGTCATATTTGCAGGGCAAAAATGAAAACTTCCATGATTTTGGGGAGTTTTTACAAAATTCCCTGATTTTTCCCTGATATTTCCAGATTGATAAAGTACCCTGATTTTTCCATGTTTTCCCTGATTGTCGCCACCCTGGTTTTCTATACGTTCCAGTTGAAAAGTGTTTAAGTCTGAGGATATATTAGGATTAGGTGATGAGTTGACACAGTTGAATAGTGTTTTATGAAATTCTAAAAATGATTACGAAAATGGAAACGTGGACAGACGGGCAGATGAACTGAAGTCATAAAAACTTTTAAATTTTGTTTAAGAATGAAAAATCTCCAAATGATTATTATAGAGTAAAAGCTAAATTTTATCAACAAACAAAATTATTTTTATAGAATAAGTAAAATAAAATAAATAGCAAAGCAAAAATAATTATTAAAAATTCCCAGCCATTTTATTTATTTATTCTTCTTTGCTGTTGTTGCCGTTTAAAAAATTCACAATAATGATAATAATAATAATAATAATAATTGAGTAAAATATTTAACTTTCTAAAATAATAAAAGCAAAATGAAAAATTTTACCAAAATTTTTGTGTACTTAAAGTGTTTTGATCTGGGGGGGGGGGGGGGGGAGTCTTTTGAAATCACTTTTTAACTTGACAGTTCTGAAATTAATTGAATGGTGTTGAGACAAAGAAGGGCGAGACATAAGCATTCAAATAAACTTAATAGAACGAATGAGAAAATCCAATAAGTTTCCTCAATTTTTTAAGATCGAAAATTCCAACGAATTATTCAACGAATTATATTAATTAATTAATTTGATTATAACAATCACAATTTTACACAGTTTCAAAATAATTAAAAAATAATAATTATTTATTAAATTAACGAATCGACTTTGCTCTTGAATTCTGAACTAACAGATTATTAATAAAATACTTTTACCTATTTGGAATTTATCGTGAACATCAGACCGTTACACAAAACAAAGAGAGTAAAAGATGAAGCCATCAAAACTTCGACTCGTGGCATTGTTTAGCTCTCTAGGTAAGTGTAACTCACTTAAATAACTAATCCAGCACGTGGTAAACTGCGTGAGATCATTTACAGTAAAGTCTTTCAAAACATCAATAACAGATGGCGGCACTAGAGTCATTTTAAAAAAAGTTCCGGGACTAAGATTAAAATAAAACGAAAAATAATAAAATGTAAAGCATAGCATTGACATTGGAAAAAAATAAACAAGTGAGTGAAAATTTACTCTAAAAGAATATCAAAAACAATTTTCCGCATTTAATATAGATAAGTGATAAAGCCAGTTTGTTGTTATTGTTCTTCCTGTTACAAGAAATGTGCATCTTTCAGAAACAAATATAATAAATCATATTTACATCACTTTAACATAAACAAATTAGTACATTTACCAAAAAATGTTCATAATAAACTATCATATTCTCTTTATGCACTTTTTAATTTTTTCACTGATACGTTTACTTAGATATAGGTATGTATATATATACACACACACACACACACACACACATATATATATATACATACAGTCTTGAAAAGCAGTTTTTCAAAGAAAAGTATAAAAATAAAGGAAATTTCCCAACTAATTTAAAATTAATTTAAATAGAGAATGGTAATTATAACAATAAATGAGTTAAATGCAGTTTAATTATTTCAAAATATCATGCATCATATAATTTTATCAGTGCATCAACATCTTATTATTTAGTTACTGAATACGTTTTTTTCGATACGTTTTTTTTATTAATTATCTACATATGTCTAAATATAGGAACGCGATGAAAAATTACCTTCCCGGCATTCGGAGTACGCATGCCGTGAAAGGAGTTTTACAGTTAAACTCTAATTATTCTGCGCTGTACAGTGAAACATTTTTTCCGTCCATCTAACGTGTTTCATAAAAGTAATATTTGAAAAAATAGCGATCTAATGTGTTTTACAAAAAGAATAATCAGAAAAATAGTGATTAAAGGTATTTCACTAAAATAGAAACTAGAAATTAGTGATTTAATATGTTTCACATAAATAATAATTAGAATAATAGCGATCTGATAATGTCTCACAAAAGTAATAATTAAAAAAAATAATGTAATACAGTTGTATTATGTAAATCAAGCGCAGTATCTTCTAGTTTTAAATAACATTTTTGTAATTAAAACTTAATTATCGTAATCTGTCTGTTCAGAAAATAGACTAAAATACGGTTTTTTAACA
Source organism: Salticus scenicus (assembly GCA_963930645.1). NCBI lineage: Eukaryota > Metazoa > Arthropoda > Arachnida > Araneae > Salticidae > Salticus > Salticus scenicus. The sequence goes on along the minus strand of OZ005649.1, from coordinate 4,097,000 downwards.
TCTGCTCACCATGACTGTTGTTTTGGGTGTGTAGCAAATGATGTTATGTTTAGAAGCAAGAAGATAGAAAGAATAAAGCAAAATTTCGAAGAAACTAACTTAAAAGATTCGGCAGAGGAGGAACCCAAACTGATGATGATAATAATAATCATTGTAATAACAATTACCTATAGCTGAGTGCAAAGTGATTAAATCCCATGAAAAACGCAGACAATTAAACATTTAATTAAATTTGAAAGAAGGAACTTTTATCTGCTTTTCATGAAAGAAATAATTAATCAAAATAAACTAAATTAGGCAAAGATATTAAAACAGAAAAAGTACTTTTAAGGTGAAATGCCAAAGATTTTTATTATTATTATTATTATTATTATTTTAACGAACTAACATAGGGTAGGTGCTCCAGTGATAGGCATGTTCCAGTAATTGACATCTATCCAGAAATAATTAATAAATAGGAAAAATAATAAAATAATACATTTTACATAATTTATTTTCACAGCATCACATATAATTGATTCATTACAGTCTGTTTTCAAGTTAGCATTTTTTTATATTTCTATGTATAGTAAATATCCTTTACTGGGTAAAAAAAGCAGTGAAACACCTTATTCAACTTTTAATTATATATTACTTTGAAAATACATTCATTTTTCTACAAAAAACTAAAACAATACACTGCTTTCTGGTTAAAATGAAATCCTCTTATCGTCATGCAGTAAAAGACATTATCGGTGAACTGATTATAAACAAACAAAAAATATCGTTATACTACGTAATGTTTAAATAGTTTGTAAAAAAAAAAAGCTCATTTCATTATTTTATTAAAATTCAACAAACTTCAAGTATCTTTCTCGTGATTATTAAGTATTCGCCAATGTCCTGAAAAATTAATCATTTGTAATATTTCGTACTAAATAAAATAACTTTATAAAATAAGTATTCTCGAATTTCGATCATCATTGCAGAAATAAATTTGAGTTTTTCAATAAATAATGTTAGTGGTCGATGTGATCTTACACTAGGTCTTTTTTACTGTACTTTTTATACTAGGACTTTATTTGCCCACGGAACTTTATTTTATGTATATAGTGGTCATTGATGTTGAAAAAGTTAGCAACGTTTAAGTAAAGACTTAAGGCTAATAGAGAGAAACAAATGAACGAAAAAAATTCTTCCTTATTACAAAAAAAGGATTATCGAAATCTTTTCTATAAAATGCAAACCAAATTTTCTGTAACTTATAGACCTAATGTCTCTGATTCAAACAACTGGAAAAAGTTTTCAGGCGCAGATTATATTCACGGTAAAAATCTGCGTACTTCAATTTCGTATGACTTATCTAAATTTTAAGCTGGTTTATTAAAACCTCTGGAAATCGTAAATTTTAAAAATACCTCTAAAAAGAGATGCAGAGTGTCCATGACAAGTTTAAATACTTGTCAGGCTCAAAGTGTTAAGAATAGTTTTACATACAAAGAAATATTTTATTTATTGAGTAATAAAAGTTACCGGTAATGCTTTTTAAAAGAGGTAGGTGTACAAAAATGAACAAAATAAGTGCAAAGTTCTATTATTTAATTTCTTATATACTAACAGTAGATAATAAATAGTAGCACTTTGGTGTCTTTTAAAATGCATAAAGAAAATTAGTAATTATAGAATGAGAAATATTTGCTGGCAGTAATATAACGTATAATAATTTTGAGTGTTTTTTTTTTTTTTTCCTTATAAAATGAATGGTATAAATGTGTAAATCAAACTGCATATTCTATAAGAACTTATTTAGTCATAGTAATATATATAGATCTATCATCCCCATGTTATCGAGCAAAAAATTTTGAAGCCGTAAAAAAGTTCTAAAATCAGCCATTAGAGAGTATTGAAAAAAAGAATAAAAAGTAAAATGAATTTGAAACTGTACCTGGAGTTTTTCATTCACCTTTAGTAAATAAATTATTCATAAATTTTATTTACTAAATTATTCGTGTGTATTCCTGAGTGTGATTTACTCGGGGAAAGGCAGACATTAGAGTGACTTTTCCAGAAAAAAAAAGGCATCACTTTTTCCCTCTCGCTGATCAATCTATGTCTTATTACTATATCTGTGTATTTAGTAGGCTGAACTTGAAAAAAATATTGTTATATGTTGTCATGAAGTCACGATATTTCAGATATATATATATATATATATATATATATATATATATATATATACATATTGTGACCATATGCTTTATTTATTTATTTAATTTATTTTATATTTATTTATTTATTTATTAATTTTTTATTTACCTTTTATAAATACCACGAAAAATTATAGTGGTTATAATTTAAAACTCTACAATAGAATTTTACAGACTTAAGACGGAAAAATACACATATATACATATAGGAATTTAAAAGGAAAATTAATCTATTTTAAAAAACTTTTAAAACCCAAATTCTTAATGTATCGTATCACATAAATCTTTTCGAAGTTAGAATAAAATTTAATTAAAGAAAAAAAAAAAAAAAAAAAAAAAGTAACTTTTTTGTTTATTAAACCAAAAAAATTGATGAAATTTGAAATGCAAGTTGGTCTTGTGGGGTACAGGCTGTATATTATATTTTTGTGTTCGTGAGAGAAAATTAGAAAAAAATTGAAAACTGCAATTATTAATCCCACTTCAAAAACATGTGACTTAATGTGAATCAGTTTTTTTAATTATTATTATTATTATTTCTCTTAGCGGTTTCCATACAATCTTCTGCTCTTGCCACCTAAAATTCATACTTTAGCTAATTTTAAAAAATCTAATTGTCCGATCGATAAGCTGTTTAATCCATCGGATTCAAAAAAATTTCCCTTTCATTTGGTACCTTATTTGTAACGATACGACTGATATTTCTAATTTATTTTCTAATTTTTCTAATTTATTTTCTTCATTTTACATAAATGTACGTTTTCTTTTCTTTTTTTTTCTATCGGGGAAAAAAAAATTGGCAACAGTTAAATTATGTTGAGATTCACAAACATAACGTAGTGAATGACAGTAAGTGCATAAGGATTTGGGGAAAAACTTTTTTTCAAAACAAAAGCATAGAATTAATTTGAAAAAACTGCAGTCGAAATTCAAACGCGAAGTTAAAACACCCATATTTTGCAAGTTTTTTTTTTTTTTTTTTTTTTTTTTTTTTTTTCCCTCCGATCTATTTTGCGATTACAATAGGAAATCGAAGAAAATAAATATTTCCACAACTTCCTCAACAGCGAGAAAATTATGAAACATTAGGGTTAGTGTATAAGAAAGTAGATATTCGGGGATACAGGGAGAAGTTCGATGAATGAAACGAAGGCGAAAGTTCGATGCAGTTGAATGATCTTCAAGGAAAGCGTTATCGCATAATCTGAAAGCTCATTAAGTGCACGGTTAAGAGAAAGTTACGCTAACCTTCAGAAGAATGCGTACGATGCAAGGAAAAGAAAAGAAAAAGATTTTGTAGTAAGATTAAGAGACTTTTCAATACTTACTTAGTTCATAAATCTTTTTTTTTTTTTTTAATCTTTTGCTCGGTTGCAAAATGTCTGCTATAGCAAGCAAAAATCTCAGTACTTCTCGCATTTAAAAATACTTACTACAAATTAGAAGCAAACAAATTAATGCTTTTTTTTTTTTTTTTTTTTTTTATGTGTGTGTGTGTGTTACCGTTAAAGTGTGAAATCCGTTATTTCATGAAATAACTAGACAAGTTATTCTATACAAGACATTATATATAGATAATATATAGATAATATATAGATACAAGACATTATATATATACATATGTAAGTTATTATATTCTAGACAAGTTATTCTATATAGACCTAGTTATTCTATACAATACCCAGTTATTCTATAGAATAACTAGGTATTCTATAGAATAACGATTACTTGATCATTAAAGTATGAAATATTATGTATATTATATTATGTATTCTATCATTAGTTATTCAATAGAATAACCAGTTATTTCATAGAATAACTAGGAAAAATTTTCATCTATTATATACTTTAACTGACTTGCCTAGTTATTTCATGAAATACCTAGTTATTCTATGAAATAACTTAATTATATACTTTAACGGTAACATACCGTTAAAGTGGGAAATCCGTTATTTCATACAAAAAAAAAGGTATTTTATGACCAATTAATTAAAAAAAAAAAAAAAACCCTTTGAAATTGTTTATTTTCTAGTTATTTCATAGAATAACTAGGTAAAGTATAAAATTTTTCATCTATTATATACTTCATCTGCTATTATGACTTGCCTAGTTATTTCATGAAATACCTAGTTATTCTATGAAATAACTGAATTATACACTTTAACGGCAACATATATATTCGAAAAGTAATAATAATAATAAACTTAATATCATATATATTTCAAAATTACGAACAAAGGATTGGCTTAACATTTTTACCATGTTTTTCTTAACTTCTCTTCTTGTTTGTTCGGTACAAATCTTGCAATCAAATTTTAACTAACTTTCCTACTAGCTAGACATTTGAAACTTTTACAGTAGCTCAGAACCCGGTGACGACACAATACTTCGAAGTCCGATTTTCGAATCTTTGATTAGTTTTCTTATAATTAATTAAAATATGAAAATAATAACATCCTAATAGCGTTATTATACCCATTAAAATATTAGCTGTAATTTAATTGTTGCCAAAAAAAAAAAAAAAAAAAAAAAAAAACGAGTTCATTTTCTTTCGACAGAAAAATAAATACATTTAATTAAACGTGAACGTTAAAAAATTATAAACAGTTAAACTATGCATCTTACAAAAATGAACGTCATTATCACTTTAAAAATTTTATGCACGTTGATAAAAGCTGTATGATTCATCAGAAAATTTAAAACATGGTATATATATATATATATATACTAGCAGACCCGGCCACGCGTTGCTGTGGCTATGTTATACGTTGAATTATAATGTAGTAAAATATTCAATATATTAAAATTATTATTTACGAATAAAGACCATCCTTGATAACATCCTTGATCTTAGCAGACTTAGCCCGCTTCGCTGGTCCCTATTTTTAAATGATTCACTATAATTAAAGAATTCTCAAAATTGCATTAATTTTTAACATGTGAAAAAAAAAGAGAAAAAAAAAATCTGATCGGGAAAAATGTTCGACACTCATAATGAATCCATATATTATCGAAAGGAAAATGATATAAAATACAAAAAAATCTTCTCTCATTGGTGGAATAATCTGTTCGGACCCCCACTGCCTGCGGCAGTGTATACCTGCGCAAACCATGCGCACCGTTTCTTCATCCACCGTTCCCGCCCTTCTTAATAACTCTATACTTTCGAAAATATCCGCAATCGATTTATCGGGCCTTAAAACTTAATAATACTAATTTTCAAAGTTCTAACTCTTATTTCTATTATTTTGCCCCTTTGCCCTCCCCCCTCCCACTATTCTAAATAATTTTACAAATTCGAAAATATCTACAGTTTATTTGTAGGTGTCAAAAACCTGTATGCACCAATTTGAACGATCTAACTATATTTTTATTTTTTGCCCCTCTGCCCCCCTTCCCGCCCCTCCTAATAAATTTACAAATTCGAAAATATCCGCAATCGATTTGTTGGTATCAAAAATTCTATGCACCAATTTTGAATGATCTAACTCCATTTTTATATTTTGCTCCTCTGCCCCCCCCCCTTTCCCGCTCCTCTTAATAATTTTACAAATTCGAAAATATCTGCAATCGATTTGTACGTATCAAAAACTTCTATTACCCGCCCCTCCTAATAACTTTACACTTTCGAAAATATCCTCATTCGATTTGCAGGCCTCTAAAACCTCTCTATACCAATTTTGAACAGTCTATCTGCATTTCTATTTTTTTTTTTTTTTTTTTTTTTTGGTTGTTGTTGTTTGTTTGTTTGTTTGTGAAATCACGTTTTGGCCCCTCTCCCCCCCTTTTGGGAGGCGAATTTTGCAATAAAAACTATCCTATCTCTCAAGTTGGACCAAATTGCACACAGTGTCCAAATTTCATTAAAATCGGCTTATTAGTTTAGGAGTTCATCGCGGACAAACATAATAAATTTTATATATAAAGATATATATATATATATATTATATTAAATTATAAAGTTTTGATCAATGAAGCACAAATAAGTAAAAAACAGGATTAATTTCACTGTATTATCTTCATTATAATATGAATTCAATTTACACTTCAGTCTAAGTAACACGTGACCGGCTGTGCTAACACCAAAAATTTAAAAAGTGGAAATAATTGAATTATACGAAATTTATTAATAGGTTAAAAAGTTGAAGATTCTTTGTGTAGATGGCAGCACCAAATATATTTCAGCTTTCATTTCAACCCAGTCGAAAGGTATCGACATCTGTTAAGTGGAAATAATTGAATTATACGAAATTTATTAATAGGTTAAAAAGTTGAAGATTCTTTGTGTAGATGGCAGCACCAAATATATTTCAGCTTTCATTTCAACCCAGTCGAAAGGTATCGACATCTGTTAGAATCATTTGGAGTTAACAGATAATTGTGACTGTCAAATAATAACAGACAAATAATTAGCAATAAATTAAAATTGCGACTATAATTTGAGATTTAAACTATCCTATCTCTCAAGTTGGATCGAACTGCACATGGTGTGCGAATTTTATTATAATCGGTTAAGTGGTTTAGGAGTCCATTGAGGACAAACATTGTGACACGAGATTTATATATATTAAGATATTTTTTTTTAATCTTATATTTGCAATATGTGTGCATTGTGTTCAAAATTTTATTCTCTGAGGTTTATGCCTACTTAGCAATAACAGTTTCTAAATGTATTTTTTGCATTACAGTTTATATCATCGGTTAAACTAAAAACTTTTTTACCATCCCTGTCATTATATTACACATTTAAATTTAAGTAGATTATTTAATCGAACAAAAAGTTACCTAATTTAGCCTGGCCATAAATTGACATTCGGGAAAAAAAGAAAAAAAAAAATTAGATGACAAAGAGCTTAAAACTTGTAAAACAAAAAAACGTCGCCGACAAAATCTTTCTCAACAGTCATATGTTTTCGACATAATCCACAAATTATAGGGGGGATTTGTTGTGCTAAAATTACCTGCGAGATTTTGCTTGAGGTATGAGCTTTCATTTTATAATCGGAAGAAAGAACGATAAGAGAAAATCTCTGGAAGACATAAAACTGTATAGAGAAATGGGAAACTTTAAATACATTCCGTTTCGCGATACGTAATATGTGTTCAGAATACGTATATTCTGTGGGTTTATCGTCATGTATATAATAAGAAAATGAAAGAAATGTTACTCAGATAAAGATATAAAAATTAAACATATATTTTATATATATATATATATATATATATATATATATATTACATAATCTTTTAGAAAAAAATAATAATAATGATAATTAAGGGCTATTCTTTTATTAATAAATAAATAAATAAATATATAGTAAAATGTTTTTGAATTTTAACTGGAGTTTTTAGGAATTATTCCATTAGAATATTCAGAATTTCCCCAAAGTCAGTTTCAGGAGGGTGCTACGCCCTGCCAGCCTTTTGGTTGAAAAGGTTTGTTGATCTATAATAATAATAATAATAAAGCACCCTTATATATTTTTTTTTTTTAAATTGCACCCTTATTGCCTCTTAGTATTAGAGCACAAATTTTGATGAAAATAGCCTACAAACTGAAGAATAATGATATACCTAAGATAAATTTTATATATAATAAGTAAAACTATTCTGTATAAACATTAACATTATTGGTTTATTAGGAACAAGAAAGAAAGAAAGAAAATAATAAATTGTTTTAATTAAAAAAGTATTATATGCATATTAATAATAGAAATTTGAAATGAGCGTGGATTTTATATAATAAATGTGTGCTTAAGAATCCAAAACTGCCCTTAAAAGCCTGAAAAGTGCTTTTTTTTTTTTTTTTTTTGTTGTTGTTGTTGTACTAGCAGCGCCCGACCCTTTTTTAACCTCGGTGAAACTCGAAAATTTCCAAATATTCCTTATGGCATTGTATTTTAATGAATTTTATGGATTCATCTAAATGTATGCATATATGAATTGCTATACATACCAAGGAAACAAATGGAAGAGAGAAAAAGAAAGTTAAAATATATATATATATATTTTTTTTTTATTGAATAATTTTTCACTCTAATAAATAAGCATTTACTCCGACTCCTATTCTTTTTATTATATAACAGAGGAACCAGTAAATGCATGATTCTTTCCATTATTGGATAACGAACCTAAAGTAGATGGGAGAATTTTAATGTATATAACGTTCAAATATATTCCTTAAGTAAATACACTTCCGTTCTTTAAAATTACAGTGATACAAAGTGAAATTTGTGTATAGTGTATACTAGAAAGTTTAACTATACTAGTATATACATATCATCGGGATCATCATAAATTTCATTCCTTAGAAATCCACTGCAGGATGACGTCTTCTCTTAGATGATTCCAACCTGTCCTGTTTTCTACAATTGTCCTCCATTCTGCTCTTCCAAACTTCACAATTTCATCTCTCCAACGAAACTCCTCTTATCTATACATGCACTAGTAACTAACATTCCCTTTCTCTTCGATTCATTCAATATTTCTAAACAATTACAATGTTTTACCACTCATTTTAACAATCCAATCAAAACATTTGAATTTTGTCATTAATTTAATTCATGTTAATGTTTAAATTTTTATAAAATTAAAAAAGAAAAGGGTTTTAAATTTATGTAAGATTGATTTCTTGTTATTACTTGACGAATATTTAAATGCGATTACTTTTAAACAGCGAAGTATCGCAAAAATGTTCTGCTGATGATATAACACTGATTTGCAAACAAAAAATTACACACACAAAAAAAAAAAAAAAAGAGTAAAAAAAATTTTATCACGTCTAGTTTTATTCTTTTCTTTCTTCTTTTTAACAATTTCCAACAAGGTTGAAAAATGTTCATGACTTCAGTTTGTCTATCTGTCCGCGCTCTAACTCCCATAAATATATATGGAAATTCTTGAAACTGATATATGTTATTCAAATTCACCATATAATGTTCCCTATTGAAAATGGAGTGAACACCTCTGCTGGTTTGTGTACAGGGACACCCGAAATTATTCCAAAGCATTGGAGAAGTATTTTTATAAGCGATATTTTAATACCTTTATTTTACGCATATATTAATAGGATTGAAATATGTTATTGAAATTCACAAAAGAATGCTTTCTAAATAATGTAGTATGATTAGCATTAAATTTACAAGGCCACACAAAAATATTCAGTCACATTGAAGGCTTCTATTACAAATTTGCTGAAATCGCATTTTCGTTTACAATAAGCGTTCGTTAACATATTTAAGCGTCCGTAAATATTTTCAGAATTTTTACAAAATCATATTATTCAAATTCACTGTGGAATATTCCCTATTTTAAATGACATTAATAGGCCCTGTGCAACTAGTTTATGTACAGGAACACCCCCAAAAAAGTTCCAATGCATTGCATTTTAGGACAGAATTTTTTATAAATTACATTAAAGAACTTTCTATTGTAAAAATCATAAAGAAATTAACATTTATTTGTAATCTGCTAAAATAATATTTTGTATAGAATATGATTTTGTCATCCTTCAGACTTACAGGGCTACTCTAAAATATTCAGATACATTATGGACTGCAATTAGAATAGAAGGGCTACGTTTTCTTTAGCGTTAAGTATTTTTAACACTTTCTAACAATGTTTAAGAATGATTAGGAATTCAATTAGTCCGCCTGTATGCCTTTAATAACTACTGTAGTGTCAGTCCGTTGTGTGACTACGCAGGCAAAGAGTACTGAAAGTTATACAATACAACAGTTACGTACATTTGGAAAGTGTTAATAATCAATGCGTATCGCATGATTTTCCGTTCTTGTTTTTTTTTTTTTTTTTTTTTTTTTTTCAAAACGCACATTTTTTAGTTGAATTTTCCGTGAAGTCATGAAAATTAATATCCTGTAATGGTCTATAAAAACATGTTCAATAATTATCTCTCACTTTAAAACAATATTTGTTACAGTAAAACTAAATAATAATAATAATACAAAATTAAAACATAAAAATAGGAGGGATGTGGTGGACAGTAGAAGGTGTGAAAATGGAAGCGTATTCAGAAGTGGGTCAAAAGGAGAAAAAGAAAAGGTTTCACGAGAAAAAACGGTGAACGCAAAATGTTAAATATATCCTGAAGGAGCTATTTGTTTAATTATGAGAAAGAATATATTTAGTTTAACGTAATAAAACTAGTGAATTTTTATTTCCAGTCAGTGTTATTTTGAAAGGGGGAAAAGAAGAAAAAGAAAAAGAAAAAAGATCGATGAGTAAAAGAGGAGATCATTTCTGAAGCAGATCTGTGTAATTTGGTTTTAGTAATATACGAAACGTATTAACTAAACAGCAAAAGATAAAGGAAATGCTTAATTAAATTATTGTAATAGTACAAACATTTAGCGCGAAGAGAAAACACAGGAAATTTTTGAAAAATAAAGTAGTAAATTTTGGGCAGGACATTATATCTTTAAACAGATATTTGTTACCATCATAAAAAAGGAAAATAATCAAAAATAAAATTCGGTGCTAAACAGGATTTAATCTAGGACGAGAGGTCAATTTTTAAAATGTGTGGAATGAAATGAATGTACTGTAACAAATGTACAATGCCACTGTTCATGTGTTTATTTATTATTTTTCTCTTGTGGTGTATTTAAAGTTGGCATATATATATATATATATATATATATATATTATTATTATTATTATTATTATTGTTTTTTCTTCTGATTTATTTAATTTGGCATATTTCTTTTACTATTTTTCGCGTGTAGTCAACAGCAAAATTATGAAATCATTTTTTTATTTTTTATTTGTTCCCCTCTGAAAGAAATAGTTCTCTGTCATAGTTACGCACGAAATTGATAAATAAGAGCAAGTAGAATATATTTTCTATTACTACACAGAATTAACTATCAAATCACACAGAATTACTAAGCAATCGTCTTAATAATAAAAGCCCAAGTTTCCCAAAACTAACACTCGAAACTGATGCTGCAGGAAATAATGTATTGAAATAAGGAAAATAAAATATAGTATCCGTGTTTTCAAAAGATCAAATAATTTAAAATAAAAGTTTAATTTAACAATAGATAAATAAATGACGTCATTAGTAAAACAATGTATTATCCGCGATTTTAAATAAAGAAAAATTAAAAATGAAAGAAAATTCCTAACAAACATATGATTTTTGTTGCGTAGGTCTGAGCAGATTTGTTTTAATATAAAAGTAACAGTAATTGTAAAAAAAAAAAAAAATCATATAAATCGATGATAAACCAATTTAAATAAGGATGAGAAAATATATATATACATAAATTTGCTGTATTTAGGTACTATTATCCTCGACAAATAAACTAGTAACGATTTCAATGAATTTGTGCCAAAGTTTATTTTCAGACATAATTAATTTCAATTTACACTCCATTACGCAAATTCCGTTATTTTAATTTAAAAAAAAAAAAAAAGTTTTAAATATTCTTTTTATTACTATTATCCCGACATTTGAGTATTGTTTTTGATTGGGCGAATAATGACTATATGAGATAATACGCTAGCAGCAAATTTTGAAATATCGACAGCTAGGAGGCAAAGATCGACTACATAGAGAATATTGATTTCAATAAACATGCATTTAGGAGTCAAATGTAGTAGGTGCACCTTCCTTATTATATGTTTCTCGTTAGAATTTGCCACGAAAATTTTGCCGCGAACAACTCCAATAAACAAATTTGATTAATTAGGAAACAGAATAAATAAAAATTGTAGCTGTGCATGTATGTGATAAGCTAAATAAGTGAGCATCAAAACAAGCACATTACAAATGAAATTATTGTTACACAGTTCTCGATTTTCACAACGGAAACATCTCAGACTTAAAATTTGATCGATGTTTTGACGAGATTCATGACAGCAAGGTTTTGCATTACGTAAGCTAACACTCTGATAGACTAGAATATCTTTCGGCAACATGCTACGTATCAAAGAAAGTCACAAAAAAGTATAAAATGTCATTTCTTTACTTTTTTATTGAGTGGGTAAATAAATAATAAAAGAGGCGTTATTTCTTTTAACTCCCTCATACACTCTCTCATTTTTACGTTTCTTTTACTATTATACAGTCCGTAACAAAAGTATCCGGACACTAGCAAGAATTCTACATAAAAAAAAGTAGAATACTGTTTTGTTAAATAAATCCTTGTCGAATTATATTCTTAGACTAAGAACGTGATTCGACAAGGATTTATTTAACAAAACAGTATTAACTCTACTTTTTTTTACATAGGAATTTTTGCTAGTGTTCGGATACTTTTGTTACCGACTGTACGTCGATTAAGATTAGTTCCAATTCATTCCTCTTCATTTTAATGCAAAAATGCTTCGTTTATATGAAGCAAATATCGATTATTACATCATTTTCCATCTTTCTAAAATTTAACAAATTTTCGATTTAGTTCTAATTTCTCTGGTTATTCTGCTTTTAATTTTCAAAATTTTCCTTGGAAACTTCAATTTTAAATCACACCAATGAAAATATTATCCAATGAACTTATCCTATTCATAATAATACATTTAATACTCACAAACAGCGTATTCCATAACATTGCATCGCAATGAATACATTGTATATAAAACAATGTGCCATTCACAATGCTACAAACAAAGCTGTAAAAGAAACAAAATTATTTTCAATACTTTATTTCAGAAATAAAACCTTTCATGAAAACGTCGTTTTGTTTACATTTGTCTGCTGAGACTGTGCACGTGTAATTCAAATCATAGAACTTCAAAGAAGGTTACACATAGTTTTTCAGAAAAGCATGAAGATTGTTTACGATGAAAAGTGGAAGGAAATAAGGTGAAAGTAATTAAAAAAAAACTAGTTGGCATAGGTGGACTCTGCTCAGTTCCCCATCATATGTATGTTCTCATAAATTTCTTGTACAGAACTTATTATGTACATCTTAAGAGAAATGAATTTGACCAAACGCTTGACACAGTGGCAAAACGAAATCCTCGCCTAATAGGCTACCCACTATTCAGTTCGATATCTTATTCTAATCTATTTATTTTATTGGGATCAATTTCGTAGTTTATTTTCATGCTACTATTTCCAATGCAACTTTCCTAAAAATGCGTATTTTTATGAAATATCTCCCCATTTTGCTATGTTGTTACAATCTTAAATTTCGAATAACTTACGAAATTTCCCTATTAGAATATTTGTAGTCAATCATGTTCATACAAGTATCATAAATGTTATTTTGAAATTGTCTCATATATTTATGATCCTTAAAATGGACGTTTATGCTCGATTTTGCCTTATTCTGCCATTTTAAGTAAATCGTAAATTCCAAATAACTTACGAATTTTTTAAATTAGAAAAATCATACTCTATGGTATTCATGTCAGTATCCTAAATAATATTTCGAAAGTGGTTTGACATCTTTACGAGGAAAATATCCCTCAAGATTGACGTTTATGTGAAATTTTGCTCTATTCTGGAATGTTAAGAAATTCGTAAATTTCCAATAACTTACGAAATTTTTATATTGGAAAATTCATAGTCATTAATACTCATGGCAGTGTCCTAAATAATATTTCAAAGGTAGTCTGACATCTTTACAATGAAAATATCTCTCAAAATTGACGTGTATGTGAAATTTTTCCCTATACTGCCATGTTAAGAAATTCGTAAGTTTCCAATAACTTGCGAAATTTTCAAAGTAGCATATTTATAGTTACTGATGTTTATTCCGGCATCAAAACTGATATTTCAAAACTGGTCTGACATTTTTACAGTAAAAAGTTTCCATTTAATGCACGTTTAAGTGAATTTTTGTCCTATTCTCCCATGTTAAGAAAATCGTAAATTTCGAATAACTGCTGAAGTTTTAAAATTCGAATGCTGCAAATGAATAGGGTTCTTGCCAGTATCGAAAGTAATATTTTAAAACTGATCTGACCTCTCTGCGACAATTTGTTCTTGAGATATCGTGTACACAGACTAACAAACTAACGGACTAACGGACTAACAGACACCCTACAGACAGACACCATACAAATTTTGTCATTTTCGGATTCCTCACACCTGAAAACGTGTAAAAAAGTCAAAAAACCGAGGTCGAAAATTTTCACGATTACCTAAGTTCCCCATACCTATAGTATGATGGGGAACTAATAGTACACTGATAACGACAATAAGAAAATTATTTTATTTTTAAAGACTACACCCCCCCCCACACACACACACACAAAAAAAAAAGGGGGGGGGGGTGCACGTAATGGAACAATTAATTTTCATGATTGGGCTTAGTACATTTAAACTTGTCACAAACGATCAGTACTTTTATAGGAAGGATTTAGATGTCGACTTTGTATAATTAGTTCTTAACAAATGCAATGTAAAGATTTGTTTAAGAACTAGCAGGTTTCACCTGCTTCGCTGGTTTTCTTTTTAATTGAATAATTGAAACGTTTAAATAAATATATTTCGATTGGCGACTATTCTCTTCACAGTTTTAGTATGGGATCTCCTTGACAATACAAACATTTTTTGAACTTCTCGAATCTGTGCAAAAAACTTATTATTAAAACGAATATTCTCGAAAACAGTCAAATAGAAATGTTAATTCTTCGAATATTCTGGGAACAGTTGAAGCTGATACTCGTACAGTAAAAATCACTATTCGATGAATGGTCGAATCCGAGAACGCACGTAAGTCGTTTTCGCAGCAATCGCTATAACGCACGTATGTACGCTTCACGCACATGAAAACAAAAAAGACATCACTGGACACCCCTACTTCGCTGTGCATGAATCTCAGAACACACGAAACTCGGTTCCGCAGCAATCTCTATCACGTATGTTAAAACCAAAAAAAAAAAAAAACATCACTGGACACCCCTACCTCAAATCAATAAAAATCAAATAAACCAATCAAATCTCTCGTAATTCGTCAAAACGTAACTCTAGTTCAACGTAAAATACACTCAAATAAATGAAAATCGAATAAAACAATCAAATCTCTCGTAATTCCTCAAAACGTATCTCTAGTTTACGTAAAATACAGTCAAATCAATGAAAATTAAATAAACCAATCAAATCTCTCCTAAGATTCTCCATTCTGCGTCATTATAGAAATGGGAAGTTTTATTTTCATATTTTTATTAATCAAAAGAAAACTAATAAAAAATTCGAAAATCTGACTTCGGTGTGCACAATGACCCTTCGGAGGGCACCTTTGTGTTAAATCACGTGACTTACCAAGCTACCGTTTTCGAGAACAGTGAAATATACATATATACAAATATTGCTCACTTAACAGTATAAGATAAGCTCTTTTTTTTTTTTGGTAAAATTTTGCTTTTTTTTTTTTTAAGCTGAACAACCGTAATTGGTTCTTAAAGTGTACAATGACGATGTTATTTTTCTCACTTTTATAATAAATGTTCTTAACACTTTCGCGACCCCTGACGTAGATTCACGTCATTTGAAAGTCCGTAACTCTGCCAGTGGGCGTTTTTTTTTTTTTTAATTTGTATGTCATTTATTTCTTAAAAATATACACAATATTCATATTTGTACAACCAATATACTATGGATATAAATACTTTGATTAGAAAGAGTATAATTATAATGTATATCCATTTGTAATATGAGTCTGAATATAGAAAATTTTGTTCTAAAATGTTATTACATTGGAGATTAACGCCCACATGTGGACCTTACTGGCAAAAAGACAAACACATGCGGTCGCAAAAGTGTTAATCATTACTATTATTTTCAATATAAATACTACTATGATTAAAAAAAAAAAAAAAAAAAAACTTTCATTTTAAAAAAATGTTTAAAATTTATTACTTTTCTGTAATAAAATTGCATTTTTACAGAGTTAAATATGTAAGAATTTGAGCCTGTGAGAATCGAAAATTTGATTTTACATCTTTTCATTTATGCGTCGTTTTAAGCCAGTCTTTGGAAAGACCTAAAATCGCTTAACTGAATTTTTTATTAAAGATGCTTTTATTTTTATTCGTTTATTTTTACTTCAGAATTAATGCATCATAAAAGATACTCGTAAATGACAATATACGTATAACGAAAAGGAATAGCAATACAATAACACAATATCAGTAATTCTCAGTGTATTTCAGTAGTAAAATTTATTTAATATCACAATTTCAGTATTAGTAAGATAAAGTATATACATAATAATAGGAAATGTACATAACAGTAGCAACTGAATGCATTTTAGCATTTATCTCTTCCAATTACATAAATTTACGAGAAGTATCTAATTTGGTTCTCTATAGAGATTGAAATCCATTTCAGATTCTGCACTAGGACTAATTTAAATGACTCGCTTCATATACATTAAATGTATTTAATGTTTTTATTTATACTTGTTTTCAGAAAGAGAAAGCCTAATTTTTACTTTCTTCTATATTCAATTAAAGAAAGTATTGGATAGGGTAGGTGCTCCAGTGATTGGCATGCTCCAGTAATAGACATCTATCCCGAAATAATTAAGAAATAAGAAAAATAATAAAATCATATATTTCACATATAAGAATTTTAACATTTTATGTCAAATACTGGAACATAGGGTGCTAATAACTGGTAAAATAAATAACTAGAAGTGTCAAACACTGGAACATAGGGGGCCAATTACTGATAAAGTGAAAAACTGGCAGTGTCAATTACTGGAACATTAAGTGGGTGTCAAATAAAAATTCATACCAAAAAAAAAAAAAAAAATTGTTATCAAATGTATATATTTTAACATATATGTGGTTCTGAATGTCTTTCGTGCCATATGAAGTAACTTAAGATTTCTAAAAATATTTTCTCATGACTAGAACATTAAAAACATCAGAGATTGCTCTAAAAGTGTCGATCACTAGTGCACTTACCCTATCTAAATAAAAAAAAAATCGACTTCCGGTTTTTGATAATTTTTTTTCCAGTTTCGTTTTTTTTTTTTTTTTTTTTTTTTACACGTTTTGAAGCGTATTGAATGCGATTTGACAAATTTTAGAAAATGATCGCCTGTGTGTGCGCTCGTGACAAATTTTTTGTCAACTCTAGCTCGGGAACTGATGTCTAGAATTTCATACAAAAATATATTTAGTTACACTTTGACGTAAATCGGTGCGTTGGAGCTTCTAGTGCCTATCATTCAGCAGGTGGCGCTGTTATTCCTTTTTATCTTAATTTCAATATGACAGAATAGAACATAATATCGTATGTGCATGTGTAGGAGCATCGCTACCCACTTAGAGATCCTCATTAAAATGTGTAAATAATAAAGACGTATAAAGTTTACATAAAACTAGTATGTTGTGTCCACCACAAGACTTCCTTCTATATTTTCCTGTACAAATTCACTCAGTAACAATATTAACTAGTATGTTGTGGCCACCACAAGACTTTCTTCTATATTTTCCTATACATATTCAATCAGTAACAATATTAAAAAAAAAAAAAAAGATTTTTTTTTTCTTTTTTTTTTTTTTTTTTTTTTTTTGTGAAAATTAATACATATTCAATCACTAACAATAATTAAAAAAAAAAAAAAAAAAAAAATCGAATTTTTTTTCTAAGTTTTTTTTTTTTGTTAAAAGTAAAAAAAATCGATAACTTTGTTTTAAATTATCACAGATTTATGGTTCAACCATTCGTTTTAAAGGTATTGACGAGATCTTTCGAATGATACCCATCTTCAAAATTTAACCCCCCCGGGGGGGTACTTCCCCCCCAGGAGGGGAACCGATGCCCCCCATGCACAATTTTTTTTTCCTAGTTAACTACTACTATCATCAATAATTCAAATTAATTTTACAATCACAAGTTTAAAATAACTCTCATTATGCCCATTTATACGGAATTTTGTCCTATGCTGACATGTTAAAAATTTGCATAAAATGCGATTACAGCGCCACCTGTTGAGCTATTGATCCCCAAATCTAATGGGCACCAGTTCATGTCAGGGTGCAACTAAATACCAAGTTTGGTTAAATTTCATTCATATGTTCGTGAGATACAGCGTCCACAAAAAAATGATACAGACAGACAGACAGACAGACAGACAGACACACAGACACACAGACACACAGACAGACATTTTCTAAAAACTATCAATTCGTGTTCAGGACATCCCAAAACGTGTAGATCCGTCAAAAAACGGAGGTCGAAAATTTTCGCGAATCCAATACTTTCTCTATATTACATATAGAAGAAAGTAAAAAAATAAAAAAATAAATAAATAATGCGTTTTTTTTTTTTTTTTTTTTTTTTTTTTTGTTAAAAGTGGGGGGGGGGAACGGATGCCCCCACATGCACAATTTTTTTTTTCTAGTTAACTACTACTATTATCAATAATTCATATTAATTTTACAATCACAAATTTAAAATAACTCTCATTATGCACATTTATACGAAATGCTGTCCGATACTGCCATGTTAAAAGTTTACATAAAATGCGATCACAGCGCCACCTGTTGAGCGATTGATCCCCAATTGTAATCAGCACCAGTTTATGTCGGGGACCAACTAAATACCAAGTTTGGTTAAATTTCATTCATTGGTTCGTGAAATACATCGTCCACAAAAAAGTGATACAGACAGACAGACAGACGTTTTCTAAAAACTATCAATTCGTGTTCTGGACATCCCAAAACGTGTAAATCCATCAAAAAACGGAGGTCGAAAATTTTCACGAATCCAATACTTTCTCTACATTACATATAGGAGAAAGTAAAAAATTGCAGCGTTTGAGAAAATATTTTATGACTGAAATAGGAGTAATCAAAATAAGGACTTATTCCTTTGGTTTTCTAACTTTTAAAATGTACTTTGTGTGTTTTATAAAAAAAAATTTTTAATACCAATTAAAAATTTATAAAATACATGCCACACAAACTCAGTGCTAGAAATACAGGGTTGTACAGAAATCAGACTGTTGTGGTATTTTTCGGTCCAACACATGTCTTCTCGGGAAAAGCTGCCTGTACAGTCTTGCGGGTTCCGGGGCATCCCATTCGCCAGGCCATACACCAAATGCATGCCCGCCTTTTCCTGATTTCTGTATGTCGTCATGCCTGCTGAAATCCACGGTAGGGTAGAAATGACGATGTGTAAAAAAAACGCGCACTTCATACTTTCCATTACAGCGCCCTGTAGCGGTCACCGCTTGCTCTCCGCCCATGCATTGTATGGTGAAAATGGCTTGTTTAGGTGTTTTCTACCACCCCTTAAATTTTTTCCCATGAGTTTTGAAACACCCTGTATATGTAATATATATATTTACAAAAAAAAAAAAAAATCTTATAACATTTTATAATACAGAACAAGAAGAAGACTTGTAGCAACTTAAATGAATTTTTATTGGCTTATCCTTTCATATAAAATCTAAAAGAGAGTTATGTAAGCGTGTAGAAAATATATTTATTTTTTATCATGAAATACATAAATGTACATTTTATATATATAATACATATATAAGGATAGAAAGAATTAAGATATTAAATAATTATTTTATTATTTTAAACTAAAAATTGTATGATAATCTAAAGAAAATTCCATTGAAAGTTCATAATTTCAAAATAATTCTGAAGTATTTCTCTGTAAAATATGTTTAACTGTAAGATATTTTCATAACGCAAAAGTCAGAGAAATATACAGGTTTTAGGCAGAAGTAGCTGAATAGAATACAATTCTGCAGTTGGTTGTGGTACAATAATGCATAGTAATTAATCCTGGATTTCTGGGACCTAGAAAACTGCCAATCATAAAGTTAAGAGCCCTCTTCACTCACCGCCGCCGGAAGCCGAAATTATTGTTATTCAATGGGAAATTTTTCTTTTCAAATAACTTATTAACTAATACATATTTTTAAATTCTGTTTTCACATTCTGAAAGTTCCCAGCTGTTAAATTGACGCACCTTTTCTAAAATATTATTTTTTTAATTTTTTATATTTTATTTTAAAGCTGCAAAATACGAATTTTCAATATGTGAAATTTTTTCATTTTGCAATTTCGAAATAAAATATTAAAAATTGAAAAATTACATTTTTAAAAAAGGTCCGTCCATTTAACAGTTGGGAATTTTCTGAATGTGAAAACAGAATTTAAAAATATGTATTAGTTAATAAGTTATTTGTAAAGAAAATTTCCCCATTGAATAACATTGGCTCGGGCTTCCGGCGACGGTGAGTGAAGAGGGCCGTTAATAATCAATGAAAAAGTATTGGAGGAAATTAGCCCTCTGGCAGCTCGCACCAAAATTAAGACTTTATAAGGGGCTGCAACGCAGAAATCAACACTTTTTTGCGTATAGCTTAAGTACAAATTTCTATATATCTTCTATTAATAAATTAAATTACGGTCTTCTGCCCTAGCTGGAGCGTAGACAATTTTTTTCATCTGTGGGAACAAAAAATCATCTATAACCACGCAGTTTGGGACCCACAGTAAGAGACCAATGTACCAATGCTTAATTTATTGAACTCGTGAATCCATAGTGAGACAACTCTATGGCTACACGTTTTGAGTAATGTCTCATTATATATATATATATATATATATATTCCCATTTAATTCTATTAATTCTATAAATAGTTTTTTTTTTTTTTGTTGTTGTTGTTTGTTACCATTATATTACGATCTATTATAATGTGATGATACTAGATTGTTTTGTCCATGCTTTTTATTAACCCTCTAATTTTAAAATTTTCAATGTCTCGGAAATAACTCCTATTAACTTTTTCAATATATTTTGCCTTGTATGAGGCATCACTTCCATATATGGTTGTTTGTTAATTAATTGGGGTCTTCCTTCCTGTTGTACAATCATTGTAATGATGAATTATTATTATTATTATTATTATTATTATTATTATTATTATTATTATTATTATTATAAAATGCCTGGAAGGAACAGATGAGTAAATGAGCAAAGAACCACATTCGGAAATGAAGCCTTATACAAGGCAAAAGATATTTAAAAAGTTAATATGAATTGTTCATGAATAATTGATGGATGAGATCATATATAGTAAATAAGATCAAAGAATAACACAATAATAATAATAATAATAATAATAATAACTGAAAGAAGAAATAGGAGCAGAGGCTACCATGGCTTAAGATGGGTGGAGGGGATTAAACAAGTTTCCCAGACGCTCAACTTTCTCCAAGCCCTCTGCTAGACCATATGGTAACAAAATATAAAGTTAAAATGAAGATAGTAATTAATTGAGGGGGGGGGGGCAAGCAAAAAATAATTAAAATGTAACGAGAAATACGTTAAAGATTTAATTAACATAGTATTTATATGACTATAAAGTAGAGAAATTAGTATTTCACTTAAAATTAGATTTGAGACTATTTACGAGTCAAATACACTTGTTAAAACCAATTTCAATTAAGTACAATAATTTAATTATTATCTTAAACTCCTTCATTAATAAACTTATATTTTTTAACAAATACAATTACGGTGATGTTAATTTAAACTTATGTTACGTACGAAATATCTTAACCTTCATTTTAAAGCTTAAATAGTTTATTAAACTCATTAATGTTATATAGTAGTGCTAATTATATTATAATCGTTATAATATATTTTAATTCAAATAAATTTGTTGTATGAAATACATAAGATCAAAAATTGTGTATTGAAAAGCAGCAAATCTTATTATTAAGTTCAACAACACATCCAACCAAACAAGCCAAAATACCAACCTACCTCCTTCATCAAATCCTTTGCCAATCCATCCTCCTTCATCTTTTTATTATCTTATATATATTTACAGTTGTCCCCACTTAATCGGGTAACGGATAATCGAATACCCCGCTTATAAGAATATAAATTTATAGAACCAATTTTTTTCCCATAGAAGTAGTGTTAAATTTCCTCGTTTAAAGAAATATTTTTTACAACGCCACCCCGCTTAATCGCATAAACACTCAAAGTTTCTTAAATAAAATACCTCTATTTCTGGGCAAATTTTTCCTCATATTCTCAAAAAAAAAAAAAAAAAAACGTTCTTCTTTTAAAAACCTTTCATAACTAAGGCATGCCCTATAAACATGAGACTGTATTCCTGCCGAGGTGATAAAATTTGTTTTGCAAAAGCCAAATTTATAAAATCAGCAACTGATAAAATCAGCAACTTTTGAAAGTTTTTAGATGATTGAAATAACACTTTATGAACTCATAGATGTGGATAAAGATGGAGACACAGAAAGAGATGAAGAGTTTAATCTTCTAATAAAATCTTTAAATGAAAGCGATAAAGAGCAAGCAGTCCTCCTCCAATGATAAATGAAGTTGCACAATCCTTTAATATTATTCATCGCCATTTTGAGTCTCATAGAAGCGATTAAAATAGACTTATGTGCTTTAAAAAAAAAGAAATCGAAAATTTTTTCGATTTCTATGTCAAAGTATTCATTCATAACTGTTTTTTTTTTTTTTTTTTTTTTTTTTTTTTTTTGCTTTTTTTTTGTTTTTTGTTAAAAATAAAATTATAAGTACACTTCATTTAGTAAATTGCATTTATAAATTACTATAATATTTTAACTTAGTAAAAGTTTGTTAAATATTTGAATAAGAAAGAGGTATCGATCATTTATCTTTTCATGTAAGCATAAAATCATTATAGTTAGTTATACATGTAATTGCGTTTCTAGTCTTCCCCGCATAATCGAATTAATATAGTTGGAACGGCAGATATTCGTTTAAGCGGGGCCGACTGTATTAATTTTAGGATATATGTTTCACTCTATATTGACTCGGCGAAACATCTTAAAGCCAAAAAATAAAATAATTCTTTCCAAATAACAAAAAGAGGATACATTTCATTTGTAAATGCAACATTATCTATTACTGCAGTTGGAGAAAAAAATGAAGATTTTATCATTCGTTCTTCCTTTTCTTTCAATTTTCTTTTTTATTCATCGTAAACCAATTTCACGCAAGGGAATTTGACAGAAACCCATCAAAAATACGGAAATAAAAAGAAAATATGAGACCTAAAAGCCTTTAGAAAATTCTTAGACGATGGAATGGCTAAAATATATTTGAAATTCGGAGAGAATATTTCGGCAGTTTCAAATTCAATACCAGTAAATGTGTCCTATTTTCATACGCTCTTTCTTCTATTTCCAGAACGCGATGTTAATGTTTTCTGACCATTTGCCTAAAAATTCAGAATTCAAATTTGTGGATAGAATATCAATACATGTTTAATTTCGCAAAGAAAAAAAAAATATTTATATTGACCACTCAGAGTAGAAAATACCACATATTATTTACAAGTATTCCTTTTCTTAAAATGTCCCGTTTCTTTACAATTTTTAGACAAACAAATGCATAGTAAATTATAAATAAATAGAATTTTATACAGTATTAAATTTTTTCTAATGTAAATATGCATAATAGTCATTTTGAGAAGGGTAAAATTATTATCAAACAATACTTGAAAATCAGAGTTAAAATCGACAAATATTAAAGAAAATATAGCATTATTATTGACAGAATATTGACATTATTGACAGTGTCATCAAAATTACATAAAAATTCTCACAATTTTGTTTTAGTTTTATTATTAACTAGCAGGCTACGCCCGCTTCGCTGGTCACTATATTTAAATGAATTTTCAAGAGAATTGGATCAGTACATTACATTTTTTACATTACATTACAAATAAAAACTTAAAAAAAAAAAAAAAAAAAACACTGAAATCGCTTTAGATTTCGCTTCTTTGAGTACCCGTTGCCTAAGGCAGCTCATTTTTCTACCCGTACTGCATCGGGTCCAGTTTCCCACTGTCTACAGAAAGGTCTTTCCCGGGCACTTCAATCTGGGTATTTATCGACGACTTGTATATTTTCTGTTATTTAAGAACTACGATTTTAAAGATGACTGTATCTCAGCATCTATTATATATTTTAGTTTTTGAACCATGTGTTTTATAGCCCCAGTTATTTACACTATATTACGATTTGATTCCGACCAGTGCAATAAAATAAAATAAAAATGTAGATTTTCTTTTAAAAGGAATTAAATACATGAAAAACGAATTTTAATCAGTTTATCCTTTCTACTATAAACTACCATTTTTTTCACCCAATAAATATTATAAATAATAATAATAATAATAATAATAATAATAAAAAAAAAAAAAAAAAAAGATTTTTCTCTTAAAGGAATTAATTAAAAAAATGAAAAATAAAAAGTTTATAAAACTTATACATAAGCGTAACAATTTATTTCTATTGAATTACCATTTGATTTTCAATAAATATAATAATAATAAATAAATAAATAAAAGAAAATCGCCTTCAAATGAATGTATTAAATAAAAAATGAATTGCATAATAGCCGTTGCTAAGTTACGCAGACGATTACAATCGAAGAATAAATTCATGAAAAATGAAGCATTAAAGCCAATATTTAAAATCGAAAAAAACGTTAATTTAAAAAATTCAAATTCGAAATTCAAAAAAATCTCGATGAGGTGCACATCTGCAGGTCCCCAGGCACCTATATGCCAAATTTGGAGGCTCTGTGATTAGTAGTGTGAGCACCAGAGCGCAGATACACACACAGACACTTCTCTTTATTTATATAGAAAATATATTACTTTGCATTACTTAATTACTATTAGTCATGAAAATCATAAAGAAAAATGCAGTTTTAGAAGATACAGTGCATTAGAATTGTATGTAAAAATTGTTTCATCTACGTAGATCGCTGCCGTGGATATTCTATTGTTTCCTACAGTTTTCTTCTTGTCAAATATTGTGACAGTCTAGATTATTTCCTCGCCAATTCGCTCTTTTTATTTCCATTTGGATTTCTACAAAGTTTTTTATCAAAGTCAAAAAACCTGAAAATTCTTTTTAACAACCGTTCTCGGAATACAGACGAAATCCCCACTGGACAAAAGCCCCACCTACGCCGGACGTAGCATAATCCCCGTATGCATCGGACAAAAGCCCCACTTAGCCTGGACAAAGGCTCTATGTATCAATGTATCAGAAATGATATTTTGGATAAAATTAACATTTCAAAATTGAACTCGTGGTAAGATAAATTATACAATAAAATCTGTTACTTTTTACTTTCTTCTATCTTCAATAGAAGGAAGTATTGGATTCGTAAAAATTTTCGATTTCGGGTTTTTGATGGATTTACACGTTCTGAGAGCTGTAGAACACGATTTTACCATTTTTAGAAAATGTCTGTCTGTCTGTCTGTCTGTGTGTGTGTGACAAAATTTTGTGGCAACTGTATCTCTGGAACTACTGCACAGAATTTCATACAAATTGGTATGTAGTTGCACCTTGATATACATTAGTGCCTATCAACTTTTGGTAAAAATCGTCTAACAGGTTGCGTTGCCATCCCGCTTTTTCTAAATTTTTAACAGGGTGATATAGGGCAAAAATTTTCAAGATGGGTATCTTTCGAAACGTCTCATCAGTACCTTTAAAACGAATGGTTGAACTATAAATCTGTGATAATTTATAACAAAGTTATCGATTTTTTTTACTTTTTACGAAAAAAAAACTTAGAAAAAAAATCTTTTTTTTTTTTCTCCCCCCTTAATTTTATCAAACTCCCACGGTTTCCGTGTTCTGACAAACTTAAACTAATTTTTGCTTTTTTCCCCTAATTTTGTCAAAGTCCTACGGTTTCCGTGTCTGACAAACTTTAACAAATTTTCACATTTTACCCAAAATTTTGTCAAAGTACCACTTTTTTTTTTTCTTTTCTCTCCCCTTAATTCTATCAAACTCCCACGGTTTCCGTGTTCTGACAAACTTAAACAAATTTTTGCATTTTTCTCCCAATTTTGTCAAAGTCCCACGGTTTCCGTGTTTTGACAAACTTAGAATAATTTTCACATTTTACTCAAATTTTGTCAAAGTCCCACTTTTTTTTTATTTTTTTTTATTATTGTTACTGAGTGAATTTGTATAGGAAAATATAGAAGAAAGTCTCGTGGTGGCCGCAACATACTAGTTTTACTAGAAACTCGTTGTGTTTGTTCATGTTTTATAAAAGCTATTACTTGTTTTCATATCTGTACTAAAGTCTTCACGGGTTATTGTTAATTTAGTTATAAATTAATTCTTTTTGGTTAATGTGGATTTCGATGGCATTTACTTTTCTATTATTCTTAATTTTACTATATTAATATATTTATACACATATATTAATACGCAAAAATGAAATTTGTCGTACATTTTTACATATTAATTAAAGGAGTAGAGGACTGAAAGTAGTATCGTTCAAAAGGTATGTTTATGTGAGTTTGAGGAAAAAAAAATTATTATTCTGTTATGATGTCAAGATAGTATTCAGAAATACCTTTATTTATCAAAACTATGGACATCTGTCAAAAAAAAAAAAAAAAAAGAAAGAAAGAAAGAAAAAGAAAGAAAGAAACTGTATTAAACAGTAAGGAATAATAAAACGAAATTTCTTTAAAATAAAAAAAAATAAATAAATATAAAATAAGAAATTGACAATTCTTTCCATATCACTCCCCTAGATGTTGGCAACTCTCGCTCTCTTTCTTTAAAGTGCAAATGATATCTCTACAAAGTTCCATAGTAAACTGTAGAAGTATAACATAAGAACTGCATTTTTCTTTTCAGTCTGCCCCCAAGGTCCCTCCCTAGATGTATGTAACTCTGAATATAAATATATATATATATATAAATAATGAGAACTTATAATTATATGAAACAAAGTAAAATCCAAATAAATAAAACAGAAATAAAAAGATGGAGCAGAGATCGCTACGGCTTAAGATGGGTGGAGTCGGTTAAATCATTTATCGGGTGCCCAACCTTCCTAAAATTCTTTTCAAAACCAACAAAGGAAACAAGTAAAAATGAACATAATTACAGCCCTATTTAATATGTATGTACGTATTAGAGTGAGTGATAATTAAACAAAATTTCACTGAAATTTGTTTAAAAACGAAAAAAAAAAAAAAAAAAAAAAAAAAACTCATATGCCCTCCAGTTTTCATAATCTGTAGAAATTTGATATAAAAACTATAATACATTCCCCCCCCCCTCTTTTTTTATACCATAACTTAATAAAAACATGTATTGTTTTAATCTATCTTCCAAAAGGATAATTTTAAATCGCCATATCCTAAGCAAAAGAATGACATCTTACATGCATATACTAATATCATATATTTAAAATCTACATAATAATGCTTCACAAATATATAATATCGAATGAAACATTTTTTTTTTTTTTTTTTTTAAGATTTATCTAAAAACTTCTAGCAAAAAAAGATAGTGATACATTTTTAAAATGTTTTTATTTTACATATTGTAATTTTAAATAAATCTACGTAAATAATTTTTTTCTTTAAATATTATATATATATATATAAGATAAAATTTAAATATATGGGGGAGTAAAACTTGAATTATTAAATAAATAGAACTAGAACAAAGTTTTTATAAACCAATGCGCAAAAGCAGCAAAAGGAAATACAAAACTATAATAAATAAGCAAAATAATCAAATATTTCGTCAGAAACTTCTCATATTCCTTTCCCTACATGGGGGAGCTCCCCTGATGAAGGCCCTCGTGTGTTTTGGGATTAAATTTTCACCTGGTTTTGATTATTTTGCTTATATATATATATATATATATATATATATAGTAATACAATAATATCAGTGCAAAAAATTTTTGAAATTTAAAGATGATTTAACTTCAGTATTAAAACAATTATTCGGATCATAAGCGAAGACTACCCAAATCAAATCAAAAAAGAATTAAAGAAAAATATAAATGAATACATAGAAACTTGCAAAATAAGTGATAAAAGTAGTTCAAACTGATCATTAAATTGCAAAACACTGAATGAAAATTGAAATAGTGTTATAATTAATAATAATAATAATATATTGTTGCGTACTTGGGGGTTCGTGAGTTGTCTGAGAATGAAAGGCCAAACGTACAAAAATTCAGTAATTTATTCACAGAAAGTTCCAGAAAAATACAGGTCTATAAACCAAGTATCAGCTTCAATTCAAACAGTAAACACAGCTTAAACAACAGCTGTCAATAGCAAATCCACAGTACAAACTGTATACCAATAACACTTGAAGCAAGTCTCTCTCAAAGAGGCTTAAGAGCAATGCAAGCACTAGCGAAGCTAGCGGAGATCTGAACTGAACTGAACTGCCCTTGGCGAGGAAGCGCTCCTTATATGCTGTTCCATGGAGCCCAGATTTTTCGAGAAAACTCTAGAAAGTGGTCAACCAATCAACTTACAGCTTCCATATTTGGTATATCCCATATAAGGATTTTCTCGCCAAGGTCGCCAAAAAAATCGCCAAGGTGGGAAAAAGTCGCCAACTTTGGCGCCAAATCCATTACGTGCATTACTGGGGCTTTCTAATGCGTTTTTAAGGGAAAATAAGGCTATTTCAACGCTAAAACGACTAGAAATGCACAAAATTAGCACTTTATGAACTTACTAAGCCTCTTTGAAAGAATTTATACAAAAATAAACACAATTATTTACAATTTTGTAACACTGCCCCCCTCCCAAGGACTGCACGTCCCGGGCAGTGCAACCCTTGGTCAAGAGGCGAAACTAAACAAATTTACACAATCTAAAACACAAAAACTAAGTTGCACATAAAGATAACATAGAAATATAAATTAAGTGGGAAATATTTACAAAATTCACAAATATGTACAAATATTTATATACAAATATTTACAGTGCGCATGCGCAAATTTTACAAGTATTTACATTTGAAATTTTAATTTTACCGTTACTTGTGGTACTTGGCTAGCCTATTATAGTGCACCACCTTCGGTTTTGATGAAGGTGTTTTAGTGATCCGCACCACTACATCATTCAGCCTTTTTAAGACTGTGTATGGTCCGTCCCAGCTGCACTGTAACTTGGGAGAGAGTCCTTTGCGTCGAACAGGATTCCACAACCAGACCTTCTCTCCTTCCTGAAACTCATGTTGCGTAGCCTTTAGATCGTACCTTGTCTTCATTTTCTCCGTTGCCATGTTAATCCGCTCCCGAGCAAAGTTGTGTACGTCCTCAAATCGTGCCTGGAGATCTTGGATGTACTCCTCGGGCGATGAAGGCGCATCGGGTGGACAACCAAACAGGAGATCACAAGGGAGACGAAGTTCACGTCCGAACAGCATCTGGGCTGGAGTATAGCCGGTGGTTTCATGGACAGCACTTCGATAAGCCAGCAGGAACAATGGCAACTTCAAGTCCCAATCTTGCTGGTTCCTTGATACTAGAAGGGAGAGGTTATTCAGGATGGTACGATTGAACCTCTCGACCATGCCGTCCGACTGGGGATGTAAGGGTGTTGTCCGGGTTTTGTCTATGCCGAGTAGTTGACACAGTCCTTTGAAAACATCAGAGGTAAAGTTCCTACCTTGGTCGGTATGAAGTTGTAGGGGCGTGCCGTACCTTGACACCCATTGCTGCACTACGACCTCTGCGACTGTGCATGCCTCTTGATTGGGAATGGGATATGCCTCAGGCCACTTGGTGAAATAGTCCATCACGACGAGGATGTATTTATTTCCACTGGAGGTCCGTGGCAAAGGACCCAAGATGTCGATTGCAATTCGTTCAAATGGTGCTCCCACGTTATACCGTTGCAGTCTCCCTCGACTTCGTTTCTGCGGGCCTTTACGTGCCGCACAAGCATCACAGGATTTACACCATTTCTCCACATCCTCCTTTGCCTTGCACCAGTAGAAGCGCTCCCGAACTTTCTGCAGAGTCTTCATTACCCCAAAATGGCCTCCGGTAGAGCTACTATGCAGTTGTTCTAAAACAGCTGGAATTTTTGATCTTGGTAATAAAATCTGCCATCTGAAGCTTTTCCCATCATCAGATTCCCACTTTCTGCATAATACGCCGTTTCTGATATGAAGAGAGTCCCAAAGTGCCCAATAACTTTTCGTAATGGGACTAAATCTGGAAATGCCCTGCCAGGTAGGTCTGTTGCTGGTCGTCTCCTTCAGCTGTAATATTGGCTTTATGTCAGGATCTTCCAACTGGGATTTTCTAAGTTCTTCGTCACTCCATGGATCGGGATCTTGATCTGATGGTGTTGAGACAGTAACTTGGCAGGCAACCGGATTTATCGGCAGGTATTTCTGTTCGGCTCTAGAGCAATACTTGCAGCTTTCCGAGCAGGGCTTCCGTGACAAGGCATCTGCATTACCATGTAGAGTCCCTTTACGATGACGTATCTCGAAGTCATATTCCTGGAGGCGTTGTATCCACCTGGCAATCTGTCCTTCCGGGTTCTTGAACTGGAGCAACCACGTTAAAGATGCATGGTCAGTCCGGAGCAGGAATCTTCTGCCATAGAGGTAATGATGGAAATGTTCTATGGCTTTTACGATGGCGAGTAGCTCTTTCCTGGTGGTACAGTAATTTCGCTCCGGTTTAGACAGGCATTTACTCCAATAGGCAATGACATGTTCTTGACCATCAATTTCCTGCGACAGAACAGCACCGACACTCTCATGGCTGGCATCTGTATCAAGTATGAACTGTCTGTCGGGCTGTGGATATGTCAAGATAGGCGATGATGTTAAGGCCTCTTTAAGTCGCTTGAACGCTTTTTCACATTCATCTGTCCACAGGAACTTCTGTTTGGCTTCCGTCAGCTTGTGCAGTGGTCTGGCAATATTTGAGAAACCCTTGACAAACTTCCTGTAGTAAGTGCATAACCCCAGGAAACTTCGTAGTTGGTGTACATTTTCAGGGCGACTCCAGTTCTCGACTGCAGAGATCTTCTCAGGATCAGTTCTCACACCTTCGGCAGAGATGATATGGCCGAGGTAGCTCACTTCACGACGGAACAAGTTACACTTGCCTGGATTCAATTTGAGGTTAGCCATTCTGAGTTTCTCCAGCACCTTTCGGATGTTTCGTAGATGGTCTTCAAAGGTGCGCCCCACAATGATAATATCATCCAAATACACCAGACAGGCTTCATAGGAAAGTCCTTTTAGCACTGTCTCCATCAGGCGTTCGAAGGTGGCAGGTGCATTACATAATCCGAATGGCATAACTTTAAATTGCCACAGTCCTTGTCCCGTGGTGAATGCAGTCTTCTCACGATCATCAGGATGTAATTCTACTTGCCAGTAACCGCTCTTCAGATCCAACGTCGAGAACCATTTATTGCCAGCAAGTGTGTCTAATGTGTCGTCAATTCTGGGAAGAGGGTAACTGTCTTTCTTCGTGATGTCATTCAAACGACGATAATCCACACAAAATCTTGTTGAACCATCCTTTTTTCGCACCAGTACTATGGGAGAGGCCCAAGGACTCGTTGATGGCTCGATGACGTCATTGTGCTGCATTTCATTTAGAAGTTCAGTGACCTCTTCCTGTTTAGCAAAAGGAAGTCTTCTTGGATGTTGTTTGATTGGAGGATGATTTCCTGTATCAATTCTGTGCTGGGTGATGTTCGTTCGCCCGACGTCTTCAGGTGTTCGAGAAAAAAGGTCTTTAAATTCTTGGAGTAGCTTCTCCGCAGCGCATCTCTGTTCCTTTCCTAACTCTGCATTCTTGAGTAGTTCCGTTGTTAATTGCTCAGAAGACTTGGATTCGGTTGATTGCATGGGGCGGTTTATGCATGTTACAGGAGTGCAGGCTGCTAACACTTCATCCTTCTTCACTGTTCGGACCTTATCGCTGATGTTTGCGACTCTCACAGGTATAGTACTCTTTGAGAGATCAACTAGAGATGAAGCTACCAGAACTCCTCTTGGGCTATTGTCGGTATTCGGGTATTCAATCAGTCCATAGCGGAAGTATTGCTTTGTAGGTGGTGTTCCTGAAACTATTGTCTCTGTGTGTGGGGGGATGGAGATTTCAGACTTGGCTGTTATCTGGCAGATTGTCTGAATGTCTTGATTTTCAGTGTTGAACACAGCGATGTCTTCCGAACTCGAATGCAGTTCATTATTCTTGAAGTCCAACTGAAAATTAAATTTTCTCAGGAAATCAATTCCAATGATTAAAGGATCTCTTATATCAGCCACATATGCCATATGATGGTAACTGGCATTCCCAAAAGTGATGGCCAAGTTCATTTTTCCATATATTTTGATTTCGTCTCCGGTCACAGTCTGGAGTTTAACGCAGGGCGGAGTCCAGATGATCTTCTCTTTTAGTTCTTGAGCCAAATCCGTTCTAATGATGGTCACGTTGGCTCCCGTGTCCAGAATCATCCGGCAGGTGGCGTTGTTGACTTGGCCATAGACGTGAAGTCCATTATCGCCGCCACTCATCGATGAAACATGAAATACTGTAAATTGGGGCTCTTTAATTTTAGGCAACCTCCGCCCCGCGAGATGGCCTCCTCTTAGTTTCCCTGCAGTGATGGTGAAGCCGGGTGATTTCCTATAGTTGGTCGTACGGGGCAGTTCCTCTTCACATGACCATCCCCTCCACAGCCCCAGCACTTTATCTTCCGATCCTTTTTTTTCCATATTATTTTCCAGGCTGCGCAATCTCTTTAAGATCTCTGCGAAACTTCTCTTCATTTCATTCTCATCAGCAGGCGTATCATTTAATGAGACTGCTCTTATGGTATGGCGGTCTTTACGGGAGGCTTGTTGGGCTGCCTCTATCCTAAGTGCGTAGCCTAAAGCTGATTCTACGTCTCTGATGTTGGAGAGTCTCAGCGCTTTTTGAATTTCTGGATCCCGAACAGCATCGATAAAGTACTGAAGAGCTAAGTCGTTTCGAGTGTCAGCTTGACAGTCTGAGAATGCTAGGTGTGACAATCTCTGAATGTCCGCTGCCAGCTCTTGCAAACTTTCGCCCGTTTTCTGGTAACGGGACTTTAGCTGGAGGCGACTATAGTCCTTAGAACACTTCTCTCCGAACCGTAGCTCCAGTGCTCTAGTCAAGGCCTCGAAGTCGTTCCTTTCTTCTTTAGAAACATTTCTCAGGATCTCGGCTGCATCTCCCCGTAATGCTGCTGCTAAGTGGACCGACTTGGCGGTAGAGTCCCAGCCGTTAGCTTCAGCTACGATGGAAAACTGCGTCTTATATACATGCCAGGAGGAACTGCCGTCGTAGGTAGATAGCTTAATAAATTCGTGATTCTGGTTTCTTCTCTCTTTCCTTTCAGTTTCCTGGGGCTTGGATTCTAACTTTTCTTCGAGATTCCGAATCTTGCTCTGCAAATCATTCCCTATTACCTCTCCGCTCCACTCTTCTCTCATTTTCCTCTCAAGATCTTCCTCCATTCTCTTAAACTTGCTTTCTATCTCTGAAACCTTTCCTTTCAGCTCCTGATCAAAGTTTTCTTTAAATTTCTCCTCAAAATTCTCTTCTATCTTCATAAATCTCTCTTCAAAATTCTTTTCCACTTTCAAAACTTTCTCTTCAAAATTTTCTTCTATCTTTATAACTTTCTCTTCAAAACTTTCTTCTATCTTTATAACTTTATCTTCTATTCCATCCATTCTATTTTCCATCACCGTTAATTTACTCTCTATTGATTCTTTCGCCGTTGAAAGCTCTCTCTTCATCTCATCTTGATTAGCTTTAATTTCTTCGGTCAAACTGGCTTCCATCTTTTCCTGAACTGCTTTCATTTCCTCTTGTGCTACCTTCATTTCTTTCATCTCTTGACTCAGGCTATCTTTCATCTCTCTCTGCGATGCTTCCATACTTTCTTTCATCTCTCTTTGCGATGCTTCCATCTTTTCCTGTCCTGTTTCCATTTTCTCTATCAATCCGGTTTCCATCTTTTCCTGTCCGGCTTTCATTTCATTTATCTGGGTAGCTAAGGCTTCTAGAAGTTTTTTCATCTCTTGCTCCATAGCCCTCGTTATCACCATTCACAGACAATCCCGCTTCTGACACCAGAAATGTTGCGTACTTGGGGGTTCGTGAGTTGTCTGAGAATGAAAGGCCAAACGTACAAAAATTCAGTAATTTATTCACAGAAAGTTCCAGAAAAATACAGGTCTATAAACCAAGTATCAGCTTCAATTCAAACAGTAAACACAGCTTAAACAACAGCTGTCAATAGCAAATCCACAGTACAAACTGTATACCAATAACACTTGAAGCAAGTCTCTCTCAAAGAGGCTTAAGAGCAATGCAAGCACTAGCGAAGCTAGCGGAGATCTGAACTGAACTGAACTGCCCTTGGCGAGGAAGCGCTCCTTATATGCTGTTCCATGGAGCCCAGATTTTTCGAGAAAACTCTAGAAAGTGGTCAACCAATCAACTTACAGCTTCCATATTTGGTATATCCCATATAAGGATTTTCTCGCCAAGGTCGCCAAAAAAATCGCCAAGGTGGGAAAAAGTCGCCAACTTTGGCGCCAAATCCATTACGTGCATTACTGGGGCTTTCTAATGCGTTTTTAAGGGAAAATAAGGCTATTTCAACGCTAAAACGACTAGAAATGCACAAAATTAGCACTTTATGAACTTACTAAGCCTCTTTGAAAGAATTTATACAAAAATAAACACAATTATTTACAATTTCGTAACAATATTAACAAATCAAAATGGTAAGAAAAAAGGCAGAACTTACACATAAATTGAACAGAATTGAATAAAAATATACATGAAACATTGTGTAAAAATATCAATCAGTTCCGTACGCTGAGATGTAATCTTATCTGCATAGATATTTTCATACTGTTACTCAAGGCTAAATATAAGTTACTAGAAGACATAACCAGATAAGAAAATGCCCTCAACCGATAAGGATAATAACATGTCGGGCGGCTTAAAAGGATAATGTCACTTCAGTTTTTACCGACTTCCGAAAAATAAAAAATAAAACAAAATTAACAATTTATATTTTATTAAATCGGCAGGGCTCTTCCATTCACAATGAAGCGATTCTTTTGGTGCACCCCTTAAATATGCTTCACAACGCAATCGCTTATGTGGCAACCCCAGAATTTTATTTTATTTTTATTTATTTATTTTCTATATTTATTTTTCTGCCTTCTCTTCTAAGAGAGTAGATTGTAAAAAAATAATGATTAGATTTGGCTATATATTCAAAATTTATAAATTTTAAAGCATTGTTTGTTATGGGTGTCCTTAAATTCGGTATGTCAACTCGATTAAATCAAAGTGTCAGATAAATTCCCATTTTAAATTTACTTACGAAGAATAATCCCGTTTGACTTATCCTTTAATCCACCATAAGGATGACAGTAAAATCTAAATATCGGTTTTGAAATTTTTATACTAAGTCATGTGATTTGTACGCTAATTAATCTTTAAAAATACTGACAAACACATAAACTAATGATTGGTAGATAACTGAGCGATATCCGGTGTTTTTTCGTTAATGGGACGTCTGCACTGCATGAGTGGTTAGTTATAATGACATTTTTCTTATCAAAAGCTAATATAATAATGTAATGAATATAATTAAAACGTGTACTGAGACTAAATAGTTAATTCGTCATTTTATATATGTATGGTGTATAAAATGTGTATAATATGACAGGTGTATATATATGTATGTTTGCTTTCTTCAGATATTATCTAAATTCCTTATCATAAAATGTTAATTGAATGTAATTGATTTTGCAAATTTTTCACATAATAAATAAATTTAAAGCTTTTTACAGGTTTGCAATGAACATTTTCTACTGTACAGTCAAAAATAATTTGAACATAGCCCAAATTCTTTGGATTAAAATCATAAAAAAAAAGCAAACAATTAGTGTATTATGCAGGCAGCACTCGAATAATTAACGTCATGATACTTGAATTGCTTAAAACTTCATGAAACACACAACTTAAAATCGACCTTACAATGAACTGTCTACATCCAACACCCAAAATGATTGTACCTGAAATGCAAGTGGACCACATTTTTACCAGCATTTACACCACATGGACTATTCAGTAAAATTTTATCTGAAATGAAAAGGTGCCTAAGAAATATAATAGTGTATATTGATATTAAAATGAATTAAGAATTAATCAGAACTTTTAACACTTTTCACTTTCAGCATAGTTGTAAAGGACTGAAATCTTCTGTGTGCATGTCTTATCTGATTGTTTGCATTTTAGTTTTTGCCAATAGGATTTGAATTCTTGTCCAAAGTGATACTCTTAGTATTGTTGTAAAATATTAAACTTCTTTCCTGCATAAAATGTACCGCTGCAGTAAAAGTAGATTTACAGTCAAACTGAAAACAAGTAGTAATAGCGACAATTTGGCAATTCGGAGACGGATATGAATTTCTCGACCAAATCTGGTGAGATTGGTTATGTTCAGACAACTTTTCTAGGCGGGGCGTTCGGTCTGAGATTGTACTTCATGTGGTGATCATTGTTCTACATCAGGAAAATTCCTGGTCAGGGGTGAAATTACTTTTGCGGCACACGTAATGGACTGTTTCGAGAATATTTATTAGTTGAATAATGACTTTGGGGGATAAGAGTCACAGTTTTATTGAACTGTTTCGGAAATATTCGTTCAATTGGTAGTTTTGTTCGATATTTTCAAGAATATACGATAATTAAAGTACATTCATCAATTAGAACCTGCTTGTTTCCTTACATGAACTGCTTTCTTCATACAAGAAAGTGAACATTTTACATGATCTTCAATTACGATATAATTCATTTATATATTATCTCAAGCATTTACCGTTAAAAAGTAATATTTTTTGCATATATGTCTTTTAAAGTTCTGATCTCCCCCCCCCCCTCTTTCTTTTACATCTGTGTACGGATGATGCACTACCTCAATAAATCTTCAATGATTACTATGGTGACGTGATAAGAATACTTTTATTGCTTTTATCTTTAAAAATCGTACTTAAGTAAGTAAATCTAGTTAGCATAGGTGGACTTACTTTGCCCAGTTCTCCTTTATATACTACTTGTCATAATTTCCTACTATATTGGGTATACCACATTTATTTTAATATAAGTAAAATTTGCCGATCACCCGGCAAGATCACAGATTTTTATGCCCTAGCCACTAGTCTAACCTAACTCCGTTTCGATACATTTACTATATTCTAATTTACTGTATAATTTTATTAGTGTCAGTTTCCTATTTCAGTTCTTATGCAACTTCATAGTACTGCTAATCTAATAATTTTCCCATAATGCAAGTTTATGTGAAAAATCGCCCTAATCTGTCATGTTAAAGAAATCACAAATTTCGTGTAACTTACGAAATTTTCAAAACAGAATACACATAGTTAACAATGTTTTTGACAGCATTATAAATGATATTTTACAACAGGTCCAATATTTTTTAGATGAAAATAAATCTCATAATATGCATTTATGCGAAATTTCGCTCTGTTCTCCGATGTTAAGAAAATCGTAAATTTTGAAAAACTTTCGGAATGTCCAAAGTAGAACAATCATAATCAATGACGTTCATGTTAGTGTCATGAATGATATCTAAAAATTCATTCGTTGTCTTTGCGATGAAAATAATCCTCATAATACACATTTATGTGAAATGTTACCCTTTTCTTTCATATTAAGAAAACCGTAAACTTCCAATAACTTATGAAGTTTTCAAATTAGAAGGTTTTAAACAAACAAGGTTCTTGCCAGAATTATAAGTGATATTTTAAAACTGGTTGGTTCTCTCTGCGATCATTTGTTCTTGAGATATCGTGTACACACAGACTAACAAAATAAACACACTAACAAACTGACACCCTACGGACAGACACAACACTGATTTTTGTGATTTTTAGATTCCCCACAACTCAAAGAGTGTAAAAACATTAAAAAATAAAAAAATAATTAATAAATTAATTAAAAAAAAAAAGTCGAAATGTTTTAAGACTACCTTTTCCCGTATGATGGGGAACTAAAATGTTTGATATACACTATTTTGCTTATTTCATAATGTGTTAAATAAAGAAGCAAGTGCATATATGTTTGTATTCATATATGTTTTAGTATATAAACTAAATAATTTTTCTACAAAATATATACGTTTCTAGGTCGACACCATTTTCAAAAATTTAGAAAACTCGAGGCCCAGTTTTCTAAACAATAATGCATAAGGGGGTAAAATGAATTCACTATCATATGAGAAAGCCATTGCCGCTAATAAAGTTTCTTAATTTTGTAATACCTCATAGTTTTTTTTTAGGACTGAGGGCCTATTAGTCTCAATCTGGGATTTTTGCGTTGTCGTTTTCGATAGTTGGACGTTTGTCAAAATCATTTTTCGATAGTTGGACATTTATCGAAATCTAAAATTTATCGAAAATATAATTGAATAATTTGAAAGCGATGTTATAATTGGGAAGAAAAAAAAAAACTAATAGTCCTCCGTCCTAAACTAAATTCTGCTTTTGCCAGAATTTCATCAAAATCTTTTTTTTTTTTTTGAAAGAAAAAGAAAAAAAGAAAATTAATAATAATCAGTATCGTTACAAGCGATATCGAAAAAGTTTTTTTTTTTTTTAATTTTGAATTAGGAAATAAAAAGGGCGCGTGAAATAATATGAAATAAAAATAAGTAAAGAAATGAATTTAATGATTGAATGTTTTTGTTTTTCGGGGGCTGCTCATTCATATAAAAAATGCGTATTAAAACGAGTCGAAGAAGGAAGCGAAATAAGTATTGAGTTATATTACGATAAATACGATATATAATAGGATACGATACATTAGACCTGTCCAGGGTTAGTAGTCATTTTCGTTGAAAGAAATAGTTTGTTCGTTCGGTGCAACTTGCACATGAGTCCCGTGAGGTACAACTGTCACATTAGTCCCTTGAGGTACAACTTTCCCTTTAGTCCCGTCAGGTACAACTTGCACATTAGTTCTCTTTAATTTCCTTTTTTTTTTACTTCCTATTTGAAGAATTATATTATTCTATAAACTTCACATAAACACTCCCATTTAAAAAATTTAGATTAGATAGCTGACTTTCATGAAGGTTAAAGATAATGGGTATAGCACCTGATAATTTTTTTGATTTTCAACAATCATTTGCTTCAGGAAATGTCAGAAAAAAATTGAGACACTGCCAGAAGAGAAAACGTGCGGATTATCGGAATATTGCGCAAGTTTTTACCTTCTGATTTTTCTATCCTCTTCTAGGAAAAATGTCTACACGAAACAGTGTGGTTTCAAAGGAAAAAATAACTGTTGACAATTTCTTTAATAAAGCAAGTTTTGCTAATTTTCCTCTAGGATAATTTTACAATACTCTTTAAAAAGTTGAACATACTGTTACACATCATACTATGTTCGTCATAAAAACTAGATTGCTGTGATATCACAAAACTTTCTTCTATATTTTCCTATACAAATACAAATAGTTTAGACATATCAGAAA
Organism: Salticus scenicus; assembly: GCA_963930645.1. Classification (NCBI taxonomy): domain Eukaryota; kingdom Metazoa; phylum Arthropoda; class Arachnida; order Araneae; family Salticidae; genus Salticus; species Salticus scenicus. The sequence goes on along the minus strand of OZ005649.1, from coordinate 4,057,447 downwards.
ACTATAGCCTTAAATGTCGACAAAAAGTCGATTTTGTTTCTTGCAGATGACATTTTGGAAAATTAATTTTCTTTCTAGAATTTTTTATCATTGTTATTATTATTATTAAAAATGAAAAAAAATGCATAACTTTTTTTCAAATTATCATACATATATGATTCGACCATTCGTTTTAAAGATATTGACAAGTTTTTTTTTGAAAAATACTCATATTGGAAGTTTACATCTCCGTAGGGCTACTTTCTCCCAGGGGTGGAGAAGCTCTTATATACACAAAATTTTTTAATTTCACAATGATTGGTTAATAACAATATTTTTGATTGGTTAATAAATAATCCTCATTGTGCACATAATACGCAAATTGTTCTATGCTGCCACATAAAAAAAATATGAAAGGAAAAAGAAAAAGAAAAGAAAAAAAGATGAGAACGCCATTTGTTAAATGATATGCACCAAATATGAAGTTTAGTCGGGGTGCAACTAATTATAAAATTTCATAAAATTTTGTGCATTAATTCTTGACGTAGAGCTGTCACAAAACTTTGGTTACTGACTTCTTCATAGCTGCCAAGGTTAATTTATTCTGGAGTGTTGTTAGCCCCACCCTTTTTCACACCATAATCTTTTTAGAGTAATTTTCTTCATAATTAATCGCAGTTATGTATTGAAGAAATATTTTCTACAGGTATTACGGTGTGAAAAAAGAGCGGGACTAACAACACACCGGAATAAATTAAAAAACTTGGCATCTATGCTTCTTAAAACATATACAACCGTCAAAAGCTAATTTTGAAAATTTTTACGAATCCAATACTTGTTAATATAGAAGAAATTGAGTAGAAACAAAATAAAATCAATATTTTCTTATTTCGTCTGGATTACTATACCTATTTGCAATGAGGGATAATTTTAGGAAATTGCGCTTGTTAGCTGAAATAAATAGAATTTTAAATCAGAATTAAATTTAATGCATATAACTGTTATCAGAAGCGTAAAAATTTTGCTTTGTATTTTAAAATAGTTTTGCCTTACAAGAATGAAATCTGCGTAAAAAAAAGAATTTTGGCTACAATAATTTAATTCAAAACCCTATTCTCGTTTGTCAAATGCACGTACAAAAGAAAAATTAATTATTGGACAAAACCCAAAAGAAGGCTTCAATATACTAAAGAAAACATCGCATTTCTTAATTTTCAAATTAGAAATTGTTTGACTCCTTCAGTGAAAATTATTTCAATCCCGTCATATGGTATTTATGATTATGTAAGTGTGGGCTTTAAGGCCAATTATTTGCAATTGAAGCCTAAGCCTATAAGAACTGCCGTCGTTGGAGGGGGGTGTCTTTTTAACGGCCCTCTTCACTTACCGGCGCCGGAAGCCCGAGCCAATGTTATTCTATGGGGAAATTTTCTTTACAAATAACTCATTAACTAATAAATAATTTTAAATTCTGTTTTCACATTCAGAAAATTACCAACTGTTAAACTGACGGACCTTTTTTAAAAATGAATTTTTTTAATTTTTAATATTTTATTTTGAAATTGCAAAATGAAAAAAACTCACATATTGAAAATTCGTATTTTGCAGCTTCAAAATAAAATATAAAAAAAGAAAAAAAAAAATTTTTTTTTTAAAGGTCCGTCAATTTAACAGCTGTAGAATTTTCAGAACGTGAAAACAGAATTTAAAAATATGTATTAGTTAATAAGTTATTTGTAAAGAAAAATTTCCCATAGAATAACATTAGCTTCAGCTTCTGGCGGCCGGTGAGTGAAGCGGGCCCTTAAGTTGTCCCATTCCGTATTTACGGGAGTTTCGGAGAAAACGACGAGAAATTCCGGATTGCTCAGATAACGAGGGCGTCATCGGTCGGTTTGAATTTAACACTTCCCTCCTCTACCAGCTTCGAAAGCAGAACCGCTCAACCAATCGAGAGACGATATTTATGAAGGGTAATTAAATATTTCATTGTGTTTTTATTCCACTTTTAGGTAATTCAGAATTCTAACTGAATTGTTTGGGAAGAAAAATAAAGACAAGTCAGCAGAATAATCTGCCCAAGGGAAGAAAAAAATAATCTGGTGAGTCACTCACACGACTGTCTCTTACCCTGAAATGTACCCCTCAACCCCCCCCCCCCCCCCATTTTATTAATGCACCTACATATATATAGAACTTAATTCGGTTGTTAAAAAATAATTCTGTTTAAAAAAAATAATTTATTAAAATTATTATTTAAAAAAATTATCTTTTATGATAATGCAGACGATTTCCATATTAGAGAAATAGTATAACACTAAAAAACCAAAAAAAGTCCATTTTATTCTCTGTATTAAAAAAATACATATATACGATTTTTTTTTTTTTTTTTTTTTCAAAAAAAATTTTTTTTTTCGTTAAAAGTAAAAAAAAACTAGTATGTTGTGGCCACCACAAGACTTTCTTCTATATTTACCTATACATATTCAATCAGTAACAATATTAAAAAAAAAAAAAAAAAAAAAAAAAAAAAAAAAAAAAGTACGATTTTTTTTTCTAAGTTTTTTTTTTTTTTTTTTTTTTGTTAAAAGTGAAAAAAATCGATAACTTTGTTTTAAATTATCACAGATTTATAGTTCAACCATTCGTTTTAAAGGTATTGACGAGACCTTTCGAAAGATACCCATCTTGAAAATTTATCCCCCCCGGGGGGGTACTTCCCCCCCAGGGGGGGAGGCGATGCCCCCCCATGCAGAAATTTTTTTTCCTAGTTACATACTACTATTATCAATAATTCATATTAATTTTACAATCACAAGTTTAAAACAACTCTAATTATGCACATTTATACGAATTTTTGTCCTATGCTGCCATGTTAAAAATTTAGATAAAATGCTATCACAGCGCCACCTGTTGAGCTATTGATCCCCAAACATAATCAGCACCAGTTTATGTCGCGGACCAACTAAATACCAAGTTTGGTTAAATTTCGTTAAAAAAAAAAAAAAAAAAAATTGCGATATTTTTCTAAGTTTTTTTTTGTTAAAAGTAAAAAAAATCGATAACTTTGGTTTAAATTATCACAGATTTATCGTTCAACCATTCGTTTTAAAGGTATTGACGAGATCTTTCGAAAGATACCCATCTTGAAATTTTGCCCCCCCGGGTGGGAACTTCCCCCCCCGGTGGGGGGGCAACCGATGCCCCCACATGCACAAAAATTTTTTCCAAGTTAACTATTACTATTATCAACGAGACCTTTCGAAAGATACCCATCTTGAAAATTTACTTCCCCGGGGGGGGATTTTCCCCCCCAGGGGGGGAACCGATGCCCCCCCATGCACAAAATTTTTTTCCTAGCTAACTACTACTATTATCAATAATTCCTATTAATTTTACAATCACAAGTGTAAAATAACTCTCTTTATGCCCATTTATACGGAATTTTGTCCTATGCTGCCATGTTAAAAATTTGCATAAAATGCGATTACAACGCCACCTATTGAGCGAGTGATCCCAAAATCTAATCAGCACCAGTTTATGTCAGGGTGCAACTAAATACCAAGTTTGGTTAAGTTTCATTCATTGGTTCGTGAGATACAGCGTCCACAAAAAAATGATACAGACAGACAGACAGACAGACAGACAGACAGACAGACAGACAGACAGACAGACAGACAGACAGACATTTTTTAAAAACTATTAATTCGTGTTCTCCATATCCCAAAACATGTAAATCCATCAAAAAGTGGACTTCGAAAATTTTCGCGAATCCAATACTTTCTCTATATTACATATAGAAGAAAGTAACTAGTATGTTGTGGCCACCACAAGACTTTCTTCTATATTTTCCTATACATATTCAATCAGTAACAATATTTAAAAAAAAAAAAATGATTTTTTTTTCCTTTCTTTTTTTTTTTTTTTTTTTTTTTGTGAAAATTAATACATATTCAATCACTAACAATATTTAAAAAAAAAAAAAAAATAGAATTTTTTTTCTGTTTTTTTTTTTTTTTTTTTTTTTTTTTTGGTTAAAAGTAAAAAAAATCGATAACTTTGTTTTAAATTATCACAGATTTATAGTTCAACCATTCGTTTTAAAGGTATTGACGAGACCTTTCGAATGATACCCATCTTCAAAATTTACCCCATGCACAAAATTTTTTTCCTAGTTACGTACTACTATTATCAATAATTCATATTAATTTTACAAACACAAGTGTAAAATAACTCTTATTATGCACATTTATACGAATTTTTGTCCTATGCTGCCATGTTAAAAATTTAGATAAAATGCTATCACAGCGCCACCTGTTGAGCTATTGATCCCCAAATATAATCAGCAACAGTTTATGTCGGGGACCAACTAAATACCAAGTTTGGTAAAATTTCGTTAAAAAAAAAAAAAAAAAAAATACGATTATTTTTCTGTTTTTTTTTTTTTTGTTAAAAGTAAAAAAAATCGATAACTTTGTTTTAAATTATCACAGATTTATGGTTCAACCATTCGTTTTAAAGGTATTGACGAGATCTTTCGAATGATACCCATGTTGAAAATTTATCCCCCCGGGGGGGGGGGGGGTACTTCCCCCCAGGGGGGGAGGGAAGCGATGCCCCCCATGCAGAAAATTTTTTTCCTAGTTACATACTACCATTATCAATAATTCATATTAATTTTACAATCACAAGTTTAAAACAACTCTAATTATGCCTATTTATACGAATTTTTGTCCTATGCTGCCATGTTAAAAATTTAGATAAAATGCTATCACAGCGCCACCTGTTGAGCTATTGATCCCCAAACATAATCAGCACCAGTTTATGTCGGGGACCAACTAAATACCAAGTTTGGTTAAATTTCGTTAAAAAAAAAAAAAAAATGCGATATTTTTCTAAGTTTTTTTTTGTTAAAAGTAAAAAAAATCGATAACTTTGGTTTAAATTATCACAGATTTATCGTTCAACCATTCGTTTTAAAGGTATTGACGAGATCTTTCGAAAGATACCCATCTTGAAACTTTGCCCCCCCGGGTGGGAACTTCCCCCCCCCGGTGGATGCACAAAAATGTTTTCCAAGTTAACTATTACTATTATCAACGAGACCTTTCGAAAGATACCCATCTTGAAAATTTACTTCCCCGGGGGGGGATTTTCCCCCCCTAGGGGGGAACCGATGCCCCCCCATGCACAAAATTTTTTTCCTAGCTAACTACTACTATTATCAATAATTCATATTAATTTTACAATCACAAGTGTAAAATAACTCTCTTTATGCCCATTTATACGGAATTTTGTCCTATGCTGCCATGTTAAAAATTTGCATAAAATGCGATCACAACGCCACCTATTGAGCGATTGATCCCAAAATCTAATCAGCACCAGTTTATGTCAGGGTGCAACTAAATACCAAGTTTGGTTAAATTTCATTCATTGGTTCGTGAGATACAGCGTCCACAAAAAAATGATACAGACAGACATTTTCTAAAAACTATTAATTCGTGTTCTCCATATCCCAAAACATGTAAATCCAAAAAAAGTGGACTTCGAAAATTTTCGCGAATCCAATACTTTCTCTATATTACATATAGAAGAAAGTAAAAAACGATAACTTTGTTTTAACTTATCGCAGATCGATGGTTAACCCATTCGGTTTAAAGGTATTGGCGAGCTCTTTTGAAAAACACACATCATGAAAATTTATTCCCCTCGAGTGGGGGACTTCCTCCCCGGGGGGGGGGGGGCAAGGCTCCTACATACACAAAAAAAAAATTCCCGGTTGACGTAATGCATTTGAATACTTTTGAGTGTCCCATTTCCTTCATCTCAACGAAAAGCTTAGTGTAGCATCCCAATATTATACACATTTAGAATACCAAGTTTGAATTTTTTGCCATAATTTGTTTTTGAGATATGCTGATAACAGACAGACACACACACAGATCATTTGCTAAAAACATGATTTTCGTATTCAGGGGACCTCAGAACATGTAAATATAACAAAATCTCACTTTCGAAAATTTGACCCAAAAACAATACTTTCTCTACCTTATGGGTAAGAGAAAGTAAATAATCTGGTGTGTCACTCACACGACTTTCCTCTTACCCTGAAATTTAATACTATAAATACAGGTTGCAGATTAATAGGTAAGATAACGAGTACTGTTTTCTAAACCTATGTTAAACAATTCATATTCGCTGACGAGTTTTATATGATAATTAGTTCTGTGTGAGGGGGCTACCGCCCCCCTCTACCCCCCGTTTCATTAATGCACCTACATTTATATAGAATTTAATTCGGTTATTAAAAAATATTTCTCTTTTTAAAAAACAATTTATTAAAATTATTATTTAAAAAAATTATCTTTTATGATAAGGCAGACGATTTCCATATTAGAGAAGTAGTATAACATCAAATATCCAAAAAAAAGTCCATTTTATTCTCAATATTAAAAAAAAAAAAAAAAAAAAAAAGTACGATTTTTTAAAGTAAGTTTTTTTTTCGTTAAAGTAAAAAAAATCGATAACTTTGTTTTAAATTATCGCAGATCGATGGTTCAACCCTTCGTTTTAAAGGTATTGGTGAGCTCTTTTGAAAGATACCCATCATGAAAATTTACTCCCCTCGAGGGGGGACATCCCCCCTCGCGAGGCTCCTACACACAAAAAAAAATTTTCCCAGTTAACTGTCTCTATTACAAAAAATATATATTTGTTTCATTTGATTTAGTGCAGTCTATAGACGTTAAACTCTATTTTCCTGCAATTTCCCCCATAGACGTAATGTATTAGAATTCTCTTGATTGTCCCTGTACACGAACCATTTGCTTGATTTTAACGAAAAGCTTACTGTAGCTTCCCTATATGATACACATTTAGAATACCAAGTTTGAACTTTCTGCCATAATTTGTTTTTGAGATATGCTGATAACAGACAGACACACAGACCATTTGCTAAAAACATGATTTTCGTATTCAGGGGACCTCAAAACGTGTAAATATAACAAAATCTCGTGTTCGAAAATTTGACCCAAAAACAATACTTTCTCTACCTTATGGGTAAGAGAAAGTAAGACACCGAATAACAGAGACACCGAATAATTAATCTTGTGAAATACATCACAATTCACATTAAATGTTTCGTTTTGTACGTTCGTACGTTGCCGTACGCTTTGTACGTTGCCGCTTTCATGCTTTTTTTTTTTTTTTTCCCTCACAGGGGTTGTGCTATTATTGCGACCAGAAGCAATTGTTCTGAATTTTTACTTTCTCTTACCCATAAGGTAGAGAAAGTATTGTTTTTGGGTCAAATTTTCGAACGCGAGATTTTGTTATAGGGGAAGTCCCCCCCTCGAGGGGAGTAAATTTTCATCATGGGTATCTTTCAAAAGAGCTCGCCAATACCTTTAAAACGAATGGTTGAACCATCGATCTGCGAAAATTTAAACAAAGTTATCGATTTTTTTTATTTTACTTTTAACGAAAAAAAAACTTAGAATTTTTTTTTCTTTTTTTTTTTTAATATTGAGAATTAAATGGACTTTTTTTGGATATTTGGTGTTATACTACTTGTCTAATAAGGAAATCGTCTGCATTATCATAAAAGATAATTTTTTTTAAATAATAATTTTAATAAATTATTTTTTAAAAACAGAATTATTTTTTAATAACCGAATTAAATTCTATATAAATGTAGGTGCATTAATGAAACGGGGGGAACTAATTATCATATAAAACTCTTCAGAAGCCTAATATGAATTGTTTAACACAGGTTTACATAACAGTACTCGTTATCTTACTTCTTAATCTCCAACCTGTATTTATAGTATTAAATTTCAGGGTAAGAGAAAGTCGTGTGAGTAACACACCAGATTATTTTAATTTATGTTATTTGCTTAAAGTTTTTTTATTAATAAAAGTGGCGTAAAAAATTTGAAAGAAAATTGTCAAAAGGAAAGATATACTGTTTGTAGACTTAAATTTGACAGCGAAAGGGAATTTTATATGGAACCAAAAGAGTAAATAATTTAAAAATTTAACCGCAGTGAGTGGTTATGCAATAGGCACAGGATCCGTTCCGGACTTAGGTACACTAATCACGTCGCAATATAGACACTTCGCGGTGTAACCCCCGTTTCGATAACCCACTTCGCTAGGGTCCACGTAAATATTTTCTCTTTTTCTCATTTCGAATACAATCAAAAGCGAAAACAGTTCGAAATTTTGACAAAAATGAGCGCTGTCATAGTGTGAACAGGTCCCTCTCTAGAGTTAGGTGCACTTGTGATAATTGAGTAATGTACCTCCTCATGAATTTATTTTTCCTTTCCTGATTTTAAATGGAATCACAAGATAAAGAGTTCAAAATGTGTAAACATAAACAGGACAGGCTTAAAATATAGCCACCTTAGACACAATTTATAGATACTTCGCTATGTCCAAGAACAGGTTTATTTTTTTCTTCCCTTATTATTTTCCATACAATAAATAATAGGTTATGAAGACACCACTAAGAGAAAGTGCCCAGGATACACCCTATTCTAGAACTAGTACTGTGCATGGAAGCGCACGTTTGTGTATACATGAATTAAGCGTGAGTTGAAGGCATAATAGTATGTAAAATCACATCTTAGTCCTTGTCATGTTATCATTTATAGGTCAAAGATCTGCTCATCAAGCTCGAAATCTGCAGCAATTAAATGACGTGGGTTTCAACAACTGATAAGCAGAATAAAAATGTAAGAGACATTTGCGTCGCAATAATAGAAAAAAAAAGTTTTCGAGAATCAAATTATCTGTTTATACGTCGCACCCTGAAGTAAGAGACCCTCTACCTGGTGTTACAGCGGCTGCGCAAGAGAAAAGAAACAATTCGATACATTGTTTGATTCATCACCCTATGGATAAAAATAGCCAGTGTTTGTGAACTTCAATGCATCACAGCACAGGCATTATGGATCATTCATTGTAAAAATGAATTATTTCCTTGTAAAGGGATTTTGAAATAACGAGCTTTTTGCAAATTGATTTGTAGGGGGGGGGGGGGAAATCAAGATTCATTAAGAGTTATCGATTTTTAGTGTTTAATAGAAATCAGAATTATAAGAATTTATAAACTATAAGAAAAATAATTTGAAGTAACTTAGAAACTTCATTTTTATATTGAAGATTTAGAAGTTTTAGTTTTCTGGAAAAAAAAAGAGGTAATGCCATTTATGGGGTTTTAATGCAATTATTGGAGTTTCTTCACTTTTATAATGAAAAATGTGACTAAATGTGATGCAATTAAGCAAAAATATACATATATAGTATATAAAATATGAAGTTAAACCCCTTTTACAATAAACCCACCCATATTATAGAGGAAACAGCCGAATTTATTTTACTTAAAGTGAATTGAAACAATTGAAAAAGATTTAAAATGAAGTTTTTACCCACAATGTGGATTTCTTTCTTTACAAAGACTAACATTGAAAAGTGTTCTACGATTTATGAATGCTGGATGATTTTACTTCATGTGCGTCAGTGGGTAGGCGCGTGTGTTTGCTTGCACGGATAATACTAAATCCCATGTTATGAAAAAGTGCTTCATCCCATTTCATTTCATGTAATAAGAGAGAGAAAAGCATCTCAGGCGATGGATTTTTCATATAACGCGCCAGTGTTTTACCAACTGAGCTATCGGATCACGTGGGCGAATGGTGTAGGTCTGATTTTGATCGACTAAATCACTGGCGTATTACTCAAAGAACCCAGGTTCGATCCCTGAGGTGGTCACTTTTGGTTGTTATAAAAATTATTTCGGTCTTTCCATCTGTAATATATTACATTGAGTCGAAGTTATTTATCCTAATTATTACAAACATGCTTCACAAATAGCTTGAGTAATCCTGTGGATGGCAACGCGATATCTGTTTCAAGTTCAATGTTAAAGGTATTTATCGATTAATACGGTTAATTGATATTACTGCGATATTACAGCGCAAGTCAAAAACACACTAACTCGCATTAGATATATATTAAGTAGAAAATTCTACAATAAATCAATAATTAATTTCCTTAAAAACGCAATAGACATAAATAAATAATATAATTATTAATTTTAATTGCTATTGTTACAAATTACATATAAAAACTTAGATTTAGAATATACATTTTTTTATACTATGTATATTTATTAATATACAGTACCTGGCCAAATTATTAGACCAAAGAAAATATTTAAAGCTTTTTGAAGTTGGAAGATTATACCTGAAAGTTTATTATAACTGACATGCTCAAAATTATTATTGTTTGATTAGTGTTACCTTAAGTTTATTTCAGTACCTTTATTACAGAAACATTTTCAAGCTGGCAACACAAGACAGTTAGTTATTATTCTGTGATACAGTGGCATAGGTGTAAACTTGCATTATAATGTAAAATTTGTTTTGCTTGTTTATTTTGGATTGAAGCGAATATTTTGCTGCAAAAAATAAGTTTTGGATTGTTATTAATATTGCATGGGATATTTAACATTTTTATTCATTTATTATCATAAAAAGTTTTTGCTCCTCTATTTTAGATGGGAAGAAAGGTTGATCTTTCATCAAAGAGAGTAGGGCAGGTTTATGGTCTACTAAAGGCCACTAAACTGACCCAAAATCAAATTGCAGCAAAGGTAGGAGTATCCAGAAGCCCAGTAAAAAATATTAAAAAGAAAATGGTCTTAAACATAAGTTTGGATCCATCACTGAAGAATAATAGTGGACGAGCTCGTATTACGACGCCGAGGACGGATCGAAAAATGCGAGACATTTGTATAAATAACAGAAAGAAACTGCTACTCATGTTAATGAAAGAAGTTCAAAATGAAGGCATCAATATACCAGAAAGAACTTTGAGACGTTGTTTGGCGGAAAATAAACTCATTGCCATGAAACCGGCTTGCAAGCCAAGGCTTGCATCAGAAATGATGAAAAAACGCTTGGAGTGGGCAATAAAGTACAAAAATGGGACAATAGAAGACTGGAAAAAGGAACATAGCTATTTATTTTGATCAACGATATATGGGCATTTATAATGAATGTAAAGAAATTAAATAAAAAGCAATTTTGTTTAATTTTCATGTTTGCTTCTCTGATGAATTTTCAACATGTTTTAACCGAAAAAAAACAAATTTGTTCGACAGCGTCCAAACGAGAAATACAAGTCGGATTGTATTGTTCCCACCACCAAACATCCTCCATCAGTCATGGTGTGGTCTGTCATATCAGAAAAAAGTTCTGGTCCTCTCTGTGTGGTCAAAAATACAATGAAACAAGATCAATACCTGAAAGTCTTACAAACCAGACTAATGCCACAAATGCAAGAATGGTTTCCTGGAGACGAGGAACCAGTCTTCAGGCATGATGGTGCTCCATGCCATAAAGCTAAAAGTGTATCGAAGTATTTAGAGCGAAAAAAAATCAAAGTTCTTGATTGCCCTGGAAACTTGCCTGATATGAAACCTATTGAAAATGGTTGGGAGTTGCTGAAAAAAGAAATGTATAAGAAAAATATAACCAGTAAGGTAGAGTTGCTGGAATCTTTAACATACCAGTGGAATCATAGTAAACATCTTCAAGAAACAATCCAAGCATGCATAGAAAGTATGCCTCGTCGTGTTAAAGCCGTTTTAGTTGCCAAAGGTGGCCATACGAAACATTGATTTTTCTGTAAAATTTAATCAATCAATTTTTTCTTTCTTCAATAAGTATTGTATTCTAAAAAAATTTTTGTCATTGTATTCCTTAATGTATATGTTTTCGAAATATGAACGAAGAAAATATCTTTTTTAATAAAATTCTTCATTAATAAGGTTGTAAACATGAAAAAATGTATAATTTGTCAATGGTCTAATAATTTGGCCAGGTACTGTAACTATATAAGCTCATTTAATGAATTACAAGACAATAAACATTAAAAACCTCACCCTTCCTAAAAATTTCATTTTCCGATTCAGAGCGCGTCAAAACCTTAGCAAAAACCGAATTTTGATAATTTGATACCATTATATGGACTCGATCCGAGGTCACGCTCATCGATTTAGCCGTTCGAAGGTTGGAAGTTCTCCTTGGTTTTCGCCGAACTCTCATAAACACGGGATAAGACTCCTTAGAAATATTTCCACGTAAGGTACACCACCTAAACACTAATACTAACTAATACTAAAAACATCGATTGGCCTTTACCATAACACCTACACTGTCATTATATCGGTAAGATACTTGTAACTCGCCCCGCCCGAAGGCACCCGAGTGCCATTATATCGGTAAAAGAAAGTAAAAAGTATAAATAAGTAGAGAAGTAGAGGAGAAAAGCTGAATACTATAATGACAAAATCAATGAACACATACTAGATAATACAAATTACATAAATCGGATTAGAATGATAAAACTCAACTTAATAAATAATATTCAAAAGGAATTATTCTTTTTTATTGATATAATTCCAATTTTAGGGAGATTACATTCGTCCAAAAAATACATTTGTTAATCACGAAAAATATTCTCAAGGCTAAAAATGTAAATTGCGTGAGAGAAAATTTCTCAACCCGCTTGTAATGGTACTTTCAGAAATTTTATCGACAAGCAATTTTGCCAAATAGCCCATTTGGGAAAAATTCGTTTAACTCCAGCATGAGAAATATGTCAGAATTGAAGGAGGGAAAAGGTATTCATTCTTTTATATTTATTCAAAACTGGTGAAATATTTAAATTAAAGATTGCAATTGTTAGATATACATATATATATACACATTTATAAAAATATTAACACATGTTTAAATTTCTTTTTGATGAGAGGATTATTTCTTTCAGATGATTAAAAACTAGTTGGCATAGGTAGACTCTGCTCAGTTCCCCATCATATTTATGTTCTCAGAAATTTCTAGCGCGAGACATATTATAATCATGTTAAAAGGAATGAATTTGACCAAAGCTTGATACAGTGACAGAAAGAAATCCCCGCCTAATAGGCTATCCACCGTTCACTTCGATATATTTATCTTATTCTAATCTATTAATTAATTTTATTGGCGTCAATTCCGTTGTTTAGTTTTCATGCTACTATTACCAATGCAATAATCCTCAAAATTCATATTTATATGAAAAATTTACAATTTCGCTATGTTGATAAAATCGTAAATTACGAATAATTTACGAAATTTTCCTAGTAGAATATTTGTATTCAATCATGTTCAAACAAATATCATAAACGTAATTTTGAAGTTGTCTAATGTATTTAGGATCCTCAAAATGGAAGTTTATGCTCAATTTTGCCTTATTCTGACATGTTAAGTAAATCGTAAATTCCAAATAACTTACGAATTTTTTAAATTGGAAAAATCATAGTCTATGATATTCATGCCAGTATCCTAAATAATATTTCGAAAGTGGTCTGACATATTTACGATGAAAATATCCCTCAAGATTGACGTTTATGTGAAATTTTCTCTATTCTGCCATGTTAAGAAATTCGTAAATTTCCAATAACTTACGAAATCTTTATATTGGAAAATTCATAGTCATTAATATTCATGCCAGTGTCCTAAATAATATTTCAAAAGAAGTCTGACATCTTTACGATGAAAATATCTCTCAAAATTGACGTTTATGTGAAATTTTGCCCTATACTGCCATGTTAAGCAATTCGTAAATTTCCAATAACTTGCGAAATTTTCAGAATATCATATTTATAGTTACTGATGTTCATCCCGGCATCAAAACGGATATTTTAAAACTGGTCTGACATTTTTACAGTAAAAAGTTTCCATTTAATGCACGTTTAAGTGAATTTTTGTCCTATTCTCCCATGTTAAGAAAATCGTAAATTTCTAATAATTTACGAAGTTTTTAAAATCGAATGTTGCAAATGAATAGGGTTCTTGCCAGTGTCGAAAGTAATATTTTAAAACTGATCTGACCTCTCTGCGACAATTTGTTCTTGAGATATCGTGTACACAGACTAACAAACTAACGGACTAACACACTAACCCACTAACAGACACCCTACAGACAGACACCATAGAAATTTTGTCATTTTCGGATTCCTCGCACCTGAAAACGTGTAGAAAAGTAAAAAAAACCGAGGTCGAAAATTTTCACGATTACCTAAGTTCCCCATACCTATAGTATGATGGGGAACTAAAAAACTTTCACGATTACCTATGTTCCCCATACCTATAGTATGATGGGGAACTAAAAAAAATCGTCGCCATTTTGTTCTAGACCATCAACTTGAAAAAAGCAGGAAGTCAGAAAAAAGAAAAGAACTGAAAGAAGAAGAAAATTAAAATTCTGTTCTAAACGGAATTTAAGTTTGGACGAGAGGCCAATACAAGATTTTCTTTTGATTATTTTCTTTTGATTATTTTCTTTGTCTTTTTAGGACACAAGACCTATTTCTTTTTTTTAAAAAAAAGCCCAAAGTTTTTTTTTTTTTTTTTTTTCCTCCAATCAAGTTGTGCGGTTCCGAATTGTACTTTGGCCGACTACACGAACTGTCGGTCACTTACTATTCGGCCAAATGCTCAGTATGGAATGTATACCGAGTACCGAGCAGTTGTAAAAAAGAATAATTAATATGCATATAAATAATTTTGCAACTTTTGTAGTAAGTCGTAAGTGTACATATAGGTTAGGTTCGTTGCTATGTTTGATACTTCCAGTTTAGTAGATTACTTAAACCATAATGATTAATAACTTTATTCTTAAGATCTTTCTAAGATGCAAGATTATCCATCCTCAAATAAATTTAGAATGTATAAAAGTTCCTTTACACTCAAACTTAATTTAAGATACATGAAATAAACATATGAAATGAGAGTATTAAATACTAGCAAACCCGTGCGAATTTTTCGCACTTTATTTCTTTCCTTATTTACCTTTAAAATTTGAAACTCATAAATATTATACCAATTTCACCACCTAAATAAAATTTTAATTAACCAGAAGCCAAAAGTATTATTATAACCAAATAAATATTGGGCAATAGTGAAACCAGAATCATTCAAAGAAAAGCTTCAAAATAAAATTCATGGTTGACGACCCAGTTTTCATACTTACGCAGACAGTACAGTTGAACCCCTATGGCGCCTTTTAAATTTTTATCGCCAAGAGTGCGATGACGTTTTACTTATTTTGGAATAACTTTTTGTTAAAAAATAATCCTATTTTGATTATACTTTTTATGAATGTGTTTTTTAGTGAGTTTATGATAATAATTCATATTCTGTATATATCTTTAAAATCTTTATATATCTTTCTGTATGTATCTTTAAAAATATTGCTAGGTTTCAAATGACGCTTGTAAATATTCTGAAGAAGCAACTAAAATTACATTTTTCCATAAAATAATGTCATCATACAAATATCGTCATTTTTCTTATTAGTTCATTGAGCTGAGTTCGCGTGCTTAAATATTGTTCCTTTTTAAATATTTTTTTTATCCTCGCGTATTTTATAATTGTAACTGGTCCACGTTAGAGAAATATTATATAGATTTTATTATTTAGACGTGATAGGCTTAATTAATCTTCAGATCCTAGAAATGTAAAATATCGCTGATTTTGGACCATAATTTGCATTTTAACAACATTTTAGTGTTTTTTTCTTTTTCACTTTTTTTTTTCAAATTTAAAAATGGCTTTTTTTTTTTTTTTTTTTTTTTTTTTTTTTTTTTTTGTATAAATGGATAATTGCGTTAATTTTATATGAGGGCATATTGTTAATTTTATTTTGGAAAACGTTTTTCTAAAAAAAAAAAGTTTTCTGAAATATTTTTATTACCCTATAGGTAAAACTTTATGTACTAAGTTTTTATAAATTATTACATATATATTTTATATGTACAGAATGGTTACGATTAATTTTCTGATATCAACAGCCCTCTACAGCTAAAACGGACAAGCGCATCATGATATGAATCGACCCTATACCAAATTTGGTGGAAATCTACTTGCCCGTTTTAACTGCAGAAAGTTGTTTGTAGAAAAAGTTTAATTATAATAATACAGTGTATTTATATTTTGATAAACTTTTACTTTAGTTATTAATAAGCATCTGCTATTAATACATTTCTTTGAATAATGCACAAAAAAATAAAATTCTTATCTCGGAATTAAAGGCCGTGCTCAAGCATAACACCTTTTTTTTTTTTTTTTTTTTTTTTTTTAAGTCCTAGACGATCCAGGTTCGGTCTTAACTTTTATTAATTTACAGAGGTTGATCCAGGTTTTAATTTTTGGGGCCCATTTTTGTGAAAAACAAAATTTTTTGGGAAAAATCAAAATATTTTTGTGAAAAAAAAGAATTGTCGCTAGAAACTTTTCATCTTAGCAGTTACTCTATCTACTGTTTAATATCAAGTTAATAGCATTTTATTAAACAAGTACAGACACTCACTGTATAAATGGAAAAAATTTACAAAAGTATTACTTTTATAAAACAAAATTTTGTGAAAGGTTTGTTTTTTAGAGATATGAATTTTGTGAAGGGGCCCATTTTAGAGGTTTGAATCTTGTGAAGGGGCAGCAAAAGGGTTCCAATTTTTGCCTGGATCAACCCCTGATTTATTTGAGTATGTATACTCGAACTTGGTAGACCTGATATCCAGGATGCGTCGGCCAGGAAATCCGGGTTAATCTGGGCCGTAATGGTCCAGAAATATTTATAAAGAAGAAGGGGAGTGATGAAACATTTCTTTATTATTATTATTATTATTATTTTACATAATTTTATATTTTAGTACGTTACGGGAAATTTTGTTTTGTTAAAAAGTGTTTATAACTTGGACTTGACTGCCTATTTGTTTGACTGTCTGTGTATTCCGTCTTCGGTTTCCGTAAATATTCTTAGCACGTCTCATACCTAATATATATTATTATAAAGGTCATAATGGAATGTTTTTTGTTAAAAACTGTATGCCTACCGTTGCTAGTTCATGCGTATTATGCATAATAAAATTTAGATATGTTAAGGTCTAAGAGTGTTTATGATTTATGGCTTAAAGAATCTATCGCATGAGGGGTACATTTTAGGCGCATTTTAATCACTTTACAGGACTCTAAATTTAACAAAATTAGCAAACATTTTTCAAAATCACAAAAGCATGCTATTAAATATAAGAATAATTTGCACTGGAAAAATATTAGTCAAAAATGCCAAAACTTTATTTTTTGATTTGTGACTTTGTCTTGAAAATTGTATGCAGCAATATTTAAATTTATTTTTGTTTATAAAATTACTGCTAAATATATTTTTTACTTCTTTCAATTATAGTAATTTATTATTAAGATTTTTTAAAGCTATATCTTAATTTTTATTCTGAAGTACATCGATTATTAATGAATTTCTGTTAGCATGTAATTGCCTGAGTCTAATCGATCAGTAGTTTTTCCAATCGATATTCTATCGCTTGAAGATATAAACCTCTATAAAGTACATTACTTACATGAAAAAACAAATGCTTTTTTTTTTTCCTCTCATTTATTTTGATTGGGCCGGAAAAAGTCTGTTTTTATCGATTTTTGTCCAGACCGAGCCATGCATTGCCAAAATTAAACAGGCCGGGGTGATCCCGAGCCGAAATTTTAGTTGTCATACTTGGTCATGCCAAGCCTCAAAATTTCGGCCTGTTCAGACAGCTAGGCCGAGTATTTGGTCTAAATTTGGCCGATATACCCACTACTTGTTGCACCTCTGGCATCAAATGAAATTAAACAAATTAAAATTGATTTTAAAAAGTAAAACATAAGCAATTGCGTTCTATATATTTTTTCTTTTTATCCAAAATTAAATTATGTTTAAGACAGAATTTTAATTACTTTTTAAATGTGTAAGTTGTCTTAATATATATGTATATATCTTTCGTTAAAAATAGTAATAATATATTGATAATAAAAAAAAAAAAAAAAAAAAAAAGTATAATCTTTGGGAAAAGTGAATATTCTGACATCACAGGAACAACAATACATTTTGAAACAGAAATAAAAAGGATTAATTGACAGAATATTAGACAGACGTGACTCGCCACAAGAAAACAAACTCTCTAAAACGAAAATTAAAATTACCAGCAATACATTAATGCAAAATTTTATGAGCAAACACCGTAAAGTTGCAACAATAATTTCGGATCGAAATGTTTTCCATTAAATTCTGCACTTGTGTTATTATTATTATTCGCCTCATGCACGGTTGGGCTATTATTCAAAACAACTGTTGCTATGAGCATACATTCTATACGTCCCTGTAAAAGAACTATAAATAGTGAGTATTAAATTTCTTGTAATGACCAAACTCTAGCAAAAGTCTAATATTATCAAAACAAAATTCTAAAACCTATCTCAATTTCGTTATTTGAAACAATTTAACCGATTTACGACTACTAGGTAAAATTGGTGCAAATTCTTTCATGATTTTCACAGAATATTAAGTGCTAGACACACTATTTACCATAATGAACATATTTTAATAAAACAATATAGTATATATGTTAGATTCTTTCAACATTTGCTTTTCAACTTTTACCAACAAAGTTGAAAAGTGTTTATGAATTCGGCTTGTCTGTCTGTCTGTCCGCTCTGTAACACCCGTAAATATAAATATTCATGGAATTCCTTGAAACTGATATGCGTTATTAAATTTCACTATGGAATGTGTCATTACTGAAAATGAGATAATCACCAATGGCTTGCGTACTGGGACACCCAAAAGAATTCGAAAGCATTGCGTTCTATGAGAGATATTTCTATAAACCATATTTTAATACCTTTATTTCGCCCAAATTATAATAACATTGACATTTATTATTCATATGAACAACAAAAAAAAAAAAAAAAAAAAAAAAAAAAAAAAATGCTTTCTAAAGAATATAGTTTAAGATTTACAGAGTCACACAAAAATATTCAGATACATTAAGGGCTAAAATTAGAATTTGCTGGAATTGGATTTTCTTTTCCATTAAGCGTTTTTAACATTTCTGACAATGTTTAAAGGTGATTGTGAATTCATTTAGTCGACATGAATGTTTTTCTGTCCTTCTGTCTGTAAGCAGGCAAAATACCTTCAAGGTTAAACGATGCAAGGAACACATAAAGTTAGAAAGTGTTAATAATCTATGCAAAACACATGCTTTTTCGTTCTAGTTTTCTTTTCTTTATTACTTTAACAGCAACGTAACTCTTTTCATATAATTTCAGTCTATAGATAACAACCTACAAGAGGCTTCTCCCTTTTTTTTTTGTATCTTTCTAAAAGAATTAATTATTTCTCCAAGTTCTACACTCATGCAAATACATGCAGTTGCAACACTGACCTACATCATAACCTACTAAATTGAAGCGCAATCAAATAGCGTTTAAATCACTGTAAAATAGCAAAAATGAATTCAGGATAACTCAAATCTCACAGTCGGATTTTTTTTTTTTTTTTTTTTTTTTTTTTTATAATACTTTCTTTCTACAATGTACATTTGAAAGATAAAAATGGATTGGAAAATTTTTTAATGCAATATAAAAGATAATTTTGATTATAATAAATCTCCTACTTAATATTAGAATTAATGCCTCCTCTACAACACTTGACTAACCATTATAGTTTCTCATGTACAATATATTTCAATTTCGAAATGAGAAGACACGTGCATCGGTTCGTGTGAGAAAAATTCGACCTCGTTGATTTCATCGCTATATCTCATGCGATATTTTACAAGCGCCGCGTGGTAGATTATAAAAAAATGTTCGTGAGAGAGCGCGTGGCGCACAGACAGAAGAAGTGCACGAACGATTTTGTACAGTTCGAATTTACTTAGTTCACACAAATATATTTTTATTCATTCTATGTAAACTTTAATCAGAACAGGAAAATTAATTATATTTACTGCATTCTGTAAACCGCATGCATTTTCTAAAATACAATTTTTGTCTTTTTCAAACCTTATTAAAAAAATAATAATTAATAAATCTGAATTTTTAATTTTTTTTTTATTTATAATAAATAAATCTGAATTTTGATGTAAACAATTTAATAATTGTGATAGAAATACTAACAAAAAACATCGCATTAAACGAAGGAAAATGCACGGTGTGAAAATGCTCTTACAAGGAAACATTCAAAAGGTTTCGTCTTCAAAAGATATTGAAAAAGATATATATGATTCTGCTCTTCATAAAACACCAGAAAGTGAAAAAATTATCGGCTGAAATGAATTACAGCGACCACAAAAAATGGTCAAAATTAAGCATATTTGGCGATTTCACGCTGCTAGGCGATTGAGTTTGAGTACTTGGCGGAGAAGCAAAACACGGTTCTGTTCGTACATGACAATCTTGGTGCTATGGAACTTATCGCCTAACAGCGCTAAATCACCAAAAATGCTTAATTTTGATAATTTTTTGTGGTCGCTGTAATTCATTTCAGCCGATAATTTTTCACTTTCTGGTGTTTTATGAAGAGTAGAATCATATGTATGCTTTTCAATATTTTTTGAAGACGACACCTTTTGAATGTTTCCTTGTTAGATATTTTTATCTCGAATTCCCCAGTAACTCGAAAAGTAAATTTATTTAAAAGGTGCATTTGTACTATGCTTATTTCCATTTTATCTTAATTAAACAGACAAAAAGGTAATAATAATAATAATAATGATAAATAACATTCCTTCCAAATAAGGATTTTAGAATACATTTTATATTATTCTTTTATTGAAATAAATAATGTGGAAACAAAAATGATGCCTCAATAATACTGAACCAGATTGATTAAACAATATTATCACTAGATAGCTTATCAATAGTCGTTCCTCAGGCAAAGTTCATTTATGGGACTTCCACATCAATACTTTTAGGGACACACAACATTGTGATATTGTGATAATTTATGCTTGAATGATAACAAAATTTTCTACCATTTGAGATTGTAAGGATGCACATCATAATAATATAAAAAATATAATTTATTTTAGTATAATAAATGAATACATTTTACTATTTCAAATTACGAAATTTTTTTCATACATGTAAATTTATTGATGATCCTTCCAGCATTTAAATAGAAATTATTTTTATACAACATCAAAATGTTCTTGAAAATACTATTGTTAATATTTGCACTATGCCTGACATATAAATATACTGGTAAATATTTTGATATAATACCGTACAATTTTTTTTTTTTTTTTTTTTTTTTTTTTAGGACTGAGGGCTTATTAGTCTCAATCTGGGATTTTTGTGTTGTCGTTTTCGATAGTTGAACATTTGTCGAAATCATTTTTCGATAGTTGGACATTTATCGAAATCTAAAATTTATCGAAAATATAATTGAATAATTTGAAAGCGATGTATTATTATTATTATTATTATTATTGAAAGAAAAAGAAAAGAAAATTCATAATAATCAGTATCGTTACAAGAGATATCGGAAAAGCTTTTTTTAATAATTTTGAATTAGGAAATAAAAAGTGCGCGTGCAATAATATGAAATAAAAATAAATAAAAATATGAATTTAATGATTTGATTTTTATATAAAACACGATCGCGTGCTATCTTAAAAAGTAGATGTAAAATTTAAAGTTTAATTTTCTTGGCAACAATTATAAATTAGAATAAATAATTTAATGAAAGTTTAGAAGTTAGAATTTCTAATTTTTTTTTTTTTTTTTTTTTTTTTTTTTTGTTACATGTAAGTTGTTCTGAAATGCCCCTAACAAATATATAAATCAATTAATTAACGAAAGAAGAATTTTGTTAAAAGTAATGGATATTCAGTCTATAAATTTATAAATTTCTTTTAATATTTACAGTCTTTAGATTTTTTTCCTTTTTTTACACAATGAGTAACACTTTCAAAAATTGATTACTGTTGTCGTAAATGCAAACCAGTCATTAAGATTATGTTTTATATAAAGTGAAAAATTCTATATTTTGAATTGCTCATTTATTGAATGCAATTTTTTCGACCTATCACACTTCAGTCGATTGAAATACCTCATCAGAAAAATTTCTGTTTTTCGAATCGTCATTTTTTGTATATAAAGAGATTTTTCACAAAAATGTTTCTCTTTTACTAAACTGTTAAACATTTTTGCGAAGGCCAAAAGAATTACAGAAATAAATCAGTTCCAAATTCTTTAATTTGCATGCACTTATTCAAATAAGAACTAGGAACGAATTTAAACAAACTCTGGACGAGGAATATTCATTAGGGTTACAAAATTAACTCGACTTTAAATGTCATTTAGGTGATGATATCTCTAAAGAGTGTCAGAGAAAATTACTCTGATAAGACGGAAAGGTGGTTTCTAATAAAGTAAAGTATAAGTAAGGACTTTTTTCGAATAAAAACAGTATAAGATTATTTTATTTTAAAGAATAACTATTGAAATTGCATTAATGAAATATATATATAGGGGAATATCTTCTGTTATGGGCATTCTCCGGTTATGGGCGCCCCACTATATCTCTTAACAAAAAGCAAATATGGTGGATTTGAGTACTGTCAAACTTGTATTGTGACAGTACGCAGTTTTTGTGCTAACACCGAAGTGAATAGACGCATTTGTTTAGTAAATAAAAACATGGGAAAAAAAAATTCTGAAAAAAAAAAAAAAAAAAAAAGTAATTTGTGAATATTTTCAGAATGCGATAAATCATAGAAAATTAATTCAAAATGTAAGTGTAATGCATATTTCTGAAGTATATTCATTATATTATATGTGATTCAATATCGAATTCAGCCAAAATGCAGACCGAAAATTGCTTTTTCTGTCATCATAAAAAGGGCTATCATTCCCGGTTGTGGACAACCCTGTTTTTTTTTTTTCATTTAAAGCATATGTTTGACTTACAAATTGTCAAATATCGTCGTTTATGGGAACGTAACATATTTTATTATTATTTTTATGTATTTTAAGGCATTTTTAACCATGTCAACCCCAAAAAAGTCAACCGTTCTAAAAGAAATGGATTTTAATAAACTGATTAAAGCCATTTAGGATTTCTCAGTAAATAAGAAATCCATAAAATCGACTGCCTGAAAATATGGACTTCAGATGGCTAGATGGCAAGACCAGAAAATTACAGTACTTTAGATAGCATAGAATCTTATACAATTAAGAGTTGTAAACCATAAGTGTGATGCTAAACAAAGGATTTTCTTGCAATCATTCGTCGTTGACGAAATACGCGAAGATAAAATGCTTTAAACAAATAAATAAATAAAGTAAATAAGCTTTGCGAAGATTTTATTTTTCTTTCATATTAACGGTTATGTGGAAAATAAAAATAAACTGTAATTATACTGAACACAACATTTTTTAGTGTTCGAATCGTGAATTATGATAAAAATTAGTGCTGCACCGAGTAGCACTTTGGCTGAGTAGCCGAATACCGAGTACTCGGCCTTTTACTACTCGGCTGAGTACCGAGTAGTTGTAAGAAAGAATAATTGATGCATATATGAAGAAATTTGCACATCTTGAAAAAAAAAAAAAAAAAAAAAAAAAAAGGCTTTTGAACATAAAATTTAGTTAAATTTTAAACAGCATATTTTCATGCAGAACTTTTGTAGTGTATATACATAATTAGGTTCATTCCTATATTTTGATACTTTCAGCATAGTGGATTACTAAAACCATAACTGATAACTTTATTCTTAACGTCTTTTTTAGATGTGGAATTATCGTCTTCAGATAATTCTTAGAGAATATAAAAGTTACTGTGCACTAAGACTTAATTTAAGATACATGAAATTTACATATGAAAGAGGAACATTAAAATATTTTATAATTTCAAAGATGATAGGCTTCATTAATCTTTAGATCGTAGAAATGTAAAATGATAGTGGGTTTTGAGCCATAATTGGCAAAACAACAGATTTGATTATGAAAATACGTTTTAAATAACGTTTAAGTGTATTTACCTTTTATATATATACCGTAAAATGCCTTAAAAGCCTTTACTCGGTTAAATGCCCCCTCCTCTTTTCACATTAATTATTTTTGTTCTTAAAATACTAAATAAATGCACCTTTTGCTCAATAGTACACTGTATTCCAATAGGTGAAAGTTTTTTACGTTATTTTATAGTATAAAATTCAAAATCATTCTTTTCTTACCGATGTGAAAGTGTCTTACTTTTATTTGCACCAATGTATAACTAAAATTTTGAGTTAATATTACATAGAGGTTCTTTTTTTTTTTTTCTAAAATATTTTATTTTTGTCAGATTTATAGATACAATTTTATGTTCTAAGTTTTTATAAAATAATGCATATTACATACATACAAGATAGTTATAATTAAAAGCTCATATCATGAATCATCTCTATACTAAGTTTGGTAACAGCCCGTTTTAACAACAAAAAGCTGTTATAGAAAAAATTTTAATTATAATGACTCTGTTTTTATATTTTCATATTTTTTTAGTTTAGTTATAAAATAAATATCTCTCATTAACACATTTCTTTCAACAATGCATAAAAATAGTGAAATTCTCACAACTACTCTGTATTGGCCGATTACATAGCCTAAATTTGGCCGAGTACTGAGTACTCGGAAAATAGGCCGAGTAAGCCGAGTACCGAGTATATACCGAGTACTCGGTACAGCTCTAATAAAAATAACAAAAATTAATGGAGAATATTCGAAGAAAAAATGTTCCCGCAAAATTTGAAAGGAGAAAAACTTAAAATAAATCTATAGACAACAATCTTTTTCGAATGGTAATGAATACAGTTTGGTGCTATAGTCAATGCCTTAACAAATGCAGTCGCTAGGTCGTCATTGCCTACTGCAAATTTTCAATTGGCATTCAGCTACTTAGAATTATCGCTAAATAGTTGAGTTTATATAAGTGTTTAAATCATATTTCTATGTTATTTATTATTATTACCATGCTAGCCATGCTACCATTTACTAATCATTCCTTCTCTTTCTCAATTTACGCAAATTATACCTCTGGGGGGTCACTGAAGCGGGGGAGCCATCCCCTCTGTGGAGGATCAAAATTGTAGTGGCATGCCTCAGGTCATTCCTTAGAGGTGCGTTCCAGACCGTCGCGAATTACGCATTATGCAGTATTAGTGCGACATTAAACTCAACCAACCAACTCAATTTACGCACTAAAAATTTTCTTCAAGAAAAAAAAAATTATATGATGTCGTAAGGAAGGATACACCTCCTTTTCCTGGCTACTAGAAGATGAAACTGGAAACCAACTATTTTAAAATGTGTTTATGGCCTGACTATGTTGGGAAGAGTTCAGTTTTAAAAATTATTACGTGATTCAGTATTTCGATCATACGCTTAAAACATAGAAAAAAAATTGCCAAATTATTAAAAAATATAATTATAAAGCTAAAATATTGATGATGCTTTACTATTTCAAAGCGAAAAGCTTCGGATAAAATTTTTAACATCTTTTAAATAAAATTTAATTTTACGTGTTTTTAATATAATTAACAAATGACACGTGTTCAATTTAACTCTTCTTTACTATGTTTTTAATAACTTCTATTCTTCTTCGTTCGTTTGTATGTATGTATGTTTGTTTGTAAGTCCGGTACAAATCTTGCAATCGAATTTTAACTAACTTCCTTACTAGCTAGACATTTGAAACTTTCACAGTAGCTCAGAACCCGGTGACAACACAATACTTCGAAGTCCGATTTTCGAATTTTTGATAAGTTTTCTTATAATTAATTAAAATATGAAAATAATAACATCCTAATAGAGTTAAAATAGCCATTAAAAAATTAGCTATAATTTAATTGTTGCCAAAAAAATTTACGTGTTCATTTTCTTTCGTCATAAAAATAAATACATTTAATTAAGCGTGAACGTTAAAAATTATAAAAAGTTGTGCTCTATGATTCATCAGAAAATTTAAAACATGGTATATAAAAAGTTTTTTTTTTTATTTTTTAATCTTATAATTATTTAGAGATTATTTCTAAAATATTTTGTTTGCACGCATTTATTATATGAATAATGTTTTGACGATTGCGGTTGGGCATTGTTAAAAATTACAAAATATACAGCGAAATAGAAACAAAAGTACCTTAAATAAGTAATATTGAAACTAGTATGTTGTGGCCACCACAAGACTTTCTTCTATATTTTCCTATACAAATTTACTCAGTATTAAAAAAAAAAAAAAAAAAAAAATTGTCACATATTTATAGTTCAACAATTCGTTTTAAAGGTATTGACGAGACCTTTCGAAAGATACCCATCTTGAAAATCTGCTCCCCCCCCCCCTCCCAGGGGGAAGCGATGCCCCCACATGCACATTTTTTTTTCTTAATTAACTACTACTATTATCAACAATTCATATTAATTTTACAATCCCAGGTTAAGAATAACTCTCATTATGTACATTTATTCGGAATTTTGTCCTATACTGCCATATTAAAAATTTAGAAAAAATACGATCACAGCGCCACCTGTTGAGCGATTGATCCCCAAATCTAATCAGCACCAGTTTATGTCACGGGCTAACTAAATACCAAATATGGTTAAATTTCGTTAAAAAAAAAAAAAAAAAAAAAAAAAAAGATTTTTTTTTTCTAAGATTTTTTCGTTAAAAGTAAAAAAAATATCGATAACTTTGTTTTAAATTATCCCAGATTTATAGTTCAACCATTCGTTTTAAAGGTATTGACGAGACCTTTCGAAAGATACCCATCTTGAAAATTTACTCCCCTTGAGGGGGTACTTCCACCCCAGGGGGGTTGGAGAGGCTCCTACACATACAAAATTTTTTTACCAGTTGACTATCTGTATTATAAATAATTCTTGTAAATTTCATAATGATTACTAAAAAAATAATTCTCTAAAAATAATTCTCTTTATGCACATTTATACAAAATTTTGTCCTATATCACCATGTTAAAAATTTAGAAAAAGCGGGATGGCAACGCAACCTGTAAGACAATTTTTACCAAAAGTTGATAGGCACTAATTTATGTCAAGGTGCAACTACATACCGATTTGTATGAAAATATGTGCAATAGTTCCTGAAATACAGTCGCCACAAAATTTTGTCACACACACACAGACAGACAGACGGACGGACAGACATTTTCTAAAAATGGTCGAATCGTGTTCTACAGCTCTCAGGACGTGTCAATCCATCAAAAACCCGAGGTCGAAAATTTTTACGAATCCAATACTTTCTTCTATTGAATATAGAAGAAAGTAAAAATACTGTATTTCAAAACGTACTTGAAACGTAGGAACATTATTATTGTTATTATTTCATATTTCGTACTGAGGTTGCCGAAAATACTTTCAAGTTTATTTATTTTTCATATACTAACAAATACCAAATACTTCTTCCATCTCCAAACTATATATGTTACTGAGTTTTAATTCAGTATGTTGGAAGCACCTTTACTTAACTATTTTACGAACGTGATCATGAAACGATTATTTTACGTTTTCTATTCTATTTATAGATTTATATTTTCACTTTTTCTTTTACCAAGCTGAAAAATTATTTTATAATAAAATAACAACAATAATAAATGGAGTCTATTAGTATACGGAAATCGAAAACAGGATACAAAATTTTAAACGAACAATTTTTTAGACATTTAAAAAATTATTATTATTATTTTTAATTTATGAAACATACTAATGCGCTATACGTTCATATTTTAATACGCTAAAGTTTATATAATATGCAATTATGAATCATTAATGTGCGATGCATCATTTTTCTTTCCTTTTTCATGCAAATTAATTTCTATTCTTTGATATTCTTATCTCGGCTAAATACCTGCATTGCAACACTTTTGTAAATAATACAATTAACTCAATCTCTTCGTAAACAAAAATCTCTAAAGACTGCAGTACATGAAATCGATAAAAACTGAATTATTATTAAATACTGCATATCAGTATTTTTATTTATTTATTTATTATTATTTCTTTTAACTAACAGCAGCAGTTAAAGATTCTAACGATTGCAATACTAATAATAAAATACAACCAGCAAGCAACAGAATTTAAAAATACGAACAATATCTATCTCTCTAATCAGGTGGGACGGTGGGACTTTGGCGAGTTTGGCGACAATGAAAAGAATCATGATCAACTGCATATGACACTAACGATACGGATAAATATTTATTTTAGAAAATAAAACAATGTTTAACAAATTTATAAATATTATATGTATATATATTAAATAAATACTCGTTTAACTTTAAAAATCGACTATTTAATCTTAATAAAAAAATTATTAAACGTTATAATACAATTAGAAATTAGATTTTTTTTTAATAAACAATATATTTAAAACCATTTTACGGAAGTAGTAATAGTTATCTAATACAATTATTACTGCTATTATTTTTTTCATTTTTTTTTTACTGAAACTCAACGTGCTGTTATCATCATTTTTATTATTACTATTATTACCTCTATAATAATTTTATACGTTTATAAATTTGTTTGAAAATTTTAAAACAAATAATATATATTAAATATATATAGTATATATACTAAAAAACCAAAAATTAATGTATGATTTAAAAAATATATAAATAAATAATATGTTTTAGGATATTTGGTTCTTTATTTTTTTAAAAACACTTATTTTGTTTATTTTTGTACACTGTATTTAAAAAAAAATTGCTATACCTAATCTTTCGTAAAACAATTACGTATTAGTGAATAATATGCATGATGAAATGTATTAAATACAATAATGATAATAATAATATGCAAATGTAGCCTTTCAAAAAAATAATATACAGATTTAAAAAAAAAAAAAAAAGTTACGAATATTTTTATTGCATTTAATACTTAATTAAAATTACAATAAATAATTAACCAAAAATAATTGAAACTCATGAAAAAATAATAATAAATAATAACAACGAGATGAAATAAATAGCATAAACCCCGCATTATAGATACAATATAAATAAATATAAAATAATGCAATTTAAATCAGAACGCAGTCTTAGTTTTTTAAAAGGCAACGAACGTAATATTAAGAATTAATTACCGGTTAGAAGTCTACAGACCCAGATAAGCTCGCTATCGCGGCCCGCTATTTAAAGAGCTAGTGAAAAAATATTCTAACAAACAAAACCAAGATTATATAAACAATGCGTTCTGGATCCTTATAATGCATTATTTCTTTTTTTTTTTTTTTTTTTATGTTTATCTTTAAAAATAAAAAAGTAAATAAAATACACCGCTGCTAACTACTACTATTTTGGTCTATCGGTGATTTTTAATAGAAATCTTTAGTAAATTTTGTAACGCTTTTCAAGATTAAATAAGTTGATAAGTATATTTATACTTTTTTTTTTAACTATATTTATAATAAATTCTTAAAAAAAAAAAAAAAAAAAAAAAAACTTACAAATTAGGACATAATCTAGCATAATCATGATAAAAGCCAAAAATATACTTAATTAAAAATAAATGTATACTTGGAAAAAGCAGCATTAAAAAATTCTGGTAATTGGCAGTTATGTACAAATATTAATAATAAGCTTTAAAATCGTTTTTTTTATCATTAAAAATAAATTTTTAAAAAATGCTATATTTAGAATAAATTCTGGAAAAAAAATCTTACAAATAAGGACATAATCTAACATAATCAAGATAAAAGCCAAAATATACATAATTCAAAATTAAATATATACATACTTCGAAAAAATAGCATTAAAAAATTCTGGTAATTGGCAGTTATGTACAAATATTAATAATAAGCTTTAAAATCGTTTTTTTTATCATTAAAAATAAATTTTTAAAAAATGCTATATTTAGAATAAATTCTGGAAAAAAAATCTTACAAATAAGGACATAATCTAACATAATCAAGATAAAAGCCAAAATATACATAATTCAAAATTAAATATATACATACTTCGAAAAAATAGCATTAAAAAGTTCCGGTACTTGGCAGTTATGTACAAATAATAATAATAAGCTTTAATATATATATATATATATATATATATATATATATATTATCATTAAAAATATAAAAGCCAAAATATACATAATTCAAAATTAAATGTATACTTGGAAAAAGTAGCATTAAAAAATTCTGGTAATTGATAGTTATGTACAAGTAATAATAATAAGCTTTAAAAACATTTTTTTAATCATTAAAAATAATCATTAAAAAATAATAATAATACTATATTCAGAAAAAAAAAACTCTTACAAATCAGCACATAATCTAACATAATCAAGATAAAGTCAAAATATAGTACATAATTCAAAATTAAATGCATTAAAAAAATTACTTACCAAAATGTCTCACGCGTTATTTCAGTTAGAGTCGCCACTTTCGAATTAATGCAAGGGACTTTCCAGACGATTAAATGTATTTCCAGGAACTGACAACCAATTTTTTGCACAACAGTCTCAAGCTCTAACGCTCAAACAAAACAAACTAAAAATAAACACAAACATCCTCAGTTCGATGTTTACATTTCACTGCCAATCGTACATTGTCACTCTCTTAAATAGCAATTATTCGATATCTTAAGAGCTTCTCTTTAAGTCTTGAAGACGGAAGGATTCCAAAATAAAACTTTAAGCCGCATGCAGTAGCTCCTGTGCATTTAGCATCAATTTAAAAGCCCCTACGAGCCAATACTGCGGCTGCAGGGACCCTCCAAAGCAGCAAGAAGCGATTTCACTGATGCTCTGTGATCTCAGCGGATGCACGTGGGATAGAAAGCTCTACGTTTCTTCACGGACACACCTACCGAAACAGCCGACATTTACACATGCGCAGTCGTTGGATCACAGGCCGCTAAGTGGCTGCTCAGAGCTTTGTTGGAAAGCTCTCTCACTTGGCGTAATTTCATTCTCTGACCTCGATCTTTGCACAATCTCGGAATTACCATTGAAAATTATTTGTTTCTATTTTCCTCGTCTAAAAATTCTATCAAGGTATTCTAACTGAATGTAAACATAAGCTTCGTTTGTTTCTAGCAACATACTTGAACGATTTGCTGAGAAATGTCTAAAAAAAACCTCTTATGCTATATCAACAATGCACTCACACTTTCATATGTGATGCTCGTGCAGTTACTGTATTAGCATTTATAATGAATCCAAAGAAGAGGAAATGTTCTGAATGTTTCAAGTTTCCATCTACAAAATTCACTACCAAAAATTGTTGGGATACCATGGATTTAACATACGCAAACATCCGTAGATCAGCCCGTTAATGACGAGGGGAAATTTCTCTTCAAAATTTCTTTCACGAATTAAATATATATATATGTATATAGTGTTAAGAGCTAATAAGGAATTCCATTATGATCCGCTTCTCTTGCGTAAAGGTTTAATCCATGAATATATCTATGTTAATGCGCGGTGCATACTACAAAACAGGCAGTTTTCAATGATAATGTGAATCCGTTATTTTTTTATTATAAATTTAAATATGGAGTATAAGAGTATTAACTTTTAAATCAATAACATCATCTAAAAGTAATGAAATAATAATTTAAAAAATAAATTTTAATATGTATTCAATTTATTTAGTACAAATTTAAACACGTAATATACTAAAAGTTTTGTAATAATTGTATAGAGCACCAATTCGAAGACGATAATTCATAGTAGAATGCTGGAAAAAAAAAATAAGATTATAAATTTGCTTAGACGCAAACAAGCTCGCTGGAAATATATATACAAAACTTTCAAAGAAGTAAAAGTACCAATCAGAAAGAAAAATAGACAAAATCCCAAAAAAGTATGAATTCATAATATAATCAACACTTAATAGGGACGTTTATGTAGTTATTTTATTTTTACATACCGCGGAAATAATTTGTTATATTTGATTGAATACATTTTTGTTCGAAGTTCATTTTATCAACTTTCTTATTGACGATGAAAAAAAGAGTCCACAGTTTTTGTGTCTACAATTTACGCAGAAAGGAAAAAAAAAAAAAAAAAATCGGAATATTTGCATTTGTTTTCACTTTCGGAAATTGAAGATACTAACGCTTCACTTTCTTCTTTTGATGTTAAAAAAGCTACTTCGCTATAACCACTTTTTTTCGTTACTAGTATATTATCATCATCAGTAGGAATATCTTAAGAACACATTTCATTACCAAAAGATTCAAAACATTCAAGTTCATCTTTCGTAAAAATATTTGCACAATGTTGTTTCTGCCATTCATGAATTAAATGTGGAAGTTTATTCACTTTAAACGGGCTTTCATTTTTCATCAGTTCAAAATAAGCGTTTAAAATAACATTAATTAAATAGGCGCTCAATTAGAAAGCTAAAAACGTTCACTATACTGGTGTTCACTGTAGATTCGATTGTATATGTAAAATAGGTACAATATAAGAACTGAAAAATATGTAAGAAGGGCAAAAATAAAATATATAAAACAGAATGTATAAGAAAAATAAAAGATCAAATTTTGATAAAATAATGTAATATTCGCTCGAAAGATACTTCAAAAATGCCTAAACCGAATTAAAGAGCGTTTTGAAAGACTTATTTTTCTTTTTCTTTTAGGCAGAATTTGCACCATTATGATACTTTTGCTCCCGCTTTTGTAATGGTTTCTAGTACTTTATCCTGAAAATAAGAACTTTTTTTTTTTTTTTTTTTTTTTTTTTTTTTTCTGTCGAAAAACATTTTTCTCTTCTTAATAAACGATTATACACTACCCAGTAATTTTTATTTATTTGTTTAATTTGTTCATAAAAATTAGCATTGCCAACAACATGGTAAAAATAATATCACAGTGGTTCAATCTGTCACATCTCAAGTATGTAGACGAAAACTTAAAATTCAATTTTTTTTTTTTTTTTTTTTTTTTTCCGAAATAATTTCTCTTTCTCTCTCTCTCTCTTTTTTTTCATTGAAGGAAACTTGGCACTATTATAGGTTTCACATAAAAGATTATATTTTTATTTAATATTTAGAATTTAAATTATATTAGTAAATATATATTCAGGCAACAATTCTTATGGTTTTTAATAGATTCTTTACAGATTTGAAATATTTTAAACTGCATTTTCCCAGTTTGCATTTTTTCGTAAATTCATGCTACATGCTATACAAAATGCTAAGACTTTTACAGATACAGTAAAGCACCGTTTATACGTCTTTTACATTTATACGTCCTTTTAGTGAAGTGCCGATTCATTCCTATTCATTTTAATGTAAAAATGCTTCGTTTATACGCCACTAATATCGGTTATACGTATTTTTCTCTTTACTAAAATTCACAAAATTTCTAGACCTGTCATTATTTTTCATTCTAAATAAGACGGATTTTTCCTATAAAGCATCTTAAATGGTGGAAAGCAGGAAAGATCGAAGAATACTGATCAAGGAATCAATTGAATTCACATAGTAGATTTTTTAATAGTGATAGACAATCAGCAAATCAGACGAATATGAAAGATTTTTAATGTTACTAAATAACTATCTATATGATATAAAACGTATACTTATTTTTAAAGATACGCAATATATATAATTAATATTCAAAATGTGTTCATATAGTTCTTAAGAAATGTAATAGTGCTAATGTATATGTAATTAGTACCCAGTCATGCATTAATAGTATGATTTTTCTCACTTTTTATAATATGTTTTTCTTTTCTTTTTTTTTTTTTTTAAATTAATTATTGTCTTAAAAAAGGTATAATGCACATTTACTAACTTTAGAAACTTTATTAATTAGTATTTTCACATAAATTTTGCTTAAGTGTCATTAAATTTACAGTAATCAAAGCGTTGTTTTTAAAATTTCGATTATACGTCTTTTCATTTATACGTCCTTTGACTCCAGTCCCTTGAAAGACGCATAAACGGTTCTTTACTGTATTTAACAAAAGACTACCCTTTTTTTTTTTTTTTTTTTTTTTTTTTTTAAATGCTTAAAAGAATTAGGGATGTGTTTTGAAATTTATTCATTAGTTTTTGAGGAAAAAAAAAAAAAAAAAAAAAAGCGCATGCCTATGTAAAAATTTGAAAAAAAAAAAAAAAAATTATATTATTTTTTTATATTTTTTTCTTTTAATGATATTGCTAAATCGATCGCTAATTCTTTTAAATATATTTAATTAAACATTCAAAGTCCTTTCTTAAACATCTGCAGAAGTTTCAGCATTCTGAAGATCATGAATTCATGAAAAAAATGCAATTTAAAATGTAAAATATAGGGGATAGAGGGGTTGAAAGGGACATTTTTCATGTTTTTATTAATAACGTTCACAATATGTAATTCAATATTTTATAACATTACTCATAAGTACACTTCAGTAATCAGTTACACATAAACATACCAACTTTAATAAAAAGCTATCATTTTTAATTAATAACAATTTTTTATATGCATGTTCCCATTGATCCCCACCTATGGGGATGAATGGGACAGGACTGGAGTTAACAAAGAAAACAAAACAAAACGGAAAGTAAATAAATTTTTAAAGTTAAATTGCTTTATGTGATTTTATTACACACTATGAAGTTACTGAAATTAACATAAACTGATGTATTGACTCAAATTAACATCAAAAGGCAAAAGTCCTTTGGTTCGCACAGTTCCTAGAGATCTATGCTTTGGTAATTTAATCTAAGATCTAATCTAAAAATAAATAAATAAGACACTAGAAAGATAAAAATCATTATAATAGAGTACAAATTCTCCAGATATTTTTTTTTTTTTTTTTTTTTTTTCCGACTGATCGAGAAAAATAAGCATTCTATTCTGTATTACATTAATAATCACCAGGATTTATTTAATCAGCTTGATTGAAATTGTGATTTTAATTCGATTATTATTAGTTTATTTATTTATTATTATTGATATTATTGATTTAAGTTGCATTGAATATTTTAACTTATAATTTTTTTAATCATAATTATTATAAACAAAAATCAGAGCAATTAATTTCAATCTATTTTTCTTTAAATAAATGCTACTTTTATAATTACATGTTATAACTATTGAGCTACAGGTTATAAAAATATTGAACATCTATTTACGATTTGTTTTAATATAATTCTTGTGTACAATTTTAAATTAGCACATAGTAGTGGGGAATGTCCAATTCATTCCCACCACCCCATGATCATATAAAACAGGAAATAGGCTCAAAGAACAATTGTCAATATTCTTCTTGAATATCTAAACATAATAAAAGATTATGCCTTTTCAGCATATGTGAGTTATATTAACTTTAAGCAAATAGTTAATTTTTTAACTACTATCTAATTGAATCAGTAAAAACTTACTCTGGCAGCAGAAAAAGACACTTTAATTTTTTCTGCCTTTCAATAGACAGCACGATTCTGAAACTACACTTGATGAATGACCTCAGTACTGCCATATATCAGAAAAATTGTCAAGTTTCTAGTGCTTGCAAAACATAAAAATTTTGCTATTTTCCCATTCATCCTGCGTCCCATTCATCCCCACTCTTCCCTGCATCAAACATCAAAAGAGCCTGAATATATATTTTACTGTACAAATCTAATACAGTTCTATTAATAAATATTAAATGGGAATATAAGCTTTTATATATATCCACCAGTACTGCCAAATCCCCTTAAGACGGAGAAAGTATTGCCTTTGGGTAGAATTTTGGAAAATGAGTTTCTGTCATATTTACACGTTTTGAAGCCCCCTCAATCCGAAAATCATATTTTCAATGGCCAGATCTGTGTATGTCTCTATACGTCCGTTATCCGCATGCCACAAAAACAAATACTAGTAGAAAATACAAATTCGTTATTCTACATGCTTAAATCTATATCATATAGGAATGTTATTTAATTTTTTTTTTTTAACTTTCTCTTATCCATAGGGTCGAGAAAGTATTATTTTAGGGTCAAATTTTCGAACGTGAGTTTTTGCTATATTTATATGTTCTGAGGTCACCTGAATACGAAAATCATGTTTTTAGCGAATGGTCTGTGTGTCTGTTATCAGCATATCTCAAAAACAAATAGTAGCAGAAATTCCAAACTCGGTATTCTAAATGTGTATCATATAGCGATGCTACAGTAAGCTTTTTGTTGAGATGAAGCAAATGGGGACACTCAAAAGTATTCAAATACATTACGTTTATGGGGGAAATTGCAGGTAAGTAGAATTTAACATCTATAGACTGCACTAAACCAAATGAAACGAATATATATTTTTTGTAATAGAGATAGTCAACTGGGAAAAAAAACTTGTGTATGTAGGAGCTTCGCCTCCCCCTAGGGGGGGGGGAAGTTCCCCCTCGTGGGGAGTAAATTTTCATGATGGGTATCTTTCAAAAGAGCTCGCCAATACCTTTAAAACGAATGGTTGAACCATCGATCTGCGATAATTTAAAATAAAGTTATCAATTTTTTTCATTTTCAACAACAAAAAAAATCGTTTTTTTTTATGTAATATTGAGAATAAATTCAACTTTTTTTGGATATTTAGTGTTATACTTTACTGAGTGAATTTGTATAGGAAAATATAGAAGAAAGTCGTGTGGTGGCCACAACACACTAGTTATTTGTTAGTAGTGGATGTGCTTTACTTTTTATATTTTACCATTTCCAGGAAAGCTGTTCGGAAATTAAAATGAATTCCTCATAGAGATATGGTAAATAATGTATGTTTTAAGCTAAATATTCATAGCTTGTTTTTTGTACATTAATGAAACGGGGGGGTTGAGGGGGCGGTAGCCCCCCCTCACACAGAACTAATTATCTTATAAAACTCTTCCAAAGCCTAATTTGAATTGTTTTAACATAGGTTTACATACCAGTACTCGTTATCTTACCTCTTAATCTCCAACCTGTATTTATAGTATGAAATTTCAGGGTAAGAGAAAGTAGTGTGAGTGACACACCAGATTATTATTATTATTATTGAAATCCAAAAAATAGTTCATGTAGAAGGACGTTCTAAAAAATCAAGTACAATGCGTCCAAAGACAAATGTATAAACATATACTTTTTTATAAACACGAAAGCAAGTTTTATATAGAAAATGGTATGAAACGCAATATCCATTCATTTACAGAGACACAAAAAATAATTTGGGTTTTTTAAGGGGCTATAACTGTAAGTCTTTCTGAGAATATTTCAAGTGGTGTTACGTATTTCTTTTTCTGTGCTAGATTTAAATATAGTATATGTGCATATACATTTTATTGACAATAAACAGTTTATTGAGTGAAATAAAAGTAAAATGAAGCAAATATATCCTTTTCTATTGTATATAATTTATCAGTACAAAAAACCCTTAACGGCTTAAAAGTTTGTGACGCCGCTACTTTGTGGCTATAAGAATTTGAAATATGAGTCTTAAAAATAATGATATTAAATTTTAAGTGACGCTTTGCAATTAGTTAAAATATACATAGATTTTCTTATTTGATCATTCACTTTTATCTTTTATTTATATTTATAATGCAAGCGTAATATTTTTAACTTCAAGATCAGACAGATATTTAAAATACACTCACTGATGCTTTTTCATTCGCATTTCAAATTCAAAATAACAGTTTTAAAAGGAATGATATAAAAATTCCAGTGGCGCCTCGGTGTTATTTTAAAAGATTTGTTTTTAGATTCCATTAAAATTACTTTTGTTTTGCTAATAAAATATATTTACACATTTAAACACTGCTTTTAATTTTCAAATATACTGTCAAATAATTATACTTTCACTGAGTTAGCATTATAAAGTAAAATTATTTATTTCAATAAATTGATTTATCTTTTGCATCACACTATCCAAAACATAGTATCATAGTGTCCAACTAAGTGAAAATTTGCTCAAAGAGGTAGTGTGACGTAAAGAAAACATTTACACAAATTTTACTTGCAGTTTTGGATAGCGTGACGCAAAGGATAAATCAATTTATTGAAATAAATAATTTTACTTTATAATGCTAACTCAGTGAAAGTATAATTGAAACAGTATATTTGAAAGACAGTTATATTTGAAAATTAAAAGCAGTGTTTAAATGTGTATATTTTATTAGCAAAACAAAAGTAATTTTAATGGAATCTAAAAACAAATCTTTTAAAATAACACCGAGGCGCCACTGGAATTTTTATATCATTCCTTTTAAAACTGTTATTTTGAATTTGAAATGCGAATGAAAAAGCATCAGTGAGTGTATTTTAAATATCTGTCTGATCTTGATGTTAAAAATATTACGTTTGCATTATAAATATAAATAAAAGATAAAAGTGAATGATCAAATAAGAAAATCTATGTATATTTTAACTAATTGCAAAGCGTCACTTAAAATTTAATATCATTATTTTTAAGACTCATATTTCAAATTCTTATAGCCACAAAGTAGCGGCGTCACAAACTTTTAAGCCGTTAAGGGTTTTTTGTACTGATATCATTACTTTTTAGTGGTTATTGATCAAAAAATTAAAACAAGTCCTTCTGGCTCCTAGGAAGGGTAAACTAATTTATCTTTTCGTATGAAGTTGTCACCATTTTTTTTCAAAATGGCACCTACAATTTATTAATGGACTTAGTGGATTTATAAATGAAGGCTATTTATATATGGAGTTTTAAGCAAATCGGTTCATAAAACCTTTCTAATGTAAATTTGAAATTTTCAGTGTGTTGGCACAGGGCAACAAGAGGATGGATTAAGTTGGCAAATGAACATATCAAATACATTTCTAAGATAAATTCACGCTACAAATTTAGTGTGAATTAATTCAGTATTTCAAACGTTATCATATTCACAAATTTTCAAGTAGCCTGCCACTTGGAAACAAAATGGAGAAGCTTCGCACTAGAAAAATTTATTGACTGGGATTCTCAAACTCTTAAAAAAAAAAAAAAGTAAGTGAAAATTTTCAAATTTAAGTTAGAATTACGTAATTTACATTTTGCAAGTTTCTTTTTAGAGAATTACAAATTAAACAATTAAAAAAATATATCAAGTAAATATTAAAAATGGAATTTTATATATTTTCTTTCAACTTTTGAGGCTAAGTATACTGCTCCAATATTCACAATTTAAATTTTCATCAAAAGTGCAGGTAAAAATTACTTCCCATATATTTTCATATAAAACGTTTGGGGGGAAAAATAGACAAAATATAAATTAAGCTTTACATTTCTATAATTTTAAAAATAAGATAAAATCACCTGGAGAAAAATTTTATGGAAAATATAAGTTAAGTTTTAAAAAAAAAAATGAAATTTCTGCGTAAAAGTACTATTTCATAAATATATTTACAACTACAATAAACAAAAAACGCTCCTTTAATTTTAAATAATTATTTCTACATGTTTCGAAGCTATTAAAAGTTTTTTTCTTTTTTTCTTTCTTTCTTTTTCTTTTTCTTTTTTTTTTTTTTTTTTTTAAAGAAAAATAAATTAAATGTAGTGGCGCCATCTAGTAGTTTTTTTTTTTTTAAATCATATACATACAGATTTAACTTTTTTTTTTTTTCATTTAAAAAAAAAAAAAAAAAAAAAAAAAAAAAGAAAGACAGAAAACTTGTTTAGAAACAGGTAGAAATAGTTATTTAAAATTAAAGGAGGATTTTTTGTTTACTGTAATTGTAAATTATGAAATAGAATTTTTCATGCACAAGTTAATTAATTAAAAAAAGAAAAGAAAGAATAATTTTTTTTAAATAAATTATTATGGGTTTCAAAGTAAAGATGTTATTTATTTATTTTGACGTGTTTTTTAATAATTGCTATTTGACACATTTTTCATGAATTTTACTGAAATTCATGAAAAATGAATTTTATTAAAACACTGTTTAAACACTGTTTATTAAAACACTGTTTTTTCTAATAAACAGTGCAAACACTGTTTCATCCTCTAGTCATTGCTTTGAATAATAATAAAAAAAAAAAATTGATTATGTTAATATTTAAAATATGTATCATTTTAAAGTCTGAAAAATAAATAAATGAATAAACACTAACTGTATTTTCAAAAGAGATTTTTAATTTTTAAAAAGAAATATATATATATATATGTATTTACGAAAGAGTATGTTTTAAATAAAAACGATAGATGGCGCCAAAACTGTATTTGCTGTTTTTTTTCATTCCCGGAGCGTAAGGATACATGAATAGGAATCGCAAATCATTGAGTTATTATAAAATCGATTTTCATGAGTGATTAAAAAAAAATTTCGCTTTAAAAAATTGTAAATTCATCATTATTATGATAAAATGGAATATCTAAAATTACAAAATACTTCCTTATTTAAAATATTATCTAAATATTTCTTTGACTAAATATGAAATTTTGAAATCAAAACTATTTTTTTCATAACAGAAGAGAAAATATATTTAAGTGAATTTGACTTAGTATATATACAATAAATATTTTAAACATGTAATAAAGTACTTTTGCGTTAAAAAAAAAAATTCTAAATAATTCATTGGCTGCATTCAAGTCGGTCAACAAACCAACCCACATACCTTACAAGTAAGAACCGAATAACAGCGTTTTCACCCGAAGAAACATATGTAATTGGCGGAGTAATATAGTTCCATATTTAAAGCGATTTATATAAAAAACAAGAGTTTTCCTGAAAAAAACAAAAACGTTACTAAATTCAGAAAGATCCCATTAACAACATATATTAATTAAATTAAAATCGTTCGTGCGGTTTTAGAGATATTTTTATTACATCCTTAGATCGTTACACCACACATTTTCCCTTTTTCGCTTTAAATTGAGATTCAGATCTCAAAACATACTGCATGTAGAAATGTAAAATTTTCAGGATAGATTAAGACCGAAGATAAAAGACTATTTTGAAAAAATCAGAACAAAATATGGCTTATTTGCTGAGATATTAAGTGTCGGCTTTTACAAATCTCTTTGATGTTAGACTAGGCGTATATATGAGTTCGCAGCTTTCCGTCCGTTTGTCCTTCCGCTTGCGTCACTCGAAAAACTGCCGTTTTTCATGATGAAGGTGCTTTAGCAAATTATGTGCAAGGAACTTGCTTAATAATAAATATTACTTTATCTTATTCGTATGGTAGACAAAGTGTTTTGTGGAATCAAATTTTCTTCGTTAAATATTGACTGTAATTAGCGAGCGTTTTGCGCTCCCCTGAATACGGAATCGAAACTTTTAGCGTTTGGTCTGTTATCTGCGTAACTTAAAAAAATAAAAATAAATAACTAAATAAACTAAGGAAGTTCAAATTTAGTATGCTGAAGATCATATTAGGGTTGCTATATATTAAAACCAGTAAGTTTGGAAGTGTGGTGTGGGTGGATAAACGTTACCTGAATAATCTGAAGCTTTTTTTTTTTTTTTAAATTTAATAGCAAACTTAAATGTTTAATGGCTGTAGTTAGAGTTATTAACCCGTTAGTAGTCCACAC
This sequence comes from Salticus scenicus, assembly GCA_963930645.1. Classification (NCBI taxonomy): domain Eukaryota; kingdom Metazoa; phylum Arthropoda; class Arachnida; order Araneae; family Salticidae; genus Salticus; species Salticus scenicus. Next base: position 4,016,093 of record OZ005649.1, on the reverse strand, counting down.
TTTTTATTTAACTGTCACCAATAATTTTACGAAGTGATGTGACCGACGTTTCTTCGATTTTGTTCGCGTTTTATGTATATCAAATGCCACTTCTAAAAATTTTTGGTGGCTATTGAATAAAAAAATCTGGCAACACTAAAAGATGGGCGGCAAATCGACCAACTAGCGACTACTAACGGGTTAAACAGAGGGGCGGGGGGTGTAGGGGAAAGAAGTTCTTTTCCCTCTTACACGGAAGTATAATTATATATAAAACAGTTTTTAAAACTAGCAGTGTAAGAGACAGTAGTGTGAGTATTTTTATTAATTCAGTGAAAGTTTTTCCCGTCCGCTATATTAATGCAATAGAATGATATGGGTCTTATAAAATTATTAAATGAAATATTCCAAAATCCTATCACCACACTCCTTTTTTAATAAAATAATAATGATTCCCTCTTCTTTTTCTTCTTTCTGATATACTTTAAGCTGAAATATCTATTTGTTTCAGCATAGCAATTTCTATATAAAATTATCCACTTTCATGTCTTTATATGGAATAATGTAAGCTCAAAGGGACAAAAAAAAAAAAAAAAAAAAAAGATACGAAACATTATGTGACGGCGACCGCAGCGGTAACGTAACAAAATTTTTCTTTCAACAGAGACATTTCAAATATATTATGACTACATAAGTGGATGTAAATTCACTAAAAATGACAACAATTTAAAATTTCTGTGCGTGAAATATTTAAATTTCTTAATCAAATTATAATTAAATTAAATTCTAAACGTTTTTTTTTTTTTTTTTTTTTTTGTTAATTATATATTGTCCATTTACAAAAGTATCCGCATTTGAACACATACATACACACACACACAAAGAAAAAAAAAAGTAAATTACATTTCATATATATATATATATATATCAAAACATGGCGTTATCAAATGTCCTAATTTTTTTAATTTTATGAGTTGATTTGAGTTATGTGAGTATAACGTCAAATTCTAGCTCTGCAGTGGTGTAATTTAATGAAAAAATATACGATTAAAAATAAAAATTTAGCATTTAGTTATTAACTTCATTTCTCTTTTTCCAGTATTTATTAACTTTTGATATAATATAATTTAGCAGCGTATTTCTGTCTAGAAAATACATTTACTTCTGGAAATATATCATATAAAATATATTATATAATTATACATAATATAATTTATCTTTAATAAAATATATTATGTAATTTGCATAAATATAATATATATTATATAAATTATCTATATACCATCGATTAGCAGCGAAAACCATTAGTCGAAAGTCTTTACGAATCCAATACTTTCCTCCATTAAATATAAAAGAAAGAAAGAAAAACTCATAGACATATTTTTTCCTGATTACAATATTTTCCTTATATAGTATATGCTCAGAAAATAAAAAAGAATTTAAAAATTCTGGATGCAAAGAGCAGAATGTTATAAGTCAACATTCTACGTGTTCAAATCTTCAAGTTTTTTTTTTTTTTTTTTTTTTTTTTTTTTGTTTGTTCTTTTTATCGAAAACTTTCCTCGTGAGCATCAAAATTTCTCACAAATGATGAGCACGGTACGCATATTTTCAAATGAACACTGTCATTAGTTTTCACTGCACGCTTTGTTTGACTCAATTATCCATAAAATTGAACAATCAATGAAAAGTAAATATAATTAATCATAGAAATTCAGGTATAGAAGCAACGAAGCTTCCGTTTTCCATATATATATATATATATATATATATATATATATATATATATATATATTTCTATACATATTCTCACAGTAAAAATTAGTTATTAAAATAATTAATAAAAAAGGCTCGAAACGTATAAATTTATGTTGCGTTTATTTTAATATTTTATTTGTATATTTTAATGTGTATTATAATTGTTCCGATTTTTAGTGTAATTAAAATGTAATATAATTTTACGAGACGTGATATTTTTAAATAGTTTAAAAAATAATTAGTATTACTAAAATCTTTTTCGTGATGAATGCAGGCGATTTTCATCTGAGAGTTGATGACACTCATTGTCAGATGAAAGTGAAATTTGTGCTCTATAGAAACGGATTTTGTTTTTTGTTCTTTTCTTCTTTCCTATTATTATTATTATTAATATTATTATTTTCGCTCTCTCTCTAGTAAAAAAAAAAAACTGCTAACTTTGTACCTAAGGGTAAGCGACGCTTTTCTACATATACAAACATTTTTTCCTCGCTGACTATTACTGTTATATACATTATTTCACAATGATTTGTTAAAAATATTTTTCATTGTGTACATTTATACGAAATTTTGCCCTACATTATCATATTAACAATTATAATAACATGGGATGATAGTGCCCCTATTGGGCGTCTTGCACCAAAAGTTAAGGGTACAAATTTATGTCAAGGTCAAGATACAACTACACGTAATAAAATTCAGTGCATTATTTTTCGAGTTGATGTTGGCAAATAATAATAATAATAATAATAATAATAAAATTGTTACAAACTAAGACAGAAAAAAAAAAGTTTGAATCATGTTCTGGAACTCTGAAAGAATATAAATCTATCCAAAACCGTAAGTCTAAAATCTTTACTGTCCAATGATTCTATTTAATACAGAAAAAAAAAATCTCGAATAAACATTTTATTCTAAAAATAATAATCCGATGAAAAGGAGGCTGTTAAAACTTTTAATATATTTAATAAGGAAACTATATTTATTTTAAGGGATCGCATACTTTTAAACGATGGAAATGTTAGTAAAATATGACCACAATTTTATTTATAATACCTGGAAAATAAAATACTTTTAAAAATAAAAATGCTATTAAAACTAAGAAAATAATTGCTTTTAAAACTCGCTTAAATTTAAAAAATGCCAAAAAAGATTTTATAATAAATTACAGAATAATTGAACTTTTTTCTTTCTTTCTTAAAAAAAAAAAAAATCTTAATAAAAACGGCAGAGTTATTATTATTATTATTATCATATTTATTTTATTGTTGCTGTTGTTGTTGATAATATATTTCATGCAATCTTGCGCGCATGAATTACGTGCTATCGATTCATCACATGAACCTAAAAAAAAAAAAATATATATATATATATATACGCGTAGAAAATAACTCTATTATAAAAATAACGAAAAGTAACTTTTCTAAAGCGTTCCAATTCGTAGAAAAAAAAATCTTATAAAATTTATGATTTTTTTTTCTTTATTAATTATGCATGTAACTATAAAATTTTTAATCTTAAAAAGTTGACAATTGATTTATTTATATGTTATTTAAGTCATTAAATTCTAACGAAGTTCTGGTCCACGATGACAGAGATATATGCGCAAATATTTTATTGACAAATAATAATAATAATAATAATAACCGTTGAATTTTTACTTAAAAAAAAAAAAAAAAAAAAAAAAGAATCAAATGAAAAATTATTTGTAAAATGAAGATTTATTTTAAAGGCTGTAATAGATAGGATTAAACCTTTATTTGCATCTGTTAAAATTTACATTGTTTTTATTTATTTTAGATATTATAAATAAAGCTATGGTAATTTGTTTTTGTTGATATTTTCATCGTTCTGATGTACTTTAAGCAATTTATGAACTTATATATTAATAAAGGACTTAAATGATTTAATATTTGTAATAAACTCAGGATTATATGTATATATACATATATTATTAATCTTGATTAACAAAAAAAAAAAAAATTAATATAGAAATTCAAGAAAAAAAATAAACTTTTTATTACTTTTTAAGATGAATAATCAAAAAGAAGTGCGATTTTAATCAATCAGAAAAATGTCAGACAGCCATGTAATCAGTAACATATCGATTTTTTCCCTCCCCCTCATTAATATAGAAGAAAAAGAACAGGGCGTGTGCGATTCTTATTTTTTTTAATCGCAATAAATATTTTCCTATGTGGAAAATTAAAAATTATATTAAAATGTTATTTCTTTTCGGGATAATTTATATATAATATTGCCCAAGAAAAAAAGAATAATGATTGAATAAAATTAGAATAATAGTTGTATTTTGATAAGTGTACTTTTGGCGTGATGGGACAGTGTGATATTGTTAAATAAACTGTAAAAAAATAAATGGAAATGTTATTTAATTTGTTTATCAATAGAAATTTTTAAACAAAAACTAAAGGAGTTATCAAAAGAGAAATAAAAAGAGATTCATTTTATCACTATTAAAAGGCACTCACACTCCTTTATTTATTTATTTTCTTCATTTCTCCCGACAAATTCATACCTGCCAACATTCTAATTGGTATTCCTTAACATTGTTAGTACACGCTCCTTTTTTCCACACCGCTTTATTTTTAGAGTAATTTTCTCAAATATAATGACAATTAAATAAGAAGAAAAATACTCTAAAAACGACTGGTGAGGGGGGAAAAAAGGCGGGGACTGCGGCGGACATTACTATGGAATATTAAATAGGATGATGGCAGGTGTACAAATTCTATTCTAAAAAGATATATTTGAAATGTTAGAACTTAAAATACCTCTTACTTCAATAAAATAAATCTATCTGAATTTTTTTACTACAATCTTCACACTATTTCAGGCACTCAATAAAACATCGAATCTAAAAGAATAAAAATAAAAGTTTCTGAATTAATGACTACACTCTACTGTGAATTAATTTCTAGTACCCAAACTAGCATTTACTAAGCCATCGAAAACAACATACTCGAGGGCCATTGGTTCTGACATTTCGCTTAATACACATTCTATAATGTGTCTTCTTACAGTCTAACATCCCATCTTCTTAAAAGATCCAAATTAAAGATAAGTAAAAGTGGCACACTAGAAATTAAATCAAAATCCCAAAAGAGCAGATGCAGCTTTACACAAAAAAACCATTCCAAGTATCGATCGCGTTCATTTGAAATCCTGCCAATTCTAACCTTCCGCGAAATATCACGTCTTATATCACAATTAAAGACATAACATGTCACGGATAAATCGCCATCGATAAAAATTTTACAACCCCCTTTCTTCACAAGTGAAGAAATGCAAGGAATGTTTGAGACGTGATGTTTCCTTTTTATTCAAGTATCCCCAAACGCTAATGGGAGAGAGATCACGGAGTAGAGAGAGAAAGAGAGAGCAAGCCGTACTAGCCCAAAAGATCGATACTGTGGCAACAATGTTTTCTGGAGGTGCTTGAAGGAAGTACATCTACCCGCCCATTGTGCGGTAATGGGGAAGGTTCATTTCGGGGTTTTGTTTTAGAGAGGTAATGAGACGATATCTCCGATACAAGATAGTTGTAAGATTTTTTTTTTTTAAGTATACTTGAGAAGTATAGTAAAGCTATAAATAAGAATTTTACGAATCATTATAAATAGATTCATTCGTGGAAAGATACAATTAGAAACTTCTCTTATATCAAGCGTGCTAATTAAAATATTGCAGTGATATTTACGAATGTCACGGTCATAGTAATAGCGTCGATATAACGTCATAAATGACGTTTTGTGACGAATGTGAAAATAGGCTGTGAACAAAATAGTTATTATAATACACGGATAGTATTTTATTTTTATTAATATTTAATCAATTAAATAGAGAATTTTCAAAATATAAGAATTATATTCACTTGAAGATTTCGTTGCTTATTCGGTTTTTGGGCATGATAAAAATGTATTATTTTATAACTAGAAAATGCTTGATTTATTAACTAGTGCGAAAAGTTTAAAAGGTATTTAAAGTAATAATTTGACCCTTAATTTAAGGGTCAAATTATTACTTTAAAAGTGATGCCAGATTGGGGATTTTGTCCCCATTTTGGGGGATTTTTGAGGTTTCTGGGAACAAGTTTGGGGACCAAATGTTTGTGGGGACTTTTTTGGGGAATTCTAAAATTTTTGGGGACAAATCTGGGGAGTTCTTCAACTTTCTGTCAATGTTGGCAACGTAATGATTTATCCCTACGACCAGGGATTTTCAATAGCTTTATTGTTATTTGGGAATTTGTTTTTTTTTTTTCAAAAATTGCCTTCATTTGGGGAAAAATCTGAGCTTAAATCCACTTAAATCTGTTTTTTTTTTTTTTTGAAAAATTTTCTCTTTTCCCTTTTTAGTAGAAATCAAATTGGGGATTTTTTCGGAAAAAAAAAAAAAAAAAAAAAAAACCTGATTTAAGTGGATTTAAGCTCAGATTTCTCAAAAACATAGAGTAGAGTGCAAATTTGCTGCAACAACACCTATGGGGGGCGAGATATGACCCCCAAATAGTTTTAGTTATTTCTATAAAAAACCAAAAAAACATGAATCCTTGTAAGAAGTGCAATGGTAGCTTGCTTGACTTGTGATACGGAGGTCCTGAGATCGAGTCCCAGCAAGGGCATTTTGTATTTTAATTTTTGTTAATTTCAATTTCAACTTCAATTTTTTTTTTTTTTTTTTGCGTTTTTAATTAAATTATTAATTTAGGAGAAAATATTATATTTATTATATTATGATTTTTTTTTTTTTTTTTTTTTTAGTATTCCAATTAATGAAGAAAGAATTAATGACCATGAATTTAAGAAATACATTTATTTATTTATTTGTAAAAAAGAAAATCATGTTTAAAGCTACGAATATGATTTCTAATTTATAACAATTATGATTAAAAGTAGAAAAATCATTAAACAATAAGTATATTTTTCTCAATGAAAACAAAAAATATGAAAAGATTGATCACAATTATTTGAATTACAATTTTGTTCATCACGAACATTTTGTTAAATATTTGGCGTTTCGTGAAGATTACTAGAGTTGTAAAATTCATATTTACCCAGATTTTGAAATTTTTGAGATATAAAATAATTATAAATTAGTGAAATCATTTTGCGAAAATTTGTCATTGTGCTCAATTTTATTTTCAGTTCTTCCGACGCCACCAAATTTGAGAGTTGTTTAATGAAATATTTGAAATAAAAGTTAAATGCAACGTCGAGAGCACACTATTAACTCTTACTATTAATGACGTCGATAAAAAATAGTAATTAAGAATTTACATAAAACGCTAGCACAAATCATTAAAAAATTTTAATCTAAATGTATTATAAAAGTATTTCCCGTTAAATTGTTAATTTATTTTAATTTAATAAATAAATAAATAAATTGGTTAAAATTTAAAAAAATATTAAATTGTCCGCGCTGAAAAAACCCTTTTTTAAATATTTATAATTAATATTTTCTCTTAAAAAATAATTTAATTTAATTAAAAGTAAAAAAATTAATATTTCAGTTGAAAAAAAAAAAAAAAAAAAAAAAAATTAAAATCCAAAACGTCCTCGCGGGGACTCGATCTGAGGACCATCGTATCTCAAGCACGCTACCACTGCACCACTCGTTCCTATTACGACGTGTGTTTTGTTGTGTTTCATAGAAATAACTGAAACTTTGAGGGAGGTCATATCTCACTCCCATAAGGATTGATGCAGCAAATTTGTACTCTACCCTATGTTTTCGACTGTGCTCTTTAATTTAAGCTTGGTTTAGTTTCAACAGCAATGTTACTGATTCATACTTCCCATGTCAGACGTGATGCATACTTAAAAAGACCACGATGATTCTTTCCATAATATCGATAGATGTATCTCAATATCTGAAAATATCTTGCTTTTCGGATGTCGATAGACGTGGTAGAATGTTATTAGAATGATATCATTTTTACGACATTAGCCAATATTAACAAATATTAAAAATAAAGCATTAAAAATATTATATATATTTTATTTTATTTTATTTTTTAACTTTTTCAAACATTGCACTAGATGAAACTAAGTATCACATGAAGAACTAGAAAGAACATAAATAAAGATTTCTGAAAAAAAAAAAAAAAAAAAAAAAAAAAAAGCATCCTTTTAATGAAGACATACAACATCAATACTTTTTCAAGGGCTCAAATTGAATATTGCATGTGAATTAGGTGTTATTTCTGTCATACTGTATGCGATTGGCTAAACATTTACAGTATGGTGAGCCCGACAACACCCAGAAGGACGTGTAAATAACTTCAAACTCAATAAGAAAAAGCAAAAATAAAATCAAACATACTTTTAAAAAACTACAATCACCTATTTTACCTAAAAAATAAAATTAATCCTAAGAAAAATAATAAAACTAAAATTATTACTTACTTTATAATTACAAAAGTTATATACTTTGTTATATATATATAATATTGTTTTCCGATCATAATCGTTACAAGTAACGAAAATAATTCTTTTAAATGCTTTTTTCTAGCAAAATAAATAAATAAATTGATTAAATTTTACATAACAATATCGATAAATTTTGTAAGTTTCACGTACGATATTCGGTGACATTCAAAAAATCGGCCAATATCGGTCGAACATTGGCCAGCATCTTTGTTACCTGGTACATGGAAGCCTGCTCCAGGACCCGTATACACATATCTGCATAGCTGTTATGAAACTTACCATTTACAGTGAGAAACTTAATCATCAGTTTTTGTAAAATTTGATTTATTTGATAGTTATTAAATAGAAATCATTAAATAAGTATAATAGAATAAAAAGAATCATTTTCAACTAGCATTTATGATTTGTCAGGGGATAACATTTGGCCCGTAGACCACACGGAGGTTGTGCACCACTTACAGGAATTACGAGGGTCACAGCGTTCCTATATTTTTACATGCGTTTTACAATTTTGTCGCCACTATTTCAAAACAGTACTTTAATTAATATTACAGCATTAAAACCTTCAAGAAAAAAAAAAAAAAAAAAAAAAGTTGTAACGCATGTAAAAATATAGGAGTGTTTGATTTCCTGAAATAGTTGAATTTTTCTTATCATTGATCACTAAAACATCTTAAATTCATATCACTTTTATAAGAAAACTGTCCATTTATCTTAAATTTGCTTTATTTTATAAGAGATTAATGATTCCTCTTAGAATCATATCTAAGACAATGATATTTATATCTTTCCTTGATTTCATGTTATATAAAATACCACCTCCTCCCCCCCCCCCTCCAAAAAATAAATAAATAAAATAATATAAAATAATATAAAATAATAAAAATAAAACAAATAAAATTAATTAATTAATTAAATTTAAATAATAATAATAATAAATTAAAAAAAATTAAATAACATATTTTTACACTATAGTGAGGAACTATACACTATAGTGAGGAACACTAACACTATAGTGAGGAAAGTATTGTAATCATGTCAAAAATCCGAATTCGAGATTTTGATGTTTCTATACGTTTCGAGGTCCCCTGAGTCCGTTTTCACTATTTTTAGGATGATGTATGTATGTGTGCGTGCGTGTGTATATGTGTGTGAGTGAACACGCTAGCGTCTAAACGCTTTGCTACAATGAGCTGTAAGTTGGTACGCATGTTGAAAGTCACCGTAGCACGAACTCTATTGATTTTGATGAATCTAGCACTTATAGTTTTTTTTTTCCAGGGACACAAAGAAAAATTCTTTATCATTACGGCCTATGGGACCAAAATCTTAAAAGTGCGATTGCATCTAAACGCCTTATTCAATTGAACAAAATATTTATACACATATTATAGGTCACAAGTACTCAATCTGTATAGATTTTGGAGAATCTAGCACTTTTATTTTTTTGACAGGGACACAGAGAAAAATTCTTTATCATTATACCCTATGGGGCCAAATTTTTAAAAGTGTGATAGCGTCTAAACGCCTTATTAATCTGAGCAAAATATTTGTACACATGTCATAGGTCACAGTTGCACCAACTGTATATATTTTGGTGAATTCAGCACTTACAGTTTTTTTTACAGCTACACAAAAACAAAAAAAAAAAAAAACTTTATCATTATGGCCTATGGGACGCAATTTTTAAAAATGCGATAGTAACTAAACTCCTTATTCAATTGAGCTGAAAATTTATATGAATATTATAAATCACTGTTGCACTAACTATAAGCATTTTGGTGAATCTAGCATTCATAGGTTTTTCACAGGGACATAACGAAAAATTCTTTATCATTATGATCTTTGGGCTCAAAGTTCAGTAGCGTCAAACAAAACATTGTGTAATATATGGAGAAAAATACTCAAACACTCTGTTATGGTTTTCTCTCTTTTGTTTGTTTAACAACTCCTCTTTCTTTACTTTATCTACAAAACTGTTAATTACTCAATGTTCGGAAAGTCGAGTGGAGTCACTTCAGATTTTTTTTTTTTTTTTCATATTTTAGATTGTGGTTTAATTAAATGTTCAATTCCTGTGTTTTATTTAAAAAAAAATCTTTTATTTATTTTATTTTTTTTTCATTCAAAAATAAAAAAAAATACTTTTTCTGTTAACAAATAAAGTTGCACCACCAAAAACTGAAGTTAATGCTCTTTAAATTACTAACAAAACATATCAAGAAAATTGATTTTAAAAAAAATTCTCGTGATGTAAAGGGGAAAAAAAGAAAATCAATATTTAACTAAATTTATGCAGTGTCTTTCCAGAATCCTTTGAACAGATTACACAAAGATGCCTTGATGAGAAGAAAATGAATATTTAATAATCTACATACGGTTTTAATGCTTTTTTTCCCCCCATCTGATCCTAAAATGACTTTTCTTCTTTATTCTAAGAAATGATATTAAAATCGTTTTAACATAAAAAAAAAAATGAAAGAAGAAGATATTAATAAACTCTCTTAGATCTATAAATAAGTAGCATTTACACAAATGCATAGCTAATTTTCCTAATTGTTCATTTTTAACCAAAGGTCAAGCATTACTGTCGATTAATATAATTTTTGTATGGCCGCATTAACAGTATACAAAGTTAAATAGGAATGAAGATTTTTTTTCTTAATTCTTTTTGAATGTTTCCTTTAAAATTTAATTACGTTTCCGTACTTAAACCAGAATATCACATACGACAAAAATGCATACCATCAGTAATTTGGAGCACAGAACATAGTTTTCTCAGAATAGCTTTTATGTTATACAATTTATATTATTATTTATAATACAAATTGAATAATATAAATAATAGCATTTATATTATTCAATATGGCATTGAAATCATCTATGACACTGGTCCGATATTTTTGTTACCATCTAATTTTTTATTTATTTCTCGTAAATATTATTATATACATTGCACTGATTATAATTAAAAGAACTGTAAGTTAAAAACCTGCTTTTATGCCGTTGCAGACCAAAGTGTTAAATTGAATAAATGTTTTGCAACTTGTGCATTACTTTCTTGCTGAACGCTCTATACTTAATGCATTATCAATCTATGTACAGCATTCTTTTATTAAATGTCTACCTATATACAGATACATACTTTATCTAATATAACTTTCAATACGTATATTAAATATTTTTATTATTTCTTTTCTCAAAACAAATATCCAAATGATTTTAATAGAGATTTTAAAAATGCATCTAAACTTATATTCATTAGATTAATATTAAGAAAGTAAAAATCAAAGGAAAAAAAAAATGGTCTTCAAGCTTGACTTAATTTACTCGGAGGTTATGAAGCAAACATTCACATAGGGACACGACAACTAAGTGACATCAGTTTGTGTTCATTTAAAGGGAGAAAACTGATCTCATATTACGCGTTTAAGGAGTCGGGGCTCCCTAACAGGGGCCCAGAGTAATTGCGACTTTTTTTCTTTTGCGAACATCAGGCATTGAGTATAATTTTATGCAAGGTCAAAAGTATGCAGTAGCGAATCGTTAAAAAACATTCTTATTCAATAAAACAACCGCTGAAAGAAGGCTTCTTCTTTAGCCTATTAATTGAAAAAACTATCAGCAGGGCCCGAATTAGCCTAATTGGGGCCCGGGGCAAAAACTTCTTTGGGGGCCCTCCTCACACTCACTACTTGGGCAAAAAATTCTTTGGGTTCCCCCTCTGCTTCACTATTTCAGTAATGAAAAACCGAACTTTATGGAGGTATTTAAAATTTTCACCTCATTATAGATCCATTTTATTTCTGATTGTTAACTTTGTCATCTGTCTGCGAAAAATGTATATTCTTGCTGACATTAGGGCGGAATTCAGCTAAATTTTCGCAATTACGGTGGCTCAATTAAGCTGGATTTTACACTCTATTAATATTTTGTTTAAAAAAAAGTGCATTAAAGAAGGAAACGTAAAATAAACTTTCTATTCGATTTGGGGCCCCCTCTGATGTAGGGGCCCTGGGCAACTGCCTCGTATTCCCCTGCCTTAGTCAGGCTCTGACTATCAGACCTTTATCTAAATGAAAAAGTTTTAAGCTTAATTTAAAAAAAAAAAAATGCAGTAGTAGTGGTATACTTGAGGAAGCTAGGCCTGGATGAGATGCCCTTTGTAGGGAAACTTCTATGGGATCTTAGGTAGCACTCACGTGAGTTTCAGAGAAAAACACGGAAAAATTCCTATGGGTAGGTTAGCGAACACAATTTCGATACAATCCCGTCTGTGAGAACAGCACTTTTAGCCACTGTAAAAAGAGATAAAGTCAGAGAGTAATATAATAAATTTAAAAAATCCAGAGTGACTCCATTCGACTTTCTAAACATTAAGTTTAATAAAATTAAAGTAAAAGAAATCATTAAATAAATAAAAGAGAAATTTATAATAGGGTGCTTCAACATTTTCCCCCACATAATGTTGTTTAATTTAAAGCTATTGAATTTCAAATAATTTGAAGCCATAGAACATAATGATAAAAAAAAAAAAAAAAAAAAAAAAAAAAAAAAATTCGTTGTGTCCCTGTAAAAATCTCTAATTGATAGATTCACTAAAATGTATACTGTTTGTGTGACAGTAACCTATGATATGTATATCAGTTTTCAGCTCAATCGAATAAGGCGTTTAGACGCTATCCCACTTTAAATAATTTGAATTCATAGGTCATAATTTTGATTTGTGTCCCTATGTGTATATATATATATATATATAGTGCTAGGTTCACCAAAATCCAAAAATTCTTTCAATGGTGGCCTATAATATGTATATAAATTTTCAGCTCTATTGAACAAAGCATTTAGACGCTGTCGTACTTTAATTTGAGCCCATAAACCTTATGGCCATATAAAATTTTTCTTTGTATTCCTGTTAAAAAAAAAAAAAAAAAAAAAGAACTGCACGTGTTAAATTCGCTAAAATTATTCGGGTTTGAGCTACGGTGCCCTATGACATATGTATAAACTTTCAACTCATTTTAACAAAGCATTTAGACATTATCGTTTACACTCTCTCTCACACACATACACTCATGACAGTAAAAATAGCAAAAATTAACTCAGAGGGTCTCATAACGTATAGATACACTAAAATCTTAAAGTTGAATTTTCGTCAGGATTAAAATACTTTCCTTACACATACATGTTTGGAAATTAAAAATTTAAAACTAATCTTAAAATTTAAAAAAATTATAAAATAAAAAACTTTTTATACACCATGTTTTTAAATTTTCTTTTAAATCATAGCTATAGAGCTACATTAGCACTTTATAGCACTTATAAAATTTTTAAAGTGATAATGACGTCCATTTTTGTGAGATGCATCATTTAACTTTTTACAAATTTTTAACGTTCACGTTTAATTAAACGTATTTATTTTTATGTCGAAAGAAAATGAACTCGTAATTGTTTTTTTTTTTTTTTTTTTTTTTTTTTTTTTGTTTTTTGGTTTCTTTTTTTTTTTTTTTGCAACAATTAAATGATAGCTAATATTTTAATGGCTATTTTTAAAGCTATTAGGAGGTTATTTTTTTCATATTTTAATTAATTAAAAGAAAACTAATCAAAAATTCGAAAATCGGGCTTCGAAATACTGTGTTGCCATCAGGTTTTGAGCCATTCTGAAAGTTTCAAATGTCTAGCTAGTAGGGAAGTTAGTTAAAAATCGATTGCAAGATTTGTACCGGACAAACAAACAAACAAGAATCGAAGTTAATAAAAACGTGATAATATGGTAAAATAACGTTTTTATTTCAAAATGCACTATAAACTCGAATTCAGTGGATGTGGATAATATACATGTACGTAAAACTTCGACTCAATCAGAGAATATAAAGCGACTTAAAATTTGAAAAGAAATTTTGAACTGCAGTTGAGGTTCCAGGAACTCCGGATCCATATCTCAGTCCGTTACTGCTTGAAACCTGTATTGTCTTTGGAGTTCTACATGCATGTAAAATTTCAGCTCAATTGGATGATAGGAAGTGATCAAAAATACGCTTCTTAGATTTGACCCACACACATACAAATAAAGAATAATCCATTTTTTCAATAAATACTGTACCCAGTTAAATAAAAGCGTATAAGAACTTTCTAAAATGTCTGCACTCTTGCGTCACACCCGTCACAAAATTTTAAAATTTAATTTTAGAAAATTAAGTAGTAGATTTTTTTTTTTTTTTTTTTTTTTTTTAGCTTCAGAATATAGCGTAGGAAGCGAATGTATTATACTACAGCAAGAGCAAAATTATTATACCATTCAACTCGCTACAATTATTTTTTTTTTACATTTTGTGACAGATATGACATTTCATGAAATGCTCGATATATAATGTTATAGCTATTTAAAAACAACATGACTCAAATATTTTCAATTTCAAATTATTCTGTTTATGTATATTTCATGCAGTTGGACTAAATCGAATTTCCAATGGAAAATATACCATTGGAATTTAAGTGCGTTGCTGCTAGACTGAACTGCATGGTAGTTAAAATAGACCCGAAAATGTAGAATAATTAACACTTTGAAAACATTGTAACAGGTGCATTAATAAGTTTTAACGTTGAAAGCACAGAAACTTATTTGAAAGTCCTGCAATGTGTACAACGATAACAGTTTTTTTTTTTTTTTTTTTTTTTTCTGCTTTCCTAAAACGCATTTGATTTTTACATACATCTCGTGGAATAACACAAACACATTTATTTTGTTTCTAGTCAATTAAATTAGAACTCTTGGTTTGCATAACGAAAATTAAAGAAACTTAATGCGTCGCAAACACTCATATTAAGTACATACAGTGAGTAGCAAAATTATTAAAGCACACATCACATTTTCCACACACACACACACACACACATATATATATATATATATATATATATATATATACTAGCAGACCCGGCCACGCGTTGCTGTGACTAAGTTATACGTTGAATTATACGGCTGTAAACTATTTAGTACAGTCAAATTATTATTTACGAACAAAGACGAAAACGTTGTAGCCGATGTAAAAACCCACAGGGTTGAGATTTGAAACTTAGGTCAAAATTTGGAAGCGATTGATAAAAATTTTCGTAGTGTTGATATTAAGCACAAATTAATTTTATTGTAGGGTCCTATAAATTTTAATGGAGAAGTGATATATATTATTTCTAATGCTACTTTGGATAAAATTGCTAAAATGACTAATATATAAATTAAATTCTATTAAAATTCTATTAAAATAAAAGTATAAAAGAAACAGACGATTTTAAAATCAATTTTTATGGAGGAGTGAAATATAATAAATGCTATAATGGATAATTTTACTATAAAATGACCTCATCATTTTAAATATTTTAAAGAGGGCAACAGCTGTAGTTATAAAAAGGAAAACAATAAGGCTAAACCAGAAAAATAAGTAAATTTGATAAATAATTTAAAACTTTAAAATTGGAAATCTTATGAAATATTGGACATTTAAAGTAAATACATGTATCATTTTAAATAGAAAAAGATTTTGGAAAAGTTTAGTGTATTTTAACGAAGTGATGAGAAGTTTTTGAGTATGTTAAAAGTTTAATAGTAAATTCAAGTTAATAAAGATGGGAAACATTGAGGATTAAGATAAGAATAATTATAAGATTAAAAAAAATATATATATATATACCATGCTTTTAAATTTTAATATACTAATAATATACTAATTAAAAGGAAAATGATAAATATTCTATCATAGTTTGAAGTCAAATTTGTTTTCAAATGTCTAAGTAAAATATCTGATGTAAGATACTAATATTTTGCAGCGGAATAGATTTCATTTCTGTCATCCTTGGCGAAAAAAAAAGAATATCGCCAAATTATCTGGCGAAAATATTTAATTCCTTTCAAAAATCATGGTTATTTTAACAACTTATATTAAAAGAGTAATGAATAATATGAAACAATATTTCGTACAATACATATTACATGTCATACATACGTACAATGAATAATACATATTACATTTCGTACAATGCATACATCTGGCATGTATATTTTCGTGTTACGCTTTTGATCGCCAAATAATAATAATAATAATAATAAAAGCCAAGGGCGACAGAGTTTTGAAATTTAAAATTAAAATTTTGTCAATTTGACTGCAAAATAATTCAATCTAACACCCGCGATAACTAATACATATCTATACCCAAATATAAGGATTAAAATCGGGAAATAAATTTCCTCGATTTTTAATAATTTCTTACAAAAAATCCAGTGGGCAATTAACATAGGAAATCTTTTTCTTGGCTGCACAGACGGTCAGTGAGTCACACTTCGCTTGCGTATAGAACTCATAGATATAGTATAGCATATATAGAATAGAGTGATCACTGGGGAGAAAAAAGTTATTCCTTTTCATTTGGGAAAAGACGACGTTTTTACCAAAATATGGCCGTCTTTCCCCGAGTGAATACACACGGGAATACATACTAATATTTTAGCAAATAAAATTTATGAATAATTTATTTGCTAAAGGGGAATGGAAGACTCCAGATACAGTTTCAAATTCATATTTCTTTCTTTCTTTTCTTTTCCTTTTTTTTTTTCAATACCACTTAATGGCTGTTTGCAAATCTTTTATTTATTTATTTTTTTCGGCATCAAAAATCTTTGTACGATAACATGGGGATGAGAGATCTATATATATATTACTATATCTATGATAGAACTACATTAGCACTTTATCAATGTGTATAAAATCTTTAAATTGATTATGACGTCAATTTTCGTGAGATGCATAATTTAACTTTTTATAATTTTTAAACGTTCACGTTTGATTAAATGTATTTATTTTTATGTCGAAAGAAAATAAACTCGTATTTCTTTTTTTTTTTTTTTTTTTTTTTTGGCAACAATTAAATTAATGGAACTCACAGATATTTTGGAGCAACTTTAATAAAGGTCTATAATTAACAAATAATTGCAATAAAACAATATTGTGACAATAAATTGAGATAAAAACTATCCTATCTCTCAAGTTGGACCAAACTGCACACAGTGTGCAAAATTTCATTAAAATCGGTTCCTTAGTTTAGGAGTTTACCCCGGACAAACATCGTGACACGTAATTTATATATATATACAGATATATATTAGTTTGACTGCTAGTTTTTATCATCAACCTACTGTTTTATAAACTGCATAAGACTAAGATAGGACTCTACAAATATTAACTTCATAAAAGAGTGCACATCTTTTAAAGCATCTTTTAGGTGCACATCTTTTAAAGAGAAATTATTGCTAGTGTTTCAATAATTTTGCCGCCGACTGTATGACGTCTCGCATGGTAATATAGCAAAACTTAATATGTTTCTATCAAACTTAAATAGATTTTGTGTTGTGAATATTTAAAAAATGTAAATACGATTTTCTCATAAGCAGTCAAGCAGTTAACTTTAAAAAGTACAACTTAGTTTAATTGAGTGGATTTGATTTTAACGTCGTACTAGAGCTATGCAGTGGTCAATTGATGAAGGTTTTGGAATCTCGTATAGGGGTAGTCCGACGATATGACATATCAGTTTTGAACCTCCACATAAAGGATTAGAAAGCACAATAAAATGAGGAGAGAACAATTACCACATATTTCGGCTTATAAATTGCAGAACAACTGTTAACAGCAATGTTGGTATTAAAAATCCTCTTTTATTGTACTCTAATATTTTCAACAGATTATTACTTCTATATATTTTTATATTGTATTTTATACTGTATATTTTTTCTTCTATATTCAATAGAAGAAAGTATTGGATTCGTAAAAATTTTCAACCTCGGGTTTTTGATGACTTTAACATGTTTTCAGAGCTATAGAACACGATTTGATCATTTTTAGAAAATGTCTGTCTGTCTTTGTGTGTATGTGTGTGACAAAATTTTGTGGCGACTGTATCTCAGGTACTACTGCACAGAATTTCATACAAATTGGTATGTAGTTACACATTGACATAAATTAGTGCCTATCAAATTTTGGTAAAATTTGTCCAACAGCTTACGTTGACATCCAGATTTTTCTAAATTATTAACAGGGTGGTATAGGACAAAATTTTGTATAAATGCGTATAAAGAGAATTATTTTTTAATAATCATTATGAAATTTTAAAGAATTATTTGTAATATAGTCAACTCGGGAAAAAAATTGTGTATATAAGAAGCACCCCCTCGAGGGGAGTAAATTTTCATGATGGGTATCTTTCAAAAGAGCTCGCCAATACCTTTAAAATGAATGGTTGAAACATCGATCTGCGACAATTTAAAATAAAGTTATTACTTTCTTCTATCTTCAATAGAAGAAAGTATTGGATTCGTAAAAATTTTCGATTTCGGGTTTTTGATGGATTTACACGTTTTGAGAGATGTAGAACACGATTTTACCATTTTTAGAAAATGTCTGTCTGTCTGTCTGTCTGTCTGTGTGTGTGTGTGTGTGACAAAATTTTGTGGCAACTGTATCTCTGGAACCACTGCACAGAATTTCATACAAATTGGTATGTAGTTGCACCTTCACATAAATTAGTGCCTATCAACTTTCGGTAAAAATCGTCTTACAGGTTGCGTTGCCATCCCGCTTTTTCTAAATTTTTAACAGGGTGATATAGGGCAAAAATTTTCAAGATGGGTATCTTTCGAAAGGTCTCGTCAGTACCTTTAAAACGAATGGTTGAACTATAAATCTGTGATAATTTAAAACAAAGTTATCGATTTTTTTACTTTTTACGAAAAAAAACTTAGAAAAAAAATCTTTTTTTTTTTTTTCTCTCCCCTTAATTTTATCAAACTCCCACGGTTTCCGTGTTCTGACAAACTTAAACTAGTTTTTGCTTTTTTCCCCTAATTTTGTCAAAGTCCTACGGTTTCCGTGTCTTGACAAACTTTAACATATTTTTGCATTTTTCCCCTAATTTTGTCAAAGTCCCACGGTTTCCGTGTTTTGACAAACTTTGACAAAATTTTGGGTAAAATGTGAAAATTATTCTAAGTTTGTCAAAACACGGAAACCGTGGGACTTTGACAAAATTGGGGGGAAAATGCAAAAATTTGTTTAAGTTTGTCAGAACACGGAAACCGTGGGAGTTTGATAGAATTAAGGGGAGAGGAAAAAAAAAAAGTGGGACTTTGACAAAATTTTGGGTAAAATGTGAAAATTTGTTGAAGTCCCACTTTTTTTTCCCCTCTCCCCTTAATTCTATCAAACTCACACGGTTTCCGTGTTCTGACAAACTTAAACAAATTTTTGCATTTTTCCCCCAATTTTGTCAAAGTCCCACGGTTTCCGTGTTTTGACAAACTTAGAATAATTTTCACATTTTACCCAAAATTTTGTCAAAGTCCCACTTTTTTTTTTTTTTTTTTTTTTTTAATTATTGTTACTGAGTGAATTTGTATAGGAAAAGATAGAAGGAAGTCATGTGGTGGCCACAACATACTAGTTGATTTTTTTTTTTTTTTTTTTTTTTTTTTAATCAAAAAAATTAATAAAATTGACTTATATATATATATATATTCAGTGTTATAATATTACTTCTCTTATATGGAAATCGTCTGCATTATCATAGAAGATATTTTTTTTTAAATAATAATTTTAATAAATTATTTTTACTGAGTGAATTTGTATAGGAAAATATAGAAGAAAGTCATGTGGTGGGCACAACATACTAGTTTTTTCTTAGGGAATGGGTTAAACATTTATTTTAGATTGGACTTTAAATTTCTCAACACGAAATCCCCGCATGTATACATTCGACGTGCAATGCTCAGTTTCTCAGTGAATACATATTACTTTTAGCGATTTATCATTAAAAAAAAAAAAAAAAAAAAGTTAAATGTAATCTAAAATGAATTAGAAAACTATTTATCAATAAAATGTTGAAATTTAATTGAAATGCAGTTTTATTAATTAATAAGGATATATATATATATATATATATATATATATAACAGTGTTTATAAAATATATATATTAAGGCATCCATTAGAATAAACTGCCCTGTTATTACCTTTCAGGTACGAAATGGTAGAAACAGATTTTAAATTTTATTCTAAAATATAGGATTCATATAGGATTCAATTTTATTCTAAAATATAGGACCATTCACTGTTGAAAATTTTAACAGAAAAACTATTGGAAATTATTCATCTTTAGTTTCATATAAAAGTATTGCAAAAAGCAAACAGAGGGGTTAAAAAATTTATTTTATGTATACATTTTAATGGCTCGCATTATTATAATTACTGGCAATGGCAAGAGTATATTATTCTTTCTTTCTTTCTCTCTCTGTGTGTATATATATATATATTAATTAAAAAGCAGCAAATTTATAACAACTAATTATAATAATACATCGCTCAGTGGTCGAAACTCGACTATTTTTTTTTTTTTTTTCATTTAAATAATACCGAATTTCAAAATTTAACAAATTTCTCCTAACGTTAAGGGATTAAATCTATGGGCAAATACTAATACGGTTGTATTTTAAGGATATCTCGGAAGAAAAATCAAGATTTTTAGTTTCTGTTTTTATTGCGTGTACGTGTGTTTCATTCCCATAGCTTATTTTAATTTACAGTCTTTTACAGCGTTTCCCGCAAAATATATATCAATATGCTTTTTTAAGCACTAAAGTCTAATAGAGAACTATCAGACATTTATCACTTAAAAAGAAGTGTATAAGTACAGTCGGTAACAAAAGTGTCCGAACACTAGCAAAAATTCCTATGTAAAAAAAGTACACTTCATACTGTTTTGTTAAATAAATCCTTATCGATTCATATTCTTACACTGAATAAGAACAGGATTCGACAAGGATTCATTTATCAAAACCGTATGAAGGGTACTTTTTTTACATAGGAAATTTTGCTAGTTTTCGAACACTTTTGTTACCGACTGTAGATATTTTAGAAAACAAATTGTAAAAGGTGGTTAAAAAAAAAAAAAAAAAAACTTTAAAAAGAAACACAAAAAACAGAAAGTAAAAATTTTGATTTGTCTCACTAAATATTTTTAAAATAAGAACGTGTTGTTACGAAGTATATGTCGACTTTCTTGTGTAAGAAAGCAGTTCGTAAAAAAACTGATCTGTTCTGGTTGATGAATGCACCTTATTTTACGTAACTTCTCGAATCAGCACAAAAAACTCTTATTACAACGAATGTTCTCGAAAACAGTCCAGTAGTACTGTTAATTCTTCGAATATTCTAGAAAATGTCCAATGAAGCTACCACTCGTACCGCAAAAATCACTATTCGATGAATGTGTCTAGAACAGTCCAAGAAAACAATCACTTGTACCACAGGAATAAAGCAAATAACATCAAATACTCCAGAGCAGAAATTTTCCTTAGCACACGAACAAAGTCCAGTCGTTTGGAGCATAATCTCTAAAGCAGGCCGCTCAAAATAGGTCTCTGGATAACTCTGTATCGCAGTGACTACACACTCTCTAGCAGACGTCAATTCATTCCTATTTATACCTTTTGACAATGAAGCTTGGAGGTAATTCCATCCAGAATGACATAGAAAGTTTTAGAACTTGGCTCCTGTGCATCGGAGAGCTTCGAAACTTTAGGAACCCTAAACTAATATTTTTCGCCAAATTTGGTCGCGAAGTCTCAAAATTCGACGCCAAGTTTGTCGCAAGGCAAACTTCATTGAAAGTAAATGAACTACTCCTTTACTTTTCCTTTGCCTGTAAAGCTACTTTCACTGTAGTAATATAATCCGTTGTACGACAATATCACTACGGGGAAAAATCTCCAATTCTTCACCATTTTCATATTCATTCTTTTAGACAGTTTGTTAGACATTTATGGTATGGGCGTTCAGTTTCAACTTTCTTTTGCGCATTTTTTAAAATAATGCTGTATGATTTTGGTATTTCTTTTAGTCCTTCTATTATTAGAATAAATCTTGTTTTATTCTAATACTGTATCAGATTATTATTATTATTATTAAAGCTGAAAATAATAGCTATTCTATAAGCTGAAAACAATAAGTTGATGCACATAATTAGTGGATTCTATAACTTGTGTCTTAAAAGACGATATTAATTCAGTGGAATACAATATCAAATCTGTTTTTCCCCATTCGGTTAGAACCTAAAATCATTGATAAAAATATTCAATTCATCTGGAAACTATCAAATCATGAAAATATAGATACTGCTTCATTATAATAACGTATTTGTGGACATTCGAAGAAATGTTTTATGAACTATGTTTATATGTTTTATTTTTTTACATTTTTTATCATAACAATATAGATTTACCAAATTAAAAGAAACACTGATTAAAATTAGTAACGAATACATAAATAAATATTGTTTTTCTAATGCAATATATTTTTACTTTTCCGAACACGATAGATAGAAAAGTATTGTAATCATGTCAAAAATCCGAATTTGAGACTTTGATGTTTCTATACGTTTCGAGATCCCCTGAATCTGTTTTCACTATTTTTACCATGATGTATGTATGTATGTATGTATGTATGTGTGTATGCATGCGTGTATGCATGTGTGTGTATGTCTGTGAGTGAACACGCTAGCTTCTAAACGCTTTGTTCGAATAAGCTAAAAGTTGGTACGTATATTGTAATCACCATAGTACGAACACTATTGATTTTGGTGAATCTAGCTCTTATAAATTTTTTTTACAGTGACACCAGGAAAAATTCTTTAGCATTGTGGCCTATGGGGCCAAATTTTTAAAAGTGCGATAGCGTCTAAACGCTTTATTAATCTGAGCAAAAAATTTGTACGCATATTATAGGTCACAGTTGCACGAAAGATTTTTGTGAATTCAGCACTTACAGTTTTTTTTACAGGGGCACAAAGAAAAAATCTTTATCATTATGGCCTATGGGACCAAATTTTTAAAAGTGCGGTAGCATCTAAACGCCTATTCAATTGAGCTGAATATTTATATGAATATTATAAATCACTGTTGCACTAACTATAAGCATTTTGGCGAATCTAGTATTTATAGGTTTTTACAGGGACACAACCAAAAATTCTTTATCATTATGATCTATGAGCTCATAGTTCAGTAGCGTTAAATAAAACATCGTGTAATATATGGAGAAAAATACTCAAACACTCTATTATGGTTTTCTCTCTTTTGTTTGTTTAACAACTCCTCTTTCTTTACTTTATCTACAAAACTGTCAATTACTCAATATTCGGAAAGTCGAGTGGAGTCACTCCAGATTTTTTTTTCCTACTTTTATGAAAAATATATTACAAACAAAACTTTCAAATAAAAGAACATGATGTAATTAAGTTTTTAAATGTTTAATTATATGTAATAGAAGGGTGTGTCTGATTTTTATCACAGTTACAGGGTGATAACGAACAGAAAGCAAACATTCCAAGCAAGGTCGGAAGATAAAAATTCGAAAACATGTTCCTAGTCTGGAGTGTATTTTAGCGAAAGAAACGTCCGTGCTATGAAAACCAAAAGTAAACCGTCGAAAGATTTGTGGACGATAACAACTCTGAATGAAAGAAAACAAGCATTAAAAACAGTTTTAAATTGTGAAAGGAAAAATGTAAAAGACGGGAAAGTTTTTTTTAAACTGAACTACGAGCTTTTAAATTTTAGCTCTTTATTCTTTTTTTTTTTTTTTTATCATCTCTTTGAGAGATGCAGTGGATGCAGAGTGAAGTTGCCAACGGCGAGAATAAAAAAGTAAACATTACTAATGCATAGTTTTTGGTCGAAACTCTGGATTTGTTTGCGCACATATCCAATGTTAGTAAAATGTTCTTTCATTATAGAAGGTAAAAAAAAAAAGCCGAAAACAACTCAGCTTCGAAAAAATATAAAAAAAGATGACTTCCCATCTGCTGCAAACAGGATCGGTGAATCGCAGGAATTAAGAAAGCCAATGTGAAAATTGCTACCAATAATAGATTTTCGGTTAAATGAGAAAAATAGTATGAACGATGGGTAATGCAAATTTAATTCAAGTAAATAGTCTTTTTTTTTTTCCATGTTCCTTTTTATTTTACAATTGATTATTTAGAATAGAATGTATACCTATTTAAGATCTATTAGTGCCATGATTGCTTCGGTTAATTTTATCGCTAGCTTTAATATTATCAAATGCTTAAAATAATTTATAACAATAAAATAAATGACACAAATTAAACCTAAACAAATGCAGGGGAAGAAATGCATTAATTACGTATACTAACTACTTTTAATTCTTTAACTTCAGAGGGTGGACAAATGTAAGTATGACTGAAAAATGCAATAAATGAGAACCAAACATTTATTTCAATAAATAAATAAAGTCCTAACCTAAAAAGACAAATCAAAAGTAAAGGAAAATTTATGTTTACGAGAGTATCCATTACGAAGTCTCCATTTGATAAGCGATAAAAAGGTATAGTTCCCCACCTTACTATATGTATGGGGGAACTTAGGTAATAGTGAAAACTTTCGACCTCGGTTTTTTTACTTTTTTATACGTTTTCAGGTGTGAGGAATCCGAAAATGACAAAATTTGTATTGTATCCGTCTGTAGGGTGTCTGTTAGTTTGTTAGTCCGTTAGTATGTTAGTCTGTGTACACGATACCGCACTAACAAATAATCGCTGAGAAGTCGAACCAGTTTTAAAATATCATTTATGATATTGGCAAGAACCATTTGCAACATTCTAAATAAAAAACTTCAGAAGTTATTCGAAATTTACGATTTTCTTAATATTGAAGAATAGGGCAAAATTTCACTTAAACGTGTATGAAAGGAAATATTTTTATCGTTAAGATGTAAGAACAGTTCTTAAATACCAGTTTTGATTCCGGGATGAACATCATTAACTATAAACATGCTATTTTCAAAATTTCGCAAGTTATTGGAAATTTAAGAATTTATTAACATGGCAGAATAGGACAAAATTTCGCATAAACGTCGGTTTTGAAGGATATTTTCATCGTAAAGATGTCAGACTACTTTTAAAATACCATTTAAGATACTGGCAAGAAGCCTGTTGATTTGCAGCATTCTATTTTAAAAACGTCGCAAGTTTTTTAAATTTACGATTTTCTTAACGTGGGAAAATAGGACAAAATTTCACTTAAACGTGCATTAAATGGAATATTTATACGAAAAATTAAGTTGTGTCATTTTTCTTGCCGGGATGCGATATGACAATTTTGCTTTGACAGTTTTTAACAATAATTAAAAAATGTGTGGAAACAAATATGTGATGGGGAACTGCGCAGAGTCCACGTATGCCAACTAGTTTTTTTTAAACAATAAGAGTTTTTGATAGAAAAACGTCAGGGTGTCAACCTCAAAGAGAATATACCTGTAAATAAGCAATCATTTCTGTCCACCTACAGAGCAGCGTTTTCGAGTAGGCGAAAAGCACTGATATTTTTTCGAGTTTCATTTAAGATAATGTCACATTGTAAGTTTTTTGCCCCCAAGACGTGGCTTTTCTTTTTTTTTTTTTTTTTTAATCATTCTCCAAATCGGAAAAATTATAGCATTATAAAATTATTAATTAATTAAAAATATTATGATTCATTTTAAGGATGCAGGGTTTTGAATTAATATCAAATTTGGGATGTAAATGTCCATTTTTCACGAGTAATAAAACGTAAATTTAATTTCAAACTAATTAAATATATATATATATATATTTCGGCTCAGTCGAAAAGACAAGATGATATTTCTTTCTTTTCTCTCTCTCTTTCGTTTTTTTTTTTTTTTAAGTAGCTGCTTTTAACCTAGTACCATTAGTTAAAAAAGCGTATAAAATCGAATTTATAGAAGAAACGTCAAAGGTATTTATAAGAATAGAACATATGTACCTCATTCTAATCTCACTACATGGAACTAGACGCTACCTGTAGCCGTTTTTGTTACAGAAAGGATTTTATAGAGTGCTCTAGTTGTTTTTGCTTGGCATTTTTCAAGATCTTCACTCGTGTTATAATTGATTCTTATAACCTCAAGAATCTCCCATCAATCTTAGAAAAAATATAAGGAATGCTAAAGGTAAATACGTTTTTACACTTTTTGAGTTCCAAATATCTTTTTCTATCTCTATATACCAATGATATACTACAGAATTGCCTCACGAAATCCTCATTAATTACTATGATGAGGTGATAGGCAGAGTTTTTATTGAAGATATTTTTAAGAAATATTAAGTAAAAAAAAAAAAAAAATTCTGTCTGTTTCATGATGTGGTAGATAAATGGTTAAAACAAGATGTCAGCTCAATCTGATGATGATTTGGCACACCCGGTACATGAACATAGATATATGTCTACATATACCACATTATATACACATATGTATATGTACATAAAGAGACATATATTGCTGGGACGGATCAAATCTCTTTTCTGCCTTAATTGGATTGTCGCAGTGAAAGTAGATTTACAGTCAAATTGGAAATAAAGGCGTAGTCTATTCACTTCCAATAAGGTCGACTTAGACGTCAAACTTGGCGACTTGGCGAAAAAAATTGGCAAAAAATGTTAATTTAGGATTTTCGAAGTTTCGAGCCTCTATAATGAATAGAAGCCCAAAACAAGCACCTACATACTATTAAAAGTATATATAAATATTTGGATTAATTATTTTCTAAGTATATTTCTTTATCTATCGTACTTAAAGATATTCCCCACAGTTATCGATAACTACACGTCTTATAAATAACTAGAAACTTATGTGATTAATTATTACTAAATAATGCATTTTACTTGAAAGACAGGAATCTCTTTGAAAAGTATATTTAGGCGACACGGTTAACAGGAAATCGGATTATGAATCTATTTATAGATGATTTATCGGATCATACCAATAGACTTTTTAAGGTTTCTTTTACGTAAATCTAGAGTTCTTTTCATGCAGATGCGAAATACAGACAAATATCAAAAGAATAATATTTAAGCTGTTTCTATCAAGGAGACCTTCACAGAAGCTTTCATACTACAAAAGAGAAAAATGCATTTATAAATTAAAACATACGTCATAATTTCTAAATGCTTATACACAGAGTGATAATTAGAATGTTTGAATAATGATAAAACTGACATGTTACAATATTTGAATAATCTGGTGTGGCAGTCACATTACATTCCTTTACCCTGCACTAGTATAAAAATATCATTTCAACTCAAGGTATTATATATAAAGTACAGTATTTAAGCCTATTCAGTGCACTTTAAAATCAGCTAAAAACAATTTTAGAATTAGCTTCAAAGACATTTCTTTCTGAGCGTCTGTTTGAATTTTGAGGCTACAACCATAAAACATTTAAGATTATGTCATAAGATTTAAGAAAAAAAAAAAAAAAAAAAAAAAAAAAAAACTTAATTCAAATTATTCAGAAAGTATTTGTCCACGCCCCGCTACACTTTAAAACTTATTTGACTTATTTTAGGTAGCCCTGTATATCAGCTATAAGTTAATTGTAAACACATCATATATCGCACATCAATTTAACACGAAAAAAAAAAAAAAAAAATCATAACATAACTTTGAGTCATTTTTTCCATTTTTTAACATTGCCCATATATAATATGGGAGTTCTTTTGTATTGCCCTGTAAACGAAGGACGAATGCTTTTATGCCATATTTTATATGAAATATGATTTTGTGCGTAATATATATATATATATATATATATATATATATATATTATATATGCTCATTTCATTTTGTTATATGCGCGCTAAATATTTTAGATTATACCGAAGAGAAATTTCGTCCATAAGCATGGTATTTGAATATTTTTTGTACGTCACACCAACCATGCGATAAAAAAAAAAAAAAAAAAAAAAAAAAACGGAATGTGTATGAAATTTTGTAGCAAATAGATGCCCAATATTAACCAGTAATATTTATTGAATACTACTAACCATCAACTACATCGTTACAAGAGATACTTATTTCATAATATCAGGGCCGTTTCATGGATAGAATCCAGATCCAGGCAAAACTCGGGGCCTTTTTGCTGTTCTTTCACAAAATTCAAATCCATAAATTAGTCTACTTATAAAATTCTAATCATAAAAGGCTCTTTCAAAAAATTCGAATTCGGAAAAACAGCACTTTCACAAAATTTCATTTTATAGAAGTGATCTTTTTACAAGACTTTTCCACGTTTCCAGTATTATTATCCGCTTCAGTGAAACACTATTAACTTGATATTAAATATTATTAACAAGTTAATAGTTATATTATTAAATATTACAACTATTAACTTGTTATTAAATATTATACAGAGTGATAGTTGAAGAGGAAGGCCTTACGCGATAATAATTTTGTTACAAAAATCATTTAAAAAAATGTTTTGTTTTTAACGAAATTATTTTTTCTTTCACAAAAATCGACCCCAAAAGTAAAAATCTGGATCGGCCTAACTTGTTACTCTCAGTAATCTGCTTCAAATTTATATATATATATATATATATAAAAGGATCATTTCCGACTTATAAAAGTAAACAAATTTTTTTTCATTACATTTGTCCCATTTCACTGCAAAAAATTTCGTATATCATCCCCATACGACATAGAATACTGTGATAGACTTCTTGCTGATATCTATAATGAAGTTATATCGATAACAGACCCTCTATCACACACAGAGATCAGCCACTAAAAACCTAATTTTTGGATTCAGGGGTGTCAAACGTGTAGATATAGGATCAGATTTGGTAGATTTTGCCCAACCCAATAACACTTGAAAAAACCCAAAAGAAACCAAAGTGTTTTTTTTTTTTTCAAAATCATTATTCAAATTTGCACTTTTATCTAACTTATAACAAGCTTTTAAATATAAAACAAATTAATGCACTTTATTTTAACATGGATAAATAATTTAAAAAAAAACTATTGCAGGTGCTCAAATTGCTCTATAGAACAAAATCTTGAAAAGATCCCCATGGAAAATAATTTATATTATCTTATTAAATCACGATGAAAAAGTTATATAAATAAAAAAACAAGCAAGAAAAAATAGAGTTGTTTATCAATATAAAGAAAGTTCTAGGACTCAAAGAATTTAAAATATAAATAAAATTCAAGTTTTAAAAAATATCTGACAACTTTATACAATAATATACTAATGATTAATAGAAGAACAATAATTCAAAACTTTTTATGAAAATCTATTGAATAAGAAAAATTTAATAAAGCAACACTAAAAAATTATTTAAATCCAATTCTTCATTGTAAAGAACAGATAAACAGAATTTTAGAATAATAAAAACACAAGTTATTTAATTAAAAAAAAAAAAAAAAAAAAAAAATCGTCATAACTTAATCAAAGATAAATTTTAGAAATTTCCAAATTAATTTTTTTTTTTTTGATTCAAATGAATAATTAACCTTTTTGATTTTTTAAATCATATTACTGAGCTTCATATACCCCCCCCCCCCCCCAAAAAAAAAAAAAAAAAAAAAAAGAGAGAGAGAGAGGGGTGGGGTAAAATATTTTTCAGAACTCAGAAAAACCCTGATAAACCCCCTAAAATCCTGATTAAACCCCCTTCCCCCTCCCCCCCCCAAAAAAAAAAACGGTTTTATTACAACACTGTACAGCATTGACAGAATTTCGGAGATTCGATACTTTATACGTATATCACATATGAGTAAGATAAAGTAAAAAGTGTAAAAGAGACAGATGTATGTCTTATATTAACGTGTTTTAAAACTGAAAAATTGTAGACTATAACTATAAGCTACAAGAACCTACTGATCAATATCGCGTATAACTTAAAATTTCAATTTCCAGGTCTACGGAAAGGCGAGCATGATGTACAAATTTTCACCAAAGAAATATATAGTCAAGATTAAATACAACCAGGCTTGTATGAAATTAATAAGTGTTCCCATAAGTATTAAAACTAGGACTATCTGTAGACTCAAACGTTAAAAAACAACATAATCACGAACAATTAAGACTACTATTAATTAATTTTTCTTATCTGGATTAGAAACATAACAAAGATCCGCTTTGCATCATTTCATATATATATATATATGTTCGTAAAAATGTGAAGAGAAAGGATTAATTTATTTTAATTAGTTTAATCAACGATTTTACCGACCAATACTTAAAATTCTCCACTCTTACCCCAATTGTCTTAAAGCGACAGTTGAATGTCGGCTAAACCAATCTTGAAATATTTTTCAACATACATCGTGAGACATATTTTCAATATTTTATTATTTGAAGGTAAAAATTTTCCATCCAAAAATAGTCATACAGTCCTTAATATCCCAAATTATTATGCCATTGTCTTGAGAAAAATAGGGCCGCGGTAGCCCAGTCGGTAGAGCGCCGGCCTCGTAATTGGAAGATTGCGGGTTCGGTACTCGAGCCGGCCAAGGACCGTCGTGTACACTAATGGTGGCTGGTGCACGTAAAATCTGTCGTGGCCGCAATGTCCTCCATGTTCCCATCAAAAGTTATACCTCTGGGGGGGGTCACCGAAGCGGGAGAGCCATTCCTTCCGTGGAGGATCAAAATTGCGATGTCATGTCTCCGGACCACCTTAGGGGGTGAGTCTCAGACCGTCGCCAATTGCCCATCTGCGCAGCACTAGTGCGACGTAAATCCCAACCAACCAACCAATCCTGAGAAAAATATTAATTATAATTACTTTTTTTAGAAAATTCACGAAGAAACACGGTTTTTAAGGATATTTTTATAAAGAGTACTTTATATTATAATGCAATTATCTTATTTATAATGCTTTTATAATGTAATGCAACATCGTTTACGTGACTTAAGGAGACTTATATTTCTATTTAGTATTTATAAATTGAACTATATTAGGTTTTTTCAACATAATACATATTTCAGGTAACAATTCTGATGGTTTTTCGTTTCTCTTTTACAGATTTGAAATCTTTAAATTCCTTTTTCTCAATTTGAATTTTTTCATAAATTCACGATCTTCAAAAGGCTTAAACTTCTACAAATATTTAAAAAAATACTCTTTTTTTTTTTTTTTTTTTTTTAAATGTTTAATAGTTTACTTAAAGAATTGTGGATCAATTTTGCAATATCTTTAAAAGAAAAATTGTCTGGTGTGTCACTCACACGACTTTCTATTACCCTGAAATTTAATTACCCTGACTATAAATACAGGTTGCAGATTAAGAGGTAAGATAACGAGTACTGTTATGTAAACCTATATTAAACAATTCAAATTAGGCTTCGGAAGAGTTTTATATGAAAATTAGTTCTGTGTGAGGAGGGCTATCGACCTCCTCAACCCCCCGTTTCATTAATGCACCTACATTTATATAGAATTTAATTCGGTTATTAAAAAACAATTCTGTTTTTAAAAAATAATTTATTAAAATTATTATTTTAAAAAAGTATCTTTTGTGATAATGCAGATGATTTCCACATTAGAGAAGTAGTCTAACACTAAATATATATATATATATATAAATTTGAATTTATTCTCAATATTACTTTTTTTTTTTTTTTTTATGTAAATATAACAAAAACTCGCGTTCGAAAATTTGACCCTAAAGCAACACTTTCTCGACCCTATGGGTAAGAAAATGTAAAAAATTAAAATATAACAAAAAGCATGTTTTTTTTTTTTTTTTTTTTCAAATTTTTACCTAGACAAGCACTTTTTTAATGTTTTTCTCGAAAACTAATTAATAAACTTCAAAACTCATCCTTCATTCTTTTAAATAGGTTCCATTAAACATACAAAAAATGTTAAGTCTTTTCTTAAATATCTGTAGAAGTCTTAAGAATTTTGAAGATCCTGAATGCATGAAAAAATGCACTCTGAGAAAGCGCGATTTAAAGACTTCAAATCTGTAAAAAATTTTCAAAAACATATATTAAATGGAAATATAAGCTTTGATATGAAACCTACTTCAACGGTATCGTCAAAATTACCAAGTCCCCTTAACGTCCCATTTGAATTATACTTGAGAACGGCTGAGTTTAGCGTTGAGATTTATGTCAATTGCTAATAATAAAAATATTTTAAACATATACATTATTAGACAACATTTACTGAGTAGTTTGAGAATAGTGCTGTACTGAGTAATTGTAAAAAAGAGTAATTGATATAAACATAAATTTTACACATCTTGAAAAAAAAAAAAAAAAAAAAAAAATCTTTTTGAATATAAAATGTGATCGAATAGCAAATAACGTACGTATAGATGAAATATTTCAGAAATTTTGCAGTACACTGTATGCGTATATATACGATTACTCTGTAAAAATCAATGGTAGTTTTTACAGCAGATTGTTGGTTTGGGCCACAATTTGCAATAATAATAATAATAGTAGTAATAATAATAAAATTTTAATATATTTTCTTTTTGTTTACAGCTTTCTTTTAATCCAAAATCATGAACGTCTCTTATAGTTTTATATAAATGTTTTTTTATTATTATTATTATTATTATTTTTAATAAATATTTTTCTGCGTTTTAAAGATACACATTTTACATGAAGTTTTTGATAAATTATTGCATATATACAGGGTAGTTGCGACTTCTGTTATAAATAGCCCTCTACTGCTAAAAGGAGCAAACATATTTTCTCTAAAAAACGTCTTACGAATCTCCCCTGTACTAAAATGGGTGGTAATCTTTTAGCCCGTCGACTGCAGAATGTTGTTTATAGTAAAAGCTTAACTATAACAACATTGTAATTATTTTTTTAATTTAGCTATTAATAAACATCTGTCATTAATTCATTAATCTATACTAATTCAAAAATATAATAATAATGAAAATATCCCAGCTACTCTGTATTGTCCGTGTGCTTAGTCAAATACAGAGTACTCGGCGAATTGACAGAATAAGCCAAGTACCGAATAAATACAGAATACTCGGTACATATCTAATTGAGAAATCGTTTAATCTTATATATTTTTGTTTGTAGAAAAAATTCAATTAAACGAAAAAATAAATTCAGAAGTAGATAACACGATACATAATATATAGGATAATCGAAGTTCTTTATAAGGACAGTAAAAGTAGACGCAGTAAAGCAGAAGTGCTTACTGATGTCTAGTAGAGGTAATCCGTGTCAAAAAGAATAAACTAGGAAATTGTAGCTCTTTGCAATTACGTCCAAACGAGGAAGTTTCAAGGGCAAGGTTGACGTTTTTCCTCCCTGCCTCTAAATAAACCAATCAAAGTGTCACATGAACATATTTTTGGCCGCACATTCTTTCACAGTTTATAACCTCTTTCTGACAAAACGAAATGTAAATATGCCACTTTTTTGTCAGTTATAAGACAAACAGATTTTTTTTAATAAAAGAAATATAAGCGACTGTTTGAATAGTATGAAAGACATGAATAGCTGAAATTATTTCCGTCATAAAATATTGCAATAAATATATATATATATAAATGCATGTGTGTGTGTGTGTATTATTTTAATTTACTACAGTATGTTTCCTATTAAAAATGCTACTCGTAGCATGACTCTTTTGTATACATGGACTCATAAAAATAAATAAATAAAAGAATTTAAATACATTAGGTTGTACGAAACGTATTTCTTTGAAATATATTTTAACCCATTACCCGCTGATGTTGCGTTCACGCAACACCAGAAATAATTGCGTTTAACAGTAAACTAAAAAAGATATTTTATATTAAGTATTGTTTTTAAATAAGGAAAGGATAGATGTTTATTTTATTACAAAAAAAAAAAAAAAAAAAAATCTGAAAAATAATTTTACATTTAAAAATAAATTTCAGACTTGAAGCACTAATCAATCCAAAACTTTTTAAAATCATCATATTTGAATAAGTTTACATAACTTGTAAAAAAAAATGTTTCACAATAAAATAATTACTTTTGAAGTCATCTGTAGTGTATGCTGTTTTATACTCCCGCAAGGAAATTTACGTAAACATTTATTTGTCTTCATTATATACTATTATTCCACTGAAGTTGTACAAGTACAACACCCTGTATTTAGTAAGATAAGACTAATTTTAATAATTTTATTTTAAATTATTGTTATATATGATCAAAATAATGAGTATTACTGTTTGTATTTAGAAAAAATTCATTATTTCTAACTTAGGCGGTTAATGGGTTAACATGAACA
The DNA here is from genome assembly GCA_963930645.1 of Salticus scenicus. Classification (NCBI taxonomy): domain Eukaryota; kingdom Metazoa; phylum Arthropoda; class Arachnida; order Araneae; family Salticidae; genus Salticus; species Salticus scenicus. Next base: position 3,981,762 of record OZ005649.1, on the reverse strand, counting down.
TTATATAGTTGCTCCAAAGCATGCCTCCTACCGAATAAAGTATGATAAGTATTAATAACTGATTTACAGTGTCAGATAAAATTTTTCAGATGCATTATACAATATAAGTAAAAAATTACTCAAAGTAATTTTTCAGTTGTGCGATTCTTTCTTAACACTTTCCAACAAAATTGTGAAGATGAAGATTAAATGATGTAAGGAATAAGCCCAATTGAAAAAAAAAAAAAATGCTTAATAATCTGTTGGAACAGTTCTCTTGTTTTTATTTAGAAATGAGATTTGGTAACTGTCTGTAATTTGCTTCGAAGAGATATGCAAAATAAAATAAAGGTTTACGATTAAGAAGAAGAAGAAGAAGAAAAAAAAAAAAAAACAATCATTCTATAATTTCTTCTTTCTCTTGTTACTTTCTTCTATATCCATAGAAGAAAATATTGGATTTATAAAAAAAATTTCGGCGGACTCACATGTTCTGAATGTTTTCCACAGACTTACTTTTATGTAATGAACACGAGACGTTCATTTTTAGAAAATGTCCGTCTGTCTGTCTATTTATGACAAAAGTGTGGTGAAATTTTCAAGGAGCTATAGCTTAAGAATCTATGCACACAATGAACAATTAATAATCATAATTTATATATTTTGTATCACCTTTACATAAATTGAATGTATATCAACTTTTAATACAAATCACACTCCTGGTGGCGTTGCTGCGATTTCACTCATTCACGGGAAAACTATATCTCAGATTCTCTTTCTGTGTAACTGCACAAAACATGATATGTGGACGAGCCATTATGAAAAACTCTGCTGAGACGACTCGGGTGCATATCAGTCCACATATAGTGCTGCAATTGTACCCCTGTACAAATCGTTATATTTTAACTTCTATAGAATATAAATGAACAAAATTTTATAAGTGAGATGGTCTTTGAATAAAAAAAAAAAAAAAAAATGTTGACGTAACTTGGGTGTACATCGGTCGACAGGTGTGGCTGCTATTACTCACCTTCTGCGATTGACAGTACACGATTCCATTTCTGAAGCTGTTGACTAAAATTACACCAAAGTGTACATGTAAAATATGTATGTAAGAAGGTATGTTGATTAAATTTTTGTGCGTATTAATCGGTATGTGATGCTGTCATATGGAATGATAAAGAAGAAAGCATGTGATGGCCACAGCATTACAATTTTTAGTTATTGGGGAGCAGTTTTCCTAAATTGCTATATTAAGTTTAACAAGTAATTATAACAGGTTATTTAAATTAAGAATAAAATTATATTTTTAAAAAATTAAAGAACACGCTTTTATTGAAATGTGAACTACCTAAAAAGCACAAAATATCTATCTTTATAGTATTAAAATGCAGGGTATGAAAAATTCGTGTGAGTGACACACCATAATATTTACATCTTTTATAATAATAATAATAATAATAATAATAATGATTGATTAATTGTTGCCACTCAACGTTATACAAATACGGTCAAATCTTGTGCCACATACGATAGAGTTTTATATATAGAGATTTTTTTGTTTGCTCCCAGAACCTGTCCTGATGGGATAGGAGCCTGGAAACATTTGTATGTAGTACTGCCATCGACAATAAAGGCGTGTGCAAAGTTTCAGGTCATTCGAGCGAACAGAAGTGGTCGAAAATTGAATTACAAGATTCCGTTGCATACATTAATAGTTACATCATATCAAGTTAATAAAAGCATGTTAAAATAATTTAGAATTTAACAAAAACCATTTTTAAAAAATCTCCCCTGACTGGGACTCCCCCTCGAACGTCAAACCTTTAGGTTCGTAGCCCGGAGCTTAACATCTAAGCCACAGCGTTCACGTAGCTAAAGTCTTTTTTTACAATATAGATGTTTTGTTTGCTCCCAGAGCGGTTACAAACATACATACAGGTGAAGCTAATAAAAGCGTGTTAAAAAATGATAGAAATCTGCTAAATAATGGATAACAAACAATTCTAATTCATAGAAACAGGGTTTTTCAGCAAATATGCTTTAACATTTTTTTTTTTTTTTTTTTTTAAATCATGATTTGCAATTTTTTTCACTTTCTACAAATAAGAAAAAATTTTCGTTCTGCACACTTAGGTAAAATTTTCCAAAATGTAGCATCTACAGTAAGCTATTATATTAAATAACAGTGATGTGCGATGTAATTTTTGCTTGTTTTTGTTATTACTATCCTGTTTTTGTGTTTTTTTTTTTTTTTTTTTTTTTTTTTTTTTTTATAATTTCTATTCACTATCCTACTTAATGACAAAAAAAAAATCAATGTAAAAATATGACAAAGATTTCTATATGGAAATAATAGTAGAAAAAAAAAAAAAAAGAAAAAAAAAAACGGAAATCGATCATATCCTTGATTCAGTATCGTTTTAAAATTATGAAACACAAAATGTATGGCAATAATTTTACGAAATTGCGAAAAAGCAAAAATATTAGAAACACGACAATTATTTAATGTAGCATGAAAAAATAAATTAAAAAATAAGAAAGCGTTAGAGTGTATCTCTCGGATGAATCAATTTATCTCACACTATAGAAAGAATGCTAAGAAGCTTTCGGGTCATCAGAGCCATTGTAGGAAAACATAGCATTACTTGTATACATAGTAGCTGTTGAATAATGGATGAATACTGGCAATGTCCCTCAATCATAAGATATATATCTTGTCAGAGAATAATACTTATATATTGTCAACATCATTATTAATGGCATAAACCAAAGAAAAAATTGCTTTTTATACATAGTTGCACGCATTTATATACAGAAATCGCCTAACACTTGTCGGGCTATGTTCCAGGAAACTTTTGCAAATGTCCTATTCGCATACTTTAAGACTATTTTAGTGTACATAAAAGTGAAAATCATCCTTTATGAAGTTTTGAATAGAAGGATAACGCAATTAAAAGAATATAGAATTTATTTTTTAGGAAAAGATACATGCAGTGTTGCCAACAGGGACTTTTATATTCAATATATGCATCACTAATTTTCACTTTAATGTTTTATCTGATTTTATGTTTGTGTAATCAGCTGTCATATATATCAAACATCATTATTCAAAATTAGTGGTAATTTTTAAGTAAAATGTACGTTCCCAATACTGGATACATAGTGTTGGTGTTAGTGTTAAAGCCAACTGACTGCGCTAGAGTCGAAGGCCTGAGGAAGAGTGGCCTCCGTGAATTTTTTTTTTTTTTTTTTTTAGGGTTCCTAATCCGTGTTTATGAAAGTTTCGGAGAAAACATGGAAAAGTACGAACGGCTAGGCCAAAGAGTGCCATTGGATCCATGTATATCATAGAAGTAGCGAGTTAAATAAAATAAATGTAGTGTGTGTGTATGCAGTAATATTTTTATGCTTCACACACAGACACTGATCCATGGATACATTTAGGACCATTAAGCGTAAGGATCAGTTTACATGTTGGTGAGTGGAGGTTACGACGTGATTGTTCAGCAGTATAGCACGAATTTCAGGTGGTAATACAAGCTCAAAATATTTTCTATGTTAATATTAGACATGTCTTTAATAATCTATTTTAAAAAAAGTTTTAAAACCCAAATTCTTATTATAGCGTATCATATAAATCTTTTCGAAGTTAGAATAAAATTTAATTTGCAAAAAAAAAAGTAACTTTTTTGTTTATTAACCAAAATTGGGGAAATTTGAACTGTGTTAAGAAAAGAGGAATTATTTCTTAAAATTCACAACAGATGGCAGCACTACACGATTGCCTATAAGTTTTGTGATTTCATTTTCTGATTAATATCTGCAATTTAATTATTCGTTTGAGGCACCTTTCTATTATTATTTTAGTTTATTATTTTTTTTTATATTATAATTTAACATTTTACTGATTTGGTTAATGTTTATGTGTTTTTCCTAATCATTTTTATTTTGTATTTTCAATTGTTTCATTGATATTTTAGTGAATATTCCGCCCAATAGAGGGCGCTTGTAGTCCACAAAAACACTTTCTTGCTTCTAAAAAGAGATGTAGGCAAAAGGCTTCTTAAAAAAAACTCTTCAAAAATTCTTAGAATACTATGTAGTCAACGATAAATTTTCTTTTATCAATTGACATCTTTTCTACTAATTGTCTGCAAAAACTAACACTCCGGACCTTCAGGGTATCAAACGCGGGGCCACCGGATTACTACCATGGCGCTCTTACCAACTGAGCACGGAGAGACAAATGAAAATGCTTGTATTTACCTTATAATAGAGGCGCACTTTTTATTTGGTTGAGATTCACAAACATACCGTAGTGAATGACAGTAAGTACATAAGAATTTGGGAGAAAAAGGGAAAAGGAAAAACTTTAAGATAAAGTACAGAAATATCTTTAGCGTGATATTTGATTTGAATATTTCTAGGATTCCAATTCAACAAATTATATCTGATGGTTAATGATACACTGCATGAAAAATGTAGATGAACATTTGCTTGTAATTCTTTAAAACCCTTTATTTCTGTTGCACAAGATATAAAGTTAATTTTTTAATAGAGTCTCACACCTAAAAGTCTTCATATTGTAAATTTTATAAAAGTATATATTCGATTCTTTTAGGTTACAAAGTGGAAAAATTAAAAATATATAAATAAAAATGAAATATAATTGCACCCTGTTTTATTTTATTTTTATTTATTTATTCATGTATTCATTTATTAAGAAACAGACGAACATATTTTATATCTCAAGGCTAAAACGTTTTTACTGAAGTGTTCTTTACCCATTTGCTTATAACTTCATATACTCTGTTAGGCATGAAGGGTTGGGGACAAAATCTCGCGTAGATAAAATCTCGCCTACATAAATGTATGGAATGCAAAAAGGAGTCGGTAATTATTAATAATTTATTATTATAGATGTATAAAATTTCATGACAACACATACCATAGACAGAGCACTCACATACAGACAAACCATCTCAAAAATTGTTATAAATTTTGCTTAACAGAGTTTAAATACTATGTTAATTAACTTTTGTCAAGATTAGTCATAAATAATTCAATCGTACTTATCTATTTTAAAATTTCTAATTAAGGTGTCTGAACAGTGCTCAGCTTTGATGTCAGCAGTGATGTACAATATTTTTAAAATATATTTTGAATGGTGAAAAGCAAATGATAAAATAACTTAAATTAAATGTATATAAAATAACAAAATTCCATTCTATAATGTATTTATTTATTTATTTTAAATAATTAAATTAGATTTCTAAGGTCCTGTGGCCTTCATCAGAGATCCCACGTGACACAAATACAAATTTTCAAATAGGTCGTAATACTATTTTTTTGATGCGATATTTTGTCCCGCGGTATTATGTCCGGATCCCAGGCATAGGCATGAAAACAATAACATTTTGGAGGTCTCTTTAACAGAATTTTTTTTTCCAACTATGAGTTAGAGCTTTTTTAAGCTGAGAAATTGTTTCACATTGACGTCCACACACATAAATGTTATGAATAAATATAACCTCCATTCACATATATATAATATATATATATGTGAATGTTTCCCACGGGACTCATACTAGGGCTCTTCTCTGGCCAAAGGAAAACATTGATATTGTGTTCCAAATACAGGTAATAAAAGCACAAGATTTATTTATAAGCGTCGTTTTAGTGTGGACACGTGTATCTTACAATGCAACTCCAATACTGTATTCTTTTGATAATACTGTTAATAAAAGTTAATAACTGTAACTTTTGTGACTTATCTGAATTTTTTTTTTTTTAACCGTTACATAAATTGGTATGTTGGCGCTGTAGCTATAATTGAATTATATTGTTAACCTGAATTGTAATATGTGAATATTTCAACACTACTAACAGTTCCTATTTGCATATGAGAAGGTATTAATGCATGTTCATATCACTTTTAAAATTCTATAACTCTTTTAATGGATTTAACTTTTAAAGTCGACTGTCCATTATCCTAGTCTCAACCGTTTATTTATCCCTTAATTGGCAATGGTGAAAAGTCGTCTCGAAGCATTGCACATGTATTGCCATCTAGCGGCAACCAATCAAATAAGGCAACGTTTGTTGGCTTCTTTATCACTTCATATATCGAACGACAGCGATAATGCCAAATAAGTCATTCAAAGATGTGGATATCCCGTAAAAGCCAATTAAAACACATGTTGCTTCTGAACAGCTGTGGATAAACTGATGAGCTAAAGGATTAAACTGATGCTTTCAAACATTTTTCTGATAAATCAAATGAATCAAAAGAACAAAAGTGCGATACAATTTTCCAGATCATGGGATGTTTTATAAATGAAGTATTTTCTGATTTATTTAGGGTGTCACAGTACCACTACGCTTCAGAACTTCTAGCACGTGTACGATTCATACAAACGACGCAGGATCTTATAAAAGGTGTACATAAGAACATAATCATCAAAAATAAAAAGTTGTCATGTAAGTGAATATTCGTTTGAATAATAAATGTACGTGAACGAAAAGAACATGGGTGAAAGATCTTGCAGGAATGATATAGGAAATGACATATCCAGAAAAACATAAAGCCAAAACCGTAACCGCCGAAAGTAGTAACACCACTGAGCTGAAGAACAACTGGAACAAATGCTTCCAATACCTTTACACAGTGTTCGTGCGTGCCAGTTTTTCTGCAACCATTTGCCGTACAGAGTCAAATCTTGCACGGCAGGCAACATTTGTCGGGTCGTCTATTACTATTATACTCTTTAAAGAATTAAAATTTAAAATTGTAATATCATGTTTAGCATATGGTTGTTCGAACAGCATATAGTTGTCCTTTACGCAATTTTACTTTGATATATAAAGATATCAAATGCTTCCTGCCGTGCAACGCTCGGAAGATAAACCTTCCAAAAACGGCATGCAAAAACCGGTCTAGCATTGCCTCCAGTTGTTCTTCAGCTCAGTGAGTAACATAACACTAGCTAAGGTTTTGGTAGACTCACTATGGCTCTTTCGGTAGTGCTGCTATTGCGGCAGCCATCTTGAATAGAAAACAATTAAACTTCAATTGTTCAGCATGCGGATACGTCGCATGTCAATTCCTCTTACATCATTCCTCCAAGTCATATTTAGTGTTCTAACTTCATCCACCGACTTCAAAGCTACGGTGCATTGAATTCAGAATATTCCTGATTAGTCCACGCTTATCTCGAATTTCCCCGGCAGCTTCTGCGATTTGTGCAACCAGAATATTCGTAATTCCATGCGCTGTGGATGTCGCGAGACCTGCATTGAAGTCGGTGGACGAAACTTCAAACCTGCATTTCTTTTGTTCATGTACATTTATTATTTAAACGAAAATTCACTTATGTGGCACCTTTTTATTTCCGAATATACCACCGCGTCAGGAAAGCATTTCCGATCCTGCATTGCAATACGATTCCGAGTCGTCGAGATGCACGCTACCTCTCTTAGAAGTTCTGTAACGTGGTACTGAGACATCCTGTACAGACAACGTAAACAAAACTATAATCTATACAGCACATTTAATCTCTACATAGTAATCATCAACATCACATGGCGACATTGCGATCTCCCACAGATATTTTGCTCATTTGTGGAACATTTCAGAAATGTCCTTAGGACGTGGAAATGGCTCAGCCTGGAGACATCGCACCGCGACATCTATGATACAATACAGAAATCTCTGCGCGTGCATAAATCAAAGTTTGCGTACTCAATATGCCTCAAAAATAATCAACCGCGACATCTCAGATATGCTGTATTTAGGACGCACTATTTAGGATGTTCTTTTTAGGAGATGTGATGAAAATGACGTTGTGATATGTGATGTATATGTCACGTCTTTGGAACCCAGTGTACTGCATGAAGGGGGGGGGGGGGCACATCGGAACTCATAAAACTTTGAAGTGCCTTAAAATTGGTACTCTTTAAATTATTAGCTTAATTTTCTGACAATGTACGGAAAATATTCCTAATAATTATACATTTATTTATATAAAAAAAAACTTAACACAGTTAAATAAATGTTTTGAAATTTAACATTTTGAAACAAAATTTACAAAGAATATAATATTACATAGAACAAAATATATATTTATCTTATCAAAATCTTATATTTGCATAGAACAAAAGTAATAAAAAGCTTATCATAGATTTATTTTTAATGAAAACGGATCGGCTGAGTGTTTCTCACGCTGTACTAGAAATCCTAAATTTATAAACATAGTCTAAGAATCAAATGCTTGTAAAAATTTAATTGAACTATAAATACAGTGGGTAATCGATTATTATTATTATTATTATTATTTTAAAACAAATACTGGATGAAATGGTCTTGAACTTCTAATATGCAAAGAACATTTAAAAACTCATATTTTCCACTATCGATTTAGTCAAGAGTGCAATTAAAGAAGCAACCACAAATTGGAGAAAAGCACAAATACTTTGGATCACCCTATATCATGAAAAGCTACCGATGACTTGTAACCCTAACACGCTGCATATATTATAAACAATATGTGTATTTTTTTTTTTTTTTTTTTTTTTTTTTGGCAAGGGGGGGGGACAAGTTTCTTTTCTTTCTTTCTTTCTTTCTTTTTTTTTTTCTTATAGCAAGAATGGAATTCAATAAAATTTTACAAAACTTACAGAAAAATTGACAAAATTTTAACAAAACACAAAACACAAGAAATATATTATTCTAAAGCACACATTTATACGTGTAATATTCGGTGAGATATGAGCATTTATAATAAATATTTTATTTACTGCTTTTGTGGGAAAGATAAAAATTTTCATCACATTAGTTAAAAGCTAGATATATTGGGCAATTTATATCGAAAGTTCATTTCAATACAGGAAAAATTAAGCAAGTTGTTGCGAAAAAATGGGGCAGATTTTAGGTATATACAGGTTTGAAAATTCATAAGGGGTTTTTCACATGCCAAGCATTTAATTGGAAGATTAAATTTTTTCAACCATGTTTCAAAATTTCTTCTTTGTGAAAAAATCCTTCTGGACTTGTAACTCTAACATACTTTTATTTATTTAGTACGATCTGTGAGCTCATAAGGAGATTTTCACAAAAATGACCTTTTGTAACATGGTTTAACATATCTAAAATCTGGCTCGTTCTTTTACCAATAATTTACTTAATTTTTATTCCATTGAAATAAACTTTTGTATAAGTTACCCAAGATATCTGGTTTTCGACTTACGTATTGTAATAAAAAAATTTCTATCTTACGCGCACGCTCAGAAAAAATAAAATAAATAAATAAATAAAAATTAATGTAAATGCTCAAATCTCCTCGAAAATTAACATATGAATTTTATGTTTCAGAATAATGTTTCTTTAATGTTTTATCAATTTTTCTGCAAGTTTTGTAAAATTTTGTGAAAATTCCTTCTTGTTATAAGCAAAAAAATTGCCAAAAATGTAATAATATGTATATATATATATATATATATATATATATATATATATGCCTAAAAAATTGTGTATTTCCCATACAAAAAACGTACAAACATTGTATATAGTAAGAGCAATAATGTGTTCAAGTTACAAGTCATTTGTAGCTTTTTATGACACAGGGTGATCCAAAATATTCGTGCTTTTCTTTAATTTATAGCTGGTCCCTTAATTGAACTTTGGACTAAATCGATAGTAGAAAATGTGAGTTCTTAAACGTTTTTACATGTCTGCATTTCAAAATCATTTAGTCAAGCATTTTTTTTTTAATCAAGATAAAAAAAAAGTGTTAAAAAAAAAAAAATAATAATAATAGTTTGATCACCCTCTGTTGCTGCAAAACCAAATTAAATATTGGATGCATAGAAATTAGTATTAATAAAATGTAAGGTATCACAATAAATAAATAAAGAAATAAAGAAATAAAATAAAATAAAATAAAATAATAGTCATAACCAAATCACTATTGGCCCATTAAGGGCCCTCTTCACTCACCGCCGCTGGAAACCGAAGCTAATGTTATTCTATGGGAAATTTTTCTTTACAAATAACTTATTAACTAATACATATTTTTTAATTCTGTTTTCACATTCTGAAAATTTCAAGCTGTTAAATTGACGAACCTTTTTTAAAAAATTATTTAATTTTTTATATTTTATTTTGAAGCTGCAAAATACGAATTTTCGATATGTGAAATTTTTTCATTTTGCAATTTCAAAGTAAAATATTAAAAATTAAAAAATACATTTTTAAAAAAGGTCGGTCAATTTAACAGCTGGGAATTTTTTGAATGTGAAAACAGAATTTAAAAATATGTATTAGTTAATGAGTTATTTGTAAAGAAAATTTCCCCATAGAATAACATTGGCTCGGGCTTCCGGCGACGGTAAATGAAGAAGGCCGTTAATGGGAAAATATAAAAGGCCAACAAAAACACCCGGAGTAATATAATTATTTATGTTTGCCACAACTGGCCCACTGAAGGCTTCCAGCAACAATACGAAAAAATTATGTTTGCTATCAGGTGGCCCGACACTGGCCCACTAACGATTTTTAACATATTGTTGGTTGCCATCAGTGGCCCACAACCTTTTTTTAACCGATAGCTCGCTGCCAGCAATGACCCATTAGTGGCCCACTGACTTATTCCGATCGTACTGCAGGCTGCCAGCAGTGGATCGGCCGAATGCGGCCATCTGATGGCCGGCGTAACATATTCCCTTCGGCACCTTAACTTTTGCCACCAACGGGCCAGCAGCTGTTACTGTTGGCAGCCAACACTTGGCCTCGTGTTGGCCATCATCCCAGGTTTTGCTGGGTAACTTAAATTTGTCATAGGGAATATTTCTGTATTTATCTTAAGAAAATCTTTAATATCATAAATACAAAAAAGATTTGAAATATATAACGTAATGCCGTGGGACACACAGAATGGGTAGTACATTTTGCTAAAACGCTATTGTACAATCAGTTGTGAATAGAAACTTTCGACAGTCGATTTCTTATTTTTATTTATTTTATTTATTTTTTATTTCAAAATAAAATATTACATCTGTTTATTTTTATTTATTTATTTATTATTATTATTATTATTACAAGAATTAAGATAATATCAACAGAAACAGTGATCATGAAAAACGTGATAAAACTACAACAACGAATACATTCATTCTCCAAAATTTGGACATACAGATCTGAATTCCAAGTAGCTTTCGAATTATGTAAATTTTAAATCCAAACTGGAAAGAAGAATAAGAACATAAATAAAACCTTCAGATGTTTCTGTCACTATGTTTGTCAACGTAACTAATTTAAAACAACGACTGTTGAATAATGCATTTTTTAGCAGCAATCAATTTCTGTCCGCAGTTACAAGGTAAATAACCGCAAACAACAAAACTTGTTGGACATCCATATTAAATGCCTTTCTCAAGGGCACCTTTCCTTTAATTCGGACAAAACCCCGCCTTTAAACTGACCAATCAACGTCACAAGCGAAGTGGAAAATACATTAGCCAATTTCGATTTAATCTAATAATTCTGTTTTATTTTGCATCAAAAAGACATACTTGAGAATGTGAAACAATTGAACATCTATTTATCAGAAAAATGAAACATTGTACGGTTTTTTAAATATAAATGAGTTTGTAACAATATTTTATTATTAATACTTTGTTCTATATTCAATAGAAGAAAGTATTATATTCCTAAAAATGTTCGACTTCCGGTTTTCGGTGAATTTACTTGTTTTGAAATGTCCTTAATGCGACTTGACAATTTTTAGAAAATATACGTGTCTGTGTGGTGTGACAAACGTTTTGTGGTAGGAAAATTTTTATTTATAATATGTAATAGTAAACCAGGATAAAATTATCATATATGCAAGAACATCGCTAATCCTTGGAGGGTGGGTGTAAACTTTTAGTATGAATGTTTTTTTCAAAGGAACTCGTCGATATGTTTAAGACGAATGGTTAAACCATAAATCTGTCGTTTTTTAAAGTTATCGAATTTTTTATTGAAAAAAAAAAAAACCTTAAAAAGCAAGTTTTTTTTTTTTTTGTTTTTGTTGGCCACAAAATAGACTTTCTTTCGACGTTTGTGTTGTGTTTCTCTGAAATTCAGAAAATTGTTTTTTATAAGACAGGTATTTTCGAAAGAAAGGGAAATATAATATCAGTTCATATATATATATATAACATAGCCAATATATATAAAATAGATAAATTTTATTGTATATTTAAAGAAAAATATCATCATAAATGTCAATTTTTAATCGTAAATACTCGGACCACGTGGAAAAAAAAAAGGGGGGGGGGCACTTTTGTAAATTATTATTTATGTATATAATATAGCCTAACCATCAACGAGTGCATGTAAATACTTTCGTGTGTTAATGAAATAGGGATAAAAGAAAAGAGAAAATCGGTTTTTATATCACTTTTTACCGATCTCAACCAAACTTTGTCCAATTAATGAGTACTTACTTAAAAAAAAAAAAAAAAAAAAAAAAAAAGAAAAGAAAAAGAAAAGAAAACTTGTAAAGTTTATTTGTACTCATAGGGTGTTTATGGGGATGGGAGAAGAGCGAACGAAAATTATATTTCTAAAATGCAGTGGATAAAAAACACATGCGGGCTAACGAAGCAGATGGAAATAACAATTTTTATATAATTTTTTACTATATCAGCTTTTTTTTTTTTGCATAGTATTTACTAATTTTGGGATGGGGGGGGGGGGGGGACTGTGGATTTTAGTTGCACTCAAAAGAGGGGTTGAAGGGGGCAAAAAACAGGAAAAAAATGTTTTCATCCCCCCCCCCCGATTATAGACAAACTATGAAAATTTATTATTATTGAATTGAGGTGGAAAATATATTGTGCATTAGGTATATCTAGGGGAGCTTGTGGGCAGAGAAAAAACTTATATCACTTTTCTTTATCAATTTGAATGAAATCTCAATCTATTTATAATTATTATTCACTAATTAAAAAAAAATTTTTTGAGTTAATATACTTTTGAAAGGTCCAGGGAGGTGAATATATATATATATATATATATATTTTTTTTTTTTTTCTGACTCCTACCTCCTCCTCCTCCCCTCCCCTATATGCTATATATAAATACCAGTGTATTTTTTATATTAGTAAGTAATAAATTCATAATTTTTACCCCCTATCATAAAAAATCGACAAAACATCATTTTACTTTCCTCTTCCCCAAGACCCAGAGGTATATTTAAACAGAACAGTGTTTTTCCAAAGTAGTGAATAATAACTATGCAAGGTTTTATTGAAATTGGTAAAAAATAAAATAAAATAAAGTGATATAGAAGTCATTTTTTTTCTCTCAGCCACCCCAGACCCTTGGTATATTTAAATCTCTAAATGTTTTTGTAAGTCAATGCGTGATAATTGTGCAAAGTTTGGTTGATAAGTTGATATCAGTAAAAAAATGGTATAAAAACCATCTTTTTCTTTTCCATCTGCCACCAGAATCCCAAAGTATTTGCATGCACTCGTTGATGTTTAGCATGTATTTTACGAGTATTCATTTAGAAAAGTGTTCTTTTTTTTTTTTTTTTTTTTTTTTTTTTTTTTTTTCAGCTTTTCTCCCCCGTCTAGTGTTCTTTTTTCCGGGGTCCCTTTTTTTCCCCATTATCTCTTTTCCAAGGGTCCTAAATACTCAGATTCGGCATTATTCCTTGTAACTAATATGTATCCAGCTCAGAGAATTTTCTTTTTTAATGCTTTCCACGATCTTTATTCTCAAGGAATCATGAAAACAAACTACACACAGAGAGAAAAACACTCATGTTTGAAAATCTACTTAAAATATGCTTCACTTTTGAGCGTCAAGGACATTTTCTCTTGTTTTAATAACCTACTGTAGAGAAGGGGAACTTTTTAAAAATAAATGAATTCGTTAGGAGAGATAGCACATTTTTACGAAACTGGTTTCTGACTTCTTTTATAAAGTCTGCGGAGATTTTTTTTTTTTTTTTTTTTTTTTTTTCACTATGCAAATTTTTCTTCTCTTTTTAATAAATAAAAATAATATTCATATATGCATGACACATATTCAGAAAAAAATTGATGAGCACAGAAATATTACCATGTTTTTTATTAACTTCGATTCTTGTTTCTTTATTTGTCCGGTACAAATCTTGCAATCGATTTTTAACTAACTTCTCTACTAGCTAGATATTTGAAACTTTCAGAATAGCTCAGAACCCAATGACAACACAATACCTCGAATATCCCGATTTTCGAATTTTTGATTAGTTTTCTTTTAATGAATTAAAATATGAAAATAATAACCTCCTAATAGCTTTAAAGAAAGCCGTTAAAATGTTAGGTATGATTTAATTGTTGCCAAAAAAAATTTACGAGGTCATTTTCTTTCGACATAAGAATTAATACATTTAATTAAACGTGAACGTTAAAAAATTGGAAAAAGTTAAATTATGCATTTTACAAAAATTGACGTCATTACCACATTAAAAATTTTATACGCATTGATAACGTGGTAATGTAATTCTATAGCTATAATTCAACAGAAAATTTAAAAACATGGTATATAAAAAGTTTTTTTTATCTTATAATTATTTTTGAACCAATACAATAAACGTCAATAAACAATGATATTTGAAAAAAAGAAAAAGCTATAGTAGACTCTGATTCAGATAACTATCCAAATAAAATAAAATAAACGAGACGCTAAACATAAAATTATTTTTACAAAGTATTAGATAAATTCACTATGAAGGAAAAGAAAAATACGTATGCAGCGTGCCTAAAGAAATATAAAAAGGTTTTGAAATGTTGAACGTTTCGTAATTTATGAGCTATGCACAATTTCATTGTGCACGTGTGTGCCTCTGAGTGTGTCAGTAGAACCAAAATGTGTCTCATATTTACATTAGGTTATTCATTTTCACTTTCCAAATGCTCAAACTATGATTACACTGCCCGGTATGAAAATTGCCCCCGACACCATTTTGACAAATTCTTATGTACAATGACCTCCTTTGCCCTATCATCCACCGTTTTTTAGGGATGGCCTCCTATTTTTACCACTTTTCCGTAATTTTATGGCTATAAGTTTGATTTTTAGGGGGTGGGGGGGGGGATTATTTTAACTGTTAAATATCTTCTCAGGGGCTACAGAGTTGGAAAATTCTAAAACATCAACATTAGCAGCAAGGGGAAAATTTAGGGGGATTTGCCACTGAAATTATGTGTTACATTTCTTATATTTTTTTTTATCTATTATTAAAGTTATTTATTAAACATTATATATATATATATTGTTTTTAAGTTTTAAATAAATTCTTTTTCATTCTTTAAATAAAATTCATGGCCATAAAATTACCGAACAGGGATAAAAATTGGGGGAGGGGGTGCTGTCCCGTGAAAACGGTGGGAGACTGGGAAAAATGGGAGTCATATTCGGATCCAGAAGGTCATTTTACATAAGAGTCAGCAAGAATGGTATCAGGGCTATATATATATATATATATATTTTTTTTTTTTTTTCAGCGCAGTGTTATCTGCCGTATTGTAAAGCATTTCGTCTTATATTATAACAGATGACGTTTTAGTTCCCCATCATACTATAGGTATGGGGAACTTAGGTAATCGTGAAAATTTTCGACCTCGGTTTTTTGACTTTTCTACACGTTTTCAGGTGTGAGGAATCCGAAAATGACAAAATTTCTATGGTGTCTGTCTGTAGGGTGTCTGTTAGTCTGTTAGTGGGTTAGTGGGTTAGTCCGTTAGTTTGTTAGTCTGTGTACACGATATCTCAAGAACAAATTGTCGCAGAGAGGTCAGATCAGTTTTAAAATATTACTTTCGATACTGGCAAGAACTCTATTCATTTGCAACATTCGAATTTAAAAACTTCGTAAGTTATGAGAAATTTACGATTTTCTTAACATGGGAGAATAGGACAAAAATTCACTTAAACGTGCATTAAATGGAAACTTTTTACTGTAAAAATGTCAGACCAGTTTTAAAATATCAGTTTGGATGCCGGAAGGAACATCGGTAACTATTAATATGCTACTTTGAAAATTTCGCAATTTATTGGAAATTTACGAATTTCTTAACATGGCAGTATGGGGCAAAATTTCACATAAACGTCAATTTTGAGAGATATTTTCATCGTAAAGATGTCAGACTATTTTTCAAATATTATTTAGGACACTGGCATGAATATTAATGACTATGAATTTTCTACTATAACGATTTCGTAAGTTATTGGAAATTTACGAATTTCTTAACCTGGCAAAATAGAGCAAAATTTCACATAAACGTCAATCTTGAGGGATATTTTCATCGTAAAGATGTCAAACCACTTTCGAAATATTATTTAGGATACTGGCATGAATATCATAGACTATGATTTTTCCAATTTAAAAAATTCGTAAGTTATTTGGAATTTACGATTTACTTAACATGTCGGAATAACGCAAAATTGAGCATAAACTTCCATTTTGAGGATCCTAAATACATTAGACAACTTCAAAATTACGTTTATGATATTGGTTTGAACATGATTGAATACAAATATTCTAATAGGAAAATTTCGTAAATTATTCGTAATTTACGATTTTATCAACATAGCGAAATTGTAAATTTTTCATATAAATATGAATTTTGAGGATTATTGCATTGGAAATAGTAGCATGAAAACTAAACAACGGAATTGACCCTGACAAAATAAATTAATAGATTAGAATAAGATAAATATATCGAAGTGAACGGTGGATAGTGAACGGTGGAGTGAAAATAAGGTCTATGCGCTATCGACAGAGACAAATTTTGTAAAAGCAACAAAAAAGGAAGAGAAAACATTTTGGGTCCCAAATCCATCATGTTTGATAGCTGGTTCCACATGGCTAAACCATGAATAAACAAGAGAAAATTTCTAAACGCGAGCAGTAGGGAATCAGGATACTCCCGGGCATCACTACAATATCACGTGACTGCAGCATCCTCAGAATTATAATAATATACCAATTACTCTCTCTGTCGGATTTGACCTTGAAAATCTAGTTCTATAAACGGGTAACTTTTGATGTCCTTGGCAAACTTCGGAAACAAACTCTCGCTTGAGGAAGTAAAGAATCTTTTTTATTTAAATATTATTTACGGATGGAAGGAAAGCCAAAGTAAATGATATGATATATAATATATGATACAATATATATGATTATGGGTAATTTGCTTAACACGTCGGGAAATCTCTTAAGAAGAGTGCTGCTCACAGTCAGAAGAAAAAAAAAAAAAAAAGAATTTCAATGTTTCCCGCAGAAGTATTGAATTATGGATATATTTAAAATCAGAAGTGGGCAAAGCGCGAGTAAGTACAGTGGGTGATCAAATTCTAAGAATTTTTTTTTTATTTTTACATTTTTTATTTTTATTTTTTAGATTTTCTGACAACACACTAGACAAAATGTCCCCAGACTTCAGACATGCAAAGAACATTTAAAAACTCACATTTTTCACTATCGATTTAGTTCAAAGTGCAATTAGTAGAGCAACCTCAAATTGAAGAAGAGCACAAATACTTTGGATCACCTTGTATCATAAAAAGCTACAAATGATTTGTAACTTTAACACATTGTTGCACATACTATGTATAATATTTATATGTTTTGTTGTGGAATTTACGGTATTATTCAGGCAGATGTAATTTTTTTTTTTTTTTTTTCAAAAATTATTAACATTTTTGAAAAGGTTTTTGCTTATAACTAGAGATTTCCATAAAACTTTACGAAATTTACGGAGAAATTGACAAAATATTAGAGAAACATTATTCTGAAACATAAAATTCATACCTGTAATATTCGTTGAGATACGGGCATTTATACTTTATATTAGTAAATATTATTTTTCTGCGCATTCGCGAAAGACAGAAAAATTTTTATTACACAGATTGAAAGCAACAAAAACTGAGCAACTTTTATCAAAAGTTCATTTGAATAGAATAAAAAATAAGCAAATTGTCGGTACAAGAACGAGCTAGATTTTAGCTATTTTCCAGAGTTGAAATTTCATAAGAGGGTTTTCCCAAGCCGCGTATTTAATTTGAAGATCCAAGTTTTTCAACTATGTTGCAAAGTTCATTTTGTTGAAAAATCCCTTTTGAAATATTACATTGATTGCATATAAAATTGATTTTTCTGATCATTTATTCTTATGATCTAAATCAATATTTAAATAATATTAATTAGAAATATGTACCAAATATTTAAACTCGAAATAAATGTTACATTTTAAGTACAAATATATATTTAAAAAAACTGAACAGATTTTGTTAAAAAAAGAAAGAAAGAAAAAAGCAGCCAGAGAATTAAACAGCAGAAGGAGCTCGTCATAGGATATTAGGAGGGATATTAAAACAAAGGATATTAGGAGGGTTTTTTTTTTTTTTTTTTTTTTTTTTTCAAGCTAAGGTACTAGTTGCAAAGTATACGAGTATCATTATTATGCTGAAATAATTTCAACTTTTAGGCAGCCATTATTAGAAAATATTGACCCATCTCGATTTATTTTACTTCACTACTTCAAATAATCAGTATAGTTATCAAACATATATTATAATCACTGACAAGGTTTTAAGTTACTTTGCTACATTTTTACTTCCATTATCCGACTAGTTTAAGTAATGGAAGTATTGTATTCCTCTAAGCCTCTCAAAATGTTTTTTGGCAGTTGGTTTGTGTATATATGTGTAGGGGAATCTCCTGACTATAATACCTCCAAAACTAATAGATAAAACAACGAAGCTTCAGAATAAAGACAAGTTAGGTGTACAGATGATTTTTCCAACTTTTACTGAAAATTGGAAAGCCGAAAATGGGACACTGAAAACCGGAAGTGGGACCACAAGTTCGTATCTCAAAAAAGGCTCTAACAATCTTCTCCAAAGTTGCTATATAACCACCCTTTCAGATTTCCTTTCGTATGTACTAGTTGGTTAGTTCAAGAAAATTGATAGGCGTCCTGTGTAAGTAGCTCAATTTTGGGTCACAAACACGCGTCTCTAAAAAAATCTGTACGGTTTTTTTTTTTTTTTTTTAATTCGCTCTATTGCTCACACCCACACACACGTCACTTCAGAACATATAAATATTCCAAAATCTCATAGTCAGATCTTTTCATGATTATAATCCGCACATAGTATACATTCATAAAGTAAAATTATTTTGTTTAAAAAAAAAAAACTATTATAAGTGTTCGGTGGACTAGGACGCGTAAAAGAAACTAAACAAATTAAAATAAAAAACTGCAATTGGGTTGATTTAGCATCTTTCAACTAAACAAACTATAACAGGAAATGAGAAGAATTCTGTTAGATAAAATTAGTTTTTCTTGAAGTCGGCGACGCAGAAAAGACAACTGTGCTTAAAACAAAACTAATAAAACTGTTTTTTGCATTTTTATCTCCAGTTAAATGAGACGTAAATAACATCTGTTATGTACATATTTCAAAATGTATCTATCTCACCATCGCCATTTTTCATCAGCAAGGCGCTTTTCCTTTTCTATGAATTTAACAGTCTTAAGTTAATTTGAGACTTTTGCGCATTAGCCTACTTCTGTCTGCTTCCATCTTATTTTTCTTTTCCGTTGGAAGTATTATGAATCTGTTTTGCGTGACAAGGTGTTTTCATTGTCATTTATTTTATGCTTCGTGATAGCAATATTTTAGCGAAATCAACGTTTTGAATATTTTAAATTTAGTTTTTTAGTAACTTCTACGAGACGAAATCATTCAGATTATAATTTAGTAGATGAATATAACATAACAAAATTTGCAGCTGTATCACAAAGCTGAATAGAATATTGCCGCCGATATGTAAATATACACTGGTGGACAAGATTAAAGCAACAACCTGTTTTCTCGTTCGCACATAAATTTTAAACAAATAAACATATGAACACAAAATTTGGATGGCCTCTTTGTTATCATATTATTAACAGAATTTTACGTAACTTTTAAGCTAATAAATATTTTTTCTCTCAAAAGTAAGCTTTGGAAAAAATGAAAAATTTCCATAATTTTAGGAAAGAACACTTAATGAAAAGTGGTGTTAAGGATGCATTAAAAATAGGTAAAGATGCACATGCCTTGAAATGTCAAACAAAATCTCGATTTTTCTTTCTGTATTAACTCTTCTTTTACTTTTATAATGGACTTAAAAAATATATATATATAATTAATAATTTGTAAACTACGAGCATCACCAGAATAATAAAAATGTCGATAAATAGTTTTATAATGAACATCTTATTCAATTTTCATGTTTGTATGGATATTTTATAAAAAGCTATTCACATGCAAAAAAAAAAAAAAAAAAAAAAAAAGAAGAAGAAGAAGAAGAAATAAGAAACAGAAAAGTGAATACAGGTAGAAAATTTTTGGTTGTAATCTAACATATGGATGTGTGTGAATCTTCACCTATCTGTAAGGCATCCTTATGATCATTTTTCATTAAGTGTTCTTTCCAAAATTATTGAACTTTTTCGTTTTTTTTTTCAGAGCTTACTTTTGAGAGAAAAATGAATATTTATTAGCTTAAAAATTATTCTTATGCTAAAGTTACATAAAATTCGGTTAATAATAGGATATCGAACAGGACATCTAAATTTTATGTTTATATGTTTATTTGTTTAAAAATTATGTGCAAAAGAAAAACAATGTTGCCAAAAAAGAAAGCTTTGTATATATATATAAGTAAAGCTATTTTTATGAAACTTGTATCATTAAAAGTTTTTGATAAATCTAAAGTCATAGTAGCTTTAAATTTTTTATTTTGATACATTAATTTTAAAATATTAATTTCAATTAACAGAATAGTCATAATTTTATTTTCGGGATATATATACATGTAAGAAAAGTACTGTAATCATGACAAAAATACAAGTTTGAGATTTTCGTGTCTCTGTACGTTTTGAGTTCATTTTTGTTACTTTTACGGTGTGATGTATGTGTATGTGTGTATATATGTATATTAATGAATACGATACACATTTATAGGACCCCGTCGCACATACTTTATAGATTTTGGTAAATCTAGCACACATTTTTTTTTTTTTTTTTTTTTTGAAGGGACATGACGAAAAATTCGTTATCATTAGGATTGAAGTTATTTAAAGTATAATAGCATCTAAATGCCTTATTCGATTGAGCTTTAAGTTTATGTACATGTTATAGGTCACCGACACAGGAAATGTATAGATTTTGGTGAAAGGACTCGTAGTTCTTTTACAAGAACGCGTAAAAAATTTTTGATACTTTATCTTCCATTAAACAGTATTGTTACAATGGATTAAGTCTTTTCCCCTGCCTCGTTTATCCTGTTGCGGTGAAAATAGTTTTACAGGCAAAGGGAAAATAAAAGTGCAGTTCGTTCACTTTCAGTGAGACCAGCCTTGGCGACAAACTTGGCGACGAAATTTGAGTTCTCGAACTTTTCATGGGTATCTGGATAGAACTACAGTCATGCTTCATCAGCAAAGGGTATAAATAGGAGCGAGTCTTTTTGGAGATTGTGTTGTAATCGACTGAACTGTGCGAGCTAGCGAAGATTTTTGCTCTGGAGGTATTTGATGTTATTTGCTTTACTCCTGTGGAACAAGTGACTGTTTCTTTAAACTGTTCCAGAATATTCCTTTAATAGTGACTTTTGTTGTAGTGTTGCAGTGACAGCTTCATTGAACTGCTACCAGAATATTCTACAAATTAACAATACTTATGGACTGTTTCGAAAATATTCGTTGTAATCATAGTTCTGTTGTACTGATTCAATAAGTTAAGTTAAATAAAGAGCAATCATCGACTAGAACATGCCTGTTTCTTTACGAATTACTTTCTCACACAAGAAAGTAGACAAGTTTTTTGTAGCAATTTGCGATTTGGGAAGGGGGGGGGGGAGAAATCAAACACCCTATTATAGTTTTCTCTTTTGTTTATTTAATGACTTTTCTTTAACTTATTTAACTAACCGTTACTTACTAAATATTCGGAAGGTCGAGTAGAGTCACTCGACCATTATTTTTCATTATCCCCATACATTTTTTTTTTTTTTTACAATGGAAAGTTTCTTCTTCTCAACCGCAGTGCTCCTAATTCCGAATTTCCCATTCGAATTCGGAAACATCCATATAAACTTTAAATTTTATATAATTCATGGACAAAGCTTGTTTGACTTTTGACTGCTCATGAAATCAAATTATTATTATCATTATTATTATTATTTTACGAAATTTAGTCGCAAATAAAAATCATCGTGCTTTCTGATACTCTGGTATGGTCTGGATGAAACTACCCTGCGGTTCGGGTTTGAGTTATTTTTAAGTTATAATACTATTTAGGCCATGCTTGTTTTTATTGATGCATTTTTATAATTCTATATTATTCACAAAGTTCGATTTTTCATTTTTATTTTTTAAATAAAATCATTAATATAATAAAATTATGCTTTAAAAAAATTAGAGAACACGCTTTTATTAAAATGTGAACTAAAAAGCACAAAATAATCTATATGGTAACTGTTATTACTATAACTTAAAAACTAATAACTGCGTCTTTATAGTATTGAAATGCAAAGTACAAGAAAATCGTATTAGTGACACACCAGATTATTTACATACTTTTAAATATTTTTTAAAAGAATTAATTGTTGCCACTCATCGTTATACAGATACGGTCAAATCCTGCGTCGCATACAATAGCGTTTTATATATAGATTTTTTGTCTGCCCCTGATGGAAAAGGTGCCTGGAAATACCTGTATATAGTATTGCCATTGATTATGAAGTCATGTGCAAAATTTCAGGTCATTCGGACGATCAGAAGTGGCTGAAAATTGAATTACAGGATTCCGTTACATACATTAATAGTTACATCATATCAAGTTAATAAAAGCGTGTTAAAAAAGATAAATTTTGTCGCTTCACTTGGGAGCCCCTAGGATCAGGGGGCCCTGAGGCACTGCCCCGGTTGCCCCGTTGATTTTTACGGCCTTGCTAAGGTGGGTAAATTGCGAGAGCTAGATGTGTGACGCTTTTCGTGCATTTCGTTCTCATTTTTCAGTTACATAAACTCAAAATTGCCATTTTTAGATTTATGCCCCATTTCCTGCTGAGGTGTGATATCACAGATCTCTCCGTTCTGATACGTAAACATGCATTGCCGATTATTATTAGGCTCGACCTTTATATTAATCAGGGGTGTTTGCGTTCCGGATTTTTTTTTTTTTTTTTTTTTTTCCCACCAGTAATTACGAATTGTATTTTTGGCTATATTTAATTGCTAAACATTACTAGAAAACTACTAATAATATCACTATTAAAAAATAAGCGGTGGAAATAAAATAAAAAATCTGGAACGCAAACACTTCTGATTAATGTTCATATGATATCAAAATCAGCATAATAAGTCGTTAATATAATTTCGTTGAATGTAATGTTTGTAACTTATTGCAATATCACAAACCTATTTGTATTAATTCCGATTTGTAAAAATGCCGACTATAATTCGCTCGGCCTCTGTAAGAGAACTTCAAAAAAAAAAAAAGAATCAACACAAGAGTATGACATTTTGTTCCTTTATTTTGTTCGTTCACACATTTTAGTGAAGGGAAAACGGTAGACATAATAAAAGCAGTTTATTCTTCGACCACATTTCATGAAACCATGGAAGCATCTGGCGCAAGCGCTAACTCAACGAGTCCAATGCTAAAATAGGGGTGACAGTCATCTGACTCGGAGAAAATGAGCAATAACAGAGCACGGAATTACTGGATGTTTTCCAAATTTCAAACTGTCGGTCAAGCTGGCATCCCTCCAACATTTTAGACGCGTCCTTGCTGCTAGTTTTGGAATATGTGGCTGAACTGTACCATTCCTTCCCTATTTAAAAACTGATGATTTTAGGGGTAAGTATACTTACCATGGCGCGTTAAAGAGTTAATGTTTAAATTTTAAATTAAATTATCTTACGAATCGAGAAATAATATTGAAAATATTTACTATATTAATAAATGTTCTACATATTTCGCTGTACTTAATTAAGAGCATCCATTTTATATTTTTCAAAAGCTAAAGCAGGCCATAGAAATCGTACCACTTTTTTTTTTTAATAATAAGAACTGTTGTGATCAATTGAAACATATTTGATATTTGTACATACTATAACATTTTAACCAATTTGCATCATTAGCGTATATATGCTCAAAGTCTCCTGGTCACTATCACCGGAGCCGTATGCATGCGTTCAACTTTGTTGGTCACTATCATTATTTGTTAGTTAAAAAAGAGAAATTAAGGGCGTTTTCCGTGTTAATAGAGAAAAAAATGAATACACAATCTACCATTAAGTATTTGAACACTTTCGAATTTAGAGGCTTTGTCAAATATCTAGAAAAGTTCTTTAACAACCATCTTGAAACTTTGGTAGTGTAAAGAATGTTGTACCTCATATATTTCTGCAAAAGTTGTGTCCCGAAGAGGAAAAGGGGACCAGTAAAAAATTAAAACTCAAAATGTTTTGGATCACCCTGTAAAAAGTAATGTTTGAAATGCGTTTTGGTTGTGGCATGTGATTAAGAGAACTTTTCTCATTATCTGTATAAATTTTTTATGAGGCTACCGCATATATTCATAGAAATAAAATGTTTTTATTTAAAAAAATTAAAAAAAAAAATCCACTTTTTTAATTATAACACGTAGGATATTAGAGTGCAAAAGCCAGTGCAAAGACATGTTTAGAATATTTGGCTTACTACATTAGACACAGCATACTGCAATCAGAATGCAAAAATGTTAAATGTCTTGTGAAATATGAGCAATTTTACTAAATAATTTTTAACCAAGCCTGCGCGAGCTTTTAAAAAAATTCATTTGCATAATTTAATAACCAAAAGTATTGAGCAATTTACATGAAAACCCCAAACGAATATCGCGTAATTTCTAAAAGTTATGAGAGATAGAATGAACAGAATATCAGTTCTCTCAAAATAAAAACTAAACTATAAGAGGTTTTACTCGCATTTTTATTTTGATTCAATCAATGCCCAATGGTAATAGTGTTCGCTGATTGTAAATAAATATTTATAAAAAACCCTGTCATCTTTTTTTTTTTTTTTTTTTTTTTTTTGAGAACTGAAATTCTGTTTATTCTATCTATTATAAATTTTTGAATTTACACGATATATGTTTGAGGTTTTCGTGTAAGTTGCTCAATGAAATTTTTTAAAAACTAGCGCTAAAAACTAGCTTTGAAAACTAGTGTCGTTAAAAATTATTTAGTAAAAATACTCATATTTCGTAATAATGCTCATATCCTCATACACATGATGCAGTCAAAACGCATTTAAAAGCATTACTTTTTACAGGGTGATCCGAAACATTTTGATTTGGATAAAAAAGTTTTCATCTTGATCACCAGTAAAGATTTTCTTTTAATTTTTTACTGGTGCCCTTTTCCTCTTCAGGACACAACTTTTACTGAAATATATAAGGTACAACATGTTCTTTACACTACCGAAGTTTCAAGAGGATTCCTAAAGAACTTTTCTTAGATATTTGACTAAATGTCTAAATTCGAAAGAGGTTAATTATTGGTAAGTGTAATATTTATTGGTAGATAGTGTATATATATGTGTGTGTGTGTGTATAATAATTTTAAATTTAAAAAGTGTTGTGTGGGATTGTAAACAATTTTTTTTAAAAGGAACATGCAATTTTACTCCTAAAAACTGAATGTTTTTATGGTATTGCGGCAAAATGACACCATTCTTGTATATTTTTCATTCTATTGGCTTTGTAGGAAACATGACCAAACATTGCATAATTATAAAATGACAAATGGCAGTGAATATTAAGTGATATCTAAAAAGCATTTTTATTCATAAAATTAAATCATTTTACTTCATTTATATCGAAATTATATCATATTAGACCTTTTTTAAAATTCATATTGCGTTTAAAGTCTTAAATTTGAAGTTAAAAAAAAAATAATAATAATGATTTTTCTTCAATGTGACTGTGTGTGGTGGAGAGGGAGGAAGCATAGAGAAAGAGAAACTTGATTAAAAGTGGATTATACTTAAAAATTATTTTTGCCAATTATTTTCAACTCATACTAAACATTTTTAGCTCAAAATTTTATAACATTTTTATTATTTATTTAAAACACATTTTTTTTTTTTTTTTTTTCATTCATTATTTCAACATTTTTTTTTTTTTTCAGAATATTATCAAACGTGTTTGTTTAAGACTTAACAAGCATTTTGATGGAACACTTTCGACCAAACTAACACTGAAAGTAGAGAAATAAACAAACAAATAAATAAATAAATAAGATGAATATAAGCTTAAAAATAAATTACTCCGTCTTGTTCTCCAAGGTGACCTTCCTCAAACCATGCAGTGAGAAACTGGTCAGTTTATGTTTTCCCTTTTCTTTTTATATACATAAAAAAGAAAATCTGCATAGACAGACAAAAATAAATCAGTGGTAGGAACAAAAATAGAGAAATGAAATAAATAAAAAAGATTTTCGTAATTTACTTATTATTATGCTTTGCAAAGGAGAAAAAGTTCATGGTCAGGACTATATTTGCCATGGTAATTTTTATGATCTGAAATAAAAAAGTGAAGTTCAGAATTCAGAATTAAAGGAAGGAAAGATAGGATCGTAAAGAATGAGGTATATTGTGGCGCACTTTACTGGGAAGATTTATCGTTTGCAGACGCACGTAGCGGTAAATTTTAAGTCTCATTTCCATATTTCAAAAGACAAAAACGGGAATGATGTTCAAAATGAGCCTCGCGTTCTCCGAAAAGCTGTAAAATGTTTAGATAAAACTCCTGAAAATTGTAAAAAATGAAATATTTCGGTAAGCATCGTATAAATGAAGTATGGTATGAAGTAACCGAATTACGGTGCTCATATGCGATAGGTGCGTTTTATCGAGCGAAAACAAATAGTGGTAACTCGTAAATGAATTTAATGATGCTTAATATTAGTTTATTATTCGGAATTTCTATTTAACTCTGAACAAACTTTAAAGAAGAAATTTTTAGAGGATTTACAGACGGAAAAGTATAATTGTCCTGGTAAAAATATATAAAATCACGGGAAAATAATACATGATGACGTGAGTCAAACAATTCTTGCGAAAAACGAAAAATATAAAATAAGGTAAAATAAAATAAAACTAGTTGGCATAGGTGAACTCTAGCTCAATTCCCCATCATATATTTGTTCTATTACATTTCTACTACAGGGTAAACTGTATGGTTTTTTAAAGCACCTATTGCTATTATTACAAAATTTAAAAATACATTTTCATAATCTTTCACAAAATACTAATTTAGCCGATGTCACATTAAAGAATTTGGTTATATTTACTTTACCTTTTCTGTTTTGCTTTACTTATTAAATGTTAGAAAAACTGCCACAGCGTAAGAAATAAAACTTTTGTATTTAGCATTATATATATATTGTCTTTTTTTAAGTATTTAGGCGAAAAAATTTTCTTTTATCGAATACATTCATAGATTTTAGAAATTGCATTCCATGCAATGGACTTAAATGCAAATATTCCATAAATTAACTTATTTCGTTCTCTGATTCTCTTTCGTGTAAGTATGAAACGTGTAAATATGCAAGCTGACTCCACAAGAAAACTATTTTAACGATTGCATCAGCAGATGAGGAAAGTGGAAAAGTACTCCACACAAATCGAAAATTACATTCAAACTTTTAAGTCTCTGCAATAAATCATTAAACTCAGTCTGAATTTTTCTTTTACCGTGGATAAATACATCGATATTGATTTCTCTAGTCTAGCATAAAATCGACTGAAACACATTTGTGAGAAGGGATTATTTTATTTCCATTAATACATTTGCATTTTAAGTGCTTGCATGAGATAAATCTTCATTTTATAACGAGAGGAACACTTTATCATTACTATATATATATATATATACATATATACATATATATAGAGAGAGATAGATAGATAGATAGATAGATATTAATAGGAGAGGAAATATGAAAATGCAAAGAGAAAAGTATTTGCTGATACCATTTAGTTATGATATAAATTTCTTTTAAGTCAAAAGATTTTCCTCTCCTTGTTTCTAATCCACTACAATATTCAATTAAAAGAACTTAAGTCTGAAGCAAGTGAACATTTTTTAAAAAACTTAAGACGGTTTTCGGACTTTTTTACACGTTTTGAGGTGCGGAAAGTTCAAAAATTACAAAATCGGTATGGGGTTAAGTCTGTAGGGTGTCAGTCCGTTAGTGTGTTCGTTTGTTTTATATACATGATATTTCAAGAACAAATGATCATAAAGAGTTTGGAATAGTTTTAAAATATCATTTATGAGATTGGTAAGGACCCTATAGGTCTGCAATATACTAATTTAAAAACTTCGTAAGTTATTAGAAATTTACGATTTTCTTAATATGGGAGAATAGGCAAACTTTCGCTTAAACTACCAGTTGTAGTTATATTTTTATCGTAAAGATGTTAGACCACATTTAAAATAACATTTATGATACTAGCTTGAAAATAATTGACTGCAAATATTCTAATTAAATTATTTCGTAATTTATTCGACATTTAAGATTTTCTTAACATAACATAATAGAGCAATATTTCATATAAAATTGTATTATGGGTATCATTGCATTAGAAATAGTATGGAATTGTTATGAAAACTAAGATATGAAACTGATACTAATAAAATTAATTATCAAAATAGAATAAGGGAAAATATATCGAACTTAACGGTGGAGAGAAAACTAGATAAGCGATCGGTTAAATTCGTTTCTCTTAACATGAATATAGTATTCTTTGTAACAGAAATTTATCAGAGCGAATATATGATGGGGAGCTGAGCAGAATGCACATATGCCAACTAGCTTTACTTTCGCTTACAAGCATATTATATATATATATATATATATATATATATATATATATATATATATATATATTTGAAAATTAGTTAGTATCTATTAAACAACTTTAGTCTGACACAAGTGGACAGTCTTTGTTTAAATATAAATATACATCTTGAAAAACTTAACACGTACATATATAGAGGAAGGGTGGTGTTGTATGGTTTGTTGGTTGGTTGGGTTGATGAATTTAATTATTAAAATATATATATATAAAAAAAAGGGAAGCATAGTATTATCGCAATTGCAGGATGCATCCTCTTTTTCTGGTTGATATTATGTAAGTTTCAACTCTTCATACTTAATATTTGTTTAATTATTCAAACTTAAGATTTCATTCCATGCCTAATCAAATTTGGTGGTTTCATTAATATTAATAAAATCTAAAATTAAATAAAAAATATAATTAATAATTACAAAATAAATAAATAAATAAATAAATAATAATTCACCAATAAACATAATCATAATGTCTTAATCATCACATGTTTGCCTTTTGGTGAGATTGCTTAACAATAAAAATTAAACTAAACTAAACTAATAATTGTACGTTAAATCATACATTTTCTGTAATTACTTAATAATAAATCACTTTTTTCACGTAAGATGGCGCTTGCTCTCGTTACGTTGAACTTTAAATATAAACTGTAAATTACAAAAGATTAATGTTAAAATTAAATAACCCTTTTAAATATCACCTTTTTAATATTGTTATTAGCTTCTAAATTTTAAAGATTAATAACTATCACTTAATGCATTCATTTATTTCATTTCAGAAGCAACTAGATCGATTAATCATTTCTTTACTTTTAATCTTTTCTTTTCACTAATGTTCGTTTAGGCAACCCGTTTATTTCTATTATCTCTGTATGGAATCGTTTACATGTGGACCAGTGTTGGGCATAATTGATTAAAAAGTAATTGAATTACAATTAAATTACAATTATAATTATTTTACTATTAATAAATTAACAAATAATTGATTGCAAATAAATTGAATTACTTATTCAGTTTATTTGTAATAATTCAATTTATTTGTAATCAATTACTTGTTAATGGATTGACAAAACAAAATTATAATTGTAATTTAATTGTAATTCAATTGTAATTCAATTACTTTTTAATCAATTATGCCCAACACTGATGTGGACATATTAAAATTACTTATCATGTTTCAATTTGGTTTGTGTTACTGTTTAATCTAATTTCCTTTTTTATTTTGTTTTGTTGCAAGATAGAGACTTTAGTTGTATATTGCTTGAATTAGCTATACAGCTTTCCGAAATCTTGCATTATGCTGACAGAGGTGCAAGTTTCCTGAAGGGTAAACATTTCTGGTTTTCAGCATTTAAAATTCTATGTTTCATTTCATGAATTCTCTTTTCTTTTATCGTATCCTTTTGGTTAATTTATCTCTTTCCATTTCTATTATTTGATGAATGTTTCTATTGGTTTAATGGTTTTTGCAAATTATCTCATCGTTAGGCTTATATGTTATGCTTGTGTCATTTCTCTTCTGCGTAAGTACTTTAACATGTTTTTACTAATCAGTGTAATCAAATTAAATTATCATCGTGACAATAACTTTATTCGAAATACATCTCATTTAAAATTTCGTATGTTGGTATTTTCATCTATCTTTCATTTGCTTAGTGTATTAAAGGAATTAAATTATTCAAATTATATATCTGTACTGATAAGTATAAAGGATTTAAGTCCATATTCTTGGTTTTTCAGGAGACGAAAAATAAAGTTAAACTAACTAAAAACAAATCAGAAAAATCGATTAGGAAAAAGGTATTTCGTTGAGTTATACCCTTTATACCATTCAGTGGTTGTCAACCTTCATTTAATAACGGGAAAAAATTGAATTAAATATTTTATACCATACATGAATGGTAAATTTCTGACTTGAACCTTTTTTACCAATGGATTTTCTCAAAGACTAAATGACATAGATTTAAATCATTTATACCAATCGATTGAGAATTTCTTTCTGAGTCTGACTATGTACTTAACTCAAAATCGACATTTTTGGACTTAAATCCTTTATACTTATCAGTACAGATATATATATATACATTTATTAAATTTGTCTTATTTGTTTATGGTCAGTACAATTTTCGAAATTGGATTTTTGTAACATCTACAGTTTTGAGGCACCCTAAATCCGAAAATCAGGTTCGTATCGGTTAGTCTGTGTGACTGGTATTTGCATAAATGAAGAACACATATCAGCAGGAAGTCTAAGCTCTGTATTCTGTTGGATTGTTAGGAAAGAAATTTCGATTTTCCCCGACAGAGGATTTAATTGTACTTTTTCACGTCAACTTCACAATTAAACCAATTATATAATTGACATTATTTATTTTGATAGCTGATATATAGCAAGGCTTCTTTGCGGAAAAGTTTGATTCAGCACAAATGTTTTTGTTTGGTGCTTTATCAAATAAGGAAAGCCGAGTGTGATTTGTTTCTCAAACGTCAAGAAAATGATCTCTTTTTGAAGCAAATCATAGCTTAGGATGAGAAATAAGTTATCTACTACAATGTTAAATGCAAGAGATCATAGAGTTATATGAATGATGATGAACCGTCTCAAAGACTATACGAAAACCGATATTCACCAAAATAATCTGGTGTGTCACTTACACGACTTTCTCTTATGCTGAAATTTAATACTATAAATACAGGATGGAAATTAAGAAGTAAGAAAACGAGAACTGTTATGTAAACCTATGCTAAAACAATTCAAATTATGCTTCGAAAGAGTTTTATATGATAATTAGTTCTGTGTGTGTGTGGGGGGGGGGCTACCGCCTCCTTCAACCCCCTATTTAATCACTGCACCTACATTTATATAGAATTTAAATCTGTTATTAAGATTAAAAGTTCACTTAAAATTATTCAGACAACTTTCACACGTAACATTCCTTGAAACTTATCAGCCTTGATCAAACTTTTCCAACAAACTTATATTAATTTGAAAATACAACTCATGGATCTCCTGAAATTATTCGTTTTCAAGTTACTCTAAGAGACACAGACAAAGATCAAACATTAAAAAAACTTGACTTCGATAATCAGGAAGCCTCAAAACGTGAAAATATACAAAAAACAAGCGATGAATATTTAGCTTAAAAGCATACATTATTTATCATATGTGTATGAGGAATTCATTTCAATTCCTGAGCAGCTTACTTGGACATGGTAAAATATTATAGTAAAGCGCTTCCACTAATAATAGAAAAGAATGTTATCGCTTAAATATTTGCAGCCCTGTATGTCTTTTGAACATTATGTACAAACCACACGGTGCACCTAAATATAATTCTATAGTAATAATATACGGCACAACCTGAAATACACTTTCATCCATTTTCAGCTATTGTCGCACTATAATCTAGTTCTTTGTGAATGATTTCCCTACCATATTCTACATGAGACATATTTTTACGCATATAAAAAATATATATTCGTTTCATTTGGTTTAGTGCAGTCTATAGATGTTAAGCTCTACTTACCTGCAATTTTCCCCATAGACGTAATGTACTTGAATACTCTTGGGTGTCCCTGTACACGTACCATTTGCTTCATCTCAACGAAAAGCTTATCCCTATATCATACACATTCAGAATACCGTTTGGACTTTCTGCTGCTATTTGTTCTTGAGATATCACAGACAGACATACACACAGACAGACCAACCGCTAAAAACATGATTTTTGGATTCAGGGGACCTCAAAACATGTAAATATAACAAAAACTCGCATTCGAAAATTTGACTCAAAAACAATACTTTTTCTACCTTATAGGAAAGAGAAAGTAAAAAGGAGATGCTGTCTGTTTCGTGGTATTTTAAGGGAATAGATTTTTTTCCCTCTCTATCGGACAATACCATAATTAATTTTGAAGTATACTGTCATTAACTGGAATGATTCACTCAAACAGAAAAGGCCAGAATTGATTAATTGAACGTGCTAAACCAGATCACATTTCAAGCATTACCTTTTACAGGGTGATCCCAAACCTTTTATTTTTATTTATTTTTTTACTGCTCTACCTTTTACTTCGGGGCAAAAATTTTCTTCGAAATATATAAAATATAACATGTTCGTCTGAAATCGAAAGTGTCCGGTCATTTATGGAAATGTAATGTATATAACAGTGCCACGTGCCACTTTCCACGTACAAGAATTAAACAGAACTTCTCACAAAAAAAATAATAATAATAATAATAATAATAATAATAAATAATAAATAAATAATAAAAGGGAAATAAAATACATATAAAGTTTGATGTAATTTTAACCAATATATGTGTTGAAAATAGCCGCATGGAAAATAGCAAAAGGTGAGTAATAGCAGAGCCGATTGTAGACTGATAAACACTCAAATTATTTCAGCATTCCTTTTCATAATGGGTATCTCATATACTTTGCATTACTTGTTTTTGCCATAGAATCTAAGGGAAAATTTTCAGCATAGCAGCAGCACCAATTGGCTGATATGCACCCAAATTAAATCAGCCTAGTTTTCCATAATGATCCTCTTACATATAAAGTTTTGTATAGATATGCTCTATAATAGGTGATATATATCTATACGTAAATAGGAAAAATCATCGTCTGTTACACGATATGCACGCTAACTTAAAAGGCACCAATTTATTTCAAGATGCATCGGTTTCTGCGCATTTATTCGAGATCTAGAGCTGACACAAAAGTTTCGTGACATACAGGCAGACGAACGTTTACTAAAAACGTCAAATCATATTCAGGACATCTCAGAACGTATAAATTAATCGAAAACTGGAATCCGAAAACTTATGTAAATCCAATACTTACAGAAAAGGATGTAATAATAAAACGTATAATTTTCGTTTTTTTTTTGCAACTGCTAAGTGAGTACTGTCCCCTTAAGCTTTAACCGCCTGTGTTTTAGAGAATCTGTATCAAATATCAATTACAATATCCTATAACTATTTTTAAATCGCTCCTTTATTCAATGAGAAACGCACGTGGACAGCTGAAATGGCAAGGAACTTCTTAAATCAATTTTAACGTTTGTTGTATCAGATATGTAGTTGTAGAAAATATGTCTTTCGATAGACTAAAGATAGCTTTCAAACTCCTGAGGTTTTCTGTGACAAATCATTAAGTTCTGGAAGATATTTTCTCTTGTACGGTGAAATGCTCATATTGATTTCTATGACCTAAAATTCTCCGAAACAAATTCTCAAAAGAGGAGATTATTCTCATTTCAAATTTTCCGAACAGATTCGAGTCTGTTGCATGAATAGTAGAAAACTATATCAAAAATTAAAATAAAACTATTATACTAAAATTTATTTTTTATTTTTTATTACTTTTATGTGTATGTATATAAAGTATTAGATTCGTAAAAAATTTCGAACTATGGTTTTCGATGGATGATTTAATGGATCGTTTTGAGATGGTTCTGAACCCGATTTGACTATTTTTAGAAAATGTCTGTCTGTGTCTATGTGTCAAAAATTTTGTGGATGCTTTGGACGAAACAATGGACGAAATTTAACCAAATTTGGTATTTAATTGGACTTTGACCTAAACTGGAGCTGATTAACAGGTAGGATAACATATAAGATCCCCTTCTTTCACAATTTTTAATATGACAGTATGAGACAAAATTTCGCGAAAGTGTACATAATGATAATTATTTTAACTTTACAAAGTGGAAAAAAAAAGAATATTATATACATATTTGTATATATAGGAGCAGTGGTTACACCTTGGGAGGGGGAAGGGTTATAATTTTCGATGTCGGTATCTTTCAAAAGAACTCAACATTACCTTTAAAACGAATGGTTGAGTTACAGACCTGTGATTAAAAAAAGAAAGAAAGAAAGAAAAGCATATAAAAAAAAGGACTTGGGTTGGGGACGCATTTCTAAGATACCTTCTGTATGGCATAAAATTGATTTTTTTCCCCTTTAGAACTTAGTGTTATGCATTTCTGTGATGAAAACAGTCTGCATTTGTGATTGAATATTTTATATAGTGTAAATAATATTTTTAATAAATACTATGTACTGTGTGAATTCGCATAGGAATATATAGAAGAAAGTCTCGTGGAAGCTACAACAATAATTAAAATTATTTTGTTAGAAGCAATATGTTTGTCGCAGTTATACATTAACTTAATTATTTTGTTTTAACAAGTATCGAAGGTTTTTTCCAAAGAAGAAAACTTCTTCCCATAATAAGCTGCTATTCTGTTTTGAAGTAAAAAAATCTGGTGTGATACAACCACACGACTTCCATTACCCACTATGACACGTATTATATACATTTTGTGGAGATATTAGTGTATGCATTTTTGGAATTTTCTAGTAAGAGAAACTTGATACACGTGTAAAGAGATATAAAACAGAGTTTACACAGCGAGTTAAAAAATAAGAAAAAAAAAATGATGATAGAGTTTTTTTTTTAAACACCAAAGAATTTGGATACATCACCTTCCATTAAACAACATACTATTTGAGGAAAAATACTCAAACACCGCATTATAATTTTCTCTTTTGTTTATTCAACGACTTCTCTTACTTTAATTTAATTAAACAATTGTTAATTATTTAATGTCGGGATAGTCGACTGGAGTCACTCCAGATTTTTATAATGATAAAAGTATATTTCAAATGTTTATAAAAAAAATATGATAGCTGATCAATACCCATTTTTTTAAAAAGCGATTTTTTGATAAAATATTTCATCGTGAATTAAGAGATAATAGTTATACTATTAGCGATTTTTTGATAAAACATTTCATCGTGAATTAAGAGATAATATTTATACTATTACTAGCAGGCTTTGCCCGCTTCGCTGGTCACTATTTTTAAATGAATCACTATAATTACTGAATTCTCAAAATTGCATTAATTTTTATCACGTGAAAAAAAAAAAAAAAAAAAAAAAAAAATGCGAAACAAAATCTGATTAGGAAAAATGTCGCACCGGGTTCTCACTGCCTTCCGAAAAAATTCCCAAAATGCTCTAACTCTTATTTCCCCCTTCGACCCCCCCCTCCCGTCTATCCTAATAATTTTACAAATTCAAAAATATCCGCAATCGATTTGTAAATATCAAAAACCTCTATGCACCAGTTTTGAACGATCTATTTTTATTTTTTTGCCCCACCACTCTCCCCCTTCCCAATAATTTTAAAAATTCGAAAATATCCGCAATCGATTTGTAAGTATCGAAAACCTCTATGTACCAATTTTGAATGATCTAACTCTATTTTATTTTGTTTGCCCCTCCGCCCCCCTTCCGTCCGTCCTAATAACGTTACACTTTCGAAAATATCCCCATTCGACTTGCAGGTATCTAAAACAAATCTGTACCAATTTTGAAAGGCCTAACGCATTTCTATTTGTTTTTTGCCCATAGCCCCCCCCCCTTACCGCCCCTCCTAATAATTTTACAAATTCAAAAATATCCGCATTCGATTTTAAGTATCGAAAACCATTTCTGTACCAATTTTGAACGATCTAACTCTATTTTTATTTTTTTGCCCCCCCCCCATCCCATCCCCCCTTCTCACCCCTCCTAATAACTTTACACTTTCGAAAATATCCCCATTCGACTTGCAGGCCTTTAAAACCTATCTGTACCAATTTTGAATGCCCTAACTGTATTTCTATTTGTTTTTGCCCATAGCCCCCCCCCTTCCCGCCCCTCCTAATAATTTTACAAATTCGAAAATATCCGCAATCGATTTGTAAGTATCGAAAACCTCTATATACCAAATTTGAACGATCTAACTCTATTTTTATTTTTTTGCCCCCCCCCCTCTCCCCTCCCCCCTTCTCTCCCCTCTTATAACTTTACACTTTCGAAAATATCCCCATTCGACTTGCAGGCTATTGAAACCTATCTGTACCAATTTTGAAAGGCCTAACTGTATTTCTAATTGTTTTTGCCCCCCCCCCCCTTGGGGATCAAATTTCGAAAATTCAAGGAATTGATTTTTAGACATTTATATTAGCTATATTTTAAAGCAAAAATTTTACGGATATCTGTTTCTTTGTTTGAGCTATGAAGGATATTTTGAATTCACGTTTTGTCCCCTCCCCCCCCCCCTTGGGGGCCGAATTTTTTCAATTTTTTCTTTCCTAAACCATCCCTGACCTATAAGGAAAAAAACAAAAAAAGAATGATTGAAATCGGTCAAGCCGTTTACAATTTTATAATGGACATACAGACAAACATTCATTTATATATATATAGATAGATAGATTATAAGAAAAAAAACTTTTTATAAACTGTGTTTTTAAATTTTCTGTTGAATTATAGAACTAACTACATTAGCACTTTATCAATGCGTATGAAATCTTTAAACCGATAGTGACGTCAATTTTTGTGAGATACATAATTTAATTTTTTACAATTTTTTAAAGCTCACGTTTAATTAAATTATTTATTTAATCACGTTTATTTATTTTTATGTCGAAAGAAAATGAACTCGTAAAATTTTTGTGGCAACAATTAAATTATAGCTAATATTTTAATGGCTATTTATAAGGTATTAGGAGGTTATTATTTTCATATTTTAATTAATAATAAGAAAACTATTCGAATTTTTTCGAATTTTTTTTTTCCTAAACCATCCCTGACCTATAAGGAAAAAAACAAAAAAGGAATGATCGAAATCCGTTCAGCCGTTCTCGAGTTTTAGTGAGACTAACGAACAGCAATTCATTTTTATATATATATAGACTAGCAGGCTTTGCCCGCTTCGCTGGTCATTATGTCGAAATGAATTCTCAATATTTCATATCATTAATTTAAAAAAAAAAAAAAAAAAAAAAAAAAATCAAGCAAAATGTAAGTTAAAGTTCCCGCTACCTTCAGTAGCAATTTTCCTGCTCCCCACACTTTTCGAATCTCGAGCCCCAATGCCTTCGGCAGTACCTTACCTATTTTTTACTCTCCTTCCCATACGGGTAATGTTGAAAGTTTTGCAAAATTTCCTCCCATCAAAGTGCATATTCCGTACACTTAATCAACACCCAG
Source organism: Salticus scenicus (assembly GCA_963930645.1). Classification (NCBI taxonomy): domain Eukaryota; kingdom Metazoa; phylum Arthropoda; class Arachnida; order Araneae; family Salticidae; genus Salticus; species Salticus scenicus. Next base: position 3,943,726 of record OZ005649.1, on the reverse strand, counting down.
TCATCAAAATTCATCATTCTAAGGTAATCTGGAGTATATTTAAGCTTGAAAACGTGTTTTTTGCCCCGCCAGCCCAGAAGAGGGGGGGGGGGTAATTCCGTGAAATCCTTTTATAGTGTGACTTGCATACACACACCTAACCAGGCATGAAAAAAAATCGAGATCCTGAGATTATTTGAAGCAAAATTATGTTTTTAAACGTGGTTTTTACCCCCCCCCCCAACTCATAAAGAAGGGACAGGGGAGAGAATTTTGCAAAATAGCTTTTTACTATGAGTTAGATACATATAACAGACCAGCACATCAAAAATCTCCTTCCTAAGATAATTTAGTGAAGAGTTACACATGAATACATGTTTTTTGTCCCCACTTCCCAAGAACAGTAGGGTGGAATTTCACAAAACCCCTTTGTAGTGTGTGTGTGTGTTGAGTTCGCGTAACCAACAGACATATCAAAAAATCGCTTTCCTGAAGTACTTTGGAACAGAGTTAGGAAATGTGTTTTTGCCCCCCACTCCACCCTTAAAGGAGATAGGCAGAGGGAAATTTCGTAAAATTCCTTGATAGTGCGTGTTGAGAACGAATAACCAAACCACACATAAAAATTAATCTTACTGTGATAATTTTAAGCAAAGTTATGCTTGGAAGTGTCTTTATTGCTCTCCCTTCCTTAAGGGGGAAAACGGGGAAATTCTCAAAATCCCGTTGCAATGGGTGTTGGATAGACATAAATAAGCCACACACTAAAAATTGTGGCCTCAGCTCCTATGGATGTCTTCGGACAAATTTTATCCGCTTGGCTGGTCACGATATTTAACGAAAATTCTTTCCTATATCGCTTTATAGATAAAAAATAAAAATAAATATAGTTTAAAAAAACTAAAAAACACGCTTTTAAAGCACATCAAACTAAAAAGTGAAAAATAATTCTTAATATAAGCTGAAAACAATAATGAACGAAAAATACTAGTATAATTGTGAAAAAAGCGTGGGGTGCTTTCTGCCATATTTTTCGTATATCGAGCAACCCACGCTTTTTTCACAATTATACTAGTATTTTTCGTTCATTATTGTTTTCAGCTTATATTAAGAATTATTTTTCACTTTTTAGTTTGATGTGCTTTAAAAGCGTGTTTTTTAGTTTTTTTAAACTATATTTATTTTTCACTTTTTAGTTCGATGTGCTATGAAAGCATGCTTTTAAAACCATATTTTAAACTATATTTATTATTTTATTATTTATCATATAATTAGCTACAGTATGTAAGTTTTTGGTTAAAATATTTACACACAATCGAAAATATTCCCATTCGACTTGCAGGCCTCTTAAATCTATCTGTACCAATTTTGAACGGCCTAACTGTATTTCTTTTTGTTTTTGTCCCATAGCCACCCCCTTACCCCCTCACCGCCCTACCCGCCCCTCCTAATAATTTTACAAATTCAAAAATATCCGCAATCGATTTGTAAGTATCGAAAACCTCTATGTACCAATTTTGAACGATCTGACACTATTTTTATTTTTTTGCGCTCCCTCTCCCCCCCCCTTCTTGCCCCTCCTAATAACTTTACACAATCGAAAATATCCCCATTCGACTTGCAGACCTTTAAAACTTATCTGTACCAATTTTCAACGGCCTAACTGTATTTCTATTTGTTTTTGCTCCATACCCCCCCCTACCCGCCCCTCCTAATAATTTTACAAATTCAAAAATATCCGCAATCGATTTGTAAGTATCGAAAACCTCTATGTACCAATTTTGAACGATCTGACACTATTTCTATTTTTTTGCCCCCCCACTCCCCTCCCCCTCTACTTGCCCCTCCTAATGACTTTACACAATCGAAAATATCCCCATTCGACTTGCAGGCCTCTTAAATCTATCTGTACCACTTTTGAACGGCCTAACTGTATTTCTATTTGTTTTTGCCCCATAGCCCCCCCCCTTACCCCCTCACCCTCCCTACCCGTCCCTCCTAATAATTTTACAAATTAAAAAATACCCGCAATCGATTTGTAAGTATCGAAAACCTCTATATACCAATTTTGAACGATCTAACTGTATTTTTATTTTTTTGCCACCCCTCTCCTCTCCCCCCTTCTCGCCCCTCCTAATAATTTTACACTTTCGAAAATATCCCCATTCGACCTACAGGCCTCTTGAACCTATCTGTACCAACTTAGAACGGCCTAACTGTATTTCTATTTGTTTTTGCCCCATAGCCCCCCCTTACCGCCCCGCACCCCCTACCCGCCCCTCCTAATAATTTTACAAATTCAAAAATATCCGCAATCGATTTGTAAGTATCGAAAACCTCTATGTACCAACTTTGAACGATCTGACACTATTTTTATTTTTTTGCCCCTCCTCCCTTCCCCCCCCCTCTTGCCCCTCCTAATAACTTTACACAATCAAAAATATCCCCATTTGACTTGCAGACCTTTAAAACCCATCTGTACCAATTTTCAACGGCCTAACTGTATTTCTATTTGTTTTTGCTCCATAGCCCTCCCCCTTGTTGCCCCACCTGGGGGCTGAATTTCTAAAATTCCAGAAATTGGTTTTTAGATAGTTGCCTTAGCTATATTTTAGAGTAAAAATTTCACGTATATCTATTTTTTTTTTTGTTTGGGATATATAGGATTATGCGAAATCATGTTTTACGCATGTGAAATCACGTTTTGCCCCCCTCTCACCGCCCCCCTTGGGGACCGAATTTCAAAAATTCCAGAAACCAATTTTTAGACATTTGTATTAGCTATATTTTAAAGCAAAAATTTTACGGATATCTGTTTTTTTGTTTGAGATATGAAGGATTTTGTGCAATCACGTTTTGCTCCCAGAGAAGTTACAAACAAACATACATACATACATACAGGTGAAGCTAATATAAGCGTGTTAATTGTTAATTTCTATTTTTTTTTGCCCCATAGCCCCCCCCCCTTACCCCCTCACCGTCCCTACCCGTCCCTCCTAATAATTTTACAAATTAAAAAATACCCGCAATCGATTTGTAAGTATCGAAAACCTCTATATACCAATTTTGAACGATCTAACTGTATTTTTATTTTTTTTGCCCCCCCTCTCCTCTCCCCCCTTCTCGCCCCTCCTAGCAACTTTACACTTTCGAAAATATCCCCATTCGACCTACAGGCCTCTTGAACCTATCTGTACCAATTTTGAACGGCCTAACTTTATTTCTATTTGTTTTTGCCCCATAGCCCCCCCTTACCGCCCCACCTCCCTACCCGCCCCTCCTAATAATTTTACAAATTCAAAAATATCCGCAATCGATTTGTAGGTATCGAAAACCTCTATGTACCAACTTTGAACGATCTGACACTATTTTTATTTTTTTGCCCCCTTCCTCCCCTCCCCCACTTCTTGTCCCTTCTAATAACTTTACACAATCGAAAATATCCCCATTCGACTTGCAGGCCTCTTAAATCTATCTGTACGAATTTTGAACGGCCTAACTGTATTTCTATTTGTTTTTGCCCCATAGTCCCCCCTTACCCCCTCACCCCCTAACCGCCCATCCTAATAATTTTACAAATTCAAAAATATCCGCAATCGATTTGTAAGTATCGAAAACCTCTATGTACCAATTTTGAACAATCTGACACTATTTTTATTTTTTGCCCCCCCTCTCCCCCCCCCCTTCTTGCCCCTCTTAATAACTTTACACAATCGAAAATATCCCCATTCGACTTGCAGACCTTTAAAACCTACCTGTACCAATTTTCAACGGCCTAACTGTATTTCTATTTGTTTTTGCTCCATAGCCCCCCTTACCGCCGCACCCCCTACCCGCCCCTCCTAATAGTTTTACAAATTCAAAAATATCCGCAATCGATTTGTAAGTATCGAAAACCTCTATGTACCAATTTTGAACGATCTGACACTATTTTTATTTTTTTGCCCCTCCTCCCTTCCCCCCCCCCTCTTGCCCCTCCTAATAACTTTACACAATCAAAAATATCCCCATTTGACTTGCAGACCTTTAAAACCCATCTGTACCAATTTTCAACGGCCTAACTGTATTTCTATTTGTTTTTGCTCCATAGCCCCCCCCCCTTTGTTGCCCCACCTGGGGGCTGAATTTCTAAAATTCCAGAAATTGGTTTTTAGATAGTTGCCTTAGCTATATTTTAGAGTAAAAATTTCACGTATATCTATTTTTTTTTTTTGTTTGGGATATATAGGATTATGCGAAATCATGTTTTACGCATGTGAAATCACGTTTTGCCCCCCCTCCCACCGCCCCCCTTGGGGACCGAATTTCAAAAATTCCAGAAACCGATTTTTAGACATTTGTATTAGCTATATTTTAAAGCAAAAATTTTACGGATATCTGTTTTTTTGTTTGAGATATGAAGGATTTTGTGCAATCACGTTTTGCTCCCAGAGAAGTTACAAACAAACATACATACATACATACAGGTGAAGCTAATATAAGCGTGTTAATAAAATTTATTGAAATTACTCAAAAGCTCGCTTGCTATTGCATACGTCAATGCCATACCAGTGGGCTTCCACTTTTGTGCTTATCAAATGACAATTTCGAAACAGACAGTATCGAAAAAATTGAAGTAGCCTTTTTATATCTGAATTTTAATTATTTTTGAACAACACTGTACGTACTGTACATAATATTTACTTTTACGTTATTTCCTATATTTATTTGAGTTTTCCAGTCGACCATACAATGATAGCAATTTCACGTCAAATGTAATATTGCAACATGCTGTGAGACAACTAACTTTTTGTGGCTATATGTATTTCATAGTTAGTTAACAGTGGTTGGTATATAGAAAAATAAATAAATATTTAACCTTATCGTGGTACAGGCTTATTATAGCTCCCCTTGTTGACTTTTGAATTTTTGTCACCATTTAAAAAAAAAATACATAATTCATGAGATTATTGTTTCTGTTTCTTTCTTTCTTTCTTTTTTTTTTCCTCAATATTTTATAATTTATATGTTTATGGGGTACTTGGCTTAAAGTGGCTATCACGAAAGTAGACTCCTTGGCGAAAAATGTCGTATCTGCTTCAGCATCAAAATAAAAAAAATTACCCTGCATCTGAATATAATGCTGAATTAGCTTTCATACCAAACGTATTATACGTGCCAATACGCAAGCGAAGTGATGACGCCACTGGCCGTTCGTGGATGCAAGAAAAATATTTCCTACGTTAAACGCCCATTGAATTTTTTGTAAAAAATTATTAAAAATCGAGGAAAATTATTTCCTGATTTTAATCCCCATATTTAGGTTTAGATATGTAATAGTTATCATGTGCATGATTTAAATTAAGTTGTTTTTGTTCTAAAATTGATAAAGTTTGAATTTTAAATTTCAAAACTCTAGAAAAAAAAATGACAAACTTCCACATTCGATTGAAAACATAAACATTTCATTTCAAAGGATGATATTTACACAATAAATATCCAACTAATACACTAATTAAAAGGAAAATGGTAAATATTCTGTCATAATTTGAAGTCAAATTTGTTTTCAAATGTCTAAATAAAGTATCTGATATAAGATACTAATATGCTGCAGCGGAATAGATCTGATATCGGTCATCCTTGGCAGAAAAAAAAAAAATATCGCCAAATTATCTGGCGAACATAATTTAATTCCTTTCAAAAATCATGGTTATTTTAGCAACTTATATTAAAAGAGCAATGAACAATATGAAACAATATTTCGTACAATGCTATTACGAAAATATACATCTGACATGTATATTTTCGTATAACGATTTTGATCGCCAAATACAAAAACACCAAGGATAACAGAGTTTTGAAATTTAAAATTAAAATTATATCAATTTTACAGCAAATTAACTCAATCTAACACATGCACATAATAACTAATACATATATATACCCAAATATGGGGATTAAAATCGGGAAATAATTTTCCTCCAATTTTAATAATTTTTTACAGAAAATCCAATGGGCGATTAACATAGGAAATCGTTTTCTTGCATCCACGGACGGTCAGTGACGTCACACTTCGCTTGCGTATAAATAAATAAAAAACTATTAAAAGAAATCTAAAATTGAGGTACGTTAAAAAAGATTATGAAACAAAATTTGAAGAAATATGTCGGATTTTTAATATTATTATTTAATTTTGATAATGACGTCATTTTGTCATAGCCTAAGCAAATTTATTATTTAACATTCCTTTTACTATTCGCGTGAAAATATTTTTTATTATATGTCGTAAAATAAGTCAACTCGAAAAATTTTTTGGCAACAATTAAAAATTAAAATAATTATTTTAAAAACTTTATTATAGAAGAAATATCTATAGTATTCAAATTGACTCTAGAAAACGTTTGTATGGGAAATAGAAAAGGGCTGTTTTTAGGGTTTTCCCGGAAATTATTCGATTTTTTCTCGCCTTTTAAACCTTCCCTAGACCTCCACGAACATTTCAAGACTAAGATAAGATAAATCCGTTCAGCCGTTCTCGAGTTTTAGTGAGACTAACGAACAGCAATTCATTTTTATATATATAGATAGATATCTTAATTCACGATTTCTAGAAAATTTATCAATATTTGCATAAGCAATTCCATTAAGTAATATTTAATCTATTTGTAAATCACTATACTTTCCCTTTTAAGTTATTTTTTTTTTTTTTATGCATGATTTTTAAATAGGATGTTCAAACCATTTGATTAAAGATGATAGCTATCTCTTAAAAACAGGTTTTCTCTTCGATCCAGACTTTCACTGTTCTAATTTTAATCTAATGTTTTGCTTGTTCTTTTCTTTTTAAGTTCCGCTTACATTTATCAATGAAAACAGGTTTGAGATTACGATTTTCCATTAAAAAAAAAAAAAAAAGATTCAGTTTTATCTTTCACCTTGTAATCTATTAACATTTATTTACTCCTCCTCTATATTTGTGTGCGAATAATTTAACATATTATGCAACCAGATAATAATTAAATCTCACGAAAGAAAAAATAGAGCGAAACAAACAATTATACATACCGTAAAATCCCGAAAGTAACCCCCCCCCCCTTTTTGAAAAGCAAAACGGATAAATTTCAGATGGGGGGGGGGGGGTTTATAATCAAGATTCTTTTAAAAAAAATTATCAAAAAAAAAAAAGAAGAAGAAAAGAGAGGGGAGGTTATATTCGATGGAGGGGGTACTTTCGAGATTTTATAGTACTTACTTAAAAGGAAATATTAAAGGCTATCATTTCTTACATTAAAGGTTAAAAAAAAAAAAAAAAAAAAACTGCTTAATGATTCCATTGATAACGTGCATCCGACACTTTATGAAAAATTAGTTAAATTAGAAATAATATATAAATATTAAAACTTAATTCAATGCCAAACTTAACTTGCAATGCCGACGTACCGTAAGTGCGCCCGAAGATTGGATGTACCTTTGTTGGATGGAAAAAAAAAAGAGGGGGGGGGTTACTTTCAGGATAACGGAGACATTTCACTTTCAGCAAGAAAAGGGGGAAGGGGGTTATATTCGATGGGGGGGGGGTTACTTTCGGGATTTTACGGTATATATCTGGACCTTGGAGGTGAGCGTAAAAGACGCCATGTCACAAAAACAAAACTTTCAGGAGAGCAACTTTTTCATTTTTTAGGTTGATTTCTTTACAAAACGACCTATTCTAATCACTTCGTTTATCTATATAGTATATTATACATATCTGTCTATCTATCTATATAATGAAAATTTTGTCATCACCATAACTTCCGAAAAAATACTTCAAATCGAACCAAATTTGGACAACAAACTTACCTTACAAATATCTTGTAGGAGTTCTTTAACTAAATTGCTCCGCTATTTTGTTTTCAAGTGGCAGCAGGGCCTGATTATCGCACGGGCACCCGGGGCTCGTGCCCTAGGAACGAAATTTCTGAGGGGCACAAAATTTTACTAATGGTTAAAAATATCTGATCTAAATCCCCTAGTTTTTCTTTCGTTTTCTAATTCAATTATGTTTTACTTTTATGAATAAAATCTTGATTGATACTGTACATCAGATCATTTGAAATACATGAAATTGTACAACTAACGTACGGAGAAGCATCGATAATCCGGAAACTTATAATCCGGCAGTACCTATATTTGGCTGAGTGAAGTAATTTTATTAAAGCCAAAAACAGAAACATATATATATATATATATTTTTTTTTTTTTTTGGGGGGGGGGGGGAGGGCACTAAATTTGAAAGTGCCCTGGGCACAAAACTTTGTTAGTCGGGCCCTGAGTGGCAGCCACTTGAAAATTTCATATCTACATTGTAAAAAGCGTATTTAAGACCGGATTTGTTTGAATTTTAATGTATACATAAAGTCTCAACCAAGTTTATTAATGAACTTTATCTGCCATTTTGTTAAAAATAGAGGATATCTTAAATTGAACGGGGCCACTTGAAATCAGGCTACCACTTGAAAATTTATTATCACGATAATTTTTGAAATACTGAATCAATTCGAACCAAAGTAGGACAGTGAAATTATCATACAAATATTTTTGATGAGTTCACTGGGCAAGTTTTTCGCTATTTTGTTTTTATGTTGCGACCACTTAAAATCAGGCTGCTACTTGAAAATGTACCATCGTGATAACTTTTGAAATACTTAACTGATTCAAACCAATGTTGGATAGTGAGCTTATGGTTTAAATATCTTGGATAAGTTCGCTGGGCAACTTGCTCCATCATTCAGTTTCAAAGTGGTGGCCACTTGAAAATTTGTCATTATGATAACTTTGGTCCAATTCGAATGAAATTTGCGCAGTGGACGTATCATTCAAATATCTTAGATACGTTTGCTGGGCATTTCACTCTGTCCTTTTGTTTCTAAGTGGTGGCCACTTGAAATCATGGTGCCACTTGAAAATTTCGTATAACGATAATTTTCGAAATACTGAATTAATTCGAACCAAAGTTGAACAGCGAATTTATCATGCAAATATCTTGGATAATTCCACTAAACAAGTTGCTCCACTTAAAATCTGACTGCCACTTGAAAATTTGTCAACACAATAACTTTTGAAATACTGAATTAGTTTGAACCAAATTTGGACAGTAAACTTATGTTTCAAATATCTTGGATGAGCTCGCTGGGCAACTTGCTCTGCAATTTTGTTTCAAAGTGAAAATTCACTTGAAAGTCCACTTGAAAATTTATCACCACGATTATTTTTGAAATATTTAGTCAATTCTAACGAAATTTGGTCAGTAGACTTATACTGTACAAATATCTTAAATGGTTTCGCTCGGCAAGTTGTTTCGCAATTTTCTTTTCAGTTGCGGCCACTTGAACGCTGCCACTTTAAAATTTGTTATCACGATAACTTTTGAAATATTGAATTTTTTCGAACCGAAGTTGAACTGGTGACTAATCTTACAAATATTTTGGATTGGTTAACTCAGCAACTTGCACCGCCATTTATTTCCAACTGGCGGCCATTTGAAAATTTATCAACACGACAATTTTTGAAATACTGAAATAATTCAAACTAAATTTTTTGAGTACACGTATCTTGGAAATGCATTTGATATGTTTGTTTGCCAACTTGATCTGCCATCTTGTTTACAAGTGCAGCAACCTGAAAATTTTAAATTCAAATAAAACTTATGAACCGATCTGCTTAAAACTCCATACATACATAGTCCTTATCAATATTTCCACAAAATCCATTAATAAATTGTAACCTCCATTTTGTTTTGAAATAGCCGCTACTTAACTTTAAAGGCACTTCTTTGCAACTAGCTGTAATCGTTTAGCAAAAAATGATAATCAACGACATGGGGCTAACTCTGTTTAAAAAAAAAAAAAAGGAACATGATGTCCTTCACCTCCAGGGAACAGATATATAATGTAACAAAAGAAGCTAAAGCTAAAGAGATAATAGAAATTGAAAAGAAAATTGAAATAACACGCATTGTATAAACGCAAATGCAGCTAGAAACAAAGTGTAAATTGTGAAAAAAAAAAAAAAAAGTAAATAATAATAATGTATTGGCCTTGGTTTGGCAAAAACTAAAATACATTAAATTCACATATTTTAATTTTGAGGAAAAACGGAATATACACAGAAACATATAACATTTACAAATTTACCAATGGACAGAGCAAAATAAATATAATAATTATCCAGAATACATTCAAAATACTTGCGCAAATGCAGCAATTTTAAATATAAGTATATATAATGCCTTTTAACATCACCTGGAGAGCATAAACAATTTGATAAAAGAAAATTAATGAAATTTTTTTTAATTGTAGGCATACAACAGTACAATACTTCATCAGAAGTCTAGATTGTATGTTGTATGCAAAAGGTGTATGTATATTTCTGTGTACTGTAAGCAAATGCTAAGAATTTACAAGTACCTAGGCCTTATATACACCAATTGACATTTAACAAATGAAAAAAATGGAAAGAATACATAGATTAAAATCTATAAAATAAAATAAAATAAAAAGCAACTTCAAATATACCAGAAATTTATATTAACACTCAAACCCTGATGCTAATTTTAACCTTTACTTAATTTAAAAAGAATATATTAATTCTTTTCAGTTACAATAAAAAATATATTACCTTAATTTAATTCTACGAACTAAAATGTTGCTTATTTTCATTTAAATGAATTATGTTGATTATTATTAAACCTATTAGTAAACACTTATTAGCCCTAACAAATTAGTAAAAAAAAAGAAAAGAAAATTGAGGGAATCGATTAAAATATACAGTTAATAGCAGTTAACAATTTTAACTGAATTAAAATTATACTAGGGAAATACTATTTACTTTACTAACCAACTATATCATTCGAAAGGACATCTAATAGAGTGTTTATATAGCAAATTTGAAGAAAATCGTTAGAGCCGTTTTTGAGATACGGACTTACGGTCCCACTTCCGGTTTCCGACGTCCCACTTCCGGTTAAACTCAATTATTGACAGGAAAACAATTATTACATACAAAAGCATATTTAAAAGTGAGTTAAAATGGCGAGTTTGAAAAAAATCCGTACAACCGTTTTTAAAGGAACGCCCTTGGGAGGCCTGAAATTGAGCTATTTATACAGGACGCCTATCAATTTTTCGGAACTAACCAACTATATCATTCCAAAGGACATCTAATAGAGTGTTTATATAGCAAGTTTGAAGAAAATCGTTAGAGCCGTTTTTGAGATACGGACTTACGGTCCCACTTCCGGTTTCCGATGTCCCACTTCCGGTTTTTCAATTTTCACCAAAATTTGGAAATTTCATCTGTACACCAGACGTATTTCAATTCTAAAGTTTCGTAGCTCTATCTTTATTAGTTTCTGAGCTATGATAGCCAGAAGATTCTCCACATACATACACACTGACCAATTGCCAAAAACCACTTTTTTGGACTCAGGGGACCTTAAAACGTGTAAATCAGGTGAAAACCCGATATCGAATTTTCAGACCGAATACAATACTTCCATTACCTACGGTAGTAGGGTAATGGAAGTAATAAATAAATTCACATGTCCTACAAGCTTTAATCCGGAAATAGTTAAAATGATTTCAAAACACTGCATTGTTAACATGTCATGGGGCATAATAAAACAAATAAAAATGAATATAAATGATTGTATAAAACTAACACGACAGTAACCTTTCTAATCTCACTACTTTGGGAGGTCCATGAGAAGGACTATTATTCGACATATTTTCTTTTAATTTATAAGACTTTGTACATTTTTTGCAGTAAAATGTAGAGGGCTATCCGCGATTGTAATGAAATGCTCGCCCTCTGGTGGGCTAAGGTGAAATTATCACACCACTGCATATCCTCATATTATGAAATCGACTTTCCATGATGAAATGGCGGAGAAAGAATAATAATTACACGTGGCTGTTATATTTACTAACAACTGCAGTGTTCAGAGAGCGCCATCTATCGATCATTACAAACGCGGATAGTAAAAACACCGAATATATCAACAAATTCATATGACATACTTACCCGTTCAAATTTAGAAGTGTAGAAACTAAATCTCGAGATCATTGTTGTAGCATCTAGGTTCCTCGCACCTTCTTTCATTATTATACTCTAATATTTAGAGGATGTTTGGATAAAGCATCGATTTCCTGCAAATTTTGTGTTAAACACTCTAAATTTCAATGTGATAATTAAGATTCCCATTACAATATTTTATATTTAAAACCTTATATTTTATTTAAACGGAAATTTATTGGGCTTAGATAAATTAACAATGCTTAGATCTTCGCTGATAACTAATACCCTTTATCATTCAAAATTCGAACCGAGATAATAAATTTTCGGTTCCATGTGTCTTTTAGTTACATCATTTTAACAAAGGTTGTAGATATTTAACCCTCCAATAGTAAATATTCTTATAAGTTCTCTTTTACCCATAGTTTCCATATACATTTGTTGCCCTTTTCCCTGCATCATACAAAGAAAAAAGTGTTACGAAATTGTAAATAATTGTGTTTATTTTTGTATAAATCTTTCAAAGAGGCTTACTAAGTTGATAAAGTGCTAATTTTTGTGCATTTCTAGTCGTTTTAGCGTTGAAATAGCCTTATTTTCCCTTAAAAACGCATTAAAAAGCCCCAGTAATGCAGGTAATGGATTTGGCGCCAAATTTGGCGACTTTTTCCCACCTTGGCGATTTTTTTGGCGACCTTGGCGAGAAAATCCTTATATGGGATATACCAAATATGGAAGCTGTAAGTTGATTGGTTGACCACTTTCTAGAGTTTTCTCGAAAAATCTGGGTTCCATGGAACAGCATATAAGGAGCGCTTCCTTGCCAAGGCAGTCAGTTCAGTTCAGATCTCAGCCAGCTTCGCTAGTGCTTGCATTGCTCTTAAGCCTCTTTGAGAGAGACTTGCTTCAAGTGTTATTGCTATACAGTTTGTACTGTGGATTTGCTATTGACAGCTGTTGTTTAAGCTGTGGTTACTGCTTGAATTGAAGCTGATAATTGGTTTATTGACCTGTATTTTTCTAGAACTTTCTGTGAATAAATTACTGAATTTTTGTAAGTTTGGCCTTTCATTCCCGGACAACTCACGAACCTCCAAGTACGCAACATTTCTGGTGTCAGAAGCGGGATTGTCTGTGAATGGTTATAACTAGAGCTATGGAGGAACAGATGAAGAAACTTCTAGAAAGCTTAGCTACCCAGATGAATGAAATGAAGGAAGGACAAAGAGAGATGAAAGAAAGTATGGAAGCATCGCAAAGAGAGATGAAAGATAGCCTGAGTCACGAGATGAATGAAATGAAAGCAGGACAGAAAGAATTGAAAGACGGCTTGACTGAAGAAATGAAGGAAATGAAAGACACTATGGGTGAAGTTCAGGAAGAAATTAAATCTAATCAAGATGAGATGAAGAGAGAGCTTTCAACGGTGAAAGAATCAATCGAAAGTAAATTATCGGATATGGGAAGCAGAATAGATGGAATAGAAGAGAAAGTTTTGAAAATAGAAGGAAGTTTTGAAGAGAAAGCTATGAAGATAGAAGAAAATGTTATGAAGGTTGAAGAGAGTGTTACGAAAATAGAACGGAGTTTCGAGGAGAAAGTTAAAGAAAACTTTGATCAAGAGCTGAAAGGAAGGTTTTCAGAGATAGAAGGTAAACTGAAGAGAACAAAAGAAGATCTGGAGAGAAAAGTGGAAGAAAAGTTAGAATCCCTGCCCCAGGAAACTGAAAAGAAAGAGAGAAGAATCCAGAATCAGGAATTTATTAAGCTTTCCACCTACGACGGCAGTTCCTCGTGGCATGTATATAAAACGCAGTTTTCCATCGTAGCTGAAGCTAACGGCTGGGACTCTGTTGCAAAGACGGCTCATCTGGTAGGGTCGTTGCGGGGCGACGCCGCAGATATTCTGGAGACCCTTTCGAAGGAACAGCGATATGACTTCGAAGCTGTAACCAGAGCACTAGAGCTACGTTTTGGAGCGAAATGGTCCAAAGAATATAGTCGACTCCAGCTAAGGTCCCGCCGTCAGAGACCAGGGGAAAGCTTACAAGAACTGGCATCAAACATCCAGAGGCTTTCACATTTGGCTTTCTCAGACTGTCATCCTGAAACACGTAATGATCTGGCTCTAGAATATTTCATTGATGCTGTCGGAGATCCAGATATTCAAAAAGCCCTCAGACTCTCCGGCGTGAAGGATGTGGAGTCAGCCTTGGTGTATGCCCTAAAGCTCGAGACAGCCCAACAAGCCTCCTATAAACATCGCCGGAACAGCACAGCAGACAAAGTGAACGGATGATCTCAAGATGATCTTAAAGAGATTCGGGAATTGATTGCAGAAATTAATAGAAGACTACGCATTCTTGAGAGTAGGAAAGAAGGGAAGACTCCAACAACTAAATGCTGGAGCTGTGGAAAAGACGGGCATATCAAACGAAGCTGCCCAGTAAGAACACCTAGAGACGCAACCAAGAATGTCTCTGAAGCATGCCACCCAGGAGGAGCTCTTCGGGAATATCCAGATGCCTTCTTGCGGAAGCCTCCATTTGAAGATCATAAATACAGCTGTAAAGCCGATGATAGACCCCAAAGAATACAGCCAGTTGCTCGCCAAGTTACTGTCGCAACACCATCAGATCAAGATCCCGATCCATGGAGTGACGAAGAACTTAGAAAAGCCCTGTTGGAAGATCCTGACCTAAAGCCAATATTACATCTGAAGGAGACGACCAGCAACAGACCTACCTGGCAGGACATTTCCAGATTTAGTCCCATTACGAAAAGTTATTGGGCGCTTTGGGACTCTCTTCATATCAGAAACGGCGTATTATCCAGAAAGTGGGAATCTGACGATGGGAAAAGCTTCAGATGGCAGGTTGTTACCAAGATCAAGAATTCCAGATGTTTTAGAACAACTGCATAGCAGCTCTACCGGAGGCCATTTTGGGGTAATGAAGACTCTGCAGAAAGTTCGGGAACGCTTCTACTGGTGCAAGGCAAAGGAGGATGTGGAGAAATGGTGTAAATCCCCAAGTTAAAATCCATGCTAGTACCAGCAAAGAAAATAGGCTGGTTATTGCTATGTTTTGCTTTGTCTGCTAGATTTTCATGCTGTTATATGCTTTATAATGCTAGCCAGCATAAAATTCTATATTAGCTAGCTTACACAGCAATAGCACGACAAGCTATATACAAGCATTTTATGCTTATTTGTTGTTTAAGCTTTTTCAAAGCCTGGAGAGGTATGTACCTTAACAAGCTATTATGTGCTTTTCTATGCTTGCCAGCGTAATATGTTATGTCGGCAGCTTAAGTAGAAATAGCCTGGCATGCTAGATGCCAGTGAGAAGTGAGAAAATAGCGACAAAAAAGCATCTGTTGGTTGTGAATTACTGCTAGTATAGCAGAAATTTCAAGCAAATAGTAATCATAATTACTGCTGGACCAGCAACATACTATTCAAGCAACAGAAGCTGGATTATGTATGCTGGACAAGCAATAAACTGTGCCAATACACGACATGACTTGCTGGTAATTTTGGTGGAACCAGCAAATATTTTTGGTATTTTATGCTATTTTACTTGCTGGGATACAGCATTTAATGCTAGACTAGCAAACAAATACCAGCAAGAATTTTAACTTGGGTCCTGTGATGCTTGTGCGGCACGTAGAGGCCCGCAGAATCGAAGTCGAGGAAGACTGCAACGGTATAACGTGGGAGCACCATTTGAACGGATTGCAATCGACATCTTGGGTCCTTTGCCACGGACCTCCAGTGGAAATAAATACCTCCTCGTCGTGATGGACTATTTCACCAAGTGGCCTGAGGCATATCCCATTCCCAATCAAGAGGCATGCACAGTCGCAGAGGTCCTAGTGCAGCAATGGGTGTCAAGGTACGGCACGCCCCTACAACTTCATACCGACCAAGGTAGGAACTTTACCTCTGATGTTTTCAAAAGACTGTGTCAACTACTCGGCATAGACAAAACCCGGACAACACCCTTACATCCCCAGTCGGACGGCATGGTCAAGAGGTTCAATCGTACCATCCTGAATAACCTCTCTCTTCTAGTATCAAGGAACCAGCAAGATTGGGACTTGAAGTTGCCATTGTTCCTGCTGGCTTATCGAAGTGCTGTCCATGAAACCACCGGCTATACTCCAGCCCAGATGCTGTTTGGACGTGAACTTCGTCTCCCTTGTGATCTCCTGTTTGGTTGTCCACCCGATGCGCCTTCATCGCCCGAGGAGTACATCCAAGGTCTCCAGGCACGATTTGAGGACGTACACAACTTTGCTCGGGAGCGGATTAACATTGCATCGGAGAAAATGAAGACAAGGTACGATCTAAAGGCTACGCAACATGAGTTTCCGGAAGGAGAGAAGGTCTGGTTGTGGAATCCTGTTCGACGCAAAGGACTCTCTCCCAAGTTACAGTGCAACTGGGACGGACCATACACAGTCTTAAAAAGGCTGAATGATGTAGTGGTGCGGATCACTAAAACACCTTCATCAAAACCGAAGGTGGTGCACTATAATAGGCTAGCCAAGTACCACAAGTAACGGTAATATTAAAAATTAAAAATGTAAATACTGGTAAAATTTGCGCATGCGTAATGTAAATATTTGTATATAGATACTTGTACATATTTGTGAATTTTGTAAATATTTCTCACTTAATTTTTGTTTCTATTTTGTCGTTATATGTAACTTAGTCTTGTGTTTTAGATTGTGTAAATTTGTTTAGTTTCGCCTCTTGGCCAAGGGTTGCACTGCCCGGGACGTGCAGTCCTTGGGAGGGGGGCAGAGTTACGAAATTGTAAATAATTGTGTTTATTTTTGTATAAATTCTTTCAAAGAGGCTTAGTAAGTTGATAAAGTGCTAATTTTTGTGCATTTCTAGTCGTTTTAGCGTTGAAATAGCCTTATTTTCCCTTAAAAACGCATTAAAAAGCCCCAGTAATGCAGGTAATGGATTTGGCGCCAAATTTGGCGACTTTTTCCCACCTTGGCGGTTTTTTTTTGGCGACCTTGGCGAGAAAATCCTTATATGGGATATACCAAATATGGAAGCTGTAAGTTGATTGGTTGTCCACTTTCTAGAGTTTTCTCGAAAAATCTGGGTTCCATGGAACAGCATATAAGGAGCGCTTCCTCGCCAAGGCAGTCAGTTCAGTTCAGATCTCAGCCAGCTTCGCTAGTGCTTGCATTGCTCTTAAGCCTCTTTGAGAGAGACTTGCTTCAAGTGTTATTGCTATACAGTTTGTACTGTGGATTTGCTATTGACAGCTGTTGTTTAAGCTGTGGTTACTGCTTGAATTGAAGCTGATAATTGGTTTATTGACCTGTATTTTTCTGGAACTTTCTGTGAATAAATTACTGAATTTTTGTAAGTTTGGCCTTTCATTCCCGGACAACTCACGAACCACCAAGTACGCAACAATATTCTTATAAGTTCTCTTTTACCCATAGTTTCCATATACATTTGCTGCCCTTTTCCCTGCATCATACAAAGAAAAAACCTAAATCTCCAAATTTTAAACGCTTTTTCAGTTCTATTTGCTATAACAACTTTCTGTTACAAAGTAATAATAATAATAATAATTTTGACTTTTACTCTCCCCATCTCTTCAAATCAAATGACAAGAATTCGAATACATGAAAAAAGAATTTCCCTTCTTTTCTATAATACTTTGATTGCCCCTGATATCAGGACCAAAATGTAGGACCAAAACAGTGGGACCAAAGTGGTGGAACCAAATTGGAGGGACCAAAGTATCGTGTACCAGGGAGTTAAGAGGGCGAGTGAAGAAAATCTTTAGGGCTATTTTATATATATATATATATATATATATATATATACAGTTTACGGTCCTTTTACCGCTTTTCCAATTTTCACGAAAAGTTCATAAATTCATCTGTACACTGGACTTTGTTAATTCTGAAGTTCCACCGTTCTACTTTATTTGTTTAGTGATATGATAGTTAGAAAAATCCCCAAATACATGCACACATGCAACACGCACTGACCAATGGCCAAAGTTTTTTTATATCAAAAATTTGGCCAAATATAATAATTTTATTATTTACGGTAGTCGAGTAATGGAAGTAAAAGTTGATATGAAATTCGTCTAACAAATTAACGCTGAGTTTAGGCAGTATAATAAGACGTACTATACTTGAATATTTCCAAAGTAATTTTGTTTAGCATACACATACACATACATTAATGTGTAAGAGGAACTATTTATTTCAAATAGTTCAGAAAATTTCCTCCGGACCACTTTTTGAAACTTAGACAACTTATACAAGGAGATTCTTTCAAGTTCCCGATGCTTGAAAAAAATTACAAAAATTGGTTTACATTGTCCGTAATTAACAGGCAAATTTTTAGATGCCAAGTCACAGCAAAAAACCACAAAAAATTGCTGAATTTCGCATTTTAAACTCCACATACAAAAAATTCATAGCTATATTTCATCAACTTTCGTTCATTAACGCCAAGAAACTTAAATATATTCAGAAGATTTACGTGATGTCGTGTTTTATATATTATCTAAAATTTCCTTTTATTTTATGTAAGCATGATATTGCATAGATTTAAAAGAATGTAAATTAAATTTGAGATTTACTTTTCACATTACATTTACATCACATTCACATTACGATAAAGTTCCTCGACTTACATGTTTACATTAGTTTGGAGACGAAATTAAATACAATGAAATCATATTAGAACATTTGATTAAATAAAATTAACATTGAAATAACTTAGCTCATAGCAACCGTAGATGAAAATCACAATTATAGAATTGCCAGCAGGGTATTTACTTGGAGACGGGATCCGGAATTTTCGCCCCCAGCATCTCGCCCCCGGCATTTCGCCCCCAGCATTTCGCCCCCGGGAAATTTCGCACCCCGGAAATTTCGCCCCCGGGACATTTCGCCCCCGGAAATTTCGCCCCCGAGTGATGTAAAATATAAATGTAATTACAAATAAAGATATAAACATACATTACGGTATTTCCCAAAATATTACCATGTTTTTATTAACTTCAATTCTTCTTTGTTTGTTTGTGTGTCCAGTACAAATCTTGCAATCGATTTTTAACTAACTTCCTGACAAGTTAGACATTTCAAACTTTCAGAAAAGCTCAGAACACGGTGACAATGCATTTTTTTAATACTTTTAGCTAACTGTTTCGGGTCCCTGCTGCCTCCGGCAGCGTTTATGATTAAACAAAAAATTTATTTAACTAACTTCCCGACTAAATAGACATTTGAAACTTTCCGAATAGTTCATCACACGGTGACAATGCATTTTTAAAATACTTTTAGTCAACTGTTTCGGATCCCTGCTGCCTTCGGCAGCGTTTAAGATTCAACAAATAATTATTTAACTAACTCCCCGACTAGCTAGACATTTGAAACTTTCAGAAAAGTTCAGAACACGGTGACAATGCATTTTTTAAATACTTTTAGCTAACTGTATCGGGTTCCTGCAGTCTTCGGCAGCGTTTATGATTCAATAAAAAATTTATTTAACTAACTTCCCGACTAGCTAGACATTTGAAACCTTCAGAAAAGCTCAGAACACAGTGACAATGCATTTCTTAAATATTTT
The DNA here is from genome assembly GCA_963930645.1 of Salticus scenicus. NCBI lineage: Eukaryota > Metazoa > Arthropoda > Arachnida > Araneae > Salticidae > Salticus > Salticus scenicus. Next base: position 3,924,087 of record OZ005649.1, on the reverse strand, counting down.
TAGCCAACAGTTTCGGGTCCCTGTTGCCTTCAGCAGCGTTTATATAATTCAACAGAAAATTTTATTTTACTGACTTCTCGACTAGCTTCTCGACTAGCATTTGAAACTTTTATAATTTCTCAAAATACGATAACAATGCAATTTTTTAATAATTTTAGCCAATTGTTTCAGTCCCCGCTGCTTTCGGTAGCATTTATATGAATCAACAATCATATAATTTTCCGACTAGCTAGAAATTTGAAACTTTTATAAAAGCTCATAACACGACGACTATGAGTTTTTTAATACTTTTAACCAATTTTTTCGAGCTCCCGCTACCTTCGGAAACTTTAACCATGTTACTTCCCGACTAGCTGGACATTTGAAAGTTTCAGAATAGCTCAGAACACGGTGACAATGCATTTTTTCGTTACTTTTAGCCAAATATTCCGGGTTCTCTTTGATTTCGGTAGCGTTTATATGATTTAACAGAAACTTTAAAAACATGTTATATAAAAAGTTCGTTCTTTTTATCTTGTAATAATTTGTTGTATAAAAATATGAAGTTTGTACAATATTGATATATGTTTTGATTTTGTTCATTACAAGGGTTCACACACAGCATGGCGATAAAAACATGCCTAAATGAATATTGAATATATTTATTCACGCTAAAATATTTACTATTTCTCTTCTAACACAGTTCATAAATTCTGGTCGTTTTTAACTTTCAGTTAGCAAAATTACTCTGCTCCTCAATCCCATCCGTGGAGGTCAAATATGTTATGTCATGTTTTCGGACCACCTTGAGGGCGAGACCCTGACCGTCACCAATTGCCCATTGCACAGCACTAGTGTGATGTAAAGACCCAACCAACCACCCAACTCTGCTCCTCAAAGGGTTTAAGATCTGAGAATCGAAACTGAGGTTGTTTGCAAATATACTGCATTTTCAAAAGTAACTGTTGACTCTAAGAGAGCATAGAAAGTTTTATTATGGGTTTACATTTATTATTTTACACTATTTATTAGTAATAGAGCATATAATTAATTCAATTGCATTAAACCAAAATAAATAATGTCCGCTTACTAAGTATGTTTTCGTTTGTTTCGTAATTCGTAAACAATTCGTCTTTTATCAATATCATTGCAGGCTTTATCTACGGGCTGAATATTCATAAATAAAATACATTCGTCGACAACATATTTCTGTCCTAAAGAATCAAATTCGAAACGCTAAAATGTCGACAACTTTCGCAACAATAAAATTACGGGTTCTGTCTATGGGCTGAATATTCATTAAATAAAGTGCATTTGTCGACAAGAACCTGCTGATGTCTTTACATATTACTTTATACACGCGAAAATGTCTTCAACTTTCATAATATTATCATTACTAGCTCTATCATTAGCTTCTTTTGAAATCTCTATGATGGTAGGTCTTATTTAATGGCCAAAACCTTTGTATTCTTGGTCATTATGAATATAATTCTCCTAAATATCTTCAAAACGGAAAGTTATATAAAGTCCAAAAAGAGAGGTGCACAACTAGATGTTATAAGAAACCTTATACCAATTTTTAACGTTCTACGTCGAACCGTTATTGAGATAGGCGAGATACATTACAGGCTCTCTATCTACGGGCTAAATATTCATTAATAAAAAAAATAATACATTCATTGACAAGAACCAGTTTATGTCTTTAAGCACAACTTTCTACACGCAAAAAGTCTTCAAGTTTCATAACCATATCATTATTTTGAAATCTATATGATGGTAAGTCATATATAATAGCCAAAAACTTTGCATTTTTGGTCATTATGAACATAATTTTCCTAAATATCTCCAAAACGGAAAATCATATAAAATCCATAATCATATAAATCATATAAATAGAGGTGCACAACAAGATGTTATAACAAACCTATATATACTAATTTCCCACATTCTACATCTAACTGTTTTTGAATTATGCGAGATACACCCCTCCCCCCCCCCCACACACACACGTACTTACATACTGACGTCACGAAGATTCGTGCAAAATCGTTGATATCTCTGAAACGGGACCTCGTATTAAAACCAAAGTTGGAAGTGTACAACTGGACATTATAACAGTTATGCATATAAATTTGCAACCTGCTACGATCATTCATTTTTTGAGCTATGCATAGTACAAAATCAATTTCGCACATCGGGATTACTAAATTCCTTATTCTTTGTATAAGGAAGTAAAATTGGTAGACTCATTTTTTTAAACACCAATTTCCGAGATCTCAAACTGACCTACTTAAGTAGGATGACTGTTCATTATTTTCCTCTTGTAACCACGTAATACATGAGAAAGGATATCTAAAATGGATTTATGTAATAATTTTCAAAAAAATCGTTAGAGCCATTTTTGGGATACAATCTTTTACCAAAACTTGGCAAACTCAACTATTGACCGAAAAATAATAATTACATACAAAAAGATGTTTAAAAAGAAGTTAATATAACGAGTTGGAAAAAATATATATCCGTGCAGTCGTTTTTAAAGGAACGCACTTGCGAAGCCTGGAATTGAACTATTTTTTTTACAGGACGCCTATAAATTTTCCTGATCTAACCAACTATATTATTTAAAAGTTCATCTAATAGAGTGTTTATATAGCAAATTTGAAGAAAATTGATAGAGTCGTTTTTGAGATACGGACTTACGGTCCCACTTCCGCGTTCCGCTGTCCCATTTCCGGTTTTTCAATTTCCCACAAAATTTGAAAAAATTATCTGTATACCAGACTCAGTTTGAAGTTTTTCGTAGTTCTATTTTTGTTAGCTTCGGAGATATGATACCCAGAAGATTCCGCACATACATACACATACATGCATATATTTACATACACAAACATACATATACATACATACGCACACTCTTACCAACTGTCAGAAACTACTTTTCTGGACTCAAGAGGCCTTAAAATGTATAAATCAGGTGAAAACTGGATATCGAATTTTCGGACCGCACATTAGAAGGCAGAAAACGAGGTGAAAAGGCTGAAAATTCATAGAAACAGGGGAAAAAAGAGTTAAAATTCCATAGAAAAAAGCATGGGACGAAAACATAAAAACTCTCATAATATCTGCAAAACTGTCAAATGTGGAAAAAAAAAAAAAAAAGGCTGACACCGGAAAGAATAATAGGACAAAATTGACTAGAAAAAGTCATCTATGAGCGGTGCTAGGCGGGCTGGGGCGTTCAATATATCGTCGGGGGTTAATACGACTCGCCTAGTATAAATTTATTGCACTACAGCCTACAGTAGTAGGGTAATGAAAATTTCTTGCGTCTGTAATCTTACTTTCGTATTTATCAATAACGATCAAATTAATTAATAAATAAAACAAAGTAAAATAATATTTGATAAATTAATAAAATTGTTATGTGTGCACTAAAAATTTAATAAATAAATAAATAATATTACTGTACACTTAAACTTTCTTTTAATTATCAGCGATAAAAAATTAATCGAACAATTTTTGCATTCGAAAACCTTATTTTAATTCATATGTTTTATATTAAAATTAAAAGGGAAAATAGCGTGAATTAATTAGAAATATATCGAGAATTGCTACATGTATATTTATATTTTTATTTTTCATAAAATATATATTTTCCACAACTCGGGGGCGAAATTTCCGAAATCCACTGTTCGGGGGCGAAATTTCCGGGGGTGAAATTTCCGGGGGCGAAATTTCCGGGGTGTGAGATTTCCCGGGGGCGAAATGCCGGGGGCGAGATGCTGGGGGCGAAATTTCCGTAAACCCTTGGAGACATTGCAATCATAATCTTTTTTTTTTTTTTTTTTTTTTCAGCTTTTCTACTGCGACTCAGCAGCTAATATTTCTGAGAAATACTATGTTTGATTAAATCTTATGCCAGTATTTTTTTTTTTTTTTTTAATACGTAATTAGCATTTGAAATATATTCCTATTTACTCAAAAATGTTAAAAGTAATATAGTCAAACAACAACAACAAAAAAAAAATTTAATATAATTTGTTCTAAATTTGTAATTCTATATGAATTTTTTTAAATATCACGCTTTATTACAATGACCGTTTTCATTGACAAACTTATTCATTTCACAACAAATCTGTAACCAGTGGTGGATTCAAGGGTGGCAAAAAAAAAAAAAAAAAAAAAAAAAATGACATTCACAAAACTTATAATGAAAGGAAAACAACTTACATTCACATTGGAATGATTGAATAACATTTTCAATAAAATCGTTTTAACTCTACAAGGCTCTTTTTTTTTTTTTTTTTTCAGTGCGCGTCAAAAATATATAGGTTGTAATTAGTGATCAGGAGATAGGGAAAACTTATAAAAATAAAACCATATTTTACGGAAAAATCAAATTTTTAGATCAACGTGCAGTATGTGGAACATACATAAAAATATAATTTACTAATACGTTTACTATTGTAATATAAAAGAAAACAACTTACCTCTGCAAATTTTTTTTTTTTTTTTGAGTCAAAACTGTTCAATAACTATTCTTTTTACTTTCTCTTACCCATAAGGTAGAGAAAGTATTGTTTTTGGGTCAAATTTTCGAACGCGAGATTTTGTTATATTTACACGTTTTGAGGTCCCCTGAATACGAAAATCATGTTTTTAGCAAATGGTCTGTGTGTCTGTGTGTGTGTCTGTGTGTGAGACTGTGTGTGTGTCTGTGTATGTGTCGGTGTGTCTGTGTGTCTGTCTGTTATCAGCATATCTCAAAAACAAATTATGGCAGAAAGTTCAAACTTGGTATTCTAAATGTATATCATATAGGGATGCTACAGTAAGATTTTCGTTAAGATCAAGCAAATGGTTCGTGTACAGGGACAATCAAGATAATTCTAATACATTACGTCTATGGGGGAAATTGCAGGTAAGTAGAGTTTAACGTCTATAGACTGCACTAAACCAAATGAAACGAATATATATTTTTTGTAATAGAGATAGTTAACTGGGAAAAAAAATTTTTGTGTATGTAGGAGCCTCGCCTCCCCCCCCCCCCCGAGGGGAGTAAATTTTCATGATGGGTATCTTTCAAAAGAGCTCGCCAATACCTTTAAAACGAATGGTTGAACCATCGATCTGCGATAATTTAAAACAAAGTTATCGATTTTTTTTTTTTTTTACTTTTAACGAAAAAAAAAAACTTTGAAAAAAAAATCGTATTTTTTTTAAGTGAAAACTTCTTTAGACGCGTTGAGCGCTTTTGGGTGAACAAAAATCATTGAATTCGCCCCATCGTCAGCAAACGCTTTCCATCCTTGTATGATACAAATAATGTATCATACAAATAACTTGCTATTGTGAAGTGTTAATAATTATATACTGTATATTGTTTTAAAATCTGGTGCGGCTCTACACGACTTCTCTCATCTCCGGGCACTGTCTCTATTGCAGTTAGACCTCACAAAACCGTGAGAAAGCCCAAAGCTGCCATTTTCCTCACGTTTTTACAATCTGGTGCGGCTCTACACGACTTCTCTCATCTCCGGACACTGTCTCTTAAAGATTGCAGCCGGAAACGTTGCAGTTAGACTTCACAGAACCATGAAAAAGACCAAAGCCGCCATTTTTCTCACATTTTTAAAATCTGGTGCGGCTCTACACGACTTCTCTCATCTCCGGACACTGTCTCTTAAAGATTGCAGCCGGAAACGTTCCAGTTAGACCTCACAAAACCGTGAGAAAGGCCAAACCCGCCATTTTTCTCAAGTTTTTACAATCTGGTGCGACTCTACACAACTTCTCTCATCTCTGGACACTGTCTCTATTGCAGTTAGCACATTAAATAAAATTGTACTATAATTTTTGTAGTAGTAGTTTATATTAATGAATAAAAAAACACTTCATTTAAAAGTATTTCCTACACAATAAAAAATTTCCTGACGATTCAAGAAATACACACGTAATTGTTCACGTTTTCACTTCTGTCAGCACTCCCGAAATGCAACTGTTTTTTTTTTTTTTTTTTTTTATTGAGAATAAAATGGACTTTTTTGGATATTTAGTGTTATACTACTTCTCTAATATGGAAATCGTCTGCATTATCATAAAAGATAATTTTTTAAAATAATAATTTTAATAAATTATTTTTTAAAAACAGAATTATTTTTAATAACCGAATAAAATTTTATATAAATCTAGGCGCATTAATGAAACGGGGGGTTGAGGGGAGCGGTAGCCCCCCCTCACACAGAACTAATTATCATATAAAACTCTTCAGAAGCCTAATTTGAATTGTTTAACATAGGTTAACATAACATCGTTATCTTCCCTCTTAATCTCCAACCTGTATTTATAGTATTAAATTTCAGGATAAGAGAAAGTCGTGTGAATGACACACCAGATTATTTTTTGTCCCAAAATTTGTCCCAAAAACAATACTTTCTCTTACCTATAAGGTAGAGAAAGTATTGTTTTTGGGACAAATTTTCGAACGCGAGATTTTGTTATATTTACACGTTTTGAGGTCCCCTGAATGCGAAAATCATGTTTGTAGCAAATGGTCTGTGTGTATGTCTGTGTATCTGTGTGTCTGTGTGTCTGTCTGTTATCAGCATATCTCAAAAACAAATTATGGCAGAAAGTTTAAACTTCGTATTCTAAATGTGTATCATATAGGGATGCTACAGTAAGCTTTTCGTTAAGATCAAGCAAATGGTTCGTGTACAGGGACAATCAAGAGAATTCTAATACATTACGTGTATGGGGGAAATTGCAGGAAAGTAGAGTTTAACGTCTATAGACTGCACTAAACCAAATGAAATGAATGTATATTTTTTGTAATAGAGATAGTTATCTGGGAAAAAAATTTTGTGTATGTTGGAGCCTTGCCTCCCCCCCTTGGGGGGGGGAAGTCCCCCCTCGAGGGGAGTAAATTTTCATGATGGGTATCTTTCAAAAGAGCTCGCCAATACCTTTAAAACGAATGGTTGAACGATCGATCTGCGATAATTTAAAACAAAGTTATCGATTTTTTTTTCCTTTAACGAAAAAAAACTTACTTTCAAAAATCGTACTTTTTTTTTTTTATATTGAGAATAAAATGGACTTTTTTTTTTATATTTGGTGTTATACTACTTTTCTAATATGGAAATCGTCTGCCTTATCATAAAAGATAATTTTTTAAGTAATAATTTTAATAAATTATTTTTTAAAAAGAGAATTGTTTTTTAAAAAGAGAATTATTTTTTAATAACGGAATTAAATTCTATATAAATGTAGGTGCATTAATGAAACGGGGGGTTGAGGGGGGCGGTAGCCCCCCCTCACACAGAACTAATTATCATATAAAACTCTTCAGAAGCCTAATATGAATTGTTTAACATAGGTTTACAAACAGTACTCGTTATCTTACCTATTAATCAGCAACTTGTATTTATAGTATTAAATTTCAGTGTAAGAGAAAGTCGTGTGAGTGACACACCAGATTATTTATTTTTGAATTCAGACATACGACTAACGTATCACTTTCATTCAAATTTCACACTGAGTGCACTGTAACAAAAACACGAGCGACATCTTTAGGTAATGATTCGTATTAATACATTGCTAAATGTCAGTAGCTTCTATCAAGATGTCAAGAGATGTCGCTACTAATAGTTTTATAGCTATAGGAACGATTAAAGTCGGTGTTCCACAAATGGAACTGGGTGCCTTGTAGGGTTAAGTAATTTCTGTCACAATATCTCCCGGTAAATATTCATAGAATTTCTTGAAACTGATATATATTGTTCTAGTTCACTACGAGATGTTCTCTATTGAAAATGGGTTAAATACAGCCACTGTCTACAGGAACACCAGAAAGAATTTCTAAACATTGCATCCTATGAAAAGTATTTCTATAAATCTTATTTTAACACGTTTATTTCGTACATATCGTTATGAAATTGACATTAACAATACAAGCAAATGTTTTCTTTAGAATATAGTATGATTAGCAGTTAGATTTACAGGGCCATAAAAAATATTCAGTTACATTAAAGGCTACAATTGGAAATATTTGGAATTGCCTTTCCATTTGCATTAATTGTTTTTAACACTTTCTAATGGTGTTTAAGAGTGATTATTTTATGAATTAGTTTATATATCTGTCTTTCTGTCCGTCAGTGAGCTCTCTAACTTCCGTAAATGTTCGCGGAATTTCTTGAAGCTGACTATTATTCAGGTCACTAGATGTTCTCGATTTAAAATGCGGTAAATACAACCACTGGTTTATGTTCAGAGACATCCAAAAATATTCCAAAACATTACGTTCTATGAGCGTTATTTTTATAAATAACATTTTAATACAGGGTGGTCCGAAAAACATGATAGAAAGTATTTTAAGTTTCTGATTTCAAATGTATTGATGCAAATATAATTCTTCCATATTATAATAGCACATATAGTGACATTTCAGTTGAATGCTTAATTACTGGAAATAAAGAATAAGCAATATAGAATCACAAACCTTTTAAGATCGATTATATATCGTAAGAAAATTTTACGAGAATAACCGATGTAATGTCCCCATTCGACGGGCATGTCGTTCAGAGTTCAAAAAGAAAAGGACGCTTAGTGAAGAGATAATCGCGCAGTAAGTTATAGCACTCTAAAGTCGCAGTGATTTTTAAGCCATCAGATGACTGATGTAATGGTCCTAATCTCCCACTGATTTTCATTGTTTACAGGTTGATGGACAGATATGAATCTACAGGGAGTGTTTAGGATGCAAAAAGAAAGGCGTCGGGACGAAAATCAGCAGTTGTTACTGACGACATCAGGGAGCCTGCACGCGCATACTTTGAGGATCAGTCAACCACTTCCACTCGACAGGCGGCCCAACAATTAAGCATATCCAAAACATCATTACAAAGGCTAATGAAAGCAGTAGGATTGTGTCCATACAAGATCCAAATGTGACAGCCGCTAAAGGGGGGGGGGGGGGAGGGGAATACTGTGCAGCGGAGAGATTTCGCAAACCACATAATTGAGGAACTTAAAAATGATTCCATCAGTGAATACAAGATCTGGTTCAGTGATGAGACCCATTTTCAGTTGAATGGTTTCGTGAACAAACAAAACTGGCGCCACTGAGGTACGGAAAATCCTCATCTCAGCGCCATCTCTTCACTGCATCCACAAAGGGTCATCGTGTGGTGTGCCATATCGTCGAAGCAGATAATTGGTCCGATATTTATTGATGGTGCGGTCACAGGAGTGAAATATCGAGAGTTGCTAGAGCGTCACTTTGGCACTGATGCGGGCCATCTCAACAGGACACGCCGGTGCTGGTTCAAGCCAGATGGGGCTCGTCCCCAAAAAACTTCTGACGTCTTCACGTGGCTTGAAACGACGTTTGGTGAGCGTTTGATTGCATTGGATGCAGAGTAATTCACGGGGCACGGGATAGCGTGGACCCCATACAGTCCGGACCCAAATCCGTGCGACTTATTCTTATGGGGTTACATCAAGGTTAGAATCTATAGAAATAGCCCTGATTCACTGGAGGACCTAAAATTGGCTATCAGAAGTGAGATTGATGCACTTGATTACGACACACTCCAGCGCATTATGACAGAATTTCGGAACCGGATTTATAACACTATAGTCGGGGACGGTAGACATTTTAAGCATCTTGTATATTAAATGTCATTCATATCTTTATTAAAAAAAATATGTTTCATATTCTTGCATGTTGTCTTTTTTCCACAATGATCGCTTACATTCTATCATGTTTTTCGGACCACCCTGTACTTTTATTTTATACAGATCATAATATTGCAAATAATAACTACGGGCAAATTTTGTGAGTAATCATTTTTGAAGTTATATGTCACATGGGATTATATTTTACTAAAATTGATTATCACCCCATCCCCCTCCATAGACACCTAAATTACATTTTATGTTTTTAATTGCAGTTCACATTAATGTATTACATATACGCATGCGCACATGTACTATTAAAAAATTTTTTGATAAATCTTTCAAAATTTCTCTCTATAATAATTATAAACAAATTATTGGAACAATCTACGGAATGGAATGTACACTAATATTACGATTGTAAATTTTTCATTGATCTTGTATAAAATCTTGAAAAAATCTTAGCCGCCCCCCCCCCCCCCCCCAAAAAAAAAAAAAAAAAAAAATCTGGATATTCGCCATTGTTTGTAACGAACATGCAGCTCATTTCAAGAATAACATGTTATTGCATTCCAAGTTAACAATGTGGGCGAACTGATAGCTTCTTAGACTTTGTTATTATAAATACTTATCAACGTTGGAAACTTCTAAGGAAAAAAAAAATTGAGCAGTTTATCGGAGATATCAAGGTTCGACGAATGCACCCTTTTCTACTGTAACAATATCTATGCAAGGAAATAGGTATACAGGTATAAGATTATGATAAGAATTGATAAAGTCAGACTTCAGAAATGATAAAATTAGAAGTTTAAAGAGAAGTCATCGTTTGTAAATACAGTACCCGCCGCTTATTAAAATCACATTCGTTCTGAGCAAAAGTGATTTTATTAAGCGGCTGGTTTTTATATCCGGCGAACGTTCATGCACTCAAGAAAAAGGTATTACTCACCTGAAGAAATTTCCAAAGATACCAAATAATAGAATTAATAAACAATATTAATTAATTTTTAACCGATAATTATTTGATTGTTTCTTCAAAGTAAGTGAATTATACACATCTGAAGTTCCGAGGCATTTTTCTTTGAGAAAAATCATCAATACATTCACGCTTTTCTTTTAAATTTAAAATCTTTCCGTTTAAGCTTCTTGTTTTTTAGTTATATCAGAATAAGAACTAGAAATTGGTCTTTTATTAGTTAAAAATTATTTTAAAAAAAAATCACTTGCTAATCAAATCAAATTTGTAATTTATTACCTCGTTTTCAAGAATACATTCCTTGAAATTGTCACTAAGACAAGCGATGGGGCGTGTTTAATGTAAATGTAAAATTTAATGTTGTAAATGTAAAATTTTCGACAAACGGAGGGATTACTGTATTTAATCTTGTATTTTATTTCAAAAATAAAAAAAAACACAGTGTAAATAAAAATTTGTTTAGTGTACATAAATGACATTTTTGTTAATGAGATTTTTTTTTTTTTTTTTTTTTTTTTTTTCATTATTATTGACCGGCGATACTGATTTTATTGAGCGGCGGTTTTAAAATTATGGTTGGTATTGATTTGATTCTGGTCCTGGCAATTTGATCAGATGCGGCTGATTTTATTAACCAGTGAATTTATTAAACGACGGTCTCTGTATTTGTAAAGTTTTAGTTCTTCATATTTCATAAATATTCCAAACAGTTCTAAAATGCAGATATTAAACTTACTTTTGAGTAATGTTTATGTTAAAAAGATCGCGAACGTTATGTAGACCTGCTAACAATGCTAGTTTATCCGCAATGGTATAAAGCCCCGCCTTTTTTTCACACCAGACTAGTTGTAGAGCAATAGTCTTCTTATTTAATCATGAGAACATATTGCTAATATTACTCTACAACTATTCTGGTGTGAAAAAAAGGTGGAGCTTAATACCATTACGGATAAACTAGCATAGTTAGTATGTCTAGTTATGGTAATGAGAATATTTACAATACAGTTTAATAGTGGTTTTAAACACTGAGAAAAAATTCTGTAACTGACATCTAGAATCTAATTGTGGCTCTAGAAAAAATAGTTCCTGGTCATCCTTGTAAATTCTAGTCCCTTTTAAAAGCGAGTTCTAGAAACCCCTTTTAGAATTCTAGACCGTTTGTCTATATTATCGAGGGCAAAGTTATTTAAAAATCTCTGCAAATAATTTTTTATACAAGAGGCGGGTTTCAACAATTAAAATCTTGGTTTATGACCAAATTCCAGAAAATCAAGCGAGAATTCCTCGCAATGCAAAAGATTTAGAATATTCAGAACACTGTTTCACCATCTAGAAATGTGTAGACTAGAAATTCTCGATCATTTCGTCTATTCAGCTTATTATGCGCATAGTTCGGAAATCTATATTTCTAGTTTAGGGATTTAGAAAATGACCACTTATTCATTCTAAATGAAGGCGGTATATTTTTTTTTCTCAGTGAAATTTATCATTTTTCTTAATGGATTATTTTGATTGGCAACTGTTTCTACGGTTACAGATAAAAATATTTCATTTGTAAATTTTTGCGCCATTGTGTGACATATAAACCAACATTTTAGGCCATTAAGATCGATTCATGTAAAAATTAGTCTAAAAATAACATTTTATAAAAGAAAAAAAATTATATATTTACATTATATCACATTCTTAATTTAAAAATATATCCAATCTAAAAATATTAGTAGTGCGTATCCATACTAAAACATTTTACTGCTTAATTTAATATTTAAAAGCTTATACTCTGTTATTAAATCATACAAAATATAAAAATACAAAGATGTTATTTAAAAAAAAAAAAAAACTTGTTATTAAAGTTCATTTATTTATTTTTGTATAGTACTTTGAAGTGTATAAATGTAAAAACGCGCTTTGAAAATTTAAAAATATGCAACTCTAATTCTGAAATGAATTATATGAAAATGTCTTTATTTCTTTCAATATAAAATATGAAATAATTTGAATCAATAAAACCGGTTCAATATAAAATATAAAGTTAAGTAATAAGTGGAATCAGTGAAACAGAATTTAACTAATCTCTATACAAAATATAAAGTATGATACAATTTGAATCAATGAAACAGAATTTAGTACTAATGTCTTTGCATGCGTCGTCGATTTTTTTCATTCCAAAATCTGCTTTTGCAAATTCGTCATTTCGCCATTTTTTTTTCTTTCTACGCTGCTCTTTCTTCACTGGAAGTAAAAGAAAACCAATATCGCTTCATCATCACACAGGTGATCTATTAGCGCTTCTTTTTGAAGATTTTAATCTGGCTTGGATAAGATCCGATTGTACTTTTTGTTTAGATATTTAGATTATTCATTCTATAAATAATTTAATAATTATACCAAAAATTAATACGTTTTAGAGCGCAGTTTTAACTTAGAAAAGTCTAATTAGCTAAAAACTAAATTAATAAACAAATAAAAATAGTAATTGTAATAGGACTGTTTGTGGCAATTGAAGCGCTTATTCGAGATTAGAGAGTAAACTATATGTGAGGGGACGAGAATATATACTAAGAAAAGTAAAATTTTGAGAAAGGTCATAAAATAAAAAAAGACACTTATTGAGTTTTTTTTTAGAAATTTTCGAAATGATGGCTTTGCCAAAACATTTGAATGCTACAATCAAATATTCGCACGAAAGATATACAGATTGCAGATGTCAAATTAATTTTACAAGTCCTTTAAGTTTCAATTAAAATACATATGCGTGTGCAGAATAGATATTTAAAGGCAAAGTCGTGTAAATGACACATCTGATTATTTTTATTATATTTTGATACTTTTTTGGTTATTACAAAATATTCCTTAAAAAACAAAAAAGAATATGATTTACTTTTTTTAAAAACATCATGTTAAAAATGTTAGACATGCAATACATTTCATTCAACAATAATCATTTATAAATATATTTCATTCGTTTTAAAAAATAACTATTTCTTTTCAAAATTTTCACTGAGAAAATATTATATCGATGAAAACTTTAAGGGAAAAAAGAAAACACCTTCTACGCATTTGAGATATATTATATAATGCTCAGTTTTGGTATTAAAGAGAAAAAAAAAAAAGAAATGAAAAGAAATGAAGAAAGAAAGAAAAACAGGCAAGCAAGTGCAGCATGTATATTTCAGCACATTTTCCAAATCATTTTTAGAACTTTGATATTAAATTTTGAAGTAGCCCGTACTTATTTCAATTCGGCACGTTTCCATAAAATAATGATGACAGGAGGATGATGAATGACAGAATGTAAAATAACTTTTCTAGAAAATAACTTATATGTATATCAATTAGTTCCTCGTTGAAATGAACACATACAAATATATTACTATGTTGCAAAATTAATTTACTTTGTGACGCACTTAACTTTACCTTCATGGTGTAAAAAAGATCGTCGATCTCATGATAAACAGGTGTACTGAAAATTAGTAAATTTCAAATACAAACCATAAATCTCTTATAACCAGGCAACCAATAGGAATTGATTTACGCCATTTCGACATGACATAGGTACTATATTGGGGTTAAAAAAGAAAAGAAAGAAAGAAAAAGAAAAGAAAAAGAAAAAAAGAAAGGCTTAGTTCAAAATCGCGATTTTCTGAGATATTCAGAATTATACTTTGTTTTATTGAAAATTGCGATGTTTTTAGTTACGCAACTTTGTCATCAGAGCGACTCCACACCCACCAAAAAACAAATAAATAAATAAAAATAGCAAAATTAAGAGTGTGTATCCTAAACTAACTGAAAAAAACTTATTTTACATGGGAATTAAATAATATAATAAATAATAAATAATTTTAATGAACAATTTCTAAATAATTTTGTGTTTTCACGCTGATACATCGCTTAAATACATTTTAAATATACATTTAAATAAATCAAACAAAACACATTTTATTTTAGTGCTTAGATACATTTCGCATATCACTCAGAAAGGCATTAACCCAACAAGACTCAATTTTTTTTTTTTTTTTAGTGCGCGACAAAAATATATAGGTTGTAATTAGTGATCAGAAGATAGGGAAAACTTATAAAAATAAAAATAAAACCATATTTTACGGAAAAATCAACTTTTTATTTCAGTTCCACATACAGTACACTGAGCGTTAACTATACTTTTTGGTATTAAACTAGTACAATTGAATTGTTTTCGAAATAGTATTGTATATTAGACACACATACATAGAACAACACAGTATTTTTTTTTTTGAGTCAAAACTGTTCAATAACTATTCTTTTTTTAAGGTTGATTTCTTTAGAAATCGACCTATTGCAATCACTTCGTTTATCTATATATATATATATATGTATATATATATATATATATATATAATGAAAATTTTGTCATCACGATAACTTCCGAAATAATACTCCAAATCGAACCAAATTTGGACAGTGAACTGATCTTATAAATATCTTGGATGAGTTCGTTAACCAAGTTGCTCCGACTTTTTGTTTTCAAGTGGCAGCCACTTGAATATTTCTAACCCACATTGTAAAAAGCGTATTAAAAGCAAGATTTGCTTGAATTTTTATGTAAATCTAGACTACATAAGCGTCTAAATGAACTTTATTAATGGAATTTATCTGCCATTTTTAATAAAGTGGCGGATATCTTAAGTTAAGTGGGGCCACTTGAAATCAGGCTACCACTTGAAAATTTAAAATCCCGATAACTTCGAAATAATACTCCAAATTGAACCAAATTTGGACAGTGTCTTAACTTGTGTTATGAATATCTTGGATGAGTTCGTTAACCAAGTTGCTCCGACTTTTTGTTTTCAAGTGGTAGCCACTTGAATATTTCTAACCCACATTGTAAAAAGCGTATTTAAAGCAAGATTTGCTTGAATTTTTATGTAAATCTAGACTACATAAGGGTCTAGAACTTTATTAATGAAATTTATGTGCCATTTTTAATAAAGTGGCGGATATCTGAAGTGGGGCCACTTGAAATCAGGCTACCACTTGAAAATTTAAAATCACGATAACTTCCGTAACAATACTCCAAATCGAACCAAATTTGGACAGCGTCTTAACTTGTGTTATGGATATCTTGGATGAGTTTCTTAACCAAGTTGCTCCACCATTTTGTTTTCAAGTGGAGATCACTTGAAATTTTCAAATTCAAATTGTAAAAAGCGTATTCCGAATTTGTTTGAATTTTGATGTATACATAGATTATATAAGTGTCTCAATGAAGTTTATTAATGAACTATGGATTTTCTCACAAAAAGTCGCCAAGTGGTAAAGTCGCCAAATTTGGCGCCAAATCCATTACCTGTCATATTGGAGCTTTTTAATGCGTTTTTAAGGGAAAATTAGGCTATTTTAACGTTGAAACAAAATAGAAATGCAGAAAATTAACATTTAATCAACTTACTAAGCCTCTTTGAAAGAATTTCTACAAAAAAAAACAAGACCTTCCGGCTTATTCGGAAGGGTAGGTTGATTTCTTTTTCCTTATCAAGTAGCCGTCATTTTATTTGAAAATGGCGGCTACAAATTATTAATGCATTTGGTAAAAATATTGATGTAGATTATGCACATATGGATTTTTAAGCAAATCGGTTCATAAATACCTTTTTATGTGAATTTAAAATTTTCAAGTGACCGGCGCTTGGAAGCAAAATGGTGAGATAAGTTGACAAATATATGAAATGTATTTGTGAGATAAGTCTACTGTACACATATAGTTCGAATTAATTCAAAATCTCAAAAGTCATCGTGTTGAAAAATTAAGTGGCTGGCACTTCGATCAAAATGGCAGAGAAAGTTCCTCATCTAAAATATCGTTTCAAATTTGAAAATAATTTTTTTTGTAGAAATTCTTTCAATTAGTAAGTTGATAAAATGTTAGTTTTCTGCATTTCTAGCTTGTTTTAGCACTAAAATAGCCTAATTTTTCCTTAAAAACGCATTAAAAAGAACCAGCAACGCAAGTAATGGATTTGGCGCCAAATTTGGCGGCTTTTCCCCTATGGCGACTTTTGGCGAGAAAATACTTATAATCGATATACCGAAGATGGACGCAATAACTTGATTGGTTCACGAGTTACGTGAATTTTCTAGATTTTTGTTTTTTGAAAGATAAATCCATTTTTCAACTTTGATTTTAATTGATTAATTATTTCTAAAGTTACCGTGATAACAAATTTTCCAGTGGCCGCCAGTTGGAAACAATACAGCGGAACAAGTTGCCCAGCAAACATATCCAAGGTATTTCAAGCATAGGTTCACTGTCCAACTGTGGTTTAAATCAGTGCCGTGTTTCAAAAGTTAATTTTATGACAAATTTTCAAGTGTCAGTCTAAGTGGTTGCAACTTCGAAACAAAATGGCAAAACATCTTGCGCAGTGAAATCATCCAGTATACTTGTATAAGTACCTTGTCCAGTTTTAGCAGGGCCGGCGCCAGACATTTTGCCGCCTGAGGCGAACATTATTTTGCCGCCCCTATGATACGCCACTATTTGTCTCATCATCAATTACTGAAACGTTTATAAGAATAAAATTAACTTCCTAACTATTACTTATCATTACGATGAAAACAAAATCTCACTGATTTAATATTTGATTTAAGAAAATTATTTATTATATCGTCCTTATGAACGTTTAAAAAAAATCTTATTTAGGCTTTGTGAAGAGGCTAATCATAAAAAAGTCTTTACTAAACCAAAATATAATATTGTTAAGTACTCGGGGTGATTGTCTCTGAAGGAATGACAAGTCTTGTTGAGGCTTGAAAGTTACGTAATGTTCGGAAAGATTGCCGATCTATTAAACAAGTATCATCTTCCGCTTCACCAGAAAGCACAGCTTAAATAACAGCTGACAATATAAAGATCACAGCTTAAACTGCACCATAGCTTTAACACACAGCAGTAAGCTACAATTCAATGACAGAGACATAATCAAGCAGAATTTTCTATTCCGCAATGTCTTTGCAAGAAAGTGACACACAATTATCAGGATGGAATCCCTTTTATAGCTTTCTATAAAACCAGAATTTTTTAATAACTTCCGAAACAGTTCAGTTAGAGCTTAGATAACTGACGTATCGTTAATAAGGATTTTCTCGACAAGGTGAGATAAAATCACCAAATTTGTTCCTAAGGTTTATCTCGCCCGGTGAAGCTTTTTAACAGTTTTTAACCCTTTCGCTACCAGAGCCTCAGGAGAAAAACTGCTACCACAGCCCAGACGTCTTATTATTTGAATATGATACCAATTGTCACTTATTTTTGTAGGATATATCTATAACGTTCTAACTAAGTGAAATTAACAATTTTGCAAACTGACACACATAAGTGACACTGGGCTATAGATAGATAATTCCGTTGGTTGCCCCGTCGTCACATATATGTGACACATTATCACAAACTGATAATGAACACCCATCACATATTTGTGACGCCAGGCTCAGGTAAAAATATCGGATCGTCACATATATGTGACGCTGGTAGCGAAAGGGTTAAAGGCTATTTTAACCCTAAAACAAGTTAGAAATACAGAAAATTAACATTCTATAACCTGCTACCTCACTGAATGAAATTACATAAAAATAACTACTATTATCTTCAAATTCGTAACAATATTAAACTATTAAAAATAATTCTAGCTTCGAATCAGTATTAAATAAAGTACTAATACAGAATTATTAACATTTCTAAAATATTCTTTAGCATTGTTCGAACCCTTTTCCTTTCCACAACACTTAGTAGAGTAATCTTCTGCAATATGTAACCAAGTTTAAATAAAAAGAAACTTACTCTTCAGGAAAAGTGGTATGGAATAAGGCAGATTACTATCAATGCTCCGAATAAATTAGATATTTTGGCAATTATGATTCTGTTAATATCAATAATGTTAAAGTTTATAAGTCATACGGGCATGAAATCATTTGTAGTGTAATATGTAAGAGTAAATAAAGTATAAAGAAAAAAGCAAACCTGATCTGATTTCCTTTAACAGATTGTTTATTATAATATCTAACTAAAAATCATTTTAAAAAATCCACATTTTAAGGAAAAAAAGGGAAAGATAGAAAGACGTAGAAGACAATAATATATTAAAACGAACTACGTAAAAGATATTTCGTAAAATTAAATAGAGAAATTATTATATGAAAAGAAAATATGTGTGTTTATTTAAAACTGTACACTTGAAAATTTAATTTCACATATATTTACAAATAATATTTACAGGCCTACATCACTATGAAGTATGAAAATTAAAAACGTACACTCATTGGAATTTCCAAAAGATCTAATTCCGCTATTATTGATTGAATATTTTCCGTTTAATAATAAAATTAAAGATTATAAAATTACACATCTATTTGAAAATACTCCGGTGTGGCACTCATACGATTTTCTTTTAACCTGCCTTTCAATGCTTTAAAGACAGATTGTAGATAGGTTAAGATAACAAGTACTGAATATATAATTACATAAAAAATAATTCAAACTAGGTTTAGGAACAGGAACAGTTTTATATAACAAATAATTTTGTATATGAGAGGCGGAGGCCCTACAGCCCCCTCCACCACCCGTCTTCGTACAATACATTTATATAGAATTGAAGGCTATTATTAAATTTTAAAGTTCATTTCACGATGTTCAAACAATTTTCACTTGCATCACTACTTGAAACTCATAAAGTTTGATCAAACACTTTAAGTAAGAAACTCATATGAACTTCAAAATAAAATATTTTGTTTACCTGCAATCCTGTTTTTAATCAATGTTAATAACAGCTCTACACAAAGATCAACCGTAAAAAATTAACTTTAGAATTAAGGGAACCTCAATGCGCGTATAATTATACAAAAAACAAGCTCAGAAAAATTTAACTTAAAAAATACTTTAATTACTGTACAGGTATGAGAAGTTAATTTTCATTCCTGATCAGTTTTTCTAGATATGCTAAAGATAGTAAAGTACATTTACCAATTGCATTAATTAAACGAAAACTAAAAATCATAAAGTATGCATAGATTTTTAACATTTTCCAGCTGTGAATATTCGTTTCATTGTTTAATTTTCAATATACTTTATCTACGAGATCACATAATGGACAAAAAGTTTGACATTCAGATTAATTCAATTCATAATCACACTTGAAAGTTGTTGGAAACTGTTAAAAAGCACAAACATAAATGAAGTTTCCAATTGTAGCCTTTAATGTATCTGAAAAATTAATAAAGTTCTGTAGATCTTGACACTAAACATACTACATTCTATGAAATATTTTTTAACGTATGGATAATAACGGGCTAATTTCCCTAATGATTGCGCAATGCAAAGTTATTTAAATACATTTTTCTAAAATGCCTCTCATAGACAATGACATTGTTTTGCGTGTCCCTTTACACAAACCAGTTGTGCTATTTATATAACATATTAACCCGTTAGTAGTCGCTATAAACAACGCCACATTACAGATTGCGCACTTTTTGTTTAACTCGCACCAATAATTTTAAGAAGTGATGTGATCGACGTTCCTTCGATTTTATTCGCGTTTTATATGTATATCAAATGCTACTTCTAAAAATTTTTGGTGGCTAATGAATAAAAAATTCTGACAACACTGAAGGATGGGCGGCAAATCGACCAACTAGCGACTACTAACGGGTTAAATAAGAAACATTCCAAATTGAACTTGAAAAAAAACATATTATTTTGAAGAAATTCTGAAAACATTTATGGGCGCTGGAGCAGGACAGAAAGATAGGCAAATTGACAGACAAACGGACAAAAAGACTGACAAATTGAGTAACTCAAATCGAAATCACTCTTAAGCATTCTTAGAAACTTTTAGAAATTCTTAACACTTTCGTGTCCTCTGACGTAGATTCACGTCATTTGGAAATCTGTAACCCCGCCAATGGGCGTTTCTTTTGCAATTTTTGTGTTACTGTATTTCTTAGGAATATCTCCAATATTCAAATTTGTAAAATCAATATACTATGGATAAAACACTTTGATTAGAAAGAGTATAATTATATTATATCTACATTTGTAACATAAATATGGATACAGAAAACTTTGTTCTGAAATAATGTAACTGAAAAGAATAACGCGCACAGACGGAACTTTCTATCACAGAGACAAAACATGCGGTCCTGAAAGTGTTAATAAAAACGAAAATACTATTGCAGAAATTTCCATATATAGTCCTTAACGAATGTAAACATTTTTGTGTGGTCCTGTAAATCATAGTGCTAGTCAAATTATATATATACACACACATACATACAGTATAGCATATGGCATATATACGTACAGTACAGTATTTGTGCATAGTGCATATGGATATTAAATGTCAATTTCGTTATGATCTGTGTAAAATAAACATATTAAAATATGGTTTATTGAAATACTTGTGACAGAACGCAACGATTTGAAATTTTTTGTTTTGGCCATGAATACAAACCAGCGATGTTATTTACTCCATTTTCAAAAAGAAACATCACATAATGAACTTGAATAATATATATCAATTTCAAAGAATTCCATAAATGTTTTAAGGAATTAGAAGACCAGGCAGACAGACAGACTGATAAAAAGGTAGACAGATTGCTAACTTAAATCCTAATCACATTTTAACATTAAACGAAAATGTTAAAAACGATAAATATAATCGAAAAGTCAAATCTAGTAACTTCCGGTTATAGCCCTTAGTATATGTGAATATCCTTGCGTGGTCCCGTAAATGTTAATCCTAATCATACAGTATTCTATATATATATATATATATATATATATATATATATATATATTGTGTGTGTGTGTGTGTGCATATGAATAACTAATGCCAATTTCATTATGATTTGTGCAAGATAAGAGGTAATGTGGTTTATAGAAATATCTCTCACAAGACACAATGCTTTGGAATTCTTTCAGGTGATCCTGCACACAAACCGTTGAAGGTATTTACACCATTTTCAGTAGAGAACTTGAACAACATATCAGTTTCAAAAAATTTCACATTTATGGGTGCTAGAGTGCGGACATACAGACAAATCGAAGTCATTAATACTTTTCAACTTCGTTGGAAAGTGTTAAAAAGAATATCTCAGCTAAACTATTGGTAGCCCTGTAAATCTCCAACAAATTATGTACACATCACGTTCTATATTTAAATATACTCCTATATTAATAACACACAGCACGATCTAAAATCTAGTTCCATGAATTTAAAAGCACAGTCTTATTACATTCTGGTTCTTTTGGGTAGCGCTGGTAAATGAATGGCGAATGATTTTCATAACATATTCAGCACAAAATATGCTTTTATGCATAGAGAAAATGTATGTTCGTTTTATTTTGTTTAATTCCGACTGTAGTTGTTAAAGTGTACGTACCAAAAGTTTCATCCATGGACGTAAAATATTTAAAATTGCTTGGATATCCTTATACTTGAACTATTTTAACGAAATAAACCGTCTCAAATAGAAGATGAGATCAAGCAAATATCAAGCTTTATATGATATAGATTCAGAATACCAAGCCTGGACTTTCTGCTACTATTTGTTTTTAAGATATGCTGAAATAAGATACACACACGCAGAGACTAACCGCTAAAAACCTGATATTTGGAATCAGGAGATGTCAACACGTTTAAATAAAACAAAAACTTAATAAAAGATTGTAAAAAGTATATAAAAAATCCATTGTTTATTATTAATTATTATAGCGTATTACAAAGCAGATAAAAAATAAAATTTGAGCCGAAACATTCAAAAAAATTTTAACTCTTCAATATTCACTATATGTTTTCTTTTGAAAATTGAGAAAATCATTTGAAAAATTAAAATAATTTGAGAAAAAAAAAAAAAAAAAACTTAGCATTTTATAAACATCTATATGTTAACGTGGCTAAATGCAACAACTAATTTATTTAATAAATAAATAACATTGTAAGTAAATACACTAAATTTCAAAAATTATCGACAATTGTTTCAGGTTTAAATAGTAGCACAGTTCAAGTAAAAAAAAAAAAAAAACTATGCACGAGTGCATCATCAATGCATCAAGGATTATTTTCCCTTCTGAGTTAATATGGAGAAGAGTTACGTTTGAAAACACGGTTTTTGCTCCACTCACTCCAGGGAGGAAATGTGTGTAATTTCCAAAAATCCTTTCATAGTGTGTGATCGTACGCATAACCAATTCACACCCAGTATCCCCATCTTTAGAAAATTTACACTTGAAAGTATGTTTTTTTTTTTTTTTTTTTTTTTTTTTTTGTTGTTGTTGTTGTTGTTAAGTAGAAATTCTGCAAAATTTCGTCGCAGGTTTGTTAGAAGCATATAAACAATGCACACACCAAAATTTCTGCCCACAGCTCCCATAAATTAATTAATGCAAAATGGAGGTTATTGAATGTGTTCCCTTGTACCTCTCAAAAATTGAAAACCCTTTAGAGAAAATCCAAAGTGGGTTTTTGGCTATATTTTCCAGAAGATACACAGTTATTTCCAACCTCTTCGAGCCCATTTGGTAGAGTTCTACTCGAAAAATATGGTACTGAAAAATTCCTTCCACGTCCATAAACAAACCATAAAAATCAAAAATTCGATTTCTTTTAGGTGAATCTAGTTTTGTTATGTGCAAATTCTTCACCGTGAAGTAATTTAGATTCGTGTTGTTCTTGCAATCCTGTTTCTGTCATCAATTCTCAAAGAGAGGGAGGGGGCAATTTTGCAAAAATCCACCTTGGCTGGATTCAGACCCCCACAAGTAATCTTCACATCAAAATTCATTACCTAATCTCCCACTGAATTACCACAGCCGTTTTCAGTCAGTAAGTGAATGTACTCTTTTACATAGAGAGGTGAATGGTTATATAAAATAACGTTTGCCACCTCCCCTTCTTTGACAAAATTCATGAAATTCTTTTTTACGTATTAGTGTATTAAGTTCCAAAGGAAAAAAATTACGGATATTTTTTTTTTCTTTTCTTTCAGATAAGAAGAGTTAAGTCATCCCCCCCCCCCTTACAACTCACTCACAACGAATTACTTCATATACATAGATAAGAAAACTGAAGTCCAGTTTCTTTCTCTCTTTTTTTTTTTTTTTTAGACTTTGACACATATAGTGAATTCTAACTATAAAATACAAAAGCAAAATGCCGCCCTTCTATGCGTGCGCCTGAGGCGGCTGCCTCAGTTGCCTCACCCCTGGCGCCGGCCCTGAGTTTTAGTTCAAATTAAATCAGTATTTCAAAAATTAGCGTCATAAGAAATTTTCAGGTGGCACCACTTGGAAAAAAAAGCGGAGTGAGATGCCCAGTGAACTTATCTGAGATATTTCAAGGATAAATCAACTACCCAAATTTGATGCGAATCGATTCTGTATTACTAAAGTTACTGTATTGACAAATTTTCAAGTGGCAGCCACTTGGACATAAAATTGCGGATCAGGTCACCAAGTGAACTTATCCTAGATATTTGAACCATAAGTTCACTATCCAACTTTTATTTGAATCCGTTTAGTATTTTAAAAGTTATCGTGATGGCATATTTTCAAGTGGCAGTGTGATTTCAAGTGGCTGGAACTTAGAAACAAGATGTCGGGACAAGTTGCCCAGTGAAAGCATTCAAGATAATTATATGATAATATCACTGTCCAAATTTGGTTCGATTTGGAGTATTATTTCAGAAGTTATCGTGATTTTAAATTTTCAAGTGGGAGCCTGATTTCAAGTGGTCCCGCTTAACTTATCTGCCACTTTATTAAAAATGGCGGATATAGTTTACTAATAAACTTCATTGAGATCCTTATGTGGTCTGTATTTACATCAAAATTCAAACAATTTCGGAATACGCTTTTTACAATTTAAATTTGAAATTTTCAAGTGGTCTCCACTTGAAAACAAAATGGCGGAGCAACTTGGTTAACAGACTCATCTAAGATTTTTTATAAGATAAGTTAAGACACTGTTCAAATTTGGTTCCATTTGGAGTATTATTTCGGAAGTTATCATTGTTTTAAATTTTCAAGTGGTATCCTGATTTCAAGTGGTCCCGCTTAAGTTAAGATATCCGCCACTTTATTAAAAATGGTGAATAAAGTTCATTAATAAAGTTATTTGGGACACTTGTATAATCTATGTATGCATCAAAATTAAAAAAATTCGGAATATGCTTTTTACAATTTGAATTTGAAATTTTCAAGTGGTTTCCACTTGAAAACAAAATGGCAGAGCAACTTGGTTAACAAATTCATCTGAGTTATTTATAAGATAACTTAAGATACCATCCAAATTTGGTTCGATTTGGAGTATTATTTCAGAAGTTATTCTGATTTTAAATTTTTAAGTGGTAGAGTGATTTCAAGTGGCCCCGCTTAACTTAAGATATCTACCACTTTATTAAAAATGACGGATAAATTTCATTAATAAGCTTCATTGAGACCCTTATGTGGTCTATATTTACATCAAATTTCAAACAAATTCGGAATACGCATTTTACAATTTGAATTTGAAATTTTCAAGTGGTCTCCACTTGAAAACAAAATGGCGGAGCAACTTGGTTAATAAACTCATCTAAGATATTATAAGATAAGTTAAGACACTGTCTAAATTTGGATCGATTTGGAGTATTATTTCGGAAGTTATAGTGATTTTAAATTTTCAAGTGGTAGCCTGATTTCAAGTGGTCCCACTTAACTTAAAATATCTGCCACTTTATTAAAAATGGCGGATAAACTTCATTAATAAACTTCATTGAGACCCTTATGTGGTCTCTATTTACAACAAAATTCAAGCAAATCTTGCTTTAAATATGCTTTTTACAATGTCGGTTTGAAATTTTCAAGTGGTTGCCACTTGAAAACAAAAAGTCGGAGCAACTTGGTTAACGAACTCACT
Organism: Salticus scenicus; assembly: GCA_963930645.1. NCBI lineage: Eukaryota > Metazoa > Arthropoda > Arachnida > Araneae > Salticidae > Salticus > Salticus scenicus. Next base: position 3,898,527 of record OZ005649.1, on the reverse strand, counting down.
CAAGATATTTATAAGATCAGTTCACTGTCCAAATTTAGTTCCATTTCGAGTATTATTTCGGGAGTTATCGTGATGACAATATTTTCATTATAGATAGATAGACAGATATGTATAATCTATATATATAAAAAAAAGAGCAGAGTCTGTGTGTGTGTCCGCTATAGAATCCTAGGCCGTTTCACCGAGCGGGACCAAATTTGGCACGGTTAATGTTTACGACCCGAGAAAGACAACGCCGCAAGCGATTTTACAAAATTCGCCCCCCAAGGGGGGGAGGGGGGGCAAAACGTAATTTCACAAAATCCTTCATATCTCAAACAAAAAAACAGATATCCGTAAAATTTTTGCTTTTAAATATAGCTAATACAAATGTCTAAAAATCGGTTTCTGGAATTTTTGAAATTCGGTCCCCAAGGGGGGCGGGGGGGGGGCAAAACGTGATTTCACATGCGTAAGGGGGGGCTATGGGGCAAAAACAAATAGAAATACAGTTAGGCCGTTCAAAATTGGTACAGATAGGTTTAAGAGGCCTGTAAGTCGAATGGGGATATTTTCGATTGTGTAAATTTATTAGGAGGGGCGAGAAGGGGGGGAGGGGAGGGGGGGGGGCAAAAAAATAAAAATAGTGTCAGATCGTTCAAAATTGGTACATAGAGGTTTCCGATACTTACAACTCGATTGCGGATATTTTTGAATTTGTAAAATTATTAGGAGGGGCGGGTAGGGGGGGTGGGTCAGTAAGGGGGGGTATGGGGCAAAAACAAATAGAAATACAGTTAGGCCGTTCAAAATTGGTAAAGATAGGTTTAAGAGGCCTGCAAGTCGAATGGGGATATTTTCGATTGTGTAAAGTTATTAGGAGGGGCGAGAAGGGGGGAGGGGAGGGGGGGGGCAAAAAAATAAAAATAGTGTCAGATCGTTCAAAATTGGTACATAGAGGTTTTCGATACTTACAAATCGATTGCGGATATTTTTGAATTTGTAAAATTATTAAGAGGGGCGGGTAAGGGGGTGGGGCAGTAAGGGGGGGTATGGGGCAAAAACAAATAGAAATACAGTTAGGCCGTTCAAAATTGGTACAGATAGGTTTAAGAGGCCTGCAAGTCAAATGGGGATATTTTCGATTGTGTAAAGTTATTAGGAGGGGCGAGAAGGGGGAGGGGAGGGGGGGGGCAAAAAAATAAAAATAGTGTCAGATCGTTGAAAATTGGTACATAGAGGTTTCTGATACTTACAAATCGATTGCGGATGATTTTGAATTTGTAAAATTATTAGGAGGGGCGGGTAGTAGGGTGGGGCAGTAAGGGGGGGCTATGGGGCAAAAACAAATAGAAATACAGTTAGGCCGTTCAAAATTGGTACAGATAGGTTTAAGAGGCCTGCAAGTCGAATGGGGATATTTTCGATTGTGTAAAGTTATTAGGAGGGGCGAGAAGGGGGAGGGGTGGGGGTGGGAGCAAAAAAATAAAAATAGTGTCAGATCGTTCAAAATTGGTACATAGAGGTTTTCGATACTTACAAATCGATTGCGGGTATTTTTTAATTTGTAAAATTATTAGGAGGGACGGGTAGGGAGGGTGAGGGGGTAAAGGGGGGGGGCGATGGGGCAAAAACAAATAGAAATACAGTTAGGCCGTTTGAAATTGGTACAGATAGGTTTAAGAGGCCTGCAAGTCGAATGGGGATATTTTCGATTGTGTAAAGTTATTAGGAGGGGCGAGAAGTGGGGAGGGGAGGGGGGGCAAAAAAATAAAAAATAGTGTCAGATCGTTCAAAATTGGTACATAGAGGTTTTCGATACTTACAAATCGATTGCGGATGATTTTGAATTTGAAAAATTATTAAGAGGGGCGGGTAGGGGGTGGGGCGGTAAGGGTGGGCTATGGAGCAAAAACAAATAGAAATACAGTTAGGCCGTTCAAAATTGGTACAGATAGGTTGAAGAGGCCTGCATGTCGAATGGGGATATTTTCGAAAGTGTGAAGTTATTAGGAGGGGCGAGAAGGGGGGAGGGGAGAGGGGGGGAGGCAAAAAAATAAAAATACAGTTAGATCGTTCAAAATTGGTATATAGAGGGTTTCGATACTTACAAATTGATTGCGGATATTTTCGAATTTGTAAAATTATTAGGAGGGGCGGTAAGGGGGGGCGGAGCTATGGGCAAAAACAAATAGAAATACAGTTAGGCCATTCAAAATTGGTACAGATAGGTTTTAGAGGCCTGCAAATCGAATGGGGATATTTTTGAAAGTGTAAAGTTATTAGAAGGGCCGGGGAGGGGGGGACAGAGGGTAAAAAAAAATAGAGTTAGATCATTCAAAATTGGTACATCGAGGTTTTCGATACCTACAAATCGATTGTGGATATTTTTGAATTTTTAAAATTATTGGGAGGGGCGGGAAGGGGGGGAGGGAGCGGAAGGGTAAAAAAATAAAAATAGAGATAGATCGTTCAAAACTGGTATGTAGAGGTTTTTGATACTTACAAATCGATTGCGGATATATTCGAATTTGTAAAATTATTAGGGCGCTCATATATATGCATTCGCGCGTGTGCATCGCGCACGGGTCTACACTGCCGAAGGCAGTGGGGACCCGGTGCGACATTTTTCCCGATCAGAGTTTTTTTTTTTCTTTTTTTTTTTTTTTTTTTTTTTTCACATGATAAAAATTAACGCAATTTTGAGAATTCATTAATTATAATGATTCATTTAAAAGTGGTGACCAGCGAAGCGGGCGTAGCCTGCTAGTATACTATATAGATAAACGAAGTGATTGCAATAGGTCGATTTCTAAAGAAATCAACCTAAAAATTGAATTATTTTCAAATTTGCTACAATGTCTTAGATTAATTAGTTCACTGAGCAACTTTCTCTGCTATTTTAATCCAAGTGGCAGCCACTTAATTTTTCAACACAATGACTTTTGAGATTCTGAATTAATTCCAACTATATTTGTACAGTAGTGTTTTTTCACAAATGCATTTGATATATTTGTCAACTTGGCCCACCATCTTGTTTCCAAGCGCCGGCCACTTGAAAATTTTAAACTCACATAAAAAGGTGTTTATGAACCGATTTGCTTAAAACTCCATATGTAGATAGCCTACATCAATATTTCTACTAATTCGTTAATAATTTGTAGCCGCAATTTTGAAACAAAATGACGGCTACTTGATAAGGAAAAAGAAATCAACCTACCCTTCCGAATAAGCCGGAAGGACTTGTTTATTTTTGAATTCAGACAAACGACTAACGTATCACTTTCATTCAAATTCACACTGAGTGCACTGTAACAAAAACACGAACGACATCTTTAGGTAAAGATTCGTATTACTGCATTGCTAAATGTCAGTAGCTTCTATCAAGATGTCAAGAGATGTCGCTACTAATAGTTTTATAGCTATAGGAACGATTAAAGTCGGTGTTCCACATATGGAACTGGGTGCCTTGTAGGGTTAAAAAAATTGTTTCTAAAACAATTTTGAATTTAATAAATTTTATCAGGAAAAAAAAATTACTGTTTAATATATTTAAGAGTAAGTTAGGCTTATATTAAATACTTGAAATATATTTTAAGCATAATCAGTCGATCACTTTTTTGAGTACCACTTTTATTTTAATAGAATACTTTAGTAATCATTTGCAGTAGTTGTCTTTGATTGAATAATGCGATGATTGCTTTATAAAAATAATAGTATTCAAAAAAGTGACTGTACAAGCATGTGTTTATTATTATCGTTATTATTACTATTATGTTGCATTTTAATAGCACCTAAACATGCACATACTTTTTAATGAAGCTTTAATGTAATATTTATGCAATATGTCAAACGAACCAAAATTTATTCCTCTGCTGTGAAGGTGATGACTTGGCCGTCGTAAAGAGAATTTTTTTCGTTGATGATGTTGGCTGAAAAGTAAAAACACTATTAAAACTGAATTTCCATTTAAAGTCCAGGCTCGGAATTAAGACATATTTTGTTCTAATGTCAGTTTATTGAAAATCTTCCAATGCACGTGACCATAGGCAATTAAAAGAAAATAATAAGTTTTTTAACGAAAACATTCTGGAGTGGGGAAACAGTACCGAGGATCAAGCCGGGCCTCAGGCCCGAATCGCTCTTGAGATTTTACATCTTACATGGTCAGGAAACAGTAAGAAAGTGAGTTCCTAAACTGAAGCAAAAAAAATATGACAATGCATTTGGCGTTGAATTATACACGCCAAGTTCAAAATTTAAGATAGAGAATGGTTGCATTACGTTAGGAATATTCATATGTATATTTTTAAAAAGTGACGAGTAATTTATTGACCGTTGTTAGTGAATGTTGGCATGATTTCGCCAAGATTTAGACCCTGGGAAAATAACTAGCTAAGCAAATATTCTATCTAACTGTTGATGTAAATTAGGCGACAAGAGGATGCATGAGTTACATTTCGATGTGCGATTAAAAGAGACCGAATTAATTATTTTCTAGTTTCACAAAACAAACGGATAGAAATAAGTCAAAACATTATCATTTACAGCGCGAAAAGAATTTCCAGTACGTTAAGTTATTAATAGAATACTGAGAATTGATAAAAAAAAAATGTTTCAGTTACATTGACAAAGATATGAAAGGGAAGATATAAAAATTAGAAAACGTATATTGTAAAATTTATTATTTATAGGTTAAAAATAGTTATATCGTTTTATTTTAAGTAGTTGTTTAAAATTAAAGAATTTAATTTATAATTTTATTTATTTAGAGAATTTACGTATCCTTCAAAAATAAAAATAAATTTTATAATATGTGATAATCTACATCACATCTGCTATATGGGTGCCAATTTTTTTTTTAGATACGATATATTAGAAAGTAAATATGCGATAATTGTTATTCATTCAATCAATAATTTTAAGATGCAAATTAAATTTGGCGTATCTTAGGAGATTACCGAATTTGTTTTTGCATTAGGATTTGCCCTTGCTTGTTACGAGTTAAGGAAAAAAAAAAAAAAAAGCTTTCGAAAAATGTGTCTGTCAATTATTTATTTTTTATTTTTTAATGATAATTTTGATTATCAAATAGCAGTCTCTCGAAAAGAATTATTTAAGAAAGATTAATAATTTGTTGATTTATTTTAAGTTTTTACTTTTTTTTTCGTCCTTTTTTCTCCAAATGCACATGAATTCTGGAATATACTTGAACAGGTTGCTCGCACACTTTTAAGGTATCATTAACTTGACCAAATGGATATAAGGTTTCACGGTACAAGATAGAGCTGGATGAGTAAACATAGGATGCACTGATAAATAGATAATCGTTCGTTGACGCTCACTTGCGATGCTAAGAATGGATATGTGCTCAATGCTCTGCAAACGCCATTAGAAGAAAGAAAGAAATGGGGGGGGGGGAAGCTTTTTGGTAGTTTTTATTTATTTAGTAGAGTACTCAAAATTTATACATCATATCTTTTCAAATATTGCATATAAAGAAATGATATATAATATAGAGCAAGAAAATGTTGAAATTTTTTTTTTTGAAAAATTATTGTGAATTCTTATATAAAAGGCATACAATGTCAGTACATTTTTTCGTCCTTTTTCCTGCAAATGCACATGAATTCTGGAATATACTTGAACACGTTGCTCGTACACTTTTAAGGTATCATTAACTTGACCAAATGGATATAAGGTTCCACGGTACAAGATAGAGCTGTGCTCATGAAATGTGCTCAATGTTCTCCAAACGCCATTAAAAGAAAGAAAGAAAGAAATGAAAAAAATAAAGCTTTTTGGTAGTTTTTATTTATTTAGTAAGGTACTCAAAATTTATACATATCTCTTCAAACATTGCATATAAAGAAATGATATATAATATGAAGAGCAGGAAAATGTTGAAAATTTTTTTTTGAAAAATTATTGTGAATTCTTATATAAAAGGCATACAATGTCAGTACGTTTTCAGGAGCTATATATGTATCTTTTGAACATATTACGTAATTCAAGATTTTCTTAAACACATTCTAACAAAACTAAATCATTAAAATTATGCATTTTTTAAGCCGATATGGTTAATTAAACTATATATAGTATTAAAAGAATACATAAACAAACCCAAGTGAATGCTTCATTAAAATATTAACATTATTAAAAAAAAAAAAAAAAGAAGAAGAAGAAGAAAGAAGAAAGAAAAAGAAGAGGAAGAGGAAGAAGAAGAAAAATAAAATAAAAAAGTAAAACCTAAGTAATATTTTAAGAAATTCGCTTATTAAAAGATAGCTGACAAGTTCTACCTTATATTTGTCTAACTACATTCATTTCCAGAAGTTTCCTTTTCCAGAAACTAAAATTCTTACAATTAGAAAAAAAAAAAAAAAAAAAAAAACTTTTTAAAAATATTATTCTAATTTAGAAAATTTGGAGTGGAAGGATGATTTTTATACCAACTATGTGAAAAATACCAGAGCCGGGAATCGAACCCGGGCCTTCCGCTTGACGCGCGGATGCTCTACCACTGAGCTACCCTGGGTGATAACCAGCTAGGCATTTCTCAGCTGGTTATCACCCAGGGTAGCTCAGTGGTAGAGCATCCGCGCGTCAAGCGGAAGGCCCGGGTTCGATTCCCGGCTCTGGTATTTTTCACATAGTTGGTATAAAAATCATCCTTCCACTCCAAATTTTCTAAATTAACTAAGGTTGATAAATAAAGACTTTCTAAATTAAAATATTATTCTAAATTTGAAATCTTCTAATTAAATTTTAGGTTTTTTTTTTATTTTTTTTTTTTTTGCGTAAAATATCAAATTAACTTTGAAACATGTTTTTACATGTTTGAATTATTTCATATATACATTATTATTTCTATTAACTGAATTTCTCTTTCAGTGATATATAGAAAAACATGCATGTTCTTTCAATTTTTAATAACATGTCATCTTTTTATTACATTGTTTTCTCTAAATCCCAAATATGCACTGGTAAAAGAAAAAAGAAAAAAATGATTTCGTCAAGAACACAATAAAAATGACGAGTCAGATCGCTCGTCACTCACTAACAACTCTTCAAACGAGTGACACGCGTCTCAAGTGATACGTTTAAACGAGTTCTGTGACCTCTTTAGTACTTTTCCATCAAGCTAAATTGTTACGAAAACAGAGAGTAAAGGATATTCAAAGGAAATGAGTCAATTGAGTACCAGTGGTTATAAGATATCGACCCAAAAGTGCAATTGAACTTCCCTGACCTTGCGAAAAAAGAATGTGACAACAAGCGACCTTGGAGATAATAACAAAAACAAGGCGATTTATCATGATTAATTTGATTAACATTGTATGACAGCTAAAATTTGTATAAATGGGTGTGGTCTTAAGAGATTTTCTCATTTTACAGTGAGTTCCATAACAAACAACGAAAGTAAAAAATAAACAAATACAACTTAGAAACAAAATACCGGTTTTCATTATTCATAAGGTTCTGAATTTTGATAAACAGTGACATTTGACATTTTTTATGTTAATTATTTGTGATTTTATTTTTCACTTTACTTTATTGTTTTTTTTTTTTTTTTTTTTAACAACTCTCCTTTTGTTATGTTTTATGTTTTAAGTATTATTTGTTCTAAACAAAATTGTAATAAAGTTTTGCAGTATATTTATAGACGAGTATAGAAATGTAATGAGCTTCCATGGATCGAAATTTAAATACATAAAGACTGGCTTTTGTACACAGTTCTATATTAAATTGTTAGTTATATAAAAGGAACATTCTCTAATAAATGAAATATAAAGAGATACGTTAACTTGGCCCCCCCACCTTCGAGTTTTTAAATTTCAAATACATCAGGAATTAGCTCTCAATTAACTCTAATTTGCTCTCTAATATTAGAATTTGCTCTGGGTATGGAATCGAGATATAACAAGTTTAAAGGTGGGGGGGGCCAAGTTAACGCTAGCCCCCCCACATTCGAAATTTTAAATTTCAAGAACGTCAGGAATTAGCTCTCAATTAGCTCTAATTTGCTCTCTAATATTAGAATTTGCTCCGGCTTTGTTAACGAGATATTTCAATTTAAAAGAAAGGGGGGAAGGAAAGAGGGGAAAGCAAAATTGCAGATATCGAAATTTCAAATACGTCAAATTTTAGCTCTCAATTAGCTCTAATTTGCTCTCTAATATTAGAATTCTATCTGAGTAAGTTATCTAGATATATCAGTTTGTTTGTGGGGTGGGGGGGCTAAGTTAACGCTGGTACACCCGACTCCCTATTACAAATAAAAAAATTTCGGTAGTGCCAATATTTAGCTCTCAATTAGCTCTAATTTGCTCTCTAATATCAGAATTTGCTCCGGCTTCGTTAACGAGATATTTCAATTTAAAGGAAAGGGGGGAAGGAAGGGGGGAAAGCAAAATTACAGATATCGGAATTTCAAATATGCCAAATTTTAGCTCTCAATTAGCTCTAATTTGCTCTCTAATATTAGAATTCGCTCTGGGTTAGGTATCGAGATATATCATATTTTTGGTTTTGTGGGGGGGCTAAGTTAACGCTAGTACACCCGACACCCTATCACATATAAAAAAAATTTCGGTAGTGCCAATATTTAGCTCTCAATTAGCTCTAATTTGCTCTCTAATATCAGAATTTGCTCCGGCTTCGTTAGCGAGATATTTCAATTTAAAGGAAAGGGGGGAAGGAAGGGGGGAAAGCAAAATTACAGATATCGAAATTTCAAATATGCCAAATTTTAGCTCTCAATTAGCTCTAATTTGCTCTCTAATATTAGAATTCGCTCTGGGTTAGGTATCGAGATATATCATATTTTTGGTTTGGTGGGGGGGCTAAGTTAACGCTAGTACACCCGACTCCCTATCACAACTAAAAAATTTTTGGTAGTGCCAATATTTAGCTCTCAATTAGCTCTAATTTGCTCTCTAATATCAGAATTTGCTCGGGCTTCGTTAACGAGATATTTCAATTTAGAGGAAGGGGGGAAAGCAAAATTGCAGATATCGGAATTTCAAATATGCCAAATTTTAGCTCTCAATTAGCTCTAATTTGCTCTCTAATATTAGAATTCGCTCTGGGTTAGGTATCGAGATATATCATATTTTTGGTTTGAGGGGGGGCTAAGTTAACGCTAGTACACCCGACTCCCTATCACATATAAAAAAATTTCCGTAGTGCCAATATTTAGCTCTCAATTAGCTCTAATTTGCTCTCTAATATCAGAATTTGCTCCGGCTTCGTTAACGAGATATTTCAATTTAAAGGAAAGGGGGGAAGGAAGGGGGGAAAGCAAAATTACAGATTTCGAAATTTCAAATATGCCAAATTTTAGCTCTCAATTAGCTCTAATTTGCTCTCTAATATTAGAATTCGCTCTGGGTTAGGTATCGAGATATATCATATTTTGTGGGAGGCTAAGTTAACGCTAGTACACCCGACTCTCTATCTTAATTAGTCTTAATTTGCTCTTAGGCTTAATTAGTCTTAATAGCTCTTAATTAGTCTTAATTTTCTCTCTAATGTTACAATTTGCCCCAGCTATGTTAATAAAATATTTTAATTTTAAGGAAAGGGCGGAAAGCAAATTTTTAAATATGGAAATTTGAAACATGCCAAAATTTAGCTCTTAGCAAACTGTAAATTAATAAAATTAAAATGTTTTAATTCCTTTAAAATATGCAATAATCAGGTGAATGAAAAAGCCGACAATACGAAATTTTATTAATATCAATAATGTTTTATATGGATTAATGTCTGCATAATTTAGTTAAAAAAAAAAAAAAATCCATATCTAATATCTAATGATTTATAATCTGAGAAACAGCATCATGTTGAAATCCATTAGCTATAGCATGGTAAACTGGAAAATGGAATGTACTTTGCACATGCACATTATTACAAATCCTTTTGCATTTTAAACATTTTTGTCTTTTACATTCAATAATTTAATATGTGATTTGGAAAAAAAAAATCATACAATAATAATTCTAAGATTTGAAAAAAAAAACTTTTTATATACCATGTTTTTAAATTTTCTGTTGAATCATATAAAATTGACACATTACCAGAATAATTACAAATGCATTGTCATCGTGTTCTCAGCTATTCTTAAAGTTTCAAATTTTCAGCTAGTCGGAAAGTTAGCCAAAACGCGATTGCGAGATTTGTGCTGGACAGACAAGAAAGCAAGTTCAAAGCAATACAAAAAAAAAAAAAAAAAAAAAAGTTGGTTTTAAAAATAAAATGATAATCCTTTAAGAACAACATATATTAGCATCATAAACTACATTAGCACTTTATCAATGCGTAAAAAAAATTTGTTATAATGACGTCAATTTTTGTGAGATGCCTAATTTAACTTTTTATAAATTTTTAATGTTCATGTTTAATTAAACATATTTATTTTTACGTCAAAAAAAAAAAAAAAAAGAACTTTTTTTCTTTTTTGTGGGGGGGGGGGGGGGGGACAATTAAATTATAGTTAATATTTGAATGACTAATTTTAAAGCAAATAGGAGAATATTATTTTCATATTTTAGTTAATGAAAAGAAAACTAATCAAAAATTCGAAAATCGGGCTTCGAGGCATTGCGTTGTCATCGTGATCTGAGCTATTCTAAAAGTTTTAAATGTCCAGTTAGTCGGGAAGTTATTTAAAAATCGATTGCAAGATTTGTATTGGACAAACAAACAAGAAATCGAGTTAATATAAACATGGTAAAAAGAATCACTAATTTTGTTCGTCTTTTTTTTTTTTTAGCTTACATTCTGTGTCATAAACCTTCTGCCGAATCCGGGTTAAAAACGGAAAGAGGGGAAAATAAATTAGAAATATCTGTCCTACCGTTAGAAATCCAGTATCAAATGAAAGGGGCGGAAACAGTTTTTCGTTACGACTATTAGAATTTTTAAAATTTACTAATGTATGAAATTTAAGTGACAACACTTCATTTTAATACTTTTCATAATTTCTAGTGCGAATCACGCTAATAAAAAAAGTCTTTAATTTAAAAATTTATTTTTATATTTTATTATTAAAGACTTTTTTTTTAATCTTACATTCTCTGCCATAAAACGTCTGCCGAATCCGGGTTAAAAATGAAAAAAGGGTTAATAAAAAATGTTGCTCTCATCTAATTCATTTTTTTAAAGACTTTTCTTATAAAATATATTTTTATTTGTACATATTAATTGGATGTTACGTTATAATTGCTCAAGTCTGTAGAAAATAAATTAGAAATATCAGTTCTATCGTTATAAATTCGGTACCAAATGAAAGGAACGATTTTTCTGAATCCAAGGGTGCAAACAGTCTTTTGACACGACAATTAGTTTTCTTTAAATTAACTAAACTATGAAATGTAAGCTACAAAGCTTCATTTTAATTCCTTTCAGTCACTTTAAAAAGTAAGTGGCTCGTTACAAATTCGATACCAAATGAAAGGGGCATTTTTTCTGAATCTAGGAGCAGTTTTTCCACACGACAATTAATTTTTTTTTTTTTTAATTAAGTAAAGTAGCGTGGGGCAAATTTAGCTCCTGAATAATCGCCCACTGTCGGCTTAGACCGGTTTAGGCCTGGCGAATTTTGTATATATATATATTTTTTTTTTTTTTCTTTTGAGTTTTCAATAAACTGCGAGTAGTCCCCTTAGAAGCGCTCCACATCGCTCCAAGAGTGATGAGCGGGGGCTGCTCCCTGTTAAATTAAGTAAAGTATGAAATTTAGGTGGCAACACTCCATTTTTAACTTTTCATACTTTTAAGTGCAAATCACGCGAATAGAAAAAGTTTTTTTTATTATTATTATTACATTTTAATTTTATTTACTTTATAAATGAAACCTTTAAAAACCAAATCCATATAAATCGCTCAAAAACTTGCTTCAGGTCCCTGCTGCCTTCGGTTGCGTTTTTTTCACCCACAATATTTCGAGTAATTGATAGGAATCCCACTCCAAATGTAGTGGTACAATATGTTATGAAGTTTAATTTCCTGTCAAAAGAAAAAAAAAAGATCCATTAGCAAACGAACGGTATTTTATAGCACCTTATAGCGTATTCAATGAACAGCAGAATCTTCGGTTTTTCACCTCGCAGTGTGAAAAGAAATGTCTTACGAAAAGGTCTATAGTTAACCATTTTGAATTAATAAATTGATTTCTAATTAAAAGTATAAAAATTCGGTTTCGAAGTGCACTTATAGACGTTGCAGACGGTATCGTGCGGTAGATTTTTCTGGAGACATTTGACAGAGGGAAAGGCAGACGACGCTATTACGGTTTTATTAAAAATCTACTAGAATAATCTAAATAAGCATTTACAATAGAGAACAGCGATACTATAGGACCTCGTTGGCAAACTTTGAAATTTAAACTATAGCTGGGACATTTCTAGCCAATGACATTGCTTATGCAATAGTGTCGTGACAGCTATATTTTTACTTCCATTACCCATCTACCGTAGATAATGGAAGTATTGTATTCGGTCCAAAAATTCGGTATCAAGTTTTCACCTGATTTATACGTTTTAAGGTCTTCTGAGTCAAAAAATTCACTTTTTGGAAACTGGTCAGTGTGTGTGTGAAGGGGGGAGGGGTTCTTCTGGTTATCATATCTCCGATAAAGATAGAACTACGAAACTTCAGAATTGAGGCATGGCTGTTGTACAGATGATTTTTCCAAATCTTGGGGGAAATTGGAAAATCGGAAGTGGAACATAGGAAATCGGAAGTGGGATCGCAAGTCTGTATCTAAAAAACGGCTCGAACGATTTTCTTCAAAGTTGCTACATAAACACTCTATTAGATGCCTTTTTCAATGATATAGTTGGTTTATTCAGAAAAATTAATAGCCGTTCTGTATAAATAGCTCAAATTCTGGTCTCGCAAGTGCGTTCTTTAAAAACCGTTCTACGGATTTTTCTCAAACTTGCCATAATAACTCCCTTTTAAATATCCTTTTGTAGGTAATTATTGATTTCTTGTCAATAACTAAGTATGCCAAATTTTAGTAAATGTTGGTATCTCAAAACCGGCTCTAACGATTTTCTTGAAAATGATTACAAAAATCCATTTTAGATATCCTTACTCATGTACTACGTGGTTGTTACACCAAAATTAAAAGTCATACTAATTAGGTAGATCCGTTTTAGATTTCGGAAATTGGTGTTTCAAAAAATAACTGTACAAATTTTGCTTTCTTATTTTTTTACTCACTATGTATACTTTTTTACTTCCTTATACAAAGTATAAGGAAGTATAGTAATCCCGATTTGCGAAATAGATTTTGTATTTCACATTGCTCGAAAACGAATGATCGCTGAATGCTGCCAATTTATACGTGTGACTGTCATGATGTCTAGTTGTACACCTGTAAGTGTCGTCTTAACACGAACTCTCGTTTTAGAGATATAAGCGATTTTACACGATTTTTCGTGACGTCTGTATGTGTGTGTGTGTGTCTGTGTGTGTGTATGTCGCATAACTCAAAAACGGTTGGACGTAGAAAGTTGCGAATTGGTGCATAGGTTTGTTATAACATCTAGTTGTGCACCTCCCTTTTTGGACTTTGTATGACTTTCCGTTTTGGAGATATTTAGGAAAATTAGGTTCATAATGACCAAATATACATAGGTTTTGGCCATAATGTATCAAAAAACGATAATAACTCAAAAACGGTTTGGACAAATCTTGCAATTTAACTGACTTCTCGACTAGCTAGACATTTGAAACTTTCAGAAAAGCTCAGAACACGTTGACAATGCGTTTTTTTAAATATTTTTGGCCAACTGTTTCCGATACCTGCTGCCTTCAGCAGCGTTTATGTGATTCAACAGAAAATTTATTTAACTAACTCCCCGACTAGCTAGACATTTAAAACTTTCAGAATAGATCAGAACACGGTGAAAATGCATTTTTTAAATACTTTTAGACAACTGTTTAGGGTCCCTGCTACCTTCGGCAGCGTTTATATGATTCAACAGAAAATATATTTAACTAACTTCCCGACTAGCTAGACATTTGAAACTTTCAGAATAGTTCAGAACACGGTGAAAATGCATTTTTTAAATAATTTTAGCCAATATTTTTGGGTCCCTGCTGCCTTCGTCAGCATTACCAGTACAAATCTTGCAATCGGTTTTTAACTAACTTTCAGAAAAGCTCAGAACACGGCGATAATTCATTTTTTTTTATATTTTTAACCAACTGTTTCGGGTGCAATGTCAATGTTTTTTAACATTATGTATATTTCTAAAAGTGTATAAGGAAGTCATGTGGTGCCCACATCATATTTTTTTTATATGTCTTTAGATGTGTATAAAGTTTCTCTTACCGGAAAATTTTTTGGTGTCAACTTCGTTAGGTCAATTTTATGTCCTCTGGTCACATTATTTCCAAAAAATGAATATAATACATTTAATAGTAGGTAAAAAAAGTCATGTGATTGTTTTACACCAGATTTTTTTCATGGCAAAATGACAAAAACGATTAAAACTCACCCAGAAATTCCACTGCCTTCTAGATAGAGGAAACGCTCCCTTCGCGCTTTTATAGAAAACTACCTTAAAGTCACTTTATTTGGTTATTTATCGCTCCTTTAGCGAGTTTTATAAATTAGGAAAAAGCGTTTGTTTACAAATTATTCCGTTCGTATCATGAAATGACACAGTACCAAAGCTAAGAATATACAGAAAAATGTGCATATTAATTAAGGGAAAAAACAACAACAACATATAATTTACTAAGTAGAGTTACACATAAAATTCATGGTACTTTCTTATATACAGGGTAGGGTGATTATAAAAAAAAAACTACCCCGATATATGAGACCATAGCTGTCATACCATTCACAGTAACTGAATAAAATTTTGGTGGAAGGTACGTTGAGGTATGCGCTCAAGAATTACTATATAAAAAACAACATTTAAACTCTAACAGTTACGGTTACAGTGACAAAATTTCAAAAATTTCAAATGACAACACCTACTTTTTTTTTATTGAAATGGAATCTCCATAGCAAAAAACCATAAACAGCGTTAGAACGGTACCTGTAACATGAAAATCGTCAGCGCTAGCAGGCTAAGGGAAAAAAAAAAAAAAAAAACTGTTATGTGCCTACCAGAGCACGACTTTCATTTTTTTTAATGACGTCACATTCCACACTGAGTCTTTGGATCAGACTAAAGTCTACTGATTCTGCTTCGAAACGAAAAGAAGAGATCGCGGTATCCTTAATTTCTTCTAAGGCGACAGAATAAAGGCTTTAATTTCGTTGTTAGTTGTAAGACGCCGTCATGACTGACATCATTGCAGTACGTGAAAAACAAGGCATTGTGAAATGGCAATCAAAATCGATTTTGATGATGATAATAATGTTTCCCAGTAAGCGGCATATTGTTCACAGAGCAAGAAAGCAAGATAAACATCACGCATTTCACAATGCCTTATTTTTCACTTAGTGGAATGACGTCAGTCATGACGGTGTCTTACGACTAACAAAGAAATTAAAACCCTAATTCAGTAGACCTACATTAAATTACGGATACCATGGTTACAGCGTCTAGAATAAACAGTGTGGCAATCGCCTATAACCGTGATGTTAAAATGATGCTACAAAAATTAAGCTTACCCAGATGTCGCTGTGATCAAAGCTATTGCTCAAATCGAAGACCTGATTGGCTTTTCCCAGTTTCGTCAGTTTAATCACGTGATCTAAGCATATAATTAACCAATAGGGAGTCTCGGTTTTGTTGTCGTGACCCTAGCTTCGATTACAATGACATCTGGTGGCAGGCTTAATTTTTTTTAGTACAATTTTATTCGCCGCTTTCCACACTGTTTATTCTAGACGCTGCACCATGGTCTCTTCTTCTCGTTTCGAAGTAGAATCAGTAGACTTTAGTGAGAGACGAAGACACAGCGTGAAATTTGATGTCATTAAGAAAATGAAAGTCGTGCTCTGGTAGGCACATCACAGCTGTTTTCTCTTTTTTTCTTAGTGGTGATTTTCATGCTAGAGGTACCGTTCCAACACTATTTATGGTTTTTTGCTATGGAGGTCCCATTCCAATAAAAAAAATGGTGTTGCCATTTTAAATTTTCGAAATTTTGTCACTGTAAACGTAACTGTTAGAATTTAACTGCTGTTTTTTATATAATTCTTGAGCGCATACCCTAAAATACCTTCTACTAAATTTTTATTCAGTTTTTCGGAACGGTATGGTAGCTATGGTCTCATATATCGGGGTAGTTTTTTTTATAATGACCCTGTACATTATTTACTATATTTAAAAAAAAAATCCAATTTGCCGTTAGCTGACCTCCAAACCCTCATTCAGTGTCCTTTACATATCTGATGAGGGAACCAGTCAGACAAAGCATTAGACTAGTATGCATGAAAACTAGTGTACATGAACGTTTTGCGTACATGAAAAAAAAATCACGGAATACCCCCTATCTCAAAAATGCATGAAATTACATATTGCAGCAATTAGTAATACGCACGTCTGTACGCTTCGCGTATATGAAAACAAAGAAAAAAAATCACGGAATACCCCTATTTTAAAATGCATGAATATCAAATATGCATGAAATTACATACTGCAGCAATTAGTAATACGCACGTCTGTACGCTTCGCGTACATTAAAAAAAATACTTCTATCTCAAAATGCATGAAATTACATATTGCAGCAATCAGTAATACACACGTCTGTACTCTTCGCGTACGTGAAAGCTAAAAAAAATCACAGAATACCCCTATCTCAAAATGCAACAATATGCATGAAATTACATATTGTTGCAATTAGTAATACGCACGTCTGTACGCTTCGTGTACATGAAAAAATGCATTTTAAAATTAAATAATCAAAATTAAATATTAAAATTAAACTAAGAGCAAAATAAACAGAAATAACAAAAATAATAAGAGCAAACTCTAAAAGATGCTTTTGGCTGCTATGCGCATAACGCCAAGCGTGAATTCTCGCCAAACTCACTTAGCTCCATAGCGATTTTCCGCTACAAAGAGACTCTACTCATCATTAAGACTCCTATAATACGAGCTGACTCACAGCTGATCATTGTTGCCCAGCGGAAATATAGCTTGGCGACGTTTAGTTACAGACGGATTACTCAGCGTCTTTATCGCCTAAAATGGCGAGTTTGCCTAAACAGAAGAGCGAATGATTGTTTGGCGAATAATTGATAAGTTTGGCGAAATTTTCTTATAACCTTTGTAAAAAGTAGCCATCACTGTTGCTATTAAATTAGTTAATTTTAAATATTTATATACGTTGAAAAGTAGTGTAGGTTGTAAAACACAACATTTAGATAATCGAACAGCAATAAAAAGAAATAATTGATACAAAAAATGCAAGAAAACATATCATAATTACACTTCATATTTGTGATTGAAAGCTAAGCGTACAATTTTCTTTTGGACAATTAATAGCCCATTTCTTTTGCCTTTCTTCATCTGTTGGAAATCTAAACGTTCTTAAAGCAGTTCTGGTATGATTTGAGCAATTTTCGGCTGCAAAACCTCCATTTTATGTGATTTGATAACACTTGAAATTCAGACCGCGCAACTCGGGAATTCGGATGGGCAACAATCACTGAGTGGGAAACAAAATGCCTGATGAGCCAGGTTGTACTGGAGGAGCTCTACTCACCATACACCACATTTCACGACGCAACTATCACACTATTTAAACTTCTGCAAAATATACAACACCATTTACTTCATTTCCCGCAGCTACTTCTTTAAAGTTAACCATATTCAATCATCTTTCACAATCTACGTAGATCCTAATTTCAATTTATCTAACTACGTTCCAATAACTAGACATTCCATGCTTACCTAAAATTCCCTCTGCTCGACACCTTCAATCTAGCAATTTTACCTTTAACGTCGCCAAACTATGCTGGATCCAGCTAGACTTTTGCATCCTCAACCAACATTTTAATCCGAAATCGACGCTATCACCTTCAATACTGACTTCCTTCGACGACCTTTATTTCCTCAACTCCACGTTACGTCTACGTCACACATTTTCCTCCAAAACGCAGCTCCAGTGCTCCGGACAGGGTCTCGAAGTTATACCGTTCTTCCTTCGAAATAGTTTCTAGTATGTCGACTGCATCGTCCCGTAACACTGCTGCTAAATAAACTTTCTTGGCAGTTGTGTCCCAGGTGTTAGCTTCAGCTACGATGGTAGACTATGTCTTATATACTTGCCAAGTTGATCTGCCATCATAGATGGATAGCTTAATTGATTCTTCATTCTGTATTCTTCTATATCTCTTTTCATCTTCCTGGGTCATGGATGCTAACTTTCCTTCCAGATTCCGGATCTTCTTTTGCACTTCATCACCTAAACATTCTTGAAATTTCTTATCATGTTTTCCTATCAATTCTTTGTTGCATTCTTCTTCCATTTTCCTCAAAAATTCTACATCTGTTTTTTAAAGTTTGCTATCTGTTTTTGAAAATCTTCTTTTCAGCTCTTGATAAAAGTTTTCTTCTATTTTCTCTTCAATACATCCTTCTATTCTTATCTTTTATCTTCATAACTTTAACTTCTTTCCCAATTTATTTTTCCACAATTTATTTTCTTATTCTTCTTTGACGGATATCACTTATTCCTGAGCAGCTCCCACTTTTTCTTGAATGGAATCCAGTTTTCATCTTTTCTTGTCCTGCACACATTTCTTTCGTCAATCTGGTTTTAATCCGCTCATTTGGGCGAACTACCTTTCCAGAAGTTTCTTCATTTCTTGTTCCATATATCGAGTTTTGATCAGTCAGCAAACAATCCCACTTCTGACACCAGAATTGTTGCGAACTCGGGGTTCGTGAATTGTCGGTGAATGAACAGGATTTCCACAGGCTTAAAAATTTATTTACAGAATATTCCAGAAGATTTCAGGACTGTTAAACAAATATAAGCTTCAATTTTACTAGAAAACACAGCTAAAATAACAGCTGACAACTTAAGAATCATAGCATATACGGTAACAGAAACAAAACACATAGCAAATGAGCTGTAATCGATAGCAGAGGCTTTGTAAAGCAGAGATCTTTATACCGCGATATATTGGCGAAAAACTGACTAAATGGTCGGAACGTGATCCTTTTATATATTTATCCCTTCATTTAGTTATATCCTTCTCCAATATCTAGCAGAATAGTCCAGTTACAGCTTAGATAATCGATAATTAAAGTTTTCTCGTGAAGGTCGCTAAAAAAAAGTCCCCAAATTCGTCCCCGAATCAGCTTATTTCAAAGAGCTTCTAACTGAGACCATTTTTGCTGATTGTTTACAGTCTGTTGCTTTGTGTTAACGCGATGGTACTTCAGAAGTGCATGTAGCGATAGGTTGTATCTGAACCTGGGACTATCGTGATAGAAATCCTGCGTCGTGCCTTTGGGCAAAAGGTTAACCCGTTGTCCATCGGTAAGTTAGGATAATCTACCCGAGAATGGCGCCGCTACAGTACTCCCCTCCCTAGTGAGTACGAAATCGTACGAGCGATGTCACTCGTTTGGACGGTAGCTGTGGCCAGATTGTGCTGTCAGATGTCCGCGTGTAAAGTTGATGTGCGGTGTGACATGCTTTATGCTGTGAGCGTTTCACAGTGTCTGATGCTGCCATCTGTTGTCCGAGATGAAACTTAGTTGTGTCGTTTATTCGCACGTCCGGGTCACCAATACAGAAAGTGCGTGTGGCGATAGGTTGTATTTGAACATGGGACTATCGTGATAGAAATCCTGCGTCGTACCTTTGGACAAAAGATTAACCCGTTGTCCATTTGTAAGTTAGCATAATCTACCCGAAAATGGCTCCGCTACCGCTACAGAATAATTCATACTGCGAATTTTATGTTGTCAGCTGTTATTTAAGCTAGGCTTTCTGGCGAAACTGAAACTGATACTTGGTTTACAGGCATAAGTTTCTGGAAACTTCTGTAAATAAACTTTTAAATCTCTGCAATATCCGCCTTTCATACACAGACAACTCATGAACCCCCGAGCATGCAACATACACATATTGTTACGAATTTGTTAATAATAGTCAGTGTTGCCAGATCTGACAGATCTTTTATTCAATAATCATCTATAACTTTGAGATGTGATATTTGATATACATAATAGACTGTCAATCTTCGAAGTGATTAGGCAAGCGTTACAATTAAAATTATTCGTGATTATTGAATAAAAAATCCACCAGATCTGGCAACACTGGTAATAATAGTTATTTTTGTGTAAATTCATTTTAAGAGGCTTAGTCATGTCACCAAATATTAATTTTCGGCATTTTTAGTTTGTTTTCGCATTAAAAATGGTCATTTCCCGTTAAAAACACGCTAAAAATCTTCACCAAAGCAGATAATTGCTTTGGCACCAAATTTGCCTCCTTTTTTGCTCTTGGCTTTTTTTTTTTTTTTTTTTTTTTTTTTTTTTGCCGACTAAATCTTTGCTATCGATATACCAATTATCCAAACTCTAACTTGAATATTCTACGAGTAAATTGGGTAAATTCTGGATTAATAGAAGAGTATATTATAAAGTATTCGGATTTCGGCCTTCAGACAGATTTCACGCCAACTACCTTACTGGAAGGTGCTCCTAACTGAGTCTTGTTGAATGCAGCCAATTGCTGTGTGTTAATGCTATGCTACTGTTTGTACTGTGAAATTGATGCTGCCAGCTGTTATTTGAAATTTAAGCTGTATTTTCTGGTGAAACTGAAGTTGATACTGTTATGGTAAGTTACAAATCAACTGTTGTAATTGACAAGCTACAACTGAACTCTGTCACTGTGTAAATTGTATTACCCGACTGTAGTATGCAATAATAATAGCGGTTATATTGCTTGTTTTGAAAATGCACTCTAATTATTTATTTGTATGTTAGCTTTTCGTTATTTAGCCCATTAATTAATGATAACCTTAATAGATACACGGTGTCCAGATCTGTAATCTTCTGAAATTCACATTTGGAAATGCCAGTTACCATCATATGGCCTATGTAGCTGACATAGGAGATCCTCTATTCCTTGGACTTGATTTCCTAAGAAAGTATAATTTTTAATTCGATTTTAAAAATAATGAACTGCATTCACATTCAGATGGTTGGTTGGTTGATTGGGTTTTATGTCACACTAGTGCTGCGCAGTGGGCAATTGGCGACGGTCTGGGACCCTTGAGGTCGTCCGGAGACATGCCATTACAATTTTGATCCTACACGGAGAGGATAGCTCCCCCGCTTCGGTAATCACCAGAGGTATAATTTTGATGAGAACATGGAGGATTTTGCGGCCAAGACAGATCTTACGTGCACCAGCCACCATTAGTGTAAACGACGGTCTTTGGCCAGCTCGAGTACCGAACCTGCAATCTTCCAATTACGAGTCCGGCGCTCTACCGACTGTGCTACCGCGGCCCATTCACATTCAGAAGACATAGCTGTGTTTAACAATGAAAATCCAGACATTCAAGAAATCTGCCAGATAACAACAAAGTCCGAAATCTCCGTCCCTTCACACAGCGAGACCATAGTTTCCGGGACACCTAAAGAGCAATACTTCTGCTATGGACAGAAAGAATACCCGAATCCTGACGATAGCCCAAGAGGAGTTCTGGTGGCTTCATCTCTGCTTGACCTTACAAAAAACATTATTCCTGTGAGAGTCGCCAACATAAACGATAAAGTAAGGACCGTGAAGAAGGATGAGGTGCTAGCAACTTGCACTACTGTTACATGCATTAACCGGCACACGCAATCAACTGAGTCCAAGTCTTCTGAGTTTTCAACAACGGAATTACTCAAGAATGCAGAGTTAGGAATCGAACAGAGACGTACTGCGGAGAAGCTACTCTATGAATTCAGAGACTGTTTGAACATCTGAAGACGTCAGGAGAACGAACATCACCCAGCACAGAGATGACACAGGAAATCATTCTCCAATTAAGCAATACCCAAGAAGACTTCCATTTGCTAAGCAGGAAGAGATGGCTGAGCTTTTAAATGAGATGCAGCATAATGATATCATTGAACTAGCAACGAGTCCTTGAGCTATAGTTCTTGTGCGAAAAAAGGATGGTTCAACAAGAAGATTCTGCGTGGATTATCGTCGTTTGAATGACATCACGAAGAAAGATAGTTACTCTCTTCCTAGAATTAACGACACATTGGACACACTTGCTGGCAATGAATGGTTCTCGACGTTGGATCTGAAGAGCGGTTATTGGCAAGTAGAGTTACATCCTGATGACCGTTAAAAGACTGCATTCACTACGGGACAAGGATTATGGCAATTCAAAGTTAAGCCATTTGGATTATGTAATGCACCTGCAACTTTCGAGCGCCTGATGGAGACAGTGTTAAAAGGACTTTCCTATGAAGTCTGTCTGGTGTACTTGGATGATATTATCATTGTGGGGAATACCTTTGAAGATCATCTAAGAAAGATCCATAAGGTTTTGGAAAAACTCAAAATGGATAACCTCAAATTGATTCTTAGCAAGTGCAACTTGTTCCGTCGTGAAGTAAGTTATTTCGGCCATATCATCTCTGCTGAAGATGTGAGAACTGATTTCGAGAAGATCTATGCAATCAAGGACTGGAGTCACCCTGAAAACGTCCATCAACTACGAAGTTTCCTGGGGTTATGTACATACTACTGGAAGTTCATAAAGGGTTTCTCGAGTTTTGCCAGACCACACACCACAAGCTGACGGAAGATAAACTGAGGTTCCTGTGGACAGAGGAATGTGAAAAAGCGTTCAAGAGACTTAAAGAGACCTTAACATCATCGCCTATTTTGACGTATCCACAGCCAGACAAACAGTTCATACATGATACTGATGCAAGCCATGAAAGTGTCGATGCTATTCTGTCGCAAGAAGTTGATGGCCAAGAATGCTTCATTGCCTATTGGAGTAAATGCCTGTCTAAACCAGAGCGATACTACTGTACCACCAGGAAATAACTACACGCCATAGTAAAAGCCATAGAGCATTTGCATCATTACCTCTATAGCAGAAGCTTCCTGCTCCGGACTGACCAGACCACGAATCTTTAACCCTGCTGCTGTGTTCGGGTCCATTTCGACCCAGCATCGACATACATGAAATTTTGTATTTATGTAAACTACACTCCGTAAAAAGATTATATAAAGTGTCATATAAATTTAATTCAAAAATAGGAATAAAAAGTACGGTTATATATTGAAATTAACAACTTTTGGTCTCGTTTAAATTCCATTTCGTACATTTAAAAGTGAATGTCCATTTTGTTCATTCGTAATGAACAAAGCAGCAGGGTTAAAGTGGTTGCTTAATTTCAAGAAACAGGAAGGCCAAATTACCAGGTAGATACGCCTCCAGAAATATGACTTCAAGGTACGCCATCGTAAAGGGATTCTACATAGTAATGCAGATGCCTTGTCACGGAAGCCCTGATCGAAAGCTGCAAGCCGAAGAGAAATACCAGCAGATAAATCCGGTTGCTCGCCAAGCTACAGTCTCAACACTATCAAAACTGGACCACTGGAGTGACCAGGAACTTAGAGAAGTGCAGTTGGATGATCCTGACATAAAGACAATATTACAATTGAAGTAGACGACCAGCAACAGACCTACCTGGAAGGACATTTCCACATTTAGCCCCATTACAAAAACTTATTGGGCACTCTGGGACTCTCTTTATATTAGAAATGGCGTACTATACAGAAAATGGGAATCTGACGATGGAAGGAGTTTCAGATGGCAGACTTTATTACCAATAACGAAGATTTAGATGTTCTAGCATAGTAGCCCTACCGGTGGCCATTTCGGGGTGATGAAGACTCTACAGAAAGTTCGAGGAGAACGCTTCTACTGGTGCAAGGCAAGCGAGGACTTGGAGAAATGTTGTAAATCCTGTGATGCTTGTGCAGCATATAAAGGCCCAAAGAAACGAAGCCGAGGAAGACTACAACGATATAACGTAGGAGCACCATTTCAACGGATTGCACTCGACATCTTGGGTCCTCTAACACGGACCTCCAGTGGAAATAAGTATATCCTCGTCGTAATGGACTATTTCACCAAGTGGCCTGAGGCATATCCCATTCCCGATCAAGAGGCATGCACAGTTGCAGAGGTTCTAGTGCAGCAATGGGTATCAAGGTACGGCACGCCCCTACAACTTCATACCAACCAAGGTACGAACTTTACCTTTGCTGTTTTCAAAGGACTGTATCAATTACTCGGCTTAGGCAAAACTCAGAAAACACCCCTACATCTCCAGTTGGACGGCACGGTCGAGAGGTTTAACCGCAGCATCCTGAATAACCTCTCTCTTCTAGTATCAAAGAAACAGCAAGATTAGGACTTGAAGTTGCCGTTGTTTCTGCTTATCGAAGTGCAGTCCATGAAGCCACTGGCTATACTTCAGCTCAGATGCTGTTTGGACGCGAACTTCGTCTCCCATGTGATCTCCTGTTTGGTTTTCCACCAGATGCGCCTTCATCACCCAAGGAGTACATCCAAGATCTTCAGGCACGATTTGAAGACGTACACAAGTTTACTTGGTAGCGGATTAACATGGCAACGGAGAAAATGAAGACAAGGTATGATCTAAAGGCTACACAACGTAAATTCGGGGAAGGAGACAAAGTTTGGTTGTGGAACTCTATACGACGCAAAGGACTCACTCTCAAGCTACAGTGTAACTAGGACGGTCCCTACACAGTCATAAAATGACTGAATGATGTCGTGGTGAGAATTGCTAAAACACATTCCTCAAAACCGAAGGTGGTTCATTTTGATCGGTTAGCCACATACCACAGCTAACGGTAATGTTGAAATTTGAAATGTAAATATTTGTTAAATTTGTTATATGTGTAATGTAACTAATTGTATATAAATATTTGTACTTATTTGTAAATTTTGTAAATATTTCTCACTTAATTTTGAAATCTGTATTAATATTTTATTGTTATATGCAACTAATTTTTTGTATTTTAGATTGTTTAGTTTCGCCTTCTGACCAACGGTTGTACTTCCCGGGATGTACAGTCCTTGAGAGGGGGCAGCGTTACGAATTTGTAAATAATTCGTAGTTATCTTTATGTAAATTCTGCATTTCTAGCTCTTTTTCTCGTTAATATTGCTAACTTTCCCTTAAAAACGCATTAAAAATCTCCAATAAGGCAGTAAATGGATTTGGCGCCAAATGTGGAGATTTTTTCTTCTTTGGCGATTTTTTTGGCGACTTCGGTGACAAAATCCTTTTTATTGATATACCAAATATGGAAGGTCTAGCTGCAATATTCTACGAGTTACCAGAACATTCTGGGTTTGATACAGGGGTATAAAATGAAGCCCAATGCGCGAAATCAGTCAGTCTGAGTTGAGTTTCGCCAACTACTATCATTGCTACTGAATGAGCTCTGAGTCTCTTTGGATTACGCCTCGCTGTGTGTTGCTCTAATACAATTCGTACTGTCAATTTGTTGTTGACAGCTGTCATCTAAGCTATGTTTACTGGTGAAAGTGCAGTTGATACCTATTTTGTAGACCTGTATTCTTCTGGAATTTTTTGTAAATAAAGTTTCCAGCTTTTGCAAGATTCGCTTTTCATTCTTGGACAACTCACTAACCCCCAAGTACGCAACAATATATATATATATATATTTAATTCTTCAAAAAGTAATCTGGTTACAACTTTAGTCTAGAAATTTGTCGGTGAGTTTTAATAATTTTTGGCATTTTGGCGATGGAAAAATCTGGTGTGAAACAATCACACGACTTTTTTATCTACTATTAAACGTATTATATTCATTTTTTTGAAATAATGTGACCAGAGGACATAAAATTGACCTAACGAAGTCGACACCAAAAAATTTTCCGGTAAGAGAAACTTTATACACATCTAAATACATATAAAATATAGTATACATAGTGAGTAAAAACAAGACAAATAGTTATAAGATTAAAAAAAAACTTTTTATATACCATGTTTTTAAATTTTCTGCTGAATCGTTGAATCATAGCTATACGCAAGCGAAGTGTGACGTCACTAACCATCAGTGGGGCCAAATAAAAAGATTTCCTATGTTAATTATCCATTTGATTTTTTGTAAAACATTATTAAAAATTAAGAAAAATTATTTCCTGATTTTAACCCCCATATTTGGATAAAGTTATATAGAAGTTATTGTGTACATGTGTTAGATTGAGTTACTTTTGCTTTAAAATTGATAAGCTTTTAATTTTAAATTTCAAAATTGTGTCGTCCTTGGCGATTTTTGTATTTGGCGATCAAAATCGTAATACGAAAATATACATAGCAGATGTATATTTTTGTAATATGCATTCTACGATATATTGTTTCATATTATTGATTGCTCTCTTAATATACGTTGGTGAAATATCCATGATTTTTGAAAGGAACTAAATATGTTCGCCAAATAATTTGGCGATATTTTTTTTTTCTGCCAAGGACGACAGCTATCAAATATTCCGCTGCAATATATTAATATCTTATATCAGACACTTTATTTAGACATTTGAAAACAAATTTGACTTCAAATTATGATTCAATATATATCATTTTCCTTTTAATTAGTATATTAGTTGGATATTTATTGTGTAAATATAACCCTTTGAAATGAAATGTTTATGCTTACATTCGAAAATGGAAGTTAGAGATTTTTTTTCTACTGTTTTGAAATTTAAAATTAAACTTTTATCAATTTTACAGCAAATAAAATTTTTAAAGCGATAATGACGTCAATTTTTGTAAGATGCATAATTTAACCTTTTTTTTACAATTTTTTAACGTTCACGTTTAATTAAATGTATTTATTTTTATGTCGAAAGGAAATGAACTCGTAATTTTTTTGGCAACAATTAAATTATAGCTAATATTTTAATGCTTATTTATATGCTATCAGGAGGTTACTATTTTACTACTTTAATTAATTAAAAGAAAACTAATAAAATATTCGAAAATCTGACTTCGAAGTATTGTGTTGTCACCGGGTTCTGAGCTACTGTGAAAGTTTCAAATGTCTAGCTAGAAGGGAAGTTAGTTAAAAATAGATTGCATGATTTGTACCGGACAAACAAACAATCAAACAAGAATCGAAATTAAATAAAAACATGGTAATAAAATAAGAAAGCAAAAATTGTAGTTATTTTTTGAAACACCAATTTCCGAATTCTAAAACGGATCTACCTAATTAGTATGACTGTTAATTTTCTTGTAATAGCCACGTTTTACATGAGAAAGGATACCTAAAACGGATTTAAGTAATAATTTTAAAGAAAATCGTTAGAGCCTTTTTTGAGGTACCAACATTTACCAAAAATTGGAATACTCAATTATTAAATAGAAACAATAATTACATACAGAAGGATATTTAAAAGGGAGTTAATATGGTAAATTTGAAAAAAATCCGAACAGCCGTTTTTAAAGACAGCAGTTGCGAAACCTGAAATTGAGTTATTTATACAGGACGTCTATTAATTTTCCTGGACAGACCAACTAATCATTGAAAAAGGCATTTAATAGAGTGTTTATGTAGCAACTTTGAAGAAAGTCGTCAGAGCCGTTTCTTAGATACGGACTTGCGATCCCACTTCCGGTTTCCTATATTCCACTTCCGATTTTCCAATTTTCACCAAAATTTGGAAAAATCATCTGTACACCAGACCTGCCTCAATTCTGAAGTTTCGTAGTTCTATCTTTATCGGAGATATGATAGCCAGAAGACCCCCCCCCCTTTTCACACACACACACGCACACACACTGTCCAGTTTCCAAAAAGTGCATGTTTTTACTCAGAAGACTTTAAAACGTATAAATCAGGTGAAAACTTGATATCGAATTTTTGGACTGAATACAATACTTCCATTATCTACGGTAGATGGGTAATGGAAGTAAAAATATAGCTGTCACGACACTATTGCATAAGCAATGTCATTGGCTAGAAATGTCCCAGCTATTGTTTAAATTTCTAAGTTCGCCAACGAGGTCCTATAGTATCGCTGTTCTCTAATGTAAATGCATATTTACTTTATTCTAATAGATTTTTAATAAAACCGTAATAGAGTCTGCCTTTCCCTCTGTCAAATGTCTCCAGAAAACTCTACAGCACGATACCGTCTGCAACGTCTATAAGCGCACCTCGAAACTGAATTTTAATACTTTTAATTAGGAATCAATTCGAAGTGACACACTGCTTTAACCTTCACCAATGATTCACCTTTCACACTGCGAGGTGAAAAACTGAAGATTCTGCTGTTCCTTAACTGAATACTCTATAAAATACCGTTCGTTTGCTAATGGATCTTTTTTTTTTTTTTTTTTTTTTTGACAGGAAATTAAATTTTATAAGTAGTATTACATTTGGAGTGGGATTCCTATCAATTGCTCGAAATATTGTGGGTGAAAAAAACGCAACCGAAGGCAGCTGGGACCTGAAGCAAGTTTTTGAGCGATTTATATGGATTTGGTTTTTAAAGGTTTCATTTATAAAATAAATAAAATATTTAAAAAAAAAAAAAAAAAAAAAAAAAAAAATTAAAAATTTTTTCTATTTGCGTGATTAGCACTAAAAAGTATGAAAAGATTAAAATGAAGTGCTGTCACTTAAATTTCATTCTTTAGTTAATTTTTAAAAATCTAATTGTCGTGTAGAAAAACTGTTTCCGCCCCTGGATTAAAAAAAAAATCGCAGCTTTCATTTGGTACTGGACTTGTAACGGTAGGACTGATATTTCTAATTTATTTTCCCCTTTTTCCGTTTTTAACCCGGATTCGGCAGAAGGTTTATGACAGGGAAGGTAAGCTAAAAAAAAGTCTAACAAAATTAATGATTCTTTTTTAGCATGTTTTTATTAACTCGCTTTCTTGTTTGTTTGTCCAGTACAAATCTTGCAATTGATTTTTAAATAACTTCCCGACTATCTAGACATTTAAAACTTTTAGAATAGCTCAGAACACGATGACAACGCAATACCACGAAGCCCGATTTTCGAATTTTTGATTAGTTTTCTTTTCATTAATTGAAATATGAAAATAATATTCTCCTACTTGCTTTAAAATTAGCCATTCAAATATTAACTATAATATAATTGTTGCCAAAAAAAAAAAAAAAAAAGAAATGTTTAACTGAACATAAACGTTAAAAATTTATAAAAAGTTAAATTAGGCATCTCACAAAAATTGACGTCATTAAAACTTAAAAAAATTTTTACGCATTGGTAAAGTGCTAATGTAGTTTATCATATTAATATATGTTGTTCTTAAAGGATTATTATTTTATTATTAAAACCAACGTTTTTTTTTTTTTTTTTTTTTTTTTGTATCGCTTTCAACTCGCTTTCCTGTTATTTGTCCAGCACAAATCTCGCAATCGATTTTTAGCTAACTTTCCGACTAGCTAGACACTGGAAACTTTAATAACTGACAACACGATGACAATGCCTTTTTGTAATTATTCGGGTAATGTGTCAATTTCATATGATTCAACAGAAAATTTAAAAACATAGAATATAAAAAGTTTTTTTTTTTTTTTTTTTTTTAATCTTAAAATTATTATTATATGTTTTTTTTTTTTTTTTTTCAAATCACAAATTAAATTATTGAATGTAAAAGACAAAAATGTTTAAAATGTAAAAGAATTTGTGCAAAGTACATTTCATTTTCGAATTTATCATGCTATAACTAATGGATTGTAACATTATGCTGTTTCTCAAATTAATAAGTCATTAAATATTAGATACGGATTTTTTTTTTTTTTTTTTTTTGTTTTAGCAAAATTATGCAGACATTAATGCATATAAAACCTTATTGGTATTAATAAAATTTCGCATTGTGGGCTTTTTCACTCAACTGATCATTGCATACTTAAAAAAAATTTAAAGATTTTAATACTATAATATCTTCCCACAGCTGAATTTGGCGATTTTTCTTTGGCGCCGATTTGAACGATAACGATGTCGTTCTGGACTGTTTGCAATATAATATGGCAGCCTGCATGCTGTTTATTTTAGATTTATGATTTTATGATTTACGATTTGTAATCTTATATATTAAAAAAATTTATGAAAACTAAAGTCAGTCCGTCTGGCCGTTCTATCCGGCCGATTTCCTTCATTTTTTTTTTTTAAATGAAAGGTATTTAGGCACAGATATGTCATCAATCATTGAAATTTACTTAACTTCCACCTTACTCAAGTTATACTCAAACGCGATTCTTCCCTGTACATTTCTTATGGGACACATTCACTCAAACAATTCGAATTCTCATAGCTCCTCTTCTAATGAATGGATCTTGATCGTTTCACTCTCAGAACACTCAGTGGATCAAGTTCTTTCTTTTGAGCTATATATTAAAAAAATTTATGAAAACTAAAGTCAGTCCGTCTGGCCGTTCTATCCGGCCGATTTCCTTCATTTTTTTTTTTTTTAAATGAAAGGTATTTAGGCACAGATATGTCATCAATCATTGAAATTTACTCAACTTCCACCTTACTCAAGTTATACTCAAACGCGATTCTTCCCTGTACATTTCTTATGGGACACATTCACTCAAACAATTCGAATTCTCATAGCTCCTCTTCTAATGAATGGATCTTGATCGTTTCACTCTCAGAACACTCAGTGGATCAAGTTCTTTCTTTTGAGCTATTAACTGCTTAAATTCGTTGAGTCTGAGAAAAGTTATGCGTGCACAATCAACTTTACATTCAATTTTTTCGATTTTCCTTCACTCAAACCTTCATAACTAGAGTTCTAATTAATGTAGGCTGTTGACACAAGTCTAAGAACACTCAGTGGATCAAGCTCCTTCTTTTGAGCTATTAACTGCTTAAATTCGTTGAGTTTGAGGAAAGTTATGCGTGCAGAATCAACTTTACATTCAAATTTTTCAAGATTTTTTCAAGATTTTCCTTCACTCAAACCTCTATAACTAGAGTTCTAATTAACGTAGGCTGTTGACACAAGTCTAAGAACACTCAGTGGATCAAGCTCTTTCTTTTGAGCTATTAACTGCTTAAATTCGTTGAGTTTGAGGAAAGTTACGCGTGCACAATCAACTTCACATTCAATTTTTTCAAGAATTTTTCAAGATTTTCTTGCGTTTGGTGTAAATCAATTATTTGAAGAAAAAATCTATATATTAATTTGAAACATGTTTTTGTCTGTCTCCACTATATTGAGAGAGCTACTTGGTGTAAAAATTTGGTTGAGGTGTCTAAAAAAAGGTCTTGGTCTGTAGTTGTGCAATGAAAAGAGAAAATAAAAAAAAAGTCGAACAGTTTCCCCCCCCCGGGGGGGAACGGGTTAAAGCTCCAAATTACTTCACGGTGTGGAAAGTGTACATATGGGGACTAGAGTCGAATACTAAAAAATCACTTTCTGCGAATTTGGAATTTTCGATTTTAAAGGGGGGGGTGGAAAGGGGGAAAGTAGATTTGGAGGGGGGGGAAGGGGGGAAATTAGTTTGAGAGGTAAATCCGTTCTAGACCCACACATGTAGCACCTCATTTCAAAGGTCTTGAAATTTCATGTCGATTGGGGATGTTCGTATACAATACGAACGATGTTGATTA
Source organism: Salticus scenicus (assembly GCA_963930645.1). NCBI lineage: Eukaryota > Metazoa > Arthropoda > Arachnida > Araneae > Salticidae > Salticus > Salticus scenicus. The sequence goes on along the minus strand of OZ005649.1, from coordinate 3,866,921 downwards.
TGGATGTTTGTATACAATATAGTGCGACCCCTGGTGGTGAAAAATGGAACTAGGTGATTTTGCTGTAGACCCTATTATGTTACATCTTATTTTAAAGGTCTTGGTATTTCCTGATCGTTGGTGATGTTCGTACAGAACACACTGCGCCCCTGGTGGTGGAAAGTGCAACTAAAGCATTTTGCAGTTGACACCACCATGTGACACCTTATTTAAAAGGTCTTGGAAATCCAAGGCGATCAGTGATATGGGTCTTGAAATTTCATTTCGATTATGGATGTTTCTATACAATATAGTGCGCCCCCTGGTGGTGAAAAATGGAACTAGGTGATTTTGTAGTAGACCCTATCATGTTATATCTTATTTTAAAGGTCTTGGTATTTCCTGACCGTTGGTGATGTTCGTACAGAACACACTGTACCCCCTGGCGGGAGAAAGTGCAACTAAAGGATTTTGCAGTTGACACCTTCATGTAACACCTTATTTGAAAGGTCTTGGAAATTCAAGATGATTGGTGATGTTCGTATGCAACATACTGCGCTCCCTGGTGGAGGAAAGTGAATTTTGCAGCGCGTGCGTAGCATGCCTGCTATACGGTGCCGCAGCCACAGGCGGCGGAAACACGATTCAGAGGTTCGTGCGGTTCAAGATTAATTTTTAAGAATTTTTTCATGGTATTAGCGACCCGCATGTACGCTGCCACAGGCACCGGGGTCACGAGCCCGAGTTCCGTTCTGTTTGAGGCAATTTTTTTTGTTATATATGATTATTATTTGTTTCGCGATGCTTTCATTTAAAAATAGAAATTCAAACAAAATAGAGTTAAAGATATTAAATCATACAAATTTAAAGTTCATTTAAGGTAATTATCATGGGCCCGGGCAACTCCGGTCGGGTTCGTTTGGTTCCAGGTTAATTTTTGGGAATTTTTTCATGTTGTTATCGATCCGTGTATGCGCTGCCGCAGGCACCGGGGTCACAAGGCAGAGTTTCATTCGGTTCGAGGTAATTTTTTTGTTACAGCTGATTTTTTATTTTTTTATTTTTTGCGATGCTATGCTTTTATTAAAAAATAGAAATTCAAACATAATCGAGTTAAAGATATAAAATCATACAAATTTAAGGTTCATTTAAGGTTATTATCATGGGCCCGGGCAACGCCGGTCGGGTTCGTTTGGTTCCAGATTAATTTTTGGGAATTTTTTTATGTTATTAGCGGCCAGCGTATGCGCTGCCGCAGGCACCGTGGTCACAAGGCAGAGTTTCGTTTGGTTCAAGGTAATTTTTTTGTTACATCTGATTATTTTTTCGCGATGCTTTATTTAAAAATAGAAATTCAAACAAAATCGAGTTTAGGATTTAAAATCATGCAAATTTAAGGTTTATTTAAAGTTATTATCATAGGCTCGGACAACGCCGGGCGGGTCAGCTAACATGTAGTCATAGTATTAAACGAAATAGAAAATAAAAGATAGCAACTATTTATTTGGAGTCAGTTTGACGTCACCAATGACAATACTTTGTAGAAAGTGGTGTCGTATTTCTATTTATAAGCATTTTTCCGAATTTCTTTTTTTTAAGTGAAATGTCGTAAATTATATTAGATGTTTTAACTTGAAATACATTTAAATAATGATGCGACGGTTTTTGAAACATTACGGTCAATAAAGTGACCGTCGCATTCGACGGGTTCCAGCTAGTTACTATTAATTTAGTTTGTTAAGAGCTAAATTTTGGCATGTTTCAAATTTTCATATTTCCAAATTTGCTTTCCGCCCATTCCTTTAAATTAAAATATTTTGTTAACGAAGCCAGCGCAAATTCTAACATTAGCAAACAAATTAGAACAAATTACGAGCTAAATATTGGCACTTTCGAAATTTCGTCATTCGAAATAGGAGTCTCGGTGGGACTAGCGTAAAGCCCCCCCCCCCCCTTCAATTTATCCTCAACCCGCAATAAAACTGATATATCTCTATAACTAAGCCAGAGCGAATTCTAATATTATGCAGCAAATTAAAGCTAATTGAGAGCTAAATTTTGGCACATTTGAACTTTCGATATTTTCAATTTTTCTCCCCCCCCCTATCTCCTTTTCTTTTATATTGAAATATCTCGTTAACGGAGCTAGAGAATATTCTGATATTAAGCAGAAAATTAGAGTTAATTGAGAACTAAATATTAGCATTACGATTTTTCTTTCTTTTTTTTTTTTTTTTTTTTTTTTGTAATAGGGAGTCGGGTGTACCAGCGTTAACTTAGCCCTCACCCCCCACCCCACAAAAAAAAAAAAAAAAAAAAAAAAAAACTGATATATCTCGATAACGTACCCAGATAGAATTCTAATATTAGAGAGCAAATTAGAGCTAATTGAGAGCTAAAATTTGGCATATTTGAAATTTCGATATCTGTAATTTTGCTTTCCCCCCTTCCTTAACCCCTTTCCTTTAAATTGAAATATCTCGTTAACGAAGCCGGAGCAAATTCTGATATTAGAGAGCAAATTAGAGCTAATTGAGAACTAAATATTGGCACTACCGAAATTTTTTTATATGTGATAGGGAGTCGGGTGTACTAGCGTTAACTTAGACCCCCACAAAACCAAAAATATGATATATCTCGATACCTAACCCAGAGCGAATTCTAATATTAGAGAGCAAATTAGAGCTAATTGAGAGCTAAAATTTGGCATATTTGAAATTTCGATATCTGTAATTTTGCTTTCCCCCCTTCCTTAACCCCTTTCCTTTAAATTGAAATATCTCGTTAACGAAGCCGGAGCAAATTCTGATATTAGAGAGCAAATTAGAGCTAATTGAGAACTAAATATTGGCACTACCGAAATTTTTTTATATGTGATAGGGAGTCGGGTGTACTAGCGTTAACTTAGCCCCCCCACAAAACCAAAAATATGATATATCTCGATACCTAACCCAGAGCGAATTCTAATATTAGAGAGCAAATTAGAGCTAATTGAGAGCTAAAATTTGGCATATTTGAAATTCCGATATCTGTAATTTTGCTTTCCCCCCTTCCTTCCCCCCTTTCCTTTAAATTGAAATATCTCGTTAACGAAGCCGGAGCAAATTCTGATATTAGAGAGCAAATTAGAGCTAATTGAGAGCTAAATATTGGCACTACCGAAATTTTTTTATTTGTGATAGGGAGCCGGGTGTACCAGCGTTAACTTAGCCCCCCCACCCCACAAACAAACTGATATATCTAGATAACTTACCTAGATAGAATTCTAATATTAGAGAGCAAATTAGAGCTAATTGAGAGCTAAAATTTGACGTATTTGAAATTTCGATATCTGCAATTTTTCTTTCCCCCCTTCCTTCCCCCCTTTCCTTTAAATTGAAATATCTCGTTAACGAAGCCGGAGCAAATTCTGATATTAGCGAGCAAATTAGAGCTAATTGAGAGCTAAATATTGGAACTACCAAAATTTTTTTAGTTGTGATAGGGAGTCGGGTGTACTAGCGTTAACTTAGCCCCCCCACCAAACCAAAAATATGATATATCTCGATACCTAACCCAGAGCGAATTCTAATATTAGAGAGGAAATTAGAGCTAATTGAGAGCTAAAATTTGGCATATTTGAAATTCCGATATCTGTAATTTTTCTTTCCCCCCTTCCTTCCCCCCTTTCCTTTAAATTGAAATATCTCGTTAACGAAGCCGGAGCAAATTCTGATATTAGAGAGCAAATTAGAGCTAATTGAGAGCTAAATATTGGCACTACCGAAATTTTTTTATTTGTAATAGGGAGTCGGGTGTACCAGCGTTAACATAGCCCCCCCACCCCACAAACAAACTGATATATCTAGATAACTTACTCAGATAGAATTCTAATATTAGACAGCAAATTAGAGCTAATTGAGAGCTAAAATTTGACGTATTTGAAATTTCGATATCTGCAATTTTGCTTTCCCCCCCTTCCTTTTAAATTGAAATATCTCGTTAACAAAGCCGGAGCAAATTCTAATATTAGAGAGCAAATTAGAGCTAATTGGAGAGCTAATTCCTGACATTCTTGAAATTTAAAATTTCGAATGTGGGGGGGCTAGCGTTAACTTGGCCCCCCCACCTTTAAACTTGTTATATCTCGATTCCATACCCAGAGCAAATTCTAATATTAGAGAGCAAATTAGAGCTAATTGAGAGCTAATTCCTGATGTATTTGAAATTTAAAAACTCGAAAGTGGGGGGGGCCAAGTTAACGCATCTAATATAAAGTACATAATATGAAATTATGCAATAATAGACACATATAATAAAGAAAGCAATTAACATGGAAAATTATACAAACATACTTAAAAACTAGTTGGCATAGGTGGACTCTGCTCAGTTCCCCATCATATTTATGTTCTCATAAATTTCTAGTGTGAGACATATTATAATCATGTTAAGAGAAATGAATTTGACCAAAGCTTGACACAGTGACAGAATGAAATCCCCGCCTAATAGGCTATCCATCGTTCACTTCGATATATTTATCTTATTCTAATCTATTAATTTATTTTGTCAGGGTCAATTCCGTTGTTTAGTTTTCATGCTACTATTTCCAATGCAATAATCCTCAAAATTCATAATTATATGAAAAATTTACAATTCCCCATCATACTATAGGTATGGGGAACTTAGATAATCGTGAAAATTTTCGACCTCGGTTTTTTGACTTTTTTACACTTTTTCAGGTGTGAGGAATCCGAAAATAACAAAATTTTTATGGTGTCTGTCTGTAGGGTGTCTGTTAGTCCGTTAGTTTGTTAGTGTGTCAGTCCGTTAGTGTGTTAGTCCGTTAGTTTGTTAGTCTGTTTACACGATATCTCACGACCAAATGATCGCAGACAGGTCAGATCAGTTTTAAAATATTACTTTCAATACTGGAAAGAACTCTATTCATTTGCAACATTCGAATTAAAAAACTTCGTAAGTTATTAGAAATTTACGATTTTCTTAACATGGGAGAATAGGACAAAAATTCACTTAAACGTGCATCAAATGGAAACATTTTACTGTAAAAATGTCAGACCAGTTTTAAAGTATCATTTTTGATGCCGGAAGGAACATCAGACACTATAAATATGCTACTTTGAAATTTTCGCAAGTTATTGGAAATTTACGAATTTCTTCAATTTTGAGAAATATTTTCATCGTAAAGATGGTTTGAAAATGCTACTTTTGAAATGCTATTTAGCCCACAGGCATGAATATTAATGAATATGAATTTCCCAATATAAAAATTTTGTAAGTTATTGCAAATTTACGAATTTCTTAACATGGCAGAATAGAGCAAAATTTCACATAAACGTCAATCTTGAGGAATATTTTCATCGTAAAGATGTCAAACCACTTTCGAAATATTATTTAGGATACTGGCATGAATAAGGCTATGATTTTTCCAATTTAAAAAATTCGTAAGTTATTTGGAGTTTACGATTTACTTAACATGTCAGAATAAGGCAAACTTGAGGATAAACTTCCATTTTGAGGATCATAAATACATTAGACAACTTCAAAATTACATTTATGATATTGGTTTGAACATGATTGAATACAAATATTCTAACAGGAAAATTTCGTAAATTATTCGTAATTTACGATTTTATCAACATAGCAAAATTGTAAATTTTTCATATAAATATGAATTTTGAGGATTATTGCATTGGAAATAGTAGCATGAAAACTAAAAAACGGAATTGACCCTGACAAAATAAATTAATAGATTAAAATAAGATAAATATATCAAAGTGAACGGTGGATAGCCTATTAGGCGGGGATTTTATTCTGTCACTGTATCAAGCTTTGGTCAAATTCATTTCTCTTAACATGATTATAATATGTTTCGCACTAGAAATTTATGAGAACATAAATATGATGTGGAACTGAGCAAAGTCCACCTATGCCAACTAGTTTATTTCAGAAAAATTATTTAAAAGTCTTTTTAAAAACTAGTATGCTGTGGCCACCACATGACTTTCTTCTATATTTTCCTATATTAATTTACTCAGTAAAAATAATTTATTAAAATAATTTTAAAAAATTATCTTCCATGATAAAGCAGATGATTTCTATATTAGAGAAGAAGTATAACACTAAATACTACATATATATATAGATAAAAGTCAATTTTATTCTCAATATTACATTAAGGGAAAAATTAAAATTAAAATTAAATATATATATATATATATATATATATATACAGTTCCCGCCGCTTATTAAAATCACATTCGTTCTGAGCCAAAGTGATTTTATTAAGCGGCTGATTTTTATATCCGGCGAACGTTCCTGCCCTTCAGGAAAAGGTATTACTTCCTTGAATTTCGAAAGAAACTTCAAAAGGTAACGAATAATGGAATTAGTAAACAATATTAATAAATTTTTCGTAGATAATTAACTAATTATTTCTTCGATATAAATAAATGCATTCTAAGTTCCCGTGCACTTTCGTTAGAGGAAAATCATTACTTTACTAAAAGTTCATGCTTTTCTTATAAATTTAAAATCTTTCCGTTTAAACCTCGTGAATGATAGTAATTTCAAAATAAGAACTAGAAATTGCCTTCTAATAATTAGAAAAAAAAAAAAAAAATCATTTCAAATCACATTTCTATTTTATTACTGCACTTTGAAGAATACGTTCCTTGAAATTGTTGCGGAGATAAGTTATGGGGCGTGTTTAATTTGTAACTGTGCTGCAGTGAAATCTTCAACAATGAGCGATAACGAAGGGTTTGTTGTGCTTTAATTTCTTTTTTTATTTCAAAAAATAAATAAATAAATAAATAAATAAATAAATAATATTCTTTTTATGCATAAATGATATTTTTGGCTGATGAGGAGATATTTTTGAGTTTATTAACCGGCGATGCTGATTTTATTAAGCGGCGGCTTTAAAAGTTGTTTGTATTGATTTGATTCCGGTCCTGGCGATTTGATCAGATTAAGCGGCTGATTTTATTAACCAGTGATTTTTTTAAGCGGCGGTTACTGTATATAGTAATTGTGACAATAACTTTATACGTAATACATCTAACTTTTAATTTCATTGTTGGTATTTTCATCTTTCTCTCATTTCCTGAGTATTGTAAAGGAATTAAATTATTTATTATATATATATATATATATATATATGTATATTAATTAAAAAAAATCGATAACTTTATTTTAAATTATCTAAGATCGATGGTTCAACCATTCGTTCTAAATGTATTGGCGAGCTCTTTTGAAAGTCCAACATACACAATTCCTCCCCCCCCCCAGTTGACTATCGCTGTAACAAATAATTCTTTTAAATTTCATAATGATTATTAAAAAATAATTCTCTTTATGCACATTTATACCAAATTTTGTCCTATACCACCATGTTAAAAATTTAGAAAAGGCGGGATGGCAACGCAAACTGTTAAACAATTTTTACCAAAAGTTGATAGACACTGATTTATGTCAATGTGTAACTATATACCAATTTGTATGAAAGTCTGTGCAGTAGTACCTGAGATACAGTCGCCAGAAAATTTTGTCTCTCTCTCTCACACACACAGAGACAGACAGACAAACAGACATTTTCTAAAAATGATCAAATCGTGTTCTACAGATGTTAAAACGTGTAAATCGATCAAAAACCAGTGGTCAAAAATTTTTACGAATCCAATACTTTCTTCTATTGAATATAGAAGAAAGTAATAGGACAGTTGCTATAGAAAGTATATGTAAAATCATCATTTAAGCACGGAAAATTATTAATGCAGTTAAAATGCGATTTTTTTGAAAAATTTTACAATTATTTGATAAGACAGTTTCTCTTTATAGGTTCTAAAGGCCCTCCATAATGGGATCCGGACATAATATCGCGGGACAAAATATCGCGTCAAAAAATAATATAATCTATTTGAAAATTTGTATGTCTGTCACTTGTGATCTATGGTGAAGGTCACAGGGCCTTATAAATTAACATTAATTAATTAAAATAAATAAGTAAATAAATACATTATAGAGTGGAATTTTATTATTTTATCTATATTTAATTTTAAGTTATTTTATCATTTGCTTTTCACCATTCAAAAATACATTTTAAAATTCGTGTACATGACAGCTGACATCAAAGCTGAGCACTGTTCACAAAAATTAAAAATTTTAAAATAGATAAGCACGATTGAATTCTTTTTGACTAATCTTAAACAAAATGTTAACAAATATAGTCTTTAAACTCTTTTAAACAAAATTTATAACGATTTTTGTGGTGGGTTTGTGTGTATGCCAGTGCTCTGACTAAGGTATGTGTTGGCATGAAATTTTATACAACATTATTAATAATTACCACTCCTTTTTGCTTTCCATTCATTTATGTAGGCGATATTCTGTCCACGCGAGATTTTGTCTCGCGAAATTTTGTCTCCAACCGCTAAATAATTCCGCAATATTTTTTTTCTCTCTCTATTCTTGTTTTGAACTTATCACTGTTTTTCTCTTATTATAACACCAGAATATCATCTAGTAACTGCTTCCAGTGAAGATATTAGAGTAGTGCCTAAATGCGCAAGTAAGAGTAATGACAATAGAAATCACAAATTCCGCTGACAATGATTTCCTTTTAACTCACCACTTGTTCTCTCTCGAGATAAATAACCATGAAAATAACGTTTCCTGCTTTCAACGGGACAATTTATTCCTTTAACCATGTTTTAACGAATAATTTTCATGAATAAAAAAATCTTTTGATTTATATAATTTCTCGTTTGCAGAAGAAGAAAAAAATAAAAATAAAAATCTGCCCTTGATATATTTTAATTCAATGTCAGAAGCTTATATTCTACTTATCAAACTGTTTCACAAGTAGAATATGGGCTTTTGACGCAAATCAAAACCTGTGAAGGACAGATTTTTTACCTTTTACTCTCTCTTGCCTTAACCATATGTGATAACCATATTGTTTTGGGTTTGAATTTTCAAAAGTGAGTTTTTGATGCTATTGCAAGTTTTGGGGTGATCTGAATCCGAAAATCAAGTTTTTAGGGGTTAGTGCATATTCTAAATTTTTTATTATCAATTTATATCTTATAACGATATTGCACGATTTTTACTTTCCGTACATACTTTCGTAATGGAAACGAAAGTATTGTAATCATGACAAAAATTTGACTTTGAAATTTTGGTACATCTATTTCTTTTGAGGACTCCTGAGTTCACCTTTGTTATATTTACGATGATATGTGTATGTGTGTTTATGCGAGTGAACATGATAGCGTCTAAACGCTTTGTCCGAATGAGCTGAAAGTCGGTACTATGTTATTAGACCACTGTAGCCAGAGCCAGATTATCGCACGGGCACAGGGGGCACTGGCCCATGGTCTCCAAATTTAGGGGGCCTCTCTTCCAAAATCTGGAGTGTTAACATTATAAATTTTCATGTGAGTTGTCTAGTCAAAACAAAAACTGATTAAAACTCTCTTTCTAGAGTACCTTGAAGAGCTTAAACATGTGTTTAATATTGCCTTTAATTTCCGAAACTAGTAAGATAACGTTTATATTGGATGACCAATATGCTTTATTCGTTTCTCTTGAGATTAAAACTTAAAACTAATGATTTTCTTATGGGATGATAATAAATTAGAGAAACAGAAGGTGCAACCAAATCAGAAATTTAAAAAACCCACTACACAGCATAAATAATTTAAAAGAGATTAAAAATATTTTTTTTTTTTGACAAGCTCTGTAAAGCAAGGGGAGGGCCTCCAAATAGCATCAGTGACCCGGATCTTCAAAAAGCATAGTTGGGGCCCTGACTGTAGCACGAACTGTATAAAGATTTGGTGATTTTGGCTCTAGCACTTATAGTTTTTTTTTTACAGGGACACAAAGAAAAATTCTTCCTCGTTATGGCCTACTATAGGCTTAAATTATTTAAAATGCGATAGCGTTTAAATGCTTTATTCAAATGAATGTGTTAAAAATCACTGTCACAAGAACTGCATAGATCTGGCGAATTATTATTTATTTATTTATTTTACAGGGGCACAAAGAAAAATTCTTTACCCTTTGGACCTATGGGGTGAAATTATTTGAAATGTAATAACGTTAAATTGAACAACATACTATTTGGGGTAAAATACTCGAACACATTATAAGTTTCTCTTTAAGTTTATATAACGACTTCTTTTACTTTAATTTATTTAAATAACCATTAATTATTTAATACTTAGAAACTCGAGTGGAGTCACTCCAGATATTTTATTGACATCGAACAAATGGGTCTTGTACAGGGATATACAAAAGAATTTCAATATATCGCCGAGCGAATTCTTCGTTGGCATATTTAAACATCTTTATAAATCGTTGAACATAATTAAGTTAAGAAATGTATTCGTATAGGCATAAAAACTTGTTCCATCTAGAATGTAATATGATTCTATTATTATTGTTGTTGTTGTTGTTGTTGTCATTAGAATACTGATTAAACTGGGATGATATCGAAAATCTGTTGAGTAGATTTTTATTTTAAATTAATCAAAATTTGATTTTTCCACACCATTTTGTATTGATATTTTTATATTTGACAGCTGTCAATCTTGCAACTTTCATCTCGTGTTAGATGATATTAGTTGTCACGTGGTTTTAGGATTAAAGTATAAAAAAAAATTTTCAAGAAATCGTGATTTTTCAACTAATTTTGACATAAATCAGAAATTGGTTATAAATAGTGATTTAAAATATCACAGAACAAAACTCTGTAAATTCGGTTGATAGTTAGAGATTTTATAATAATAATAATAATATTTTTTTTTTTTTTTTTAGTTATTGATACTCTAAAAATTGCAAGCTGACAATCTTAAAACTTCCAACTAATGTCAGATGATAATTCATGTGGCTTTTAGACTGGAGTATAAAAAAGCTTGTTATTTTCACATTACATATAAAATGTTCTATATAAATTCAATGTAGTTAAAAAAAAATTAAAAAACTTAGCTAATAATTATTCATTAATGCAACTGGTATTATTATTATCATTATTTCAACCAAATATTGTGCGAATTCAAATAATTTGTTTACCAAACTATAAATAACATTCAGGGATGTGAAAAAAAAAAAAAAAGAAAAGAAAAGAAAGAAAGAAAAATTGTAAAGAAGGAGCTAAATCTCATACAGTCACAAGATTTGAAGGCTCATACAGCTTACGCGATATTACAACAAATATTAATTGGATCGGAAATAAAGAGTTCTGCGGACAGGATACAAATATATACCTCAGGATTTCTTAACCTATTATCGTTCATTCTACCAAAGCAAAACCGCTGGGTATTATAGAATGCATTAGATTATATCCAAGAATTCTCTGTGAGGAATTTTCTGTTTTCAACTGAATAAGCATTACGCATAACTAGCTTCTGTCTTATTGCGAGATCGACGCTATTAAATCAAAGAGATATGTGAATTGTTATCAAGCGTTGACTAAAACGTTAAAAATATAATAAATAAATAAAAACTATATGTTAAGAAACTATTTTGAGTCAATTTCCATTATAGCAACTATTTTATTTACGATAAAACATGAAAAGTGAAAGTTATCCGGCTGCATTAAAAATATTTTATATATTTTGCGTGTGAATCTTAGAAGTTTAGTATTCTAACACAAATAAAAGAAAATATCTCATGTTTCAATGAAAGATATTTCAGTTCAGAACTATTAAGTGTTGACTTAAAAAAGAAAATGTGTAAGAAAACTATTTTTAAGTAAATTTCTACTTCAGCATTTACTACATTCTTTTCAATCTAACATGAAAACAAAAGTTATCGAACTGCACTAAAAATATTTTGTATATATTCAGGGAGAATTCTAGAAGTTTTTTATTCTCGAAAAAAAAAAAAAGAAAGAAAGAAAGAAAGAAAGAAAGAAAACATCTCGTGCTTTATTGCAAAATATCGCAGATCCACACAGTTAAACGAAGAAGATAAATAAATTGATATCAAGTGTTAACTAAAATTGTAAATTTTAAAAAGTACATATATACATATACATACTAGAAATTAATTTTAAATAAATTTCTACTTTAGCATCTATTTAAATCTAACATGAAAACAGAAAGTTATTGAACTACATACGTATAGTAGTTTTCTACTTCAGAACAAATAAAAGAAAACGCCTCATGTTAAACTGTTAGAAGTCACATACCAATACGGTTAAATGAAGAAGATAAGTGGCCTGATGTGTATATATTAGAAGTTATTTTTAAGTAAATTTCTACAGCATATATTTTGTTTTAGATCAAACATGAAAAACTGAAGGTTATCTAACAGCATTAAAAATACTTCGTAGGGAAAGAATTCTAGAAGTTTTCGCTTCTCGAGCAAATAGAAGGCAACATAATTTGTTTTTACATTTCATCGATACTTACGAATTTATCTGCGATTCCGGTTCTGTGACATAAGAATTGTTTTGAATGTAAGAAAGATAACCCCTTTTATGATCAATATGCCTGATGGAATACACGGAGAGATAAAAAAAAAAAAAAAAAAATGCTTGTGGTCATTTCCGTCTTTGCTGATTAGCAAACGACAAAGCAAAACAGGATGCTGATTTTCTTCTTCTTTTTTTCGTTCTTTCCGCCTTTATTTCCTCCTCTATAGCATACGAAAATGTAAACAATGAAAAGATTGTAACTATTTAAAGGATGCATAAATTGCAGGCAAAAAATGCCTGCATAAATCACAGTGACTGTGTAAGTTGATGTACAAAAGCAAAATAAATAAGACAAAATAAAATAAACAAGATCAGAGGGACATTGGATTTTTTTCAATGTATATATAAAAAAAAGTTGTTCCAAAATTAGTCGAAAGAGGGCGCTCACATTTCTTACTGAAACGTTTTATGTAAATCAGGCTAACAACAAAACACCTGCCTGGAAATGGATATCAGTGTTGCTAACTGTAGAGTTTTGTTCCTACGTGTAAAAACTTTTAACAATTTACTTCAACATGTAGGAACAGTGAAAGGATATTTTTAAGGAACCCTTTCTCCCTAGGACATTTTCAAGATATCCCGAGGATGAAAGTACGCCTTATGGACATCCACAGCACTGAAGTAGAGAATTTTATCGTCAATGCAGGGATGTTTTGAGCATTTGAGCTATCCGTAGGGACATAGCGAAATTTGAGTTGCCAAAATTTCGTCCTTTGATGCTGGCAACATGTTATCGTTACCCGATCGTGCGTTGGTAGTTAAATCGACGATGGCACTGCCGACAGACTACACTCAGCTGTGATAGGCGTAGTGTAGTTACATGCTTCACCCACCTAATACCTTGTGATGCTGATCAAGTTCAACATGTTTTACGCATCAATATAATGTTGAGACATTTTATAAGTGCTCATTGTCATGATATTGTGATCTGTTTCATTGTCTGCTTGTGTTTGCCTGATTTGCATAAAATGTCTCAATAGGATGTGTGAGCGCCCATTTCGATTACTTTTGGACTTATTATTATTATTATACATAGAAAAAAAATTCTCGAGCATCTCTTCTTCTACACTGCTGGTCAAAACTTTGGCGATCACCTGATTTTAAAATACTAAAAAATCATGTACGTATGTATTCCCCACCCTGACTTGAACAGACAATAAGAAGCGAATATGAATATCAAAAATTGTTTAATATCTCTAAATTTAACCATTTTACAGATAATACTTGAAAACGGGTAGCCAAATCTTTGGCTACCACTAAGTAATCACACTTGTATAATAAATAAAAGATGACAAAAAAATGAGATGGTTATTGAATTTGTGCCTTTATTAAACGTCTAGGAATTGACTTGCATAGATTCATAGTGGTTTCCTTATTGAACTTCTTTGCACATCTATTTAGAGCACAAATCAGTTATTTCCGAACATCATATTGCTTATCGCTACACATACACATAAACTCCTCTATTAAGTACCACATATTCTCAGATTTTCAGAAGATCAGGTCGGAACTGCGCGCGGGCCAATCTAAGACTGCAACTTTATTGGACTTCAGGTGCTCTGGTAACTTTTTTTGCAGTGTAGATAATCGCATTGTCCTGCTGCTATTTCATTCATTCTGGCCAAACTGTCCGTGACAGCACGGAATAAAGATAAGCCATCAAGATATTTTTGGCTGTTGTAGTTGCCTTCAACAATCTTTTATCATAAGACTGCTAAAGCTGAAGATGGCTCCTAAATTCATGATACTGTCACGACCTATTTGACGCCTTACTCCATACGCTACGATGATGCTTTCACCTCTGTGTTCGATGTCTGAACTGAAGTTGTCGGGTCCGCCCATCGAGATATAACAGCGTTTCTCATCCGCAAAAAACACTTGCTTGAAGTTTGTGGATTCAGCAATGTGTTTGCGTGCGAACTTGACACGCTCTTCTCTGTGTCTCGGTGTTAACGGCAGTTCTTTCTTGAATCTATCGGAGCTGAATTCTTATTTAGTTAACGTTCGACAAATAGTTCGGCGTGAGGCTGTGGCATTAGTTTTTTTCTTTAAGATACGACTGATAACCAGTTCATCTTGCCCTATTAATTTATGTGTCGTGTCGTCCTCCTAATTATCCTTTTATAAAAGCGAAGGTTTCAGACACGTCTGCTCATGATCGCTGGTCCTTTAGCCGGTCTAATCAGAATAGTGTCGATTCTCTCAAACAAACTTAGAATCTTACTGTTTCGCATGCAGTAGCAGTGAAGATTCTTTAATACGCCGAACTGCCGATCCGTTGGCAGCTCGCCTGTGGGTATATTTTTATTTTGTTCTAAATTCTCCTTTTATCACGGGCGACAAAGCTTCACGACGTCTGGCCTTTTCCCATGTAAAATAATATTGAATCTTGAAAGCAAAACAAGCTTAACCCTTTCAGGGACGGTGATGCCACTACAACATCACCTAATTTTAATTTTCAGCTGCAAAAATTCATCCCGGAAATATTTTACAGAATTTTACTTTTATAACTTAAAGGGAGAAATTCATTTATTTCTTCTCTTATAACATTGATCATAAATTCTAGTGGCTGTTGATTTTAAATAAATTACTCTGCCCTTCAAAGGGTTAATAGACTAGCATGACGGGGAAAAAAACAGAAGAAGAAGAATCATTTTAAAATTAAAGTTAGCCGAGTTATTTAACTTCAAAATTTGCGATTTTTACGAATGTTTTTGATTTTCAATAAAGGGTCAGTTATAAAATATTTTTTATTCAATTAAGTTTCTGTTTATTTCGATATTACATCATTCACTTTACATGTGATCCCGATAAGTTTTTACAAATTTTAAAATGAAATAATTTCATCAGTTTTAAAGATAAAAGGATATATATATATATATATATATATATATAATTTTTTTAGGTTAGAATATTAAGATTATTTTTTTAATTATAGGAATTTAGATAGAAACTTTTATATGAAAATTTAAATTTCGTAAATTTCACAAAATCGATTGTTTTATGGATATTGACATCATCATCATTATTACTTTTAAATGTTTTTTTTAAATTGGAGGTAAGTCTTTTGATGAAGGAATGCAAAAGTAAATGCTGTTTAAAGATAACGCTTTGAACCTTATAGATATACATGAAACCTCTCTAAAAGTCTATTTTTATTCAAACGCCACCTTTATTAAGGACCAGATTTTGCCGGTCCTAAATTTCCTCCAAGGATTTAATATTAATTTCTCCCTATTATAGGCCCATGTACTGTATATTTCTCTTAAGGGTCACATTTTGCGAGAGCAAGGAATTTTATTTTCCCTTAGCTTGAACGGACCAAGGTGCCTAGTGTAGTCTATCCAGGCACCCTATAACAGACTACTTTCCGTGGTATATCTAATCTCCGGATGTATGTATTGTTACAGCGGATTAAATATCTTTTCTTCCTCAATTAGGATATTGCAGTGAAAAAAAACATTTACAGTTAAAGAGAAAACAAATAGCATTTCCCTTCACTTTCAGTAAGGTGCGGCCTTGGCGACAAATTTGGTGAGTTTGTGGCCAAATTGGGCAAAAAAATTGTAGTTTGGGATTCCTGAAGTTTCGATTCTCTATGATGAATAGAAACCGATTTCTGGAACTTTTCATCAGATTCTAACACGAAATTCTAGAAAACTGTGCCAAATTATAGTTGTCAACGATACCAAGAATCAGTGTTGTTCATAGAGCTATTCTAAACGATTGCAATTTTGATACTGTGTTCCAAGAGATTGGTTTCTGTCCGTGAATTAGCGAAATTCCTGTTATGCGCAATAATTGACTCAGTTTGCTTTACTTTTATGGAACCAGTGACTTTTTTTGCACTGTTTCCAGGCAGTAATTGACGCTGTTTGCTTTGCTTTTGTGGAACAAGTGACTTTTCTTGCACTTTTTCCAGAACATTCGTCGATTAGTGACTTTTGTGATACAAGAGAGAGCTTTATTGAACTGCTTCGAGAATGTTAGTTAAATTGGCAGTATTATTAGATTGTTTCGAGAATATGCCTTGAAATCCCAATTTTGTTGTGCTGTTTTGAAAAATTACCTTTCAATTCAAAGAACTGGTTGATTACCCTATACTTTGTGAAATTATAGTTATATTATATATATATATATGCAAATATGTGCGTAAAGAAATTCAAATTATCAAGAAACAGTTTCACTCGGAGTGCAAATTTTTGCCAGTAAATACACATTTTTGCAATGTTTGCTGGTTTAGTTGCTAGAATTTTTGCTTGTAGTATTCATCAATTGCACTTACATCAGCCGTCGACGTATCGTTATAAATCATACCAACCATATCTCATCGGATGCATGGAATAACAATGGGCTCTTCCCACCTGACGTCAGAGGTCACATGATAGAGGAAAAACAAATAGCAGACGAAGTCTTGTTTATCTATAGCGATTGCTGAAATGACATATTTTCTATTCTTATTTTTGATCAATCGTATTTAATCTGTGTTATTTTTTTTATACTTCATCATTTTTAATCCATTTTATATTATTATTCATCATCTTTTGTTTGCTGTATACATTTACAATCATCATTTAGTTTATATTTGTTATTGATGTTCCTGAAGAACATGTTAAATACTCTGATTTTTGGTACTTAAATCAGTGTCAGTGCAATATCGTACTACGTAAATCCATTTAGTACCTAAGTATCCACCAGTAACTAAGTTAATTAATTTGTTGTAACACCTTTATGCAATTAAATTAAATGAAAACATTTTTAAATTTCAAATTATAATCCATAAACATACCACAAGAACAAGTTATTATTTATTGCTAGATCAGTTAATGTAACAGTTACACTAGAACATACAAAAATCGATTCTTACAGTTGAAAATAAACAAACACATAAAGAGTTTTTTAAAAATTATTAAATTTACAAATACAACTATTCCACTGTTTAAAATGCGCAATATTACTTTTATTTTATTTTATAGTAAATATTAACATTTTTGTTTTTAAGAACAATGTTTAATTGAATTCGATTCTCAGAATTCGATTATTCATTTTCCTCTATCACGTGATTGAGCAGACGAAACTGGGAAGAGTCCATTTGCTGTGAATGAATCGTGATCGGGTTGTTATTATGGCTTTGTCGAGATTCCTCTAGTGTTTTATGCGCTTCAAATTGCCATAGCACAGCCTATTTTCCTCTCAAATCAAGATTTTTCACACGAAAAAATTACTGTGTTGCCTATTTAGCAGATTCATTAGCCTCAGGACATGATTTTCGTTGTTGGTTTGGCACAATTCATGCACCCCCTCATCTTCCTATTTTCTAAATTGTTACTGATCCATGTCAACGATAAAAAATATTTCTTGTAAAAATACTTCTAATTGTAAATGAGTGAGACTTTTGAAATTTCTGAATGCGTCCTATTTACAGAGGTAAACTTCCATCTCTTGAAAAAATGAATTTTGTGTGACATCATTATTTAGCAGCTCCAACCCAAAAGATATTGAGGACCATACTGGATAGGCATTTAGATTTCGGCGGCCCACAATGTGCATTTGTTTAAATGAATATACAGTTCAAATAAAAGTTGTGTTAAACGGAATGACGTTAAAACACAACACACAAATATACAACATACATAGTATTTAATTATAATTTATTAGTTAGTAATTTTACAGCTTCCAATCAGTAGCCATGTCATTACAGTTGAAACGTGCTTTTATTTTGCAGCTACCATGGCTGTTTATATTGTTTTCACTCAAATATGTTTCTTAGTTTTTTCTACGTTAACAGAAGATATGGAATTTATAAATTTCGTGAAGTGTGCTGCGTTCAGTAAAACTTTAATGAGAGGGCCGCTGTTTGGTCATCCCAAAATTTAGCTGACAAATTTAAACGCTGTAGCTGCAGTGTGACTACTTTTATTTGAGATGATAAAATCAGTGTTAAACTTGACAGAAATTGAAGCTTAAAAGTATAGTGTAATCTAGTATTTCTAGCCCTTGTAACTTTAATGAGAAATTAATAGAGACCGTTTTTCCATTCAGAAATAATACTAACTTGAATTATTTTATCTGAATAATTCTTCGAAAACAAAATTATTGATAAAAAGTTTTTTAATTCAAATAAACTAAAATAATGGTCATTACAAAGCTGTATAGACAACATTATTTAAATAGTTAAAATCAATTAATATATCGCCGAGCGAATTCTTCGTTGGCATATTTAAACATCTTTATAAATCGTTGAACATAATTAAGTTAAGAAATGTATTCGTATAGGCATAAAAACTTGTTCCATCTAGAATGTAATATGATTCTATTATTATTGTTGTTGTTGTTGTTGTTGTCATTAGAATACTGATTAAACTGGGATGATATCGAAAATCTGTTGAGTAGATTTTTATTTTAAATTAATCAAAATTTGATTTTTCCACACCATTTTGTATTGATATTTTTATATTTGACAGCTGTCAATCTTGCAACTTTCATCTCGTGTTAGATGATATTAGTTGTCACGTGGTTTTAGGATTAAAGTATAAAAAAAAATTTTCAAGAAATCGTGATTTTTCAACTAATTTTGACATAAATCAGAAATTGGTTATAAATAGTGATTTAAAATATCACAGAACAAAACTCTGTAAATTCGGTTGATAGTTAGAGATTTTATAATAATAATAATAATATTTTTTTTTTTTTTTTTAGTTATTGATACTCTAAAAATTGCAAGCTGACAATCTTAAAACTTCCAACTAATGTCAGATGATAATTCATGTGGCTTTTAGACTGGAGTATAAAAAAGCTTGTTATTTTCACATTACATATAAAATGTTCTATATAAATTCAATGTAGTTAAAAAAAAATTAAAAAACTTAGCTAATAATTATTCATTAATGCAACTGGTATTATTATTATCATTATTTCAACCAAATATTGTGCGAATTCAAATAATTTGTTTACCAAACTATAAATAACATTCAGGGATGTGAAAAAAAAAAAAAAGAAAAGAAAAGAAAGAAAGAAAAATTGTAAAGAAGGAGCTAAATCTCATACAGTCACAAGATTTGAAGGCTCATACAGCTTACGCGATATTACAACAAATATTAATTGGATCGGAAATAAAGAGTTCTGCGGACAGGATACAAATATATACCTCAGGATTTCTTAACCTATTATCGTTCATTCTACCAAAGCAAAACCGCTGGGTATTATAGAATGCATTAGATTATATCCAAGAATTCTCTGTGAGGAATTTTCTGTTTTCAACTGAATAAGCATTACGCATAACTAGCTTCTGTCTTATTGCGAGATCGACGCTATTAAATCAAAGAGATATGTGAATTGTTATCAAGCGTTGACTAAAACGTTAAAAATATAATAAATAAATAAAAACTATATGTTAAGAAACTATTTTGAGTCAATTTCCATTATAGCAACTATTTTATTTATGATAAAACATGAAAAGTGAAAGTTATCCGGCTGCATTAAAAATATTTTATATATTTTGCGTGTGAATCTTAGAAGTTTAGTATTCTAACACAAATAAAAGAAAATATCTCATGTTTCAATGAAAGATATTTCAGTTCAGAACTATTAAGTGTTGACTTAAAAAAGAAAATGTGTAAGAAAACTATTTTTAAGTAAATTTCTACTTCAGCATTTACTACATTCTTTTCAATCTAACATGAAAACAAAAGTTATCGAACTGCACTAAAAATATTTTGTATATATTCAGGGAGAATTCTAGAAGTTTTTTATTCTCGAAAAAAAAAAAAAAAAGAAAGAAAGAAAGAAAGAAAGAAAACATCTCGTGCTTTATTGCAAAATATCGCAGATCCACACAGTTAAACGAAGAAGATAAATAAATTGATATCAAGTGTTAACTAAAATTGTAAATTTTAAAAAGTACATATATACATATACATACTAGAAATTAATTTTAAATAAATTTCTACTTTAGCATCTATTTAAATCTAACATGAAAACAGAAAGTTATTGAACTACATACGTATAGTAGTTTTCTACTTCAGAACAAATAAAAGAAAACGCCTCATGTTAAACTGTTAGAAGTCACATACCAATACGGTTAAATGAAGAAGATAAGTGGCCTGATGTGTATATATTAGAAGTTATTTTTAAGTAAATTTCTACAGCATATATTTTGTTTTAGATCAAACATGAAAAACTGAAGGTTATCTAACAGCATTAAAAATACTTCGTAGGGAAAGAATTCTAGAAGTTTTCGCTTCTCGAGCAAATAGAAGGCAACATAATTTGTTTTTACATTTCATCGATACTTACGAATTTATCTGCGATTCCGGTTCTGTGACATAAGAATTGTTTTGAATGTAAGAAAGATAACCCCTTTTATGATCAATATGCCTGATGGAATACACGGAGAGATAAAAAAAAAAAAAAAAAAATGCTTGTGGTCATTTCCGTCTTTGCTGATTAGCAAACGACAAAGCAAAACAGGATGCTGATTTTCTTCTTCTTTTTTTCGTTCTTTCCGCCTTTATTTCCTCCTCTATAGCATACGAAAATGTAAACAATGAAAAGATTGTAACTATTTAAAGGATGCATAAATTGCAGGCAAAAAATGCCTGCATAAATCACAGTGACTGTGTAAGTTGATGTACAAAAGCAAAATAAATAAGACAAAATAAAATAAACAAGATCAGAGGGACATTGGATTTTTTTCAATGTATATATAAAAAAAAGTTGTTCCAAAATTAGTCGAAAGAGGGCGCTCACATTTCTTACTGAAACGTTTTATGTAAATCAGGCTAACAACAAAACACCTGCCTGGAAATGGATATCAGTGTTGCTAACTGTAGAGTTTTGTTCCTACGTGTAAAAACTTTTAACAATTTACTTCAACATGTAGGAACAGTGAAAGGATATTTTTAAGGAACCCTTTCTCCCTAGGACATTTTCAAGATATCCCGAGGATGAAAGTACGCCTTATGGACATCCACAGCACTGAAGTAGAGAATTTTATCGTCAATGCAGGGATGTTTTGAGCATTTGAGCTATCCGTCGGGACATAGCGAAATTTGAGTTGCCAAAATTTCGTCCTTTGATGCTGGCAACATGTTATCGTTACCCGATCGTGCGTTGGTAGTTAAATCGACGATGGCACTCCCGACAGACTACACTCAGCTGTGATAGGCGTAGTGTAGTTACATGCTTCACCCACCTAATACCTTGTGATGCTGATCAAGTTCAACATGTTTTACGCATCAATATAATGTTGAGACATTTTATAAGTGCTCATTGTCATGATATTGTGATCTGTTTCATTGTCTGCTTGTGTTTGCCTGATTTGCATAAAATGTCTCAATAGGATGTGTGAGCGCCCATTTCGATTACTTTTGGACTTATTATTATTATTATACATAGAAAAAAAATTCTCGAGCATCTCTTCTTCTACACTGCTGGTCAAAACTTTGGCGATCACCTGATTTTAAAATACTAAAAAATCATGTACGTATGTATTCCCCACCCTGACTTGAACAGACAATAAGAAGCGAATATGAATATCAAAAATTGTTTAATATCTCTAAATTTAACCATTTTACAGATAATACTTGAAAACGGGTAGCCAAATCTTTGGCTACCACTAAGTAATCACACTTGTATAATAAATAAAAGATGACAAAAAAATGAGATGGTTATTGAATTTGTGCCTTTATTAAACGTCTAGGAATTGACTTGCATAGATTCATAGTGGTTTCCTTATTGAACTTCTTTGCACATCTATTTAGAGCACAAATCAGTTATTTCCGAACATCATATTGCTTATCGCTACACATACACATAAACTCCTCTATTAAGTACCACATATTCTCAGATTTTCAGAAGATCAGGTCGGAACTGCGCGCGGGCCAATCTAAGACTGCAACTTTATTGGACTTCAGGTGCTCTGGTAACTTTTTTTGCAGTGTAGATAATCGCATTGTCCTGCTGCTATTTCATTCATTCTGGCCAAACTGTCCGTGACAGCACGGAATAAAGATAAGCCATCAAGATATTTTTGGCTGTTGTAGTTGCCTTCAACAATCTTTTATCATAAGACTGCTAAAGCTGAAGATGGCTCCTAAATTCATGATACTGTCACGACCTATTTGACGCCTTACTCCATACGCTACGATGATGCTTTCACCTCTGTGTTCGATGTCTGAACTGAAGTTGTCGGGTCCGCCCATCGAGATATAACAGCGTTTCTCATCCGCAAAAAACACTTGCTTGAAGTTTGTGGATTCAGCAATGTGTTTGCGTGCGAACTTGACACGCTCTTCTCTGTGTCTCGGTGTTAACGGCAGTTCTTTCTTGAATCTATCGGAGCTGAATTCTTATTTAGTTAACGTTCGACAAATAGTTCGGCGTGAGGCTGTGGCATTAGTTTTTTTCTTTAAGATACGACTGATAACCAGTTCATCTTGCCCTATTAATTTATGTGTCGTGTCGTCCTCCTAATTATCCTTTTATAAAAGCGAAGGTTTCAGACACGTCTGCTCATGATCGCTGGTCCTTTAGCCGGTCTAATCAGAATAGTGTCGATTCTCTCAAACAAACTTAGAATCTTACTGTTTCGCATGCAGTAGCAGTGAAGATTCTTTAATACGCCGAACTGCCGATCCGTTGGCAGCTCGCCTGTGGGTATATTTTTATTTTGTTCTAAATTCTCCTTTTATCACGGGCGACAAAGCTTCACGACGTCTGGCCTTTTCCCATGTAAAATAATATTGAATCTTGAAAGCAAAACAAGCTTAACCCTTTCAGGGACGGTGATGCCACTACAACATCACCTAATTTTAATTTTCAGCTGCAAAAATTCATCCCGGAAATATTTTACAGAATTTTACTTTTATAACTTAAAGGGAGAAATTCATTTATTTCTTCTCTTATAACATTGATCATAAATTCTAGTGGCTGTTGATTTTAAATAAATTACTCTGCCCTTCAAAGGGTTAATAGACTAGCATGACGGGGAAAAAAAACAGAAGAAGAAGAATCATTTTAAAATTAAAGTTAGCCGAGTTATTTAACTTCAAAATTTGCGATTTTTACGAATGTTTTTGATTTTCAATAAAGGGTCAGTTATAAAATATTTTTTATTCAATTAAGTTTCTGTTTATTTCGATATTACATCATTCACTTTACATGTGATCCCGATAAGTTTTTACAAATTTTAAAATGAAATAATTTCATCAGTTTTAAAGATAAAAGGATATATATATATATATATATATATATATATAATTTTTTTAGGTTAGAATATTAAGATTATTTTTTTAATTATAGGAATTTAGATAGAAACTTTTATATGAAAATTTAAATTTCGTAAATTTCACAAAATCGATTGTTTTATGGATATTGACATCATCATCATTATTACTTTTAAATGTTTTTTTTAAATTGGAGGTAAGTCTTTTGATGAAGGAATGCAAAAGTAAATGCTGTTTAAAGATAACGCTTTGAACCTTATAGATATACATGAAACCTCTCTAAAAGTCTATTTTTATTCAAACGCCACCTTTATTAAGGACCAGATTTTGCCGGTCCTAAATTTCCTCCAAGGATTTAATATTAATTTCTCCCTATTATAGGCCCATGTACTGTATATTTCTCTTAAGGGTCACATTTTGCGAGAGCAAGGAATTTTATTTTCCCTTAGCTTGAACGGACCAAGGTGCCTAGTGTAGTCTATCCAGGCACCCTATAACAGACTACTTTCCGTGGTATATCTAATCTCCGGATGTATGTATTGTTACAGCGGATTAAATATCTTTTCTTCCTCAATTAGGATATTGCAGTGAAAAAAAACATTTACAGTTAAAGAGAAAACAAATAGCATTTCCCTTCACTTTCAGTAAGGTGCGGCCTTGGCGACAAATTTGGTGAGTTTGTGGCCAAATTGGGCAAAAAAATTGTAGTTTGGGATTCCTGAAGTTTCGATTCTCTATGATGAATAGAAACCGATTTCTGGAACTTTTCATCAGATTCTAACACGAAATTCTAGAAAACTGTGCCAAATTATAGTTGTCAACGATACCAAGAATCAGTGTTGTTCATAGAGCTATTCTAAACGATTGCAATTTTGATACTGTGTTCCAAGAGATTGGTTTCTGTCCGTGAATTAGCGAAATTCCTGTTATGCGCAATAATTGACTCAGTTTGCTTTACTTTTATGGAACCAGTGACTTTTTTTGCACTGTTTCCAGGCAGTAATTGACGCTGTTTGCTTTGCTTTTGTGGAACAAGTGACTTTTCTTGCACTTTTTCCAGAACATTCGTCGATTAGTGACTTTTGTGATACAAGAGAGAGCTTTATTGAACTGCTTCGAGAATGTTAGTTAAATTGGCAGTATTATTAGATTGTTTCGAGAATATGCCTTGAAATCCCAATTTTGTTGTGCTGTTTTGAAAAATTACCTTTCAATTCAAAGAACTGGTTGATTACCCTATACTTTGTGAAATTATAGTTATATTATATATATATATATGCAAATATGTGCGTAAAGAAATTCAAATTATCAAGAAACAGTTTCACTCGGAGTGCAAATTTTTGCCAGTAAATACACATTTTTGCAATGTTTGCTGGTTTAGTTGCTAGAATTTTTGCTTGTAGTATTCATCAATTGCACTTACATCAGCCGTCGACGTATCGTTATAAATCATACCAACCATATCTCATCGGATGCATGGAATAACAATGGGCTCTTCCCACCTGACGTCAGAGGTCACATGATAGAGGAAAAACAAATAGCAGACGAAGTCTTGTTTATCTATAGCGATTGCTGAAATGACATATTTTCTATTCTTATTTTTGATCAATCGTATTTAATCTGTGTTATTTTTTTTATACTTCATCATTTTTAATCCATTTTATATTATTATTCATCATCTTTTGTTTGCTGTATACATTTACAATCATCATTTAGTTTATATTTGTTATTGATGTTCCTGAAGAACATGTTAAATACTCTGATTTTTGGTACTTAAATCAGTGTCAGTGCAATATCGTACTACGTAAATCCATTTAGTACCTAAGTATCCACCAGTAACTAAGTTAATTAATTTGTTGTAACACCTTTATGCAATTAAATTAAATGAAAACATTTTTAAATTTCAAATTATAATCCATAAACATACCACAAGAACAAGTTATTATTTATTGCTAGATCAGTTAATGTAACAGTTACACTAGAACATACAAAAATCGATTCTTACAGTTGAAAATAAACAAACACATAAAGAGTTTTTTAAAAATTATTAAATTTACAAATACAACTATTCCACTGTTTAAAATGCGCAATATTACTTTTATTTTATTTTATAGTAAATATTAACATTTTTGTTTTTAAGAACAATGTTTAATTGAATTCGATTCTCAGAATTCGATTATTCATTTTCCTCTATCACGTGATTGAGCAGACGAAACTGGGAAGAGTCCATTTGCTGTGAATGAATCGTGATCGGGTTGTTATTATGGCTTTGTCGAGATTCCTCTAGTGTTTTATGCGCTTCAAATTGCCATAGCACAGCCTATTTTCCTCTCAAATCAAGATTTTTCACACGAAAAAATTACTGTGTTGCCTATTTAGCAGATTCATTAGCCTCAGGACATGATTTTCGTTGTTGGTTTGGCACAATTCATGCACCCCCTCATCTTCCTATTTTCTAAATTGTTACTGATCCATGTCAACGATAAAAAATATTTCTTGTAAAAATACTTCTAATTGTAAATGAGTGAGACTTTTGAAATTTCTGAATGCGTCCTATTTACAGAGGTAAACTTCCATCTCTTGAAAAAATGAATTTTGTGTGACATCATTATTTAGCAGCTCCAACCCAAAAGATATTGAGGACCATACTGGATAGGCATTTAGATTTCGGCGGCCCACAATGTGCATTTGTTTAAATGAATATACAGTTCAAATAAAAGTTGTGTTAAACGGAATGACGTTAAAACACAACACACAAATATACAACATACATAGTATTTAATTATAATTTATTAGTTAGTAATTTTACAGCTTCCAATCAGTAGCCATGTCATTACAGTTGAAACGTGCTTTTATTTTGCAGCTACCATGGCTGTTTATATTGTTTTCACTCAAATATGTTTCTTAGTTTTTTCTACGTTAACAGAAGATATGGAATTTATAAATTTCGTGAAGTGTGCTGCGTTCAGTAAAACTTTAATGAGAGGGCCGCTGTTTGGTCATCCCAAAATTTAGCTGACAAATTTAAACGCTGTAGCTGCAGTGTGACTACTTTTATTTGAGATGATAAAATCAGTGTTAAACTTGACAGAAATTGAAGCTTAAAAGTATAGTGTAATCTAGTATTTCTAGCCCTTGTAACTTTAATGAGAAATTAATAGAGACCGTTTTTCCATTCAGAAATAATACTAACTTGAATTATTTTATCTGAATAATTCTTCGAAAACAAAATTATTGATAAAAAGTTTTTTAATTCAAATAAACTAAAATAATGGTCATTACAAAGCTGTATAGACAACATTATTTAAATAGTTAAAATCAATTAATATTTAATATTTGTTGTCTGGCCTGTATTAATGGGCCAGTTTGTTGTAGCACGGTGGCCCTCTTGGGCGGGAGATTCCACTGTATGTGTATATATGAGTGAAGGGTTTTAAAAAGAAAATTATTCAGCATTCTACTTTGCCATTATTTACGGAAGTATTAAAAGATATTATTATTTTTATTATTTTATTTAATTTTTTTAAATATATTTCTTTCAGCGTTATCAAAGAAGATATAGGATGAGATTTCACCAATCTTTATCTTATCATCTAGTGATAGCTGTTGGCAAAGCTAAGAAATTTAATTTGTAAAAAAAAAAAAAAAAAAAAAAAGTAATAAAATATCGTCATTTTTAACCTTGAAACGTAGATATCATACCATGTTTACGAGTCCATTTTTAGCACTTGAAGTTTGATATTTAGGAAATACAGAAAAAATATTCAGATTTACGATTGTTATATGCGTCTATTTATTTTTCTTTTATGACGTCACATTCAGATATGTTTGCTTGAGGTAATCACTATAGGGTCGTTTTTGGTACCTTAGGGTTCATTAGACGGGATCGACGATTTAAATTGGATTCAAAACCACTGTGAATATCTACATTTGAACTGGGACTCGAATCCGGTACCTGAAAATGGATGGCGAAAGCATTAACCATTCGACTACACATTCGCATATGAGAGTATATAAAATGTACTTAAACGGCCCTATCAAAAGAAATGATCCTCACAATGTTAATTATTCTTTTTCTTATTGATGTAAGGATTGTAAAAAACTTTAAACGGTTTTAACAACGGGAACTGAAACGTTTTCTGTACACAGGTCTTTATCTAAAATTTTGATTTGATAATTTAAGCTGATGTTTATATTTTTTGGTGCGCTGAAATTGAAACTGGAGAGAGTTTTTCTCTATCACACACATATTTTTGTTAACACACACTGTAAAAAAAAAAAAATCCTGTAAGATTACGGGGAAAGCCCGGCAGCAGAGATTCCAGACAAAGTTCGTAAAAAAAAAAAAACATTGGTTTTACGTGCAAAATGTTTTTTACAGGCATGTAACGTAATTTAAGGTTATTATATACTTAATTTACGGTCTAAGCGTTTCTTTTTACGGGCTTTGTCTGGAATCTCTCCTACAGGGCTTTCATCGTAATCTTACGGGATTTTTTTTTACAGTGCAGAGTGCCTATCGAAAAATTTCTTCCGTGACTTTTCCACCATTATAATTATATGGCAACTTTTATAGTACGTTTTCATGGTTAACCCGTTAGTAGTCGCTAGTTGGTCGATTTGCCGCCCATCCTTCAGTTTTGCCAGATTTTTTTATTCAATAGCCACCAAAAATTTTTAGAAGTGGCATTTGATATACATAAAACGCGGATAAAATCGACGAAACGTTGATCACATCACTTTTTAAAATTATTGGTGCGAGTTAAATAAAAAGTGCGCAATCTGTAATCGGTGGCGCTGTCTATAGCGACTACTAACGGGTTAATTATAGTTAATCATGGAAACATACTAGAAGCTACCGAAAATGAAGAAATTGTGTCGGTAGACACCCTGTATTGATAAGAATCTATACGCGATAAAGAAATCCTGGCTTCATTTTCAGCACTGTTGCCAGATTGGGGACTTTCTTTTATTCAATAGTCACCGACAAATTTGAGAAGTGATATTCACTAAGAAAAAAAATATAACGCCTTCCTCTAGAATGAATAAGTGGCCATTTTCTAAATACCTACACTAAAAATATAGATTTCCTAGCTATGCGCGTAAGGCACACCAAAAAACTGAATAGACGAAATGATCGAGAATTTCTAGTGTATACATTTCTAGATGGTGAAACAATATTCTGAATACTTTAAATATTCTGAATCTTTTGTATCGCGAGAAATTCTCGCTTGATTTTCTAGAATTGGGTCATAAAATCCAAGGTTATAGTTGCTGAAACCCGCCTCTTGTAGTTTCATTTATTTGCAGAGATTTTTAAATAACTTTGCCCTCGAGAATATAGGCAAACGCTCTAGAATTCTAGTAGGGGTTTCTAGAACTCGCTTTCCAAGGGGAATAGAATTTATAAGGATGACATGGAACTATTTTTTCTAGAGCCACAACTTAGATTCTACATGTCAGTTACAGAATTTTTTCTCAGTGTTTGATATACATAATAGATGATCAATCTTCGAAGTAATTAGGCAACTGTCACAATTAATATTTAGTGGTGGCAACTGAAATAAAAAAGTCCCCAATCTGGCAACACTGAAAAACGTATGTATCAGCTAAAGTTATACCAAATTTTGCAATCATTATTTTTGTAGAACCATATAATAAGTAGATATTATTAATCCCGTACTTTTAAGACAAACATCTTATATACTGGCATTCATTAATTGCTTTCATACTTTTTTAAATTTACTGAAAATAATTTATCTATATAAACGGCAAATTTTCATAAGATTGCGAAGCATTTTGTATTACGATGCAACTGTTACTTGTCTACATTTTTGCACAACTAAAAGTATCCATTTATGATCTTAAAATATCTAATCAAGAAAAATTTTTAAAAAATTATCATATTTTTATATAATCATTCAAGCTAATATTTGTTTGTTTATGAATTAATATGTCGTGTTATTTCAAACAATAATTGCTCCAAGATATTAAAAATAATTTAAAATACTTTCTACGTGTTAAAAAATATTGATATCCAAATTCAATTATATATAAAAAAAATAAATAAATAAATAAATAAATTATAAACATTTTATTTCTTTTCCAGAAAATATTTTAAACACGATTTAGCTTCTTTTTACATAATTGTTTATTTAATTATATTAAACTAAATAATAAGTAATTGATTTGTGCTGTATATTAAAAGAGATAGTGGGAGGGATAATCATGAGAATCATCACGAAAAATAAAAAGAAATCATGAGGAGAGACTAATAGACATATGTATATCTAATAAACACTAATAGACATATGTATATCTAATAAACATGTTTAAAGACCTTTAGAATAAATCAATGCTTTTAAAGCAATTTGATCTTTTTAATTTTTATTTAGTTCGCATCATGATCAGTAAAGTCAAAATGTCAGGTTTTTAAATGATACAAAAATAGCAATTAATACTTAGAAGAAAGTATGTATTTTTATAAATATTACTAACTTTAATTTGGAGGGGGAAAAAACTATATTTGTGAATATTTGTAACCAAATGAAGTTTTATTTTTTTCCAAAGAAACTTAAAAAAAAAAAAAAAAAAAGGAGAGAGATTATAACTCGAAGAAGAAATTGTTATTTATAAACTTAAATATGTTAAGGAAATGACATTATATTTTAACCCTTTAACGTTCACTACTTAATTTATTTTAAAAATTACTAAACTAATTTTAAAAATGGCTTTTAGACACATAGCTGATCATAAATATTTAAAAAATAAAAAATTAGCATTGTTCCTTTTCGAGAACTTTTCGGTTTGAAACATCTGTAAGTAAACCTTATTAAATTCAAATAATATTTAATTTATAAAATAAATCACTTTATAAGTAAACATTATCGACAACAAAAACTCGTAAAAGTTGCATAGATCCCAACATTTCAATTTATTTCGGAGTATTTTAACCCTCTGCGGTGCAAGGTAATTTGGATCATTTAAATTACACTGCCAGCGGTATTTACGAACATAATTAAAATAGAAGAAATTTTAAATTTTCACGTTAAAAAAAGGGCCTTTTCTGCTATGTTATAAATGTAAATTTTTGCTAAAAAATTTCCGGGGTGAGTTTTTGCGCTTGAGAATTAAAATCAGGTGTTCCATCAGCGGGAACACTGCGACTGAAAGGGTTAACACCTTTAAGACAGCAAAATTAATGAATTGTTTTTATATGGAATTTTATAAATCTAAAATATAATTCATACTTTGAGCATTTTACTTCAGTTTTTACAAATGAAAAGGGCAAAATGCTGATAAAAAGGGAGAGCGAAAAATGAAGCGTATCTCGTGTGAACTGGGACATGTACGAAAAGATGTGGGAATAACATATGTATTTTTTCACACAACTACAAAGAGAAAAAATGCAGATATTTCTAAAAATAATTCCTAGAAAAAACTACTAAATTTAGATAAACTAGCTTTTTTTTTTTTTTTTTTCTTTAATGCATAACTTATCAAGAATGACAATATCCTAAACATAATAATAATAACTAGCAAACCCGTGCGAAATTTTCGCAATTTATTTCTTTTCTTATTTACTTTTAAAATCTGAAACTCATAAATAGTATACCAATTTCATCACCTAATTAAAATTTTAATTTACTAGAAGCCAAATTGTTATTAGAACCAAATTAATATTGAGCAATAGTGAAACCAAACTCATTCAAATATTTCAAAATAAAATGCATGGTTGACGACCCAGTTCTCATACTTCCGCAGACAGTACCTGTTTTAGTATAGGACCCTCATGACTTCTTTTAAACTTTTGTCGCCATATTGGCTATGACACTTTATTTATTTGTTTTGGCATATTTTTTTTTTTTTTTTTTTTTTTTTTGTTGTTTTGTTTTTTAAAAAACTAATTTCTACTTTGACTATACTTTTTATGAATGCGTTTTTTAGTTGATTTATGATAATAATTCATATTTTGTATATATCTTTAAAGTACTGCTAGGTTTAAAATGACGCTTGCAAAGATTCTGAAAAAGCAACTTTTAAGATACATTTTTCCATAAAATGGTCTCATAAAACAAATGTCATTTATACTTTCTTCTATATTCAATAGAAGAAAGTATTGGATTCGTAAAAATTTTTGACCTCGTGTTTTTGATGGATTTACACGTTTTGAGAGCTGTAGAACACGATTTGACCATTTTTAGAAAATGTCTGTCTGTCTGTGTGTGTGTGTGACAAAATTTTGAGGCAACTGTATCTCAGACACTGCTGCACAGAATTTCATACAAATTGGTATGTAGTTGCACCTTGACATAAATTACTGCCTATCAACTTTTGGTAAAAATTCTCTCACGGGTTGCGTTGCCATCCCGCTTTTTCTAATTTTTTAACATGGTGATATAGGACAAAATTTTGTATAAATGTGCATAAAGAGAATTATTTTTTAGTAATCAATATGAACTTTACAAGAATTATTTATAATAGAGATAGTCAACTGGGAAAATTTTGTTGTATGTGTAGGAGCCTCGCCACCCTTCCTGGGGGGGGGGAGTCCCCCTGGAGGGTAGTAAAGTTTCATGATGGGTATCTTTCAAAAGAGCTTGTCAGTACCTTTAAAACGAATGGTTGAACCATCGATCTGCGATAATTTAAAATAAAGGTATCAATTTTTTTCATTTTTAACAACAACAACCTTTTCTAATATGGAAATCGTCTGCATTATCATGGAAGATAATTTCTTTAAATAATAATTTTAATAAATTATTTTTACTGAGTGAATTTGTATAGGAAAATATAGAAGAAAGTCGGTGGCCACAACATACTAGTTTATTATTAAATCATTAAGCTGAAACCGCGTGTTTAAATATTATTATTATTATTTCCTTGCGTATTTTATTAATTACATCACTATCGTATCGTTTCGACAAAATGTAATCGTAACTGGTCCACGTTAGAGAAATATTATATAGATAATAATAATATTACTTACTATTTTTTATTTATTTAATTTTTTTTTTCATTAATAAACTTATCACTAGACCTGAAAATAGCTAATCATCACATGACGACTTTTACTGTAACATTTATAAACATGAATTTCATCAATCGAGACAGTCGAAATTGAGTTTTTCTCCAATTAAAATGTACTACATTAACGGCCTTATTCACCAAATCAGTGTTAACCCATGGTCCACGTAACACTTGTGTTTGAGTTAACACTCCCTTAACCAAGTTTTCGTATTCACCATCCGTGGATTAGTTGACCCCAGAGTTATCTGTAAGAGTCTCGCTGATTGGTCAATAAAAACGCAATGTATTAAAAAAGTAAACAAGAGTGTTTTCGCTGTAACTGTAACATGCTCATTTAACACCAGAGTTAACCCACCAATTTAGGAGGATTAAAAAAAGAGGGTTAACTCGAGTGTTAAATCGCTTTTGCGTGGTGAATGTGAATACCGATTTTGAGATAAGCCAGCAACAGCATATTCCCGGGTTAACATCAGTGTTAAAATTTGGTGAATAAGGCTGTAAGTCAAACTGTGCCGAAATGACCCCGTATTTCGAAAATGAACCGCAAAAATATGGCAAGTTTTGGAATTTAAATACAAAAATAGCAGGAATTGGTTGATTTGCGGGGAAATAATCTTGTATTTTTAAAAAGAATTTCGAAAAAGAACAATAACGAATTTTGTCTACTAACGACGCATCGGTACCCAGCAAAAAAGTGGCTAATAAGCTGAAGAAATCTACCGATTACAGCCCATTTGGTAGCCGAATAATGGTTAAGGTCTGGTCTTCAACTGTGAGGTGTCGAGTTCAAATCCTGGTTCAGACTTCGGCGTTCGTAGTAGTTCGGAAATGACTTTAAGCTGTAGGTCAGGTCTAATGAGCTTTATGGAGACATGGCACCATTGCCGGTACTACTGAAGGACTGCAGGCAGGGACCGATTTACTCACTTAGAGGCCCAGGGCACTAATGTTTAATGCCCCCCCCCACCCTCCCCGTACTTTAATATTTACAATCTGATGTTATATTAATTATACAGAGAAAATATTTTTTCTGCACAGTATTATACACTAAGCGACTAAAAAAAAAAAAAAAAAAAAAAAAAAAAAGCTGCACTTGGATGTTTTTCCTTTTCTTTTTCTGCAATCGGCAATTTTAATTTTAAAAAACAAATTTTTGAACAGATTTTACGTCTTCCACGTACACTTTAGGATTGATCCAAGTGTTAAAAACAAATTCAGTTTTCAGGAAAACTGTAATTTTATAAAGTATTTCACTTTTCAGTATTACTTTTTCAGAGCTTAGTATAAATTTTCAAGAAAATTTATATTTTTGTCTTTTCAATAATGAAGAAGTTGTAATGAAGGATTAAATGACCGCTGATTTATAAAACAGCACAGTAGTATCACTATCTATTGCAGAAAAAATGGCAAATATCGATCATCATAGCAAAATTAAGGAATTTTTCATTTTCATTTTTTTTTTTTTTTTTTTATGTATGATGCACTTTCTCGGGGCCCCTTCAATGTGAGGGCCAGGGCACGTGCCCCGAATGCCCTGCCATAAATCAGGCACTGACTGCAGGTTTCATATAAAAGCTTACATTTCCATTCAATATTTATAAATTGAATTATATTAGTTTTGTTCTGTCAAATATACAGTTCTTACGGTTTTTGGTGCAATTTTTATACACTAAGCGACAAAAAAAAAAAAAAAAAAAAAAAACGCACTGCCGAAAAAAGGATTTATACCTTTTTTATTTGTAATAACTTTAAAATTATTGGTTGGAATAAATAAAACTGTCATGTTTGCATAACACCAAAGGAATGAAATGATACCTATGTACATTTTCGATTTAATAATTCGCTTTATTACACTTCTACGAAGTATTTTATAAAAATCTACATAAAATTTTCTTTTTAAACATAATGCAATAACCATACACTTTGTATTCCATTGTGATTTATTATATGAAATAAACAAGTACTATTTTAATATAGGAAATAAGACTATTTATTTGTTAGATCTAAGCAATTTTTTAATAAAAATATGTATTCTGCATTGAGTTAATTCCAGCTTTATATGGAATTACTGCTGTAATGCACAGTGGCATAGCATTATACCGTTTTTTGATATAAATCTCAAAAAATTTACTGTGCTATACACTGTAAAAAATGCTGCAGTAAAATTACGGGCAAAGCCCGGCAGCAGAGATTCCAGACAAAGCCCGTAAAGTAACATTTAGACGATGAATGACGTATCGCCAGTAATTTTACGTTGCGATGAAACATACAGCCAACCTGTAAAAAAAGTAGTATTGCCCGTAAAATTAAAAGGGAGCTCGGTATATTAAAATAGTAGCACTGCCCGTAAAATTAGAAGGCATCTTAGTATGTTAAAATAGTAGTGTTGCCCGTAAAATTAAAATAGAACTTTGTGGTACTAAAATAGTATTGTCCGTAAAATTAGAAGGCTGTTCAGTATGTAAAAAAAAGAAGTACTAATGCTCGTCAAATTAAGGGAATTTGGTATCTTTTACGGCAGCACTAAACTATGTTTGATATAAAAGCTTATTATTTATTAAAGGAACTATATTACGTCTGTTTATTCAATGAAATGGGTAACAATTCTTATGGTTTTTGATATATTTTTTACAGCTATGAATTTTTTAAATTGCGTTTTGTCAGTTTTCGTTTTCTCACAAATTTATGATTTTCAAAATGCTAAAACTGCTTCATATATTTAAGAAGAGACTTAATTCTTTTAACGTTTAATAGAACGTACTTAAAAGAGTTAAGAATGGGTTTTGAAATTTATTGATTAGTCTTCGTGATAAAAAATAGAAAGTGAATATCTATGTAAAAATTTCAAGGAAAGAAAAAAAAAATCAGATTTTTGTTATATTTTAATTTTTAATATTTTTAATTTTAAAGATATTGCAAAACCCATCCTTAATTCTTTTAAATAGGTTCTATTAAATATATATTTTTAAAAAAATGTTTTTTTTTTTTCCAGTATCTATAGAAATTTTAGCATTTCAAGATCATGAATTCATGAAAAAAAAAAAAATGCAAACTGAGAAAACGCAGTTTAAATATTTCGAATCTTATGGGGAAAAAAAGGATAAAAACAATAAGAACTTTTGCCTGAATATATATTTCATTGATAAAGCCTAATGTAGTTCCATTTATAAATATTAAATGGAAATACAAAATTATATATGACACCTACAGCAGTACTGCTGTAAAAAGTACCACGTCTCCTTTAAAAAAAAAAAAAGGATTGCGTAGAAAAAAATATACAATTCTCTGTTTTACAAGTATACGATTATATGCAAAATTTTCTACCCCCCCCCCTACAAAAATATATGTATATATATATAGAATTTGTATGAATATTACAGATAGATTTTCAATAGAGGTCAATATTATTAAAACCTCTTATCAGCTTTCCGATTTCCTTTACTATAATGGTAAACCTGAACGTAAATGTTTTTGTATTTTCAAACTATGTCTATACTATTCAAAAAATGAATATTTGCATACTCTTCTTAAAACCTGTCTCTTATAGTCTCATCATTGCAAAATATTTCCAAAATGTACATTTTTATTTGAATTGTTAAAATCTTTTACTCTCAGATCGTTAACATCGGTAATTTTAATACATCAAATACAAAATTAAGTGTATGTTTTAGAAATATATATATATATATATATATATATATATATATATATATATATAACACGTTTTAAGATGTCACAGAAAATATAGTTAACAATATACATTCATTGAGGAGATAGTTTTTGAGATTGCGATAGCATTCCACAACCATAGGATTAGAATTTATGAAAGGAATCATAGAGCTAACTGATGAGGGGGATCTAAGTGGCTATGCTCATATCATTAAAGAAACTCACAAGCTGTTAATACCACGAGTTCGTATGCTTGATAAATTGTTTGATTGCACTGTTTTTCAATTTTGGTTGCAGTTTTTCTGTTCTGAGGTAAAAAAAAAAAACTGCACATGAAATTGAAAAAATTATGCAATTAAAAAATGTTCCAAGAACCTGCTGCCATGGATTAACATTAGCTTGTCTCTTCATGAACGTAGCCTCTCAAATGTAGCAATATGAGTAATCACCAATAATATGATCACTAATCAAATTTTAGAGAATTGATATTTAGAAATATTTTTTTCTGGCATTTTTAAACTTTCATTTACCACTAAAATTTAACAGAAATTTCTCATTTATTAAATAAGTCAAAATTTTAGTGGCAAGAAGAACTATATAAAAGGTGGCAATTATGTGGCAGCTATAGTTCATAATATTTCTATTCAGAACCTAGAGTTACGTTTAGATGTATGACATTTTTTCACCAAA
Organism: Salticus scenicus; assembly: GCA_963930645.1. NCBI lineage: Eukaryota > Metazoa > Arthropoda > Arachnida > Araneae > Salticidae > Salticus > Salticus scenicus. The sequence continues at coordinate 3,829,844 of OZ005649.1, read as the reverse complement.
TTAAGACTGAATTTCATCACGAAAATAAAACTTATTTATGCTTAATATAGCATTGATTAAAAAAAAAATTCTTCATATTTCAAATGTATAAAACGTTTAAATGTTTTATACATTTGAACTATACGTTAACTACTAAACAATTGTTTAGTAGTTTGTAGTCTACAAAGATAGTTACCAATTTCTATAGTTAACATGAGATACTACTGTATTCAAGATATTTTTTCTAACTTTTACTATAGTACTTTATAAAGTTATTCTTTTATTTGTGTAACTTTTTTTTACTTCAGAGATAATTTATATCAAATACAGAAAATTCATAAGTGGTGTTTTGAAATTTCTTATTAGTTAAAGAATATGTAATATTTTTACTTTCAAAATTTTGTTTGACTGAATCTTGAATTAGGATTTATAAAAAAGCTTGCGAAATCTGGAAATTCAGATATGAAATCAATGCCATTATATTATTTAAGTATAAGAAAATATGAAAGACTGTAAAACTAAACATGAAAATATTCAGAATAAAACAGAAACAAAATATATTTAAAAAATAAAATTTTAATATTTCTAATGGGATATAAGACTCTTTGCAAAAAGATTCCCCCTCCTCTTTGTTAATTCAACGCGAAATTTTTTATAAATTTTCTTTCTACACACCTAAAACTTTTGTGAGTGAAATTATTCCTAGAAAAACTTTTGTTTTGGGGAATACAAAAGCATAGGGAAAGAATCTTAAAATTAAAAAAGTTTCTAAACAATATATATATATACATTAAGAAGAAGAAAAAATACTTTTAAATATTTTATCACAAGAACTCATTCAATATAAGAAAAGAAAATATTTAAAACATATTTATTTATTAAGCATACTATTTTCAATTATTTACTACACATGCATAATTAGAGATTAAATTATAAACTCCACATTGATTTATATTAGCTTCATTTGACATTAAGTTTTTGTACTTTTGCATTTATATTCGATCTTCTGGTTCTTTTGGGTGATTTCGATCTTTTTTCTTGTTTAATACACAAGCATGTCCTATGAAAAAATATATAAACATTATATAAGACATACTATTTATTAATAAACGATGCTACTCTACTACTTACATTCTAATAAATATTGCAAATACTAAATAAAAATACAAACACAATTTCAGTTGTGTCTCAAAAAGAAAAAATAAATAAATAAATAAATAAATAAAATAAAATAAATCATAACTATTAATTTATTAAACACCACACTTTGAAACTTCGTTTAAATTCAAACAAATTTAATAAAAATTCATGAGATTAATTTTCACAATCCTAAATCACTAATATGAACTTTTTGCTCTTCAGTTTGTTTCTTTCAGTAGAAAGCTTATGAAAAATTGAAACGAGGAGGAGTTACTGTAATTAAGGCATTTACAGAAGAATAAGTTGAGAATAGAAATTAACCCGATCAGGTTATCGTATTTTTCGACACATTGTCAGTTTATCATAGGTTGCTGAAGACCCAGGCAATGTTAGAACACGTAAATTGTAATGAAAGAAAATGTGATAAAATTCTTGAATACTTCTAATTTAAGGGCAGACAATGAATATTTCAAAATAAATTTTAACAAATATTTCATATTTCATCAGAAATACACTCATTTCTATAAAATTCAGGCATCTACTAAAAATTTATAACTTTTGAACAAACTGAGATATTTGAAAAATTCAAATTGCATAATAAAGTTTAAGAATGGTATTTTTACGAAAAAAGTCATGGACACGGTAGGTAGGTATTTCTTTTATACGTGGATTCTGACGGATGAAACATAAGAAAAATAGCTCGGGTATCCAATGACCCACTATAACCTGATCGGGTTAATATTATTAAATGTACAGGAATCTTAACAAAATATAACTCTAATTAAAAAATAAAATCACAGTTAAACGACGCTATTTATTGATCATTATATATAGAAACAATACTTCTTCAAATACTGCCAGCATCAAGGCTTAATTTCTAATTAAAAAGCATTAAAGTCTAACCACCACAGCGTATATATCCTTCTAAATATATATATCATTTTTTTACAGATTTTTTTTTCTTTTTTTTTTATAGCAGAAAAACACTTTTTAAAATATATAATTAAAATGAATGAAAAGTTATTAAGTATTTATAATTAAGCGAGGTTAGTTGGTTGGTTGTAGGATTTAAGGCCGATTGACTCCGTATGTGTCCTAGGCATACAGGGGGAATGCCGTCAATGGGGGTCTTTCTAAGGGGTCCTAGCTCGTATTTACGCGAGTTTCGGAGAAAACCATGGAAAACTCAGAACGGCTAGGTTGATGAGTGCGAATTGGGATCGAACCTGGCACCTCCCATCTACCAGCTTTCAGCGCAGAACCGCTCGGCCGCTGGTGGGCATAATTAAGCGAGGAAAAGTTCAAAAAATCTGAAAAAGGTTTTTTTTTCCTTATCAGATAACAAACTAAAACAAGCAGACGAAACACATACTATAAGTTACATAAACACATCGTTGAGTATTTTAACTTTCAAAACTATATTTTCGGCTACAGCAACGGGTACTAGAGAGCGTATGCTTACACGTGTATAACGCAGTATTTATAAACATTAAGATGAACTTTATAAGTTTTGTTGGGTTTAATTTTTTTTTTACATTTATTTTAATGTATTACGCGAAGTAGACTGGGCCTTGCTCAATTTCTGGGAGGGGGGGGGGGGGATCACAAAATTTTACTTATAGTTAAAAATATCTAAATACCCCAGGTTTTTTTTTTCCGTGTTTTCTAACTGTGTTTTATTTATATATATGAAGAAAATTTTAAAATAAAATATCGTTTGACTGAGTGAAGTAATTTTATAAAGTCAGAAACATATTGAATTTTTTGCCAAAATAATTTTCCCAATCAGTCTCGTTTTAACGCCTGCTATAGATCATAGTGTAAAAACAACCTTTTTTCTTTCTGGAGGAGGGGGGAGGATTGGATTTTCAAAGAGGGAATGAAATGTAGAAAGTGCCACGGGCACAAAAATTTGGGACTCGGGCCCTGAAAGTAGAAGCGAAATTTAGCACAAGTTAAACTATATTTAGCATACACATTAATTATTTAGTAAGAAAACACCTAAATTTATGATCTGTAATCCGACAAATATGCGCAGGCTTCTTAGTACATGCTTTTCGCAAGCGTTAGAAAACTTAAAAACATAAATACGATACATAAAAAAAAAAAAAAAAAAAAAAACATATTTAAATAATTTAAGACTTAACAAACCTTTAACTAACTTACCTTGGTAATTCAACTGGCAATTCAAAAAGCATACTGTTAAACTTGATTTTCAATTTCTGTATTGAAGTGATGGAAATCAAACAGTCGGGAGCAATCGGGCATGTTTGTTATGAAAATAAGAACTTTTCTTTGCTATTCCTTTTCTATGACAATACTCTGTAGAAAATATGTATATATTGGCAACAAAAACTCTTTGAATTAAAGTAGGAAAACAATAGCTCTTCTATATCAATCGCTATTTGTACGAATGTGTAAGTAAAATCTCTCAATCGATAAAAATACAATTATATTTTTCATTACAAATATGGAGTGTTTTTTTATGACGTCACAGAAAAGCTAACACTTTACATTTGAAAAGATTTAACCATAAAAATACATTTTTATGGCATATTTGAGCTTTTGAGCTATTTTGGTAGATTAACGGCTTTTGCCCGTAAAAAAAAAATCCAGTGTTCCACAATTATACTTTCATAACATCAATTTACGGACTACGACCGTTTAGCTAGCAAAATGCTCATTTCCCGTAAAATTATATGGTCAGTTCCTAAATTGTACTTTCAAAACATTAACTTACGGATTATGACCGTTTAGGTACCAAAACGGTCATTTCCCCTAAAGTTATACGGTCAAATACCGTGATTTTACATTTTTTTTTTTACAGTGTATATTGTAAATAACTTTTCTAATTCTTGCAAATTTGTAGGCTGCAAATTTCGAATCCCCCTTTCTCTTCCCGCGCCTTTTTATGACTAAACATTTTCGAGCGAATTGAGATTAAGATTGTTTCCAAGTCTAATAAAGAAGAAATTCTACGATATTTTTTGTGGGATTTAACTTAGAGTGAAAATGATATTATTACTTACAGAATTATAGGTACTCATGGTAATGGATAAGTAATTTTAACAATTTGATTCACATTGACGTACTACAGACGCCGTACACCAAGGTGCATTATCATCATGCTATGCTGTTTGAAGAAAAGTCTGAAATACCTCCAAAATAGTCGGTCAGGCGCCACTTTTATAATCACCGTGTTTTATTATGAGTTAATTGATCCGTTGAGCATGAAAAATTTCCCTATTTCTTAAAAAATTGTGCACCTCCGCACCATAATGTATGGAGAAAATGTCACTATTTTAAGAGTGTGATTTTCATTAAGTCGGTCACATTTTCGTCCTCATTCTAGGTTTTTTCCTCTGCTTGAAATACAGAAAACTTGATTCATCAGAGAAAACCAGTTCAGCCTAATAATTAACTGATATATTTTTTTAATTTTTGGTGAACTAAAGTATTGTTTTTTTTTTTCTAATTCTTTTCCTTAATAATGGCTTTTTTCGCAGATCTTCTGTTCTTGCTAACCTGCTTTGTTTAATTGTTTCCGCATTGTTTTTGAAGAAAGTAATTTACTATACACTTTTAAAAAAATCTTTTTTAAGTTCTGAACATGATACAAATCGATTTTTTAAACATTCGCTTTTTAACTTGCGGTTATCTTGCTTGGATGAGCAACATGGCCGACTAAAACCAAATTTCCAATTTAAACGGTCAAAAAATTTTATGTTTTGCTAAAAACCATTTTTTTTTTTTTTCAATATTTCGTTAACATTCAATTATTTTTGTCATCTCACGCATTATTATTATTTTTTTTTTCATTCAAAAGTTAATACTTTTTGTGGCATCGTTATCCTGACAATTGCATCTTGTTTTTAACACTGGACTCAATGCTAAAGTGTAAGTAGTAAACAACAGTAGTAAAGTGTAAACAACATAATAAAATCTGTTCGAAAATTTGCTTTTTAAACGATAAAATTGGCGGTTGTAGAAGGTAAAAAAGAAAATATTCAAGTGCGGCTTTTTTTTTTTTTTTTGTCGCTTAGTGTACATTTAAATTCTTAAAATTGTGTTTTCTTAGTTTGCATTTCTTCAAGAATTCATGATCTTTTAAATTATTAATCTTCTATGAATAATTAATAAAGGACTTAATATTTTTTTTTTGAATGTTTAATAGAACTTAAACGAATTAGGGATGTATTTTGAAATTTGTTGATTACATTTTGAGGGGGAAAAAAATTAAAAAGTACATGCCTATGTGAAAATTTGGGGAAAAAAAAAAAAACATAATTTTTGTTAGATTTTTATTTCTAACATTTATTTCTTTTAAAGATATTTCAAAATCCATACCTAATTCTTTTAGGTAGATTCAATTGAACATCCAATATACATATTAAGTCTTTTCTTATATAACTGTAGAAATTTAAGCATTTTGAAGACCGGGAATTCATGAAAAAATGCAAACTGAGAAAGCGCAATTTAAATATTTCAAATCTGTAAAAAAATCTATCGAAAACCATAAGAATTGCTTCCTGAATATATTGCAGAAACCTAATATAGTTCAATTTATAAATATTAAATGGAAATATAAGCTTCGATCATAGATATAGTAATTTATATAGATCTATCGTCCCCCATGTTAACGAGCAAAGATTTTTGATGCCGAAAAAGTTTTTTGGCATCAGCCATTAGAGAGTTAAAACCATAGAATAATAATTAGGAAGAAGGAGCACGGCAATACTCTTAATGCTTACAAACCCCTTCTAGTGAAATGCCAGCGAAAGCTACTTTTGCTACTCAAAACCTTAAAGAAGGGCCATAGAATAATAATAATATCGCTGTTTGTTGTGGCAACACAACAGCTTATTAGAAACACTTATGCTCCTTCTTCCTTTATTATTATTCTATGGTTAAAACTCGAAAATAGTAATAGAATAGAATGGTAGTGAATTTTGAAAATGCCAAAATATTGCGTGGCTTTTAAGTGTTCTAATAAATATATGAAAAGAAATGGGATAAGTTTCAATAAATAAGTTATATTCAAGTAATTTATGAAAAATATAATTTTTATAATTAATTGCTTTGTTATTATTATGAAATAATTATTGTCTTCATATTTAATGGAATACTTTTTTTTTTTAATTTTAATATTTTATATTAGTAAGTAATACGGAATTCTCAAAATTCTTTTAAATGTAGTTAGCATCTGAGGAAGTTTTAATATATAACTGGTATGTTGTGGCCACCACAAGACTTTCTTTCATATATAATCCTATACAAATTTACACAATACAAATAATTTATTAAATTATAATTTATTAAATTATAATTTATTAAAATTATTTTTCATGATGAATGCAGACGATTTTTATCTCAAAGAAGTATAATAATAATCAATGCCGAAAGAAAGACAGTTTTGTGCAGACATGAGTATACTAGAGGCTAGTAAAAAAAAAAAAAAAGTAGAGGAAAACGAAAAGAAAGAAAAAAAAGGGGGGGTATCTGGAGTTTTTTATTCTCTTTTAGTGCATAATTTTTATTTGCTAAATTACCTGTTTGTATTCCCGTGTATATTCACTGGGGAAAATACATCCATAAGAGAGTAAAATGGCCGTCTTTTCCCGAGTAAAAAAACTATCACTTTAACCCTCCCAATGATCAATCTATGTCTTATTACTATATCTATGGCTTCGATATGAAAACCCACCTTCGGCGGGACTGTCAAAGGTGAAAACTCCCCTTAATGGGTAAAAAATGACCATAGATCAACTCATCAAACCAACCTACGGCCATTAGCGAGTAGCTTAAAATTTTAATTGTCAGGTCAGCTATTCACCCTATGGAAAAGTATTTTTTACTTGCTTTAAAATTAATATAACTCGATTCAACCGAGTATAAGGTAAAGAAAGACACCGGTGTTCACCACCCCTAAAATTTACACCAGTGTTCGCCACCCTCACAAGAGGCATGTTAAAATAACCGTTAATGAGCATCTATGAATTTCAATCCGCTCAAACTAGGATCTCTGGTTCTAGAGAATGTAGCGAAGACGGATTCAAATTCATAAATGTTAATAAACACTTATTTTGACACGTCTTTTGTGAGGGTGGTAAACACTGGTGCAAATTTTAGGGGTGACGAACATCGGTGTTTTTACCTTAAATGAGAGGAAAAGAAGCAGAAAGAAGGAAAGAAACGGAAACGGACCCTCCGCCCCCCCCCCAAAAAAAAAAAAAAAAAGTTTTGTATTGGTTTATTAATTAACATAATAATTACTATAAACATAACTATCAAAAAAAAAAAAAAAAAGATTTTCATTTTCTTATTGTAATCGCATACTTTTTTCTCTTTAATAAAAATAGGTAAAGTAATTATTGTTTTAAACTGCTGAAAAACAGTGAAAAGAAAATTCGAAGGGTAGTTTGAATGTTTAAATTACTGAATATTATTAGTATTTAGACAAATAGGGGGGAAAAAACTGATTATCAAATGGTTATTACTATGCCTTTAAGATAGTTGCGAACTACTTCGATTTTTTAATACCACTTGAAAAGTGGTTGTCGTGAAACACGACAGCGTTTTTATTGGTTTATAATATTTTTCTGTATTAATAACAATACCTACCAATTTACCATCATTTAATATAAATTTCCTCTGCTCCAGTAACTTCCCGTTTCGCCCCTGTAGGTTTGCTTACCGGCTGCACGCAGATTTTTCCCTCCGTGGAACTTCAATCGAGGTTTCACCCCCTCTTCCTCTCTCGGCGCGCGCCGCCGCGATTGATCGTCGCCGATTGGCTCGGAGGGCCGTGACGTCGTTTTCTCCCTTCGGACCGGAGATCCATCGCGATTTCCAGGCAGTAGCTGAAGTGTCTGGACAGGGCTTGCCGCGGAATTTTTGACGCTCGTGCGTTGGCTATAGAACAACGTGTGCTACGTGATGGGTAGCTTGAAATCTGTAATGCGTTGTTGCGAGCCTAAATATTATAATAATTATATTTAATAACATCATATCTAGTTAAACTAATAAATATTTTCAAAGGTGTGTCAACGGGTAGGCCGATTGAAAAGGATTACTACACTAGGAGCCCACAGCCATCCATGCCAGCAGTCATCACAATTTCTTGGATATTATATGAAATAAAGTTGGATTTGCAAGAACGGCGTCTCTTCTATTCTTTGGTGAGATGGTTTCAGTTTATTTCTAATTTGTATGACTTAACAGATATAATCTCCATTGGAATTTAATCCTCATTTAAAAAGCCACCTTAGTGAAGTTGCTAATGCTGGGTTATTTTTACATACGATCACAGTTGAAGGAAAATAATTATATTAATATCAAAAATAGAGCTTCAAATTTTTATAGTTAGTCATATAATTGCAAATGGAACAATGATATATAGATATAATAAATTAATATCATATTTAATATGTGCATCATCCAAAAATTCCAAGATGGCGTCCTTGCGCCATTTCTTCTTTTCAGTGAACTCCATTTCCAATAATTCGCTGGGGTTCACTATTTGATACATGGTGCCGTGAGGTTTTCACAGGCTGGCTTTTTGTTGAAGTATATGATATGAAATATTATGATAACATACATCGTTCAGTAGCAGTGGAGATATAAATAAATAAATAGTAATAAAAAAAAATTGTTTTATAATTTGAGTGTATAACGCCATTTTTTTTTTTAAGAACAGTATATATATAGACATAAAAAAATATATATAATAAGAATTTTAAGCATGAAAGAGAATTATATTCAATGAATTTAAAATAACCTTATGTATTTATATAATATAATACTTTCAATATTCCATGCAGAAATATGATAAAAGTAATGCTTATGTATTTGATAATGGTATGATTTTGAGTGGTGTACTAGTGCCACATATCCAAATATTTAATTAAATGGCATATATGTTTATATAAATAATTGCAACTAGGATTTTGGTGGTGTGTGTATATTTTAATTAAATTTTTTTTGTGCCATAATAACATGTGATGTCTTAAAATATATGGTATTCAATTTTGATTTATATATGATTTGTGCTTATTATATTTCATGGTGGTATATATAATTTTTTTGGCATATAAGTATATATGTGAGATATCTGAATAATATAATAAGTTCCATAGTGCTATAAAATTTAATTGAGCTGGTATATTTTATGTGAAATTCTATAAGTGCTATATTTAATAATCACTCTGCTAGGCAAATATATATAATAATAAAAAAAAAAAAAATAAGTAAAGGTTTGCTACATTAAGTGAACAGGTGTTTTTATGTTGAGAGATGAGAATGCATATCTATGGTATAAAGTCTCATAATTAATAAAATAATTTATTCATCCTACACAAGAACAGTCTAATAGTACAAGTCTGTGTATTTATATAATTTTCTTCCATCATATATACAAAATTGATTTTTTTGAAAATGCCTAGGGGTAAAAAGAAGGCATCTGTGGATTCAGTTAACATGCCCAACTTAACACCTATGGTTACCCCCACTGGGTCGGGTGAAGAACATACTCAGCGTAGTTTCTTTCCAATTGTTCATGTACAACCCTTCGACGGGTCATCAGAAGAATTGCATTTCTTTATTTCACAGATCCAAGAACTGGCCCTTGTTCACAAATGGACGGATCAATACACACTTGCGTATGCAAAATCAAAATTGCAAGGTTCTGCCCTCAAATTCGTGTCACAGACACAAGAAATAAGGAAATTTAACAGTACTGATGATCTGTTCAATCAACTTAAAAGTTTTTTCCATAAGCAGTCTTCTGCTACTAATTTATTAGAATTTGAAAATTTCAGCATACTGCCGGGTGAATCTATTGCCAACCTTTCCCACAGACTTAACTTACTCGTCAGTAGAGTGTATTCTAAAATAACTGATCCAGTAGCAATAAACGAAATTAAACTTAGCAAGTTCTTAAAGGTATTACCGCCCAACATTAGGCTCCTGATCATGCAGGACAATATCACAGATTACGAGTTAGCAATTAAAAGAGCGACTCTTGCTCAGGATTGTGAAGTTAATAATGAATTGTTGTCAGTTGCCTCAAATAACTCGGCGTCAACGTCAGATAATAATGAAATCAACCAGCTAACACACCAAGTTAATGCCTTACAGATTGCCCTGGATAAAATTAATGAGAATAAGCATAATAATGAGCACAAGAATAAAAGATTTCCAATTAAAAACAAGAGGTTCTACAAACAAACACAGCAGAGTAGTACTCAATATTCTAATAGACAAAATTTTAATTTTAAGCGACATGATAAAGATAAAAATAGATCAAAATTTCAACATCGGCGTTTCCCTAATAAACAAATGTATAATAATAATAATTTCCGTAATGTGTCTACACAACAAAATAATGCAAGTATACAGTGTCAATTATGCTTAAGTGATGGGCATTCTGCTCGTCAATGCGTCATTGCACCTCTTCTTAATTCTTCAAGCCAAAATCATAACAGTTCAAATCAGTTAAACTAAATAGCGAGGTTCCTGTAACTGGAGGCATGTCCTCGTGTTTTTCTTCAACTCCAGATATTTGTAATTTTCAACACAATAACTATAAAAAGTTATCTCCCATTCATTCATCACTCCAAGATGTTTCAATTCAACACAATAACCATTATTCTTTCCTTGATAATAATTCTGACAATCTTTATGAAAAATCTTCTGGCCCTATATCCAATTTATCTACACATGAAGAAATTATAGCCAATGTACAAGGCCAAGCGCCAAATATTCCTATTGTAGATATTCATTTTGCTAATCAGGATGTCCCATTTTTATTTGACACAGGGAGTTCTATTTCATTAATTGATAAGAATTTTTTTGATATGAACAAAAGTTCTCTAAAATACAAATTTTTGGCTCGCTCAGTAAAGATGACTACGATCAACTCCCATGTACATTTCAAAGGATGCGTCGACATCTCTTTTAAAATTGGTAATGCACATTTCAGACACCCTTTATATTTAATAGATGTAAATCCCTCTTCTTCTTTCTTGGGTATACTCGGTTTTGATTTCATAAGAAAATTTAACGTCTTACTATTTCCAGAAAAAGAACTGTGTACAATAAATAGTCAATTTATTCACTTTAAGTCCTCTAGATCAACACAATTGGCCTCAATTACAAAAAGTTTCCAAGAAAACCTAACTTACATTAATCAACATAATGATAGGACTGTTGTGAACTTTAAAAATCTTGTAGATGTTCCGCCATTCATTCCTCAGGAAACAGACAACATCAAACTGCTTCAAAATTCTGACATAAATCAAGTACCTAAAGTTCATGTCACTAAGAAAACAGCAATTGACGCACAAGACACGTCATACATCGAGGTTCCCGCCTTTTTACCCCGCGAACTTACGGACTGTGATATTCTCTTCATTCCTAAACAAAGTGACACACATCAGGCAATGCAGGCAGTCTATTTTCTTAGCCGCAAGCCTTGCACAGACTCTCAGTTACTCACATCTTCAACGGAGCAAGCTGCTCCGCATGTAAATAGTGACAGTCAGACCAAACCAGGTCACCCTTTTAAGTTTTTTGTGTGTATTAAAAATTTATCTTCAACGCCCATCCACTTTAATAAAATATGGCTATAGGGACTGTTGAACAAATTGATGAAATTAAGTATCCTGATGAGAAATCTAATGACATCAGACCCTCTCCTCCATCTATGGAAGAAGTAATCAACTTAATTGTACCTTCACATGATATAATCGAAAAACGCAGACAAGAATTTAATAAAAATAAAATTAACTTAAAACATTTAAATCAATTTCAAGAGAATCAATTACGTAACATTTTAAAGGATCATTTTCAGGCGTTTTCAGCCTCTCTTTCTTCCATTGGACACTCTGATAAGGCTAAACCAGTAATTAACTTTACTAATGATTTTCCTATACGTACACTTCCTTTTCCTGTTCCTCAAGCCCTCCAACATGAGGCAAGGAAGCAACTTGACCAAATGATCGAAGCAGGGATAATTGAGAAAAATGTTTCTGCATGGGCATGTCCCATGATTCTAGTTAAAAAAAAAGCTCAAGATTCAGGTCCTCAGAAATATCGTGCAGCTCTTGACCTTCGTCTACTTAACTCTATCATCGAATTTTCTAGCTATCCATTACCAAAAATCCAAACACTAATTAATAATATTGCTGATTTTAAATTCTTCACCACACTTGATATGCATAGTGCATATCATCAAATTCATTTACCTAAATAATATATCAGGATAAAATTTATTTCACAACTCAATGGGGCACTTACCGCTTCAAACGTCTTCCTTTTGGGCTCAAAACAGCCGCCAGCATCTTTCAAGCCATGATAGATGAAATTATCGAAGACATCAAATTACCTGGCATTTTCTCTTATCAAGATGACATTATCATCTGCAGTAACTCATTTAATGAAACTACACATAAATTAAAAGCCTTCTTACAGTCCTTCCAAAAATATAATCTCACTCTTAATTTAGATAAGTGTCAATTTCACCATACATCTGTCGACTTTTTGGGATTTCACATCAATAACAATAGAGTTTACCCAGTTTCTTCTAATATAAAAAAAATTAACTCTTTTCCCGCCCCACAGACAAAACGACAAGTGAAGAAATTTCTTGGTTTGTGTGGTTTCTATCGCCACCTCATTCCTTCATTTGCTCTTGTTTCTGAGCCACTGATCGCTCTGACCTCACCTAAGGTTCCTTTTAAATGGACACAGAGTGAAGAAGAAGCGTTTCAAAAGCTACAGCAAATTTTTTTTAGACATCCATTTTTGCAGCAACCTAATTTTAATGAACTTTTCTACCTCAACACGGATGCATCCAAGTTTGCTATTGGAGCTGTAATCTTGCAAAAACACGGCAAGGATCTCTTGCCTGTGGCTTATTTTTCTAAAGCGCTCAGAGGAGCACAAACCAAGTATCCTCCATTACAGCTTGAGCTCATGGCCATCGCCAAAGCATTGTCAGCTTTTCGTTACCTCCTCTACGGTAGAAAGTTTGTTATCCTGTCAGATTGTAAATCATTACAAAATTATAAAAAGGCTAAGTCCCCTGCCGACATAATAACCCGCTGGCTGTTAGAAATTGACGAATATTCTTTTACATTCGAACACATACCTGGTAAAAATAACATTCTTGCTGATTTTTTTTCCCGTACTCCAACCAACCAAGAGGATATAAACACAAACCCTGATATCTTAAAATCTAATCATATACTCCCGGAAACTATTTTTGAGGATGATCCCAGTATAAATCTGAAGACCAATGCTCAGGTACATAATATTAATATCCAACCTTCCACTGCAAACCAAGACATTCAACCTCCTCTGCCTGATCCTTTATTAGACATAACCATTCCTACAACTGCATATCATCAGAATAAAGACAAAGAACTTAATAAAATAATTAAAGATTTAAAGAATCAGAAGATCTCTCGACATAAAAATTATTTAATTTGTAAAGAAACTCAACTTTTACTTCATGATCCCTCTTCTAAATCTAATCCCGAGGAGAATTGTTTCCGTATTGTTCTACCAAAAGAACTACAAGAAAAGTGTATCCGAATCCATCATGTCACTCACTTTGGCATTGGCAAGACATACAAGAATATCTCACAAAAATATTGCTGGAGGGGCATGTTTGCAGATATCTCAAATTACATTAAATCTTGTACAGTGTGTCTTACATCTAAACCTTAACGTATTAAAGCAGCTCCTTTTCAAAATACCTATATACCTACAAGACCAGGTCAATTCATCAGTTTAGATTTTGTTGGTCCTTTTCCTAATAATCAATTCATCCTCACAGCTATCGATCATTTTAATAAACATTTAAAATTATATCCTTTAAGAAAAATTACTGTCATGAATACTGTTCATGCAATTTTCGATTATATTGTTACCTTTGGAAGACCAGAGCTCATTTTAACAGATAATGGTAAACAGTTTACTGCAGAAATTTTTGATGAATTTTCAAGAATGTTAGGAATTAAATTATCACACACCACCGTAGCCAATCCTGCTGCAAATTCAGTTTCTGAACGTATAAATACATCTATAAAATCCACCATTAAAGCACTTGTACAGGGAGGTTACAAATTTGAATATGCTATAAAATTTCATGAAAATTTATATAATAATACATACCATAGCACTATAAAATCTTCCCCAAATTATGTCCATTTTGGCCGTGCCATGGCCAGTGTCATTGACACATTTCAAATGCATCAATACCAAAGTCGTTTAGATGTACATCATGATTATTTTGTTTTAGCTGAAAATCTACAGAAGCTATATAATCGAGTCCATAAAAATTTACTGGAATACCAATATCTGTAAAATAAGAAACAACACTCACATGCAAAATTAAGAAAGTTCAAAATTAATGACACAGTTTTCATCCAACATAATAATGGCTTCAAAAAATTCTTCTCTTCATCTCCTTTTAAAATCGTAGGAAAAATTTCTGATGTAATCTACAAAATTCAGAGAGTAGATGAACCGCATGCACCTATAAAGAATATACATATCAATCGTCTTCTTCTTGCACCTGAAAGAAATGCAAATATTAGATCATCTAAATCGTCTACAGTCACGAATAACTTAAGAAATACACATGATAATCCTACACCTATATCTTCAAGAAATAACTCACCTGAACCCAATCCAGATTCAAATTCTTCAATTAATGATCCTCTAGAGATTAGTTCTCAGCCTTCCGTACATAATAATGTTTCTATCAACACTACATCTCCTTCTTCGAATAGTCGTCACAGTTACAATCTGCGTCCTCGATGAACTGTGGTAACTGCATGGGTGCTGGAGACGTCCAACATTCATGTAGTGTTTGTACTAGTTTCTAGTTCAATCTGCTGGCAGAATCCTCTAGTGACTCTTACGAACTGTACTTCAGTTTCATAGGACATGGTGTTTTAAATCAATAATACAAATCTCATCAATTGTTTTTCTAAAAGAACTGATAATAGACTATGTGAACTATTAATCTTAATATAGAACTTTAGTATAATGTGATCATTTTCTAAAAAAAAAAAAAAATTTTCTCCAGCTTGGAGTGAACACTCCAGCAGGAATCAAAAAGGCGAATGAATCTAAAATATTTAACAGTGTAACACATAATATCTTACCTAATATTTGTTTCTTTCTTTCAGTAATGCCTTATGTAATCTGAAGACCTTCTTTCGGGTAATGTGTGTATAGAATATTTTTTTTTTGATAAAGTCTGAAGGTAAAATTTCTTTATTATCAATCCTCTTAATGTTAATTCCCTTACAGAGTTGTCCCTCAAGTGAAAATGGTATTGCAGCATATGTAAATTCTTGTGGATGGTATGACACTGCAGTTATACAACAAAATGTTTTGGTATTATAGTGTAATCTGTTTTTTTATATATATCTAATGTAATATACATATCAATAACAAAAGTTAGTCAAGAGTTTGATAATGTGATAGAAGCGTCATATAATCTGTGATTTTTTTTTTATATACAAATTTTGCTATCAGAGTAATTCTCTGAAAAGTGGTCATTTCATGTCCCAGTAGTCTTGAGGGCATATTTTTAAAAGCACAAAAACAAAAAGCAGTCCAAAGTATCAATATTAATTGGTTTTGCATATAAACTATTATTCTTTGGTTATTGGAATTCAAATATAATTTTAAAATATTTTTTAAAATGCAAAATATCATTCCCTCACTGTGTCCCCATTCCCACATGTAAGTAAATAAAATGGTTTCTATGGTATTAAAGCATCTATATTTAGATTATTTGAAGTGAAAATTTATTAAACATACTTTAATAAATATTTATCACTTATACTACATTTATATATTATGCAATGAAAGAAATTAGAACACTTATTATTGTTGTCCCTGGTAATAGATGTCATTCCCTCATCAAACTGTAATTATACACCTACTTACTCCATTAATGGCAGCACGTACTTTATATAAGTCAAACTTAATTTATACAGAAGCAAAGTAAAGAAAACATTTTGTGTTCTGTTGGAAACATTTTACAATGAATAGCATATGGCTCTCAAATGTTATATTGAAATACAGTATTTTTATTATATGTCATTCCCTCACTCATTATAAAGTTAACTAAAAGAAATCAAATTTGCTTTTTTATGCTATTATATTAATAAAAATATGTTTTAATAAATATTTAGTGTTTGAAAATATAGCTAAACTTAATAATATTTTTATAAAGTAGTTTCTAGAACAAATTTGTCATTCCCTCACAATCATTCCCTCATTTCTCTAATTAATAAAAATAATTACTATTTCAAAAATTTTCAGACACAGCTTGGTTAATATTATTTTATATTAACTGTGTATGAATTTTTATTATTTTTATTAACGTGTATATGCACAAAATTAAAAAAAAGAATTGGAGCAATTTTATTTGAGCTGACTTTTTTTTTTAAAAAAAGCCCACTTTTCAGAGAATGATCCATCAAGTATGTATCTATGTGTTTTTTTTATTTTTTTATGTTTGGCCAAACATTCTTTTTTTTTTTTTTTGATCCTAACATTTATTTTTATGGATCCCAATCATTTATTTTTATGGATCCCAATCATTTATTTTTATGGATCCACGTGTATTTTTGTATAATTTTTCATAATGTGATGATTAAGGAATTGTTGTTTCACATATTCATATATTAAGTAATTATACTATACTGTTTTATGTGTGTAAACAAGAAAATTAGTGATATTTTTCACATTTACCTGAATATGTAGCAATTCACTCATTGGTTGTTTGTTTATTAAAATTGTTTTTTTGAATATGTTTACAGATATGTACAAGAAGTTTTTATTATGTATCAATCTCATGTCATCAAGTAGCTGTTTTTACATAATGTATCTTGATTTCAATGTAACATGATGCTGCTGGACGGAGTGGGTGTGCGTGCTCCTTGCTTGTCGCCCCTACTTTTTCTTTGCTTCTCGTCCCGGTCTTTTTGATTTTTTTTCACCGTGTTTTCCGGGAGAGTGTCGTGAAACACGACAGCGTTTTTATTGGTTTATAATATTTTTCTGTATTAATAACAATACCTACCAATTTACCATCATTTAATATAAATTTCCTCTGCTCCAGTAACTTCCCGTTTCGCCCCTGTAGGTTTGCTTACCGGCTGCACGCAGATTTTTCCCTCCGTGGAACTTCAATCGAGGTTTCACCCCCTCTTCTTCTCTCGGCGCGCGCCGCCGCGATTGATCGTCGCCGATTGGCTCGGAGGGTCGTGACGTCGTTTTCTCCCTTCGGACCGGAGATCCATCGCGATTTCCAGGCAGTAGCTGAAGTGTCTGGACAGGGCTTGCCGCGGAATTTTTGACGCTCGTGCGTTGGCTATAGAACAACGTGTGCTACGTGATGGGTAGCTTGAAATCTGTAATGCGTTGTTGCGAGCCAAAATATTATAATAATTATATTTAATAACATCATATCTAGTTAAACTAATAAATATTTTCAAAGGTGTGTCAACGGGTAGTCCGATTGAAAAGGATTACTACACTAGGAGCCCACAGCCATCCATGCCAGCAGTCATCACAATTTCTTGGATATTATATGAAATAAAGTTGGATTTGCAAGAACGGCGTCTCTTCTATTCTTTGGTGAGATGGTTTCAGTTTATTTCTAATTTGTATGACTTAACAGATATAATCTCCATTGGAATTTAATCCTCATTTAAAAAGCCACCTTAGTGAAGTTGCTAATGCTAGGTTATTAGTTCCCCATCATACTATAGGTATGGGGAACTTAGGTAATCGTGAAAAATTTCGACCTCGGTTTTTTGACTTTTCTACACGTTTTCAGGTGTGAGGAATCCGAAAATGACAAAATTTCTATGGTGTCTGTCTGTAGGGTGTCTGTTAGTCTGTTAGTGTGTTAGTCTGTTAGTGGGTCAGTCCGTTAGTTTGTTAGTCTGTGTACACGATATCTCAAGAACAAATTGTCGCAGAGAGGTCAGATCAGTTTTAAAATATTACTTTCGACACTGGCAAGAACCCTATTCATTTGCAACATTCGATTTTAAAAACTTCGTAAGTTATTCGAAATTTACGATTTTCTTAACATGGGAGAATAGGACAAAAAATCACTTAAACGTGCATTAAATGAAAACTTTTTATTGTAAAAATGTCAGACCAGTTTTAAAATATCAGTTTTGAAGCGGAATGAACATCAGTAACTATAAATATGCTACTTTGAAAATTTCGCAAGTTACTGGAAATTTACGAATTTCTTAACATGGCAGTATAAGGGAAAATTTCACATAAACGTCAATTTTGAGAGATATTTTCATCGTAAAGATGTCAGACTACTTTTGAAACATTATTTAGGACACTGGCATGAATATTAATGACTATGAATTTTCCAATATAAAGATTTCGTAAGTTATTGGAAATTTACGAATTTCTTAACATGGCTGAATAAGAGCAAAATTTCACATAAACGTCAATCTTGAGGGATATTTTCATCGTAAAGATGTCAAACCACTTTCGAAATAATATTTAGGATACTGGCATGGATATCATAGACTATGATTTTTCCAATTTAAAAAATTCGTAAGTTATTTGGAATTTACGATTTATTTAACATGTCAGAATAAAGCAAAATTGAGCATAAACTTCCATTTTGAGGATCCTAAATACGTTAGACAACTTCAAAATTACGTTTATGATATTTGTTTGAACATGATTGAATACAAATATTCTAATAGGAAAATTTCGTAAATTATTCGTAATTTACGATTTTATCAACATAGCGAAATTGTAAATTTTTCATATAAATATGAATTTGAGGATTATTGCATTGGAAATAGTAGCATGAAAACTAAACAACGGAATTGACCCTGACAAAATAAATTAATAGATTAGAATAAGATAAATATATCGAAATGAACGGTGGATAGCCTATTAGGCGGGGATTTCATTCTGTCACTGTATGAAGCTTTGGTCAAATTGATTTCTTTTAACATTATTGCCGAAACGTCAGTGGAGGCCCTCTGTTGAGACTCAAAACGGTTTTGGGCTGTGTCTGTCTGTCTGTCTGTCGCGCGATAGCGGCCGCCAAAAAAGCGCTATTTACTTGAAATTTGGTACACATGTTCATGAGCCCCACGAAATCAGCTGTATAGTTTTTGGTATGTATTCCATTTGTAGTTCGTATACAGGGACACGCCAAAGTTTTTCTTATCATTACGGCCTATGGGAGGAATTTGTATGTACCGCGATAGCGGCCACAAAAATCACGCTATTGACTTGCAATTTGGTACACGTGTTCATGAGCCCAACGGAATCAGCTGTATAGTTTTACGTGTGTATTCCATTTGTAGTTCGTGTACAGGGACACGCCAAAGATTTTTTATGATTAGGGCCTATGGGAAGAATCTGTATGTACCGCGATAGCCACCGCAAAAATCAAGCTATTGACTTCCAATTTTTGCCGAAATGTGAATGGAGGCCCTCTGTTGAGACTCAAAAGGATTTTGGATTCCGTCTGTCTGTCTGTCTGTCATGCGATAGCGGCCGCAAAAAACACGTTATTGACTTGAAATTTTGTACACATGTTCATGATGCCCACGAAATTAGCTGTATAGTTTTCGGTGTGCATTCCATTTGTAAGTTCGTGTACAGGGACACGCCAAAGTTTTTTTTACCATTACGGCCTATGGGAAGAATTTGTATGTACCGCGATAGCGGCCCCCAAAATAACGCTATTGACTTGCAATTTGGTACACATATTCATGAGCCCATTGAGCAAGCATTTGACGAAACTGATATAGATCTGAGACTGACCGCCTTGGCGAAAATAATGCTCCTTTTATACTTTTTTTATCGAAAACAGACTGTTCTGGAAAATTCTCGTATCACATCAGCCAATGAGATTAGAGCTTCCATATTTGGTATATCCCTAATAAGGATTTTCTCGCCAAAAAAATCGCCAAGGAGGGAAATAGTTGCCAAATTTGGCGCCAAATTTATTTCTTCCCTTATAGGAGCTTTTTAATGCGTTTTTAAAGGAAAATTTGGCTATTTTAACGCTAAAACGACTATAAAGGCACAAAATTAGCATTTTATCAACTTACTAAACCTCTTTGAAAGAATTTATACAAAAATAAATGCAATTATTTACAATTTCGTAACACTTTATATCATATACAAATAGGTATACAAAGAGAGATACAACGGGGGGTTGAGGGGGGCTGCCGCCCCCCTCAGGAATGTATTTGATTTTGGTAATAAGTCGATCGAATCAATATATACTATTATATAATAAGGAATAAATAAAAATGACCTATTGAATAATGTCTGATGCAAATAGGACGTTGAGGCTCCTGATCTGCAGATCCACTAGTAATATGTCTCGCACTAGAAATTTCTGAGAACATAAATATGATGGGGAACTGAGCAGAGTCCACCTATGCCAACTAGTTTTTACATACGATCACAGTTGAAGAAAAATAATTATATTAATATCAAAAATAGAGCTTCAAATTTTTATAGTTAGTCATATAATTGCAAATGGAACAATGATATATAGATATAATAAATTAGAATCATATTTAATATGTGCATCATCCAAAAATTCCAAGATGGCGTCCTTGCGCCATTTCTTCTTTTCAGTGAACTCCATTTCCAATAATTCGCTGGGGTTCACTATTTGATAGTGGTATGTGTAAAAACGTTTACCTTATGCAGTCAAGCATAAACTGCTACACAAATTTATAAAAGATATTTTTATTCACAATTACTAGTAGCCAAACACCGTAGAGGTTTGGTAACTATCCTACTTCATTTTTAATTTCAAATTTATGTTTATTTTTATTTTTTATTATGAAGATTTTTAATAATATATTTTACTTCTTTCTTGTGTTTCTTTAATAACACCATTACGGAAAAAAAAAAAAAAAAAAAAAAGAAAAAACTAATACGATTTTTCAACTTATTTTTTACAAAAGTATTATTATTTTCTTCTACATATACAAGGTGAAAGTATTGGATTCTTCGAAATATGAAACTCTGGTTTTTAATGCATTTAAACGGTTTGAGATGTCGTGAATACCATTTGTTTATTTTTTAGAAAGTATTTGTTTGTCAGTCTATCTCTGTGTGTGTACGTATCATATAATTTGTAGATGCTGTATCTCACGAACCAATGAATACAATTTAACCAAACTTGGTATTTAGTTGGACCTTAACCTAAGCTGATGCTGATTACATTTGGGATTCGATCGCTCAACAGGAGGCGCTGTCATCTCAGTTTTTCATAGTTTTTAATATGGCAGAACAAAATGTCGTGTAAGTGTACATAGCGAGAGTTCTTTTTTATGAATGATTGTGAAATTAATATGAACAATTTATAATAGTAGTAGTAAAACAACATATAAAAAATAAAAGTAGAATAATTTTAGTTAAACTTATCTCACAAATATAATGTAAAGTATTAATATCTCAAAATAATTAATAAAAATGTTTGAATAGTAATATAATGTTTAACTATATTTTTCATAATTTTTATAACTATATAACATTAATAAACAAATTAAAAATATATCTTATTGTTTTTAGTGATAGCACGTAAAACACAAAGGAAATTTGATATAGGATTCTTCCTCTAATTTGATTTCTTATTTATTTTGATTTACTTTAAATTTTGGTAATTTTATTTCATGAAAATGTTCGAATTATGCTATTTAGACTAGAATTGCATAAGAAACTAATTTTAGGAAAACAAAATGAGTAACTTATATTAATTGAACATGAACTACAGAGGTTGGTCCACTGTACCCCAGGTTGTAGACCATTGTGCCCTGGTGATGGGGCACAGTGGTCCGCTTTGTGAGTGCACACAATTTATTTTTTTATTCTTAATGTATTAGAAGTATTGTTATAAAAAAATTAGGACATGTCAAGAAAGGTTTAAAGAATGTTTTCTAATTTTTTAGGTACCTTGCGTTTTTAATTTTGGTGAAAAAAAAATTAAATGTGTAAAAGTGATCCACTGCGCCCCGGTCTCCCTTATGTTGCTTTTATTTTCTTTACTGCAGTCTAAAGATGATTGTAACCTACCAGAAATTTCACACATAAATGTCATAGACTTTTCTCTTGGATGTCCTCGTACACGAACTATTTGCTTGATTTCAAAGAAAATTGTAATGCAACATTCCTGTACAATACATACACTGCTCGACATTGAAAATGCAACACCAAGAAGGAATGATAATAACGGAATGAAATTTGTTGGACACATACATTATAGTAGGAAGAACAATTGATTAAAATTTCAGGAAATTTGGAGTAATATGTACTGAAAAAACAAAACAGTACAAAAAGCAGCAACCTCTGTGAGCAATAACAGCACATATCTGCCTAGGCATTGAATCGAACAGTGATTGGATGACATGTACGGGTAGAGCACTTCACGAAGCTTCAACACGATGCCACAATTCATCGGTCGAAGTTACTGGTGAGTGGTGGGGGGCCAGTCGCTTTTCAACGATTAAACAGTCATTTTCATTGGTGCGAGATCAGGAGAACGCGCTGGCCAGAGCAACATTCGGCACCAGAAGGTCCAGACAATATGGACAACTTGCGGTCGTGCATTGTCCTGCTTAAATGTTGCGCTTCGGAGGCCTTGAACATAGGGCAGAGCTATGGGCCTTAACTCGTCAGAAATGTAATGGCTGGTATTCAGAGTGGCGGGAATGAAAACAAGAGGTGACCGGGACATGTATCCAATGGTACAACATACCATGAATCCAGGTGGTGACTCAGTATGCGGCTACCAAAATTCTGATTACCCTCAAAACTGCATCACTGATATGGGCGCCATTAATGTGTGATCAACGATGAACCTGGACGCAGGAATGGCGTGAAGTCACTTTTCAGACAAATCGCAATCCTGTTTACACCATCAAGAATGCCTTATCCGTATTTAACGGCATTATGAATAATGCACATTGCCAGCTGGGATTCGACATCATCATACTGTCCATCATTTGCAATGATGTTATGGGTTCCCATTGGATACATGTCTCGATTACTTCATGTTCGTATTCCTGGCGCTCTGAACAGCGGCCATTAAATTTCTGATGAGTTAAGGCCCGCCCCTCTGCCCTGTATTCGAGGCCTCCGTAGCGCAAAATTTAAGCAAGATAATGCACGACCGCAAGTTGTTTGTATTGTCCGGACCGTCTTTGATACAGAATGTGTTCGACTGTTGCTCTGGTCAGCGCGTTCTCCTGATCTCGCACCAATGAAAATGACTGTTTAATCATTGAAAAGCGACTGGCCCCCCACCACCTACCAGTAACTTCGATCGATGAATTGTGGCATCGTGTTGAAGCTTCATGAAGTGCTCTACCCGTACATGTCATTCAATCGCTGTTCGATTCAATGCCTAGGCAGATATGTGCTGTTAATTCTCACAGAGGTCGCTGCTTGTGCTTTATGTACTGTTTTCTCAGTACATATTACTCCAAATTTCCTGAAATTTTAATCAATTGTTCTTCCTACTATAATGTATGTGTCCAACAAATTTCATTCCGTTATTATCATTCTTTCTTGGTGTTGCATTTTCAATGTCGAGCAGTGTATTTAGAATACAAAGTTTGGACTTTCTGCTACTATTTGTTCTTAAGCTATGACAGATAAACACGCGCGCGGGCACACAACACAGGCTAACCGCTAAAAATCTGATTTTTGGATTCGGGGGACCTCAGAATCAGAAAGTGTAAATATAGCAAGATCTCAATTTCAAAAACTTAGCCCAAAAAAGTACTTTCAATATATGGGTAAGAGAAAGTAAAAAAATCTGGAGTGACTCCACTCGACTTTCCGAACATTGAGAAATTAACAGTTTTGTAGATAAAGTAAAGAAAAAGGAGTTGTTAAACAAACAAAAGAGTGAAAACCATAATAGAATGTTTGAGTATGTTTCTTTATATGTTATACGATGTTTTTTTTTTTAACGCTACTGAACTTTCAGCCCATAGATCATATTGGTAAAGAGTTTTTCGTTGTGTCCCTGTAAAAACCTATAAATGCTAGATTCACCAAAATGCTTATATTTAGTGCAACAGTGATTTATAATATTCATATAAATTTTCAGCTCAATTGAATAAAGCGTTTAGATGCTATCGCACTTTTAAAAATTTGGTCCCATAGGCCATAATGATAAAGAATTTTTCTTTGTGTCCCTGTAAAAAAACTGTAAGTGCTAAATTCACAAAAATCTATACAGTTGGTGCAACTGTGACCTATAACATGTGTACAAATTTTTTGCTCAGATTAATAAGGCGTTTAGACGCTATCACACTTTTTAAAATTTGGCGCCATAGGCCATAATGATAAAGAATTATTCCTTGTGCCCCTGTAAAAAAAACTGTAAGTGCTAAATTCACCAAAATCTATACAGTTCGTGCAACTGTGAAAATATAATATGTGTACAAATTTTTTGCTCAGATTAATAAAGCGTTTAGTTGGTTGGAGGATTAAGGCCGATTGACTCCTTATGTGTCCTAGGCCTATAGGGGGAATGCCCTCCGTGGGGGTCTTTCTAAGGGGTCCTAGCCCGTATTTACGCGAGTTTCGGAGAAAACCACGGAAAACTCCGAACGGCTAGGTCGATGAGCGCGACCTGGGATCGAACCCGGCACCTCCCATCTACCAGCTTTGAGCGCAAAATAAAGCGTTTAGACGCTATCGCACTTTTTAAAATTTGGCCCCATAGGCCGTAATGATAAAGAATTTTTCCTGGTGTCCCTGTAAAAAAACTATAAGTGCTAGATTAACCAAAATCTATAGGATTCGTACTATGGTGACTTACAATATGCGTACCAACTTTCAGATTATTCGAACAAAGCGTTTAGACGCTAGCGTGTTCAGTCACATACATACACACATACATACACACACATACATACACACACACATACATATATCATCGTAAAAATAGTGGAAACGGACTCAGGGGACCTCGAAAGGTATAGAAACATCAAAATCTCGAATTCGGATTTTTGACATGATTACAATACTTTCCTCACTATAATGTTTGGAAAGTAAAAAGTGTTAGTATCCATAAATCTGTGAAATGTCCTGAGAGAAAATGAAATTAACCATCGTGTCGCAACACCTGAATAGGATCATGAAATACTGCACTGCTTTAAAAAAAAACATTCACTAATACTTTGAGTGTTTACAAAAAAAACTAGTATGTTGTGGCCACCACAAGACTTTCTTCTATATTTTCCTATACATATTCAATCAGTAACAATATTAAAAAAAAAAAAAAAAAAAAAAAAAGATTTTTTTTTTCTTTTTTTTTTGTGAAAATTAATACATATTCAATCACTAACAATAATAAAAAAAAAAAAAAAAAAAAAAAAAAAAAATCGAATTTTTTTTCTAAGTTTTTTTTTTTTTTTTGGTTAAAAGTAAAAAAAAATCGATAACTTTGTTTTAAATTATCACAGATTTATAGTTCAACCATTCGTTTTAAATGTACCCCCCAGGGGGGGAAGCGATGCCCCCCACATGCACAAAATTTTTTTCCTAGTTACGTACTACTATTATCAATAATTCATATTAATTTTACAATCACAAGTGTAAAATAACTCTTATTATGCACATGTATACGAATTTTTGTCCTATGCTGCCATGTTAAAAATTTAGATAAAATGCTATCACAGCGCCACCTGTTGAGTTATTGATCCCCAAATATAATCAGCAACAGTTTATGTCGGGGACCAACTAAATACCAAGTTTGGTAAAATTTCGTTTAAAAAAAAAAAAAAAAAAAAAAAAAAAAACGATTTTTTTTCTAAGTTTTTTTTTTTGTTAAAAGTAAAAAAAATCGATAACTTTGTTTTAAATTATCACAGATTTATGGTTCAACCATTCGTTTTAAAGGTATTGACGAGATCTTTCGAATGATACCCATCTTCAAAATTTAACCCCCCCGGGGGGGTACTTCCCCCCCAGGGGGGGGAACCGATGCCCCCCCATGCACAAATTTTTTTTCCTAGTTAACTACTACTATCATCAATAATTCAAATTAATTTTACAATCACAAGTTTAAAATAACTCTCATTATGCCCATTTATACGGAATTTTGTCCTATGCTGCCATGTTAAAAATTTGCATAAAATGCGATTACAGCGCCACCTGTTGAGCTATTGATCCCCAAATCTAATGGGCACCAGTTCATGTCAGGGTGCAACTAAATACCAAGTTTGGTTAAATTTCATTCATATGTTCGTGAGATACAGCGTCCACAAAAAAATGATACAGACACACAGACAGACAGACAGACACACAGACAGACAGACAGACAGACACACAGACAGACATTTTCTAAAAACTATCAATTCGTGTTCAGGACATCCCAAAACGTGTAGATCCGTCAAAAAACGGAGGTCGAAAATTTTCGCGAATCCAATACTTTCTCTATATTACATATAGAAGAAAGTAAAAAAAAATTCTATTGTAACAGATATTGGCTCAGACTATTTGCATTTCACAACAAGAAAAAAGAGTTTTGCAGAAATTGTCTTTCTACTTTCTCTCTACAGTGAAAAGCAAATGTAATAATCCTGTCTCTTCCTAACTAAAATCTGCAGCTGCCAAGAGCCAATTAAATACGAAATGCAGATCAACCAGTTGTAAACACAGCTTTTTGTGAAAGAAGGGAAAAAAAAAAAAATCTTTTTTCGCCAAGGACAAAAATTAAGTTAGTCTCGGTCGATCCATCTTTCTCTCTCGTGATCCTCTCTCTCTCATTTTCACTGTTAGTAAACATCTGAACATCTATTTAAAAAAAAAAAAAAAATGTAGTATATCTTCCCACTGACCTTGGCCTTGAAAAATTTAACCTTTTTTGCTAATTTCAAAGTCATACAAGTCTGATTCTCAAATATATATGGTGCTAGATAGCACTATTTACAGGGAGCAGAAAAAACAACAAAAAAAGATCATGTCTCTTAGTTAGGCAGGGAGAAAGGAAGTAAGTTATGTGTAAAAGACTTTTAGTTCAGGCAACGAAGGCCAAAATTTGACGAATAGGGCAGTTCCTTGTTTGTAAACAAACATCTCAACTTTTATGAGTGGTTGGCAAAAAGGCTTGGGAAAAGCATAGCGATGGCGGATCACCAATATAGTATCAATGGTGGGCGGGGCGCGGGAAAGTCGAGCGCGCTTTTTTGCCAACCACCAGACGTCACGAGGAAATGCTCTATAGAAAAGATATTTAAGATAATTGGTAAGTTGAGTTGAGTTGAAGCTTTAAATGTTCTTTTATTTCTTTTGAACTTGGAAAATAATAATAATAATAATAATAATAAAACACAGCTGCTTGAAATTAACCCTATCATGCATATAGAACGGCATGTGTTGGTGGGAAGGATGATGGATAACGAATGATCTTAGTTTAGAAATTAGTTTTAAATTATGCTTTTATGTTTATCTTTAAAAAATTTAAATGGAAAATAATGTAAATACATCAGTTTTAAATACATTCTTTCTGTAAAATAGAGAAATCAGTTTTATAACTGATGACAGTGATTTACTATTAACATGAAAAAAGAGCTTCACAGAAACATGTTTAGATTTATTGTTGTGAAATACATTGAAAATCGATTATTTAATAACGATTAATAAAAACTGATAAATAAACATGATAAATTTCAAAACAAGGAACAACTGTTTCGAATCATTATTGCGCATGATCCTTCATCAGGGGGCAAAATGTAGGTGTGCACGGGTGCAACATAAAAAGTTTAGAAAGGAGTTGCATTCGTATCTACTGTATTTTTCCGCCTGATGAAGGGTCCTGTTTAATGATAACGATCTGAAATAATGGATGCTGGTTTTTTACAATTTATGGTGTTCGTTTATAAAGTTTTCATTCATCATCAATATAATTATTCCTTTTTTATTTATTTATTAAGTTTTATTATTGGATTTACGATAAAATGAAAAATAATACCTATAACTAATACAAAAAATAAAATAAAACAAGAAAGCATGTGTAACTATTTAAGGGGATGGTGGACATTATCAATGCTTTTTCCCAAATTACTGTTTTAGATTAATAAAAATCAGCATACATAGGCGTTGAAATGTAAACAAATATTAAACACTAGTATATAACCCCGTCAAAAATGACGGAATGTGAAATCAGTTAAGGTAGTGAATCAACGAATGCTTTGGCAGCTTCGCTGATCACTATATTTAAAGGGGACTAATGTGCAAGTTGCACCTGACGGGACTAATATGCAAGTTGTACCTGACGGGACTAATGTGCAAGTTGCACCGAACGAACAAACTATTTCTTTTAACGAAAATACCTACTAACCCAGGACGATAGGTCTAATAAAACGTATCATATTATATATCGTATTTATCGTAATATAACTCAGTACTTACTTTTCGCTTCCTTCTTCGACTCGTTTTAATAAGTATTTTTTATATGCATGGGCAAATTTGATATTTTTTAATTTTTATTTTTTGCATGAAAACATTATTTCATCTTATCCCCCCCCCCCCTAAATATATATAACAATAACTGGTAAATTTTTTTGGTAACAATCATAAATTTAAATGTCCAATTTTGAAATTATTTTCATATTTTAATTAATTCTAAAATATCT
This sequence comes from Salticus scenicus, assembly GCA_963930645.1. Classification (NCBI taxonomy): domain Eukaryota; kingdom Metazoa; phylum Arthropoda; class Arachnida; order Araneae; family Salticidae; genus Salticus; species Salticus scenicus. The sequence goes on along the minus strand of OZ005649.1, from coordinate 3,801,024 downwards.
AATCAAAACTTCGTTACAAATAAGGTGCCAAATGAAAGGTACCATATTTTTAACAAAGTAACCTTAGGTACCTTATTTGTAACCTTATTTATTTTAACTAATTTGATAAATATGACGTCTCAATCAACTGTTTGTTTATATCAGATAAGTACATTATCATGATTGCAAGAAAATGATGTAATAACTATTAGCCCATAATTTTTATGATTGAATTTTATATCACATTTTAATTTTATCCTCCATGGGTATTTTAGAATTGCAATGATAGTTATAAATTTTCGTTGAAATCTTTTTACATATTGAGATTAAGGGAAAAGTGTAAGCACAAAAAATGTTCAGTTTTGAAAGATCTTTCTAATGATGCAACATTTATGCAGATTAATTAAAAAAATAAAAAATAAAAAATAAAAATACATAGCATTTCTAAGAGAAAAAAAAAAGGGGGGGGAGTACCAAAAGTCTCTGTTTTGAAGCGGTCTAACCGAAATTGTTCCTGACAGAAGATGGTCATTATTATTAATAATAATAAAATTTCGCTAAAACTTTGTTTTTAATTAATTAAAAAATAAATAAATTGAAAATTTGGAAAAAATAAAAATAAATAAACTAACTAACTTTGAATTTTCCCCCTCGATTTTACATTATTACAATTTAACAATATATAGTTTAAACATATTTGGGTATTGCTTTGCAACTTCATTAACAAGTAAATTTTTACAAAAATATATGTTTTAATACTAAGAATTTCGATTAAATTTCAACATTTAAATATGCAGTTTTAAAAATGATGTTATGAGTGAATCTTCAAAGTAATACTCAATATATTTAGACTATATTGTTAAGCTATAAAAATGTAAAATTGAGGGGGGGGGGGGATTATTTAGCAGACAGCATTAACAAATTAAAAATAATAATAATAATAAATATTGAATTTTATTTTATTAAATTTAAATAATGTTCAATAAATTGAAATTCATTTAATATTCTATTCATTCAAATATGGAAGCAAATTTTCATAATTCTAAGACAGTCATTTACAAATATATATATATATCATAAAAAAACAATACTATTGTAAAAGTCACCCCTCCCAGCAAAAACTCTTACCTTTCTTAAGCAGCCAAAAAAGGATTGATATTGAATTTCGCCGCCGCTATTCAATCCCGGGTACTCAATGGCTAGCATACGTATTATATTTATAAAAGCACATACATAACCTGCAAGGATCTGAAGAGATCTTAAGGAAGATCTGCCAATGACACTGCATGTATCTTTCTAATAAATCCTAATCTCTTTCAACATTCTTGTTATCTGTGTTAGTTTTTTTGGCTGCATTATAAAGTTATAATTTAAAGTATTTTTAAGGTGGGGTGCGTAATAATATTTTGATGTTTACTAACTAAATTTTTTATTAATTAAAACGTCTACATAGGGGACGCACCCCGCCGTAAAAATACTTTAAATTACAACTTTATAATGCAGCCAAAAAACTAACACAGATAACAAGAATGTTGAAAGAGATTAGGACTTATTAGAAAGATACATGCAGTGTTATTGGCAGATCTTCCTTAAGATCTCGGCAGATCCTTGCAGGTTATGTATGTGCTTTTATAAATATAATACGTATGCATAAGAAAGGTAAGAGTTTTTGCTGGGCGGGGTGACTTTTACAATAGTATTGTTTTTTATGAGATATCACTTCTTTTTGCAGGTTATGTATGTGCTTTTATAAATATAATACGTATGCATAATGAATATATTTGTGTACTAGATGAATAAAAATCGTGCGTGTTATGCATAGATGTAAATATAGTGTTACAGATTTCTAAATAGTACTAGTTATTTTTATGTGATTTCTTTCTGAGAGATTTAGTCACGTTATACAATGTCAATTTTTCGCATTTTTAACTTGTTTCCGCGTTAAAAAAGATCCTTCTCCGTTAAAAACACACTTTATCAGGGCACGTAATGGACTTGGCGATGAATTTGGCGACTTTATCGCACCTTGACAACTATTTTGACGACCTTGGTGAAAAAATCTTTATTATCGATAGACCCATTGTCCAAGGTGTAACTCGATTATTACGGAAGTTACTGTAAAATTCAGGATTAATGGCAGGATATAAAAGGGGTCCCGTTCCGACCACTGAGGTGAGTTTCTCACGGAATAGAAAATTCCGGTTGACTAAGTCTCTACCATTGAATTGCAGCCTATTTCTGTATGTTATGACTATGGTATCGTTTGTGCCGTGATTTTTATGTTGTCAGCTGTTATTTAAGCTGCGTTTTCTGGTGAAGTTGATACTGGGTTTAACAGACCTGTAATCTTATGGTCTGTAAAAAAAAAAAGGTCTGTAACAGTCGCTTTATATGTATAAAAAATGTTGTATTTAAACTAATAGACATATACTTTAGAAAGTTAGTGGTATTAAAAAATAAAATTTTAGCATTTATTGGAAATCCTGTCCAAGAGACTAACTTTCTGTTATTATCGTGGTTCTTGAGTTTGTCCAAGCCCCTTGATTATAATATATGGGCTTGCTTACTCTACATTCTTAACTACGCATTTTAAATTCCTATAAATCTGCGCACCTGTGGTTGCTTTTAAAGTATATTTAGGGTATCACATATCACATTAAAAGTGACAATCATCAGGAATTAAATTGTTCTTATATCAGGTTTAACATTTAAAACATTATTTTTTTTCCCTGCTGAATTGAGGAAATGAGATACCAGTAATATATGATACGACATAGCTATTTTAACAGTCTATTGCGCAGTTTAATTATATAAGGTAAGTAATCGAATAGTAACATTTATTGAAACGTCCGAATAATAAATTTTACTGAAATAATAATATTTATTGTAAAGTGTCCTTGTTCAGAATTAAAAAAGTTTTTGGTGTCTTTATATATGTATGTGTGTATAAGTGTATATTCCAAAAATCATTCCCATTGACTTTAAATTCGACGCAATTATTCATAAATAGCTGTATATTCTTAGGAGCATGCAGCGTTTGTAGTTAGGAATAGGAATAAGAAGAAGTTTTTAGTTCCCCATCATACTATAGGTATGGGGAACTTAGGTAATCGTGAAAATTTTCGACCTCGGTTTTTTTACTTTTCTACACGTTTTCAGGTGTGAGGAATACGAAAATGACAAAATTTCTATGGTGTCTGTCTGTAGGGTGTCTGTTAGTGTGTCAGTGTGTCAGTCCGTTAGTGTGTTAGTCCGTTAGTTTGTTAGTCTGTTAACACGATATCTCACGAACAAATGATCGCAGAGAGGTCAGATCAGTTTTAAAATATTACTTTCGACACTGGCAAGAACCCTATTCATTTGCAACATTCGAATTTAAAAACTTCGTAAGTTATTAGAAATTTACGATTTTCTTAACATGGGAGAATAGGACAAAAATTCACTTAAACGTGCATTTAATGGAAACTTTTTACTGTAAAAATGTCAGACCAGTTTTAAAATATCAGTTTTGATGCCGGAATGAACATCAGTAACTATAAATATGCTACTTTGGAAATTTCGCAAGTTATTGGAAATTTACGAATTTTTTAACATGGCAGTATAGAGCAAAATTTCACATAAACGTCAATTTTGAGAGATATTTTCATCGTAAAGATGTCAGACTACTTTTGAAATATTATTTAGGACACTGGCATGATTATTAATGACTATGAATTTTCCAATATAAAGATTTCGTAAGTTATTGGAAATTTACGAATTTCTTAACATGGCTGAATAGAGCAAAATTTCACATAAACGTCAATCTTGAGGGATATTGTCATCGTAAAGATGTCAAACCACTTTCGGAATATTATTTAGGATACTGGCATGAATATCATAGACTACGATTTTTCCAATTTAAAAATTTGGTAAGTTATTTGGAATTTACGATTTACTTAACATGTCAGAATAAGGCAAAATTGAGCATAAATTTCCATTTTGAGGATCGTAAATACATTAGACAACTTCAAAATTACATTTATGATATTTGTTTGAACACGATTGAATACAAATATTCTAATAGGAAAATTTCGTAAATCATTCGTAATTTACGATTTTATCAACATAGCGAAATTGTAAATTTTTCATATAAATATGAATTTTGAGGATTATTGCATTGTAAATAGTAGGATGAAAACTAAACAACGGAATTGACCCTGATAAAATAAATTAATAGATTAGAATAAGATATATATATATCGAAGTGAACGGTGGATAGCCTATTAGGCGGGGATTTCATTCTATCACTGTATCAAGCTTTGGTCAAATTCATTTCTTTTAACATGATTATAATATGTCTCGCACTAGAAATTTATGAGAACATAAATAGGATGGGGAACTGAGCAGAGTCCACCTATGCCAACTAGTTTGATACATTATTGTTTATGGAGAGCATTTCTTTTAAGTGTATGATAATTTTGTTATGTTGTATTCAACACAATTAAAATGCTTAAAAGAATGGTTTCTGCACAGAAGAGTGTGCATAGAATTAGTAAAATTAGTTTACTACACACACACAAAAAAAAAATCATACAGTATTTATTACGCGTAGTAACTACTAAAAGTGTAATTTTTGTAGCATTTTATTCATTTTGAGTAAAGAAAGCAAATATTGGACGGAAAATTGTGCACCTACACTTTTCACCTTATATTATTATTAGAAAATTATATATGCATGTGTGTGTGTGTAACAAATATTGTTTAATATTAAATAATAGAAATAGGACGTTGGGGTTTTTTATTTTTAAGATACATTGATCAAAATAATGATATACCTACGACAGAATAATATAAAACTGGATACAATAGAAGCTTCATATAATGGAGATATAGCATACAGTGTAATGAATCTATAATATTTACTAATAATCTTTTTAGGACTGAGGACTATTAGTCTCAATCTGGGATTTTTGCGGTGTCATTTTTCGATAGTTGGACATTTATCGAAATCTAAAATTTATCGAAAATATAATTGAACGATTTGAAAGCAATGTTATAATTAAAAAAAAAAAAAAAAAAAACTAATAGTTCTCTGTCCTAAACTAAATTCTGCTTTTGCCAGAATTTCATCATTTTTTTTTCCCCCTTTGAAAGAAAAAGAAAAGAAAAGAAAATGAATAATAATCAGTATCGAAACAAACCTTATCGAAAAAGTTTATTATTATTCACGTGAAAATATATTTTATTATATGCCGAAAAATAAATTAACTCGTAAATTTTTTGGCAACAATTATAAATTAAAATAAATCTATATATATAAAAGAGCAGAGTCTGAGAGAGCAGGCAAAAAAATAAAAATAGTGTCAGATCGTTCAAAATTGGTACGTAGAAGTTTTCGATACTTACAAATCGATTGCGGATATTTTTGAATTTGTAAAATTATTAGGAGGGGCGGGTAGGGGGTGGGGCGGTAAGGGGGGGCTATGGGGCAAAAACAAATAGAAATACAGTTAGGCCGTTCAAAATTGGTACAGATAGGTTCAAGAGGCCTGCAAGTCGAATGGGGATATTTTCGATTGTGTAAAGTTATTAGGAGGGGCAAGAAGGGGAGGGAGGGGAGGGGGGGCAAAAAATAAAAATAGTGTCAGATCGTTCAAAATTGGTATATAGAGGTTTCCGATACTTACAAATCGATTGGGGATATTTTCGAATTTGTAAAATTATTATGGGGGGGGGGCTATGGGCAAAAACAAATAGAAATACAGTTAGGCCGTTAAAAATTGGTACAGACAGGTTTTAAAGACCTGCAAGTCGAATGGGGATATTTTCGAAAATGTAAAGTTATTAGGAGGGGCGAGAAGGGGGGAGGGGGGGGGGCAAAAAATAAAAATTGAGTTAGATCGTTCAAAATTGGTATATAGAAGTTTTCGATACTTACAAATCGATTGGGAATATTTTCGAATTTGTAAAATTATTAGGAGGGGCGGGAAGGGGTAGGGCGGTAAGGGGGGGCTATGGGAAAAACAAATAGAAATACAGTTAGGCCGTTCAAAATTGGTACAGATGGGTTTTAGAGGCCTGCAAGTCGAATGGGGATATTTTCGAAAGTGTAAAGTTATTAGAAGGGCCGGGAAGGGAGGGCGGATGGGCAAAAAAAAAATAGAGTTAGATCGTTCAAAATTTGTACATCGAGGTTTTCGGTACCTACAAATCGATTGCGGATATTTTTGAATTTTTAAAATTATTGGGAGGGGCGGGAAGGGGGGGAGGGAGCGGAGGGGGCAAAAAAATAAAAACAGAGATAGATCGTTCAAAACTGGTGCATAGAGGTTTTTGATACTTACAAATCGATTGTGGATATTTTCGAATTTGTAAAATTATTAGGGTGCTCATATATATGCATTCGCGCGTGCGCATCGCGCACGGTTCTACGCTGCCGAAGGCAGTGGGGACCCGGTGCGACATTTTTCCCGATCAGAGTTTTTTTTTTTTTTTTTTTTTTTTTTTTTTCACATGATAAAAATTAATGCAATTTTGAGAATTCGTTAATTATAATGATTCATTTAAAAATAGTGACCAGCGAAGCGGGCGTAGCCTGCTAGTTAATAATAATAATGACCATCTTCTGTCAGGAACGATTCCGGTTTAGACCGCTTCAAAACAGAGACTTTTGGTAGCCATTTTTTTTCCTTAGAAATGCTGTGTATTTTTATTTTTATTTATTTATTTTTTTATTAATATGCATAAATGTTACACCATTAGAAAGATCTTTCAAAACTGAACATTTTTTGTGCTAGCACTTTTCCCTTAATCTCAATATGTAAAAAGATTTCAACGAAAGTTTATGACTACCATTGCAATTCTAAAATACCCATGGAGGATAAAATTAAAATGTAATATAAAATTCAATCATAAAAATTATGGGCTAATAGTTATTACATCATTTTCTTGCAATCATGATAATGTACTTATCTGTTATAAACAAACAGTTGACTGTGACGTCATATTTATCAAATTAGTTAAAATAAATAAGGTTACAAATAAGGTACCTAAGGTTACTTCGTTACAAATATGGTACCTTTCATTTGGCACCTTATTTGTAACGAAGTTTTGATTAGATATTTTAGAATTAATTAAAATTTGAAAAATATTTCAAAATTGGACATTTAAATATAAGATTGTTGCCAAAAATATTTACCAGTTATTGTTATATATATATATATATATATATTTGTTTGTTTTTTTAGTGTGTGTGTGTGTGGGGGGGGGGGGGGGGAGGCATAAGATGAAATAATGTTTTCACGCGAAAAATTAAAAAAATATTAAATTTGCCCATGCATATAAAAATTACTTATTAAAACGAGTCGAAGAAGGAAGCGAAATAAGTACTGTATATTACGATAAATATGATATATAATATGATACGTTATATTAGACCTATCGTCCTGGGTTAGTAGGTATTTTCGTTAAAAGAAATAGTTTGTTCGTTCGGTGCAACTTGCACATTAGTCCCCTTTAAATATAGTGATCAGCGAAGCTGGCAAAGCATTCGTTGATTCTTTCACATTCCGTCATTTTTGACGGGGTTATATACTAGTAATTTAATAAAAGTTTAGAAGTTAGAATTTCTAATGTTATTTTTTTAGTACAGAGGAATATTTGTCTCAATCTATGGATAAAAATTTGTCATTAGTATTTTATGGGGAAAAAAGTTGGACATCAAATTTCAGTCATTTTAAAAAGACATTTGTAGAAGTACATAACAAATATTGATCGTGCGTTCGTGTTTTAGATGTGTGTTCATGTAATATTGTCATACAATATACGACAAAGTGTTATCTCTCTTTATTTTTTTTTCCCCCTTCGAAAGATATCTCACAATCACGTCATGTTATATATGCGTTATATTGAATTTCTATAGTTTACATAAATTCATCTATTAAGTGAATATTCCATTACATGCCTGCAAAGACATAAAAATTGTCAGGTTTCTACATTAGATACTGGAATATTAAATAGTGCTGCTCTCTCACTCTACTTGTCTGTCTGCCAGTTTTCGATACATTTACACGATTTTCGATGTGCTGAATATGATTTCACCATTTTTAGAAAATATCTAACTGTCTGTATGGTAAGAAAATTTAGTTGACGCTGTATCTCCCAAACAAATGAATGGAATTTTACCTAATTTGATATTTAGTTGGACCTTGACTTAAATGAGTGCTGTTCACATTTGGGAATCAATCGCTTAACAGGTAGCGCTGTCATCCCGTTTTTATAATAAGGCAAGTATGGTCCAAAATTTCATTTAAATGTACACAATCTATATAATATTTCTCTAACGTGAACCAGTTTCAATTATTTTTTGTCGAAACGATACGATATTGGTGTAATTAATAAAATACGCGACGATAAAAAATAATATTTAAGTATGGGGAGTTAGCTCAATGAACTAATAAAAAAAATGACGACATTTGTATGATGACACTATTTTATGGAAAAATAGTTTTTTAAAAGTTGCTTTTTTAGAATCTTCGCAAGCGTCATTTAAAACATAGCAATATTTTAAAGATATATACAGAATATGAATTATTATCATAGACTGACAAAAAAAAAAAAAAAAAAAAAAAAAACGCAATCATAAAAAAAAATATAATCAAAATAGGATTTTTTTTCTTTTAAACAAAAAATTATGCCAAAATAAATAAAATTTCATCGCACTCTTGGCGATAAAAATTTAAAAGGCGTCATGGGGGGTACTTTACTAAAACTGTACTGCCTGCGGAAGTATGAAAACTGGTCGTCAACCATGAATTTTATTTTGAAACTTTCCTTTGAATGATTTTGGTTTCACTACTGCTCAATATTAATTTGGTTCTAATAATAATTTGGCTACGTGTAAAGTAAAATTTTAATTAGGTGGTGAATTTGGTATATTTATGAGTTTCAAAATTCAAAAAGAAATAAGAAAAGAAATAAAGTGCGAAAACTTCGCACAGGTTTGCCATTAACATTTATTTTTAACAAATCAATGTTAATTAAACATATATATATACATATATGTATATGAATATATATAATAGTAATAACCAATCAGGAGAAAAATTTTGTATGAGAAGAAGCATCTCTTCACCCTCCCCAAGGGGAAGAAAGTCCCCCCCCCCGGAAGGTGTCAATTTTAAACATGAGTATTTCTGAAAAGAATTTATCAGTGCATTTAAAACAAATGGTTGTATGGTTATGGTATCTGCGATAATTTGAAAAAAAATTATCGATTTTTTTTTTTACACACACACCAAAAAAAAAAAAAAAAAAAAGCATTTCCTCAGAAAAGATTTTACGTAGAAATAAAATCCTATGTGAAATTTCACAGTAAAAACATAGAAGAAAGATGGTCAGGAAATACATTTTTTTTTTTTACTTTTAAGGTAAAAGCAAACAAAATTTGCAGAAGTTAAAAATCTGACGAAGAAATTCGTCATACAGAGGTAACAAGGCATTTAGCACATTACACTCTCTCTCTTGTGGGGGAGAAAAAAAAAAGGTTTGGGGGACTTCAGGCATCAAAATGAAAAAAAAGAGAAGGACTTACGGAACCTATTTATTTTACACATAATTATCAGCAGTATGCATATATTTATTTTTTTATGATTCTCTACCATGGGTAAGCTGAGTGAAATAGTTTACACCTGAAGTCAAATAGTGTAAAAATATATGCAGTCAGTGCCAAAATTATTCATACTCTTTCGGTTTTTTTTAAATACCTATAAAGACATAGATGTAAAATTATATGGGCACTTGGGGCTCGGTTTCCTCGAATAATTCCCAAGATATGCTCGTTTATAATTTTAAAAAAATCATATTTTACATTTAAAATTAACTTTAGTATTTTTAATGTATTTTTTCTGTCAATTAATTCGGCTTAGGATCGAATGCACCCAAGTACAAGTGCAATTGTGCTAACACTATGCAATGGTGAGGAACAGTCGGCACAATGGCCTCTTTAGCGCTAATTCCACGTGGTCCATTCACTGAGTTATCTATAAATATACTATTCCGGTTAGACGTCAGATCATTGGATGCCAAAAGTTAATCACTTTGAAAGTCTATTGCAAGATATATGCCAACACAATTTCATAGCACTCGCAGAACAACTTCCAGCATATCTAAAATTTTATACGATTTTTATTGGAGAAAGAAAGAGAAATTTAATGACTATTTGGCAAAAATAAGGGACTTTAAAGGATCTAAAATAAATTAAGGGATTTTTAGGATTTTTAAGTGCCACGCTAAATCCTCTGGAGTAATCAGTTGAAACTTAAAATGTACGGCATTCAGAGAAAGCTAGAAGGACTTACTTTTAAGTATTTTAATATTAATGGCTTCAAAGTCGTTCATTTCCGTCTAAAAGTGATTCTGTAAATGTATGCTCCTTTCCACAACACTTCTAAGTTAAACAAGTTTGCAAAGAAATAATAGACCAGTAGTCAAAAATGATTACATTTATAAACTCTCAGAATCATCAAGTTTTAAAACATTTTAAAACTGAACCATTTCATTTAAATTTACATTTTAATTTTGATTTTTTGAAATAACGATAATTTCTAGAATAACAAATAATAAATATTTAAAAAGAAAAGTCGTAAAATTACTTTATTTTTGAGAATTGGTTAGAAAATACAGAGGTATTTTAGTAGAAAACGTGGCGTTTATTTGCTCAAGTATGTATGTCAAGCTACGTGATCTTCTTAGCCGGCTGATTATACACAAAATTAAAATAGAAGAGGCAGAAAACAGCATTCAACACCAAACATATAACAAAAGGGATTTAATTTCATTTTTACGTGTACGGAAAGTTTCCGATATATCGATTACTTAAATGCGTCTTTTGCCACAGTTTTAGAAGATATAATTCGAAAATTGAAAATTTTCAAAGAAGAAGGAAGAGGAAAGCGTTTCTTAAGAGGATGATGGACGTTATACAGCTCTTTTGTAAATGACCGTCTTAAAAATTGATACATTTGGAAAACATAAGAAAGCATCCAAAAGAGGATTGTTCTTATCATAAATGGATTAATTTATATGCACAATTCGGGAATTAGTCGCCCCGATTTAAAAACAAACACTATACTCATTGATGAATTAGATATTGCTTTGATATGTGATTTCGAAGTTATCCAGAAGCTAATTTTGCTTATAGATAATTCCAACGTACCAGAAAAATATTGAATTTGAGAGGCTAAGCAAACAATTCAAGGACGATTTTATGTTGATGTTTTTCAGCTAGACCACTACAATCTGGGAATATTAGCTTTAGAAATATTCATTTTATAGGACTACTGGGCAAATAGGAAGTTGTGCGTTTGTAATTGTTTGATGAATATTGGTTTTGCACGAGTAGTTTTTATGAATTTGTCCAAGAGAGGTAATAAATTGTGAATGTGGCTTTTTAAAATAGTATAACATAGGATATGATTTTATCCTTTTATAACATATTGGCTCTAACTGATTTTATATTAATGACTTATTTTTGATTATATATCTTTGAACTTATGTATTTTAACGAAAAATTTTACTATACCTAGAACTCTGATGGAGACTCAACGATAAAGAGTTGAAAGCTTAGAAGAAATTACTAGTTGAAATGTTTTAATGTACGAGTATAAACTGAGAATGTTTTTATGAAACATTTTAGACTTTATAAAGACTTTTTACAGTTGTAATGCGAGATATTTAAATTGGTTAAATTAAAATAATACACTATTTTAGTATATGTACTACAATTATAATTTATACAATGTAATCAAATTGTAAGGACACACTGTTAAAAATTTCTGAAAATTTAATGTAAATATTTATCCAGAGTCTCTGTCAATTTACAGTAATTCATAGTTAAAAGTGAAAATCGAGATTCTCAATCTTTATTCTGTATTTTTACCTCATTTTATTACTTCATTTTTTAATTAAAACTAAAAATGACCGTTTCTACTTCAGAAAAAGCATTCTAAGTTCGAAATATGTTCTCAGCAATAATTAATTTAATTAATATTAGTTATTAAAGTGAATGTATAAAATAAGTTTTTTAACATCTCCGTTTATTTTTCTCTGTAATTTTACGTAAGACTTAAGATAACAGATTACACAGAGTTTTCTGTTGAAATTTTTAACAGTGCAATCAATGATTTTTTTCTTAAATTAAAATGTAATCGTTTTAGTGTGCTATGCTCTACCACAAATTACGCGTGTTCAAATTTTTTTCCCCTATAAAAAAAAGGCTATTTTCAGAAGACGGTATTCTCTAAAGAAAATATTTGCTCAAATGTGGTATTTAATGGAACAACACCTGTACGTACAATGCTTGACCTCTAGCTAAGCATTTTCGACAGCATCGTTCAAAGTTGCATCATCACCCGCATGAACAGCTGAATGCGAGGTATGACGCACTCTTTAAACATTTCATCGTACACTTGTTATACATACCTTGCGTACGGAAGTCTCAGGCGACTTCGAAAACAAACAGGTGACGTTATTTTGCGTAACATTTCTAGAGCTGTACACACATAGTGCACCCAATTAAAGAAATAACTTAATTAATAAAATTGAATACCTGTATCTTGGAATCGATGAATGTATTACAGTGCTAATTATTTCAGCAAAAAAGCAAGAATTAGGTGAATTTTGTGCACTATCAAAAATTTCTGCACATTTAATGCAAATATTTATCCAGAGTCTCTGTAAATGTACAGTAATTCTTAGTTGAAAGTGAATAATCGAGATTCTCAATCTTTATTTTGTATTTTCACCTAATTTTATTATTTAATTAAAATTAAAAATGACTGTTTCTACTTTAGGAAAAGCATTCTAAGTCCGAAATATATTCTCACCAATAATTAATTAAATTAATATTAGTTATTAAAGTGACTATATAAAAAAAAGTTTTTTAACATCTCCGTTTATTTTTCTCTGTAATTTTACGTAAGACTTAAGATAATACATTACACACAGTTTTCTGTTGAAATTGTTAACAGTGTGTATAAAAATCAATCTGACACGTTGTCATCGGCAAAAAAAAAAAAAAAAAAAAAAAAAAAAAAAAAATCCAGGGATCTTTCCCGTACCTTTATTTTAATTCTAGGAACTTTTTTTTTTCTTCTTCTTTTTAAATAATTGAAATAAAATTGAGTAAAATCGTGCTAAAAAAACGGAACAGCTTCAGTATAGAAACCTTTGCGAAATTTGAAATTTGGCACCAAATTAGCTCGGACGTTTCTCGCCTAGGTTTTTACTCATACACAACTGCTATAGCCATTTTAATTCGTCGCCGAAATGACAATAAAAATTTAAAAGCCTCCAAGGGGCTCCTAAGCTAAAGCTAAACCAAAGAAATTTTAAGCGAGGAATATCGCAACCGATGTTAGGGGATGATTCATAGCTGCTGTATCCTTTATATGGAAGAATAAATTAAAATAAGCCCTGATTAACTAAATTAAATTCTGTTTGCAAAGAATGTAAGCAGAATTTTATTATTTATCTGTTTGATATTTCTGTAAAATTACTTGGTGATTACATTTATTGATCTTTGGTGAAAATGTATACTTTTGAGTACATATTAAAAATATATTTAAATTTCAAAGATTTTATAATAAAAGTATTATAAATTTTTGAAATGAAAAGTTTTTCTTAACGTTTTTGTTTCAGCATCTTATCGTCTGCGTAGGGGTAGGATGGATTATGAGTGGTAGTTTTCGGATTAAGGTCAACTGTCTACATTAGGGACCGGGGCTAAAGGGGGTATACTCTCCGTGAGGATCCTAGCCCGTATTTATGCGAGTTTAGGAGAAAAACACGGAAAACTTCGAACGGCTACGTTGACGAGCATGACCTGGGATCGAACCCGGTACTTCCCGTCTACTAGAGAGTAGAACCACTCGGTCATTATTGGGACTTGATGGCTTATGGGATTTCAATGTAAAATACAGATTTTTATGAAACATTATATATCTATATATTAATAGGCAAGCATAAAATTTGTAGTCCCTTTTTAACATATTAATTATGGGAGTAGAGGGTTAAAAATGGTATCATTCGAAAGGTATGGTTAGCCGGAAGGTGCGAATACAAATATTATTTTCTTACGATGTCAAGAAGGTATTTAAAAATACATTTATTTTTTACGCATTTTTCCCTTTTATACACGTATTCCTTTACATTAAAAAATACCTAAAAGTAGAAAGTTGTTAAATCTGGCAATTTCATAAAGCTCAAATAAAACCATAGACACAGTAATTTGTATAATGTAGCATCACTATACACAAGCGAAGTGATGACGTCACTGTCTGTCCATGGAGCCATGAAAAAGATTTTCTATGTTAATCGTCCAAGGGATTTTTGGTAAAAAAATATTAAAAAATAACGGAAATTATCTGCCGATTTTAATTCCGATATTTGGGTATAGTTATATATAAGTTACTGTCACGGAGTTACTGTCTACATGTGTTTGATTGAGTTATTTTTTCTGTAAAATTGATAAAATTTTAATTTAAAATCACAAAACTCCAGAAAATAAAAAAGGCAAACTTCCAGTTTCGAATGTAAACATAAACATTTCATTTCAAAGAGATATTTAAACAATAAATATTCAACTAATATACTAAATAAAAGGAAAATGGATTTGTTACTAACTGCTGCATGTATAAGTAGACGATACGGAAAAAATTCCAATTTCCGTTTTTTGCTGAATTTACATGTTTTGAGCTTTCTTTACGTTTCAATTAACTGAAATTGGATACTTATTTTTAAAAAAAGTGTCTTTATTGCTAGCTTTTGTGGGTAGAAGAAGCAAGTAGAAGATATATAAAAACTTTTGATTTCCGGTTTTCGATGAATTTACACGTTTTAAGATTTCCTTGCATTTTAATTAAGTGAAATTGAATACTTATTTTTATTTTTTTAAAAATGGATTTATTATTCTTTCCTCTGCATATATAAGTAGAAAATATAAGATTCAGAAAAGTTTTAGATTTTCGGTTTTCGATAAAGTTACACGTTTTGAAATTTCCCGAACTCAATTCGACCATTTTTGAAAAATATCTTTTTTTTTTTTTTTTTTTTTTTTTTTTGTTCAAACACTATACTTTATGAACCAATCGAATTAATTTAACAGAATTTGATTCTTGGTTGGGCCTTGGTTTGACATGGTGCCTATTAGCTTCTGGGCTGTATCACACAACAAGGAGCGTTTTCACGTTGCGATTTTCTCTCATTTCAGGAAAGGCTAACATCTACAGAGAGAAATAGTTACATTAAGTAAAACTCTGCTGATTCAGTTAGAGTGAATATCGACAAACAATTGCCGCAGCTGTGTTGCAATTGTATTCCGTTTAGGACAAGGCAATAACTTTACTTTGCCTCGCTTTGCAAAAACAATGGTCGAGTTTCGACCACTGGGCGATACTAGTTTATATTAAAACACGTGATTGGCAGAGACAAAACTAAAACAAAATGTCATCTTTTATCTTATTTAACATTTTGCTAAAATTAGTATCCAAATGTAGCTTAAAATAACCAGACATTTTTATTGAATGCAAAAGTACTGGCATTTTACCTTATGAAAATTTTTCGTTATCTTGCCTCAAAACGTCGAGCAAGACGTAAGTCCGCTTATTAACTTTCGAAATGGGGAACTGGGCCCATTTATAGGTTTAGCGGAAAGGCCGTGCACTGTAATTTTAAAAATTTCCGAATTACTTTTTTTTATTTAAACTACGGTTTACATAATAACTAACTAAACAACTTTTCATTACTTTCAAGTCAAATATTTTAACATTTACCATATAAAGAAAAATGGATTGTTGATCCAAACTAATCTAAGAATTTCCTAAAAATTCGAGGGAAAAAAGTTACATACGTCTTGTCACGGACATACCTTTCCCATGAGTGGCTGATATCCTCCTGCAGTGTCTGCGCCCTGCGTATAAGAAAACAATTTGAGACGGCATACTGTCCAGCGCGGCATTTTACTGCCAATTTACCGTATTTAGCGGAATTATTCATTTACATATTTATTTTAATTTCCATCCAGTTTTAAAGTATATGCATTAAGTTGGGAGTGAAATGAAGATTTGTTTTATTACTTTCAGTTTTGCACTGCATAATAGCGAGAAAAAGTTGCATTTAATATTAAGCAATATTTAACTAAAATATTTTTACTATTAACATATTTTATTCCATCCATCATCTAATGGAAGTGATATGAATAAAATTCAAAATGACAAAAATAGATATTTTTATTTTATTACTTTCAGATTCTTGTTATGTAATTGAAATAAATAAATCATGTAATATTAAGAAATACCCAACTATTTTTTTTTTCTTCAATCGATTAGTATCTTCTGCTCCAATCCACACATAAGAAGTTTGTAAAATTTGAAAGAATAAAATGGCTGCAAATACATATTTTAAAATTACTTTCTCAAATTTGTAATAAATAATACCGAGAAAAATTATCGTTAATATATATATATATATATATATATATATATATATATATAATTATATTAGGGTGATGTTGCTTTCTTTTTTTTCTTTTTTTAAAAAAAAAAAGAAGAAGTTTTATGCTTTATTTATAGAGGCTATAGAGGCCCCATGGGCGGGGGTTAGAAAAATCGAGTATTGAAAAATTAAGAATAGGTGTAATGTATGCATGAGGACTTATAAAAGCAATTTTTCTGCACTAATTCAATTAAAATTTAAAACAAATAAAAAAAAATATGGGCAACCCTACTATGTATGATTATCAGTGTGTCTTTGTCTCTTTCTTTTCTTGTTCTTTTACACAACATTAATTACTTAATTTAATATAATGTTATTTATCTTTATCATTAAATACAATAAACTATCTTCTCATTTATTTTATCGAATATTAAAGAACCATCAAGTGCCAACCACCCATTATCCCTAAAATAAAATAAAATAATAATAATAATAGTAATAATAAAATATTGATTTTATTTTATAAACTTTTATAGTTGTTTCTCCACAACAACAAATTCATCGGAAACCTATGTTATATACAATATTATTATTATTTGTAGAAGATCAAAAAGGCTAGTTTTAAAATAAAAGGAAGAAAATGTAAAGTAGTATACATTAGTCTTACAATTAGTACACTTTAGTATTTTTTTATACATTTATTTATTTTTACTACATCAAAGCAAGCTTGGTATGGGAATGGATAAAACGTTCTTTGCCTGTAAATCCGTTTTCCCGCATCGGCACTTCTAAGGAGAGGAAAAAAAGCACTCCTAGCAGTTTTTCAATACTCATTCGCCCAATATGCAATAACTTGGAACCAAGTCAGTAAACAAACCATGTCATTGATGTGAAGCAGAAAAGGAACTTGTTTAATTTATTTTATTAAGCCTAATGCATAAAATATATTCTGTCATTGAAAAACATATATTATGATATATTAAAGAATAGATATTATAAACACTTGCGTGAACTGAAATGGATAATTTATTAAAGCGATTTGATGGCCGTCTTCACAAAGAATTTTCCTTGATATTCCAAGTAAATAATTTAAGATTTTAGTTAATTTGAAACAAAAAATATTTTTAAAGTCAAATTGGAGCACATCGCATGGAACAAAATAAACATATGGCTTAATTCTCATCCTTTGACGGCCATGATAATTTTCATAATAACATCTGAAAGGTTCATTTAGACTATAATTGTATCTAGTTAACTGTTTAGTAGAGAATTTAGAAAACGTATATTCTTATATTCTTACTATCCCTAACCTTCCTTTGAGTTGTGTATAAAAAAATATAGATTGCTTCTTACTTATTATCTTTTTGCTTCCATTTTCTGATTATGACGGTGCAAATTTAATTTTAAATAAGAGTCTTTTGTTTTCCCTTTGAATTTTTAGATGAAGTGTATCAGTTTTAGCTGTTTTAATCATCGTTTCAAGCATAAAATTCCGCAAAATAACCGAAATGTACATGTTATAAACAGAGCAAATTTTCATTTACAAAACGAAAACAAGGAAAATATTTGTAAAATCGACTGAATAATAGTGATAGTTTTTAATGGTATTTAAAGAATACACATAAAAAATATGCAGATTTAAGTTATATGTTACTTATATTCTGCATTCGAAATAAAATAAAGAAAAAGGCAGATAGAAAAATAAAATGCTGAAAAATAATGCTAATGAAATAAAAATCAAGAATAGTTGCGAAAGATTTAAAGATAAATAAAAAAGATATATTTTGCAGATTCCAGAATTGATTCTGGTTAAAATAAAATAAAATAAAATAAAAATATATGGACATCACATCAAATTTTCTAAAATCAAATTCATATATACATGCATATTTTAAACATATTATATATTATGCATATACCTTCATATAGTTATATATACTTTGAATAAAATTTCAAAAAGATTAATGATATTTTTTCTATTTCTGAACAAACAGCCTTAAATTTTCTGAAATTTCTGAACAAAAACACCCCTGGTTTTTTTTATTTCTTTGTTTTTTCTTGTAGTACTAAAAACATTAACGCTGGATACATATGAAAGAAAGGTTGCACGGTTAAAATTTATAAGCGTTGAATTTCTAGTTTTTTTTTTTTTTTTTTTTTTTTTTTTTCTTCTTCTTCTTTAACAGCGATACTAAACAAATTAAGAACAATGAAATTTACATGGTGCAGTATAACAGTTAGTTACATGATTTATAGATTAATACGGCATATCCCATATTCAGATAAATTTTGATGTCACATTGGCATGAGTATTTGTATTGAATACAACGTACTATTTAGAATGAAAATAAAACAGGTGTTTTATGTTTTTCCTATGATTCAAATAACAAATTGTGACAGATGCCATTTATTAAATATTTTCCTTATAATAAATAAATAAAATTAAAGTTATTAACATTACTTTTTTTTTTCTTACTATAATAAACGATAGTTATTCAAATCTAAAATATATTAATATCGTATTTACTCGGAAGGGAGAAAGAAAAATGAAAGTTCAATATTTTATTTTACAATCATTGAATATACAACTTATCATTTTGTTACAAAATATATAATTTTTTTATAGATGTACAATTATATATTATATATATAAGATTTTTTATAGAATCATTTTTGTATAACAAATTTTTATTTGAAATACATTTTTAAAAATACTTATTTATACTCAAGGAAAATAACTGAGCAATACATAGTGCCCGATTTTCTTCTTCTATAAACAGTATTTATTTATTTATTTATTTATTTATTAAATAATAATAAATTTTATAAAAATCTACTTGCATTAAACAATTAAGAGTAAAAAAGAGAGAAAAAAAGTAAAGTTACACAAATATGTTGGTGAACATTTTTATTCTGTGCTTTTTCATTCAGTAACGTAAATATTTACTTATTTTTATAGAAAACCAAAAATGAAATTTCGATATAAACGAATATTTAGCTTTAAGACTGCTGTCGATTCATAATTTATTTAACTTTGATGTGGTAGATAATTTAATCCACCTCTCTTCATAATTATGTAATATTGTGAAAATAGTAATAATAATAATAACAATAACGATCTTTTAACGAAGGAATTGTCTCCAAAAGCCGAAACTAATGTTATTCTATGGGGAATTTAGCCCTGTTATAATAACTAATACATATTTTTAAATTCCGTTTTCACATTTAGAAAATTCACAATCGCTAAAAATTTTATCGCTTTCTAAAAATTGATTTTTTTAAATTTTAATATTTCATTTTTAAGCTCAAAAATGCAAAATTTCACATTGTGAAAATTCGCATTTTACAACCTCAAAATAAAATATTAAAAATTTTAAAGATAAATTTTTAGAAAGCGAAAAACTGTTTGACAGTTGGGAATTTTCTAAATGTGAAAACGGAATTTAAAAATATGTATTAGTTAATGAGTTATGAAGGGGCAAAATTTTCCATAGAATTACATTGGCTTTGCCTTCGAGGAGCGATAAGTAGAGAGTCCTCTTAAGTGAAACATTTTGTATAAGTAATTTAGACAATTCTAAAGCTAAAACTGACATAAACACCCAGTGTAATTCCTCATTATAAACTTAAACTTTAAAAATAGGTAATATGACTATATTTTAATCCGGACCAAAAAAATTTTTCTGGCGGATCACCCACCAGTTGCTGACCTCTGATTTAGAGGTAGAAAAATTTAAGATTTTCTTTTTTCCTTTTATGATAAAATATTTTCTTGTGTATTTCAATGAACTTAATTTTTTTACTTTTAATTCCATTTCATATTTAATAATTTCAAATAGTTCAAATTAATAAAATAAGCAGTTTTATCCACAAAGATTGTTTCGATTCACTTGATACATTGTATTAATTAAATTCAGATAACATTCACGTTTTGACGTTTGTTGGCACTCAAATTAAATTATTTAAGGTATTCGAGTATAATGCTCATAAATATCATGAACTATTATCATTAAATACCTGGCGATAAGGTATTTTTTAGAGATCTGTCATTTTCTGAATTTGAAATTATTATTTTAAAAAACTTTAAAATATGGCTGAAATAAAATAAATAAATAACTAATAAAATCAATATAAATTATTCTAACATTAACACTAGTAAATAACACGAAAATAATATATTCCTATTTAAATAAAGCATTTTCACTTACAATAATGTATTAGAAATCTTTGTAGAAGTTTTGAGATTCAATGCACTTATCAGCGAAAATTTCATCTTCAGAGAACTATACTTCCATGAGTTGTCACTTCAGTAAGGACAAATAATTCTCTTGAATGTGTCTCATAAAAAAGTCAATAATGAGCAACAAGTTTTGATTTGCTAAATTGAATTAGGTATTTTTAGAGGATTCTGGATCCCACAGCTGTAAGATATTTTGATTCACCACCATTTGTTACTACTGCTTACGCCATCTATCGATTCACGTTGGCTTTAATTTACACAATAAAAGATAAACTCAGTAAAAGATAAACTCAGTAAAAGCCGCTCATATACGAATTGGTGATTAACCAGAGGCCATCTCCTTTTATGAATTTAATATAATTGCCTCCCCCCCTCCCCGTTTTTTTCAATTTGAAGATTATTAAATTTATTTAAAGGATTAAATGTGATTGATTACATAAATACATATTCTGTATTTAGAAATAAGGTTTAAATTCATTCAGGGGCGTTGGTTGAATAGTGCAACCGCAAATTTTAATTCAAATTAGCAAAAACTGTCCCAGGAATTTTTTTTAGACGAATAATTTCATTTATTTCCTGTCTTATATATAGTTGGTGATTTCTGGTGGCTGTTGGTTTTAAATGAAAACAATTTGCTTGCCACTGAAAGGGTTAAAATATATATAATTACACTGCACTGCAAAAAAAAAAAAAAAAAAAAAAATCGAGCCTTGATGCCATTCTTGCTAATTCTTATGTAAAATGACCCCCTGAATTCGAATATGTCTCCCATTTTGCCCAGTCACCCACCGTTTTCTCGGGGTGTCTCCCAATTTTTATTCCTGTTCGGTCATTTTTGGCCGTGAATTTCATTTGAAGAATGAAAAAAAAAATAATTTAACACTTAAAAACAAAAAATATATATAATGTTTAATAAATAACATTAATAATAGATTAAAAAAATAAAAATGAGAAATGTAATACATAATTTCAGTGGCAATCCCCCCCCCCCCCCCAAACCTTCTCCTTGCCGCAAATGTTCATGTAAAATTAAAATTTTCCAACTCTGTAGCCCCTCAGAAGATATTTAACAACTAAAATAATCCCCCCCCCCCCCTAAAATTCAAATTGATAGCCACAAAATTACCAAAAAGTGATAAAAATAGGGTGCCGTCCCTAAAAAACGGTGGGTTATAGGACCAAAAAGTGCGTTCTATTCAAATTTAGGAGGTCATTTTACATAAGAATTAGCAAAAATGGTGTTGGGGCAATTTTCATGCAGAGCAGTGTTATTTAAATTCAGGTTATAGATATAACAAGAACGCAAAATCATGCGGTACGCATTAATTATTAACGCTTTCCAAATGCGCGTAATTGTTGTATCGTATAACTTCCAATGCTCTTTGCTTACGTAATCACACAACGGACAGACAGTAGTTCTGAAAGGCATACAGATAGACTAATTGAATTCCTAATCATTCTTAAACATTGTTAGAAAATGTTAAAACTGCTCAACACTAAAGAAAACGTAGCCCTTATATTCTAATTGCAGTCCATAATAATGTATCTGAATATTTTAGTGCCGCCATGTAAATCTGAAGGATAATAAAATCATATTCTATACAAAATATTATTTTAGCATATTAAAAATCAATGTCAATTTTTTTAAATGCAATTTATAAAAATGTCTGTCCTAAAATGCAATGCATTAGCATATTTTTGGGTGTCCCTGTACACAAGCCAGTTACACAGAACCAATTAATGTCATTTTAAATAAAGAACATTCCACAGGGAATTTGAATAACATATATAATTTTGTAAGAATTCTGAAAATATTTACGGACGTTGGGGCTGGCAGATGGACAGAGAGACAGATGAACAGTCAGACAGATAGATATACTTAAATTAAAGTCATATCCCCACATAAAAAAAAAGTTTAAAATTGTTATATCACTTATTGTGAACGAAAATGCAATTTCAGCAAATTTGCAATAAAAACCTTCAATATAACTGATTATTTTCGGGTGGCCCTGTAAATCTAATGCTAATCATGCTACATTCTGTAGAAAGCATTCTTTTGTGCATATGAATAACATATTTCAATTTCATTAAGATTTGTTCGAAATAAAGTTATTAAAATTTGGTTTATAGAAATACTTCTCATAGAACGAATGCTTTGGAATACTTTTGGGTGTCCCTGTACACAAACCAGTGGTGGTATTTATTCCATTTTCTATAGCAAATATCCGATAGTGAACTTGAACAACATAGTTCAATTTCATTAAAATTTGTGCAATGGAATGGAATTAATATATAATTCATAAAAATACCTTTCATAGGACACAATGCTTTGGAATACTTTTGGGTGTCCCTGTACACAAGACAGTAAGAGATAATCACTCCATTTTCAATAGGGAACAACCGATATTAAACTTGAATATTATGTATCAGTTTCAAAAAATTCCATGAATATTTACGGCAGTTTGAGCGCGGACAGACAGACAGACAGGCACACAAACAAACAGAAGTCATTAACACTTTTCAACCTTATTGGAATGGAAAGTGTTAAAAACATATAGAAAATGATAAAAAATGATAAAAACGATTAATATAAACGAAAATGCTATTCCAACAAATTTCTAATTATATCCATTAATATAACTGTAAAAAAGAGAAAAAAAGGAAGACCTCAGGAATAGTGATGATGATTACAATGTGGCATAAATGTTTTTAACCCGTTAGCGCCCAGTGTCCTCATTTGAGGACAACTAATAAAACGGCACGTATATTTTTTGTGGTTTCTTGGAATGATTTCTGCTTTATAGTGACAGTTTATAGCGTCACTCTAAATGATCCCTGAAAGTTTTATGTGCCTACTATTCATTTATTATTTCATAATTTGGATAGTCATTTTTATGATTTTTTATTCGTCGCACCTATATTTGCTTTTTGCGCAGGTATACTAACTTAATTCAAGTTGAATAATAATATATATTATAATACTTTACTTTCGAGATCTTTGTCAACATATGATACGAAATTAATCTGTTATCTCAAAGTTTTCTCGCTAGAACACTAAACGTCCATAAATGAGGATAGGCTTTACATTTAAAACTATCAGAAGAATTGTTTAAGTTAATATATTTTACTGTCAGTCGTCTATATTAATTTAGAAGTGAAATAATCAGCTAATAATATTTTGCAAAATTAATTCGGGTGTTAACGGGTTAATTATGATACTATCACTTTCCATATCAAATATTATTACTCTCTATTTAAATAACGATAATAATAGCAAGGGCCCATCCAAGCAAATTGAGGCTTTTTAGCTGTCCTTTCACAAAATTCAAATCCATAAGTTGTGCTCTTTTATATTAGTATACGAATTTTTTGAATGGAAATAATTTATTTCTATTTAGTCGTTATTAATTGTGTTTATATATAAGTAACAAAGCAAAAGCACATACATGAAAACTAACATGCACGCTGGAAGGGAAAAAAAAAGAATTAATTGGGAAATTTGTGGTAAATAGTTGACCAATCTGTATAATATTTCTCAAACGTGGACCAGTTACGTTTAAATTTTGTAGAAACGATACGATAGTGACTTCGAAAAATACGCGAGGATAAAAAAATAATACATAAGCAATATTTAAGCACGTGGACTCAGTTCAGTGATCTAATTTGGAAAAAAAAAGGCGACAATCTTTGCAAGCGTCATTTTAAATATATATAGTAATACTTTAACGATATAAACGGAATATGAACTTTTGTTATAAATTGACTAAAAAACGCAATAACAAAAAGTATATTCAGGATACGTATTAAGTTTTTTTTAAACAAAAAATTGACCAAAATAGAAAAAAAAAAAAAAAAAAAAAAATTAGAGGTATCGCCAACATGGCGTCAGAAATTTAAAAGTCGCCATAGGGGTCCTATACTAAAGCTGCCCTGCCTGGTGAAGTGGGAAAAGGGGATCGTCAAACAAGAATTTTATTTTAAAACTTTTCTTTGAAAGATTTGGTTCAACTACCAACTACCATTAGCGTTTCATCCCATAAGAACTAATAAAAATCTGGTGTGTAACAGCCACACGACTTCCATTACCCAGTACTACACACATTATAAACATTTTATATACATTTTTGATTTAAATAAGTAACAAAATTGCTCTTACAAAAGCATATTTAAACGTGAGTTAAAATGGCGAGTTTGAGCTATTTATACAGGACGCCTATCAATTTTCGTGAACTAACCAACTATATCATTCGAAAGGACGTCTAATAGAGTGTTTATATAGCAAGTTTGAAGAAAATCGTTAGAGCCGTTTTTGAGATACGGACTTACGGTCCCACTTCTGGTTCGAAATTTATGTGGTAACACTTCATTTTAAACTTTTCATGCCTTTTATTGCGAATCAATCTAATAGAAAAAGTCTAACTTATTTTTTTTTTAATATTTTATTAACATTTGTAATTTACAGCATTATTTCATACAGTCATTAGAATTACATTTTTTGTGTGATTAATTTTTAAAGTCAGAATATTTTCATTTGCAATATTAAATTACATTTTTGTAATAACTATCTTTTTCTTTCTTTTTTAAAAATATTTTAGCATTTTTAAATTGAAGAGAAAGAAAAGTTCCCACTGTCTGAACCTAAGAATTCTTGCAACGGGGGTACTTAAAATTCGCCTTAAATGTTCAAAGCTGTGCCAGATAGACCTAAAGTGTTGCATACCATTCTTTATATTTGTATGAGCAAAATCTGGATTCTTTTAACTTAAAATTCCTTTTTCAAGTGGTTTCAATTTTAAAATAAGACGATCGAATTGATTAATAAATACAAACGTCATTGGGATCTTGATATGGGCTATATACATTCAGAGTTTCACGCAAATCGGTTCATAAACACTTATTTTATGTGAGTTTGCAATTTCCAAGTAGCCACGATTTTGAAACACACTGAGAAAAAATTCTGTAACTGACATCTAGAATTTAAATTGTGGAGGATCTAGAAAAAATAGTTCCATGTCATCCTTATAAATTCTAGTCCCTTTTGAAAGCGAGTTCTAGAAGCCCCTATTGGAATTCCAGAGCATTTGCCTATATTCTCAAGGGCAAAGTTATTTCAAAATCTCTGAGAAAAAAAAAAAAAAAAAAGCGAATACAAGAGGCGGGTTTCAGCAACTATAATCTTGGTTTATTACCCAATTTTAGAAAATCAAGCAAGAATTTCTCGCCATACAAAAGTTTCAGAATATTGTTTCACCATCTAGGAATGTGAAGACTAGAAATTCTCGATCATTTCGTCTATTCAATTTATGGGCGTGCCTCATGCACATAGCTCGGAAATCTATATTTCTAGTGAAGGGATTTAGAAAATGACCACTTATTCATTCTAGATGAAGGCGGTTGTGGTGGTACTTTATATACTACCTGCTCTTGAATAGAGACTTATCTTAATTTTATTTAATAAAGATGACTAGGGGCTGCGCTTAATACAAAACAAAAGATGTTAACAAATTGTGATCGTATGAAAACAGTGATGAGTGAACCCTAAGGCTTCGATCTGATCATAAATGGGTACACACCAAGTATAAGATAGATTCAATTTTTATTTTATTGTTTTTATTTATAAGATACTTTAAAATTCAGAATAAAGATTTAAAGTAAAACATACCCAGTCTTGAAAAAAGAAAGGCAGCATTCAATTGTGCTAATTTAAAGGTATTTATTAATTGGCTTCTTTATTTTCCAGAGTGTAGAATGTGTATAACCATTACAAATCTCAAATCTGTAATAGCATAGCCAGTTTTCTTTAAAAGAAATCAATGCAAGATATTTCACAAAAATATTTAAAAAAAAAAAATCATCTCCGGTCATTTTCACAATTTAGTTTCAAGTCATAATAACCGTTAATAATAAAAAATCTTTCGATGGAAAAGATTTAAAAATGTATCAGGGTGTGGGACCACATAAAAAAAATAACGGTAAAATATAACGCACGGACGCAAGCGCCCGACCATTCTTCTCTGCACCAAGGTGGAACACCAACTGACTGATTTTTAAATCTTAAAAATCGCTCCTAAAGAAAAAACAGGTCCGCACACCTAAAATCACGGATACGCGATTTTGATTCGTTAATCGGACCGCAAAAGTAACCAATAAACAGTTCGCGCACGCAAGAGAAACAATCGTGGATTCTCCCGTTGACAAATGTCGCGGGAAGCAAACTTTACAGGGTGCGTTGAGCCAGGAACGAACGGCTGCGATGAGATGCCTGCAAAACGATGTATTTTGGCATAGGAATTAAACAAGAGGTGATGTATTTACATCACATATCCCCACATGACCAATTACAAAACATTTTATGGCACTGGAAACATGAACCGGATATGGTGAAATTGTGAACAGAGCCAGAGACGGTTTTTGTTGACAAAAGACATAAAAAAAATTTTGTGAATAAATTGTGTAAAAGAATAATATAAAAAAAAAAAAATTCAGAAACATTACTAAATATAACATATATATCAATTATTTTACAACTAAAAGAAACTTATCGTTATTACACATACGAACTTGTTATAAGAAGAAATAATATAATCATAATATCAACAAAAAAAAAATCACTGAGCACATTGAGCTTATTATTTGAAAACACTCACGTGAAAAAAAAAAAAAAATTACCTTTTTTTTTTTTTAATTTTTCTTCAAGGGAAATCATGCGAATGACAATAACATGGCTCATAAAATTAAATAATTTCAATTATTATAAAAAAAAATAAGATACACATAAAATATAAATGTAAACACAGCACATGAAAATAGATATCTATTAATATATAAGTATGAATATAAACAAGAAATCATATTAGCGACATGTCATGAAAGAAATATTATATTTGTTACCATTAACATAAGAATTGCTTATAAAATAAATAGCAATATATTTGGGCCCAATTATTACATGTGAGAAAGCCCCTTGGAAATAGACCAAAAAGAAAATATCAAATGAAATTAAAACCCAATTAAAATAATAACCCTAAAATGAAAATAAAAGAATGTGCTTTAAAAAAAAAATGCTATTTCCAATTGGCTTGCTACTATTACACAATTATTTTCACATATATATATCTATATCTGAATAATACTCTAAAATATATATATATATATATATATATATATATATAAATGAGGAATTACTTAACAGAAATGTGGTACAGCAAAATCCAACCATCTAACACATTGAACACTTTTTTTTTTTTAATTTTTGTATACTTCACTATGATAATCTTGAGATATTAATATTATATTTTCAAAAATTAACTCTTTTATAAAACATAATTTACTGGATGTGACTTTCCAAGAGTACTCCCAAGCAGGTTGATCAGTCCTATTCTGAAGCACTCCCGGAAAGACATAGAAAGCAAAAAATATATATATATTTATATATATATATTGTTAAAGATTACTATTTTTTATTCCTGGGCCTCAGGTTGTACCTGGGGGCCGAGCTATCTGGTATACAAGTGTTATTTTTCTTGTTGACAATAGGAGCAGTAGATTGACTATTTTCTAGAACTGGTAATTTATTGTTTGTAAGCAGAGAATTTGTATTGTCTTGTATAAGATATTGTTTTCTTTTTGGGACAATTAAAAGTCTATCGATATTAATGTGGAACGGTTTTGCTGTAACATTTTCATACTCTTTAATTTGAACCAGCACCTTAGAAATTACTTTAGTGACAATAAAAGGCCCAATAAACCTTGCTTTGAAAGTGTCTCGTGTTTTCATGTAAACAAGGTCGCCAGTCTTGAACACTCTGAGGGAAGCCCTCTGGTGCTGTCTTTGATTTCTGTAATTTTGAGCATCCTTCATATTTCTATGTACCTTTTCATAGACTCTATTTAGCGACTTCATGTATTCATAATACTCAAAAGGGAATTCCATATTTGACATTTCATGTAATTCACATATATCAAATATATTAGAAACTGACCTACCAAAATGTAAAAATGCTGGTGAATACCCCGTTGATGAATGTATAGAAGTGTTGTATATACTTTTATGTATCATCAAGGCTTGTTTGAAGTTGAAGCCTTCACCTGCTAATAAAGCAATAGATGATTTGATACTAGTATTTATTCTTTCTGAAGATCCTTGCGTCTGTGGATGTGCAGACGAAGCATGAACAAGGCTTATTTTCATGGTTTTGGTGAAATGGTTGAAAATATCTGCTGTAAACTGAGGTCCAAAGTCAGACATTAATGCTGCAGGACGTCCATATGATGTGATATATCTTGTTAGGGAGTCTACAATAGACTGTGCCGTGGGTCTTTTAATTGAAAAAAGTTCTAAGAATTTGGAGAAGTGATCAAAACAGGTAAGTACAAACATTTTGTTGGAGAATGGTCCAACAAAATCCATAGATACCAGTTCACCAGGTTTATTTGGAATGAACATTTCCTGTAAAGGAGCTGCAGGAATTTTGTGAGGCTTATTTCTGATACACAGTTTACAAGAAAGCACGTAATTTTTGGTATCTCTGTATATTCCTCTCCAATAATATGACTTCAGAATTTTACGGTATGTATTATAAATACCAAAATGTGGCATATGAGCTATCTTTAAAATTTTAGGTTTTAGTGAATTTGGTACAAGAATCTTGGAGGAATTACTATCTTGTTTGCTATTAAATTTTCTTTTTATCATCAATAGACCTGTATCTGGATGAATGAAATAATTTTTGAATTTCTGTTTTGGATTTTCAGACGTAATATTTTGTACTATTTTCAATAAATTATCATCATGTTTTTGTTCAATAAATAAAGTATCTTGTGAAACTTGTAGTTCTGGGTCATTATTTTCTCTATTAGTTAGGTTTAGGTTGCTGTGATTTATATTGTGCAACTGTATGCTGGGTGAATTGGATGATACAGGTAAGATGTTTTCATCATTTATTAACTCTGGATTTGTTGTCAAATTTTGGGTGGATTCTGAAAAGTCATCACGTGAAAAATAATCTGCTAGAACATTAGATTGACCTTTAATGTATTGGAATGTAAAATCATATGTGTACAACTCTATTAGCCATTTTGTAGTAAGATCTACAGGTGAAGTAGTACTGCGATAAAATTCTATGGGTTTGCTATCACTTAACATTGTAAATTGTCTATTATATAAGTAGAACCTGAATGCTTGAACTGATTTAACAATTGCCATAAGTTCTTTCTTGAGTGCCGGATAGTGCTTCTCGGAATTAGAAAGTGTTTTGCTGAAATAGCTAACTGGTTGTAATACATTGTTGCGTTCTTGCAACAGAACCCCAGCTATAGCTACATTGCTAGCATCGGTATTCAGGAAGAAAGGCTTGTCAAAATCAGGTAAATTTAGAAATGGTTTAGTAAAAAATATCTTTTGAATTTTCTGAAAAACTTCTGTGATGTGTCCATTTAAACGGGATCTTCGTTGAAGTTAACTGTGTTAGTTGATCCACTAGTTTTGCATAATTTGGAAGAATTTTTCTGTAAAAACCACATAAACCCAAAAATCTCTTTAAATGTTTTCTTGTTTTGGGAGTTGGAAATGCTGTTATTTTGGTGATGTTTGATGATATGGGACTTATAGTATGGTCTTGTATATGAAATCCAAGGTAATCAATAGCCTTCTTAAAAAATTGGGATTTCTTCGGAGATAAGGTGATGTTATACTTTAGTAAAATTTTGAAAAGTTGAGTCAGTTTTTCTAACATTTCTGGAAATGAGTTGCTACATACAATGATATCGTACTGGTATGCAAAGATACCAAGACATTTTGTTTCTTCAATTATCGCATCAATCAACATTTGGAAACTGCTTGCTGCAGATCTTAGTCCAAACATTAAACGACTAAATGAATAGGTCCCCCACTGAGTTGTGAATGATAACCTTTTTCTGAACTTCTTTGAGAGATGTATTTGATGATATGCAGACGGGAAGTCCAGCGTGGTGAAGTATTTATACTTTGAAATGTTATTAATGATATAATCAATTCGTGGCAATGGATACGATGAACTCCTTATCATAGCATTGATGAGTCGCAGATCAAGGGCTAGGCGAAAAGATGGCTTTTCATCAGGAGATGTGGGTTTTTTCTTCACAGCAAGCATGGGACACGCCCATTCAGAAATGCTCCTTTCAATGATGCCAGCCTCTTGTAGAGCATCAATTTATTTCTTTATCTCCTCCTGCATAGCTTCAGGAACTGGATAAGGCAACGTTCTTACAGGAACATCACTTGTGAATTGTATATGCGGGGTCACATGGTCAGTGTGTCCCAGTGATTTAAGTGATGAGGAAAAAACCACTTGATGTTCCATAAGCAATTTCTGGATAGTCAATCTTTCTTTAGTAGACAAATGGTGTAAGGAAAAATTATCAATACTAAATTCAGATTTTCGGAGTTGAATAATCTCATCCGATGCTTGAATCAGATTAACTTGTGCTCTGGGCTCTTGTTTAATTTCCTCTATTTCTTCAATTTGGTGAATTATTCCAAGCTTGGTACCTTTATTTAAATGTTGATCTACTTTAGAATAATTCGTTAACGGAACTGAAAATGACATTACTTCAATATTTTTACCATGTGAACCCTCTTCAAGGTTGACAATTGCAGTGTACAAACCTATACCTTTGTTTTTATTCAGTGTGGGAATAAAGATTACCTGTTTATTAGCATATATTTGTTTGCACATAACAAAGACATAAACTGTTTGTAGCGGTGGAATGATTACTTTGTTTTTGAGTGTACATTTATTAACTTCATCTTGACAGTCAAATTGAGAATTTTTATCGTTTACGAAAGTAGGATTAGAGGTAGAACTACTGGTCTCAGGAACAGCGGGTAAATTTTGGAGACAATTAATTTTGGATTCAGGAATCTCATACTCATCTTCAGGAATTGTGCTATAAATGTCAACATGACAATCGTTAATTTGTACAAGATTTTGTTTTAAATCAATTAGGACCCTATGGGTTTTCAGAAAATCAAATCCCAATATACCAATGAATTTAGAGTCTGTAGGAATATCTATGAGAAAAAATGTATGTCTGAAAAAAAATTTGCCAATTTTGAATGATAGATTGATACATCTCGCACAAAATACCGCTGAATTGACAGTAGCAATTTTAACTTTTGTAGCGATTCTTTTAAAGTGTAATTCATTTCTGAATTTATTGAAATATCCTTTGGCTAAAACTGAAATGCTCGCACCTGAATCCAAAAGAAAGTTTTGTAATGACTTATTTATATTTAACTTAACAATAGGTAAAAGCTGGACTGGCAGCTTGAGTGTACAATAGAAATCTTAATGAATGAATAAAAATAACATCCTCATCAGGCTGATTTTCTGTTTGGGATGTAGCATTAGATGATATATTTGCAGGAACAATGGTTTGAGTACTTACTGAACTGACCAATCTTTTTGATGAGATAGGAAATTTTAATCTAGTGCTTGGTGATCTTAGGATTATCTCCTGACGACAAATTTTTAGACCATTCGAATGTTCATTATGTATGGGAGAGGAAGTGCAGGACTGACCTCTCCCAGAAATTTGTCAGTCTTTATGAAACTGACGATTTTTGTAGTAGAGCCCTTTACGTTTATGTTCAAAAGTTGCTGACTCCGATTGAGCCTGTGCTGACCGGGGGTGTGTGTGAGAGGAGTGTCCATCCGAAGGAGAATGTTTATCGTTATATTTGGATCTAATTTTATTTTTTCGACATGATCTGAATCCCTGTCGATCTGTGTCAAATCTTCTGCCACCCTGATAATCTTTTAATTTGTAACAAAACCGGGCAGTGTGTCCAACCCGAGAACACCACTGACATGTCGGTTTATGACCATCAGACCGCGAGGGCCGATCTGAATTTAATTCAAGATGATGCAGCTGGGAGTCCCGATCCGAGGCATTGTGCTGTGCAATTTCAGCAGTCATGCAATGATTTATATTTGAAAATGACGGCTGGGAAACAGCCAAAGATTCACCTGATTGAACAACCTCCTGATATGCAGCCAGATTGTCAACCATTTCCTCAAAATTACTACACTTTCTCGTTAAAAGATGTAATTTATAATCGGGGGTGAGTGTATCTGTTAATTTTGCAATGAGTAGTTGGTCCATTGATTCCTGTGGAAATTTTGGAAACCTCTTATAAACAAGATGTTGGAGCTGATTAGCAAAGTTTCGGATATTCTCCAAACCATCAAATTTAATGGCATTATATTGTAATGCTACACTCTGTTCTGTTTCACCTTTAAAATTCTTACGTAAAATCTGAAATAATTCATCAGGAGACTTGGCTCTTTGGCATGGGATTGACGATGTATAAAATTTTAAAGCCCTATCGCAAAGTTTTGATTTAATAAAAATAAGGGCCTGTTTAGGATGCCATTTAAAACAATCTATTTTAGTCTGCACCTGTTCAATAAAAAAATCCAAAAGATCTGGATCACCATTAAATGGTGTTACTGTGAATTTAAGACAATAAGATTTTTCAGCATTCATGATTTTAAGAAAAAATTGTCAAAATTTTGCAGAGACAAAATAAAAAAAGGTTAATGCATAGTCATATATTTTCAAAAAATCAAGCAGACATACTTATCTACTTTAAAATCTTATTATATTTCATAACAAATTTTCATATTAACTGAAGTTGACTCATCTTATTATGTATATTTTTTTTTAGAAGTGATAGCAAACTCCCAAACACAATAAATTATAACATGTTATTCCTTCAAATACAAAAATATCATACAGCCTATTTTCAAAATATTCTCTCTCTATTATCTTGGCATTAATTCTAAACCAAAACAGTATTTTTATTTTGCAAATGAATAATACCCTATATAATCCAGAAATACATACCAATATATTACACTTCAAATGTGAAAGTAAGCTTTTAATTATTATTCTTGATAAACTATTTGTTTAAATACATTCAACAGACTAGATTATAATACTTAGTTCAATATGCCACTATGGAATTTTTTTTTTTTTTTTTTTTTTTTTTTTTGAAAAAAAAAAACTTTTCAAAAGTATGTTTTTGAAAAAATATATGAATTCTTATTTAACTATTTCAGTTTATTATTATTACTATTATTAATGAAATGGCTAATAGGCATCTTAAAATAAAATTTCACCCATACAAACAGTACTACTTTCAGTAATTACTGCACTTATGGCTATGAAAATATGAATAATAACAAAAATATACATCTTTCTAATAATTTCTTAAATAAAGCACTTTCAGACCAAAACTGGCAATGTACCTCATGCAATCTTTGATTTTTACGATCGGCACCATATGTGGTGGTACTTTATATACTACCTGCTCTTGAATAGAGACTTATCTTAATTTTATTTAATAAAGATGACTAGGGGCTGCACTTAATACAAAACAAAAGATGTTAACAAATTGTGATCGTATGAAAACAGTGATGAGTGAACCCTAAGGCTTCGATCTGATCATAAATGGGTACATACCAAGTATAAGATAGATTCAATTTTTATTTTATTGTTTTTATTTATAAGATATTTTAAAATTCAGAATAAAGATTTAAAGTAAAACATACCCAGTCTTGAAAAAAGAAAGGCAGCATTCAATTGTGCTAATTTAAAGGTATTTATTAATTGGCTTCTTTATTTTCCAGAGTGTAGAATGTGTATAACCATTACAAATCTCAAATATGTAATAACATAGCCAGTTTTCTTTAAAAGAAATCAATGCAAGATATTTCACAAAAATATTAAAAAAAAAATCATCTCCGGTCATTTTCACAATTTAGCTTCAAGTCATAATAACCGTTAATAATAAAAAATCTTTCGATGGAAAAGATTTAAAAAAGTATCAGGGTGTGGGACCACATAAAAAAAATAACGGTAAAATATAACGCACGGACGCAAGCGCCCGACCATTCTTCTCTGCACCAAGGTGGAACACCAACTGACTGATTTTTAAATCTTAAAAATCGCTCCTAAAGAAAAAACAGGTCCGCACACCTAAAATCACGGATACGCGATTTTGATTCGTTAATCGGACCGCTAAAGTAACCAATAAACAGTTCGCGCACGCAAGAGAAACAATCGTGGATTCTCCCGTTGACAAGTGTCGCGGGAAGCAAAAGTGCGTTGAGCCAGGAACGAACGGCTGCGATGAGATGCCTGCAAAACGATGTATTTTGGCATAGGAATTAAACAAGAGGTGATGTATTTACATCACAGCGGTATATGTTTTTTTCTCAGTGGAAGTTGATGGATTGAGTTGATTCATATACTTTTTTGAGATCTTGATATGGGCTAACTATATATCGAGATTTAAGCAAATCAGTTAATAAATACGATTTTTATATGAGTTTGAAATTTTCAAGTGGTCGCCACTTGGAAACAAGACGATAGACCAAGTTAGTCAACAACACACTCATCCATGATATTTTAAAGATATGTCCATTGTCTAATTTTGTTTCGAATTCATTCAGTATTCAGTATCCGATCGATTTCTAAAGAAATCTATCTAAAAGCACAAAAGTTATAACAAAGAAAGAAAACCTACCATTAATAATGCTTAAGGGTATGCCGAACTTTCAAATTTACCGAAATGTCTCTTTTTCAGCATAAATGTAATAGATGCTACTACATGAGATATAAACAATATTAAATCCTTTATTAATGTTTGAAATTGTTTCAGTGTACAGTTATTAAGCATTTACAGCACCTGTACACATGAAAATTTGTTTATCTTAGAAATAAAATTTTTAATGTTTTCATGAGTTTGAAGTACTCCATGAGAAATTCAATAATTCCAGTTTTGTTGAAATTTCTTACAGATGCTCTTTGTATATGCATCAACATATATTACTAGAAATAATCTTCTTTTCAGGACATTAAAAATTAAATCTTTCAATTGTGTTGCATTTTTAAATGTATTTAAAAAAAAAAAAAAAAAAAAATCAAGTTAAATTCATGTATTCATGTTTAAAATTTTTTATGATACACTGAGGAAAAAAAATATATACCGCCTTCATCTAGAATGAATAAGTGATCATTTTCTAAATCCCTGAACTATAAATATATTTTTCCGAACTATGCGCATAAGGCACGCCAATAAACTGAACAGACAAAATAATCAAGAATTTCTAGTCTATACATTTCTAGATGGTGAAACAATATTCTGAATCTTTTATATTGTGAGAAATTCTCGCTTGATTTTCTAGAATTGGGTCATAAACCAAGGTTATAGTTGCTGAAACCCGCCTCTTGTATTCACATTTATTTGCAGAGGTTTTTTAATAATTTTGCCCTCAATAATGTAGGAAAACTCTCTAGAATTCTAATAAGGGTTTCTAGAACTCGCTTTCAAAGGGGACTAGAATTTATAAAGATGACATGGAACTATTTTTTTCAGAGCCACATTTAGATTCTAGATGTCAGTTACAGAATTTTTTCTCAGTGTATGTGACGAAAATTCTGTATCTTCTATATATAAAATTATTATTATGGAAGAGTAATGTAAGTGTAAAAAATATTATCTGAAATTTTTAGTGAGAACATATATTTTTACTGTAGAGAGATCCAATCCTCTCATTATGAAAAATATTAATTTTAATTAGTTTTAGCAATCATGTGATTTTAATATATTAACCTTATTTTATGAATTTAATTACTTAAAAAACTGAAATTCTGATATTGAAAATTAAAAAAATACTTGAAATCAGGTAAATTACTTGAACATAATCTCTCCTAATGTTAAAATTACTTGTGCGCAGAAGCCTCTTGAAAAAGGCTAATAATTCATAATTTTTAAAATTTTAACTTTGTTTATCTAAAATATTGCTAAAGATATATTCACGTTGTACTTAAGTATCTATTTGCACTGTGAATTATAGATGAAATTTAAAAGAAATTTATAGATATTTAAAGGAAAAACACCTAACAATTTTTATGTAAGTCATACGTCATAAATACACATAAAAGAGTTTATATAGTGAACTAAAAAAAAAAAAAAATTGGTAGAGTTATTTTTTGAAACACCTACTTTCGAAACCTAAAATTAACCTACCTCGTCTGTCAATTTCTCTGTAGTAACCAAGTAATAATTATATATGAAATGATATCTGAAAATAATTTATGCAAAAAATGTAAAGAAAATCGGTAGCGGAGTTTTTGAGATACTGACTTTCGGCTCCGCTTCAAATTTCCACCAGAGTTTGGCAAACTCATCTGTTCACAGAAAACCATAAATCACATATAAAAAAAGACATCTGAAAAGGAGATAGTATGTTGAGGTTGAAGAAAATTTGTAGAGCCATTTTTTTAAAAACCCACTTGTGGGACCTAAAATTCACCGATTAATACAGGACGTCTATCAATTTTTCTGAAATAACCAACTAATACATACAAAAGGACATCTTAAGGGAAGTTTATATAGCAACCTTAACGAAAATCGTTAGAGTCCTTTTTGAAAGGATATGGACTTACAGTTCCACTTCCGGTTTCCAATTTTCACCAAAAGGTGGCAAAATTATTTGCACACCGGACTTGTCTTAATTCTGAAGTTTCATTGTTCTATCTTTATTCACTTCCGAAATGTGATAGCCAGAAGATTCCATATATACACACTGATCCATTGTGAAAAACACTCTTTTGGACTTAAAAACATGTAAATCAGGTTTTAAAACACGAAACTTTTGACTGATTATAATACTTCCATTATCTACAGTAGTGGGGTAATGGAAGTAAAAATGTCTTGAAAGCTTATTTTGATTTTTTGAAAATTATTCTATATATTTTTTTTTTAGTTGTAAATTTTCAGTTATGAAGAATAACATGTGTAATTTTTAATTAGCATAAATTTGATACAAATAGAGGCATTCATATTGTGTATGTCGATAATATAGTAATGCCTAATTAATAAACTTCAGACAAGAACTTTTGAATAGAATTTCGAATATATTGTAAAATGTTTCATACAATTACTTAAATTTATTTTGAGACAAGTATTCCAAATTTTATTTCGTTACCAATTTAGCATCTTTATCATCATTTCTACTGTCAGCTGGTAAAAACAGGCTATTTCTTACATTCTAACTCATTAATGAAATCTCCAAAAATGTAAAACAGAATTTTACTACTTCAACAAAGATTTTTTTTTTTTTTTTAAGTAACAAAAGTATTGTAATCATGAAATATTCTATCTATGGTATTTTAGGCATTCCGAATTAATTTTCATTATTTTACTGTGATGTATTTTTGCGTATAAGTAGACACAATATCGTCTAAATGAATCAGTTGAACCTTATAAATGTGTTAAAGGTTATAGGTCACCATTATCCAAACTGTATAGATTTTCATGGGTATAGGTTTTATGGTTTTTCTATAGGGATACAAAGAAAAATTCTTATTTATTCAGGCCTGTGAGTGAACTCAAATTTTTTTAATTGCACAAGCATCTCACTTTACGTTCGATTAAAATCATATTGGGTAAGCATGTTATAGACTAACTTTGTAAAAACTAAATAGGTTTTCATGAGTGAAGGACTAATTATTATTTTTTTTTTCTCCAGAAATACAAAGCAGAATTCTTATACATTACAATCTATACACTCAAATTATTTGAAGTTTATTCTAATAATGTTAAATTATTTAAAACAGAAGAAAACTCTTTTTCTTTTTTAAATAATGTAACTTTTTTTTGCTAAAATATATAATGAAAAAACTTTTTGTGTATTACTTATAGTTCTTTTATGAGAAAACATAAAAACATTTCCACATATTATGTCCTGTGGGGGCTCATTATTTGAACTGAATTAATTTATTAAAAAAAAAAAAAAAAAAAATGCAGCTGATAGATATTTTATAATTTTGCTACACCGTAGTTATTACTGAACCAAATGTGTCGAGAGAGAGAAAGAGAGAATGGCCAAATGGGGTATGAGGAAGTAGAGAATGAAAATAAAAACAACAAACTGTGAACAAGCAGCTCAGAGCTTTACATTTAAAAGTACACCTTACTGCCAATTGCCCTAAGTAGAATTGTATGCAATCTACCTCTAATTACAAAAATAAAAAATACTAGGGGAAAAAGAAGTAAAAAACTAGTTGGCATAGGTGGACTCTGCTCAGTTCCCCATCCTATTTATGTTCTCATAAATTTCTAGTGCGAGACATATTATAATCATGTTAAAAGAAATTAATTTGACCAAAGCTTGATACAGTGACAGAATGAAATCCCTGCCTAATAGGCTATCCACGGTTCACTTCGATATATTTATCTTATTCTAATCTATTAATTTATTTTATCAGGGCCAATTCCGTTGTTTAGTTTT
Organism: Salticus scenicus; assembly: GCA_963930645.1. Classification (NCBI taxonomy): domain Eukaryota; kingdom Metazoa; phylum Arthropoda; class Arachnida; order Araneae; family Salticidae; genus Salticus; species Salticus scenicus. The sequence goes on along the minus strand of OZ005649.1, from coordinate 3,761,991 downwards.
CATGCTACTATTTCCAATGCAATAATCCTCAAAATTCCTTCACTGTAAAAAAAAATCCCGTAAGATTACGGGGAAAGCCCGGCAGCAGAGATTCAACAGAAAGCCTGTAAAAAGAAACACTTAGACCTTAAATTACGTTACATGTCTGTAAAAAAACATTTTGCACGTAAAACCAATGTTTTTTTTATGAGCTTTGTCTGGAATCTCTGCTGCTGGGTTTTCCCCATAATCTTACAGGATTTTTTTTTACAGTGTATTTATATGAGAAATTTTCAATTTTGCTATGTTGATAAAATCTTAAATTATGAATAACTTACGAAATTTTCCTATTAGAATATTTGTAGTCATGTTTAAACAAGTAGAAATGTTATTTTGAAGTTGTCTGATATAAATATTTATGATCCTCAATATGGACGTTTATGCTCACTTTTGCCCTATTCTGCCATGTTAAGTAAATCGTAAATTCCAAATAACTTACGAAATTTTTATACTGGAAAATTCATAGTCAATAATATTCATGCCAGTATCCTAAATAATATTTCAAAAGTGGTCTGACATCTTTACGATGAAAATTTCCTTCAAAATTGACGTTTATGTGAAAATTTTCCCTATTCTGCCATGTTAAGAAATTCTTAAATTCCAAATAACTTGCGAAATTTTTAAAGTAGCATGTTTATCATTAATGATGTTCATTCTGAATTCAAAACTGATATTTTAAAACTGTCCTGACATCTTTACAGTAAAAATTTTCTATTTAATGGACGTTTAAGTGAAATTTTGCCCTATTCTCCCATGTTAAGAAAATTGTAAATTTCTAATAACTTACGAAGTTTTTTAATTTGAATGTTGCAAATGAATAGGGTTCTTTCCAATGTTGAAAGTGACATTTTAAAACTGATCTGACTTCTCTGCGACTATTTGTTCTTGAGATATCGTGTACACAGACTAACAAATTCACTAATGGAGTAACTAACGGACTAACAAACTAACAAACACCCTACAGACGGACACCATACAAATTTTGTCATTTTGGATTCCTCACACCTGAAAACTTATAAAAAAAAAAAAGTCAAAAAACCAAGGTAGAAAATTTTCCCGATTACCTAAGTTCCCCATACCTACAGTATGATGGGGAACTAAAAAGGATAAATTTAATGAAGAATAAATTTAAAAACAAATTATACTGAAATAAAAATGATCAGAAATAATCTGGTGTGTCACTCACACGACTTTCTCTTACCCTGGAATTTAATACTATAAATACAGGTTGCAAATTAAAAGGTAAGATAACGAGTACTGTTATGTAAACCTGTGTTAAACAATTCATATTAGGCTTCTGAAGAGTTTTATATGATAATTAGTTCTGTGTGAGGGGGGGGGGGCTACAGCCCCCTCAACCCCCCGTTTCATTAAGGCACCTACATTTACATAGAATTTAATTTGGTTATTAAAAAATAATTCTGATTTTAAAAAATAATTTAATACAATTATTTTAAAAAATTATCTTTTATGATAATGCAGACAATTTCCATATTAGAGAAGTAGTATAACACCAAATATTAAAAAAAAGTCCATTTTATTATTCTCAATATTAAAAAAATATATATATACGAGGGTTGTAAATTAAATAGTGGCAACTTAACCTTGAAACTCGTAGAAGGGTGGGCATGCGCAAATAGGATATGGAAGCGGTGAGGTGGCGCTGTTGTCGATGTGTAGAGTGCAAAAAACAGTCGATCTGCTAAGAAGGGTAGTTGTTGTGTGGCGTTAAAGTGAGGAGTTTCGTTTCCATCGCTCTAAAGCATGTTTTCAAAAGGTGATCAATGGTCGTGGCTTAAAATCGAAGTTGCCCGTGAAAAAATGAAACAGAATGCTATCGAGGATTAGTGGAAGCCTGTGGCACAAATGCTTTACCGTATAGGACAGTAGCACGATGGGTTCAAGTATTTCGTTCGGGTCGTAATAAGACTGCGGATTTGCAACAACAAACATGCTTTAGATCAATGGAAACGAAACTCCTCACTTTAACGCCACGCAACAACTACCCTTCTTAGCAGATCGACTGTTTTTTGCACTCTACACATCGACAACAGCACCACCTCACTGCTCCCATATCCTATTTGCGCATGCCCGCCCTTCTGCGAGTTTCAAGGTTAAGTTGTCACTATTTAATTTACAACCCTCGTATATATATACGATTTTTTTTTTCTAAGTTTTTTTTGGTTAAAAGCAAAAAAAAAAAATCGATTTGTTTTAAATTATCGCAGATCGATGGTTCAACCAGTCATTTTAAAGATATTGGCAAGCTCTTTTGAAAGACACCCATCATGAAAATTTACTCCCCTCGAGGGGGGACTTCACCCCCAATGGGGGAGGCGAGGCTCCTACATACACAAAATTTTTTTCCCAGTTAACTATCTCTATTACAAAAAATATATATTTGTTTCATTTGGTATAGTGAAGTCTATAGACGCTAAACTCTACTTACCTGCAATTTCCCCCATAGACATAATGTATTAGAATTCTCTTGATTGTCCCTGTACACAAACCATTTGCTTGATCTTAACGAAAAGCTTAGTGTAGCATCTGTATATGATGCACATTTAGAATACCAAGTTTGAACTTTCTGCCATAATTTGTTTTTGAGATATGCTGATAACAGACAGACACATACACAGACGATTTGCTGAAAACATGATTTTCGTATTCAGGAGACCTCAGAACGTGTAAATATAACAAAAACTCGCGTTCGAAAATTTGACCCAAAAACAATACTTTCTCTACCTTATGGGTAAGAGAAAGTAAAAAGGAGCTGTTAAAATAGATGATCCAATGAGTGAGAAACAAAAGTATTAAAAATTTAACTTATGGTTGCACTTTTCTTTTCAATGCTAAACTGAATATAAGAATGTATAAAATCGTTAGCTCTGATTTGGTTATATTCTAGTACACTTTTTTATATGACAACACATTGATATTGTTTATTTATAAGTTGTTTTAAAAATTAAACAGATTCAATTTTATAGGAAAACACTGTTATAAATCTTGATTAACATGTTAGAAACAAAACTTTAGGCTTTTATATATTAATGTTTTGCTGAGCTGTGTGATGAAATTTTTACACGCTTGTAATAATTTTTTTCGATAAAAAAAAAGTGTCCTAAGGTTAATTTATCCATAGAATGTAAAATCTCAAATTCAAGCCATATCAAGAGTTAAAGAAATTTCCTTAAGTTATAGAAATTTCAAAAACTTTGAATGTTGACAAAAACACTGTAATAAAATGGAAAATTAAATTTTAATGACAAAAAAAAAAAAAAAAAAGAAAGCAAGGAATGCCAAAGAAGCTAATGTCAGTGCTGATAAAATGGCATTTGAGAATAATATGTGCTGAAATTGTGATTCTTTTCAAAAAACAGTGAAAAATCAAAGATAATAGACTCTATGTAAATGTTTTTCTAAAAATAATAGAATAAACTAAAGATTTTACCAAGTAATATTGAGTTCTTTTATTTATTTATACAACCAACGGCTTTTGGAATTTGTCTCAATACTTTTGTAACATCTACTACATATTAAAAAAATATACAGATAGGGTTAAATTTGGTGAATTAATGAAAAATCAAAGGTATCTGACTTCTGGACCAAGAGGAAAAGCAGGGTTGCCAAGAGAATGCTACAATTTTACTATTTAATACCATTAATTTTGTAAAACAACAGTCTATTAGTTTAATTACAACTTTTTAAGTTTTATTATAAAGCCATTGTTCTATTATAAAATGTTTTTTTAAAATAAAACTGCTGTATCCTCCTAATGAAACTTGGCTGAAAATAAATACAAAAAAATCAAAAGAAAAATAAATACTTTAGAATTAAAAATAAAAGAAGAAATACCTCAATATACTTTGAAAAAAATTTTCATCAAAGTCATGATTGCCGGATGTATTTGTTCAAGAGTTGCAACAGGATTGCCATTTATTTCACAAGAGCAAACTGTTAATGCTCAGTGATATAGAAATGTAATTTTACCTGTTTATTTAGATGCTCTGGATAAATAAGAGTCAGTTTCCCAAGAAGAAACAAAATATTCTTTATGTAACATAACATTATACCCCATATTGCAAAGAGAACTATGCAGTTGATCAATGTAAGTGGAATTGATATCAATTGGGGAGGGGTGAGTATCAGAAGTGGCGAAGTGATTCACTTGATTCTAACCTACCTCAAAACTTGTGATCTATCCCCAAGAGTTCTATTGCTGAAGAATAAATTAATATATAAATATTGAATTAACAAAAATATTTAAAAATACATTTGACAATTATCCTGTCATTGATCTAAAAAAAATTTGTCATCAATCAAGTGCATTGAGAACAAATTAGAAACTAAGGATGCATTTTTTTTAGTCATTAGATAAGATCATGTAAAATGTTTGAATAGATTTAAATATTTTGCTTCAGTGATTTTTATTAGAATACAAGTACAAGGTATGACCCCCCCCCCCCACCAAAAAAAAAATAAATAAAATAAAATAAAAAAATAAATAAATAAATAAATAAATAAATAAAAATGAAAATGAAATATTGCTATACAAACCTTTATTTATTTTCTTATTCTTCACAATTTTAGCATTATTTCTTTCCCTTCTCCGATCCCTACACTAATCCATGCAAATTGTTCAAAGCAGTGTTGGAAATAATTTTTAGAAAACAATATTTATGGTCTCTGTTGCTTTGTCTTTTACAATTGAGACACTTTCAAATCTCCTTTCTTTCAGTGCTGATTTCAGTTTGGCGAGTAAGAAAAAGTTTCACGAGGCAAGGCCTGCTTAACTGGGTGAACACACAAGGCACAGGGATCTGATGCTTGGCCAAATACATTTTGATGAACAATGCAGTATGGACTGAGGTATTTTCCTAAAGAATCTACGACTTGCTTTTCCCTAATTCAAGCCACTTCCTACTTACCTGTTCACATTTATTGAAATTTATTTTTTCCGACTGAGTGAAAATAATGCCTTGACCGGGAGTCGAAAACCGTATCTTTGACTTACAACTCAGTCGGAAAAATTAAATTTCAATAAATATGATTTTCTTCCACAGTTGATTGTGTGATTTTAATAAAAATTGTATTTCTTTCTCCCATTGTTTAATGGTGTTTTCCATTTCCTGCGGCTTATTTCTGTTGAGCTATCTACATGATAGACCAGAGATGTTTCTGCCTAAAGGTTGTCTGAGTGAGTAATGCTGACTGGTTGTCGGCCTGGATAGCTCAATTGGTAGAGCCTTGACATTGTAAGTCAATGATCCGGGGTTCGACTCCCGGTCCAGGCATTATTTTCACTCAGTCGGAAAAAATAAAATTTCAATAACCTGTCTGATGTTTGAACTTTTGAGAAATATTTCTGGCTTCAGCCTTAGTTTATGTAGAGTACTTGAGACCTCAAGGTAGCACTACTGATTCACAGTTCTATAAGTTCGATTTATAGTTTGTTCAAATACACATCATCATTGCTTTGAATTTTAATTTAATCATCTGAGTTTTTTTCAGTCTTGTTGAACTGGAGTCGTTCTAATTCATTGAGTCACGCTTACTTTCCAGGTCATAAGTAAAATAACTCAATTCACCACATTATCATTTTTTCAAAAAAGTTAGGGGTCTGTTTAAAAGGTTTTCAAATTGTTATTTGAGATTCCTTTGGCACCATTTTTTAATACATTTTCTTCATATTAAAAACTTCTGAACAGATTCTTTGTGGATCTGTATGAGAAACTTTTACTAAATGGCTGATATAAAGGATTAATTGTTAGGTGCATTCAAAATTTGCACTGATACTTTGCACTGATACTACCACTAAAAAAATATTTCAAAATAATCTTGATTTATTTAAAAAATTCATAATTAACAAGATACAGCAGAAATCTAAATGTTTTCTGGGTAAGTATCAATTATTTAGCCTACTTTAAAAGTATCTAATCTGTTTGATTTTTAAGGTTAATATTTCGATATGGAATAATTGGATATGTTCAGATGAATATTTATTTTAGGCAAATATTTATGCATCTAGTATTGCTAAATATAGTAATTCATTGTCAAATATCTAAATATTCAGATGACATGTAATTGCTTCTCTTATTTACTTTTGATAAAAAATTTTTAGTTTAAAATGTAAATAGGTGAAAATAATTATACTTTTAACAATATTGGGGGAAAAACATAGAAGGTATTGATAAATAATAAGTAGCTAGAAACAGTCTGTTTATCCAAAAAAAAAAAAAAAAAAAAAAAGCTCATTCATCTGATTGACTGATCCATCTTTAAACTAGTTTTAAAAATAAGCAAATCAGCCAATAAGATTTTCTTTCTTTCAGCACTCTCATTTCATTATTTATAAGCCACAATTTATGGTGTTTGTTTACAAAAGTTTCATTTAGCATTACTCAATACTAATATTATGGTGAATTTTAGTACAAGAAACATCATTGTCATGTTTGAGCTTAATATAATAATTATACACTTAACCCTTTAACGTTCACTACTTAATTTATTTTAAAAATTACTAAACTAATTTTAAAAATGGCTTTTAGACACACAGCTGATCATAAATATTTAAAAAATAGGAAATTAGCATTGCTCCTTTTCGAGAAATTTTCGGTTTGAAACGTCTGTAAGTAAACCTTATTAAATTCAAATAATATATAATTTAATAAATAAATCACTTTATAAGTAAACATTATCGACAACAAAAACTCGTAAAAGTTGCATAGATCCCAACATTTCAATTTATTCCAGAGTATTTTAACCCTTTGCAGAGCAAAGTAATTTGGATCATTTAAATTAGACTGCCACCGGAATTTACGAACATAATTGAAATAGAAGAAATTTTAAATTTTCACGTTAAAAAAAGGGCTTTTTCTGCTATGTTATAAATGTAAATTTTTGCTAAAAATTTTCCGGGATGAGTTTTTGCACTTGAGAATTAAAATCAGGTGTTCCATCAGCAGGAACACTGCGACTGAAAGGGTTAAAGGGTATTTTTACAGAAAAAAATCTGTTACAACAAAGAAACAATATTTTTTTTCTCCTTATCCTTATCAGAAACACAGAAAATTGTAATGAAACTGGGATTTTTTCTGTAGCAATTTGTAGAAATGTAATAATTATGTTTTAAGAATTGTGAAGAGAGCTTATCTGACCATTGACAGGAGATTTAGCACTAGATAAATAAACATAGGAATAATAAACAACACACTAAATGCCAAATACTTTTACTGTTCAAGATGTTATTCCTGTGCTTAACTTATATGACTACTTCAAGGAACTCTCTATGTATTGTAGTCGGAAGCCAAATCCAATGTTATTCCATGAGTAAATTTAATAGAATTACTCATTACCTAATACATTTTTTTAAGTCCCTTTTCGCATACAGAAAATTCTCAACCATTAAATTTGTTCTTGTTTTCTAAATATTTATTTAAAAAATTTTAATATTACATTTTTGAGCTAAACAATGCGAAAAATGAACTAAATGCATTTTTTGCACTTTAAAGTTTCAAAATGAATTGTTAAAAATTACATTTTTGGAAAACAAGAACAAATCTAATGGTTGGTGATTTTCTAAATGTGAAAACAATTTTAAAAATACACATTAAGCAAAGAGTCATTTAACTAACAGCTTTTTCCAATGAATTACATAGGAGTTGGTGATTGAAGACAGAGAAATAATAAAAGGTAGAGAGGAGCTTTAAGTGAGTATTTTCTCCTAAAAATATCTTAGCAAATTGTCATCCGTTTTATCACAGTAATCCAAATTGGTACGGCCTGACTCCAGCCCACTTTTCTGTACCTCTTATCAAAGTTCTGAGTATTTCACCCACCACTTTCAGAGCTTTTATTTTCAAGCTCCTTGGTAGACCCAATTATGGGCAATGACATAGTTCTGATGGTCAAAGGCAGGCCAAAGAGCTAAATTGTGACTGGCCTGGCCTGTGTCATAAAGATTTCGAAGCTTAATAGAAATTGTTCAAGGAAAGTAATTGGAATTCATACTAGATTTTGTGACCTTAAGAGACATCTACACACTATGGGCATCAGTTCTGATTCCATTTGGTCATAGTTGTCTGGAACAGGTGACTGCTAGGGATAGGATTAAATGTATTCATTCACAATTTATATCTTGGCTTTTATAATTATGGACTTCTAATCACAAACCTCTTTTACCCATTATTTACTGACAGTACTTTAAAGTATCATTAGTTTAGGAAGTGTATAAAACTGAATTTATGGAAGAAATGTCAAAGACATTTATACGAATAGAACATATACTTTGATCTCACTACAAGGCACTAGACGCTACATGTAGTTGTTTTTGTTCCAGAAAGGATTTTATAGAGTGCTCTTGTTTTTTTATCTTAAAAACTTTTTATGATCTTTAGTGCATTATAATCAATTCCAATATTACTTCAAGAATCTGCCATCCATTTAAAAAAAATATATAATAAACATAAAAAGTAAATCCTTTTTAAGGTCCAAATACCTTTTTGGACCTCTGTGTACCAGTGGTACACTAAAGTACCTCACAAAATCCTCATTAATTATCATAATGAGAAGATATGAATATTTTTTATTGAATATATCTTTAAAAAAATATTCTTAACTAACTAAAAAGTATGTTTCAAATACACTTTTTGTCTGTTTCATAATGCAGTAGAAAAAGGGTTAAAGCCAAGGTAACAGAAAAATCTGATATGATTAGATTCTAATAAATGCTCCTATTAGTAACTGAGGTTTATATAAATTTTAGTGTGTAACATGCTTAGAATTAAGTAATTTCATAATCTGGCATTCTTCAGGCCTCCTTCACATGTTTGCATAAAATAAATTTATTTTTATGATGGCTTATTATTACCTTATTTGTTCAAGGAATTGATTTGAAATTAACTGCATTCTACAATATGCAATGCTTAATTAGACACATAGCACATTGTCAAAAACAATGGGCTCTTCCCACCTGACGTCAGAGGTCACATGATAAAGGAAAAACAAATAGCAGACGAAGTCTTGTTTATCTAGAGCGATTGCTGAAATAACATATTTTCTATTCTTATGTTTGATCAATCATATTTAATCTGTGTTATTTTTTATAAATCATCATTTTTAATCCATTTTATATCATTATTCATCATCTTTTGCTTGCTGTATACATTTACAATCATCATTTAGTTTATATTTGTTATTGATGTTCATGAAGAACATGTTAAATACTCTGATTTTTGGTACTTAAATCACTGACAGTGCAATATCGTACTACGTAAATCCATTTAGACCAGTAACTAAGTTAATTAAGTTGTTGTAACACCTTTATGCAATTAAATTAAATGAAAACATTTTAAAATTCAAATTATAATCCATAAACATTCCACAAGAACAAGCTATTATTTATTGCTAGATCAGTTAATGAAACAGTTACACTGGAACATACAAAAATCGATTCTTACAGTTGAAAATAAATGAACACATAAAGTGTTTTTAAAAAATTCTTAAATTTACAAATACAACTATTCTACTGTTTACAAATGCACAATATTACTTTTATTTTATTCTATAGTAAATATTAACACTTTTTTTCTTAAGAACAATATTTAATTGAATTCGATTATTCGTTTTCCTCTATCACGTGATTGAGCAGATGACGGTGGGAAGAGCCCATTAACCATAAAAAGATTTATAATTACTTCAATATGAAGTTAATTGATAAGAAAGCTCAATTTTTAACAGATTGAACAAAAAATATGACATTTATATGAGCATGATGTACACTGATTGCAAAAAATAGTTCTGCAGATTTCAACCCTACTAAGTTTTTACATTGTGCACAAAGATCTAAAATTATATTTTTGGAAAGAATTGGATTTCCTTCAGCAGAATTCGAAATACAAAGGTTGTTTGGGTATTGCTAGCCTAGCCTGAAAATTCATTTTTATATTGCGGGCCAGGCCTTCAAAATTGTTTTTATTTTGCTGGCCTGGATCAGCCAGTGGGAAAATTCAGCTTTGATTGCCAGGCCAGCTCACAAGAAAATTTATTTCCCCAGTCCAGTTTAACATAGCAGTTACCTTCAACACCAACTGTGCTATTGGAAAACAAAACAAAGTTCAATAACACATAGATCTGATTTGACATAGAATATGAAAGATGTAAAAAATTAGTTTTAAAAATAACATGCATCAAGTCATAATTTTATTTCTCTTTTATGAATAATTTGTTATTAATTAAGGGACTGTATTAAATAAACAAGACTCTTCAGAAAATAAGTTGTTTAATAAACACTATTTACAATATTTACAAAAGAATCGAAAACACAAAAAATGATTTTTGTACAAAATGTGGGAAACAAAATAAATGCGAAATTCATGAGAAAAGGGTTTTGTATAAACATTAAAATATTACTTCATAGGAGATATTTACATATAAATGTCCCTGAGCATAATCAACATTTTATCAAATTGCTTACCCAGGAAGTGTTTAAGAGGAAATTTGTTAATTATAAAAATTGTGATACATTATAAATTTTACAATTTAAAAAGCTTATTAGTCTTTAGTCTTTTTGATGCTAAAGGATTAACAATCTGTGGATTACTTGTGCTTTCAAATTTTCTTTTGAACATCTCACTGGAAGCATTTGTATCTGAAGGACGTTCCTCTCTACTTTTATCACTTGAACAGGCTTCGGCAACTGACTAAAACATAAAAGGTCTATATAAGTATAATGAATGATACATCTAATAATAAGATAAATGGTATATTTAACAATAAGATAAAAACAAGTAAGTGCAGTGTAATCAGGGATGATGAAGATGCAGTTTTCAAGGTGCCACTATTTTAAAACCCGAATAAACTACTACGTCAGAAATTCCAAAGAAAAACATTGGAAATGCATACAGCTGTTTCGGCAGCCTTAAGCGTGCCGTCATCAGTGCAAAAAGGATTCTGAATCTGCGGAAGTGCTCGTATTTATAGGAGAAAGGCCGAATTTAGTTCAATTTTAATTTGGTTGAACTAAATTCGGCCTTTCTCCTATAAATACGAGCACTTCCGCAGATTCAGAACCCTTTTTGCACTGATGACGGCACGCTTAAGGCTGCCGAAACAGCTGTATGCATTTCCAATGTTTTTCTTTGGCGTTTCTGACGTAGTAGTTTATTCGGGTTTTAATATTCCAACGCCAAGTCTCCTGTTATTATTTGCCACTATTTTATTCAAACTTTACAAGACATGACAAAGAAAGGAATAAAATTTTATTCTACACTTTTGTAAATAAATGCATTCAGAAATTTTACATATCTTTATTTTATAAACAGATTTGGACTTCTTTTACCCATCTGTAATCAAGGGAAATCCCATCTAAAGTTGGAGTATATTACAAACGAAAATCTTAGATCAAGTTTGCGATCAACAGTAACAAATATACAACAAATAAAAATGAAATGGATGACTAGAACGAGGCGGAGTTTCCCTCTGTTTGTGGGGAAAAGCTGTGCTATGATTGGCTATAGTCCTTTATTTGTGGGCTAAATTAAGACTTCTATAGGTCAAATTTCATCATGACGTCGAATGATGACAGAAAGTCAAGTCGTCAATTGTTCATTAAAAAAAAAAAAAAAAATTTGTAATAAAAATCTTAAGTGAATACGCATAAACAATAGAAACACTGGAAGCATTTGTGTCTGATATATCATGTGCGTAATACTAAATAAGTGGGGAAAAAATAAATACATTTCCTCAAAACTGCTATTATTATTAATAATGTAATTATTACTAACAGTAGAATTTTAATAACTTGTTATTTCAAACGGAATGGAAAGCATATTGATTTAAGTTAGTGACATTCAACTTTTGGATTATTTTCAAAGAAATATTTTTATTGAGAGCCACAAATTTTTCTTGTTAATTTACTGATAAATAAAAAAAAAAAAAAGAGGCAGCAATAGTTTTGTATTTTTCAAATACTAACAATTTCACTTTTTCATAATGATATAAACTTCTGAGTGGCCAGTATTAGAACTTTCCCCAATTCCCTGGCTTACGCTGTTTATTACTAACAAAAATCTTAACACATTAGCAAATATAGTTTAGTGATTTGCAATAAGGAACTTTCAAACATAGCTTATTTCCAATTTCCCCTCCCTCCCAAATTTCCCTAACTTTAAATGAAATTTCCCGACTATGTCCTGCTGATTTTTCCAAGCTCACTTAAATTTCCTGACTTTCTCAGATCAGTGGCCACCATGATGTTTGTAATCATAATGATTACTGATTTAATTTTTATAAATAAAATAAATAAAAATGAGAGCTGATGAAGACACTACATTATTTCCTTGTACATTTAATAAACTATAATATTAAAAGTTGACTTTTTCTATATGGAAAGAGATTTATAAATAAAGAGGCAAGTCTGTGAATGTACTTTATTTTTGGAATATTTGCGTAACAATCCAAAATTTGCAATAACTCATACAACAAATTTCACAAAAACAACATTATATACACCCCAGAGAATAAATGTTACTTTTTTTTAGAAATAATAATCAACAGCTTGATGAAAAAATTTACAGCTTAGAGGTCTGATTGCAAAAGAATTCTCTCAACTGCAGATATCTTTATTTCATACAAGAAAGTAAAAAAAACTCTGGCTAACATATAATAACAGGAGACTTGGCGTTGGAATATTAAAAACCCGAATAAACTACTACTACTACTAAATATTTTTCTTTTGGTGTTTCTGACATAGTAGTTTATTCGGGTTTTAATCTGGCTAACATAATCTATTTTGTTTTGAAAGTTAAATAAATTCACTTACAAAAGCAAAAGTTTTTTAAAAAGGAAAAATTAGTTACCTTACGATGTCATGATAAATTTTAGCAATAAATTACACACATAATCCAGTTATCCGTTTGCTGGTAAATGGTTATACTGATAATAAAAATGTTTATTATATTTTTAACACTTGAAGAACTCTTAATTTTTAATTATTTGATATCAAAAATTAAATTTCGGTAATTTTACATCAAAGAAAGTTGTAAATAATAGGTCATCTTTATCATTTTATACAGTAACAAACAATGAATAATTTCACCATCTACACTGTAAAAAAAAATCCCGTAAGATTACGGGGAAAGCCCGGCAGCAGAGATTCCAGACAAAGCCCGTAAAAATAAATGCTTAGACAGTAAATTAAGTATATAATAACCTTAAATTACGTTACATGCCTGTAAAAAAACATTTTGCATGTAAAACCAATGTTTTTTTTGCGAGTTTTGTCTGGAATCTCTGCTGTCGGGCTTTCCCCGTAATCTTACAAGATTTTTTTTTTTTTTTACAGTGTAGAACATGCTTTTAGCATTATGTGGATATACAATATGAATTTTAATCAAATCACCAGTAAACAACCAGCTTTTTTTATCTAAAGATATATATAATATTTAATTGACTTGCTGTTTCACAGCTGAAAATAGATACATATTGACAATTAAAGTAATAATATCTAAAGGAACCACAGACTATTTCTTTTTGCATGTCGTTATTCAGGGATAAGATATTGAAAAAGAAAAGCTGAAACTATACGTAACGGCAAGATGTTGAAATGAAATATTAGAATTTTGATGACAAATTCTGTTATATTAAAGTAATAAATGTGTTTTTTATTTCAATTAAAAAAAAAAATCTGGAGTAACTCCACTCAACTTTCCAAACATTGAGTAATTAACAGTTCTGTAGATAAAGTAAAGAAAGAGGAGTTGTTAAACAAACAAAAGAGAGAAAACCATAATAGAGTGTTTGAGTATTTTTCTCCATATATTACACGATGTTTTATTGAACGCTACTGAACTTTGAGCCCATAGATCATAATGATAAAGAATTTTTCGTTGTGTCCCTGTAAAAACCTATAAATGCCAGATTCACCAAAATGCTTATAGTTAGTGCAACAGTGATTTATAATACTCATATAAATTTTCAGCTCAATTGAATAAGGCGTTTAGATGCTATCGTACTTTTAAAAATTTGATCCCATAGGCCATAATGATAAAGAATTTTTCTTTGTGTCCCTGTAAAAAAACTGTAAGTGCTAGATTCACCAAAATCTATACAGTTGGTGCAACTGTGACCTATAGCATGTGTACAAATTTTTTCTCATGTTAATAAGGCATTTAGACACTATCACGCTTTTAAAAATTTGGCCCCATAGGCATAATGATAAAGAATTTTTCTTTGTGTCCCTGTAAAAAACCTATAAGTGCTAGATTCTCCAAAATCTATACAGATTGAGTATTTGTGACCTATAATATGCGTATAAATTTTTTGCTCAATTGAATAAGGCGTTTAGATGCTATTGCACTTTTAAGATTTTGCTCCCATAGGCCATAATGATAAAGAATTTTTCTTTGTGTCCCTGTAAAAAAACTATAAGTGCTAGATTCACCAAAATCAATAGGGTTCGTACTATGGTGACTTACAATATACGTATCAACTTTCAGGTTATTCGAACAAAGCGTTTAGACGCTAGCGTATTCACTCACAGACATACACACATACATATATCATCGCAAAAATAGTGAAAACTGACTCATTGGACCTCCAAATGTATAGAAACATCAAAATCTCAAATTCGGATTTTTGACATGATTACAATACTTTCCTCACTATAGTGTTCGGAAAGTAAAAAAGAACAAGTGCTTATGCTTTAGTGTTCAATCAAGTTTTATTTGATTAGTTGATGTAACAAACGCACATCAGAAAAAAAAAAAAAAAAAAAACTGACAGCTAAATTTACAAAAAAGCTGAAATCAGCTGTAAAGCTGAAAAATCTCATCTCTGCATTATTGTAGGATAACAAAATTTCTCAATTTTCTAAAACTAAAAAAAACTGATTGCAATTTGGAAATAAAAGTACTAAAAAAATACAAGTATAATCCAGTGTCTATCCCAAAGATAGTGAATAAAATAAAAAACTAACATGAGTACTGGTTATAATAAACATAACACCATGAAAACTAAAAGTCCTTTCTTTTTATTATTTAAAGAATTAGCACAATGCAAGAATGCAATATATTTTCTGAATTATTAAAAATGTAGTGTTTAAAAATATTTTTTTTATCAATTTGACTTAATAACAGTAATAATCACTAATCCTGAGAGAGTTTTCTACTTTTTCAATAATGCCGATAAAAATATCAAAAGAGGAAACTGCTCATCTATATATTAATTTGAAACATGTTTTTGTCTGTCTCCACTATATTGAGAGAATGGCTAGGTGTAAAAATTCGGTTGAGGTGTCTAAAGAAAGGTCTTGGTCTGTAGATGTGCTATGAAAAGAGAAAAATATAAAAAAGTCGAATGGTTTCCCCCCCGGAGGAAACGGGTGGGAAACCGTTTCCCACCCGTTTGGGTTAAAAACGAATGACGTCATTTTCGGAAATGCAACAATACAGCGAGTTTATCTGAATTTTTATTGCCTTATAAAAACAAAGTTCACGTGTTATCATTTTATTTTTTAATTATTGATCCTTTTTTACAGTGTGGCAACATGAAAAAATCTATATATTAATTTGAAACATGTTTTTGTCTGTCTCCACTATATTGAGAGAACTACTTGGTGTAAAAATTTGGTTGAGGTGTCTAAAAAAAGGTCTTGGTCTGTAGATGTGCTATGAGAAAAGAAAAATAAAAAAAAGTCGAAGGGGGGGAAACCGTTTCCCACCCGTTTCGGGCTAAAAACACGTTTACGAGCTTAACTAAGCTTCAAATTACTTCACGGGGAAGAAATTGTACATATGGGGACTAGAGTCGAATACTAAAAAAATCAATATCTGCGAATTTGGAATTTTCGATTTTAAAGGGGGAAAAAGGGGGAAAATAGATTTGGAGGGGAGGGGAAAGGGGGGAAATTAGTTTGAGAGGGAAATCCGTTCTAGACCCACACATGTAGCACCTCATTTTAAAGGTCTTGAAATTTCATGTCGATTGGGGATGTTTGTATACAGTATAGTCTGACCCCTGGTGGTGAAAAATGGAACTAAGTGATTTTGCTGTAGACCCTATCATGTTACATCTTATTTTAAAGGTCTTGGTATTTCCTGACCGTTGGTGATGTTCGTACAGAACACAGTGCACCCGCTGGCGGTGGAAACTGCAACTAAAGGATTTGGCAGTTGACAAAACCATGTAACACCTTATTTAAAAAGTCTTGGAAATCCAAGGCGATTGGTGATAGAGGTCTTGAAATTTCATGTTGATTGGGGATGTTTGTATACAATATAGTGCGCCCCTTGGTGGTGAAAAATGGAACTAGGTGATTTTGTAGTAGACCCTATCATGTTATATCTTATTTTAAAGGTCTTGGTATTTCCTCACCGTTGGTGATGTTCGTACAGAACAAACTGCGCCCCTGGCGGTGAAAAGTGCAACTAAAGATTTCGCAGTTGACACCACCATGTGACACCTTATTTGAAAGGTCTTGGAAATTCAAGGTGATTGGGGATGTTTGTATACAATATAGTGTGCCCCCTGGTGGTGAAAAATGGAACTAGGTGATTCTGTACTAGACCCTATCAAGTTATATCTTATTTTAATGGTCTTGGTATTTCCTCACCGTTGGTGATGTTCGTACAGAACAAACTGCGCCCCCTTGCGGTGGAAAGTGCAACTAAAGGATTTTGCAGTTGACACCAGCATGTGACACTGATGTCAAATTATTTCCATGTTGTTTTTTTTGGATAGTTTTATAATTTTTATATAAAGAAATTGTCAAGCAAAAATAGTAAAATAAAGTGTTAGGCTTGATTAACATAGGAAAATAAATTTTAGGCTGTTGCATAAAAAGCATTGTTTACATGTGGAAAAATTGTCTTTTTATTATGCATAAAATTGGGTAATCATACTATAATTAATGTTTAAAGCCCTATTACTCACCTTTAATACAGAGCTTATTTTTTTTTTTTTGGGAGGTATTGTTTACATTTCTCCAGGAGAGCACGATCAACAGGAGTTCGTAGTTACCGGCATCCACACAACACTTGCAAGCTTTACTTGTCTATCTGGAGTAGTATCCATCGGCGCTAATAGATGGCGTGGCGTTCGGCTGTTACCGCGAGTTTTCATTGGCCAGGTGTTGAGATCCGCCGGGCTCTATTTATAGACAAGGAGGTGAACTTCTCATGGCATCAGTTTCCCTGTTTTATTTTGTTTTGAATGCAGCATGGTAATAGTCGATGGCTCTTAGTATATTTGTGGGCGTTATAAGTTTAAAAATGCCGTGACAATATTGAATTAAAGGATGTTTATTGCCTCTCCATTATCTCCTCTCGTCTGGGCTCTGGTGATGTTTTCTTGAAATCGGCAGTTATCGTCGTATGTTTACGTGAGTTGTTTTTCCATAGTTAAGTGTGGTATAATGCTGTTTGTCAGCCGTTAGGCCGACATCGTTTTTTTTCTGATAAATTGTTACGTTTGAAAAGTACGTTACTGTTGAAACTTGTTGAATTTTTGTTGTAGTTAATATCTTTAAATTATATTGCCGTTGATTATGAAACTTGTTGAGTTTTCGTTGTTGTTAATACCTTTAAATTATATCGCCGTTGGTTATGTCGTTGTGTTTAACGTTTATATATATAGTCTATTAATGTTGAAACTATGGCAGTTGGTGTTAAGTTTTTCCTATTAAGTTTCAGATAAATTAGAAATGTTGGTATTTGTTAAGTTTCACATAATTTATTTAAAGTTGAAGTTAAATAGATTTATAGCAGTTGGATGGTTTGTTGTTAAGTTTTTGAAATTAAATTTACATATATTAAGGTTAAGTTTTGCTAAAGTTTAAATGATTGTTGAAGGTTTTTTGATATTTTTATAAGGATTGCTGGCTAATCTTTATTCTGGTTGCCTAAGGATAAATATAAGATATAATTAAGTTAATGTTAATATTGTTGATATTGTTTACTAATTGTTGAATTTAATAACATTGTTGAAATCGTTTACAAGTTGTTAAGATATGGAATTTAATAAAAGTTGTTAGTTTTTAAAACTGTTCTCTTTATTTCATGACAAAGTTATATTACTTTTGAACACTTTAGCTGTCAATTTTTCAGTAGCTTTTACTGTGCATTCTATTTGCTCTGCAAACTATTCTTGAGCAAAATTTGTTTTTCAAATTTGCTAACATATGGTTATGGGCTTTTGCTGAATGGCAGCTCATTTGACGTTTCTATTTTAAATATAACTTTTGGCAGTTGGGATTTCGAGAATGGCTTTAAATATCCTGCCGGGAATTGAAAAACTAAGTACGCATAATTATGCAACTTGGATTAAGGATATTAGGTTTGTACTTATTGAAAAAAACGCATGGGACTTGGTCAATGGTGACGAAACTTTGCCGGAGCCTGATGAGAAGGGGGGAGTTGCAAGTAAAGGCAGTATCAACGATTTCAAGGCTCGTTCTCGTTTAGCCTTATCCACGATTTATTTGAATATAACACCTGAATATAGAGGATTAATAGATAATTGTTCATGCCCTAAGGAAGCTTGGAAGGTTTTAAAGCAGCATTTTGTGAAAGATTCGCGCGCCCATCATATGCACTTAGTAAATGAATTGTTTAGCTGCAAAATGAAACCTGATGAGTCTGTTAACTTGTATGCTCAACGTCTATCAAGGATTGCTGCAAGGACGTACCCAAGGGGGGGGTCCATGGGGTCCGGACCCCCCCCGAAATAAAATTCAATAAAATATAATTTAATAACCGTTCCCGTTAAAATGTGTTTTATAGCAGTTTGAAACCTGTTGAAAACTAACTGTTTTATAGAAGTGATAACTTTTAAAAGGAAACATGGTCTTTGATTCGATTAATTATCGGAAGAGGACTGGGGGGGGGAATCAATTCTTAGTGGGCATACGGGCAAAATCTGTCGAGGGAAAAATTATGATTTCTACTTTCTTCTATATTAAATATAGGAAAGTATTGGATTCATAAAACAATTCTACTTCCAGTTTTCGATGAATTTACACTTTCTGAGAGGTATGGAGCCTGGTTGACCATTTTTAGCGAACATCTATGTCTCTGACTGAGACAAAAGTTTTTTGGCGACTGTACCTCAGGAACTACTATACAGAATTGCTTATAGATTTATGTGCACCTGGACATTAATTGTTGCCTGTCAACTATTGGTACAAGTTATTTAAAATGTGGCACTGATTTTCTACGATTTTTCTTAATTAAGGGAAGGTTCTCAGGTTCTATTATATATAATCGAACGAAATTTAATATCAGAGAGATTCATTATGAAACATTATGCTGATTCAATTTGGTACATATATTTCATGAATATCTATTCATTTATTATTTAGTCTAGCCTTACATAAGATGAACTATACTTTTTAAATATTTTACTTGTTAATTAAATTCTATGTATAATTATAATTTTCATATTATATGTAGTAAAATTATTATATTTAGAAGGATTATTATTATTATTATTATTATTTATGTTGTTTTTTCGCATTTATGCAATTTTTGAAAATAATTTACATAATTTAATAGTTTGTATTAAAGGCATAATTAGCGTAAAAGTAAAATTTAAGGTTTAGGTTCGTAATTCAATTATTCATGTTATTTCAGGTAATGTTATTGAGGGTAAATTTTCTGTAACATTCGAATCTGTTTATACTTTTTCTTCAACTTTTAGTAATCTTAAAAATAGAACATTTGACTGCAGATAAAGAATGCATTCATGGAAAAGTATGAAGGGATTTTCTTTCACACCTCCCCTCCCACAGTGTCATTCATCAATGTGTCAAACACGAACAGATTTGTATGCACGTGTAAATACCTGACGTCGCACAGATGTTTCACGATTTTCTTTCCCTTAAAATAAATAAAAACATACGCATATTGCTCTGTTTTAAGCAAGAAAAGGATTATTTCTTTCTGCGAACTTATACTTGCTCGAGGATATATTGAGTTATTTTACTGAAAGTAGAAACTTTGTGAAGAAGTGTATAGATGTTACATTCAGACGATAGGAATAGGTATCTTTTTTCCAAAAATGAATCGAAGCAGAATAACAAGCTTTTTTAAGCCAACTACAAACAGTGTATGTGCGTTAAAAGAAGAGGACTGTGTAAACGAGAATAATATTCAAAATGATATTTGCCCGAACAAAAAGAGAAAGATTGGTCACACAAAAGAGAATGAAGATATATTAGCTGAATCCCTTCCTACAGAGACTGCTTCTACCTCAAGTAATCCTTTTCCTCGCTCACCACCTTTAAACGATATTGGAGAAATTTCATCTAAACTTTTTTCCTCTGCTACTTCTTTACTGAATTTAACCGAATTGAGACATGAAATATTAATGAATCCGTTTCTTCCGAACTAAAATTACGTTTTTCCCGCAAGAGAAATCAATAAAAAACAATTGAGATTTCAGCTGAATTGGTTAGATAAATGGCCATGGTTGGCCTACTCCCAATGCTGTGATGGGGCATTTTGCAAGTTTTGTGTGCTGTTTTGTAGCGAGACTGTCGGTAAAGGTTCTCATCAAAAGATTGGTTCACTAGTTGCAAAACCCTTTATTAAGTGGAAGGATGCTGTGGAAAAATTTAATAAACATTCTCAAGCATCGTACCACAAATCATGTGAAATTGCAGCAAAAAATTTCCTGAACGTTACTAACAGAAAATCTTTTAACATTATAGCTCAAATTAATTCTCAGCATAAGAAAGAAATAGAAGAAAACAGAGCCGCTTTATTACCAATTATTGAAACTGTAATATTTTGTGGAGAGCAGGAAATTTCATTAAGAGGAGATGATGATAGCGGTATTTTAGACTTAGAAAAACCTGAAAAAAATGATGGCAATTTTCGAGCCCTTTTGCGTTTCCGAGCAAATGCAGGCGATTTGAACTTAAAAAATCACCTTTTAAATTGTAAAAAAAATGCATCTTATATCAGTCCAAAAATTCAAAATGAAATTCTTGAAACGTGTGGAAGCATTATTCAAAATCATATCGTTGCTGAAGCAAATAATGCTGATTACTTCAGCATCTTAGCTGATGAAACTTTAGATGTATCTGGTGTAGAACAATTTTCCTTGTGTGTCAGATACGTAAACACTAAAAATATGATCTGTGAAAATTTCTTGGGTTTTGTTCCAGTTTTTGATCTAACTTCGGAAGGACTGACTTCTTCCCTTTTAAATCAGTGTAGAAGTTTAGGACTGGATATGAATAAACTTGTTGGTCAAGGATATGATGGAGCATCGAATATGCGAGGACAATTTAATGGAGTACAGGCCAGGATAAAAGAGCAGTATCCCAAAGCTCTTTATGTTCATTGTGCTAATCATCGTTTAAATCTTGCTCTATCTTCAGGATTACACATACCATCCATTAAAAACTCTCATGGCACAATAAGTGAAATCTGTAATTTGTTCAGAAACAACACTTATGCAGGAGAAATGTTAAAAGAAAATATAAAGAGCTATCTTCCACACAACAAAAAAAGCAGACTATTGAAGGTCTGTGAAACAAGGTTTGTAGAAAGGCATGATTCTATTATAGTATTTGTTGAGCTGTTCAAAGCAATTGTCATTAGTCTGCAAGAGTTAGCAGAGTGTGATCGTCAAATATCATCTACTGCAACAATCTTACTGTCGGCCATTGATAAAGGATCATTTCTGATTTTTTTATTAGTATGCGAAAAACTTTTAAGTTTTACGCTAAATTTATCATTGTATTTACAAAACCCAGAACATGATCTGGTATCAGCTTTGGAGCATGCTTCAAATGTGGTTGCGAAACTAAGGGATTTGAGAACAAATGCTGATGATAGCTTTGAGCAGATATATAAAGCAGCTTCAGATATGGCATTTGAAAATTTCAACTCTGAAATTACTCTTCCACGCATAACAAAAAAACAAACCCAACGTGACAACCCTGAACACAATACACCTGAAGAATATTATAGAAGAACAATATTCTTACCCTGTCTTGACTTGTTAATCCAACAATTAGACAGCCGGTTTGAAGAAAACCGAAAAATATTATCGGCTATTGAAATTGTGATACCGAGAAATTGCAGTGCTGAAAAATTAGATCAAATAGAAAATTTATCTGTTTATTATGAAAATGAAATTTCAGATACAGCCGTAAAATCAGAATTTTTATTGTGGTGTGAAAAGTGGAGAGACATAGAAGTAAAAGCCAGACCAAGAAATGCATTAGAGGCACTTGACTCGTGTGATGAAAAATTTTTTCCAAATATTTATCGCATTATCAAAATTTTATGCACTTTACCAGTATCTACTGCAAGCGCAGAGAGATCTTTCTCTACTATGAAAAGAGTAAAGACATTTACCAGAAACAGAACTGGACATGAAAGACTCTCCTGCTTGGCATTGCTGTCAATACACCGTAATATACCATTAAATCCTGAAGATGTATTGAACAAATTGGCTTTAAAACAACGACGTCTCAATTTGCTTTTGTAAATTTTATTAATACGTAAGTAATTTTATAAGTATATAAATAAATTAGTATTCATAGAAAAATATTTAATCTTATAATTTTTTTAAATCTTATGTTGTATTTAAAATGACATGCCAAGTGGTAGTGTTACCTAAATAAGAAAAATGTTACAATATGTAATAAAACATTAATTCGTTGTATATATTTAGTATTTTGCATCTTACATTTCTTTAGCATAGTCTGATATCTGTACAGAACAAAACTGTAATTAAGGTCAATTGATATTTGTCTGAAATCCTTGGATTTTGGAGGACGCTAAACAAATTCAAAAATAATACAATAATGTAAATTTTTCCATATGTTCAAGCCCAAATTTCATATTTAAATTATTCATGGGCCACCCAAGATTTCTTTTTTCTTCAAGTCTTTTCTGGATATTCATTTTATGTTTTTTCATGTTTACATATTTATTTATTGTAACAAGATGTATATAATTATAGTTTAATCATTTACTGTTTTCATTAATTTCCAATGATTTCAAAGAATAGTTGAATTTAAAAAAAGGAAAAAAAAACTATGTATAAAATATTCTAAAATTTTCTCTTTTTTTATAACTAAAAATTGAATTTTAATAGTCAGTTATATAACTTAGCTTAAAAATAAAATAAAATAAATAAATAAATACTTTACTTACTTAATAAATTTCTATTAATTCTTTAAATTGTTGGCTACAGATATTGAGCAGTATTTTGTGATTATAGCATTCAGAAGACATTTATTTATTTTATTTTTCAATTATATATGATAGCCAATAAGAGAATTTTTCATATAAGTCTCTATGTTTTAATTTGCAGGCATTTTGAAAAAAGTCAAACAAAGCTGGCGCTTATAAGTAATAAGTGTAAATTTTGAATAAACACTATAAGATGCAAGAAATCGTAATAATTGTTTCAAGTCGAAAGAAAAACCTTTTCCAAGTGAACAAAATAGGCATGAGTGCCGCAAAGTTGCCGCTTTGTTTGCAGCACTCGTGTCGTGCCTACTTTCTTCAACTGATGAAGGGTAGTGTCTTCTTTTGACCCGAAACAATTGTTGTGAGTTCTTCATTTTATGAAGTTTGCTCAAAGTTTTCACTTATTACAAATATTTTATATATTTTTCTTATATGTCTGTGTTCTGTTTATTAATTAGAGGTAATGTGTGTGTGTGTTTTACTAATAGATGGAATTTTAAATTAATTGTATTTAAAAGTTTGAGCTTCAACACATATACTCAAAGGATTCTCAACTTTAAGTTTAAAGTAGTAGGTAAGAGCCCCCCCCCCCCCCAACGCCAAAAAAAAAAAAAAAAAAGAGGTGTTTAGGTTTAGCACTGTACGTGATTTAATCAAACTCTGAATCTGGACCCCCCCCGAAATAAAATCCTGGGTACGTCCTTGGATTGCTGACCAGTTAAAAGATATGGGTCATCCTATGGAGGATACCTACATTTCCTATCAATTTTTACAGAATTTATCTGCTAAGTTTGAGTCGGCCGTCCAGTATATCCTCAGATGGGAAAATAACTTTGAGTTCAGGAAAATTGTGGTAGAAATGATCGCAGAGGAATCACATTTGGAATTAAGAAATATAGGTGTAAATCACCGTGTTGAGTTGCAGAACATTAGTCATGCCAGAAATTTTTCAAGTAAAGTAAAGTGTTTCCGCTGCGGCCGTCTTGGTCATATTCGTAAAAATTGTCGAGTGACTTTACCTAAACAACCTGTTAATAGTCAATATAAAAATACTTCAATAGATAAATCTCCAAATGTATATAAAAATAAAACTAAAGCTGTCAACCGTAATGTTTCATCAAAAAATTATTTCATCGCTCAGGCTAATTTTAGCAATGTTGATGATGATAGCTGCTGGGCTTTCGATACAGCAGCTTCACATCATTTCTGTAAGAATGTGGAATATTTTTGTGAATTTACACCAATTGAAGGTGAGGATTTATACGTTGCGGTTGATGGCGTTAGTTTCCCCATTGAGGGGGAAGGTTCTGTTAATTTGAAATTTGATAATAATGTATATATGTTGAAAAATGTTTTATTTTCCTCTAAACTTCGTAAAAATCTGATTTCTGGTCCTGTAATGGACATTAACGGGGCAAGTTTTTCTGGCAGGGGGGGAAATATTGACGTACTTGACAAGGATGGCAAAAAGATTTTTTCTGCTAAATTAAATAACGGTGTTTATAATGTATACCCTAAAGTCTTAAACAAATGTGATAATCAGATCTCAAATAGTTTAAATTGTAGTGCCTTTAATCTAAAAGCTAATAGTGTTGAATCCTGGCATGCTCGTTTTGGCCATATAAGTCCAGATCTTGTGATTTACACTAGTAAATGCAATGGTGTAAAGGGTCTGCCTAAATTGAAATTTTCTAAGTTCGTTTGTGAACCTTGTCGTTTAAGTAAACAAAAAAGGATCCAGTTTAAAGCTTTTTCTGGTACC
This sequence comes from Salticus scenicus, assembly GCA_963930645.1. Lineage (NCBI taxonomy): Eukaryota > Metazoa > Arthropoda > Arachnida > Araneae > Salticidae > Salticus > Salticus scenicus. The sequence continues at coordinate 3,736,983 of OZ005649.1, read as the reverse complement.
CAGTGTGATGGTCCTTTGGAACGTATTTTTATGGACATTTGGGGGCCTATTAAGATCAAAGGATATAAAGGGGAAAGTTTTTTCTTATCAATTGTTGACATGTTTTCTAAAAGGACTGCTATCTATCCATTGAATAATAAGTCTGAAGTTTTTTCTATTTTTGTTCGCCACATTGCTCGAGCAGAGAGACTGTTGGGGAGAAAATTGAAGTTTATACGAACCGATAATGGTTCTGAATTTGTGAACGACGATTTCAAGAACTTTTGTGATACGAATGGAGTTGTTCATGAATTGACAAACACATATACCCCGGAACAGAACGGTGTTTGTGAACGTCTTAATCAGACGGCAATGAACTGTGTTAGAGCAATGTTGGTGGACAGTGGTTTACCACTACGTTTTTGGTCCGAAGCAGTTCTTTATTTTTCTTATACTTGGAACCGTGTGATTCACAGAGGTGAGAAAAAGACTCCTTTCGAGTTATACTTTGGTCATAAACCCTCGGTTAGACATCTAAAACCTTTTGGATTGGTAGTATATGCGGGTATCCCTAAACAGAGGCGTCAGCACAAACTGTCACCCAGATCCCAAAAAAGGAGTCCTAATTGGTTACGCCCTCAGAACTAAAGGTTACCGGGTTTGGCTGCCACAGGAGGATAAAATCATCGAAACGCTGAATGTTTCTTTTGGTGTGGACTTGTATGGTAAGGACAGTGGAGCTGTGCTGGGCACCCCGTCTTCCGATTTAGACCTGCTCGCCGATAGTCCAGTAGATCAGAACATATCTGATCCTGTCGATATAATCGCGCAGAGTGAGCCTGAAGAGGTCGACGAAGGTGTTTCAGATGAACCTGTCGATTCCCCTGTTGGATTGCAGTCTGAACTTGTGTGGCGACGTAAAGCTGTCCCGAGACCTACTGGTAAACGGGTTGACATATACTATTATCCAGATGGCTCTAATACGAGATTAAGGTCGATTAACGATGTCCAGAGGTTTTGTTTAGATAAGAATATTTTGTTTAATCCCGATATATTTGATTTTTCTGGGGGGAATTTGTTTGAAGGGGTAGTAAATCAGAATATTGTTCCATCATCACAATTAACCAAGTTCAAGAAAAGACGTAGGCAGAAAGCAAAATGACTAGATGTTTTGGTTCCAAAGATGTTTAACCAGGCTATTAAATCCCAACAACATGACGAGTGGAAAATTGCTATGGATGAGGAAATGGAAAGTATGGAAAATCGTAAAGTCTGGCACTTAGTTGAGCTACCTAAGGATAAAGCTCCTTTGGGAAACCGCTGGGTCTACGCCTTAAAGAGAGACGAGCATGGAAACATCGCACGCTTCAAGGCTAGACTTGTGGCACAAGGTTTTTACCAGATTAAAGGCGATTCTTACGACGAGACATTTTCACCTGTAGTAAATTTTTCCGTAGTACGTTTTTTCTTCTCCCTTTTGGTGTCAAATTTGAAATGGTTTAACACTCAGTGTGATGTTAAATGTGCATACTTGTATGCCCCTCTGGATGAGGATATATACATGTGCCAACCACCTGGGTATATAGTACGAGGGAAGGAGCACCTTGTGTGCAAACTTGATCGTGCAATATATGGTTTACACCAAAGTGGGCGTTTATGGTTTTATGAATTGAACCGGGTTTTGTTGGATTTAGGTTTTGAAAAGTTTAATTGGTGCAATTGCACATATAAGTTTAAAAGTTTTATTGTTCTTCTGGTCTATGTGGATGATATTGTCATCTTTGGCAAGAAACAATCTCAAATTGACGACATGGTTAAACGTTTGGGACAGAAATTTGACTTAAAGATTTTAGGCAAGACTCAAAAACTGTTGGGAGTCGAATTTTCATACGATAATGGTGATGTTCAATTGTTTCAGTCATCATATATCGAAGAGGTAGCCGATCGTTTTAAGTCTTTTCATATTCCTATCTCTTCGCTTCCAATTGTAAAAGGAGTTAAATTTTCTAAAAAGGACTGTCCGACTAATAAGCAAGAAAGTGACGAAATGACTAGATTCCCATATAGGAATGTTTTAGGATGTTTGTCATTTGTTGCCAGCAGGACACGCCCAGATATAGCCTATGCAGTCAATATCTTAAGTCAGTTTCAAAGCAACCCTGGTCTGCCTCATTGGAATGGCTTGTTAAAACTTTTGGGATATGTTTTATATACTAAGCAATTCAAATTGAATTTAAAATGTCGTAACTCAAATTTAAATGCTTATTCAGATGCCGACTTTGCGATGAATCGAGACGACTTTGTGTCTATGAGAGGTTTGATTGTGTTTGTTGATGAGAGCCCTATTTCATGGAGAACCTTCAAAGAGAGGGGTGTAAGTTTGTCTACAATGGAGAGCGAGTTCGTCGCAATGTGCGAGTGTGTGAAGGAGTTGATGTGGTTGGACCATATATTGGAAGACTGTTTTAAATTTGATATAATTCCTGGTTCACATACTCCCCCACTTTTACTTGCTGACAATCAACCCGCGATCGATTTTACAAAGTCCCCGATCGAAAATAATAGATCAAAACATATCAACGTCAAATTATTTTTTATTCGCGAATGGTTATTTGAAGAACAGTTTAAGCTTAGATATATTCCCAGTCAGTCCAATTTGGCAGATCCTTTCACAAAGCCTCTTACTAAGTTTAATCTTAATAAATTTATTAATAAAGTTTTTTTAAAGTAAATCAAGGGTAAAAATTAGTAAATTAAAATTGTGTCGGGTTAATGGAACCTATCAAAATCCATTTAAGTTTTTTCAAGTTTAATATTTCGGGTTTATGGATCCTACCAAAATCCATGTTTTTTTGAAGTTTTCTATTTCTCATTGCCTTTGTGATGTTTTGTATACGTTTTTTTAATTTATTTTGGAATGAATGGTGTAAGACATGAGCGCTCATGCATGGTTAATGTTTATGTGATTGTCAAATCATTGTATATATATCATATTAAATGTATTCATACCTTGTATATAGTTTTTTTGTTTGCAATGAGGAAGTGAGAATATGGTAAATGTAATATGCAATTAATGTTTTTTTTGAGGTTTTTGCAGCATCCACTTAGTGTTAACATACTGTGCCATGGACTTAAATAATCAATTAGCAGATGTTTGTTCTTGCTGCCTGAAGTTTTTATATGAGTTTTTCAACAAAGTAATGTTGAAGTCTTGTTGGAAATTGGTTTGTTATATGTTAAATATTTTATATCTTGTTAATATTTTCTTGTGTAAATCTTGGGCAACCATTTTTTTTCTAAGTAAAAAGAAAAAGGGAAAAAAATCAACATGGAGGGGGAAATCTGATGTCAAATTATTTCCATGTTGTTTTTTTTGGATAGTTTTATAATTTTTATATAAAGAAATTGTCAAGCAAAAATAGTAAAATAAAGTGTTAGGCTTGATTAACATAGGAAAATAAATTTTAGGCTGTTGCATAAAAAGCATTGTTTACATGTGGAAAAATTGTCTTTTTATTATGCATAAAATTGGGTAATCATACTATAATTAATGTTTAAAGCCCTATTACTCACCTTTAATACAGAGCTTATTTTTTTTTTTTTTGGGAGGTATTGTTTACATTTCTCCAGGAGAGCACGATCAACAGGAGTTCGTAGTTACCGGCATCCACACAACACTTGCAAGCTTTACTTGTCTATCTGGAGTAGTATCCATCGCCGCTAATAGATGGCGTGGCGTTCGGCTGTTACCGCGAGTTTTCATTGGCCAGGTGTTGAGATCCGCCGGGCTCTATTTATAGACAAGGAGGTGAACTCCTCATGGCATCAGTTTCCCTGTTTTATTTTGTTTTGAATGCAGCATGGTAATAGTCGATGGCTCTTAGTATATTTGTGGGCGTTATAAGTTTAAAAATGCCGTGACAATATTGAATTAAAGGATGTTTATTGCCTCTCCATTATCTCCTCTCGTCTGGGCTCTGGTGATGTTTTCTTGAAATCGGCAGTTATCGTCGTATGTTTACGTGAGTTGTTTTTCCATAGTTAAGTGTGGTATAATGCTGTTTGTCAGCCGTTAGGCCGACATCGTTTTTTTTCTGATAAATTGTTACGTTTGAAAAGTACGTTACTGTTGAAACTTGTTGAATTTTTGTTGTAGTTAATATCTTTAAATTATATTGCCGTTGATTATGAAACTTGTTGAGTTTTCGTTGTTGTTAATACCTTTAAATTATATCGCCGTTGGTTATGTCGTTGTGTTTAACGTTTATATATATAGTCTATTAATGTTGAAACTATGGCAGTTGGTGTTAAGTTTTTCCTATTAAGTTTCAGATAAATTAGAAATGTTGGTATTTGTTAAGTTTCACATAATTTATTTAAAGTTGAAGTTAAATAGATTTATAGCAGTTGGATGGTTTGTTGTTAAGTTTTTGAAATTAAATTTACATATATTAAGGTTAAGTTTTGCTAAAGTTTAAATGATTGTTGAAGGTTTTTTGATATTTTTATAAGGATTGCTGGCTAATCTTTATTCTGGTTGCCTAAGGATAAATATAAGATATAATTAAGTTAATGTTAATATTGTTGATATTGTTTACTAATTGTTGAATTTAATAACATTGTTGAAATCGTTTACAAGTTGTTAAGATATGGAATTTAATAAAAGTTGTTAGTTTTTAAAACTGTTCTCTTTATTTCATGACAAAGTTATATTACTTTTGAACACTTTAGCTGTCAATTTTTCAGTAGCTTTTACTGTGCATTCTATTTGCTCTGCAAACTATTCTTGAGCAAAATTTGTTTTTCAAATTTGCTAACAGACACCTTATTTGAAAGGTCTTGGAAATTCAAGGTGATTGGTGATGTTCGTATACAACATACTGCGCTCCCTGTTGGAGGAATGTAGATTTTGCAGTGCTTGCGTAGCATGACTGCTATACGGTGCCGCAGCCGCAGGCAGCGGTATCACGAGTCAGAGGTTCGTTCGGTTCAAGGTTAATTTTTGAGAATTTTCTCATGTTAATAGCGGCCTGCATATACGTGCCACAGGCACTGGGATACGAATCCGAGTTCCGTTCCGTTTGAAGTAATTTTTTTTTGTTACAGATTATTATTATTATTATTATTTGTGATGTATTCATTTAAAAATAGAAAATCAAACAAAATCAAGTTAAAGATATAAAACCATACAAATTTAAGGTGCATTTAAGGTTATTATCATGGGCCGGCCAACACCAGGCGGGTTCTTTCGGTTGCAGGTTAATTTTTGGGAATTTTTTTTTTATGTTATTAGCGGCTCACGTATGTGCTGCCGCAGACACCGGTGTCACAAGACTGAGTTTCGTTCGGTTCAAGGTAATTTTTTTGTTACAGCTGATTATTTTTTTCGCGATGCCTTTATTTAAAAATAGAAATTCAAACAAAATCGAGTTAAAGATATAAAATCATACAAATTTAAGGTTCAATTAAGGTTATTATCATGGGTCTGGGCAACACCGGGCGGGTCAGCTAACATGTAGCCTTAGTATTAAAAGAAACAGAAAATAAAAGATAGCAACTGTTTTATTTGGAGTCAGTTTGACGTCACATTGACAGTACTTTGTAGAAAGTGATGTCATATATAGTATTTCAATTTATAACCATTTTTCCGAATTTCTTTTTTTTTTTTAAGTGAAATGTTGTAAATTGTATTAGATGTTTTAACTTGAAATACATTTAAATAATGATATGACGATTTTTGAAACATTACGGTCAATAAAGTGACCGTCGAAGTCGACGGGTTCCAGCTAGTTATTTTTAATTAGATAGCAAATATACTGGGCATAAGAAAATTTTGGTTGAAGCAAGGCTTTGATATCTTTGGCAGTGTTGATGAAAAAAAGTATTCACAAGGAAACATTGAAAAGATGTCATTTCAAAAAATATTGAAAAAAATATGAGATTCTACTCCAGAAAGTGAAAAAATTATCTGCTGAAATGAATTACAGCAATCACAAAAAATTATCAAAATTAAGCATACTTGGCGATTTTACACTGTTAGGCGATTGATTTTGAGTACTTGGCGAAGAAACAAAACACAATTCTGTTCGTACACGGCAATCTCGAACTTATCGCCTAACAGCACTAAATCGCCAAAAATGCATAATTTTGATAATTTTTTGTGGTCGCTGTAGTTCCTTCCAGTCGATAATTTTTTCACTTTCTGGTGTTTTATGAAGAGTAGAATCACATACATTTTTTTCAATATTTTTTGAAGACGACACCTTTTGAATGTTTCCTTGTCAGTGATTTAATGCAAAACAGTTGAAGAGTAAGTTTTTAAAATAAATGCAGTAAATCTTTTAGGTTTTTGAGAAGCATGTGTACGCATCTGAAGCTCGAATTTCAAGAAAAAATATTGAAAAAACAAATAAAAATTTAGTAGGTAAATTCATTGAAAACGTGATTCCTGCCTTTTATGGTTTTTGGCTAAATTAATACAGTGGAACCTCTTTTATACATTTTTTAATTTCAGTCCCAAATCATTTCACTAGATTATACTGTTAAAATATTTCATTTATAGGACACAAGTCAATTTTTAATTTCATATATACATTTTTCCCTTGAATTATCTCAAGTTTGAAAATTGTTCCAGAGTAAAAAGAGAACTCTGACTACGTTTTATTCTTATCTTTCCTAAATACTTTTTTGAAGAATAATATAGATTACAATTCAAATTGAAATTCAGGGAAAGTTTGAAACACAAGCAGGTGATGACAAGATTGACAGACAGACATACTCAGGATTTCTTTTAGAGAAAGGAAAGTGACAGCTTGCACTAATCTCTCTTTTAGCTGCTTTTCGAGAACAAAGTTCAAATTAAAGGATAAATTATAAATTATTAAAATTTTATTTTTACGATTCTTAAAATAATCCTACAATGAAGTACAAATTTCATAATGAATCATACTCACTTCAGATTTTTCTTCTGCACATGAAACCTCCTCGTAACCATATTTATGCTTTAATGCAGCAATGACAGCTTTTATATGATTGAACTCCACATAATCTGGACATAACTGCTTTATTGGAGTCAATTTACTGACATCTAAAAAGGTTAAAACTAAAATTTAGGAGGACAATAACTAAAAAGTCCGACTAAGAGTGAAAAAAAAAAAAAAAAAAATGTATAATGTTCATAGAGAATTTTTCTATAACAATATGAAGAAAGGGGTTTAAATGAATTCTTTTCAAACATACATGCGATTAACGTACACAAACATCAAACTGTCTCAATTATATATATTAAAAGCAAACACGTTTTATTTATGAGACAAAAAATTTTTAAGTTAAAATACATTTAAAAAACAAAAATTACATATAAAAACAATTAAAATCAGACATTTCGAAACCCGTCCGGGTTTCCTCATCAGTAATTACAACACAATATGCAAACAGGACATGAACACTCAAGGAATTTAAAGGAGTACAGAATACTGAGGAGCCAGTGTGCATGCTTCATTGATAGTGTGGAGATGCTTGGCAGTGTGCCAGCTCTCAAGGAAAATACGCGATTTATAATTATGAACACCAGAATTTAAAATTTTTATATTATCGAAGTCAGGAATATGATCGGTTTCTATTGAATGGATTACAATTTTAGAATTTTGGTTGCAATTTTTAAAAGATCGTCTGTGTTCTTGTAGTCTAATTTTTGCTGTACGGCCAGTTTCACCTATATAAACAGATTTGCAATTTTTACAAGGAATTAAATATATTACACCAGTTAAATCCAGAGAAGGGGTTGGTTATTGGTTTAAAGTTGAAAAGGACGTTTTTTAATTGTTTAATTGGCCGGAAAGCAGTATAAATATTATGTTGTTTAAGTAATTTAGGAATAAATTCTGAAGGAAAACCAAAATATGGCATAGAAATATAACTGTTTTTATTAATAAGTGAATTTTTCATTTTCATTGGAGTAGAGGGGGAATTTGCAGGAGGAAACAAAGGAGGGGGGAAGCTGATAATGTTTTCACGATAAATTCGTTTTAACCAATTAAGAGGGTAATCATTATTTATTAAATCCTGGAAAATTTTTTTAATTTCCAACTTAAAAAGTGTCTCATTACTGCATAACCGAAGAGCTCTATTGACCAAAGTTCGGAAGACTGCAATTTTATGCGAATTAGGATTAGCGGAATGAAAATTTAGATATTGACCTGTAAATGTGGCCTTACGATAAACAGAAGTTTGAAAAATGCTAGGTGAATTCGAAATGCGTTCAACGAGAACGTCAAGAAAAGGCAAACTGTTATTCTGTTCTATTTCCAAAGTGAATTGAATTTCTGGGCATAACGAATTAGAAAAAGTAACGACTTCATTTATATGTTTTTCTTCAATTAATAAAAAAATGTCATCTACATATCTTCACCAAAAAGGAATTTTATCATTTAAACTATCATTTATTTTATTTTCCAAAAACTGCATAACTATTTCTGCTATACAAACACTAGCAGGTGAGCCCATAGGCGTGCCATGAATTTGTTTATAGTATAAATCATTAAACTTGAAGCAATTACAAGATAAGCAGAAAAAAACTAATTTAAGAATTGATTCAATATTAAGAGTAGAATGAGTACTATCATTAGGATAAATTTTTCTTATAATATCACAAGCAAATTCAATAGGGATTGAAGTAAAAAGAGAAACAACATCTAAAGAAATCATTATACAGTTTGGGGGGGCATTAAAATTTCTTAATTCAGAAACAAACTGAAAAGAAGAATTTAAACTAAAGGGTGAATTTAAAGTAAGAGGTTTAAGCAATGACGAAATAAATCTAGCAAGGTTAGAAAGAGGGGAACGGGAGTAATCAATTATAGGTCTAAATGGAATACCAGGTTTATGTAATTTTGGCAACCCATAAAAATTGGGAGCCATACCAATATAACATCTTAAAGATTTAGCTGTAACATTATCTATTTGATTATTTTTCTCTAATTCACTGATCATTTTATTAAGATTATTTTGTATTGAAGGAGTGATATCTTTATTTAAAACAGCATATGTAGATAGGTCATTTAAAAGTTCTAAACATTTGTCAATGTAATCTGATTTATCCATAATAACCAGGAGCCGGCCTTTATCAGCTTTTGTAAAGATTATCGTATCATCTTTAGAAAGAGGTTTTAAAACAGCGAAATCATCAGTATAATACTGGGATTTTGAATGCACTTTACATTTTAACAGAGTTTTGGTGATTTCAGTACGAAGTGGATGCGTAATAGCAGGATCCAGTTTAGCTAATGAAGGCTCAACACATGCAAGAACCTTAGGGATGTCAATTCTTTTACTTCCAATAGCGTAATTCATTCCACGATTCAAAATAGTCAATTCAGTATCAGATAAAACTCTAGATGACAAATTCTTAACCCAGTTTATATTAGGTTTCCTTTCTACTGTCTTTAAACGTAGTTCTTTGTAAAATAACTTTTCAAACTTTTCTTCCAATTTTGATTTAAGCGTAGCTCTACATGACATACTCTGAACAGACAAAAAGTCAAGGATTAAACAAGCTTGCTTTGCTTTTAATACATGCGATGTTTAAACAAGGATGTATTTATGAAATAAGTACAGTTTATAAATAAAAAAGTTTACACAGGTAAATTACAAATTATTTTTAAATTACTAGTTTTGAGTAAGATTTCCTTTAAGCTATTGCAAAATCTTAACTCATTTCTATCCTTTCATATATATGATCTCTTTTCTTCTGCTGAAGAAATAGCATGCATTCTTGGATTCTATATGAGTATTGTGTTATCCTATAATTATATATTTAATTGGGGGGGGGGGGGGGGGGGAGGTTTCACTTGATCATTATATCCAAGAAAACAAATATTCTGACATAGAAGCTATAAATTGAAAAGTAAACTTTTAATACACATATTTCTTGATCAAGGATGTCAAGCAGTTGATTTTTTACTTCAAAGTAAACAAAATGTAAATTATAAAACCATCATTTAAATTGGTTTAAAAAAATAATAAACAATAGTTAGAATATTGTACAGTTTTACTTATAATTACATGAGAAATAATCAAGACAACAGAGTCCTGTTTAGATAAAATAGGTTAAAATTTATTCTCACATGTAATAAATTGAACTGTAAATAACTGATCTGTATGTTATAAATTACTGCCATCAATATTATATATTTAGTTTTAAGAAGCCATACACTGAAGTAACCCTGTTTCTAGCGCAATCTCTTGAGTTTTACAATGATAATTTTCAAAAGCTGTAAAATGCATAACTCTGGATGCTGACTGTACAGAGAAGTCTAAAAATGTTATTATTATTTTATTTATTTACTTTTTTTTTTTTTTTTTTTTGGGGGGGGGGGGGGGGTAATTAAAACTGTATGATGACTCCTCCTATACACACATATTTAGAAACAGATAGGAAAATAACACAAAATAAAATAGCCAGAATTTGCTCATCTCATACCTAAAACATAATCTCAGTAACATAAAAAATTCTTCAGTCAATTTTGAAACTACTGAAGCTTCAAACTTAGGCTTGATGCATAACAGAATTTATATTTTCAATACATATATATATAATGAAATTTATAAAAAGAATTAAGATTTTTAATTATTATTTTAAATTAATATTAAGAGATAATCTAAAGAAAATCCCAGTCAAAATTCTTGAATTTCATTCTAAAGTTTCCTCTGTAAAGAGATTCACGACAAAGAGCATTCATAATGCAAAAGTCAGAAAATTGGAGAACTATTAGAATAAAAACTGCTGAATTGTATGCTATTCTCCATTTCTTGTGCTACAATAATGCATATTAATAAATCCTAGATCTCCAGGGCTGAGCTAAACTGTCAATCATTAAATTAATAGAAAATAAGAAAACATAGAAGGAGAATAAATTCGCACCAAAATAAACGGTATTTGTTCTGTAGTTTGTTAAACTTGCTTTGATGAAAGGTTTAGGCATAGATGCAATTTTTGACAATGCTAAAATTTCTACTATTTTTGATGAAGCGAATTAATGATAAAATGAAGAAGAAATGTTCAGTGTATTTTAAAGTGATGGCTGTAGATTTGCGCTGATCACAAAACACCCAGGAAACAGTAGCTGACTTCAATTATATTATTTATTTGAAATTCGTGACAAAATATTCTTGATGAAGTATTCCAGTACTATAGATTACAGCAGGATAAAGTCTTTTTGAAAATATCAAGGTAAAAGTTTTTTTTTTTTTTTTTTTATTACGAATAAAAGGACACGGGGGGTTTTCAGAGAAAACAATACGTGTATTAAACTAAGCAAGAGCAGCGGTATAGTGTAACTACGTTTCCTACGCCTAGCAGTGAGGACGAGTCCAAAATCTTGGAGGGTTTCCAAATTGATCAACAAGTTGGGATTTAGTAAACATCCAGTCATTTGGTGTTCCCTTATCACTTATTTTCTCTCATTGAAAAGGTCATCTCCCCTATTTTAACACTTGACTCGTTCAATCCGCACTTGCGCAGAGGCTTCCATGGTCGCAAGAAATGTGGTTAAAGATTATAAGTGATGAAAGTTTGGCTCATTTACTTTGCATCAAAACCACAAGATATATTGCCAAACTTCATTCTGACAGACAACAGAACAACACACACTTTTTTCAGTTGTGCATAAATCAGTATAACTTTTAAAGATATATTGGTGACACTAATTTTAGCCAAAATACCGTTACTAAATCTCATGAGAATCAAAAATGTATGTTAGCAATTTAACCACAAGAATTTATGATTCCATTAGTCTTTTATCTGATACAAAGTACATAATTTCTACTTAATGAGCGGATGCATCTGTTCTGTGTTACAAAAGTGACACATCAGGAAATATTTTATTCTATTTTACTTTACTGAGATGAAAAGATTTGCACTTTATGGAACATTATGTGAGCGAAGCCACATCTCTTACTTTTATTTTTATTTATTGAAAGAAACAGAGATAATGAATTTGATATTTTGCTAGAAGAGAAACTGCAGATTTTAGATCGCTTTTTACAAAGACAGAAAATGAATTGGAAAAAAATTAAATTTTGAAATCTAATATATAATTTAGAATATGTGATTTTCGATATCGCAGTATTTAAGTGGATGCACATGAAAATCAGCGCCTTTTTGTGTGATGCTCTTGTTTAAATAAGTCCACGTAAACTATTAACCCGGGAGTAAGACATAGAACTGCAGTTCAAGAATGTGATCATCAAGGCAATGGCATTGGCTCTATTCAGCCGCCGGCTGAATGGTTCAGTGTACTTGGACCTAATAATTGGGAAATAAATCGTAATCTGTCCAAGAGCCTTCAGAACAACTACATAAAACAACTGGATTCATTACTGAGTAAACTCTTCCTCATCATGGATAATGTGTGTCACCAAATAATAATGTGACATATATATATGCAATACTTATTTATTTATTTTTTTATTTAATGAAGATAGATATACCCAAGATAAAATTAATTTTTCAAAAATAAACATTAATTGAGAAAAGAAAAATCTATAAAAGTACTGCTTAAAAAAGCTAAATACTCAAACTTATAAATATGAAATATTGTTAATAAAATGATAAATTTCTCACTTGAGTAATTTTTTAAAACAGAAAAAGAAATTATTATACAATCAATTAAACATTTTGAAATAAGAGTTTTACCAGAATTAATCGGAGGCGACTTGATAACTTTGACAACAGTGTCAAAAATATCTTTTGTTACACCAAGATCTTTCAGATCTACAGGAAGACCTTCCTGTAAAGCTTCACACAAATGCTGTACTACTGTGTTGACAGTCAATGATCTTTCAGATGCAATTTTGCTGACATTCTTCTTTTCAATTGCATATTTTGTGTAAGTTTCTTGTACAGTGCTTTTTAATCTATATATGCGAGGATCGATATTTTGAGTAACCTGCAATAAAAAATTCAAGCTGCATTGGAAACATTTATATATATAAAATCTGACACAAAGCTAATTACTTTAAAAGCGAGAATTATAGGTTCCAAATAACTCGGTATTTGAACTTGATACAAATAGATATACTATATATACTGTAATTTAACTATATGTTTAACTGTATTCAATTTAACAATATAATAAACAAATTAATTTTTATTTATGTCCTTAAAGTAATAATAACATAATTATTTTCAAAACATGTTATAAACATTAATTAATAAAATCAATTAATGCAATAACAGAGGTTGATAGCAGCATGACAACATGGATATGATTGTTGTCAAATTATTGACAAACGTTGTAAAAATCTCAAACATGGATGACAATTTTGTTGCTCAAAATATTTCATAAGTCTATTTCTCTTCTTTTTATTTCTATTTTAAAAATTATTTATTTAATTTACGAAATTTTGGGAAAAAAAAAATTAAAAATGAAAATTCATGTACTTAAAGTAAATGAACAAATTTATCTGGTCATCATTAACTCAAAAGTTGAATTCTTCTTCTTCCATAGTTTCGTCTCTGCCACTATCTCTCTCTCTATTTTGCAGTGATATAATACACACACACACACACACACACACACACACACACACACACACACACACACACAAAAAAAAAAAAAAAAAAAAAAAAAAAAGCTTAATTAAAAAAAAATCTTGTGTGTAACAACCACATGACTTCTATTACCCAGTGCTACAAATATTAAATACTTTTTTTGGAGATAGTGCGGTCAGAAGACAGAAAAAAAAAAGAACAATAAATTAGACACCTAACAATTTTCTGTAAAAGCAAACAAACAAGAAAAAAAAAAAAAAAAGGATGGGCGTTGTTTTTTGAAATATCCAATTCTGAAATCTAAAATTGACCCTTGTCAATTTTCCTGTAGTAACCAAGTAATACATGCAAAAAGACATCTAAAAAAGGAGTTTATGTTGTAAATTTGAAGAAAATCCTTACGGCAATATTTTCAGATACCAATTTTTGGTCCCACTTCCATTTTTTACCAAAACTTGCCAAATTCATCTGTTCACTGGAAACACCCAATTAAATATGAAAGGATACCTAAAAGTAAGTTAAAGAAGCTAGTTTGGAGAAAATCCGTAAAGCAATTTTTAAAGGAATGCACTTGTGACACCTACTTACACAAAATAATGCCTATTACCTGAACAAACTAACTAAACATAAGAAAGGACATCTAAGAGTGTTTATATAGCAACTTTGAAAGAAAAAAAAAAAAAAAGTTAAGAGTCATTTTTGAAATACAGTTTTCAATATTCCACTTCTGTTTTTCCATTTTCTATCAAAATTTGGCAAAGTCAGCTATACAATGGACCTGTCCTAATTCTGAAACTTTATCATTCTATCTTTGTTTTGGAGTTCTGATAATCAGAATATTTCCCACATACATGCACACAAAAACCAACTCAGGAGATTTTAAATATGTAAAAACACAGTATCGAAATTTTTGTCCAAATACAATACTTCCACTATCTATGGTAGTCAGGCAATTGAAATAGAAATGTATTCAGTTATTTTCTTATAATTAACTAAATAATCTTTTTTTTCAGCAAATTATACTGTTGACCAATGATGTTGTTTTCCAAACTACTGCTTATCAAATTTAGTGTGAAATACAACATGGTCAAAAAGATCACAGTTCCAATTTCTCTCTCTTTTTCCCTTCCAGTTGCAAAGCCTGTAGCAAGCAAGATTTCTGTAAATTTAAAGCATCTAACAAAACTTTTTTTTTTTCAAATTTAATTACTTTTACACAATCAATTTATAACTTATTTATGAAGACGTGACAGTTTTATTATGTTTGCTCAGGAAAATGTTTTTTTGTTTTGATAATTGTTTCTTATAATACTGACTGAGATAAAAAGGCCGTGATCTCACCAAGTGCATATGCCTCTTCATCTTATTTGAAGATAATTTAAAATAAATTATTGGTTAAAAACCTTATTTTATTTTACAAGATTACATTTCTGGGAATTAAAAAACACACAGTTTGTACTTAGAATATCTTAAAAGGGGGGAAAAATCATATCTGTACTATTTTTACAGAAGAACATCGATATTTGCAGTAAGAATAAGAAAAACTTACACTTTTATATATTAATTTTTTCCTTTTGTGCACCATTTAATCATTTACTTATGACCACTAATTTTTATTACTGGTTTAAGCCCTAACAATATATACATATAATACAAAAAAAATATTGTTAATACCAATATTAGGCAAATCTAAATATACATCATAATTATATTTCATGTAACACATATATAATTCATTTTTAAACTAATTCAACACATTCAGTAATTCATTACTACAGTGGCGCAGGGTATCTAATCAGTATGAAAGGAAGTTGTGTACTACAACAACTACATGCATCAATGTTTTGTGTTCATGTACTTACATAGAAAAATTTTAAATTTTTAGAATTTTTATTCTTATTTAAAATCTTGTAGCAATTTAGGAGCTAACCAGACCAAACATAACACTAGGTTAGATTAATTAATAGAGCATAGACTTGTTATGCCCAAATTAGTCGAAATCACAATTCCAGATTTTTCAAGTTTTATAATTGCCATAAAAAAAAAAAAAAAAAAAACTTAATGTGTTAATTAATGCTTCTTGTAGGCTTGTTTAATGAGCTAAAATGAATATTAAAGTTTTATAGTTCAATTACAGCTATGGAAGTTTATATGTTTATTTATTTTCAATTAATTAATTTAATTTTTTTGGGGGGTATATACACTAATTACTGTAGCATTTTACAGGGTGGCTAGCATTTAAAATTTTCTAATTTCCCTGACTATTTTTCGAGATGTTCCCCTGCATTTCCCTGACTCTTACTGTTTATTCCCCATGATTCACGACAATAGCGAGAAATTTGGTGATTTAAAATAACATTAATAATTTCAATGATTAATATAGCTTATTTTCATAAAATTCGTCAAAATTCTCTGACTATTCTCTGACTTTTTCAGATTTTCTAAATTCCCTGATTCTCTAATTTTACATGACTGCTAGCCACGCTGATTTTACTATAGGAATTTACAAAGCAATTATGATACATCATTAGTAATCCCCACAGATATCTTAAATAGATAATATACAACTTACAGACTTTTGAATTTATATATTAGAGAAGAGATTAAGTCAGTTTAAAAATTATCATTCAAAATAAAAATCCAGAAAATAATTTCATTTATACTTTTTCAGTCTTCTTTAAAGCAGGAAAATAATCTCCTTCCAAATCATTCTCTTTACAAAATGAGACAACAAAGTCTACAACTTTTTTTCCAAACTTTTTAATGCGGGCATCAGTGATTCCCTCGATCTGAGCCAAAGTGTCTGTTGAAACTGGTCGGTGCACAGCTATGTCTAAAAGATTTTTGTTGCTAAATACCATGTAAGGAGCAACACCTTCATCATCAGCAATAGTATTCCTTAGCGTCATAAGTTCTTTGAATAATTTTCCCTAAAATTAAATAAAACAAATTAAAGGCATAATCAAAATCCAACATTAAGACACTATAATAAAAGAAAATTTTTAAATAATTGTTTAAAGGGATGATGGACATTATAACAGGGTTGCCAACTTTTCAAAAACAGTTTGAGGAGTATTCAGAGAAATTTTGAGGAGCATTTCGGCTACTTTGAGGAGCAATTTAATTTTTTTTTTTTTTAAATACATTAAAAAATAAATAAATAAACTACTAACAAAAATAAATTAACAATAATCATATGAAATTAAGAAATATTTATTGATAATCAAATATATTTAGCAAAACAGTGAAGAGAGATAAGAATGGAAAATGATTAAGTCTGAATATAAGCTTAAAACCCAAAAGAGTAAAATTTCTCCGTTAAAATCTGACTTTATACTGATTTTCTCCAAAAGTCACATGATTACGGCCTAACAATAAAACACCTTAGAAAGTCTCCCATGGAAGATACTTCTTCCTGGCCTTAGATCCCTTGCATTGTCAATCGGCCTTAAAGTTCAGTAGCTTTGAATCCATTATTTTTATAGATAAATAATTTAAAAAGAAAAGAAAAAAAAATTTCGTCAGAAAGTATTATTTTTTAACGGCCTATTAAGCATTAAGATAGCTGAAACATTGATATAGTTTAAATGAAAATCAAAATACCGCATAATCATAGCATTCGGTTTCTTTCTTCCCCCCTTTCAGCTTGTGGTTTTAATTAAACATACTCTTAGCTAATGTAAACAAATACTTGTTCCCGTTCTGAGTCAGCAATATTTCGATTATGCAATGCCTAGCAATAGAATGTTTTCTTCTTTTTTTTTTTTTTTCCTTTACTATTTATTTATGAGTATTGTACGATGAAACGTGTGGTTCTTCAGCTAGATTGTAAAAGTTAGTTTTGTTATTTTTTTATTTTTAAGAGGCGTTGAAGCGCTTTCATAGATAAAAAACAAAATTCAAAGAATAATGTTTTATGCGGAAACTGTTGGAAATGCAAAATTAAAAGTTGATAAGGATTGGATCGCGATTTCTGTCTAGATGTGTGCAAGGAAAAAAAGAAAGAAAGAAAAATAGGAAAGAAAAATAAGAAAAGAAAATAGGTTTTTTTTTTTTTTTTCCAGTGTCTGCCACTATTTAGTTTTATGTATTTAATAAAAAATGTTTAGTCAGGTGGTCAAGACTGAATTTGCGGAGCTAAGAAATGATGCCGCGGAATTGCAGAGTTTTTAAAATTTTTTGGAGAAACTCCGCAGAAATCAGAGCAGTTGGCAACCCTGTTATAAATAAATTTTTATGAATTATTACCTCAGAATTATGAAAATTTGCATACATTTGCATTAAAATATAACCAATTAAGTAATTAAATTTTTTTGAAAACCTTCTAAATAAAAATAAATAAATAAATAAATTTGAAAAGTTTAATTTTTTGAAAAATTTAAAAATGCTTCTTGGGAGATTAATGTAATAGTAATTTTTCAATATATTTTATACATATTTGAATATCACTTTATGGATTGATTGATTATGGTTGAATGATGAAATTTAATGCAAATTTTAAGGATTCAAACGTTAAAATAAATAATTTATCAATCAATCCACTTAGTAAAAACCAAATATGTTTAGAACTAGAACATATTATTCAACCATGATAATATATATATTTGGATAAAATAAAAAATTAGTTAGCAAGAAAAATTTTTTAAATGCTCAACAAATTTTTAATTTAAGAAGTTTATTAAAGTTAAAATGTTTTTGAGAAACCTTAATACGCATAGAATTGTTAATTCCAATGCATTTGTATGTAATTTTTTATAATTTTAGAAGATTAATTTAGAAAAAATATTTATAATGTCCTGCAAACCCCTTAAGAATTTAATCAATAAAGTTGTTAAAAATTACAATTTTATAATAATATTATTATTATTATTATACACAACATTTTTTATTATATAAGAAATTTTTAACAATGCAGGGTTGCCAACTTTTCAAAAACAGTTTGAGGAGTATTCAGAGAAATTTTGAGGAGCATTTTGGCTACTTTGAGGAGCAATTTAAAAAAAATTAAAAATACATTAAAAAAAAAAAAGAAAGAAAGAAAAGAAATAAACTACTAACAAACATAAATTAACAATAATCATATGAAATTAAGAAATATTTATTGATAATCAAATATATTTAGCAAAACAGTGAAGAGAGATAAGAATGGGAAATGCGATTAAGTCTGAATATAAGCTTAAAACCCAAAAGTAATTTGTTTTTTGCATAATGGCATATTTTCCATACATAAATAAAGACAATATATGAAAGCAGATTATTCAGTTACATTAAAAAAAAAAAAAAAAAAAAAAAAGAAAGAAAGAAAGAAAGCATGAAGGGGGAAAAAAATTAAAATTTCCAACAATTTTCATGAATGTCAAAATAATTATTATACTATCACATAAAAATCTAAAAACGAAATCTCCGATATTTATATAAATGTGTAAATGATCTCATCTCTGAGTCAACTCCTTCTAATCTACATAGCTTGGGACCATATGTTTGTAAACTTTAGAATTTTGTAGATTATTGGTCATAATGTGTTTACTTATTTTTTTTTTCCCAGATACAAATGACGATATAATAATAAATCATTCATGCTTTAAGTGAATGATAAAATAAATGCATAATTATTTCAAATAAATCTTAAATAAAGCGTTGCCAATCGGCCTTAAAGTTCAGTAGCTTTGAATCCATTATTTTTATCATAAATAATTAAAATAAACAATTTTTTTAACGACCTATTAAGCATTAAGATAACTGAAACATTGATATAATTTAAATGAAAATCAAAACACCGCATAGTCATAGCATCTGGTTTCTTTCTTCCCCCCTTTCAGCTTGTGGTTTTAATTAAACACACTCTTAGCTAATGTAAACAAATACTTGTTCCTGTTCTGAGTTAGCAATATTTCAATTACGCAATGCCCTAGCACTACAATGTTTTCTTTCTTTCTTTCTTTTTTTTTCTTTACTATTTATTTATGAGTATTGTAAGATGAAGCTTGTGGTTCTTCAAAAAAAAAAAAAAAAAAAAAAAAAAAGAAAAGAAAAGAAAGAAAGAAAGAAAGAAAGAAAAAAGAAAAATAGTTTTTTTTTCAGTCTTCAGTTTTATGTATTTAATAAAAGATATTTAGGTGGTCAAGACTGAATTTGCGGAGCATAAACATTACTTTGCAGAATTGCGGAGTTTTTAAATTTTTTCAGAGAAACTCAGCAGAAATCGGAGCAGTTGGTAACCCTGACAATGAATGCAAAATGTAATATATAAAAGACTTGACTCATCATTACAGATAAAACACAATTTTAATTTCAAGACGGACACACATGATGATATACTAAGCACATTTTACACAAAGAAATAAATATTTACAACAAAGTAAAGAACTTTCTTGTCTCTTTGTAATGCGTACTTATTATTTGAACTGGAATACAGAATTCCATTCATTTTAATTTGAAAAACACAAAGAATCTGGATGATTCCATAAAGCACTAAATCAGGATGATTCAGATTCCACACATAACTTTTAGAATACATTTCTACACCAGAAACAATGCTCTAAAACAGATTTAAATTGGCCATTAAATCCATATTGACGAGGCTGGCAAGTGCATTTGTGCCACTCGATTGGGTGCCACTTTTTAAAATGGCTATTTAAATATTCGTAAGAGTTTGAACTTAGTGTGTTACAAAATGTCTTAAAGAAAATAATAAGATAAAGTGAAACAATTTACCTTCTAATTTTTAGTCATCAATTTACTTATCTTTTTAAAAATGGAATATAAATGATAGTAATCAATAATAAAAAGAAAAAGTAACACAGAAAATTTACCTTCAAATGTGCAAATTCCTTCTCTTCTTCAGTCGGTTCATTTAAGTTACCATCTTCTAATTCCTCAAG
This sequence comes from Salticus scenicus, assembly GCA_963930645.1. Classification (NCBI taxonomy): domain Eukaryota; kingdom Metazoa; phylum Arthropoda; class Arachnida; order Araneae; family Salticidae; genus Salticus; species Salticus scenicus. The sequence continues at coordinate 3,716,571 of OZ005649.1, read as the reverse complement.
ATCATTAGTAGATGATTCAATAGGTATATTCAAGATTCTAAATAACATAAGAATAAATAATCATAAGGAAAATGAAGAAAACACAACCACTTAAAAATTAAATCTTATTTCAGCTCAATTTTTAATCAAATAAAAACAACCATTGATCAATTAACAATGGTGCATTAGGGAGAAAAAAATAATTAAGTTAAGAGTTATAATATCTGTGTATTATTCTTTCAAATAACTGCAACAATGGGAAATTAAATAAATTTAAATACATACATTTCAGGTGTTTTATTAACATACATATATACATGTACCTTTCAACAGAGATTTTTTTAAGAGCTCTTTTTTTAAACTGACGAACCAGTAAGTTTAATTTAGTCTACTTTAACTCTAAAGTGACTGAAAGATTTTTTTTTTTCAGTTGTTGTTCATACTGTTTGGAATAATTAGTAATAGGTAGCATTTTTAAAACTGATGGTTCAGGTTAAACTGGCGGGGGACCTTCTTATTCAGAAGTGATCAATAGTTCAATGCATACACATGAAATAAATGACAGTATAATTTTACAACTTATTTTTAGTCTTAGATATATTTCAGTATTATAAAATGTAGGCTTTGTCTACTTTTCTTGTCACTATTTGTAAATGAATTAAAATAAATAAAAATGTATCATTTTTTATATCATTTTAATAAATAAATAAAACCTTCGTTGAAATCTAAGTTCTCTAACTAATCCAATTACCACTGGTTGTATTTTGCTGCCCAACTCTATTAAGTCCTACTTAAGAATGTTCATAACCACTATTTAATCTGAATGTTTGCAGTATCATATAAATATATATCTATGTTTTGTTTCTTTCTTGAAAAAATTTCTGTCTGCTTGATTCTTAGAGTTCTTTAGCTTTATCAGATAGATTAATAATTATTATTCAAAAAGAAATTACTTTCCTTAAAGCAAACAATTTATAAATATCTTCACTCTGTTATTTTAAAATTACTTAGCAACTTTTATGAAATTTTAATTAGGCTTTTGCAACAGACACTTAGATGCAGGTGAGGGAGAATAACCATTGAATGGGTCTAAGTTTAATTTTTTAAAAATCATGAATAATACTATCCCCCCCCCCTCCCATAATGATGTGACAGTTTGAATGTGTAATAAATTCATTTAGATTATGAGTTAAAACCAATAATAGGCTAATTATAATAAGTTGAAAAGCAATACTCATAAATCAAATTCAGAAGGTTTATATTCTCTGTAGTTATATTTTGTAATATTTTAAATTGCATAAAAATAAAAGGATTTATTTTAAATGGGGATAACTGAAAAATTATATAACAGCTAAAATATATATAGGAGGTATTTGCAAAGTTTTCTGCAACACTCCTGAAGACTAATCATAATGATTCACTGATATAACCCTATTCATATGTATACATTTTCATCTGACAATGAATATTTCAATATAACACTAATCTATAACATTGATTTATCCAGATATATTGATTTATATTTTTGAACAATAAAAGTATTAAAATGTATGGAGGGAAGAAAAAAAATTGATGTGTAAATATTTTAATGATGTTTTTTAATCTTTTAATAGGAAAAACTAAATATATTTAAAATATACATTATTTCTGACAGACATAATTCTACTTCCTACACAAACAATGATGAAACAAACAACATAATTTAACTTACTTTTTGACAGGACCTGCAGTAGATGCATTAGATAGACTGACTTGAGATTTAATTCTTTGTAAGGTGACATGTTCTTCTAGTGACAATAATTCTGCACTCATTTCTAAGATTAGAGGTTCACTAGAATTGCGTTTTGCTTTTTTAAGCCACTCTTCAGCTTTAGAAGAAAGACTTACAGTAGACCCAAAACTCATCTGACCACCATACTTTTGATTTGATCTAACATGGTTTTCTTTTAAATATTTCTCAGACATTAAAACTCTTCCTGGATAAGAGAAACAAAATTGAAAATGTGATTTAACAAAGGAAAATAATTTTTAGAGATTAATATAGGAATAAATAATAGAAAAAAAAAATAATAATAAATTATTTGCTTAAATTTGGCTATTGAAATTGAAATTTTCAATATTTTATTATATTTGTTGTCAATATTGAAAACATAATTTTGCAAGTAAAAATTGGGAGCCCCTTAACAAAATTCAAAGTCATAAAATGGACCTTTTCACAAAATTCAACTTCATAAAAACAGCCCTTTCTTAAAATTCCGTTTTATAAGAATGATCCTTTTATGAAAAATTTCCATGTTATCAGTATTGTTTCCAATGCATACCTAGACTAGGTGCAACGATGGTTGGTTGCTTGTAGGGTTTAAGGCCGATTGATTGCACTGGGGTCCTAAGCCTGTAGGTGGAATGCCCCCGTCGGGGTCTTTTTAAGAGATTTAAATTAGCCTATATTTACACAAGTTTCAGAGAAAACCACAGAAAACTCCAAGTGGCTAGGTCGATGAGCGCGACCTGGGATCAAACTCAGCACTTCCCATCTACCAGTTATAAGCACAAAATTGCTCGGCTACTGGTGGGCTCTAGCTTCAATGAAACACTATTAACTTGATATGAAACATTATATAGAGTGACTTCTAAAATAGAAGGTTTTACACAATATCCCCCCCCCCCCCACACACACACAAAAATGAATGAAAATTTCACAAAAATGAGCCTCAGAAATTAAAACTTAGATTGACCTCCTGGTTTCTATTATAATTTCTACTGTAATTATTATTATTTTTTCCACCCATAAATTTTGATAAATCTATGTACTTATTTAATTCCAGAGTTCAACTAATACTTATAACTAAGAATAAAATATAGAACATTAATTAAAATTCAAAGCAAAACTTTAAATTGTCAGTATTTATTATTATTTTGAAATAGGAATTTTAATATACTATGATACAGTAGTTCATAAAATCTTTTAATAAATGTGCATACATACATATATATTCATACAGCATTTAGAGAAAATATTTGTATTGTATTAAGGCATACCTAATGCTTTCCACCAATTTTCAGATTTATGCCTAAAAAACAAAGGGACAAAAGAATAATTTTTACTTTCAAGTAAACAGTATAAATAGATAAGTAGTCAAATAAAACTAAAAGGTTTATAGAATACAGTTAATTATTCTTACAAATCCAGCATTTTTTTTTTTTTTTTTTTTTTTTTTTTGTAATTGATAAATCTATTAGCAAATTTTAAAATTAACAATTTTGATTTTGCAAAAACACAAGAAATAATACAGATTTCCAATGAATATTTCCAGAAAGGAGGAAATATTCATTGGAAATCCGTATTATTTATTTCAATGAAATATTAAACGTAGTAAAAGCCAAGCAACAGATACAAGATCACTGAAACCATATAACCAATAGAAATGAATATTTTTCAAGAAGGAGAAGCTCAGAAGGGTGAAAAAAATTCATCAGGGGAGACCTTTTTCACCCTTGAGCACCAATGTTCACTAGCAGCTATAATAGCAAAAAACTAGTGGACTCCCTATCATACATGAAAATAATTTAAGTGTAATTTAAAGTGAAATAATCAATTAAGTACAAAATAACAGAGAATCTAACAGAAAACAACCATAATAAACAAACAATACTCACAGGATGATACATTAGGAGTCACATGGATTAAAAAAAGCAAAATAATTCAGGGGTTTAGTTGTTCATGGAGTAAAACAAGCAAAGTTCAAGGTTTTTTGGTTCATAGCTGATAAAGAATAATGAAACTATACAGCAACATGGATATTTATTGATTGGTTATTATGTGTGTGAGAGTATGATTACATTTTTAAGAATAGTTGACAACTCAAAAATGAGGAAATTGAATATTTAAAAGTGTGTGTGTGTGTGTACTGATTAAAAAAAAAAAAAAGACCTTAAAATTAAAACTTTTGTTGTCTTAATCTTAATATAACTGTAAAAATCAAATACAATGATTAACTTATTATACTTACAATTAATATTAGAGCTTGGATGCAAGAACATAGGTTCAGTGGTGTGTTCTCATTCGAATCAAATTTATTCTAATACATATATCTATTAAGATCTAAAATGATGTTCATCTCTACCCCCCCCCCCCCACCTTTTTTTTTTTCTAGAATTATTAAGTTTCTAATTTTATGCCTTATTCATCTTAATTAAGAAAATACTCTACTAAAATAAGACTGAGTCTAATTTCTTAGACATAAAATGAAACATTTACTAAACCGAGAAAATTGTTAGTTGTTGCTCTATCAAACAAAACTTTACTTCTACATTGAAGATCAAACTAGTAAATAAATAAATATATAAAAGTAAGAAAAATGTCCCTGTAACACATGTGTCGTGCTGGAGTGAAAGCAAATCTCAGTGCCCACTGAAAAGTTCTGTATTGTTTGAAAATTGAATTTTTCTAGAGCTCAAACGTTTTGTATATTTTATACGGACCTTTGAGTGCGTTAAAACTCAATTATCCATTTTTTTTTTTTTTTTTTACATTTACTTAAAACAAAGTTCAAGGACAAAGAAAGATAAAGCTTTAAGTTAAAGATGTTGAAATTGCTTAAGTCTAATTATATTAAAATGCATTGTAAAATAAAGCAAATATTTTTCACCAAAGATTACAATAAAATTTTGAACATTATAAAATAACAAAATAATAATAGTAAGATAATGAAGTATAGTGCTTTAAAGCAACATGCAGGGCTGGAAAATTGGCGCAGAACCAGTATTCGTTTAAACTGTAAATTGTATTAATTATTAAAGGACAAAATTTCCTCATAGGTTAACATGGAACCTCAAATATTTAAGATGGTGGGTACACAACAACCTTAAAATATTTCTAAACACTATAAAATTGTTGGTTTATTATAAGAAGAAAATTTTGTTTCATTTATTAGGGTATGATTTCTGCACCAATTTTCCACTCCTGTAATACAACAAAAAATTAAATCCATTCAACAGGACTGCTATTCAGACAGGAGAATGAAATTGCTTAACTTTCTCAAAAACTTTTTAAAGAAATTCATGTCCAAAATGTAGCATAAATTGAACACACTAAGGATAATAGATATTGTATCATTTGAAACAACTAAAATTTTCTAATTACGCACTTATTTATTAAAAGCCTTAATTTGACAAAATCGAGGGGGGAAGAAAACTCTTTAGAAATTCTAAAACCTGATGCTTAGATTTCAACTTTGCTGTGAAGATCATTTTTCCTGGTGATCAACACGAAAGTTTTATCAAATACTTCTAATTTTTTTTTTTCAATCTCCAGATAGCATAGCAACCCTGATTTAATGTCTATGTAACAAAAAAAAAATACATACTTTCCTTTGCCATAAATTGGAGAATTTTTCATGTAGTCCTTAATTTTTTGATTAGCCTAATTAAAAATAAATAAATAATAATAATATATATATATATATATATATATGTATATATAAGATGCATAATGTAAATTAAAAAACAATTTTGAAAATGTGAAAGGGCATATTACCATCATTAGTCACTTAAGAAAAAAATTCAGTGTTGGCAAAAAAAAAAAAAAAAAAAAAGGTTTTTATTTGTATTTTTTTCCCGATCATATTGAACATATCTGTAAATAATACTAGTACTTTAAAAAGTAATTAATGCTCTAATATTAATTATTACTTTATCTAAAAATACTAATTTAAATTAATAATAAACAGGGGTGAGATTTTTCAGCCTCTCTTGTAGGTTGTGATTATCTTTCTGTAACAATGTATAAGAAACAAAGCTTGTACTTTGTAAATCAAAAGTTGTACTTTCTAATATGAAATTCTGTTAACATAATTTAATGTTTCACATAACCATGTTTATAAATCCCCCTTTTTTTTATGTTTAAAGATAAAGCAATGAAACCATTTATTTCTATAATAAGCTTTTGCCACCTGAATTCTTATACAGTAGAACCCCGATCCATCGTTTTTCACGAAGTGCGTGAAAAACAAAAACAAAAAAACAATGAAAGCGGAAAAACGATGAATTCAGGTTAAAGTCAAAACATGAAGAAATAATACTTATGGATTAATACACACAATGCATACAGTTACTACTAATAAAAACTAATTTGTTACTTGTTACTTTCCAAACTGTCAAATAAATAAATAAATGTTGTAGAACATTAAGTAAAATTTATTTTTAACTAGCCGCCTTCAGCGACCAGCTGGTTCACGATCCCAGAAAAATCCAACTTTACAAAACTCCCGCTCGGTGACGCCTGCGGTGCCTTTTTCCCGTTTCAGGTCTAATAACAGCGTATCGATATATCGTGAAAATAGCTTATTGAAAGCGCAGTAAATTCCCGTGCGGTAGCGCCTTCGGCGCCCTCTTCCCTTTTCAATATCTGAAACAGCCTGTTCGCTCACCATGTTATGATCTTTCAAATTTTTTACTTTAGCTAAGTCCCGCTCGGTGGCGCCTGCGGCGCCGTATAACATTTTAAAAAAGGTTTGTGTCTGACTTATCTGTGGTTTTCTCCAAAACTTGCTTAATTCCGGGCTATATATCGTTAAAAATTATTAGTACGAAATGTGAGCGAAAATCTGAATTTGAAACTCTGTAAAATATAAAAGAATAAAAATTTTCTGGTTTTTCCGTAGTTTTCTCCGAAAGTTTCGTACAGAATTTTAACGGCTTATATCATTTTAATAGCCTGCAATAAAAATACTTTTAAATATCTTTTGAATGATGTATTATGTATTACAGTAATGAATATCTATGATATATTTTAGACTCAAAATGGCTAATCTATCAAGGGCGATTAACGATTTCTATTGAAATCCATCTAAAATTTAAGAATTCCAAAACTGTTTTTTTACAACCGAATTCATAAAAAAAAAGGGGAAAAAAAATCAATATTATTCTGTTAAAAGTAACTCATTAACAGATGAAATTGGTGAATGGTGTCATTAACAGATGAAATAAAAATGAATTTAAATAAATATAATGTCTATTTATTTTATTTTTAAAGCTATACTTTAGATTTTTTAACTGCATACAGGTGAGCCGAATGACATAATGACGGGCAATTTCGAAGTTCTGCTTTTGATTGATTTTAAATTGAAAAAATTCAAAAACTGCTTTTTTTATTTCCAGTGTACTTTGTCACGTGGGCGAAAAACTTTTTCCCGACCTCTAGCACCTGGCACTGAAGAATCTTATTCTCTCTTCTCTGTCAAGGTCAGTTGCAAGAGTTTCAGAAATGTCGATTCAGAATTTCATCGAAAACTGCTGCGATACTGAAAATTAAAAAAAATTATAAGTCATTCAGTTTTTGAAATTTTCTCTCAATCTTTTGGGTTTTCAATTGTTGAAGCGAGATCTATATAAAAAAAAAAAAAAGAAATGATTTATCTCTAAACGCTTTTGAGTTATAAAATGTTTTGTGAAAAAATCGATGTTTCGTAAAATCTAAAAATATGGATCGCTAATCCGTATTTTGTAAAAATGTTTATATGGTTCGAAAGAGGATTAAATGTCCTTTCCAAATATACCAGTTGTTAAGAAATGGAACAGTTACTCGGTCGTACAGGGTGTTTCAAAAAAGACAATCGAGAAAAAGAGAAATTTTCGACCCTTTTTAAAACTTTTTTTAAAAATATAAAAAATCCGTATTTTTTTAAAAAAATTGTACCGTAAGAATCGGTAATAAATGCTCTTTCTTGTGGTACAGGTGTATTTTCGATATTTCCAACAGATCGGAAGCGATCGCTTTAGAAAAACCCGCGAAATTTTTCTCTCTCTGCTTTCTCTTTTGAGGAACAAGCTGAAGGTCGAAAATTACGATCCGCTCGCTTTTTAATTAGGCATTGGTCAACGTTTTAATCAATATCTCTGGAACTAATTAAAATTTTTAAATTCTGTTTTCACTATCAACTCGGGAAGGCTTCTGAGCACCCATATGTCAAATTTTATACTTCTGCGTTCAGTAGGGGCTGAACGTATAGATGCACAGACAGACAGACATCTTCTTTTATTATTATAGATTGTTGTAAAATTGTTTAAGTAAAATTTATTTTTAATTTACCAACAATTTATTATTGTTGGTAAAATAATAAATTAATTTATTATCTTACCAACATAAGATAAAAAAATTTATGTTGGTTTTCTTTTTATAAATTAAACAGGAATTTTTCCAGATTTACAACATTTTTCTGGTCTTTTTCTGTAATTTCATGTGCTTATATGCATTTGTGTGTTTGTGAAATTTTAAACTTCATAACTGAGTCATTGTCGTGAAAATTATCCTCAGTTTCTTCACCATTATTTTCATTTTTTGAAATCACACATTTCTTCTATGCTTTAGGATATTGCATGTTGCAACATCTTGATTAATGCAAATATTATCACTAAATTTTGTACCAGACGCATCCTCTGCTACACACAACCACTCTTCATTTGCGTTATCAGCATCATCATTTTCTTGCCTTTTTGTTCGGTATTATCATTTTTTTTGCACATAACTGCATTTCACAAAACAATTTTCTGGATTATTGAAGAGGATACTTCCTACCATGCTGAAATTACAAAATGAATAGATGGTCTGGAGACATGACATCACAATTATGATCCTCCATGGAAATGGAGAAGAGAGTTATTTTAGAATGAAAGATGCAATTCCATTTTATATGCCATATGGAACAGTTTGACCTTCAGAAGAAAATCTTTACAAGGTCAGGAGAAAATTTTTACAACAATGAATGCAGGAAAACGACTTTTTGAAGCACGATACACGCAGGTTTCATTATTGAAATACAATTTGTGCAGGGACCATAGAAATAAAACGATGAATGCAGGAACGATAGATCAGGGTTTCACTGTATTTTGTTTTAATGTTTATCTTTTTCGTAAGATTGTATTTACTTATTTATTTTACACTTATGTTGATCGCATCCTTGAATAAAGAACTGTTATTATATCAAAGTGCATTAAATTTTATTATAGCTAAAATCTTTTATATTCAAAACTTCCATAAATATCCCATAAATGTAATATTTTACACAACAATAAATCACATTATCATGAGTTTCCATTAAAATGTTGAAAATGGTAATAATAGGATTACTATAAATTGAATTTTTTTTTTTTTTTTTTTTTTTTAATTAAGAATGAATGTTAAATCTAACATGTCTTTCCCTACAATTGAATGATAATAAATTAACTTAATAGCAATAAAATTCTTAATCTTAGGAACTGGGGGGAAAAAAAAGTTACAGGCAGAGATTAAAGAAAAAAATTATACTTTTAGATTATGTAATGGAATATTGCAGTCCATTTGAAAGTTCCTTATTAAATAGAATTTGTGTTTGATATTTTAAATAAAATTACAAATTTTATAGCTTTTTCAAACTAAATTTTCTATTTTAATTATACAACTCTAAAAGAAGAAAACACTCTACATCGGAAGTAGAATCTTTTGTGATTAGAAATATTTCAACATTTTTCAGCCATTTTTTGTATGTTGTGTTTGTATAGCTAGATATATTGGGCAACTTTTATCAAAAGTGCATTTGAATAGAGTAAAAGTTAAACAAATTATACGAAAAAGAACGAGCTAGATTTTAGATATTTTCCAAGAGTTGAAATTTCTTAATGGGTTTTCTCATGCCGCGTAATGAATTAAAAGATCCAATTATTTTAACCATTTAGTAAATGTTCTTTTTTGTGAAAATCCCCTTATCTCACAAATTTTAGTAAAGAAACAAAAATATGTTAGAGTTACAAGCTTATAAGGGGTTTTTCACAAAAAAAGAACTTTTGCTAAGAGGTTAAAATAATTGGATCTTTAAATTAACTATGCAGCATGTGAAAAACCTCTTAAGAAATTTCAACTCTTGGAAAATATCTCAAATCTAGCTCATTCTTTTTCGGATAATTTGCTAAATTTTTACTCTATTCAAATGCACTTTTGACAAAAGTTGCCCAATACATCTAGCTTTCAACCTATGCAATAATTTTTTTTTTATCTTTTGCACATGCGCAGAGAAAATGCTTTTCATAAAAATTTTCATATTTCATGAGATATCTGAGATATTTGTATTCCGATTGCAGTATATTGTTTTAAAAGTGTGTTTCCAACTTATCTGAAAGTGGGAAAATTTTTCGTTAAAAACTCTGAGTATTATAAATAATTTTTTTTTCTTTTTTTTTTAAGTTTTAAAATAAATGCTTATATCTCCGTAATTTAATAAGCTATCTCCACACTAATTCATCCACAAATTGAACTGGGTCTATATTAACATATCCTACAGTTACAGATCATTTCGTTCACTTAATCATACAGGGTGATCAGAAACATTATTGATTTATTTCAATTTGTTATCGGCCCCCTAACCAAAAAAACATGGAGAAGATCCAGTTCTTTAAACACCCAATGTTTGAAAACATTTCATTGAGAGAGAAGTTTTTAAATTGAAAAAAAAAAAAAAAAAAAACTGATCGTTTGCATATCTTGCTAAACTTTTGAGCAGGCGTGCATGTATAAATACATAATATCCTATTATTTACAAGTAATGGAGGTGAACTTTCTCAGTAACTACAGATTGATTTTTACATGATGTCCACTTTTTCCCAGCTAATATTAATCATGCACACTTATAAACATAAAGTAGTTTTTTTTTCTTTTCTTTTTTGGCTGTTTCCAAATTTCTCAAATTTCTACAAACATGTTTGTGTAACAAAGAATATTTTTTTTTAAACTGATATTTTACATGGAATTAGTTTTAATTTGTTGTATAACAAGTGATTATGCAACAGATTTGAAAATCCTTATGCATATGCACTTTTACATGGAATGGCCAATATATATACAAACAACTTTCTGTATAGTTAAATTTTTACTATTTTTACTATTTTGACATTTTTTTTTTTTTTTTAGATGATGAAATATATTTCTACTTCATTAAAATCAGTTTAAATAGAATATATATTATATTAAAAGAAAAAAAAAAAATCAAGTAGTATAGCATTAAATTTATGAGCACTTTAAGTATCAATTTGAAAAAGAAAACACTTACAGAGCCCCTCACAATAAGAATTGGTACATTTAATCCATAAGAGCCTCCAGTAAGCTGTAAAAAGAATTACATAAATTTGAAATTGTAATTTACATATAAACAAAGCTAAATATAGCAGGATTTTGTATTTTGGAAAATGAACAAAAAAAATATCAGGGATGATGTAGAACAAATATTATTAAGGAAAAACAAATATCATTTTATTATAAAACTAGTTGACATAGGTGGATTCTTTTCAGTTCTGTATCATGTACTTGTTCTCATAAATTTCTACTATAGGGCATACTATTTATTTTAAGAGAAATGAAGTTAGTTATCACTCGGTATGGTCACAGAATGATATGTCCCATCCACTAGGCTACTTCAACTCTGCTTCGATACATTTACCTTATCCTAATTTGCTGTTTTATTTTAATACAGTCAGTTTCATATTTCAGTTTTCATGCAACACCATGGTACTTATGTGAAATATTGCTCTAATTCTGCCATATTAAGAAAATTACACATTTTGAATAACTCAGAATAGAAAACTCATAGAAGTTAATGATTTTATTGCCAGTGTCATAGATGATATTTTAAAACTTGTATATTTTTATGATGCAAGTATACCTGAAAATATGTGCTTATGCGAAATTTTGACCTATTTCGAAGAAAATCACAAACTTTGAATAATTTTTGAATGTTGCAAAATAGAATGTTCATAGTCAATAATGTTCATGCCAGCATTATAAAAGATATAAACTTGTCTAATGTCTTTACAGCGAAAATTATCCTCATAATACATGTTCATGAAAAAAATTGTTGCTTATTGTACTAGACTGTTGAAAACAAATAGGATTCATTAATGACATTTTAAAACTAATCACACACACACACACACACAGAGAGAGAGAGAGAGAGATCTTGCAAGGATTTGAGTTCCCAACTGGTAAATTAGAATTTAATTTATAAAAAGTCTTTAATCATTATTACAGAAAAATATATTAATGTAGCAATAATTTAAAAAATAAATATATATTTTATTTTTTTATTTTCTTCACTAAAATTTAATTTTAAATAGAAACTATTTATGAATGCAGAAAAAGACATTATAAATGCTTTTGTAATAACAGAAAAATGGAATACATAAGCTTATGATAGGAAGAGAAAATAAAAAAAATATATAAGTCACTGATATGAAGTGACTGAGTTTTTATTGAAATACCAGGTGTGTAAATTAAGTTTTTGACTGATTTTTTATTCATTTCAATAGAAATACATTTTAACATTGTCTCTCTTAACCACTTCACTGGCCACTGTAGTATGTGGAAGGCTACATTTCCCCTGAGTTATCTCGGAATGGCCGGTGAAGTGGTTAAAATAAATTCCTTAGTAAGCCACACATCACTGGACATCACTGGAGACAAGATATCCCAATACTTATAGCAGAACTAAAACCTGGATACTGGAATATCCTTCAGCTGGTTATTTAGAGACTTTTGAATGTTCTTTGAGGTGATTTTTCAATCTCAGGAAGATGAAAAAATCACAAGTCAGATGAATAAGGAAGCTGAGCAGAAGCCTGAATTTTTTCACAGGCCAAAAAAAGTTTTTATTGAAATTGCGGCGTGACAAGGTGCATTATCGGGACACAAGCCCAGTTGCTCTTAGCTTGGCTTTTGACAAAACATAACCTCTGAAGGCCTGCTTTTCAGCAACAGAGATAAATTGTTTCACGAAAATAATCACTATGGGGGCACCAAACTGACTGTAGTGAATTGAAACTTGTATTGAAAGCATTATAAATGGTCAGCAGCTGCAATGTCAAATTCTGCCTCTTAAATGTTGCTAGACTGAGCACAATATTGTTCATCTCTATACTTAAGGGCCCTCTTCACTTACCGTCGCTGGAAGCCCGAGCCAATGTTATTCTATGGGGAAATTTTCTTTACAAATAACTTATTAACTAATACATATTTTTAAATTCTGTTTTCACATTCCGAAAATTCCCAGTTGTTAAATTGACAGACCTTTTTTAAAAAATGTATCTTTTTAATTTTTATATTTTATTTTGAAGTTGCAAAATACGAATTTTCAATATGTGAATTTTTTTCATTTTGCAATTTCAAAATAAAATATTAAAAATTAAAAAAATACATTTTTAAAAAAGGTCTGTCAATTTAACAGTTGAGCATTTTCTGAAAGTGAAAACAGAATTTAAAAATATGTATTAGTTAATAAGTTATTTGTAAAGAAAATTTCCCCATAGAATAACATTGGCTCGGGCTTCCGTCGACGGTAAGTGAAGAGGGCCGTTAACTAGCTGGCTTTGAACGCTTTGCTGGTTACTATATTTAAATGAATCATTTTTACAGTAATAAATCTCTTTCTCCCCTATTTTTTAAATTCCAACATTTATTAATAAGCCTAAAAAATTTGAACCTATATTGTTTGCTACAAATATGAATTATTTTTTAAATAATTCTCTTATTGTAAAACATAACTCTCGAATGGCAACACTCTTAAAAAAGAAATATCGTTATTCTAAAAAAAAAAGAGCTTGTACTTGTTATGCAGATGAATAAAATATTTATTTGTAACATGCAAAAGCTTCCTGATATCTCTACATATAAACACAAAATGCCACTGATTCACTCATACTTTTATCAACTCCAAGTCCAAAACATTGAAGCTAAAAAACATGCCATTTGGATAGTAGGTTCCTTCATGCATCCACACTATAAACAGATTTATACAGCTTGCATATGGTAGAATCATTAAAAAGTCTTACTTCAATAGCACTAAAAAGAAGTTTAGCTTCTTCTGAGAAATCTTTCTTGTCATCATTACTTTGTTGCGAAGATCCATTTGACTGACTCAGTTGAGCTCTTCTTATTCTAAATAAGAAGGAAATATTTTCACAAAGAAATATATATATTCTTGAAATTTTACTAATAAGTATATTTATTTTGGATGAGAACTTCACAAATAGAAGTTTTACAAATTATAATTAACAAAGAAAGACATATTTTTTCATTTATGAAAAAATTAATTTTGATAAATACAATTAACAATTTATATCTCTCTATATATATAAATGGCTAAGAGAGTTTTTTTCCTGTAAGTCCATGACTGGACGCAAGTTGATTCGCTAAGAGAGATTTTCTTTCTGTTTGTCTGTGTGTTGTTGCCACCAGCTTTTCATACTTTAGTTAATTTTAAAAAATCTAATTGTCCGATCGATAAGTTAATTAAACCGACAGATTCAGAAAAAATGCCCCTTTCACTTGGTACCTTATTTGTAGCGAAATTTTGATTAGATTTTTTAAAACTAATTAAAATGTGAAAATAATAACCTGGTAAAAGCTTTAAATGTGGACATTTAAAATTTTAATTGTTGCTAAAAAGAAAAAAAAAAATTACTTTTTTTTTTCCAAACATAAAATGAAATATGCTTTCACGCGAAAAATAAATAATCTGGTGTGTCACTCACACGACTTTCTCTTACCCTGAAATTTAATAATATAAATACAGGTTGCAGATTAAAAGGTAAGATAACGAGTACTGTTATGTAAACCTATGTTAAAGCGATTCATATAAGGCTTCTGAAGAGTTTTATATGATAATTAGTTCTGTGTGAGGGGGGCTACCGCCCCCCTCAACCCCCCGTTTCATTAATGCACCTACATTTATATAGAATTTAATTTGGTTATTAAAAAATATTTACAATTATTATTTAAAAAAATTATCTTTTATGATAAGGCAGACGATTTCCATATTAGAGAAGTAGTTTAACACCAAATATCCAAAAAAAAGTCCATTTTATTCTCAATATTAAAAAAAAAAAAAAAGTACGATTTTTTTCTAAGTTTTTTTTTTGTTAAAAGTAAAAAAAAACGATAACTTTGTTTTAAATTATTGCAGATCGATGGTTCAACCATTCATTTTAAAGGTATTGGCGAGCTCTTTTGAAAGATACCCATCATGAAAATTTACTCCCCTCGAGGGGGGACTCCCCCCCCCAGGGGGGGAGGCGAGGCTCCTACATACACAAAAAAATTTTCCCAGTTAACTGTCTCTATTACAAAAAATATATATTTGTTTCATTTAGTTTAGTGCAGTCTATAGACGTTAAACTCTATTTTCCTGCAATTTCCCCCATAGACGTAATGTATTAGAATTCTCTTGATTGTCCCTGTACATGAACCATTTGCTTGATCTTAACGAAAAGCTTACTGCAGCATCCCTATATCATACACATTTAGAATAACAAGTTTGAACTTTCTGCCATAATTTGTTTTTGAGATATGCTGATAACAGACAGACACACACAAACACACACACATACACAGACCATTTGCTAAAAACATGATTTTCGTATTCAGGGGACCTCAAAACGTGTAAATATAACAAAATCTCGCATTCGAAAATTTGAGCCAAAAACAATACTTTCTCTACCTTATGGGTAAGAGAAAGTAAAAATTATAAAATATTTTATTCCTGCACATGAAAAAATGAAAATTGAAAATGGAGTTAAAAAACAATTATTTAGATAAAGTTGTAGAGGTGCCAGTTTTCAATAAGAGGTATCAGTAATCAGAGTTATATACTTATGCAACGTGGAGACATGAACCATGTCACGGAATAATTTGTATGCACAAGCCCACATATAATAATGAATTGCACTGTTTTTGTAAACAAATATATATTAATTAAAAAATTAGAAGAATTTCTAAAACAAAAGTAAATAAATATGTATTTCTTTACCTTCTTACAAAATGAAGGATTTTTTTTTTTCTTTTGGGGGGGAGGGGGGGGGTTACAAAAATTTATTTTATTTATTATTTAATAGTCACTTTTTCATAGACAACTGTTTTTATGGCATTAAATACTAAAACACTGTTCTTTTTTTAATAAAACAATTATTTTTTTTTCTTTATGTATCTTGCATAAACCTAACATACCTTTTGTTTGATGGCATAGTATGTATTTTAAATTTATTAAGCAAAAACAAACAGATTCATCAAGTTCAGTAATAAAGCCTAAAAATAATTACATATGTGAAAAATATTGAGCACTTCTATCACTTTTTTGGTTCTAGAAGTAATCCCTGATCACTAACTGGGAAGTGGGAGGGGCAGTCAAAATATAATTAATTAAATAAATGAGAAATTAAACAATTCTACTTCCTTATACGTTCTAGAAACTAATAAAGCAAGTTTAAAATGAATATTGACATTTCTGTTGCTGATGAAGAAATATTGGAAAACTAAAGGCTTCCAGTGGCGGATTTAAGGGGGGGGCTAGGGGGCTGAAGCCCCCCCCAAAACACTGACATTCACAATTGAATATTGCAGTTGTAAATTTTTTATTGCTATAGAAAAACACTTTGAAAAATGTTAGCCCCCCCCCCCCCCCCCAAAAGTCAAGTTCTGGATCCGCCACTGAAGGCTTCTGCAGAGATTTTAATCAACGATGGCTGGTTGGAGATAAGAAAAGAGGGGAGGGGGGGGGGGGGTCAAAAAATAATTACATCAGCAAGAAATATTTTATAATTCTATTTCTTTATAGTTTCTAGAATCTTATAAAGTAAGTTTAAAATGAATATTGACATTTATGTTGTGGATGGAGAAAGATTGTGAATTGGAATGCTTCCGTTAAGCATTTGATCGTTGATCGTTATTTTTTTATTATTTTTTTTTTTAACGAACTATATCCGCGATTTTTTAAAAAGTGTATAATCCGTAATTTTTATATGTTGTCCGTAATGCTGTAATTATTACCGTAAATCCGTAATAATTACGGACAAATCGTAATACTTGGCACCTCTAAAGTTGCACGAGAGTTCCAAAAATTAATGGAAATATAAATGAAAGTTAAATAAATAAAATAGTCGTCTGCTCAATCATGTGATATTGAAAAACAAAGAATAGAATTCAGTAAATATGGAGAAGAAAGAAAAACAAAAAGAAAGAAACTAAAAAAATAATAATAATAACATTAACCAACAGGAAACCAAAGCGGGCTTTAAAGCAATTTCATGATTTCTTTAAATTTTATTTTTGTTTGTAAAGCAATATAGAAAAGAGTTTCCTTTAAATATAGTGAACAGCGAAGCGAGAAAAGCCTTCATTGACTTCATGAATTAAAAAATGGTTTCGTTAACAAACTTTGATCTATTGGTACGCAGGAAGCATCAGGCCGAGTTTTGTACATTTCGAGTTTGATTTTGAAAATTTTCCCACATTCGGAATTTGGTTTGTTCCCAAACCGGGGCTTTGCTAGTATTTTTAATATTTCAAAAAGGGTTTGCGATTAAGACAATTACAATTTGCATGTAATTTTTATAAGCTAGATTAACTTCAGTTATTTAAATGATAGGTTAAAATTACCATAGAAGTGAATGAAAATTTAAAATAAAATTATCTATTGTTTTTATAGGTAAATAAAGATTTAATTTTTATCGTGGTTCATACAGAGTTAAGATGAAAAAATCTAAAGAGCATATCTCAGGAGTCCAAAGAATTTATTAAAATTTACTGTATTTTTTCATTCATGATGAATTCTCATGTGAGACACACTATGATTTTTATTTTCCCATTTGAGGAGGAACAAAATACAAGAAACACATTTAAAAAAAAAAAAAAATATTTTTACTATATTAGAATTTAATAAGAAAACACAACAGAACTGGTGTTTTAAAGTAATAATTACAAAACTTTGAATAAACACCATAAATTGATTGAATAAACACCAATTTAGGGTGTTTATTCAAAGTTTTGTAATTATTATAATAGAATTTAACTGAGCTAAAATAGCATAGTAGTGCTTATTAATTTTATAAGTTTAAATACAAAATAAGAAAAGAGGTTTTACGATGATTATTAAAAAAATTAGAAATAAGAAATTTTCAGAGCTTCCTCAGAACTAATTTATTTTTAATTATCTTACCCAAAAGGACAGAAGAATCATGGTTGTGGAAAGTAAGTACAACTATTAGAGTGATGTGAGTTAACAATGGGCTGTGCTTCAGTTGAATGACATATTCCAAAAGTATTACAGTGGAGCACCTTTTATACATTTCTCATCTATACGTTTTTCTCATTTATACATTTTTTTACTTCAGTCCCAAATCATTTCATTGAATTCTAATATTAAAATATTTCGTTCATACGACACAAGTGATTTCTTAATTTCACTTATACATTTTTTTCTTTTCCCTTGTAGAATCCTAAGTTTGAGTTTCATTCTGGAATAAAAATAAAGTATGCTCTCTATGTTTTTTCTTATCTTTTTTGATTATTTTTTCTTGGAACTGTAGTAAATACAAAGTGCAATCTGTGTCGATAGCCTGGGGAAAAGGGTTGAGAAGTATTCAAAAAGAAGCAAATGGGGACTGGATTGATTGGTTACAAGTAGCCGGGATTTCTTTGAGTGAAAGATAAGTGACCGCTTGCTAGACCTCCCACTCTCTCCTTTAATTGCATTCCAGGGACGGGGTATAAAAGGAAAAAAAAAAAAAAAAAAAAACCCTAGAACTTTGCAGGCTGTTTGTAAACTTGAAGATTGATTGTTTACTTCCGTTGGATAGACTTGAATAGGACACCGGAAGATTTTCTTATTTCTTATCGTGTTTATTTGACATTTTACTGTTGAAGAGACAAGGTTGTTGTTGTTTTTCTTTTAATCGTTGTAAGAATGTCATCTTTATTTAGAAAACGAAAGGCTTTGTCTTTAAAGGATAAAATTGAAATCTTATGAGAGGTTGAAAAAAATAAGTCATTAAATAGAGTTCAATTACCCAAACAATTAAATATACCAGTATCAATATTAAATACAATAGTCTATAATCATAAAAAAATTGAAGCAAATGAATCTGCTTGTGGCTCCTCTGTTTCAAAGAGACTGCGAGTACAATCCGGGAAATTTTCGGAAGTGGAGGACATTTTGTTAAAATTTTTCAATCAGTGCCCTGCAGCAAATATCCCTGTAAGTGGACCGATGTTAAGTTTGTTGCAAAATGCCAAAATTATCTTCTTCAATACAAATTGTACAAGCATATTACAACCTTTGGAATTGGGAATATTTAAAAACTTAAAAGATCATTACAGAAAAAAACTAACCCAACTGGTGACTGAAAATGTAAACAAGGGAAAAGATTCAAAACTAGTTGGCATATGTGGACTCTGCTCAGTTCCCCATCATATTTATGTTCTCATAAGTTTCAAGTGTGAGATATATTATAATTATGTTAAAAGAAATGAATTTGACCAAAGCTTGACACAGTGACAGAATGAAATCCCCGCCTAATAGGCTATCCACCGTTCACTTCGATATATTTATCTTATTCTAATCTATTTATTTATTTTATTAGGGTCAGTTCCATTGTTTGGTTTTCATGCTACTATTTCCAATGCAATAATCCTCAAAATTCATATTTACATGAAAAATTTTCAATTTTGCTATTTTGATAAAATCTTAAATTACGAAATTTTGCTATTAGAATATTTGTAGTCAATCATGTTCAAACAAGTATCATAAATGTTATTTTGAAGTTGTCTGATATATTTATGATCCTCAAAATGGGTGTTTATGTTCAATTTTGCCTTATTCTGCCATGTTAAGTATATCGTAAATTCCAAATAACTTACAAATTTTTTATATTGGAAAATTCATAGTCAATAATATTCATGCCAGTGTCCTATATAATATTTCAAAAGCGGTCAGACATCTTTACGAGGAAAATATCCCTCAAAATTGACGTTTATATGAAATTTTGTCCTATTCTGCCATGTTAAGAAATTCGTAAATTCCAAATAACTTGCAAAACTTTCAAAGTAGCATGTTTATAGTTAATGATGTTCATTCCAAATTCAAAACTAATATTTTAAAACTGTCCTGACATCTTTACAGTAAAAATTTTCTACTTAATGGACGTTTAAGTGAAATTTTGACCTATTGTCCCATGTTAAGAAAATTGTAAATTTATAATAACTTACGAAATTTTTTAATTTGAATGTTGCAAATAAATAGGGTTCTTGTCAGTGTCGAAAGTAATATTTTAAAACTGATCTGATTTCTCTGTGACTATTTGTTCTTCAGATATCATGTACACAGACTAACAAACTAACAGACGGACACTATACAAATTTTGTCATTTTCGGATTCCTCACACCTGAAGACGTGTAAAAAAATTTAAAAAACCAAGGTCGAAAATTTTAACGATTACCTAAGTTCCCCATACCTATAGTAGAGTTCCCCATACCTATTCAGCTGAGACGTGAAGACCGCTGGAGACTGCCCTGGACATTAGACGTAACGCCCAAATCAGCCTCGTGTTATTACACGGATGGCTCGAAGATGGAGGATGGCAGGGTGGGCTGCGCGTTCCTCCGGGTCTCTGGGGGAGAGATCGTCTCGGAAGACCAGTTCCGGATAACTGACCATAGCTCTGTCTTCACAGCGGAGGTCATAGCGATCAGAGAAGCCATCAGAGATGCTATGGAGTCGGGGCTCAGTGAGATGGATGTCTTCTCTGACTCCAGATCGGCGCTGCAAGCGCTTAACTGTCTGAAGCCTAGGCACAAGACGGTTGCTGAGACCAAGGACCTGATTAAAAGTGGCGGGATAGGAATCACGATGCATTGGATCCGAGCCCATGTGGGTCATCACTTTAACGAACTGGTCGATGGTTCTGCTAAGGTGGCAACTGCACGTGAAGACGTAGATCTTCCGGTCAAGCTTAGTGTGAAAAGTGTTAATAGTAAACCTATAGTTTGCCGTTTTTTCTTATCGTTATGCTAATTAAATATATTAAAAATTAATCACTCTTAAAATAAAGCTTAAAAAAAAAAAAAACGTTAGTTGAAAAAAATTAAACACTTATTAAAAATCCTAATTTTCTTTTAATATATTTTCTACTTACCAGGAAAATAAATATGTCGTTCAATGAAATGCTATATTAAGGAGCTTTTAAATTTAAATCATCCATCTGAATTTTTCAAACGCGAAACGTAAACAATAGCTAACCTTCCGGAAGTTCCGACTGAGCCGAGTTTCAAAAATTTGCATAAAACATCTAAGAACGATAGCCGAAAACTACGCACGCGCCGCGCCGGCACATGCCCCGACGTACGTCCGGAAGATCACTTCGTTTCTCCCGCGAAGCTATAAATAGCGAACGGCGATGGTAGTGGGTGTTGCTTTTGCTCTTGCCCATGCCTCTGTTCATTTTTCGCCGATGCCGGTTTCATGAAATATCGCTGTAATATGTGGCGTTTATTTTTATATTCAAATAAAATCTTTTCATGTTTTTAGTTAGTTATAACTCACGTTAATCCTTTTTGTGAGTTCGAAATTTAAATGAAATTTATAGGTGTTAATATCGCGACAATAACAAGTGGAAAAAACGTCACGTCTTCTACCTAAGTTTCACCAGCTCTTTGTAATGAAACTTAGTTCTTTTTCTGCAACCTACATGGGAAATAAAAGGTGTTAAATATTGTCAAGTCTTCTTACTCACCTTGTTTGTCATCCAGCATCTGCTTTGGTATGTTTGTTATTCATAAAAAAAAATATTTGTCTACTTAAATTATCTTATTGTTATCAATTTATATTTATATAAACTTTTTGTTGGATTTATTGTTTCAATTAAAACACAAATTAAATTAAAATTTGTTATGGTCATTATTTACTAATTTATACATATTTATCTTTCAGCATATTTACTTACTCTAGCTTCCATTTATCTAATTCATTTAATTAACTTTGAATGTTGTTTAGCTGGTGTTTATGTCTAGAGTGGCTCCTCTGCTAATTCACTTAGCCTTGGATCTACTTCACACCAGCTAACAAGAGAAATAAAAAGTGGTTATGGGCCTTTTTCAGCATGTAAATATGCTGGCCCTTTCATAAATTAATGTTTTTCTGTTTTGTTTGAAAAATAAATTGAAAGTTAAATTTTTTTTTGCATTTATAGTAAATTTTTGAAACAAGAAATTGTTTGAATTTAGATTAAAAGTTGTTTAATGTTAATAAATGAAAATCTTGAATGTTTTGTTTAACTTAAGTAATGATGACCATTTTTTTGCATATTGTTGAGGGAATATTGTAAAATTTTTTTCAGTAAAGTAGAAAAAAAACTTTTTGAAATTTCATATATATATATTTGAATAAATTTTTCAAGTAATAAATGAATTTACCGAATGTTTAATTCGGGGGCGCAAAGGTTTTTATAAGAAAAATTGTGATATTTTTGATATATTATATTTTTAAATTGTTTGAACCATAATTATACAATTTTTTTACTCAAAAATGGCTGTCAACAATTTACATTCTATTCCCAAACTGAATGCGATTAATTTCGAGGAATGGAGGAGTGACATTAAATTTGTTCTTCTTGACCGGGGACTCTGGGACATAATTGTTGGTACGGAAACAGCCCCAGTTTTGGCTGATGACAGAAGCAATGCTTCTGCTGTTAATAAATTTAAGTCTAGAGCTAATGCTGCTTTGGCTGTCTTATACTTAAATATAGAAACTGAGTATAGGAAAATTGTAGAAAACGAGGATGACCCCATAAAGGCATGGAATTTAATTAACAAAAGTTTTGTTCCAGATACTCGTGCACAGCACATGAGTTTATTTTCTGAGCTGTGTGATTGCAAAATATTGCCTGGTGAGGGTGTAAATGTCTTTGCGTCCCGGGTCATGAGGATATTTAAACAAATAGAAAATTCTAAGGGGGGACTGACGGCAATTTTTGCATCTTACCAATTGTTACATTATCTCCCATCATATTTCGACGGTATCGTTCAAAACATACTGAGATGGGAAGATAAATTTACATTCAATGAAATTGTAACTTGCTTGGTAGCCGAGGAAACTAGGCTAAATTTAAGAAATAAAGATAATGAATTAAGTAAAGCTAAAATTTCTGCTCAGTTTTCTCATCTAAATGATACAGGTAAAAATAAGCTTTTAAAACAAAAATTAATTTGTACATTTTGTCATAAGAACGGCCATGCTAGACAAAATTGTTTTTCTCTCAATAGAAGTAAAAATGTTGACTTTAAACCCCCTTTTCAAAACCAAAACTTACCTTCTCAGAATTTCAGTCCTAAGAAATCCTTCCAATCAAGAGGTAGGCAGAGTCGAAAAAAATCTTCATATCAATCTAGATCAAATTCTAAGACCCGTAATAGTAGTAGGGATTCAAATTCATCTTACTACATTACTGAGGCCAGTTTAGCTCAGCAAACAAATGAATCAGATTGGATATTTGATTCTGCCGCGTCTCATCATTTTAGTAAAGACCGTGAACTTTTCACATCATTTAAACCTCAACAAAATGAAGAAATGGCTGTAGCCATGGAAGGCATCACTTTGCCAATAGAAGGAAAAGGTGACATTAAATTGCGTTTTGGCCACAGAAATTTTACTTTAAAGGGAGTGATGTATTCATCAAAGCTTAGGAGAAACCTTATATCAGGGCCACAACTTGACAAAGAAGGTCTACAGTTTATTGGGGGAAGAGGCAAAGTCAAAATTACTTCTAATGATAATATAATGTTCAGAGCAAAATTAAAAAGTGGTGTTTATCGTGTCCAAGCAAAAATCCCAAAATCTATAAAACAACATGTAACTTTTGAAGCCTCCACAACCTCTTCAAAAGAACAGGAAGTTCTAAACCTGTGGCATAAGAGATGCGCTCATGTAAATCCTCAAACTTTGACGCATACAAGTAATAAGAGGGGTGCAAAGGGATTACCATTCTTAAAGGGACATACAGAATTTTTTTGTGAAGATTGCAGGTTAAATAAATTTAAACGCACTTC
Source organism: Salticus scenicus (assembly GCA_963930645.1). Taxonomy (NCBI): domain Eukaryota; kingdom Metazoa; phylum Arthropoda; class Arachnida; order Araneae; family Salticidae; genus Salticus; species Salticus scenicus. Next base: position 3,692,699 of record OZ005649.1, on the reverse strand, counting down.
ATTTAAATACAGAAACTTCGTTCGATCCAAGAGACCCTTAGAACTGTTATATACAGATGTTTGGGGACCATGTCAAGTAAGAGGCAAACATGGAGAACGTTATTTTCTATCAATCATGGACGATTATTCCCGTAAAGTATTCATTTATCCTATAGTCCAAAAATCTGAAGTAGCTGAAACCTTAATTAATCACATCAAAAGAGCAGAAAGATTTATAGGTAAACTGTTGTGTATATACTTCTACTTCTACTTTTACTATACTATATATTAACTACTCCTACTTCTACTCTGAAACTTTTCAATAAACAAACATGAAACGAATACGCAGGGTTCCGTGTCTTCGATATTTCAAATTATTACATCTTTATTAGTATATTAAAACAGTAAATATTTAACAATTTGGCGACGATAGGAGAATGAAATGGCCGAACTTACGCAGTTAATAGCAACTCTTCAAGAATTCGTCGATAAAATCAAAAGTACTCCAGAATCGAAACGTAGTACTAAAGATGTTCTCGCTACACAAAATTTATCTTTTGATCAATTTGATGAATCATCTGAAACTTTTGACTGTTATGCACAGAGACTGGAAAATTATTTCAAATTAAAAGGATTATCGGCCGACGATGCCGAAACCGAAGAACTAAAAGTTCTCGTGTTAATAAATTGTCTTGGATCAAGACAATATCAACTACTTTCAAGTCTCACTGCTCCTGATTTACCTTCAACGAAAACATTCAATGAACTTCTGTCATTGCTCAAACAGCATTTATCACCAAAACCAAATGTTTTAACAGAACAACATAAATTTTTTTCAAGACTTCAGAATTCCGGTGAGTCAATATCAAATTTCATTTCTTCACTTAAAGATCTAACAAAAAATGCTGAATTCGTATCTGCATGCCATTCAAATGATTGTTCTAAATCGATGCTAAATTTGTTATTACGTTCTCAATTTATTCGAGGTTTATCCGATTCTGATATACGAGAAAAATTATTACAACAAGGTGATATAACATTTGAAAAAACAATAGAAATCGCTTTGGCCATTGAAGCTGCAAAAATTGAAAACAAAGAAGTGTACAAGAGTGCTTTTTCAACTTCTGTTAATAAAATATCCAACATTAATAAAAATAAACGCCTTCCTCAAACCAGAAATGAAAATTCCAAAACCAAAAGTAGATCAAAATCACCCATGAAATCTAAAAGTGTTAATTTAAAAGAGCTTGGATTGGAAGGATTGTGTTTACATTGTGGTAAATCTAATCATAAAACTCAAAAATGTTTTCTAACCAATAAATTACGTTGCAAATCTTGCAAAAAACAAGGTCATTTGGCTTCAGTTTGTATTTCAAGCTTAATAAAAAATAAAGTAAACAATCAAACTGTCAACAACATAATGCATGATTCGGATAATTTAATTGTAAATCAGATTTATGATGTGTTTTCTAATGATTATGCAAATGATGATAAGATGTATGCTACAGTTAAATTAAATGGGGTTGAACAACGGTTTGAATGTGATTCAGGAAGCAAAGTAAGCATAATAAATGCTGATGAATTCAAAAAATTAAAGCTTAAAGTTCCAATTCAGAGAACAAATGTGTCTTTTCGCAGTTATACAGGTCAAATTTTCAATCCACTTGGTATTGTTAAATTAAATGTTTCATATCAAAATAAGTCTAGTTATGAAGATTTATATGTTGTGTCAAATCAAAAAAGTTCCATTCTAGGACGTGATTGGATACGGAATCTGAATATAAATTTACATGATCTTAATCAAATTTCAAATGACACATATGTTGACATTTCTGTTTCAAAAATTATTGATTTATACTCTGATGTGTTTGAATCTAAGATTGGTTGTATTCCTGATTATACATGTTCATTAAAATTAGAGCCAGATGCTAAGCCAGTTTTTGTTAAAGCTCGTACAGTTCCATATGCTTTAAAACAAAAAGTTGAACAAGAACTTGATAAATTAGAGGCAGAAGACATAATCGAAAAAACTGACTTTTCTGAATGGGGAACACCCCTTGTAGTTGTATCAAAACCAGATGGCTCTGTACGTATTTGTGCAGATTTTAAAGTTACAGTTAATAATCAACTTCAAAATGCACGACACCCAATTCCTAGAATTGAGGACATTTTTAATAAATTGCGTGACGGAAAATTTTTCTGTACTCTAGACATTCATAAAGCATACTTACACATGAAAGTCGATAATGAAAGTGCCAAAATTCAAACCCTTTCAACCCATCGTGGTACATATTTAGCAAAAAGGCTATTCTTTGGTATTAAAACTGCTCCTAATGAATTCCACAAATTTATAGATCAGTTTGTTCAAGATTTAGATGGTACTGTTGCATATTTTGATGATATTATTATTCAAGGTAAAGACAGACAGGAATGCCAACAACGTCTATTCAATGTATTAAATAAATTAAGAGAATTTAAATTACATCTCAATCTTGCAAAATGCAAATTTTTTGAAGAAAAAGTTCAGTATTTAGGACACATTATCAGCGCTACTGGACTCCAGAAATCACCAGACAAAATCAAAGCCATCTCTGAAACACCTCGACCTAAAAACATTGATGATGTCCGTAAATTTATTGGCCTAGTAATGTATTATTCAAAATTTATTCCAGATGCTTCCAGTGTTCTTCATCCATTAAATAACCTCTTATGTAAAAACAGACGTTTCAAATGGACAGCTCAATGTGAAGCTGCTTTCCTAAATGCGAAATCAGTTATTACCAGTAACCAAGTCCTTGTGCCATATAATCCTGACCTCCCAGTTACTTTAGCTACTGATGCCAGTCCTTTCGGACTCTCAGGAGTTTTATCTCATACAATGCCTGATGGAACTGAACGCCCAATTGCTTTCGCATCCAGGAGTTTGACTGCTGCTGAGAAAAATTATAGTCAACTCGATCGAGAGGCAACTGCTGTAGTGTGGGCCTGTAAAAAATTCTATGATTACATATTTGGAAGAAAATTTACTTTAATTCTTGATAACAAGGCTATTTGCACCATCTTCCATCCAGAGAAAAGCCTTCCGGTCATGTCTGCATCAAGATTGTTACGGTACGCTAATTTCCTTTCTAGCTTTGATTATAAAATTATACACAGAAAATCTGAGAAACATTCAAACGCAGATTATCTTTCAAGATTTCCTTTACCAATATCAGTTAATCAGATAAATTGCATTGATGAATCACAAGCTTACCAACAATTCGTTATCAACTACATTTCAGCAGAAAACTTAACAGCACAGAAAATTAGAGAAGAAACAGAGCTTGACCCAGAACTGAGAAAAATAAAATATGACATTGTTCTTGGGAAGGTATTTGACCCTACTATAACTCTTCAAGATGGAATCCTGTTCAGAGGAAATCGAGTGATCATTCCAAAATCCCTTCAACCTGATATGCTCAAGCAATTACATTCAACACATGTAGGAATTGTCAAAATGAAAGCCCTTTCTAGAAATTATTGCTATTGGAAGAACATAGATTCCGATATTGAGAATACTGTTAAAAGTTGCCGAGAATGTTGTAATATAAAAAAGAATCCAGACAAGGCACCTCTTCACATCTGGGAACCACCAGAAAAGAACTGGCAAAGAGTGCATATTGACTACGCCGGCCCATTCATGGAACACCATTTTTTAATTGTGGTGGATGCACTTTCAAAATGGCCTGAAATTTTTGCAACAAAGAAATCTCCAACTACTGCAAGCACAATTTCTTTCCTCGAAGAAATTTTCAGCCGACATGGACTACCTGAAATTTTAGTGTCTGACAATGCTTCATTATTTAAGTCTGAAGAGTTTCGAGATTATTGCAAAACTAACGGCATCCAGCAACGTCTTACTGCTCCAGGATATCCTGCCACAAACGGACAAGCAGAAAGGTATGTACAGATTCTCAAAACAAAATTAAAATGCATGAAATTTTATCCGGGCACAATTCATAGTAAGTTGTGTAAACTTATTTTTCGATTTCGAATAACTCCTCTCAACAATGGACAAACTCCATCTGAACTGTTATTTGGAAGAAATTTAAGATACGAACTTGATCTAATCAAACCAACACCAAGACTCAAGAATAATGCTCCACAGCCAGATTTTTACAAAAGTTACAAATTGGGAGAAAGAGTTCAATCTCGAAATTACACATCATCCAACAAATGGAAATATGGCACTGTCGTTGAGAAACTTGGACGACTTCATTATCTAATAGAATTAGATGATGGCTATGTAATCAAACGACACTTCAACCAACTAAGATCCTGTCAAGTTGAAAAAGTATTACCCTCTTTAGATTTTTCCTGGCCAAGGAGAGTTCACTTCTCAATTCCCAGACATCAAGATAAGCTAGCCTCACAAAATCAGGATTCTTCACATCAACCACCAATGAAAGTGACTCCTCAAAGTGCAAACATTAGTGATTCAAAAAACCTTTAATAGCTATCCGCTCAGATAATGGAAGAGAGTTTGTTAACAAGGAATTTTCAACATTTTGTCAGGAAAAAGGCATCAAACATGAACTAACAAACACGTTCACTCCAGAACAAAATGGTGCTATTGAACGTTATAACCAAACTGTTATTAATGGAGCCCGTACATCATTATATGAAAGTGGTTTAGACTTTTGTTTTTGGCCAGAAGCCGTTTCGCATTTCAATTATGCCTGGAACAGACTATGCCATAAAGATTTTGAAAAATCACCATTCGAATTGTACGGTGGAAGAAAACCATCAATCAGACACCTTAAACCATTTGGATGTGTAGCTTATGTAGGACTGGCAAAACAAAGAAGACAGAAACTGGATCCAAAAGCTGTGAAAGGTTATCTAGTTGGATATGCACACCATACAAGAGGATACCGTATTTGGATCCCAGAGCAAAATAAAATAGTAGAATCTTTAAATGTAACCTTTAAAGAAGATCGTTTGTTCAAAACAGAAGCAAGTGGAGCAGTGCTGGGCACCATCAACCAGCATTACACAATTCAAGATGTATTTCCAAAGGATAGTGACGATGATTCTGATGAAGAGGCTGTTGACGAAACTCCTGAAATAGAGTCCAGCGTACCGTCTGAATTATCTGACACTGAGGAATCTTCAGATGATGAAAAACCTGCTCAATCATTTCAATTAAAGGACATAAAGTTTGAAAGAAAACAAGTTTTAAGAAGTGATAAATCCAGAACAGACGTATACTACTATCCCGAAAATACAAGAACAAGATTAAGATCCCATAGAGACGTTAGAAAATATTGCCAAGAAAACAAAATCAAGTATGACCCCACTAAATTTTCATTCACTCCAATAGAAGAATCTGACTCAGACACAAGTGCCAATTTTTGTCATAATTCCTCTTGACTAGAATTAATTATACCAAGAACTTTCAAACAAGCCCAAAAATCAGACCAGTTTCAAGAATGGCTAGAAGCAATGAAAACCGAAATAAAAACCATCCAAGAACGAAAGGTTTGGCATCTTGTAAAACCTCCGCAAAATAAGCAAATAATTGGATGTCGCTGGGTGTATGCAATAAAACGAGATGAAGAAGGTCGAATTGCTAAATTCAAGGCAAGGCTTGTAGCTCAAGGTTACGCTCAAGTAAAAGGCGAGAGTTATGAAGAAACTTTTAGTCCTGTTATAAACTTCGATCTAATTCGTTTTTTCTTTTCACTTTTGGTAGTGCAGCACAAGTGGAATCACGTACAATGTGATGTCACTGGCGCATACCTATATGCTCCGCTAGAAGATGAAATATACATGCAGCAACCACCTGGTTTTATTAAACAAGGAGAAGAGAATTTAGTTTGCAAGCTCGACAAAGCTCTCTATGGCCTTCACCAAAGTGGACGAGCATGGTTTTACGAAATTGACAGAGTTTTATCAAATATCGGTTTTATTAAATTTACTTCTTGCAACTGTGTTTATACATTCAAATTTCAAGTTATCCTATTATTATATGTTGATGACATGGTTTTATTTGGTAAAAGTAAAATGTTTTTAGAGGAAGCCATTAATGTTTTAAAACAAAAGTTCAAATTAAAAATTTTGGGAAGGACAAAGAAACTACTTGGAGTAGAATTTGTTGAAATTGACTCAAAGCTATTCATTCATCAAGAAAGCTATATTCAAGAAATATGCAGTCGTTTTAATAGTTTTAACCCTCCAATTTCATCCTTACCAATCAGCAAAGGCTGTATTTACTCAAAATCAAGCTGTCCTCAAACCGAAGAAGAAACCAAAGAAATGACCAAGTATCCATATTGCAATATTCTAGGGTGTTTATCATATTTATCTAACAGAACAAGACCTGATATAGCATATGCCGTCAATATCTATAGCCAATTCCAATCGAATCCAGGAATTCATCACTGGAATGGGTTGATCAAACTACTGGGATATGTAAAGAAAACAAGCCAATTAAAATTAAAACTTTCATGTACTGATTCACAGATCGTAGCCTACACCGACGCCGACTTTGCTTCAAATTGTAGATGCAGTGCATACTACATTCGTTGTTTCCCCATGCATATTCAATACAATTTTTTTTTTTTTTTTACCTCTTAAAGGTTTAAATTAATTTGTAAATATATTTAATTACCTTTTTTTTCCTTAAACATCCAAAGTTTAAATTTATTTCTTACTTTTATAGTTTCCTGTTCAGAACGATCTAACTAGACGTTGTTTTGTTTACAAAACTTACTTTAATGAGCTGTTGCCACTCTATTAGAAAACTCCCAGTTTTGGTATTCAGCAATAACAGTTGCGATCGCAACTGCATTATAATAACTAGCTACTAGTAAAGCTACTAAAACTTAATTTTTCTCTAGACATTTAATAAATATTCGTTTATAAAAATTCATTAATTATTTTACTTTGGATGTTTTGTTCTTTTTTTTACTTTACTTTATTTAAATTTTTTCATACCAATGCATTTGCATAGATAACGCAACCAGCATAACGGCGAAATTCGCTGTTAACTGCCAATCAGCAAGATATAAAACAAGACTTCGTCTGCTATCAAATCGCTTTTTCTTTTTCTTACCAGACTCATCCGGAGGCGGAGATATGCCAGTTACTAGAGAATGGATGCAGGAGTAGCAAAAAAAATTTCCAAATGTTGGTTTATCTTTGCAAAGGCATTGGGTATGAGTTTATACTATTTAAATTAATGTTTGAAAATTACTTTCAAGTTTTCTCTTGTTACTGTCAAGACAATATTTTTTTTGTAACAATAAGGATCAAGTAGAATTCTCAAATAAAATTAATTAATAGCAAATTCTTAGTTTTTATTTCAAGATTTTTCTTATGATCAATTTTACACCAAGATTTCATTTGCTTCAGGCTGCTTAGATGAGTGAAAGTTTATTTACTTATCTTACATTTTTTAAGGAGTACTTACTTAAAATTCTTCCAGCAAAAATAAGGTATTTTAAAAATTGAATTTATATTACTAATAGGTAGATGAAGATTTCAAGTAATGACTAAATGTGTATTATAGAAGCAACAATATTTTCCAAGTATTCCACTTTATATACTATTTATTCTTTCACTCATAATTTTCTTTTAAAAGTTAACAGTATCCATAAACTTAAAGTTTAACACAAATCGTGATGATCGGACATCCATAGGTGGACAAATAGTATTTCTAGATAGTAGCCCCATCAGTTGGAGGACCTTTAAAGAGAAGGCTGTTAGTTTATCCACTATGGAATCTGAGTTCATTGCCGCTACAGAAGCAGCAAAAGAAATTGTCTGGCTAGATCGAATTCTAGAGGAATGCCAAAACATGAAGATTATAAAAAATAAGAAAATCTCAAAATTACTAATTGACAATATGGCTGCTATAGACTTTATTAAATCTCCTATAGAAAACAATAGAAGCAAACATATAGAGGTCAAACTATATTTTATTAGAGATCTTGTTATCAAAAATATTTTTGAATTGGTTTTCATTCGTAGCAAATTAAATTTGGCTGACATATTTACTAAGCCACAAACTAAATTTGAATTACAAAAATTTGTGAAAAATCTTTTCTTCGACAATGTTTCAAAAGTTAATCTTAAATTCTCAATTTCAAATTTTTCTATGAATTTATAAAAATTTTTATAAGAAAAAAAAATCTTCAAATATAAAATTTAAAAATGTAAATTTTCTAAAAATTTTTTTTTTATGAATTCAAATCCTTAATGAATTCAAATTTTTTTTAAGAATTCAAAATTTATGAATTCAAAAATTTAAACTCTTCTATGAATTCAAGTGTTTCCTTGAATTCGAGAAAAAAAAAAAAAAAAAAAAAAAATTTCAAATTTTGCAAGTTAAGCAAAATCTTTCCAGGTTTAGGCTGAAAGTTTTTTTTGAGAATTTCAATTCTCATTCTCTTTTGACAGTAAGTCAATTTTTTTATTCAACTGCTCACAGCAATTTTTGTTAATCTCTCTCTCTCTCCTCTCCATTCCCGAAATAATCCATTCTGTTTTTTTTTTGTTAAGTATTTGCATGTAATTTATACTTTTATATTGTAAGAAAGAATTGTGTTTATACATATATTTATAATATTGAATGCGATTATACTCATGTTATATTTGTTGTTAAACTTATTATACAAATAATCCATTTTATGAATTTCTTTTCTATAGTTTTTTTTAAAAGAGCATGTTAAAAATCTTTTCAAAACTGGAGGAGAGGTTTGAGTAAACAGGTATATGTTATTTGTGTTTCAAAAACAAATTTTTGTAGATCACCTCTATCCAGATATTGATTTCTGTTGCTGTGCAGCTGAAGATCATACCTAATTGTTTTTTTAGTTCTGAAGAAACTGTTAAAATAGTCACAGTCATATGATTATATAATTTGTGCAAAGTTTTGCTGGAAGCTTTTTCTTTTTTTTATTAACTTTTTCTTAAGCGTAAAAGTAAGTACAAACGATAAAAGGGGGGGCCGTGTTAATAGTAAACCTATAGTTTGCCATTTTTTCTTATCGTTATGCTAATTAAATATATTAAAAATTAATCACTCTTAAAATAAAGCTTAAAGAAAAAAAAACGTTAGTTGAAAAAAATTAAACACTTATTAAAAATCCTAATTTTCTTTTAATATATTTTCTACTTACCAGGAAAATAAATGTGTCGTTCAATGAAATGCTATATTAAGGAGCTTTTAAATTTAAATCATCCATCTGAATTTTTCAAACGCGAAACGTAAACAATAGCTAACCTTCCGGAAGTTCCGACTGAGCCGAGTTTCAAAAATTTGCATAAAACATCTAAGAACGATAGCCGAAAACTACGCACGCGCCGCACCGGCACATGCCCCGACGTACGTCCGGAAGATCACTTCGTTTCTCCCGCGAAGCTATAAATAGCGAACGGCGATGGTAGTGGGTGTTGCTTTTGCTCTTGCCCATGCCTCTGTTCATTTTTCGCCGATGCCGGTTTCATGAAATATCGCCGTAATATGTGGCGTTTATTTTTATATTCAAATAAAATCTTTTCATGTTTTTAGTTAGTTATAACTCACGTTAATCCTTTTTGTGAGTTCGAAATTTAAATGAAATTTATAGGTGTTAATATCGCGACAATAACAAGTGGAAAAAACGTCACGTCTTCTACCAAAGTTTCACCAGCTCTTTGTCATGAAATGTTGTAAATGTTGAAAAGTTCAACATACAAACATAAAGAAAAATTAAAGAAGAGTTATATTATACACAGTGGAAAACGTTACCTGATCCTAACAATGTGTGTGTGAGTGGCACAGGAAAGACACAAGTTTTAAAACTAAATTTCAATTTTATTTATAACTTTAAATATATATATATATATATAAACAGAAAAGAATTATTAAATATATATATAGGAATGAATCTATTTAAATGCAAATTATTGGAAAAATTCATACAAAAAAACACACAAGTCAAAAACATATTAACAATATTTGCTGCTTCAAGAGAATAGATTAGTGTTTTGACAGATGAGTACTCCATGACACAAGTGTTATTTGAATTCAATGTAGTGTTTAAAGTTGCAGCTTATTAAAGATTCAAAAACAGTACTCACAACACTTGAAGATTTACCAACCATATTAGGATGCAGCAGACACTAGGCACAGATCACATTTCATATACTTGGAAGAAAATTTCATTCATTAATATCATTTCAAAAAAAAACTATCGATCTTTTAGCTTTAAACATTTTAAACTATTCATTAACTCGTTCAAGAAAAACTTTATTTGAAATTCATTAAAAAAAAACATTTTTAAACTTTTTAAACTATTAATACAACTATTAATTTATGCAAAATTACTATTATACTAAAAATGAACGAACTGTTTCTTTAACAGTTTAAATTAAAGAAGAACTTAACGAAACGAAATTATAATTCAACAAAAACGGCAAGACGACCTGCGTCTGCAACAAAAACATCGCGACTAGCTTGTCAGCCACACCAGCAGCATATACTGACGTTCCTCCCTATTTATAGGTTTCATTTTTATGAAGATTTGCATATTCGCGGTGAATCGGCATGCGCCGTTGAACGATTACACGATGCAACAACGTTACCTGCAACTGTTAACTGAGGCCATTGCAAAAATAACGGCATGTCGCCGGAAACGTGAATGAATCAAATGATTCATTCACGGAACACGTCGAAAACAAAACAAACAAACGCTGTTAAACAGGTAAGTGTTTTTAAAGTGAATAAAAGAGGTATTAACTATTTCATTTATATAATTCATAAAGATAAACCTTTTAATAAGTAATGAATAAACTTTTTAACAATCAAGTTGATCAATATTTTTAATAAAACTTAAGCAATTAAGTATGACTCCAAAGTTATCTACCAAAGTAATGGAGTTGAAAATTTGGGAGATGGAATACTTCCAACATTGCCCCCCACAACGACATTACTATAGCCGTAAAAAAAATTATATGAAACATTTAATTTTTTTTTTTTTTTTTAAATAGACCAATTCAAGCTCATTAAATATACATAAATATGCAATAGTAAATTTCTAAATCAAATTTCAATCCTCTTATAATAATCAAAAATTATTCAAACATTTAAATGTATATTAAAGTTCATTATATTATTCAATTCATTTATATTTCTATATTCAATAGTTATGCAATGCAGTAAACAAATTTAAAGAAAAGTATTAATTTGATACTGGGAACGTTTATACATTATGCAAATTAAAAAAAAATTTTACTATAACAATTAGACAAACACAAATTTAATGAGTGATAGATGATTACACACTTATACTAGGCCTAGTATCACTCATACCGATGAAAGATGCATGACTTAAACAACACTACAAATGCAATTACTATAACATTAATACTACAATAATATATTATAATTTACCATAAATATTCTACTATAAATATACTACACATTTAATATATACAATACAAATTTAATACCAATATTATTTATTTATACATTTACACATTATAATTTATTTATATTCCCAGTTCCTTAAAAAAACTTTTAAACATTTGAAAAAAAAAATTTAATTTGAAAAAAAAACTATACATATGTATTTTTTTTTTAACCAAAGATTAATGTCTTAATTTAATCTGATTGCTCATCCTCAACAAAAATTTGTGAGGTAAATTTATATAAATCACATTTTGTCAAACCTTTAGTGAATGGATCTGCTAAATTAAGTTTAGAAGGAATATGCTTTAAGTCAAATTTTCCCTCGTAGAACCATTCACGTATAAAAAACAACTTTACATTTATATGCTTGCTGCGGCTGTTCTCAATTGGAGATTTAGAAAAATCAATTGCTGACTGATTGTCAGCATAAAGAATAGGTAAAGAAGGCTTTTTATAAATTATATTGGATTCAAAACAATCATCAATGACATTGCTGAACCACATCAGCTCTTTAACACATTCTGTCATGGCGATGAACTCACTTTCCATCGTAGATAGAGAAACTCCACGTTGTTTAAAAGTTCGCCATGAAATTGGGCTCTGGCCTAACAAAACAATCTGTCCACCTACAGACACAAAATCATCCCTGTTGGATGCGAAATCTGCATCCGAAAAAGCAACAAGTTCAATTTTATTACATTTCAAACTTAATTTTAAATTTTCTGTATATTTAATGTATCCTAATAATTTCAATAAACCCGTCCAATGCGTCAATCCAGGATTTGCTTGGAACTGACTGAAAATGTTCACAGCATATGTTATATCAGGTCGACTTCTGCTGGCAATAAAAGACAGACAACCAAGAATGTTACGATAGGGAAACTTAGCCATTTCTAATTGAGCTGTATTATTTGATGGACAATCCAATTTTGAAAATTTAACACCTTTAACTATTGGTAATGAAGTAATTGGGGGATGAAACTGTTTAAATCTTTCAAAAACTTCTTTAATGTAGTTAGTTTGATTAATTTCTACACTGTTTTGTTTATAATTAAATTCTACTCCTAAAAGATTCTTTGTTTGTCCCAACATTTTTAAATCAAATTTAGACTCTAAAACATTAATAATTTTATCTATTTTTTCTTTACTTCTTCCAAAAACCACTATGTCGTCCACATAGACTAGTAAAATAATATAATTTTCATATTTATAGGCACAATTGCACCACTGAAACTTAGAAAAACCTATCTCAAGAAGCACACCATTCAATTCGTAAAACCACAGCCTGCCACTCTGGTGTAGTCCATAGAGGGCACGGTCTAGTTTACATACGAATTCTTCCTTCCCTTTTACGATGTATCCGGGAGGTTGCTTCATATAAATTTCTTCAGTAAGGGGTTCATATAAATATGCTGCTTTCACATCACACTGGATGTTATACCAGCCTAAATTTGAAACCAACAAACTGAAAAAAAATCTGATGATAGAAAAATTGACGACTGGGGAGAAGGTTTCATCATATGACTCGCCTTTCACTTGCTTGAAGCCCTGGGCAACCAGACGTGATTTATAGCGTGCAATTCTTCCACTTTCATCACGTTTTATAGTATAGACCCACCGGTTACCAATTACGGTTTTACCAGGCGGTGGTTTAACTAGGTGCCAGACATTTCTTTCAGACATAACCTCAATTTCTTCATCCATAGACTTCTTCCATTCATGGTATTGGGCAGATTTTAGAGCTTGGTTGAAGGTTCTTGGAATGTTGACATCTAGTCATAAAACAGCAGAACTAGAAGGCTGAGGTGAATTCGACTCTGAATGTTCTGAAGATTCCGAGGAAGATTCTGAAGTCTGTTGTGGTATAACCCCTTCATAAGTATCACTGGGTGAAAAATTAAACAAATTTGCATAAAAAAAAATATTATGGCTTTTACAATATTTTTCTATTTCTTTTATAGACTTTAATCTAGAATTAGTTCCTTCAGGATAGTAGTACACATCAGTGCGCGTGCCAGTCCTTCTCTTCACTAGACACCTGTTCCAACTGGTTACTCTTGGCGGAACTTGTGGACGCACCTCCTCTGCCTCACTTTCCGGCATTATCGTAATCGTGGGCGGTGGGTCGGAGCTCTCACAATTTCTTTCCTTTCTAGATACTTCAAGGTCAGGTGAAGGGCCCAGCACTGCTCCACTTCTGTACACACGATCCTCTGGATCAAAAGTTACATTTAAGGTTTCGTAAATTTTGTCTTCTTCCTCTACCCATATACGGAATCCTTTAGTTTTTAACGAATATCCAATCAAATATCCCTTTTTTGATTTTTGCTGTAATTTATGACTTCTTAGCTGTTTTGGTATACCAACATATGCCACTGAACCAAAAGCTCTCAAATGTTTAACTGAAGGTTTAGTGTTCTGATATAGTTCAAATGGTGTCTTTGATTGACCCCGGTGACAGACTCTGTTCCAAGTGTAGCCAAAATAAATGACGGCATCAGGCCAAAACTTAAAAGGCATGCCGCTTTCAATTAGTATGGCACGTACACAGTTTAAAATAGTTTGGTTAGCCCTCTCGCTAATACCATTCTGTTCAGGCGTGTACACGTTTGTTAATTCGTGTTTAACACCCCTTTTTCACAAAAGTCCTGAAAGTTGGCATTGCAGAATTCTGTACCATTGTCACTACGAATGGCTTTAAGTTTTTTATTGAGAAACAGTTCAGCTCTAGTTACATGTTTCAAAAATATGTCAAAAACCTGACTTTTCTCTACCATTGGGTAGATAGCAATTTTCCTAGAAAACTCATCTGTAATTGTCAAAAAAAATCTCTCACCGTTTCGCCCTAAAATACTAATTGATCCCCAAACATCTAAATGCAGTCTTTCAAGTGGTTCTCTAGATTGCCCACCTTGAATAGGTTTAAATGACCTGCGTCTCTGTTTTCCAAGACGGCAAGGCTCACAAAAATTTTTAGTATATTTTAATCTTGGCAATCCATGAACACAATTCTGCTTACTGGTATGGACCACAAGATCTTTACCAACATGGGCGAAACGAGAGTGCCAAGTATCTACCGAATTGAGATCAACCACAGCAGCAACAGGCATGTGAGAAAAAACATTTAAATTTTTATTTCCTAGCCCCCCATTAATTTCAAATTCAGGATTCTTTAAAATTCTAGGAAAAACATAATATATACCTTCTTTAAGTTTAGCATTGAAAACAAAATTACCATCTCTATTAAACACTGAAATTTTTCCCCCTTTTCCAATATAACTTCCTCCCATACTATCTATACATGGTCCCGACATGAGGTTCTTCCTTAATTTACTAGAATACAATACATTATTAAACTGATACACAACATTATTAAACAGCATTTTTACCATACCTCTACCTTCGATCGGGAAGCTGACCCCGTCCACAGCAACAGACATGCTTTCATTATCAACCTTTTGAAAATCCCAAAAATATTCTTTGACTTTGCAAAAATGGTGCGAAGCAGCCGAATCGAAGACCCAGCTGTTTCTGCCATCCAAATTAAGTTTAGTAATGATTCAGCCACAAAGAAATTTTGAGGGAAAAATGAATTAGTGAAACTGACTTGTGGACGAGTTTCTGCTCCCCTTCCGAAAGGTTTTCTTTTACCAACATTAAAATTTCTTGAAGCTACATTTTTAGGTTTAGGAAAAGTTCTAGTAGGTAATGCAGCAAAACAATTTGAACTATAGTGACCATTTCGGCCACATCTAAAACATTTAACATTTTTCTTAAAAAATTTATTACCAGAATTAACAGAATTAGAGGAACAAGTTACATTTTGGACTTCAATACCAGGTTTAGAGTTATTAAATTCAAGATCACGCAATTCTAGACGGGTCTCTTCAGCGATTAAATGAGAAACAACTTCCTTATATGAAAAATTTTTATGATCTAGCCTAAGCAAAAATTGTATAATTGGCTGAAATTTATCTGGTAAGCGACGAAGAATTTGATAACAGGCATAAATGTCTGCTACCGGCTTACCCATATTTCGGAGTTGTTCAATAATCTCTGAGAGCCTCGCCGAGTAAGTACGTATAGATTCATTATTTTTAATAAAACAGTCCAAAAATTTATGAAATAATGAAAAATGTTCAACCCGACTGTCAGGGACCAAGTTAGATTTCAAAACTTGCCAAGCATCGCTTGGACTGTCACAATTTTCAATTAAGCATTTTAACTCTGAATCTAAATTTAAATAAATTGTGGTCAAAGCCACACGTGACCGATTTTCAAAACTTTCTTTTAATTTTAAATCTTCATCACTAGGAGGTTTTTCAGTACCCGTAACAATTTCCCAAGAATTTTTCTCTTTAAGTAAAAATTTAATATCACGAGACCAACTTGAGTAATTCTTATAAGTAAGTTTTTCAATTGAAGGACTCAAGGTCAAGGCCATGTTTAGCAAGAAAAAAACCCCCTCAAAAAAATTTAGATATTAAAGCTGCTAGAAAAACTGTGCCAAAATTAAAGACCACTCACACATGGTATGGACCGGTTTCTGAAGCCCATAACCCTAAATATGTTGTAAATGTTGAAAAGTTCAACATACAAACATAAAGAAAAATTAAAGAAGAGTTATATTATACACAGTGGAAAACGTTACCTGATCCTAACAATGTGTGTGTGAGTGGCACAGGAAAGACACAAGTTTTAAAACTAAATTTCAATTTTATTTATAACTTTAAATATATATATATATAAACAGAAAAGAATTATTAAATATATATATAGGAATGAATCTATTTAAATGCAAATTATTGGAAAAATTCATACAAAAAAACACACAAGTCAAAAACATATTAACAATATTTGCTGCTTCAAGAGAATAGATTAGTGTTTTGACAGATGAGTACTCCATGACACAAGTGTTATTTGAATTCAATGTAGTGTTTAAAGTTGCAGCTTATTAAAGATTCAAAAACAGTACTCACAACACTTGAAGATTTACCAACCATATTAGGATGCAGCAGACACTAGGCACAGATCACATTTCATATACTTGGAAGAAAATTTCATTCATTAATATCATTTCAAAAAAAAACTATCGATCTTTTAGCTTTAAACATTTTAAACTATTCATTAACTCGTTCAAGAAAAACTTTATTTGAAATTCATTAAAAAAAAACATTTTTAAACTTTTTAAACTATTAATACAACTATTAATTTATGCAAAATTACTATTATACTAAAAATGAACGAACTGTTTCTTTAACAGTTTAAATTAAAGAAGAACTTAACGAAACGAAATTATAATTCAACAAAAACGGCAAGACGACCTGCGTCTGCAACAAAAACATCGCGACTAGCTTGTCAGCCACACCAGCAGCATATACTGACGTTCCTCCCTATTTATAGGTTTCATTTTTATGAAGATTTGCATATTCGCGGTGAATCGGCATGCGCCGTTGAACGATTACACGATGCAACAACGTTACCTGCAACTGTTAACTGAGGCCGTTGCAAAAATAACGGCATGTCGCCGGAAACGTGAATGAATCAAATGATTCATTCACGGAACACGTCGAAAACAAAACAAACAAACGCTGTTAAACAGGTAAGTGTTTTTAAAGTGAATAAAAGAGGTATTAACTATTTCATTTATATAATTCATAAAGATAAACCTTTTAATAAGTAATGAATAAACTTTTTAACAATCAAGTTGATCAATATTTTTAATAAAACTTAAGCAATTAAGTATGACTCCAAAGTTATCTACCAAAGTAATGGAGTTGAAAATTTGGGAGATGGAATACTTCCAACATTAGTACTTAGTTCTTTTTCTGCAACCTACATGGGAAATAAAAGGTGTTAAATATTGTCAAGTCTTCTTACTCACCTTGTTTGTCATCCAGCATCTGCTTTGGTATGTTTGTTATTCATAAAAAAAAAATATTTGTCTACTTAAATTATCTTATTATTATCAATTTATATTTATATAAACTTTTTGTTGGATTTATTGTTTCAATTAAAACACAAATTAAATTAAAATTTGTTATGGTCATTATTTACTAATTTATACATATTTATCTTTCAGCATATTTACTTACTCTAGCTTCCATTTATCTAATTCATTTAATTAACTTTGAATGTTGTTTAGCTGGTGTTTATATCTAGAGTGGCTCCTCTGCTAATTCACTTAGCCTTGGATCTACTTCACACCAGCTAACAAAAAGTGCAAGAGGCGTTCTGTTTAGACGCCTGATAAATAAGTGGCAGTGTCGTTGGGATGGCTCCACGAAGGGTAGGTTCACGCATGAAGTGTTTCCGAAGGTGAGCAGTCGAAGAGTGCAAGGAGACTTCTTCGTTAATCAGGTCCTCACCGGACATGGTTCATTCGGAGTTCACCAGCACTGCTTCTTTCAGAAGAACCCTGCATGTATTTGCGGGGCCAGCGCAAGCTCGGTGAAGCATGTGATGCTCGAGTGCGCACGGTGGCGGTCGGTCAGGGAATGTTACTTCCCGCCGAACTACCATCTTCGAACGCGGCGGGATTTGTGCCTGGACTACTACAGTAGGAAAGGAATCGCAGTCATCATGACGGATCTCCTTGACTGGGCGCTTAACCCGCTTGGTGGTGGATGACGGATTCTTGAAGCGTCTGAGCCTGACGCCCCAGCAGAGCCTCCTAGGAGGTCTCTTCGATTGGTGAGTGAGACGGTGAGACGATGAGAGTTTGACGGTGAGACAGAGAGAGTGTTACGGTGTTGCGGTGAGACAGTTAGACGGTGAGTGTGAGATGGTGAGATGGTGCGACGGCGAGTGTGAGATGGTGTGACGGTGAGTGTGAGATGGTGAGATGGTTGGTGTAGGTGTAGAGTGGAGAGAACGGGAGAGCATGTGCTCCCCATCTACCAGTCAATGGTAGAAGCACTGATACCAAACAGCCAATTCGGACTGTCAAAAAGGGAACTTTATTTAAATCGCACGAACACATTGTAGCGCACTCCACATAAGCGAGGCGGGAAGAAGTTTTCCCACAAGTGGTGTGAGTAGGTCTGTCTTAACTGACTGCTGGTGCATGACCGGACGGCTTTTGACTACCCTGGCGGACTTCGGTGCTCACATAGGGCTGTGATGGCCCGAGCAAACAGGGGCTGTCCAAGTTGTCCTGGGCAGGGCCTTTCAAGCGGCAGTATAAGGAGGCTTAGCAAAAATGGTAAGCGGCTGCAGATCTTCCTAGTTGGCATGAATGTGCAAATCGGCTAGTGGTGAACTCCGTTGGGAGCGTGGCATCTTGGACGGCCTTGTGCCGTCCTCAGAAGGTAAACAAGCCTTCTGGCCGCCAAACCGAGGTCGGCCAGTATCGAGGGCCCCGAGCCCCAACATTGACCAACTCTGGTTGGTCCGATGGGGCAACACGGGCCTTGTAATGCTGATTGCCGAACCTTGCCTGGGCCACTTCCCTGCTGTCATGAGGTTGGTATGTTGCTGTCGTAGCGGTTGAGGCCTGCACGATGTTGGGTCGTCTTCTGACGGGACTGCATGGATACCCTCGTATCTGGGACAGTCGATGATGGGGCGTGCCACCTGTCTATACCTATAGTATGATGAGGAACTAAAAATTAAATATTCTCGAGGTAATAAACATGATTTCTGAAGCATGGGTCAAGTAAAGGCTAAAACAGTTAAAAATTGTTTTGCAAAAGCAGGATTTTCTGATTCTCATAATGAAACCGATGAAACTGATGATGATGATACAGTGATCTTAGATGAAAAAGATTGGAAATCTTTACAGACTGGCATATTCTTTGAAGAATATGTGAAATGTGATGATGAAATTGCCACATTCAAGTTGTGTACTACTGATGAACTAGTTGAAGAAAACTTTCAAGCTCTTAGTAGTGATGAAGACGATAGTGAAGAATTAATTTCTCCATCTTTTAACAAGGCATTAAATACTGTTGATACTCTAAGGAAATACTTTATGTGTCATTCGACTGAAGAGAAAATATTTTTTCAATTGAATTCGATAAATAATGCTTTGCACATTAGTAAAAAGAAATCAGCGCGTCAAACAACAATAAAAGACTTTTTTATAAAACATTAAAATTTTTAGAATATTTAATTATTGTTTGTATAAGTATTAATCAAGAGAAAATTTTCAGTTGTACTTTTTTTTTCAGTTATATGTTTTTTAAGAACGGTCCCTCGAAAAATGTATAAATGGTGCTCTACTGTACTTGGCGTTTTGCAATCACAATGCGCTGATTTTTTTTCCCTGAGCAGTAATTTATTATTGCTCAGGGGGGAAAAAAATCAACATATTTAAAGAAGCAAAATTTAAAATTAATTAATTTTGCTTAATGATAATTTAAGGAGTTTCTAAGGTGATTTTTTGTTGCTTTAAGGAGTTCTAAGTACTCCTTAAAAACTTTTTAGTACTAAGGAATATAAAGAGTCTGTATGAACCATGATTTTTATCCATGTAAGAAACTTAGCAAAATGTTTAGCAATCTCTTGCCAATCAAATCCTTCTGAGAGCACAATTTTATATATTATAGTAAGAAAGTCTTTGGCAAGTTCTGTTTTCTTATTAATAAATAAAAATAAATTAATAAGTAAGAAGAATTTTTCATAAAGTAAAAAGTGAAGAATATGTATTAAATATTGACTGATCAATCCTTTTTTCACAAGATTTAAAACTGATTTTGTCTTTTATAACTTACTTTTTTTTGCAGTTATCACAACATTTTTCATATCCTCCAACATTTAAACCATCATTTCCTTGAAAATGAGCAAGTAGCATTTGTCTCCTACAGCGTGTTGTACTAAGATATTGTTGCATCTTAGATATCATGTCTGCTTTATGTTGCTGAAACTTGGCATTCTTTATATCTTTCAAAAAGAATCTAGAGTGAAAATATATGTTATAGTAAATAATTTATAAAGGTATACGGATGTGGGCAAGCACACTGATAACTTGATATCAATGATAAATTTAATGACACTATAGTTACATGTTATATAATACTAAACTTTAACTTTTATAGAGTAGCCAGCTGCTATGCATCATCCCATTAAAACATTATAAACTGTCTTATTTTAAGATGATAAATGAAGAGCAGCAGATAACTTGAAATCAAACCACTTTCAATCAAAGCTCTTCCTGTCAGTAGCTCTTGCTGCTCTTCATCTCGCTTGTTATGGTACACAATAGCAAACAGCACGGATTCATACACATCTTCACAGCAGAGACAAGATCCTTGATGTCATGCAGCAGTTATGCCATCAGATACACTGTTGTTTTCAAAGAGAAGAGCACTGGAAAACGCTCGGGCAATACATATCAACCATCTTCGATTGAAAGTGAGCTAATTGCAGGTCACCTACTGTAGAAATAAAAACAGTTTATGACGTTTTAACGTGAAAATGTGCAGTAACTGGCTACTTTATAAAAGTTAAAGTTTAATGTTGTTAATCAATAGACAATTTTAATGAAATTTAGAATGATTCTAAAAAGATTCAATCACTTATATCTATATTCATAACTATTATATCTTTAAATTCATCACAATATGGAAAACTAAATGTTAATCTGCTATCCTGATTTTGCCCACATCCCTACAAAAATATATTAAATTCTATAACAAAATACAAAAGTTTAATTAATAATAATAAAAACTTTGCACTTATAATTAATCAAACATCAATCAATTACAATACAATCTCACTTTTACATTACTGGAATTTGCATTTTCCTATTATTTACAATTACTTTTTTAGGTCCCTTTACTTTTCCTATGTTTGCTATGAATTTCAATCCTTATTTTTACATTAACAAAATTTTGAATTTCTGCTATTTATACTTTAAATACACAGCAAATTTAAAGGAAATATATGCTGTGATTTAATTAAAATCATAACATAAAAATAAAAGCATTTGGATTTAGAAGGTCGATTAAAGCAAGGCAGATGATAATATTCTTTATCATCTGATCAAAAACAACGTTCTCACAATGCCAAAGAAAGAATGGAAAATTGTCAAACTGCAGGGATTTATAAAATCAATTTTTTTAAATGAAAATAAAGAACCTGGTTCATATATTGGGATCAATAAGCGAAAAATGAAAGACGGGATTAAAAAACATTGTACTGATCTTAAATATAACCAAAATACAATAGCCTTGGCTAACTTAAACAATGAAAATCAACTAGAAATTGACATATAAGCAAAAACTTAGAAAGGACGAATTAAACTTTAAAAATATTTTAAATACCAAATTGACTTTAAAAATCAAAATTTTGCAAATTACCAGTCTCACTCTTATGCCATGAAACATGAAGCAATAGAGATTCTTTCCGCCCCTTCCTCCTGTAATATCATGATGCACTCAATTATACCTACCAGGTGGCATCGATACTCCAGGCTAATACAAAAATATTTGAGAAAGTCAGTCCACAAAAGTTAGCTGGTAATGAGATGGAAGCATCTCAAAAAGCTTCTGAATGAAGGATTAAGGTGTTTTTTTAATCATTTTTATGTAATGAAACCTTCATTTTATTGACATTTAATTTTCTAACTTTTATTTTTTCTTTTTAGTTCCCAGTTGTGGGGGGGGGGAGATTTCCTGTCAATTACACTTTCCCACATTTTACGATTTTTTATGTCTTTTAGAAACTGTAAAAATAAATTTATATTATATTACTATTTAAATAAAGAAAGAAAGAAAGAATAATAATAAATAATGTCATTATATAGAGAATTACACGTTGAAAACTGACTAATTAAATTATGTAAGAAAATTAATTTTTTTTAAAAGGAAACAATCAGCAAATGAAAAAATGTTTAAGTATTTTGATTATCATCAGATAAGATATCTCAATAATAAAGTAAAAACCTGTATTTGATGAGGAGCTTGGAACACAGAAGAATGCTCATTAAATCCAAATTCAAGTTTGCATAAAGAGAAAAAAAATATGCATAAAAATCACTTAAGGGAATTATTCAATAAGAATCTTTTTTTGAAAAATAAAAAGATATTTAAACAAAGTTGACTGTTTATAAGATTATGCTTCATTTAATTTTGATCATGAAACATTTAACACATTTAAATAATCTGTATTTTCCATTGCTTTGATAAACTCGTCCTCAAATACATATCTGTGATTTAAATATAATTTCCTATTCAAAATTATTACTTTTTTCTAATCCTGGTCTTTTACCA
Organism: Salticus scenicus; assembly: GCA_963930645.1. Taxonomy (NCBI): domain Eukaryota; kingdom Metazoa; phylum Arthropoda; class Arachnida; order Araneae; family Salticidae; genus Salticus; species Salticus scenicus. The sequence continues at coordinate 3,670,070 of OZ005649.1, read as the reverse complement.
ATTGCATGATGATATTTTCATCAAAGACTATGTCCAATGTTAAGATATCATCATCAACATTATTGTACTCATGAAATGTACTCATTATAATACTATACTTTAAAGAATATTTACTTTTTCTTTGCAAGAATTAATGGGGAAATTTTAGGCAAATTGTGTTCTTTCAATTTTTAAGGAATTATGTTTCAGTAAATATTTAATGTTTCCATATTTATTTCTCTCGTCAAATCCAAGCAAAACAAAAAGAAATTTGCTCATTAAAAGAGCATATACCACCAACACATTTACAACAATATTATGCCAAACAAAATACAGTATAACATCAGTTTTGCATTCCCAGAATTTATACTTTCTCAGAATTTACATTTCTTTTTTAGATCCCCCTTCCCCCCCCCCCCCCCCCCTATGTTTGTAATGAATTTGATCCTTGCTTTTATCTTAATGAAATTTTGAATTTCTTGCCATAACATTTGGAAGAGAGATCCATTCTTTATCCTCTACTTGAGAACAAACAATACAGCAATCAGAAGCTGATCTGTTGATCTCTACTCAAAGTGACAGTGAGAAAGCAGGTAATTATCTGTAAATGCGAAAGTTTCTCATTTTTTATAAAGTTATAGGAAGTACAAAAACAAATGATCTATAATTAAAAAACAAAAACAAAAAAGGAAATAAATCTGGACTATTTCATTAAAAAAAAAAAGACATGACAGTGTTTATATATGTTATGGTACATATATTGTTTAATTTAATAGTTCTGTGTCGTATGTAATATAATTGCATCTTTTCTTTAAACTGTTGTATACTATTGTAAGTCACTTCTCAATAGTCTTTCTCAAAATTAATTAGCTGTTTAAAATAAAATACAACTTAAGTCAAGAACTAGCTTTTCTTATAATAATATTATTGCTTTTTAGATTATCAGTTATATGCAAAAAAATATTTCCCAAACTTATGTTTTTTTTATCTTGCATCCCTTGAAAAATGCAAAAACAGGATTGTACTGTAATTCATTTTTCTTGTTAAATACAGAAACTCTTTAAAATGGGTACTTGATAAGCAGGTCTTACTATATACAGAAATTTATGTATACTTACTTAGAAGTAACAAAATCTCCATTGGAGTAGAATACTTGACAAATACTTGATGAACCATCTCTACCTGCTCTTCCAATTTCTTGATAATATGATTCAATATCTTTTGGTGCTAAGAAAGCAATGGAACAAATTCAAATCATACATAAAATAAACTGAAAGACTAATATAAATGCTAAAATCCTAGAGTATATATTTAACTAGAGAGCTCATCCTTCATCAAAGAATGCAACCAACATAAAAAAAAAAAAAAAAAACCCTCACGACGAGTGCTTTTAAAGTCTTTACCAATGAAGGTCACTTGTCATGCCCCTCAACCACTTTCAGACAAAGGGTGTCAAAGGTTTTCCCCTGTGTTATCTATGTTGCCGCTCACCTTAGTTTGGCTATATGCGCAACCTTGGCGCGCATCTCTTGTTCACTTGCATTCCCGCCTTAGCGGAGTAGTTGTATTGTTTTTCGTTATAAGAGTAACATCTCTGGTTTATCTTGTTCGGTGATATGGTTCACCTTTTTTATAGTTTGCGTTGACTATGGTGTCAACATACTTGGAATACGTTAATAATACGTTATCTATAAATTGTATATATGTAAATATGTACATACGATATGTTTAATAGTTTAATTAAATGTTTGTGAAGTAATAACTTCAGAATAGTAATTATTAAAATGATATACAGTCCACTCATAAAGTATCGTCAACATTTGGTCTAGTAGAACCGGAGGAAGATCAATCGTAATATAATGAAATAGTGGTGGTGCTCATTGATGAAAATTAATTATGGATAAAAATAAATTAGTTATCCTAAATCGACAACGTGGAACTTTGAAAGGCCAACTGACAAAAATATCAACATATTTGGATAATGTTGATGAGGACAATAAAGACATTATAACTCTAGAAATAAAGAAGGATTATCTTCAAAAAATAGTAACCAAACTCGATGATTTGAAAATACAGTACTTCGAAATAGCTGATGAAGCGGACCTTGAAGTTCAGCTCAACGCATTCGCAGAACTGGAAGAAGAGGCAGAAAAATTAGAGGTAAGGCTTCGAAAATTCTTACACTCTAATAACATTAGTAAAAATGTAAATGAAATTATGTTAAATGAATCTAAAGCAAATAATTCTATTATCAATTTTCGATTGCCTGAAATTCCTTTACCCAAATTTAATGGACAATATAATGAATGGTATAGTTTTAAAGATCAATTTATAACCTTAATTGATCAGAATGATAAACTTTCAGATAACCAAAAGTTATATTATCTAAAATCTACACTTTGTGGAAGAGCACTAGATGTAATTACCGAAGACGATTCATATATTTCGCTTTTTAAAGCATTGGAAGATAGATTCCAAAACAAAAGAATGATTGTAAATTCTCACTTAAATGAGATATTGAACGTAGAGAATCTGTCTCAAGATTTAGTTAAAAATTTGCGAACAATAACAGATAGCTGTCAAAAAAATATTCGAGCACTCAAAGGTATAGGATTGGAATTGAATCCCTTTACGGAGGCCTTACTTATAAATTTAATTCTGAAACAGATCGATAAAGAAACTAAAAAACAATTTGAATTATCTTTAAGTTCTACAGAATTGCCAACATGGTGCGATTTCATTAACTTTTTACAAAAAAGAAGTTTGGTGTTGGAAAACTTACAATGCGTTTCGAATACGAAACCGAAAGTAATGAATGCGGAAAAGAGTACTAGAATAAAAACTTTCTTTTCTAAAAATGATTCTTTTAACGATCCAAACTGTCCCCTTTGTAAAAGAAATCATTCTTTAGCTAAATGTTGTGAATTCTTAAAATTAAATGAATACGAAAGATTCCTAACAGTAAAAAAGTATTTGTTATGTATTAATTGTTTGAAATCCAAGCATCAAGTTTCGAATTGTAAAAGTGATCATTCTTGTAATATTTGTTCTAAAAGACATAATACACTCCTACATCGTTCTTTGCCAGAAACAAAAAGTAATAATTTCAAATATAAACCGCAAACAGAAAGTCCGAACTCAAGTCAGACGCCGGCACAGACCGACGCCAAACACCTGCTTCAATCGAATGATTCATATTCTCAATTGCAGAAGGGAAAAAAAGATGTTTCGATGACATTATATAACGAGATTAATAATCCCATCTTAAAAAGTAAAAAACATGTATTGCTGTCAACTGCTATAGTTTATTTGGAAAGTAGCAATAAAAAAAAAGATTCCGGTTCGTGTAATTATTGATAATGGGAGTCAATGTAACCTGTTAGACAGAGAACTTGCTCATTTATTGAATTTGCAAAAAAGGAAATGCGATATTCATATTTCAGGAATTAATGGTAAGATGACAAATGTGAAATCTTCAGTACGTACCATTATTTCCAATAAAGATGATTCATTTAGTGAACCAATTGAATTTTTAATTACACCTAAAATAACAGAATTCATTCCTTCACACAATATAAACATAAGAAGTTTAAATTTACCACATGACCTTGAATTAGCTGATAGTGAATTTTGGAAAAAATCTAAAATAAATGCTTTAGTTGGTGCTGAATTTTTCTATGAAATATTAAAAGCAGATAAATTTAAAATAGGACAATTCACCTTTCAGAATAGCGTGTTTGGGTATATTGCTGCGGGAACCATAGACCGCAATGTATCTGAAAATACTTTTTGCGGTTTTACTGCATGCAATGATTATCTTAATGAAACCATTCAAAAATTCTGGAAAATAGAAGCTCCTGAAATTGACTTACGTCCAATTAGTCAGGAAGAACAATTATGTGAGAAACATTTTTTAGAAAATTATCGGAGAGATAAATCGGGAAGATTTATGGTAGCCATGCCTTTGAAGGAAGATGCTAGTGTTCTTGGGGAGTCTAAATCTATCGCAGAAAAACGGCTCCAGCAGTTATGGAATCGTTTAGAAAAGAATCCAACAATGCGAAATCTTTATTGTGATTTTATTAAAGAATACACTAATTTGAATCATATGACAAAAATTGTTGATAATTTAAATGAATCTAGCTGTTATTACCTACCGCATCATGGCGTTTATAGGCCCGAAAAATCTACTACGAAGCTTCGCGTTGTGTTTAATGCTTCGAGTCCGACAACTAGTGGAATATCATTAAACGATATCACATATAAGGGTGTAGTTAATGAAGATTTATATGAAATCATGTTACGCTTTCGACAACACCGATTTGTGTTTTTGGCCGATATTGAAAAAATGTATCGCCAAATAATGATTACCCAGGATCAGAGAAAATTGTTAAGAATTTTATGGAAAAATAATGTGAACTCAGAAATTGAAACCTATGAACTTAATACCGTAACATACGGTACCTCTTGTGCCCCCTTTTTAGCCATCAGAACGTTGAAGCAATTAGCCCTTGAAGAAGCCGAGAAATATCCGAAAGCATCCGATACCTTGCTACATGATTCGTATATGGACGATATAATAAGTGGGGAAGAATCGCTAGAATCCGCTAGGGAGCTTCAAAAACAACTTATACTCTTGTTAGAAAGCGCTGGAATGAATTTGCATAAATGGAATGCAAATCATATTTCCTTACTTGAATTTTCTAAAGAGACATACCCTGAGTACACATTCTCTGATAAGGAAACCAAAGCCCTAGGGGTTGTCTGGAAACCCAATTTAGATGCTTTCACATTTAAAATAAATTTGTGTCAGTTAAAGTCTATGACAAAGAGAAGCATTTTATCAGACATTGCTCGCATTTTCGACCCATTGGGTCTCATCGGTCCTGTTATTGTTAAAGCCAAGTTGTTTATGCAGGAACTATGGAAATTAAAATTGGACTGGAATGACCCTATTCCAAGCCCTATTGCTCAAAATTGGCTAGAATTCGCCACTTCGTTAAAAGCTCTTGAACAACTTAGAATAAATCGCTATGTTTTAATTCCTGAAGCACAACAAATAAACTTACACGGATTCGCCGACGCATCGTCATTAGCTTTTGGAGCAGCCGTGTATATTCAGTCTATTCATAATTCTGAAATTGTCTCCAATTTGGTTAGCAGCAAATCTCAAGTTGCACCTCTAAAAACTGTTTCTATCCCTCGACTCGAGTTATCTGGTTGTGTTTTGTTATGCAAATTAATTGTGAAAATTTTGAAATCTTTGAGGTTACAGATCAATAATATTTATCTCTATACAGACTCTCAAATAGCTCTTGCCTGGATCCAAACCGAGCCTTGGAAATTGAAAACATTTGTTGGCAACAGGGTTGCCAAAATTCAAGAACTGTCTAAAAACTTCACATGGAACCATGTGTCCTCTGCGGAAAATCCTGCAGATTTAATTTCACGAGGTCTAACTACCACCGATTTAATGGATAATCAGTTGTGGTGGCAGGGACCAGACTTTCTAAGTAAATCCAGTAGTATCATAAACAATGACTCTGACTATCTGTCCCCCAGTGATAATAGTATTGTGATTAGTGAGTTGAAAAATAATCACCAGGGTGACGCTAACCCTGCAGTGTTGTGTGGATTAATCCAATCCACGGATTCTTCCCAGAACTTTTATAATCATTTGTTTTCATTAACAAATAATTTTTGTAAATTAATTAGAATATGTAGTTTTATTTTTAGATTTATTAGAAATACAAGAGCAAAGGCAAAAAGAGTAACTGGACCACTCCGAAGCACCGAATTAAACGACTCTGAAATACATTTAATTAGACAGGTACAGTATACACAGTTTGCCGCAGAATTGATCTGCTTAGAGAAAAAGAAACCCGTATCAGGTAAATTAAATTGTTTTAATCCAATTTTAGATTCTCAGGGACTCCTAAGAGTCGGTGGAAGGCTGGAAAATGCTAATTTAAATTTTGATAGTAAACATCCCCTTTTGTTGCCCCACGACCATAAATTATCTTCCATGATTATGGAACATTTCCATAAAAAATTCTTTCATGTAGGACCTCAAGCCTTGTTATACCACGTTAGGAAAAAATATTGGATAGTTAATGGGAGATCTTTAGCTCGAAAAATATTTCGTAACTGCGTAACGTGTTACAAATTTAAACCTTTAACGGTCAATCAACTTATGGGAAATTTGCCAAAGGAACGAGTAAATGTGACTCATCCATTTTATTGTACCGGTATAGATTTCTGTGGCCCTTTTTTAATTAAATATCGGGGTCAAAGAAAAGGAATCTATAACAAAATTTTTGTTTGTATTTTTATTTGCATGCCTACTAAAGCCGTGCATCTAGAGGTAGTTAGCGATTTAACATCCGAAGCTTTTATCGCAAATTTAAAAAGATTTTTTGCTAGACGAGGCAAAGCCCAAACATTATTCAGTGACAATGCAACAAATTTTGTTAGTGCAAATAATGAATTAAAAAGGTTACATAGATTAGCTACTCAGCCTGATGAAAACCTTACTAATTTTTTAAATTCAGAGAATATTAATTGGAAATTTCTGCCACCCCGTGCCCCAAATTTTGGAGGGCTATGGGAGGCAGGCGTAAAATCGTTTAAGTATCATTTGAAACGCGCAGTAGGAAACGCTAAATTAACATATGAGGAATTCTTAACCGTTGTTTGTCAAATTGAGGGAATCCTCAATTCTCGACCCCTTACCCCCCTTTCAAACGATATCGAAGATTTGGACATCTTGACTCCCGGCCATTTTTTAGTTGGTCGACCCATCACAGCGGTGATCGAACCCGAGTTCTCTGGCATTCCAGATAATCGATTAGATACCTGGCAAAAATTAACTAAAATAGTTCAAGGAATATGGAAAAAATGGCAATGCCATTATTTAAGTACATTACAACAGAGAAATAAATGGAAAATTGAGAAAGATAACCTTAAAAATGGGGATATGGTATTATTAAAGGAAGAAAACTTGCCCATATGTAGTTGGATTTTGGGTAGAATAGTAGAAATTATTCCAGGAAAGGATAACAAAATACGCGTAGTTTCTGTCAAAACAAGAAATGGGACATATAAACGACCTATTTCAAAAATTGCTCTTTTGCCGTTGGAAAAGTAAAAAAAAAAAAAAAAAAAAAAAAAATTGTTTGAAAATGAATAATGTATATAGTTAAATTTAATTTGTTTATTGTATTTCATTTGTATTATTTTATTGTTTACAATGTTATTAATATTTCTCTTGTATAAGTTTTATTATTTAAATTGCATATATAATATTTTTGTATAATTAATTATAATTAGGCTATTACATATTAGAACTGTAATTTTGAAACAATGTTTCAAGGTGGGCCGGTATGTTGCCGCTCACCTTAGTTTGGCTATATGCGCAACCTTGGCGCGCATCTCTTGTTCACTTGCATTCCCGCCTTAGCGGAGTAGTTGTATTGTTTTTCGTTATAAGAGTAACATCTCTGGTTTATCTTGTTCGGTGATATGGTTCACCTTTTTTATAGTTTGCGTTGACTATGGTGTCAACATACTTGGAATACGTTAATAATACGTTATCTATAAATTGTATATATGTAAATATGTACATACGATATGTTTAATAGTTTAATTAAATGTTTGTGAAGTAATAACTTCAGAATAGTAATTATTAAAATGATATACAGTCCACTCATAAAGTATCGTCAACAATCTAATTGCGGACAGATTTCACTGTTTCACTCATCATGTGACCGATGAAAATCATCCTCAATCTTTGTTACCCTTTGAATAGGATCTTTAGTACTGAATGTGTTCTCTTGTCATATATATGGTCTAGGGTTAAAATTTCCAACACAGGGGGAAAAAAATATTCATTAAAATTTGTTCAATTTTAAAATTACACATAAAAATGTTTTAGTGGGAGATTGCATTTTTCAGCTACACAACATTATAAGCTATTTTAAAAACTATTTTAAATTCTTTTCATAAAAGTAGTTTTATAAAGTAGTTATAATTCTGAAAATAATTGTTTGCTTGAGATGATTTAAGGGGAAAAAAAAGAACAATCTACAACTTTTTTTCATCTGATCATTTAGTTTCTTGGATTCTGATTCATTTACAGACAGAACAACATTATTCACTGTAGAATAGAACGAGATTATAGAGAATTACAATATCTTAAAAAAAAAAAAAAAAAAGACAATATGCGTAACTTTTGTTAGCATGAATTTCATTGACTTCAAGAAAATTGTATATAGACACCAAAAAAGCAGGAATTTTTTTTATTTGCAGTGATATAATTGCTTATTTTGAGTCTTGATGGAAAAAGAAAAAAAAAAAAAAAAAATCATCCTTTATAACAAATAGCTGCATTTAAATATAAATTTTAGCAATCAGTGGCAAAGTGATCTGTAAATTAGCATAAAAAATATCATGCAAAATTTTAAAAACACATCTAAATCTCTATACAAATTCAGTTATGTAATTAAGAAAATAGAAGAACAATAAACATGTAAAAGGAATAACAACAGAACCATTAAACATGTGAAATAAAATTGCCATATATTTCAATAAAAATTCAATTCATTGAATCACTAACATTATACTTTTGCTGCACAAAAAGAAACTGTTCCATTTATAATAAAATGAGATTTAAAACATGCAATGATTTTTTTTTTCTTAATAAAATATTTAATTTTATCTTCACAAAGAAAATAGCAAAAAATTATCATACCTCCATAATGTATAACACGTCTAACATCTGGTTTGTCAATACCCATACCAAAAGCAACAGTCGCAACAACAACCTATAACATAGAAATAATAATAGTTTGAATTAAAATTTATTAATTATTTATAATAATAAATTACATCATAATTTATACTTATCATTAAGTATTCCAAGTAAATTTTTATGTTTTTTAATAAGCATTGCAAAAAATAGCTAAAAATAAAAATTTAGCATACAATTTCTTAATTTATACAAACAATACACTTACTTCATGCAAAAATACTTAAATTTTTTGAGTTATTTCTAGGGAAAATAAATAAATGGTTAATGGAATAGTAATGTCTCAGAGGAAAACAACGATAAAAAATTAATTTAAAATCTGATCAAGATTTCAGTTTCCCTTTTCAGAAACTATTTCTAGTTTTTGTTTTCTTGTACATAATAGAAAACAAAGATAAAGGAATTGCAGTGATGGAACATGGGCGCAGAACTCATACCACTATCAATGAAACAAATTCTTCTACTTCTTAAATCAACGATATCATAGGTAGAGAAATTTCTTAAAATAATACTGGTATGAATTCTGCACCAGTATTTCATCCCTAGAACTGAATTATTCTTTAATAAAAGAGACGACAGCTTACTTTTTGTTGTTGTTGTTATTGCTAGTTTTTCAAATTATTATTATTATTTATTATTATTATTTTTTTAAAAACCACATTTTAGGGATATATGTACACAATTGGCAATAAAATTTAAAACTACTGAATTTCTTTAACAACCATAATGCTACTCATTATAGACTTTTATTTGAAATTCCTTTTCTTTTAAAATGTAATGCTCCCAATAAAAATGACCTCAAAAAAGGCATTTAGTTATGTGTTCATATCTTAATATATTAACAAGGAACACTTACAAATTGTTACTCATCAATCATAACCAAAATTTACAGGTAATTAAAGGATGTCAAGATATCACTACCAATTTATATCGGTCATCATTATTTCAGAACAGAGATTGGAAATTCTGTCATTCAGTTGAACCTCTAGTTTAAAGTTTGTAATGTCTATTTAACTATTTTTTTTTTTTTTTTTTTTTTTTTTTTTTTTTGCAAACTTGGGATGTTTATTTAAATTGCATTCTATACTACTAGCCTTAAAAAAAGTTTTTTTTTTTTTTTTTTAAATTTGAGAGATTCATAAATAGTTTTGATATTACAGCATTGGGAAAGCTAACTGATCTTGTATTATTAAACTCTATACGAATAACCAATAAATCTGAAAACTAAAAAAAATAGCAGTAGTTTTGAGATAAGCTGAATGGAAGTGGCTAACAAATATAGAATTTTTAACAGTTTATTTAATTAGCCATATTTTGGTGTATGATTTAAGAAATGCAAAATCGTTTTAACACTCTTTAATTCAATCTATTTTCAAAACACAATTTCCAAGGATTCCATTAATCAGTTCATGAGAAAGAAAAAGTGAAGAATTGTTAATATTTTTCTTCTTTCTTTTACTGTTGTTGCTTGGTCACCATGTGGCAAGTGGATATTTTTAGGTCTATTTCTAAAGAATTTTACAAATATACACATGCCTTGTGTGAAATACAACTTAAATAAATAAATAGTCAACGGCAAATGGTTTCTGATTGTCAGTAGCAAGAATGAAAATATTAAAAATATTCTTCATATTAATATTACCTGTATTTTATCATGAACAAACTGATGGTGAGTATTTTTTCTCTCTTCTGCTGACATACCAGCATGATATAATTTACAAGATACTTCCAAATCTAATAAAGAAAAAATAAATATGCTTTATAAAATAAATAAATGTGCAATCAACTTTCAATATTTTATTGTTTTGAACAACGACTTACAAAGGATTTGAATTAATATTAACACAGGTCGACATGTAAAATTTTGATTTGATAATTTTGGCTGATCTTTGTGTTTTTTAAAAGTGTGCTAAAATGGAAACTGAAGCCAGTTTTTCTCTACCACATACAATTTTTTTTAATATAGGGTATCTACAGACACAGTTTCTTGGATGGCTCTTCCATCAGTATAACTAAATAATAACTTTTATAGTATGTTTCCTGGATTAATTATTATTGGAAACATACTAGAAACAGAAACTACCATGAGGAAATTGCATAAGTAGACACCCTGTACGGGCAAAACTCTATACATAATACAGAAAAGCTGGCTTCATTTTCGGTTTCAGCACACCAAAAAACATACGTATCAGCTAAAATTACCAAATCAAATTTTACCAACATTATTTTTGCAAATCTGTGTAATTTACAATACTTGGTGACATAATGATCACAATATAATGTAGGATGTAGAATCCCCAGAGTGTTAATCTGTCCCCCAGTTCCACAGCCAGCAAGAAGTCGGTGGATTACACCTCAACTCCCAGCAAAAGCAAGCGGCTGTAAATCTGGCAATGGGACTAGCCAGAAGAGCTTTACTTGCAGACGAAAATGGTCGTGTGCTGGTTATCCGAGTAAGGACCTAAAGAGAAGTCGAACTAAGCTGTTTTGCGTTACGAATTATGACATTTATGACTTAATATGATCTTTTTATCTTGAAATTTTGTATAATATGTAAATAATGTTAGTTTTACTTCAAATTAACATATTAATTAAAATTAGTTATTAATTCAATAAGTTTTTTAAGTGTTTCTTCAAGACGACAATGCGTCAGAATTCTCTGTACATATATTTTACTACAATAATAATGTTTTAACAATCATGCAATGTTCTTGTAATAGATGATTTCTAATTTAAAAAAAGGCACTTTTCAAATATCGTTTATTTTAAGCTATAATTTGAGTTTCTGAAATGACTCTGTAAAAAGAAAAAAAAAAAAAAAAAAAAAAATATATATATATATATATATATATATATATATATATATAATAATGATGATCTATTAAGCATAGTAGAAGCCAAGCAACAGATACAAGATCACTGAAACACCAATGACCAATAAGATTTAAAAAAATTTATCAGTGGATGAAATACACTAATATAAAGAAACAAGATTTATTAATCAACAGCCCACAAAACAAATGAATCAATAAAGCAACACAACAAATCCCAACTTAAAACCACAAACTTTATCAAAATTTATGAAAAAATAATTTAAGAAACCCAAGTTAGGAAGGAAGGAAGCAGGCGGCAAGACTTGTGGGGTTAAACTAGTTTCACGCCGGCAACACTCACCCAGCCTGCTAAGACCAGAATAGGAGTCACTTGGATTCAAAAAAGCAAAACCACAAAGCAGATGAACAACAATGAAACAACAATGAAATTCACTGATTGATGACATTGTGTTTAATAGTATGATTAGAATTTTAAGAATAGTTGACAACTCAAAAAAGGAAGAAACAGAAATTTTATTGGAAAAAGAAAGTTTGCATAGTAATACAAAGTAAATGCAACAAGCCTTCTGCTGTTTTTTTTTTTTTTTTTTTAATTTAATTTCACAAACCCACCCCACCATCCAGCCTTACAACACCACCCCATCTGTGTAATCAAACATCTGCCCACCCAACCGCCACCTTTTTAATTGTCTTTTATTATTTTATAATTTTTTTGTTAATATACACAGTTGTTTAAACTTAAATAAATAAGAGATATTGTTAAACAAACAAATGGAAAAATCATAATAGGGTGTTTGAGTATTTGTTAAACGGATCGTAATGTTACATTAAAAACATTAAAACCTTTAAAATTACCATCACACAAGCGCTTTCAGCTGCCAACGCCGCAGCCTTCTAATTTTAAAAGGATCGTAATGTATCCAAATTCGTTTGTGCATCAGAGAAAAAATCTATATATGGTAAACGCTCAATATCAAATCTACAGTAAACTTTAAATACCTTGCGTCAATAGACCACATTGTATAAAAATTCTACTTTCTATACTGACATGAAAATAAATAAATTATAAGACCTACTACACTCATGTAAATTAGCAGTTTTTACAATAATAACATATCATATGCCTACCAATTTATATTTTAATCAAATGTAGAGTTTAGATGTCAGTGCACTTCAAATAATTCGAGTCTGCACGCTGTAATAGAAAAGAACTTCTTTCCTTTATAAGAACTGTCATTAAAAAGATTCAAAACACCATGCCCAGAAAAAACAACTACCAGGTAAAACTTTTTGCAAACTGCCAACAAAATATGATTTTCAGTGTGATATTTTAAACTGCTATTTTCACTAATTAAAGTTTTAGAAATTCCAGACAAAACAAAGCATGTTTCCTGGATTAATCTGCAAATAACAATACTTCTCAAGACCCCAGGGATACTCTCTTTCATGAGAGTATAGGCTGACAGACACAAAATGAACAATGTTAGCATTAACTTTGTTTTAAAACAGAAAGAAAAATCATTCACTTACTACAGAGTCTTTTAAACACATCTTCTGAAACATTTCTAGTAGGACAGTATATAATAGTTGGACCGGAAAAACAAGGTTTACCATCTTTCTTTGTCATTACTCTAAGTAAATCATTTTCTACAGATCCACTTTTCATACATACTTCAAGATATAAATTTGGTCTGTAAATCATAGAAATTGCTGTTTTTAAAAAGTTGAAAATTGCAAAACATAAATATTAAATACGATTTAAATAAATATATATATATACATTAAAGAATGTTTCGTTTGTAACCTGTAAATGTTGCTCTAAATATGAAAAACGAAAGATGAAATTTCAATTATAAATAAGTTTCAATAGAAAATAATGACAATAATAATAATATTTAAGTATTACTTTCTACAGTACACTTTCTAATTTAAAATTATATATATAGCAATATCTAAAGATTAAGAAAAATACAAAACCATTTAAAAATTCACACTTTTTTTCCCTTCACCATATCAATAATAATATGCTGAATGTTACAAAACAGAACACACAAAATTATTCAAAAAGCTTTATGATTAAAGCAGAGGGGGGAAAAAATAAAGCAGAAAAACTGATTTATTACTTCAGTATTTCTGTTGAATCCCCTCACACCCCCTAGTCTTAAGGGGTGAAACGACCTAACATGCTAAAAACTTGAAAACTGTTACTTGCATGCAGATAGAAAAGATTTATTAATGATATGATATCATTATCTATAATAAGTGATATTAGAAAACTTCTTTCAAGATAAATTCCTATATAAACAAAATAATTTAACAGCAAATTCAGAGACAGCAAAATTTTCAAAAACTCTGAATTCAGGAGTAGCCCCTAAAAAGTTTCACCCTTGAATCTTGTTAGAATTTTGATGCATTAAACTATCCAATTTTTTTTTTTTTTTTAATCCAGCAACTGGTGTTTCCCAACCATGCTGGTTAATCGAGCTTTTACTGTGTGTATACATATAAAATCATAAATTCACTTAAGAATTTTTTTAATTAATTATTTTACTTGATATTAAATTTGTCAAGATAGTGGCATAGAAAACAACATTTAGTGATTTAAAAACATTAGCTAACTAAGTCAATTAAGACTTATCAAAATTCATTTTCTTACAAAATATAACAATCATAAATTTATATAGTTAGAAAAAAAACTGTTACCTATCAAAACTAGACACAACAGTTAAAGTGTTTTTGAGATGCAGGGAATTGCAAATATCTTTTAACACAGTAGGAGTAGCTGTTGCAGTAACAGCAATGAAGGGTACCTACAATTAAATATGAATCCTCTTATTAAAATGTTTTTGTAAATTAGAAAACCCAAATATGTCATATAGGAAAAAATATAGGATAGTTTGCAAATAATTACTTACATCAGGAAATTTCGTTCTCAAATTTCCAAGTTTTCGATAAGAACTTCTAAAATCATGCCCCCACTGTGAGACACAATGTGCTTCATCAATGGCAAACAGGGTAATACCTAAAAATTAAAAATATACACTATCTCATATCAAAAGTTGATGTACCATAGTGTTTAAAACAAATTCAGCAGATTCTAGTTTACATTTTAAATTAAATAACAGAAACACGAGATTTAGAAATTGTTCATTGAAATATACAAAATTAATAAAGCTGTCTGGAATAAATTTAAATAATGTTTTAATTACACAATGGAGAAGAATTAAAATTAGATGTAAAATGCTACATGCCTTATTTATTAAGAAGGGGTTTCCCAAAAACTTTTAAAATGGCAATCGTTATAACAAGGTAGTGTGTACTTTGCATCGATAAATTTTTAAATTTTTAACAGAGAATTCTTTCAATTATTAATACACTATAGGTGCAACACTAGAGCTTTACAAGATTTGCACAGTTAAATTATTGTGACAATGTCTACAATGCAACCTATTACTCTTGCAGGACCTTGTTTTCTTTAGCACTCATACACTAATATGACCAATAATCTACTCCTATGCATTTTGTGCAATCCTTTGTATCTCCGTGTTGCATTTCTACAACATATAAAAAAGTCAATGTTATTTCTACAGCAAGCTTTGAAATCTGATTTTACTGTCTTGCAACATTATAGATAAGATAAAATGTTTATAAAATTTCTAACAGATAGTGATATTATATGATATTTTTCCACCAAAGTTTAATTTATGATGAAAAAATTTTTAGATGTAAACTTTATAAACGTAAAGAGTTTATATAGACACAATTTGTGGGAAATAAAACAATCTATGTGTCAGCTTTCGTTACAACAAAATTAACCCTTTCATGGTCATGAACGCGTATACACGGTCAGAGTTTTTTACTTCTGAATCATTTATTCATTGCTACGAATTTGCTAAATAGAAAACAGTCAGTTTCTCAGTACTCCTGATAAATTTGTAATATTATTCGTACTTAATGACTTAAAAATATATAAAACACATCCCACTAAAATGGCTTCAAAACGAAAAAATTAAAAATGGCGTGACCATGAATGGGTTAAAAGAATTTTAAAATTTCCATCTAAACTGAAACCTTGAATATTTCGAAAAAAAAAAAAAAAATAATAATAATAATAATAATAATAATAATTTCTGTCATTTTGCACGACGTTTCAAACATAAAACAAACACTTTTTTGTCAATAAATGTTTAATTTTTTGTATAATATTTTTAAAACTACTTTTTATATGCTTCAGATAACATATATAAACACATAGGTAAATATTTTTTCAATCTGAGATCTTCGATATATAAAGGGTTAATATAAGTTCTCTTTATATAATGGTGAACACAATTAAACCACACTTTCCACTTTGCATCTAGAGATAATTAATACAGTATTTATTATACTTTGTGCTTATAACATTGTTAATATTGTGATATTATAATAAAGATCTTTTGAGCTTTGGAATGGACTTTAGCATTTTTTGCATCACTATAATTTGCAAATATTTCATTTTCTTAATCTCTTGCAAGTTATCCTTTCAAAGTCATAATTTAAACAGATAAAGAAATTAAAAAAAATAATAATAATTATTATTATATGTTGATTGTCAGATCAAACTAACATTTAACATGGCATAATAATGACAAATCATCTTATTGTCAAGTTTTTGTTGTTGTTGTTGTTTAAGAAATTATTCAATCTTACAAAATACTTAATTCAATTTTCTACTTGTTTGTGTGTATTTTTCCACATTCACAATATCAAATATTTAATAAAAAATTTAAGCAAATTAGAATATTTTCTTTCAGGAATTGTATAAACCAAGATTATAATTTCATTAAAATATGTAATTAGATAAGTCACAATGTTTTCTTTAGATTTACCATATAAAAAATTTGAATTTAGGTGAAATTGAATATTGGTTTGCATTAAAAAAATCTATGTTGAAGATATAAATCTTTATATTTTCTTGTAAGTTTTGTTTTCAATTAAAATTTTATACATTTTTCCTGGTACAGCCACAGAGATTTTAGAAAATATTCAGACGCAATACAGAATGAGAATTACTGCTTTAACGACATCTATTGTTACTTTAAACAATATCGTTGCAGCATTGTTCTTGTTAAACACAAATCCTTAGTGTGCAATCCACATGGGAGAAGATTTGTCCAAAATAATGCATGTTTCAGTTAAATTTTCATAATTTTGCTTTGGAAAAATATGTTTATTTTCTTTTTATCTTTTATCTTTTATCATATTGATACTCAATAAACAAACAATGTACCAAGTTAAATAAAATTGTGTAAAAAATAAACATAGCATACTGAAAATGCATGAAAAATACAAAATTTGCATATTAATTTACATATATATTCCTTTTCAATGAATGATTAATGTTAATTAAAATAAAAAAAAAAGAAATTACCAGTTTTTGAATATATTTGTTTGAAAAAATCTTCCGCTCCTTCACTGAATTCTGGGGTGACATATATAACTTTATGTTTGCCTCTAAAATAAAACACTGTATTTATTCGTTAACTTAAGAAACAATCAATTGATAAATAATTAAATTATTTATACATTTAGCATATGTACTTAAAAAAAACATAAGTACTTTTTTCTTTTACAGACAGATCACATGTTTTTTTAAGGACAATTTTACAGAACACAGAAAAATATATGACTTAGCTTTGTTTTGTATGTCATGTGCTATTACGTTAATTAAAGTTATAATCAAATCAGAATCTAGCAACACTTGATTAACTCTGTACCTTGGAGGTAAAGGACACCATGTCACTAAAATGTAATTTTTTAGGAATGAAGTTAATGATGTTGTAATGAAATACATTTGCCATGAATAAAGAAAATAAACATGGTTTTATTTTTTACTGTCCAATATCCTTTATATTAACTCGACATGGAGTTTAATGCCTTTATATAAAATGAATTATGCACATCAAAAACATAGTGATAACTCTTTTTGCAAAATGGACATAGTGTCCTTTACTAAGGATGAAACGGATATGCAGTAACTATCTGGTATCCAGTCTATCCAGCTGTTTTAAATATCCAACGGGGAATCGAATATCAGAACTCCCGATACAGATATCTGGCAATCGGAGAAAATTCGAGCTTAACCCCCCCCCCAAAAAAAAAAAAAAAAAATAAAAATAAAAATAAATAATAATAATAATAATAATAATAATAAAACGAAATTTTCGAGAAAATATTTAAATTTTTTTTTAGATCAGTTGTAGCTTGTAAAGCTTAAAAAAAAGTTAGCTTCTGCAAAAGTCGAATTTGGCCACTTTAGCAAACAAATTTAGCCAAAAGTAGCGTCAGATTTAAGAAATATAGAAGCTCTATTTTAATTTTGTACAGAGTTAGCTAGGTTTTTCAAGAGTGATCTACAACCTTCCCCCTAATCTTCCCCATAACACAAAAACAGCTGTTCATTGTTCTTTCCTGAAGAAATGATATTCATTCTCTGCAGTGCATATAACTCTGTTTTTATGACTTTTGTTTAATATGTTGTTAGATTGTTTAGTAATATTGTTAGTCTCGGAAGTAACAGTTGTCAGATTGTTTCAAATGAGTCAAATAATGTGCATTTGTTGACTAGAACCTGCCTGTTTATTTACAACTAGCCGCCTTCGGTTACCAGCTCATTTGCAACCCTTGAAAAATCCGACTTTACGAAACTCCCGCTCGGTGGTGCCTGCAGCGCCTTTTTTCCTTTTCAGGTCTTACAACATTATTGACATATAGTGAAAATAGCTTTATTGAAAAATTTAATCGCAGTAAATTCCCGCTTGGTAGCGCCTGCGGAGCCTTCTTCCCGTTTCAATATCTGAAACAGCCTGTTCGTTCACCATGTTATGATTTTTCAAATTTCTGACTTTAGAAAAGTCCTGCTCAGTGGCACCTGCACCGCCTTATCCCTGTTTTATAACTTACAACACCTTCCTCGCTCATTAGAATTAGAATTATTGAAATTTTTAAATATTACAGCGCCATCTGGTGGTAGAAATTTCTGTAATCTACTGTTCAATTCCAAATCAACAAAGCTTTCAAATGATGTATTACTCATGAAATTATTTTAATTAGTAGCTGAGATACAAAAGATAACCTAATCAGGACACCTTAAAACGTGTAAATCAGGTGAAATTCTTCAGTGACTGCAGAGCTGCTCTTCAAGCAATTCAAAGGGGTTCTTCAGGGCTAATTATAAATATACACCGTACACTTCGTAAGATTTTCCATTTGAAGAAAGAGTGCACCATTTAGTGGATTCCCGCGCATGTTGGCATTACTGAAAATGAGAGGGCTGATACCTTGGCAAAAGAAGCAAGACAATTAAACACAAGCAGGGTTACTCATGTCACTCTCAGCGATATCAATTCAGTTGCTAAGGCAAAACTCAGTGATAGGAAACTTAAAATCAAACACCAAATCCCTGAAATCAGTACCAATAGAATTCTCACCAGCACTCTAACAAGACTCCGGACAGGACACTTAAGGGGGATGAAGATCCATAAAGACGGGACAAGGACTTACTGCCTCTGCAAAAACTGCCCAGACATAGAACTAACCCCCAAACATCTTTTCAACTGTCCCACTATTCTGGCGCGATTGCAGCAAATAAGTGACAATCCGTGGGCGGACTTATATGAAGAAAATTGCCTTCAAATCGCAGATGCTGTATATAGGACCTTTGGTCCTATTTAAAATTATTTTCTGTCCATGAAACGACACCAACCAACCAACCATCAGGTGAAATCTCGAATCCCACTTTCGATAATATAAAAGTATTTTAAAATATTTTTCGAATGATGTATTCAAAATAATTTAATCATAATTAGAATTTGAAATTTTAAAATCTTACAGCGCCATCTGGTGGTAGAAAATTCTGCAATCTATTGTTCAATTTCAAATCAACAAAGCTTTCAAATGATGTATTACTTATGAAATTATTTTAATTAGTAGCTGAGATACAAAAGAAAACCTAATCAGGACACCCAAAACATGTAAATCAGGTGAAATCTCGAATCTCACTTTCGATAAAAAAAAGTACTTAAAAATATCTTTCGAATGATGTATTAAAAATAATTTAATCATAATTAGAATTTGAAATATTGAAATTTTAAAATATTACAGCGCCATCTGACGGTGGAAATTTCTGTAATCTACTGTTCAATTTCAAATTAACAAAGCTTTCAAATGATGTATTACTTATGAAATTATTTTAATTAGTAGCTGAGATACAAAAGAAAACCTAATCAGGACACCTTAAAACGTGTAAATCAGGTGAAATTTCGAATGGGCTCTTCCCACCGTCGTCTGCTCAATCACGTGATAGAGGAAAACGAATAATCGAATTCAATTAAATATTGTTCTTAAGAACAAAAAATTTAATATTTAATATAAAATAAAATAAAAGTAATATTGTGCATTTGTAAACAGAAGAATAGTTTTATTTGTAAATTTAATAATTTTTTAAAATCACTTTATGTGTTTATTTATTTTCAACTGTAAGAATCGATTTTTGTATGTTTTAGTGTAACTGTTACATTAACTGATCTAGCAGTAAATAATAGCTTGTTCTTGTGGAATGTTTATGGATTATAATTTGAAATTTTAATATGTTTTCATTTAATTTAATTGCATAAAGGTGTTACAACAAGTTAATTAACTTAGTTGCTGGTCTAAATGGATTTACGTAGTACGGTATTGCGCTGTCACTGATTTAAGTACCAAAAATCAGAGAATTTAAACATGGTCTTCATGAACATCAATAACTGGTATCAGCAGCGCCGACTTTGAAAAATTTCTGGGGGGGGGCTCGAACCAAGGCCGTAGCCAGGATTATTTTTTGAGGGTGGGGGGCATCACATTTCTAATACAAGGTCATCAAATATGGTGTAATAATGTACACATGCTTACCCAAGGAAAAGAACATATGCACACACAAACAACGGCCTGATTAACACAGGGGCACGTGCCAGGGGCTCTGAGTAGCAAAGGGCCCCAAAACTGGACCTGAAAATGCCATCATAATCTTTGCCATTTAGTTTATGTAAATCGAATTTATATGGCAGTAACTTTTGTAAAAATAGTTATATTACTTTGCATCGATGTTTCTGAAAACTTTTGCTCCTCATGCACAAACCATAAGTGTAGCACAGTAAAGGGAATCATCTTCCTCTGAACTCACCCCGCGCCCCATACAGAGACTTTCAGCCTCTCTTGTTTTTCTTTCTTTTTTTCTTAGTCGATTTATGTCCATTTTCAATTGCAACAACCTTACTTTACAGCTATGATTTTGGTAAAAAACTAAATAAGAAATAGAGGAAAGAATTTCTTGTTTAATAGAGAATCAGTATTCAAAATTTCTGGGGGGGCTGATCCCTTACAGAAAATTTTCTGGGGGGGCTCGAGCCCTCAAGCCCCCACATAGTCGGCGCCACTGACTGGTATAAACTAAATAATGATTGCAAATGTATACAGCAAACAAAAGATGATGAATAATGATATAAAATTGATTAAAAATGATGATGTATAAAAAATACCACTGATTAAATACGATTGATCAAAAATAAGAATAGAAAATATGTTATTTCAGCAATCGCTCTAGATAAACAAGACTTCGTCTGCTATTTGTTTTGTGACCTCTGACGTCAGGTGGGAAGAGTCCATTCCACTTTTGATAATATAAAAGTACTTTAAAATATCTTTCGAATGATGCATTAAAAAGAATTTAATCATAATTAGAATTTGAAATACGCCTATTAGAATAAAATTAATTTGCAATTAAAATGTAAAATAAAATGTAAATTTTTTGTTTATTGTCCGAAATCAATGAAATTTGAACTGCAACTTTGTTTTGTGATGTTAGGGCTGTATGTATAGTAGGTTTTGTGTGCAACAAAGAAAAATTTAAGAATTTTGAAATTTGCAGTTTTTAATCCCACTTCAAGAACATGTGACATTAATGATTTCCAGATGTTTTGTTTCCATTCCAGACAGCATAGAAAATTGTCTGCTGATAGAATGTTTCTTTTTGAGCAATTAGCTGTAGATTCTCGGTCATTTTTCGATCAACATGGGTTGACATTTTAATTAATATCTCTGCAACTAATTAAAAATCTTAAATTCTATTTTCACTATCCCCTCGGGAAGGTTTCTGAGCATGTCAAATTTTATACTTCTATGTTTAGTAGGAGCTGAACGTATAGATGCACACAGACAGACAGACATCTTCCTTTATTATTATAGATAAACTTTTCCATACACAAGAAAGTTGTTGTTTTTGTGACCATATATTTATAGTAGCAGACCCTATGGCATTGCCTGTGCAATATACCTATTTGATTAAATATGCCATCAACCTATTTGATTTGGATGTTAAAAAACCTTTTAAAAAAACCTCCAATTTATATAATTTTGCACTTTTAATGGAATATCTTGCTAAAGCCCCTAGAATTCCCTGTTGTGTTGCACAGATATGTCTCCTAAAATTAAAATTACTTCAAATAAAAGTACATATTTAAATTTTCAGAAAATCTGTACTTTCACTTTCAGATTGTTAAAGAAGAAAAAAAAAAGTTCAATTATAAATAATTAATTAAAACCTTTTAACACTTCCCTCATTATTGGCCGTAAATTTTTCAGTTGGGTATCCAACCCTCCTTGAAAAATTTACGGCCAATAATGAGGCAAGTGTTAAAAGGTTTTATTTAATTAATTATAGTGTAATGTCTCGTTTAATTTCTAAAGTTCAATTATTTAAAGTTTTTGATTTTGTACATTAGAAAAATTTAACTTACTTTAATTAAGAAATTTTAATAGATAATCTATCCGTTTCATCCCTATCCTTTACCTCTGGAGTAGAACTATTTTCAATATTTTAATCTATTTCAAACATTTAAGCAGGATACAAAATGTGACAAAAAAAAAAAAAAAAAAGTTATTTCAACTTTTACCATAAATATTTATATATATATATATTACAGTAGAAAATCTTTATAATGCAAACTTAAAAACACGAGGTTTTGCATTATACAGAATTTTGCGTTATAAAGATCACAGTTCATGCCTCATTAAATTTACCTTGTATAAATAGCCAAATATGTCTGAAAATATCAAAATAGAGTAGAGTATCTTTAAATTACTTTCCTTGTAAGAGAAATTGAACAAATTAAAATTTCATTATTGAATTTACTTTATAAATATAGTCCAAATATGCCTGGACCAAATCATTCATTATAATATGTACTCATTTTCAAAAATAACTAAATTAATAACAATAATAGCTCTTTTTACATTAAAAAGCTTTGAATTAGGGGGTAAATAAAATAAAAAAAATACCACATTTAGTATCTAGAGAGTAAGTTTTTTGCAATATGGTAATGAAAGTACTTCTTAACTGCAAAATTCATTGTTTATATTTGAGAGGCTTTGCGTTATATGGAGAATTGCGTTATAAAGTTCTTCTACTGTATTATAAAAATATTTTAAGATATAAAAATCAATTTAGAGAGAAGGAAAAGATGAAACTGATAATGCATACTCTAAAATTTCTCTTTTCATTTTGGCTGTCTCTTTCTGATGTGATCCAAGATAGCATGCATTAATATTTGCTACACTGAAAAAAAAAAAAAATAAATAAACAACATAATATATAATTAATATAATAATCAACATTTAAATAAAACTCCACAAATCTTAAAGAAATAAAGTTTAATTTATAAAACAAATCCTCCCCCCCCCCTCATTTTAATATTATGTTATTCAAGATTTCTATGCAAGTAATGCAAACCTATTTGCAGAAAAGCTTACAGGTAAATTTTTAAACAAATAAAGATCAAGAATATAAGGGCTGTGCTGATTAATTGGTTCAGTTAATCGATCAATGCTTAGTCTCAATCATTTTTCTTTTTTAATCGAGTTAATGAGCCTGATTAATTCAATTAAAAATTTTCAAACTACGAATTTAAGTAAATATTTATAAAATGCTGTTCTGCCTACAAAGTAGTTTTTCATATATTTTGCTAAAAAATACTCTAAGACGCTTCCATCAAATAATGAAAAAGAAAAAAAAAAAAACTCTCACAAGAAGTTGTTATACTTCTGATAGAGAAAAGGGTGAAGACAATTTTTAAACAAAATGCCACTTTATGTCTGTGTTGGAGATATAAGTTTTCTAGAAACATGAAGCATGTTTCCAAAGAACAGACATGATCGAAATAAAGAAAAGAAAAGGACTGTGATTTTTACTATCCCTTTGATGGGAAGATGCCAACAGGGTTTCGCAATGCTTTTGACCATTCATTGTCCATTAAGAATTGCTGATGATAACTATTGAAGTAGAAACAGAAAATAACATATTTTCTAGTCCGAAGTGAGAAAGAACTGAAATTTAAAAGCAATGAAGAATTTGAGATTTTTTATAATAATGATACGGAATTTTGAGAATTCATTTAAAAATAGTGACAAGCGAGGTGAGCAAAGCCTGCTAGTATAAAACAAACATATGTAAATTCATCTAATTTTTAATAAAAAATAAATGAAAATGTTTATATAAAATTAATGCGTAAAATTATCAACTATTACTCTAAAAATTCATTTAAATTTCAGTTATAAAATGGATATAATTAATTAAATAAAAATATTTGAAAAAAAAAAAAAAATCAGTCAAATTTATGAATAAAATATTATACTTTTATATTTTTTAGAGTATAAAGTAATAATAAATATAAGTTATTTCTCATCTGTATTCCTGAATAAAAATTTTATTTAGGATTATAGTAGGAATATATTTTTTCATGAATATTATTATTATTTATTATTTAAGGAAGTAGTTAAATTAACATCTATACCATTTTTATGGTTTATTGTGTATTATCTGAAGGGGGGGGGGGGGAAGGAGAGAGAGAGTTTTATTAATCCTTCAAATAAAATTACATAAATAAAAATGAAAATCAATTAAAAATCTGATTAATTGTTTAATGAATCACAATTAACACAGTTCTATAAAGGTATATTAATTTATGATTATAAAACACTGGCTTAATAAAACTTTTTTTTAAGAAAAAAAAATTTGTTTTTTCATAATGTTTGGTTTTTGCTTTACCAATTGAATTTTGCAGCAAAGTGTCTAAGTGAATAAGCTAAGTGTCAGTCTCTAAACAAAAATGCATAGAACTGTTCACACAACTTAACTGATTTTGCTTGTTAAACAGATAAGGGTAGAAACATTATTGAAAATTAATAAATGATTGCAATCCCTTTAATGAGTACATGATTTTTAAATAGATATTTTAAAAAACTATCATACTTAACCGACTATGCTCATATTCAGTTCCCCATTGTATATCATAAATTTCTACTGTTATACAGCATGTCCTAAAAGTTCCAGTACTCCAACTTAAAGAACTCATTGTGTCCATGATTTTTTTTTTAAATATTAAATTTTATCGTCTGCTTATTATTGCATCAATTCTTTAATTTTTATCGTTTGTTTCTTTTCTCGCTCAAGTTGTGTGAGAATAAAGTTTTATGTTATTTTGTTCTTCATAGTGAAATGAATTTATCACACATTCAGAGAATCACGCTGTTTGAAGCTTATTTTGAATGTAAATCGATGCAAAGATGTTCCGCGATATAAATATCCCGATGATGCAATACTGAGTAAAAATATGCTATATCAGCTCGTTCGACAATTTTGTAATAGAGGTTCTGTGCAGGTGTGTACAGGTTTCTCTACAAGAAGTCACTTCCAGCATGTTAAAACGTGTTTCTAAACACATGTGCAAATGAGTTAGCTTTGCCTCCTAGAAAATGATGGACATTTTGAACATTTATTATAAATGTAAGTTCTGTATTTTTTCCTCCATTATTTTAAATGTTGCTTTTATTGTTAGCATAAAAATAATCGTTTTAAATTTGTTGTTTTGTAAATAAAAAATACATCAGCGTCAGTACTGGAACTTTTAGGACACACTGTTATATTCATGGTATGAGTAATTAATCTGGCATAGCTACAGACAAAAATATCTGAACTATTACACTATTCCCATTCCTTCTCCCCTCTGCCTTGATACAGTAACCTTATCGTACTTTCTTATGTAATTTCACTGGTGTCAGTTTCATATTTTAGTTTTCATAAAATAAAATGTTATTTAACATTCAATAATCTCTATAATTCAAATTTATGTGAACTTTTTGCTCTGTTTTCTGCCATGCTATGAACCATATTATAAATCAAATAACTTACAAAGTTTTAATAAAGAATGTTGATATTCATTAATGTTTATGTGTTTATTATAAATGCTATTTTACAATTAATCCAGCTTATTTTAAAATGAGAATAACCCTCATAACTGAACATAATATAAATGTTCCATGTGAAATTTTTCCCTATTCTGTTAAGTTAAAGAAAAGCTTAATTTTTAAATAACCTACAAAGTTTAAATTAAAATTTCAAAATTCAATAAGGTTCTTGGCAACATCATAGATGGTATTTTAAAAATAGTTTGTTTTCTTTGAAATTATTCATTCTTCAGATAATGTCTACACAGACTAACAAATTAACAAATGTAATAATGTAGGTGGAAAATTTCACGGATATCAAAGTTCGCTATACCTACAGTATGATGGAGAAACTAATAAGATTCCCAATATTAATTCCAACATTTTTTTTTTTTTTTCATATTTTCTCTGATATTATTTAGATTATCATACATAAGCTAAAATAACAGCAGCTTGTGAAATATATAGGAAAAACACCAATCAAATTTATTTTGCAAAATATGTCGAATAAGGTTCAGGATAAAATCATTAATTGAGATTTTACTAAATAAGTTTCAAAAATATTAAAATAATTAAGAATGTAAAAAAAAAAAAAAAAAAAAAAAAAAAAAGGGTAATTAGAGAGATATGGTTGAAAACCAAGATCGAAAAATTTCACAGAGATTTAAGGTTTTCCATAGTTACAGTATCATGGAGAAACTAATAAAATGCTCAATATTAATTTTAGCATATTTTTATTTTTTCTTCTTTCCTATTTTGATTTTCCTACAGAATTTAAAATGGCATCTTGCCAAAGATAAGTAAAGAATAAATCAAATTTTAGTCAGTGTACCAGCAGAAGTTGGAATATTTGTAATGGGAACCACATTATTTTTTATTTGTTTCCCATCTTTTGTAAAAACAAAACTATTTATTATGGGACAATTTAAATGCTGAAGACTACTACTTTAAATACTGAGTACTTTAATAGCTAATTTAATTAATATATATAAATTCTTTAATTTTAATTTTTAAATTTGATTTATTAATCTAACTTTTATGAATAAATTTTGAAAAATAATTAAAGGGTGCTATGAACTATAAAGCAGAATTTTTCCTTTCCAACCCAGGCCGTACAATCGTGCGGGTTAGACATCCACTTACATTTTTGCATCTGGTACACAGCCATATGTAATAAAATCAGGAAATGAACAATGGAGCTAATTAGTAGAAAGTGTAAAGTACAATTTTCAACCAACAAATGTTGGTTATAGTCCACATTTTTCTTTTAGTTTGCAAAAACAGAAGAATGCAATATTTTAAGGTAAAAATGTTTCGGGTCGGAAAGGGTTAGGCAACACAATGTCATTGTCACAGAAAAGATATTGTCCCTTGCAGAAAGATTCGTTCATAAAATTTAAAGATATTTCTAGATTTCAATAACAAACAGACAATGTCATCTTTTACTCTATAATTCTAAAGTACATTAATAATATTAAATGTGTTTTTATATTTAAATGTACATGCTATGTCAAAGTTAGTTAAATCTATCATTAAACAGAATTGTCTTCCAGAAAAGACCTGTATTAATCATGCTTGTTGCAAAATATTTCTCACCACAGGAGTTTTATGAATATTCAAAATTACCCTCGCTCCACAAATACATATTATTTTATTAATGTGAATATCATTCCAGGACATATATTTCCCAATTTTTCCTAAAAATATATAACACTATACAAAAACAAAATTTAAAGTGAAAGAAAAAGAATTACTTTAAAGCCATTACTTGATCTTCCATGAGAGATATTAAAGGAGATATAACTATAGTAGGTTTTTTAGTAAAGACAGCAGGATACTGATAACACAAACTTTTGCCATAGCCTGCAAAGAAAATTGAGAATAATAAATAAATAAAACACAAATTCACTTAAAAAAAAAAAAAATCCATTCAAAATATGGAGGAGAATAAAAGATAAAATTTTTGTTTCTTATGATTAGACTCAATCACCATTCTCTCTGCATTTTCAAACAAGATGGCAAATCAAGTTGGCCACCGAATTTATCAACATTTCTAGCAATCCTAAATATACTATCCAACTTTTGGTTTGAACTGATTGAGTATTTTGAACTTTCTTATGATGATACATTTTCTGTCATATATAGATAAATTAAGTTATTAAAATAAGTCTATGTCTCAGGTTTACAATTTTCCCCCTCTATCAAAAAGAACTAAGTGGGATTTTTCAAATTTAAGTAAGAAATTACATTATTTCAGATTTCTTTTTCAAGAATTACAAAGTAAATCATAAAAAGTCAAATAAACATTAAAATTAGAAGTTATATATATATATATTTTTTTTCTTTACCCTTTTGTGATTGTTTCAATATTCAGAATATAAATTTTCATCAGAAATGCAAAAGGAATTACTCAAGTTCTTATCACTTAATCCGATTCACAATTTCTTTTTAATTTGCTTTTGAGTATTCGAAAGAAGTGCAGTAACTAGAATAACCAAAATTGTTTCACATATAACTGCAATCTAGCTTCCACACTTTTTATCCATTTGTTAATAAAATGTGCATTTCATCTTCATAGAGTCTCTTAAAAACTCTTTAGGATTACAAAGTGTTTTAAAATGAATCCCCCCCCCTTTTTTTTAATCAAGAAATTCCAGAAGTTAAAAACAGGATCACAGGTTTCAAAGCAATTAATATACTACTTACCTAATGTCACTAACAAAATGATGAAATATGCAATGAATAACTTAAAAAAAAAAAAAAAAAGAAGAAGAAGAAGAAGAAGAAAGGGGGGGGTGGGGGGGAGAAAAATCTCCTTGTAATATATTTTTGAGTGGGATTTTTAAAAATATAGTGGGATTCTCGCAATTTCACCCTCCAATGTCAACCCTGTGTCTAAACATCTATAGCAATAAACCTAAAGAAATTACAAATAAGCAAATTTTATCGTCATTTTACAGACATAAATTTAGGCATAATTTTATTTGATTCTGCTTTGGCTGTTCTCAATAAAATAAATCCTAGAAAAATGATAGCAGATAAAAAATACATATACATACAGTCAAAAAAAAAAAAAAAAAAAAAAAAAAAACCTAACTAGTTAGCATTCAGTTAAACAAATTTTACAGTAAGCAAAATGCTAATATAGTCAAATAAAAACAATCTTTTAGAAAATACAAGAAATTAAACAGGATGCAAATAATTTAATATACATTCCCAGAAGAAAATTTAATTACACAAAAGCCCTTACCTGTCGCCATCACTGCATTTACATCTACATGATCATAAATGATAGATCTTATTATTTTCCACTGCATTCTACAAAAGAAAACAATTTATAGTAATTGTGTATAACGTATAAATTGATAAAAATGCATTATTTCAATAAAGCCCTTGTGAACAATACATACATTTTTTAATTATAAGGGAGATTGTAGAAAATAAATTTAAAAAAAACATTAAGCAATAGCAAATAATATAACTGAAAGCAATGCTTCTACATATACAAAATTTTTTTACCGGTTGACTATTATTACAAATAATTACTTTTGATTTCACAATGATTGGTTAAAAGAAATTCTCATTAAGCACATTTTTATGAAATTTGATCTTGCGCTGTCAATAAGGGACATTCAATGTTAAATTGAACAGGCCATGACACCCACCAACACAGATATGCATAAAATTTGGCATACTTATAGAACTTTCCATCCTGATTCTAAAAAATGTCAATTATTTTGAAATTAATCAAGTAGCTCTTGAGTTATGAGTACATGCCAAAATAGTTCATTCCGAATGCTGTACATCATAAAAATATAAATGTCTGACTTCCTTTATTATTATTTATTTTTTTTTTTATTATAAAATCTTCAAACTTTTTTTTAAGTTGTTTATAATAAAATAGGTTTTCATTTAATAAGGATTTTGTATTGCTAAATCACCATAATTATTTATGACAATGACTTTTTTATCATTTTTTATGTACAAACTGAAAAATTTTTACAGGTGATTTCTTACATCCCCACCCCTTCCATTTTAATCATATATTGTATATAGATAACCCAAAGTATGTTTATATGCCTGATAACCTTTATCACCTAGTCACTTTTCCTGAAAAAGTAACGGACAAAAAAAGAAATTATTTCACTGTATGAAATAGCATCTATTAATTCTAACGGAACACTTCACTTCAGCAGTCTGATGTTATTCTATGGAGAAATGTGTTTTAAATATTATTCGTTACCTATTTTTTTTTTTTTTTTTTTTAATTCTGTTTTCACATTTAGAAAATCCACAACTCTTAAAATGTTCTCATTTTTCAAAAATTTATTTTTTAAATATATTAAAAACACTTTAAACACACGTAAATTTAAATATTTATTTAAAAGATGTTAAATTTTTTTTTTATCCAAAGCTTTTCGCTTTAATAGTAAAGCATCATCAGGGATTTTTGGAACCCTCTTTTAAGAATCAAGAATTCTAAAATCGTACATTGTTTTATTTATACTCAAGTCTAGTCTCATCATGTGCAAATTCTTCACCCTGATGTAATTTGGGGCCGAGTTATGCTTACAAACGTTTTTTTGCTTCCTGTCCCACTGGGGGGAAGGGGGTATTTCGATAAATCCCGTTCCTTTAGGTGCCAGTCGCATATAAAAATTCCAAGCACCAAACTTCGTGACCGCAGCTCTCATAAATTTTTCAGGACAAATTTAGCGCAAAAAAGAGTGTCTCGAATTTGTCCTTTGTAACAAAAAAAAATATATATATATAAAAAAAATAAAAAAAATCCTGACGATGCTTTATTATGAAAGCGAAAAGCTTCGGTTAAATTTTTTTTAACATCTTTTAAATAAATATTTAAATTTACGTATGTTTAAAGTGTTTTTAATATATTTAACAAATGACACGTGTTCAATTTAACTCTCTTTTTTTTTTCTTAGAGATTATTTATGATATTTTTTGAATATTTAATATTTCATTTGGAGCTATAAGATGAAAAAAAAAAGCGCTTACTTATTGTTTTACATGTTACCGTTCTAAAATGATATATATTAAAAATTTTCAAAATAAGTTTTTGAAAAATGAGAAACATATTAACAATTGTGAATTTTTTAAATGTGATAATAGAATTAAAAAAAATACATTAGGTAATGAGTAAATTATAAGAATTTTTTTTTTTTTTTTTTTGTATAATATGGAGATTGCCGGTCAGAATAGGCCAACTCATAAAGGAGGTAACAGGATAGCAATGTCAATCTGGTGCAAAACATGTTACAATAAGCTATTCTTTGCAACCTTAGTTATACAAAGTGAATGGAATGATAATCCCTTTATCCTTTTCACTTAAAAGTAACAAATACTCTTGGATAAAAGGGTGTTGACATAGTTCACCTTTTATTTTAGATTAGAGATTGAGTTGTGTTGCAAGCACTCTAACCCCATTGCACTTCCTTGCAATTTCAAAAGACAAATCGGATGTGTGTCATTTTCCACATTTTTAAATTTATTATTTTCTGAAATCAACAAATTTTTGCTCGTAGAATTTTGTTTGTAAATTTGACTTTGTTTTTATATTCAATACGTAAATGTGGGTTACTTATATACTTTTGTTAATCAATGTATTTCTTTGTTCATTAAATGTTCTATCATTCTAATTAAAATTTTATAGAACGCAACTTCTAGTTTATCATAGGAAGTTAGTCTTAATTTTCGTGAATTTAAATGTTCGTGAGACTTTTTATGGAAAGTAACCCTCACAAACTATGGAATTACTATAATGAACTTTTCGGCTACGTTTAGCAACTTCA
Organism: Salticus scenicus; assembly: GCA_963930645.1. Classification (NCBI taxonomy): domain Eukaryota; kingdom Metazoa; phylum Arthropoda; class Arachnida; order Araneae; family Salticidae; genus Salticus; species Salticus scenicus. The sequence goes on along the minus strand of OZ005649.1, from coordinate 3,638,346 downwards.
TTAAATAGAAACCCAACTGTCATTGTGCAAAATATTTTTATAAATTCACAGGTATATAAGGAAAAATCTGATTTAACTGCTTTAGAAAACTAAATTTAGATTATTTAGAGATCAAAACAAGTTTCCAAGGATTATTTTAAAAACAAAACAAAAATCTATTAATACTGTTAATTTAATAATACTTACGGTCTAAATGATGCATGGCCAAAAAACTGCTTTAAAATATTTAAGTGTTCTTCACTTGGGGGCTCACAGTCTAAAAATAAAATTTTAAATCAAAACTCAAATTGTACTGGACTTATTTATTTTTGAATAAGTATCATTTGATATGAATAGAGAATATATAAAGAAATTTTGTAACATTGTGAGAACTTTAAAAATGATTTATTTACATTAAAAGCATTAAAAAACTTCACTTTTGCTTTAACATTGTAACTGCTCATGCAGCCATGATTAGAGGCAGGGAATGAACTGGCAGCTAGCTTTTGCTTCATCTCCTGTTTCTTTTTCTCCTTAAGCATTGAGTGGCACCTTATGTGTATTTCTGAAAGCTCAATATCATTGCATGTACCCCACTCCTCTAAAAGTTTAACAGCTTTGAGTTTTATGACATAAAGATAATTGGTGTAGTTTTCTAATTTTGTAAGTTTTCTACGAATTATAGTATTCAAAATTTTTAAATCTATTTTAACTAGCAGTTGAGATTTTTGGTGGAACCCAATATATAAAATAACATTGAGTCTTCAGAAATTGATGCAAAGTGGTGCTCCAAACTAAAAAGAAGAAAGAAAAATGAGACAAAACAAAAACCAGCTGCCAGTTCATTCCACACTTCTGATAACAACTGGATTGCAAACGTTAAGGTTAAAGTAACATTTTTAATGGTTTTACTGTGATTTTATATTTTGCTTGTAATCTATTTAAGCGGATTCTCCACCTATCGTCTCCAAAAGCCAAAGCCAATGTTATTCTATGGGAAATTTTGCTCCATTATAATTCATTAACTAATACATATTTTTAAATTTCCTTTTCACTTTCCGAAAATTCACAACTACTAAACAATTTATCACTTTCTAAATATTAATTATTTTTATTTTTAAGATTTCGTTTTTAAGCACAAAAATGAAAATTTTCACACTGTGAAAATTCACATTTTACAACCTCAAAATAAAATATTAAAAAGTTAAAAAAAAATAATTTTTAGAAAGCGATAAATTGTTTAATAGTCGTGAAGTTCCTGAATGTGAAACTGAATTTAAAAATATATATTAGTTAATAAGAATAACATTGGCTTTGGCTTCTGGGGATGCAGGGTCCGATCTAGCTCATCCGCCGCCCCGGGCAAAGTATAATTTTGCCGCCCTTCATGATTGGTTTTAAATAAATACAACCAAACCTCAGTATAAGGCTGCATTATTAATTCGTATCACGCATTATTAATCCATTTATATTGCGATAATCCCCAGTGCCCATGCAATTTCAAAGAAAAATTTTTTTTTCTGTTTATAGTTATATTTCATATAAGTTCACTTTTGTGTGTACTCCATGGATAGTGTTTTAATAAGGTCTGGCTGTATTTAAAAGTAAGGAATTTATAAGGAAGAATTGACTAATACAACAACATACTTTTCGTCCTAAATTAAATTCTATGTCGGACAAAATTTCAATTTATCTTTCTTATTTTATGTTTCTCTTGATAAATATTTTATTAAAATAAAAAATAAAAATCATCTTACACTACGAGTAACAGTTATAAGAATTTATCTAGACTATATATATAAAAAAAAAAAAATATTTGATATAACAATATATTTAAAAAAATATTTTTTTTTTTTTTTACCTCATTAAAACAAGAAATTAAAAAAATAATAAACAGACACTTTCATATCTGAATTTTCATTTAATAGATTTTAAAAGATGAGAAAAACAAAAGCATAAATAAACTAAAAATCACTATTTTACATAAAAAAAAAAAAAAAAAACTTACGTTATAATGCAACAAGAATATATACAGTCCGCTGCAAAATTATTCGAGCACTAGCCAATAATTCCTATAGTTAAAAAGTACACTTAAGACTGTTTTGCTAAGTAAATCCTTGTCGAATCATGTTCTTAGACTGATTAAGAACATGACTCGACAAGGATTTATTTAACAAAGCTGTATTAAGTGTACTTTTTTTTGGCAAGGATTATTGCTAGTGCTCGAATAATTTTGCAGCCGACTGTATATATATATATATATATAGATAGATAGATTGAAATAAAAAAGCAGAACTTTTTATTTGAGAAAAAAGGAAGTATGACTACAGTATGAAAGTAGAAATATTGACTTGAAATTTAAATAAATTGATTGTAATTATAAATTTAATAATAATGTTTTTACATCCTGGTTTCTGTGCATTATACTGATGATATATATATGATAGTACGTAATAAAATTTAACCTTAAAATTTAGCAATTAATAGGTACAGAACAATAGCAACAAAACAAAAATAGAACTGATTGCAACATATAGGTAAGACTGACACAAAAATGTTGCGATACAGATTAAGAACCAATAAGAGACAAAAACAATTTAAATTACTTACGCTGACATGAATAATAATAATAAAAAAAGGACCATTAAACTTAATGACGGAGAAAGTAAACAAAGGACCACAGAAATAATAATTGGATAAAAAATAAAAATGCTTAAAATTTGAAGTATAAACTCTTCAGAGGGCATGTACTTTATAAAGCTGTGAAAGTTGCATCGATTTCGTAAAACAATATAGCTAATCATAGCAATTTATATTGTTTCAGCCCCGATCGAGGCAACAAAACTATTTTGAATGAGAAATTAAATAATTTATTAAATCAAATCATCTAGGAATCCAGAGAGAAAACTAGAAAAAAGCAGAGTAGCCACATGTAAAACTTTTACTCAAACTGGAGAATAGGAAGATGCCAACAAATTAATGAAATTAAAAGTAAAAACATTGCAAACAACGATTAATCGATAAAGAATTAACGTCTGAGCATTTTCATTAACGATAAATTTCACTGGGTAATTATTTATTGAGTTAGTTAAATTATAATTTTAAGTTAGTTAAATTATAACATAAATTGTACGTAAATCAATGAACATTAAAACTCTCATAGAAAGGAAATTAATGATAGAAAAACTTTAAGACAGCAGTGAGCAAGCGCCATCTAGAGTTTAGCTAGATAAACAATAAGTCAATTAAATTATTGCAGGTTCAAACAAACCATTGCTTTAAGGTGTATATTTTTAAGTTCATGATTTAAGAGAATATGTGGTACCATTTAAATAATTAGTTATTTAATTAGTGGATCTTGATAATGTTAAACCTAAAATAATTAAACTAAATTAGTTGACCTTAATGTTAAACCTAAAATAATTAATCTTAAATTTAAAGTTTAAGTTGTAAAAAGACTCGATCACAAGCAATAATCACAAAAAGCACACATGTAATGATAAACAATACAAGGCTGTCTATAATTATTAAAGTTATTATTTTAAATGTGTTGATTTTTTATTTATATTTTTTTTATATATTAATTATTATTATTAAATTGGATTTATTGTTCAATCTAAACAAGGGAAGACACTAATAGCCAAATGCACTCAATTAAATTTAACGAAAAAAGAGTTCATATTTCATAATATCAACCAGAAAAAATAATAATGTAACTTGCAATAGCAATAATCTTTTTTTTTTTTTTTGAAATTTTAATTCAACAACAAACCCTCCCAACCAATCAGCCAAACACCACCACCCATCCTCCTTAATTAAACATCTGCTCACCCATCCACCTTTTTTTTTTTTTTTGGTGTGTGTTATACAGAGACATTTAATGATAAACAATTGAATAAATAATTTTTTGGGGATAACCATGTTTGTAGCAGCATTAATTATGTGAGAGATATTTTTGTTTTTATACCTAAATGAACAAAGATTATGTATGCGAAAGTGGTGATTGAGAATGATATTTCTATAAACAGAGACATGAAGACAAGAATTAAAATGTGTAAATAAATTTACTTTGAAACAAAAATCTTGTCTTTTGTCATACAGATCAGTATAAATTTTACTTCCTTGAAGTTTAAGTTTTAAATGTAAGAAACAAATACAGTTGTTGTTAAGGAGATTATGAGTTAAGGTAAGGTGAGGAGGATATTCAAATTTGAATAAATTAGGGGGAAAATTATTGACATAAAAAATTATTTATGTATTTTAAAATATTTGAAAAATTTTCTTGTGTATTAAGTATGTAAATTTAGTTGTTTTAATAATAGCGCTTATTTTATTAATTTTTGGTTTTTTAACCTTTCATATTATTTTTTCCTCTTTAATATATGTATATATATATACTATATAAGGAAGAAGAAGGAATAAGCTGTATAGGTGGACCCCCTCATTTGTTAAAAATTTCTACTACAGTACGTGCTACACTCATGTTAAGAGAAGTGAATTTGACCGATCGCTCAACACGGTGACAGACTAAAATGCCTTTACCTAATAGGCTACCCACCATTTAGCTCCATACACTTGTCATATCCTAATTTGTTAATAAATGTTATTGGGTTCAGCTTTATATTTTATTTTTCCTTTCTATATTATTTTCAAATTGCAATGTTCACCATAATGAGCTATTGCTCTATTCAGCTATGTTAAAAAAATCTTTAATTCCAAATAATTTACGAAAGTTTTGAATTAGAATATTCAAAATCAATGGTTTCGATCCAGTATGATAAATGATATATTTTAAAAGTAGTCTGACATTTTTGCGATGAAAATATTCCTCAAAAGGCCGGTTTTTGTGTAATTTTGCCCTATTCTGCAAAGTTCAGAAATTCGTAAAAATAAAATAATTTGTGACGTTTTCAAAATTGAATTTTCATAACTGATATTTTAAAGCTAGTCTGCCGTTTCCCCCGCGTTAAGAGAATCTTGAATTTGAAGAACTTAAGAAGTTTTTAAGTTAAAATCTTGTAAATCAGTAGGGTTCTTATACTAGTGTCATTAGTGATATCTTAAAACTGGTGCGATATCTCTGTGATCATTTGTTGTTTAAAAAAAAAAAAAAAAAAAAAAAAAAAATGAGATTGTAAATTTTTATGATTATTCAAGTTCTCTGTATCTACAGTCGGTAACAAAAGTGTCTGAATACTAGCAAAAATTCCTATGTAAAAAAGTGCACTTCATTCGGTTTTGTTAAATAAATACTTATCGAATCCTGTTCTTACACTGACTAAGAACAGGATTCGACAAGGATTTAATTAACAAAACCGTACGAAGTGTACCTTTTATACATAGGAATTTTTGCTAGTGTTCGGACACTTTTGTTACCGATTGTATAGTGTGATGAGAAACTAATTATGGTTAAATAATCTACTTAACTTTGTTCTCAAATCCAAATTCCTTACTTTATATTCACGAATTGAACTCATTTTTAGTCATAAATATTTATAATTTAATGGTATTTTTATCCCAACTGCATTATTACATCAAACAGAGCTTTTATTTCCTATGAAGAATAAAGAGAAAGGTTCTTTTGTAAATATTAAAAAATAGCGTTTTGAGTGGATTTTCAGGACGAAAAATAGTCAAAATGCAATGTTCAACCTGTTCTCTATGTAAACTAGTGGTTCCACATAGCCTGAGAAGTAGTTAGTTCTTATCTGAACCCCATTGTGCCGTCCTTACTCATTTTCGCATGCAAAGTGCAAACGTCATCTTCTGTTTTCTCTGAGAACGCATTTGTTACGAAAAGAAAATTTTTCATTGAAATTGAAATTATTGAGAAAGACGTTTTCTTTTGTACCGTTAAAAAAAAAAAAAAAAATATTTTTCTTCCCTCAGTTTTTCACTTATTTAAAAATTAATATTGCCACTTGAAACTGCCGCCCTTAGAAATTTGCTGCCCCGGGCAATTGCCCGGGTTGCCCTGCCCTAGATCGGGCCCTGTGGGGATGATAAGTGGAGAGGCCTCTTAAGGCTGCAAAGGAATCACTTTCACCCTTTATCCCTTCCCATGTTATCCTATGGAATTTTTGTTGCTTCGTATTATAAGAATATCTCATTCAAAAAAGAAGTTTTCTGAATTATCTTTTTTGAATATTAGTTTTTGAGCATTTTTCCTTTTTAGCTTAGTGAACAATTTAAAAATAAATACATAAACATTTCTTTTAGGGATTGAAAATTAGAGTCCTAAGTTAACTTAATAAAATAAAATGTTAAAATTTACTTTTTCAAAAACTGCTCACTAAGCTAAAAGATGACATTTGTTCAAAGAGATATATTCAAAAAAACAGAATAAGAAAATCTTCATTTTTCAATGAGATATTTATATAAAACGGAACAACAAAACTTTCATAGGATAACAAGGGGCTGGGAAGAAAGGGAGAATCTGACTGATGTACAGCCTTTTATAAATAATTTTTCTTTGCATACAGTGTTTCTTACTGAGTGCATCAGTGGCATCTAGTCAGGGTGTGAAAAAATCATGATTTTTTTAAAAAAATCAAAAAAATCAGATTTTTTTTATTAAAATCGGATTTTTTTTATTTAAATCAGATTTTTTTGTTTTATTTACATTATTCGACTAAAAATAAATGTTAAGAAATTAAGCTTGAAAACTTTTTTTAAATTTAAATGTGAATACATATAAGAAGCAATAAATATAAATAAACTAAATTAAAAAATATATATATGAGGATATTAAAAAAAAAAGAAAAATTGTAATATTAGCCAACATAGGTAAATTCTACTTCCCCCCCCCCTCCCCCTTTCAAAAAGAAAAATAAATAAGTAAAATAAATAAATAAAAATATAATAAATAAATGATTAAGTGTAAATAGCTTAAAAGCATATAAGATCAATATATTTTTTAATGTTTTTATTATTATTGTCATTAAAATGTACATATAACATCTTGAATATCACATTAACAAATTTTTTGAAGAGAAACTTTTTGGAGAATAATTATGCAGTTAAAGGAAATTCAATGTGTATATAATATATATGTATATATATAAAATACACACATTAGTTTGTGCAATTTATTACCAATAAAATACATATAAATTCTAAGATTTTTTTCAAAAGATTAAAGTTTTAAAAAATTAAGGAAACTGAAACAACTAGTCAGGCCATTACCATTTCATTTCTAATTTTATAAAAGCCTAAGTAAAAAGGGAAAAATTGCTTAAAATTGCCTTGGCCAGTTAAAAAACATAGTAATCAGAATTAGAAATAAGAAAAGTTAAACATGAAGGACAGAGTGACAGACAAATCAAATGCTTCAGAGTTCAGATGATACAATATTTATTATCCTTAAAAAAAAAAAAAAAAAAAAAAAAAACACTTAGGGCAGAGAATTTATATTAAAAAAAAATGGCTGCAGACGAATGTAGTTAGCTTCAAAATAGGAATAGAAGATAAAAATAGAGTTGTAGAAAATTAAAAGAATCATTTTTAAAATTAATAAACACAGATATTTTATTTTATTTTATCTTATTTCATTTTATTTTATTATTATTATTATCATTATTATTATTATTATTATTATTATTATTATTATTTTTTTTTTTTTTTTTGGGGGGGGGGGGGTATTTGATGTAAATAACAAGTAAGTTCAAGTTTTCTTATGTCCTAAGACTATATAAAACTACATATTGATTATTGACCCAAAATTGTAAAATTTTATATTTTTGATTTAAATCAATGATTTTTTTAAAAAAATCAAAGTGATTTTAATCGCGATTTTAATCATGATTTTAATCAAGCTGATTTAAATCGGCGTACCCTGCATCTAGTGAATGCATTTTGAGCTATCTTTATATGGGTTGCTAGAAATAGTACATTATAATGGAATATTTATTCATTTTATTGGTTGATTTACTTATATTTTGAGTAACAAAGTAGGCATATAACATTTAAAAAGTCAATCAAATGAATCAGTTTTTAATGACAATGTATTGTTTCTAGCCAACCGTATAGAAATACAGTATAGGATCCGTTATCTGGTAACCCGTTATCCAGAATGCTCCGAAAACCAGAATGCTAAATGCCAACTACCAAAATTTTTAATTAGCGTAAAATTTAAGAATTAAAGTTATACAATAGCAGCGGTCAGAATTATAGTTTTACAACCTACTTTCTTTAATGCTACGGTGTTATTCTGAGGAAATAGGGTGAGCATAAAATTGTCCAAATAATTACTGCAAATTTAGGTTTGAAAATGAATTTTTATGGTAATTTTTAATAGATAAACATTAATAACACATACTTCTTAAAGTGCCCAATAGCCGATGAATTTTATCCTTGAACTCAGGTCGCATGCATGAAGTCCCAATTGTTATAAAAATTTTAAATAGTTTTTATTAATGTTTAGAATTCATTTCATAAAATATTTAGCATTATGTACTAAAAATATTTGAAACATTTATGAACAATTGGTATCAGAGACACACTATAAGCAAAAAAAAAAAAAAAAAATCATAGAAATGTTTGCAAAATCCAAATGAAAGGATTTTACTCTTAGGTCCAAAATTAAATTTTATATATGTTTATTATTATTATTATTTTTTTTTTTTTCATTTATTATTACTATTATTATTTATAGTTTAAAATTCTAATTAAGAATGTTTTTTATTTTGTGAAAATTATTTATTAAATGAACAAATATATAGGTAAAATGTTTATAAATATTCATGTTTATCACTGCTATTTATGAAATTTTGTACCATTTTTATACATATAATAAAGTGTTCCAAATTACGGAAAAACCCCTTATCCAGAATATCCCAGGTCCCAAGCTTTCTGGATAATGGATCCTATACTGTAGCGCAAAATATCATTCACAAGATGCCACTAGTGTGCTTGTGTATATATATAATAATGAATTATTAAACGTAGTAAAAGCCAAGCAACAGATACAAGATCACTGAAACCACATAGACCAATAAGAATGAATATTTTTCAAGTAGGAGAAGCTCAGAAAGTTGAAAAAAATTCATCGGAGGAGACCTTTTTACCCCTTGTGCACCAATGTACGATTTCGTTCACTAGAGGCTATAACAGCAAATCACTAGCAGGCTCCCTATCGTACATGAAATTAATTGAAGTGGAATTAAATGGAATAAACTATTAAACACAAATTAACAAAGAATCTAACAGAAAACAACCTTAATAAACAAACAATATTCTCAGGATAATACATTAGGAGTCATATGGATTAAAAAAGCAAAATAATTCAGGGATTTAGTTGTTCATGGCATAAAACAAGCATTGTTCAAGGTTTATTGGTTCATAGCTGATAAAGAATAATAAAACTATGGATATTTATTTATTGATTATTATTATTTGATTGATTATTATATATGTAAGAGTATGATTACATTTTTAAGAATAGTTGACAACTCAACAATGAAGAAATTGAATATACTTTGATTATACACAAAAGTATACAAAATATCTCAAAAGTTTATGCAAAAATAAAAATATTTCAAAAAGTGCAAAGCATTATTTTTATTTCATATGATACTGGCATATGGGTTTAAACTGCCATTATTTGTTTTTAGCATTTTGCTAAAATATGTTGGTAAGAATTTTGCCAAAAAAAACTAAAACTGGATAATTTTATAAAATATCTCTCTATAATAACCTCTAATTTTTATTGAAATAGTAGCAATAAAAAATTATGAAACAAATGAAATTTTTGGGAATCTTTATTTATTTAGTAATTTGGATTTATTTTCGATTTTTGATGGTTGAAAAAGATTTAAAAGTATGTCAGAATTCAGTATTTGTTTTATAGAAGTATTCTTAGCAATAGCATTATCTACCTTGACTCCTCATTACTATATATATATATATATATATATATATATATATATATATAAATGCTTACTATGCTTAATAAGATCATCTTTATTATATATATATATATATATATATATATATAGCTTACCAATACAATGACCAATGTTTCATCGAAAAGACTATAAAAAGACTAGATCTAGTTATTCAGAATGTAGAAAATTTGCATGATTAGAATGTAGATATTATTAACAATTCTATTTTGTATTTCTTCAGTAATGTTCACTAGATAACATGTTCATTAGTAAGTGCAATTACATAGAACAGAAAAAAAAATATATATCATGAATTGTTTTAAATAAGTATTAATTGGAAAAAAGGAGAAGAATGAAGAAAATACACAATTTTGAAATATATTTGAATATAAAATTTATTATTATTACTATTACATAGAATAAAAAATAACCATTTTTCAAAAACAGAACATTTTCGTGAATTAAAAAAAAGATGACTTTTTATTGAAATAAGCCTGTTAGTTTGAGTTTCCTACAGATCAGAGGTAATAAAATAATAAACAAATGCCTTAATCCTTCGAAATGTAATATAATCTTTTTCCTTTTCTTCTTTTGTTTGCTACAGTAGTATAATAATTTGACTACAACAATTTAAACTTACAATAGTTACTTGCATTTAAATTTCAGTACAATTTTCAGAAAGATCTGTAACAATGTAAACCTTTGTAGTGTTTAACCTGAAGAGAAAAAATATTCTCCATCTAAAACTGAAAATCATATTTTTTTTTTACTATGCTTCAGACATTTCCACAATGCATCGGGTTGCTTTTACAAAGAAATATGCCAAGTTTTAAGAAATCTTTTTGCATAATTTTTGCTTCTGCTTTATAAAGATGCTTACAGTTCACTTCACAATAAAGTACAAACATTATTGACAAATTTCATTTCAGTTAAATTTTCTGATTATAAACTCGGTAGATTTTTTTTTTTTTTTTTTTTTTTCCCCCACTTGTTCAAGGTAGGCCTGGTCCTGTTCAACTTGAACTATCAATATTTTATTGTAATAATCTAGTAGTAGCTTTGAATAAAGTGCCAGATTTAACTAATTTTTGCAGAGAAAATGCTTGTATACTTGAGAAATTTTATTTTAAATGAAAGTAAGAACTAAGGCACAATTTTTTTCAGATAATTATTTTTAAAGTAAAAAAAGAAAAAAAAAAAGCTGTTTTCTCTTACCTTCCATAAATAAATCATTCCTAAAAATAATAGAAATTGAATTACATTTTCATTAACACAGTAAAAGACTTGCGTCAGATTAATTACTTTTGTACTACAAAAAACAATAATACAACAAACCTTTAAATGTTCTGAAGTTTTTTTTTTTTTTTTTAAATACATAGAATCTTTAAAAAGTTCAGTGAGGACTTGATAAAAATTTTATTAAAAAAAAAGGAAAATATATAATATATATATACACAATTTAGAAACTTAAAGGGATGCATTACACTGCATCAAGGTCAACTAAACCTCATGTTGACCTATAGGAAAGTAATCTCCACGCTTATTCATGACATAATACATATTTACAAAAAAAAAAAAAAAAAAATCCCTTTGCACATTCAGAAAATTTATGGTTATTAAATTAGTCATTGACATTGTAAATTTTTAATACTTATTTTTTAAGCTGTAAAATATGATTTTCACTAAGTGAATCATGTGTTTTTCAACTTCAAAATAAATAAATAAAAAAAAAAAAAAAATCCATTTTTAACAACCAAAGATTGATTTAACAGACATAATTTTTCTGAATTAGAAAATGGAATTTAAACTATGTATTATGTCATGAATTATAACAAGGATTATTTTCCCACAGGTTAACATGAAATCTGACTAATCTTGATGCACTGTGATGCCTCTCCTTAACTGAATTTGGAGCCGAGCCAAATATAATACAAATCAAAATAGCTTTGCTTCAATTGAGTAAAAATTCAATTTCAATTAATTGATAAACTGAAAATGAAATACAGACTGATATTTATAATAATAGCATAAATTAAAAAAAATCTGCTTGCAACTATTTCGAAGGCCTTTACAAATATATTACATACTAAAACAGAATTTCACGTAGAAGAAGCACATCGTGTGTACATTGCTAAAACATATAGTCGAACCTCGTTAGGGTGAATCTCAAGGGGAATAAAAAATTTGTTCATATAATCATTAGTTCATGCTATCAGTAAGTAACTGAGAAACTAATCTTCCTTTTCACAGGGATTGTGGAAACAGTTCATGTTAAAAGAAATTCATGTTAACGAGATTCGATTGCATTAGAAAGTAGAAGAAAAACAATTACATAAATAAAACATTTACCAAATACTTTTTCATCTGAAGGCAAAACATTTTTATCTTCATCTGGGCTAGCATCTTCTGAATTTACATTTAAAACTTCTTCAAAACTGTTTTCAGCATCTTCACATGCCTGTTGAAAATAACTGAGTAATGAGTAAAAAAAAAAAAAAAAATCATCAAAAGTTAAATGTATGAAAATAGGCAGGGCTTATATTTGAATAAAAAAATATGGAAATGCATATATGGAATTCATATTCAGCGACTGATTTACACATGTCTAGGGGCCCTGGGGTATTTATAACTATGCCCTAATCATCAATTAAAAAAAACTCAAAACTTATGTTAATAAAATGCTGCTAAAAAATAACTTGCAAATACCATTCACCTCCCCCATTCCCAGCAGTATGTCAGAATTCACGTTTTGAAATCTCGAAATCTGACCCAAAGGAATATTGCAAACTTTCCCTCTGCCCCCCCCCCTCTTGATTTTCCCCCCTGAACTTTTTCTAACATTGTTTTAAAAATAAAAGTCTAATATTTATTTAAGAAAAAAAAAGGTTGGCTGATGCAGGTGAGTTTTATCATCTGAAAACAAATTTATTTTTGTGAAATATATTTACAACTTTGTGAAAAAACAATAATCGAAAGAAAATCATATTAAGCATAGAATATCCTTTTTTTTTTTTTTTTATAATCATTACTACATTTTTCCATTCAGAGCAATATTTTATCTTAATTCATCCCAATAATGTCAATAACTTGTTACAATGCTACTGGGGAAAAAAATTACATTTTGAGCAAATGTACAAAATTTGTGAAGAGGTCTGAAATAGATGTTTTTGAGGATAATTTATGATTTTTAAAGGATATTTTAAAAAAAGTATCTAAAGCTATTTTGGGGCTTCTCAGGTCCCTGACACAAATCATTTCCTGTTCATATTAGTATAATTTGTTTCACTTTTTACAAGGCTATCAATGAATTATATAAAAAAAAAAAAAAAATGTATATATGTACACACCAGTGTTTGAAGTTGTAAATCAAATCTTACTAAACTCAGCAAGTCATGATGGATTTTTATGATTTCTGTTACCTATTACATACATTTCATAATTTTGTGTATATTGTACCATTGTGTACTGTCCTTGTCAAACCAGTGCAATTCAAAAACTATACTGATGGGAAAAATAAATAAATCTTTTTTTTTTTTTTTTTTTTTTTTTTTAAATTTGTTAACATACATAAAAAGAAAAATGAAATGAAAATGAGAAGTACAAAATTTCGGAGAAATTGACAAATTTGAATAATTTTAATTACACAACATTGCTTGCTAATACAGTGGAGCACCTTTTATACGTTTCTCATTTATACATTTTTCGACTTCGGTCCCAAATCATTCCATTGAATTCTAATGTTAAAGTATTTCGTTTATACAACACGAGTAAATTCTTAATTTCACTTATATGTTTTTTTTTCTCCTTGTAGAATCCCAAGTTTGAGTTTTCTTCCAGGATTTAAAAAAAAAAAAAAAAAAAAAAAAAAAGTTGAATGTTTATGTTTTATTCTCATCTTTTTCGATTATTTTTTCTTAGAACTATGGTAACAAAGTGCGACCTGCGTCCATAGCCTGGGGAAACGGGGGTGTGAGAAATTTTCAGAGAGCAGTTGGCGACTGGGTTGAATGGTAACAAGTAGCCAGTGACCACTTGAAGATCTCCCACTTTCTCTTTTAATTGATTCCAGAGATGGGGTATGAAAGGGTAAAAAAAAACATTTTGTAAACTTGAAGATTTATTACTCACTTCCATTGAGTGACTGATTTTCTTTTTTCTTATCCTGTTTGTTTGACATTACAATTGGAGAAACAAGTTTTATTTTTATTTTATTTTTTCTTTCCTTCCTTTTAATCACTTGCAAAAATGTCATATTCGTTTAGAGAACGAAACGCTTTGTCTTCAAAGGTTAAAATCAAAATCTGCAAAAAAAAAAAAAAAAAAAAAAAAATTCTGAATTTCTATATTTTTAATTATTATTTAATTTTTATTCTACCTTTTAAAAATATTTTAAATTTAAATTTAATTAAAAATATACCTTTTTCGAATAAATGTAAAGGAAATCATGAAAATTGATTATATTTTTATTATTAATATGACACTTTATTGTGTATTAATGTTAAAACGAATTTTCAGTTGTACGTTTTTTTTCAGTTACACGTTTTTTAGAAACGGTCCCTTGAAAAACGTATAAACAGTGCTCCACTGCAGTGGCAGATTTAAGGGGGGGGGGGGGGGGGCACCCAAAACACTGACCTTCACAATTGAATATTGCAATTTTAAATTTTTTATTGGTCTAGAATAACACTTTGAAAAATCTTAGCCCCCCCCCCCAAAAGTCAAGTTCTGGATCCACCACTGCTCCACTGTATTAGAGCATTTCCTCAAATTGTTACATTAAGAATATTTAATAATAATAAAGAAATCAGAGGCTCTTTTAAATATTAACTCAGCAAGATTCAATTAGAAAGCAGCTAATTCTCTGCCATTTTGGTTAAGATATCACCTGTTTGGCAATCTTTTAAATCATGTTTGCATTATAACATGTATAATTCTTTATAACATTTCCGGCAACTGCATCATAACCTAATTACACTTATAGAATATCTAAGGTTTCTCATTAAAGAATTGATGAAGATAATCTTTCAAGTGTTCCATAGAAATAAAGATTTTATCAGCTAAGCTATTTTGAGATGACCTAAGTAAATGATAGTCAAAAAGTATATAAAGTTTGGGGGAAGTACACAATAAAAAGATTGAAATATTCGAGCCAAACTGTAGTTTTTACCAGGTGTTAAAGAGATATGTAATCTCACACTGTTCTTAAAGAACATTTGTTCTGTTAGAAACACAATGCCCATACCTAGACTAATTTAGGTTATTTTTGGTTTATTGCACTGTTAAATTAAGATGTGGACAATATTTATTCGAAGCATTGGTTTGATTTATAAATAACAGCTCATAATTCCAGAAATTAACTTCCCAAATAAATTTAGGAGATGACAGAAAATTTAAATTTTCTCTTGTTTTAGAGGATAAAAAAAATATGTTTTTTATCAAGCTGCCAAATGTACGACAACAATTCAATATTATTTCATAATTTAAAAATATTTTTGATACTTTCTGTTATCCAACTGGATTTGCTGAATAATTTGGCAATGCACACACACATATACTGTAATTTCCGGAGTATAATCCACAGGTCAGATATATCAGTTTCACACGAGAAACTTTATTTAACAGATGATGTTATATGACACATTTGTTTGTAGAAATATAACTTTTTCTATTGATTGAAATTTCTAGTACAAATTTGATTTATCTGACCTGTGGATTGTATGATGGAATTTACAGGATATGCAGAAGGCTTTGTTTAAATATTAATATCATCAAAAACATGGGATGAAAATTTGCCCTGTTTTAATTTTAAATATTTCTTGATAAAAATTAAATAACTTCAAATAAAAAAGAAGTATTAAATCTTTGACTATCACCCTTTTGCATAATTATCCCTTTCTAAAGGTATTTTACAATGGTTATTGTTTTAGAAATTCTTTAATCATCAACCTTACTTCATTTTAGATAATTTGGAGTGGAAGGCTGATTTTTATACCAACTATGTGAAAAATACCAGAGCTGGGAATCGAACCCGGGCCTTCCGCTTAACGTGCGGATGCTCTACCACTGAGCTACCCTGGGTGATAACCAGCTAGGCATTTCTCACATAATATTCATTGGCAAGGTCACCGAGTCTGCAAACGCAGCTGTATCAAGTGACAATATTAATCGTGGCACAACTCCACACTCTCTGGTCCACAACTCAGTGACCTTGCCAATGAATACTATGTGAGAAATACCTAGCTGGTTATCACCCAGGGTAGCTCAGTGGTAGAGCATCCGCACGTTAAGCGGAAGGCCCGGGTTCGATTCCCAGCTCTGGTATTTTTCACATAGTTGGTATAAAAATCAGCCTTCAACTCAAAATTTTCTAAAATGGTTACTATTTTTTTTTTTAAATATTAATGTTAAAAAACAAATATAAATTTATACTTATTGCAAGTAATTAATAAACTTGCTGATAAAGAAAAATAAGAGAGAAAAAAGCTGTATTTAGAATTATTTTTGTATGTGTGTGGAGGGGAGTGGAAATCACAATTCGGGAAAGGGAGACGCTAATTCTTAATCTTAATAAAACCTAGGAATGTTCGAAGTTAATCATATTAGCTTTATAAATAACAATTCTTGCTTTTTTGTTTTCTTTTATCTATAATATTAAAACACAAAGCATTTTCTGTAAGACCAAAATCGAATGATCTGGGCATGCACGAGAAAATTTTGAACCAATTCGGAACGGGAATATTCCTTTCTCTTTATGCAGTGCAATACGAATACCGATGATAGATCGAGCAGACGATATTAATATTTCAATATGTCTGTGGCAGACGCCTAATTAAAGCTCAATCATAAAAATAATTCACTTGATTAATTTATTGATTCATACTTTCCAAGGAAGTAAATTAAACACAAAGCAATTTGCGAATATGTATTGGTTACTGTCATACGTAGAACTCAAGAGCCTTAGTAGTATGCATTTTTGCCAAAAAATTTCTTTACACAAGATGTGGTGCCATCTGTTGCCATGTAAATACTATATTATACATATTCCTAAAATTATTTTTTTTTTTTTCATTTCTTAAAAGAAAAAAAAAAAAAAAAAATCTTTTAAAATTAACAAATTGTCAGAGTTCATTGTTCTTTAAAATTTAGTTGAAAACTTTGTTTAGAAAAGATGTAGATAAACATTTAAAAACTAAGGAGGTTTTATTTTATTTATTTATTTTACTTTAATTATTAAAATCTCTGATACTATATCATCACAGTAAAAAGAATTTAAAAAGAATAACATTAAAATATTGATATTTTATACGAGTAAAAATTTACATTGTATAATTTATTATTAAAAAATTAATGGGCAAATTAGTTTGCTAAAGTATTAAATTCATTCTTATTTATTTATTTACTTTTAACAGTATACTTTTGTTGAAATATACTCAGGGGTCGATCCAGGTTTTAAATTTTGGGTCTCTTTTTTGTGAAAAAAAAAAAAAAAATATTTTTGTGAAAAAAAATATATATATTGTGTAAATCTTCCATTTTAACAGTCATTCTAAGTAGTTTTAAATATCAGATTGAACCAATTAATTAAAAATACTGAAAATATGGAAAAAGGATAACTTTTATAAAATAAAAAAGCTAATTTCATAAATTTAAATTTTGTGAAGGGCCCCTTTTTATGGATTTGAGTTTTATGAAGGGTCCCCATTTATGGATTTGAATTTTGTGAAGGGTTTCCTTTTATGATGTGGAATTTTGTGAAGGAGCAGCAAAGGGGACCAAATTTTTGCCTGGATCGACCCCTGATACTATTTTGATAGAATAAAGTGTTATACTGTTCCAGTAAAAACAATTTTTAACTTTATTCCGATTTGCAGCTTATTTTTAGAATACAATGAATTAATATTTTGGATTATATCCAAGTGGTTTTACAAATATGGGAAGGAAAAATCAGAATCAAAACTATTATTTTACACTTAAAATGCACTTATTATTGTCTTGGCAAATTAGAATTAATGATATATTTTACAAGTGAATGAAATCTTTGTCTTTCATGTATGTTTTTATTAAAAAACTGTGACCTGTTGTCATTGATAGTAAGTTAATATAATTATATTCTGGTAGTAAATCTTTGTATTCATTCATTTTGCTGAAAAGCAACGAATAAATTGCACAGTTAACATAAAACAAGTGCAGTTCTATAGATTATTAGTCGATTTGATGTGACTGGGAGGAATTCTATTGCGGGATTAATTTAGATGCTTGATGCTTTGATAAGTACTATCACAAATATTAATACTATCTCATTAAGAAATATTAATTCTTTCGATAATTTATGTAAATTCTGCCTTTCTTTTAATTATTCCTAACATTATTTTGGTCATATTTAGAGTAATTAGGAAAACCTTGAGATTTTATTTTTATTATGTGGAGTATGATTAAATTTGTATATAGAAATTTCATGAAATTTATCCCTCCTCCCTCTAACCAAAATATAATTGATTAAAGCAGGGGGTTTTAAACTGGTTAAGAGCAACGCGAAATATTAAAGCAAGGGTGTTTTAAACTTTATGTTGTGAAAAGATTTTAGATGCACATCATCCGTCAAATTTTGACGGATATTAACTAGTATGAAATTAAAATAGAATTTCTTCTGAAATTATTAAAATTTATGAAAGAATAAGATGGACAAAATGCTTCCCTAGATTCACTTCAAACAAACTAGCAAACAATCACACACAGAAATATAGAAAATAAGATTTAAGAAAAAAAGTTACTTAATAAATATTTTATTACCTTTATCATATCGTCCATGTTGTTATCAAAATCATCAACATTGGCCCAATCATCATTGTCACTAAATTCATCAATCTGAACATCTTCCTAAAAGCACAGAAGATAATTTTTAAAAGCCTTTTTTCCCTTTAATTTTGTATTATCTATACATTTCTATTAGATCTAAAAAATATAAATTAGTTTAATAAAAAGAAATGCTAGTATTTTTTAATTAATAAAGCAGTTTTTTATATCGGAGACAGATACTGGTGAAAAAGCTAACTAAGGCAAATAACCTAAATACACAGTGATGTTATTGATGGAAGAATACTGTTGCACACTCGGAGTTCATGAATTGTCTGTGAATGAAAGGCGAATCTTGCAGAGGCTTAAAAGTTTATTTACAGAATATTCTAGAAGATTACAGTTCTGTAAACAAAGTATCAACTTAGTTTGACCAGAAAACAGAGCTTAAATAATAACTAACATCATCAAAATCACAGCATAAACTGCATCAAAGCATTAACACATAGCCATACGCTGTAATCAAATAGTAGCAAGAGATCCAGCCAGGGAGTTCTTCACAGTAAGCTGGTTGGCATGAAACTAACTCTCCCCAACTGCGATACAATTGAATTCCCTTATAATATCCTTGTACAATATGAGAATTTTCCAGTAACTTCTGTAATAATTGAGTTAGAGCTTAGATATCGGGTATATCGATAATAAGGGTTTTCTTGCCAAGGTCACCAAGGAGCAAAAAAGTCGATAAATTTGGTGCCAAGGCCTTTACCTGCCCTGGTGAAGCTTTTTAGCCGGTTTTTAAAGGAAAATGAGCTATTTTAACGCAAAAACAAGCTACATATGCAGAAAATTAATATTTTATAACCTAAGCCTGTTTGAATGCAATTACATACAAATAACTACTGTTATTTACAAATTCATAACAATATATAATTTTTTCAAATGCTTAACAGAACAAAATATCGAAGTACAAAATGTGCCTTTAACCGATGAATAAAACTACAGTACATTCAATTATTCAAACAGATCTCAAATTATATAATCCTCATACAACATTTTCTTAATAGTAAAATTGCCTCTTCATCAGAAAAGCAACTGAAATGCCAAAGAGAAAAACAATAAAAATTACTGGATGGGATTAATATGAAATAAGTAATTTACCACATTAAGTTCTATAGAGAAAGACTACAACTTGCCTTGCTAAATGAAAAATACTTACATCACTTAACAATATATCTATGATAACATTTTAAATCAGTTTAAATACAGAGAATAAAATAAAAATAAAGATTATTACTTAAAAAGTATTTTCTTTTATATATATAGAGAGAGAGAGATTCTTTTTCAAAACTAACATTAAAATCTATTTCGGCAGACAACTTGTAAGTATAACCTTTAATATTTTATAAATTGCTTGAAATTTCTCAAGGTGCTTTTTTAATTTTTAATAAAGTTTTGTTAAAATTTGATAAGCAAGATGATTTCTTTTAAGTATTGGCACTTTTCAAAACCTTCTATAGCTCGATCTATCAAGCAGCATGATTGAGGCAACTAATGATGAGATGGAGAAAAAAAAGGATTGCATGAAAAATACTGTGCTGACAGTCTTCGGTAAGGTGAAGTGTGACACTGTAATACTCCAAAAAGTTGATCATTTGCCTGAAACAGAGTTGTTTGGTTTTCCATGGTGGAAAAAACCATTGTTAAAAACCTGGTTAAAACCGTCCCGAACAAAATACTATTTTGTCCACTATTAATTATTTGCGAGTAGTAAATTGAAAATTATCTTTATTCTTTCCATATATATATAGATATATATAAAACAATTCTTTATTAATATGTATATGTGCATATAATCAATTTAAATACTTCAAAATAGATATGCAAATGCAAAATTAACAATATTTAATAAATAAATAAATCTGTATCTTTCTAAGCATGGATTGGATGCAAAAAAGATATTTTATAGTTTCAATTTTAATCCCTCCTCCCCCTCCCCCCTACCTTCACTGCTTTCAACTAGTTTATCATTTCCTCTCATATTCATAAATATCTTTTAAAAAAATTTTATTAAGCATGACAAAATTGAATGGTTCACATATCTTTTATGCAATTTTTTACTTTTTGAAAATATATGTTTAAAGAAAGTATTGTAATCAAGACAACAATTTGACTTTGCAATGTTGGTGTATCTGTACGTTTTGAGGTCCCATGAGTTCATTTTAGCTATTTTTAAGATTATATATTTGTATGTACGTATGTGAGTGAACACGATATCGTCTAAATGTTTTGTTCGAATGAGTTAAAAGTTGGTTTGGTAAGTATGTTATAAATTACTGTAGCGCAAACTGCATACATCTTGGAAAATCTAGCACGTACATATATGGACACAAAGATGAATTCTTTATCATTATAGCCTATGGGCTCAAATTATTTAATGTGTGATAGCATCTAAATGCCTTATTCGATTCAGCTGAAAATTTATACACACGTTATAGGTTACTATCGAATGAACTGTATAGGTTTGTTTTGATGAATCTAGCATTTATAGTTTTTTTTTTTTTTTTTTTTGCAAGGACACAACAAAAAATTCTGTAACATTATGAAATTATCAGTGATATTATATCTATAATTTAATATCAGTGATATTAAATATAACCATTTCTCCATTGCATTATCACAAATTCACACTACTAACCCCATTAATCCTAATACAATAACCACTATAAAAATCGCCCTCTATAATTCCTATCAATATGCATTAAAACGTGAAGCCCTCAAAATACTAACAACTAACACCGCAGTTAACGACCAAAAGCATGGTACAATTCCGGAAGATTGGCAACAGCTAATGCACAAGAATAAACGAAATGATGACGTCAGAAAAGAAGAAAATAAATAGAAGTCCAGCGACGATGGTCAAGGCAGCAATTTTGACATCTGAAGATGACCGCGATATTTAGCAAGTCGAGATATATCATGAAAATGCTGCACTTAGATTTTATATAAGGTATTTTAAACGCTTTTAAATGTAGAAATATTCATTTTCCACGGTTTTACAATAAATTTTTTTCAGAATTTTAATGATTTTTTTTTTTTTCCCCTGATGCGTACAAACCTTGAATTAGGATTTCATTTAAATCACAAGAGAAGTGCAATGATTCAATGAATGAATTTAACATAATAGAATTTCACAATAATGATCTATTGTTTGTTTGTTTCTCATATGAACAGTCAAATACCTTTTTGGCAGCAATTCAAGAGAGATTTATTTGAATCATAAAGAGATAGAAAATTTATTTTCAAATTTTAAGCCTGTTTTGAAATTCCAGAAAAATTGTAGAGGAATTTCAAATTTTTCATTCATTAAAATGCAAAATAAGTAGCAGAAAATAAAACATAAATGAAAACATAAATAAAGTGCAAACAATTAGTTTGAAAATATATAACTTACATTATCTTTATCAATCTCTGAACAAACATCTTTCACTGCTGATAAGGCTATTTTGATTTTTTCTTTTATAAACGGGCACAGCGAACTTTTAATATTTTTCTGTTTGATAACATCAACAACATTTTTCAACTTTTCTTCCAGATCATATAAATCTTTCATAAAAGTCAAATCAGAATCCATCCTAAACCAGAATAAACCAAAATCAGTGTTTTTCATTCTACTAACATAATAGGGTCACAGTCAGATTTCAAACACTGGTTTATCTAAATTTCAATAGATTAATATAGAATCAAAAAATATAAGTATCATTTACCAAATAATAGAGCATAACTTAGTAAAAAAAAAAAAAAAAAGGAAAAGACATTTTATATAAAAATTAATAACACTTTCTTTTTTTAATATTTAACTAATTATTTATCCTGGTTGGCCGTATGACAGAGTTTAGGTGACACAATGGCATTGTTGCAAAAAAGGAATTATTCTCTTTCAGAAAGTTATATCTTTTATTCAAGAATTCCATTAAACTATAGTAACAATATTATTGGTGATTCTACAATTAAATGTACATTTAATATGTAAATTGATGTTACTATTAAAAAATTAATTCTATCCTAAAAAATACAGGAATTTCACACACACACACAAAACAACCTAGTGATTTTAAAATGAATAGTTCTATAAGGTTAACATAGATTGTGATAGAATAAACATATGTTAACATAAAACGAACACTGAATTATGATTCTAAAACATTTTCAAACTAATTTATCAGTCAAGTCACTTCAGTTCATAATGGCAATTAATCAATGTATGCTGCGCAAGCTTTCCCATAGTGCAAATGGGACAAGAGCCTGAGCTTCCAAATCATCTACCTTTAAAAAATAAAAACATTTTACATGGTCAATATAGAATTTTCTGAATTTATCTGCAGAAAAACAAAATTTTTCTGCAATCTAGGAATGCTGGAATTTCTTGGAATGATAGCACAAGAAATATTAGTAAGCTATAAAAAAATGAGAAACTTACATCTATAAAGAAAGTAAATTGAGAACTAATATAATAATCTTAAAGACATTAACGTAAATTACACTTGTAAATTACACTCAATTTAATATTGCAAAAGAAATGCCAGGCTTAAGCCTGGCATTTCTTTTGCAATATTAAATTGATCTGTAAAACTTTAATGTTAAAGTGATCTGCAGTGCTCGCTGCCATATTGCATGGTTTCTGCTAATGGGTTTATTTGTATACAAAATTCACTTTGTACACCTTATGTTTAAAAGGGTTCCCAATTAATAATTTTGCCCTGGGCCTCTACTTGTATAAGTTAGTCCCTGCTGGTATATGGTTAATACAACATATTCCAAGATTGGTAAACAAAACATTGCAACAAACCTTTATTAAATTTACTTTTAATTTTTTTAAATAAGGTAAAAACCTTATTTAATTTTAAAATAAACTCTTTACAAATGTTGCACATCTAAAAAAATTTCTATAAGAAAGAAAATAGTGGATTAGGTATTTCAGGAATCAGCCAAAAAATTTTGAAAAAAAAGTGGTGTAACTTAAAATCTAAATTTTCAGGTCCATCATCTATATATATAAAATCGTTTGTCCTGAGTGCGTGATTCATCATCACCCAGTCCAAATTAGTGCTGGACGATATCAGAAATTAAATATCGCGATATATCACCAAGTTAATATCGATATTAGTGATATATTGCGATATTTCTTTCAAAGCAGGAAAAAATAGACATTTGTTATTTTTTAAAGACATATGCACACGAATTTTAAAGTATACAAGTAAAGAGTGTTTTCCATGTATTTTCTGGTATATTACTACCATAACTTTATCATTAAAAAAAAAAAAATCATAAAAAGTGAATTAATGTTTTGTGTTTCTTATAACTTACACTATTGCTTTTTAGTATACCTCTGTATAGTTTATCCTCTATTCTTCCCATTTTAAGCTTTAATTATTTTAAAATCATATTTTAACACAGCTAATATGTGATCTGTGTTTTACTTGTACCAAGTATATCAAAATTCATAATTCTTCTAAAAATAAAGCTTCAGAAAATTGTCTTAAGATGTAGGTATTAAATAAAAATGAAAATCATTTTAAATAGTTCAGAATTGCCATTATAAATAGTTCAGAATTGCCATTATAAATAGTTCAGAATTGCCATTGAATACACCTTTTTTGGTCGTAGAGAGTAATATTTTTTACTTAAAACTCTTATATGCATCCTAAATGTCAGTTACTTGTCATTTTAATTTTTGTATCCTCTTACCAAATCATTACAATATCTTTTAAATATATATGTTCAATTCACATTCGTAATAGTTTCACAATAACTGAAATTTGAATTACATATTATATATATATGTGTGTGTGTGTGTGTATGCATGCATACATTGTCAGTATAAAAATTATATTATTTAAACAAAATTATGTTGAAGTTTCATTTTGTTACTTAAAGTAACTCATTTTGCATTTAAACCAATTTTATTTAACATGTACGGTTTTAAAAATAAAATAAATAAATAAATAAATAAATGGAAAGAGAAAAAATAAATTCTACATAAAAAAAGTAATAAACTATTCAATATTATATAATTCTATAAAGAAACTGTCACTGTAAAATTACTGACGATAAAACTTTATTTTACATCAGTTAGGTAGCACCCTTTCTCCCTTCCCATGTTATCCAATGAGATTTTTGTCGCTTCGTTTTATAAAAATATTTTATTCAAAAATGAACTTTTTCGAATTCTGTTTTTTGAATATTACTCTTTGAACAGGTCGTCTTTTAGCTTAGTGAGCAATTTTTCGAAAAAATAAATTTAAATATTTTACTTAGAGATCCACACTTAGAGTCCATAATTTACTTATTGAAATAAAATATTTAAATTAATTTTTTCGAAAAATTGCTCACTAAGCTAAAAGGCGACCCGTTCAAAGAGTAATATTCAAAAAACAGAATTCGAAAAACTTCATTTTTGAATGAGATATTTTTATAAAACGAAGCAACGAAAATCCCATTGGATAACATGGGAAAGGAGAAAGGGAGCTATCTTACTGATGTACAGTCTTAATAAAAAAAATATTTTATCGAAATATTTAATAATAATAAAACAATATTTAAAAAAATTACATTCCATAATTGCTTTTATTTTCAGAAGTTTTTTATTAAACGCTAAGAAAATTTGCAAAAAAACTCTTCTAGTAGTTCAGTGATGCCAGATGGTCGAAAATTATTTCCCTAAACAGGTCTTCAAATTTCCCCAAATCATGTTTTTTTTTTTTTTTTCGAAAAAATCCCCAACTTGATTTCTACTAAAAAAGGAAAATAAAAATTTTTTCAAAAAAAAAAAAAATATCAAGCAGATTTTTCTATGATTTAAGCTCAGATTTTTCCCCAAATGAAGGCAATTTTAGAAAAAAATCCCCAAATAACAATAAAGCTATTGAAAGTCTCTAGTCATAGGGATAAATCATTACGTTACCAACATTGACAGAAAGTTGAAAAACGCCCCAGATTTGTCCCCAAAAATTTTAGAATTCCCCAAAAAGTCCCCACAAACATTTGGTCTCCAAAATTGTCCCCAGAAGCCTCAAAACTCTCCAAAATGGGGACAAAATCCCCAATCTGGCATCACTGTATCAGTTCGGCTTTGATGATCTTTATTAAACACATGTTGAAGCATGTTATTGGCCATTTTATATCGACACTTTGAAATAGACTGATATCAATGAACCAATAGCAGGAAAGGAGCTAAAACATAAGATATTGTTTTCATTCGTCATATTCTCATATTGCCTTTTCTGTGGTTTCCATCACCTACGATATGCATGAATGTAGAGTGGGAATTCAATATATTGTAATATATCAGAACCCATAATATATATCTCGGATAGGGATATATCGTTTCGACTAACATCAGATCTCTTTCCTAGTAAACACACCTGCTGATTATAGGTATGAATACGCATTAATAGTGAATGGATTGTGATATTGGAGTATGTCTGATGAATTTTTTCTGAAGGGGTAGAACCGTGACCTTGAACGAAGTCAGCTTATTCAAGGGATAATCAAAGCAGATGGCTTTCAATAAATACTGGTTTGTTTATTTATTTTTTTTACTATGCGGTGGCCTTTTTAAAGCAGTGATGTTTAGATTTGATGAGGTTATGAAGGATGGGCAATAGAGATCGTTTGGTGTGGGGTTATTTTTTCTAGTTTATCAGTGAGTAATTAGAGGAAAGTAGAAAATGAGTATATTAGAATAAGATATTCGGCGCTTTTTTTCTTCGGGTCTCGTTAGCTGTTATATGTTGGCTGATCGGGTTTCATTCACTCGAGTTTCGTTCACTCGGGTGCGCACTCGGCAATATCGTTAAAGGGATATATTGGCGGAGCTAGATTTTAAATATTGTTATCGGGATATTAAAAAAATATCAATACTTGGGGATATATTGATAAATAATCCAGCCCTAGTCCAAATCCCTGGACCTAGAAGCATGAAATTTTGTGACAATGTACCTTCCATGATGTAGACATCCACTAAGAAGCGATTTTACAAAATTCATCCCCCAGGGGGTGGGGGGGATCAAAACGTGATTTCACAAAATCCTTCATATCTCAAACAAAAAAACAGATATCCGTAAAATTTTAGCTTTAAAATATAGCTAACACAAATGTCTAAAAACAAATTTCTGGAGGTTTTTGATACCTACAAATCGATTGCGGATACTTTCGAATTTGTAAAATTATAACAGGGGCAAAAAAATAGAGTTAGATTTGTTCAAAACTGGTGCATAGAGGTTTTTGATACCTACAAATCGATTGTGGATATTTTCGAATTTGTAAAATTATTAGGATAGACGGGAGGGGGGGACGAAGGGACAAAGTAATAGAAATAAGAGTTAGAGCATTTAAAATTAGTATTAAGTTTTAAGGCCCGATAAATCGATTGAGGATATTTTAAAAAACATAGAATTATTAAGAGGGGTAGGAACAGTGGGCAAAGGAACGCACGCGCCATGCACGCAGGTATATACTGCCACAGGCAGTGGGGGCCCGGACTGATTATTCCACCGATGAGAGAAGAATTTTTTTGTATTTTATATTTTTACCCTTTCAATAATATAGTGATTCAATGACCTGCGCTGCTGAAGGCAGTGGGAACCAGGTACAACATATTTCTTGATCAGATTTTTTTTTTTTCCACATGATAAAAATTAATACAATTTTGAGAATTTATTAATTATAGTGATTCATTTAAAAATAGGGACCAGCGAAGCGGGCGTAGCTTGCTAGTCCAGGAATAAGCATTTGTCAATCATCCCTGCTACTGGAGAGTCTACTGCATAAACAATGGTTTGATTTTCAAAGGAAAAATATAATAATTTCAGTTCTTACATTTCTGGAAAATTAGCATTTAATCATAAAAGTTTTTTTTTTTTTAGCAGTATCAAAAACAGACTTACTTTTTGCTTTTTTATTTTATTAAATAAATGCACATTTTGCAGTCTAATTATTACTGTAAATCAAATTATTTCAAAATATTTTTATTCGATTTTTTCTATGGTCAACTGTATAACAAAATCCTTCCTGTGACTTTATAGAAATATGCATATTAGTTTCAAATTATGCATTCAAAGCCTTGCTCATATTTCAAATCTGGTTTTAAATACTGAACCTGATTTTAAAGGCCTAAATCCCCATTTAAAATAAATAAAAGATTGTGGTTTAAACGAATAAATCTGCAAGTTACTTGAGACACACAGAAAAGTAAGAATAATTTAGTGCAGTATAATTTAAACCTTTTACAAGATTGAAGATTTGAGAATCTAAAGTATTTTCATTACACATTAAAACGAACGTAATACAGAAACAATCATATATAAAAAATAATAAAAATAATTATGGAATACATTATATATACTGAGCAATATTTTATACACATTCTAATTTAATTTACAAGCGATTATTTAAAAGAAAATTAATTCCTTTTAGAATTCAAAGAAGATGGAAAAGCTGAAAAATAAAGAAAATAATCTTTAAAATATAGAATGTATACTAATAAGACTTTTTTTTAAATCATAACATTACTTTTTTGTAAAACCGCCAAACAACATTTAAGCAGACAGAAAAATCATTGTTGCCATTATTTTTGTTTGTGGACAAACGAGAAGAAAAAGCTTTTTTTTTTTTTTTTAATGTAATTTTCCCATTTTCCTAACAATAAATTAAAATTTAAATATCCAATCTTCTAGCATTCCTTAATGTTTTTATTTTCTTTCACAATAACAAATGAGTAATGTACTTTATTTGTTGTTTCTTGAATGTGCTATATGACAGGAACTTCGACTCCAATCAATCAATCATTTAATTGTTTGCTGTTGCTTGTTGCTTGTTGTTGCTGTTTTGCGATTGATCTCTTGACGCAGTAGATCATAATTTTAAATATAATAGTTTATTTCATATGAATGTAAAAATGAAGAAAGCCGTCACAAAAACTTCATCATCGACGGCAAATATGCATCCTAAAGTTTCTGAAATGGTTTTACTGGCCATCGCAATTTTAAATGAACGTAACGGTTCATCTCTTAGAGCTATCAAAAAATATATTTTGAAGTCATTCAACGTAGATGAAAAGAAAATTTCGCTAAACATAAAGAAATATGTAAGATTGGCTACTGCGTCTGGAACTTTAATTCAAACCAAAGGAAAGGGAGCTTGCGGTTCATTTCGACTTGGAGGCTGCATGAAATTTAAAATGAGTGAACTCTTGTCAAAACTGCCCGATCAAATGTCAGTTAAAGCTGCTTCACACTGTGATTCCAAAAATAAAGCATCCTCAAGCAAAAAGACGAAGAATGTTAAAAAGTCAAAGCCTCTAGTTAGTTCCACGAGGGCGGTGTAAAGTTTCGACATCGATCTGTGATTATTTCATCGCTTTTAGCTGATTTTTAAGCATTAAAATGTTAATGGTATACAGTGAAAAATTTTTTATTCTTTAACCTATAAGAATTGTACTTCTTATAGATTATTGATTTATTTTTTTTGTAACATTTAAATCACCAAAGCATTTGTCCAGACTGTATTAAAGTTGTGTTTTCTGTTTCAACACATTTTCATGATTCTCAAAGATATCTTGTCATTAAATGCATTTTTTCCTGGATTATTGTACAAATCGTGATATTATCACTGTTAAAAAATTTAAGCAGCATATTCACTGACATCAAATATTGTACTTACACTATAGTTCTTCAATCTGTCATGTCACAAATATCTGTTCATCTGTAACAATTTATAGCAAAATCACACCCATGAAAATGCACCTTGCAGTTATTAAAAATATAATCTTTGATGTATTTTATGTTTTTTTTTACATTGCTTTTTAGTGGATAAGTTTGCATAATTTAGCTATCTTTATTTAAAAAATAAATAAAATGCATTTTACAACTTCTCAGCAATTAGGTGAAGAAACACAATTTTACACAGCATTGTTAAAAATAATTTTAATGATGAAGGTCTGAAAAACGAAAGTAAAACTTTAGTATAGTACTTCCTTGGTGACTTTCAACTATTTTCACTAATTTAGAAATGAATGTATTAATTTCTTGTTTTAAAAAATGTAGTACCTTCCTATTTTCAATATACTCTTTATTGTTGCAATTTAATTTATTATATGAATATTTCATGTTCTGTTTATAATTCTAAAATAAGGATGGACTAAAATACTGCTGGAAAAAGTAAAGATGCAATTTTTAGAATTTTTTTTTCTGTGATCTAGTCAGCTATATTGAAAAGGAGAGAATTTACTTGATTATTAATATTTTTTCTAATTAATTATTTTTCAGTATTTTATAATTTATTTAAATTTTTACACACAGCTAGAATGACTAACAAAGTCTTTGGCAAAAAACACTCAAGTTACTCCTGCACCAAATTTCAAAATTCGTCAAGGTGGTCCTGTACTAAAGCAATTCAAATATTACAAAATTATATTTAAAAGTATTAGATTTATATTGGCACTAATTTTGTTACTTTCCTATTAGAATGTTACCAGTCATCATTAAGCTAAAATTTTGATGCCAGTAGAAGTAAATCTAAACAAAAATTGGGGTCATTTAGCTTTCCCTTAAAAGAAATTGTAAATTCGTAAAAATGGTTTTTTTGCAACATTTTGCTTGCCTGAACACTTTTTATTATATCAAACAATATAATAAACACATATATACTTCAATAAAACATTATTGGTTTCGGCTTGATATAAGATATCAATCTTAATATTAAATATGATTACTAAAACAGAGATTTAACATTTTTCTTTTCTATATATTTTTTTTATTAATTTTTTTAAGCAAAAGTAGGCCCTCAAAATTAAAACTTGGATTGACTCTTGTTTCCAAGTTGCCATTATCACTGGTACAATAACAAAATCATTTTTTTTTTTTTTTTTTTTTTTTTAATTTATATATCAAATAATAATATTTCAAATTTAATGAGATCAAATAAATAAAATAATTGAATTATAATATTTATAAATTTATTTAAAAAATTATAATTTATGAATTAATATTTAAATTAAAAATTTATATAAATGAATTCAAGTATATAAACCAGGGTTGGCAGGTTTTTGACACGTGACAGTTTTTGACGGTTTAAACCATGGTTAAAACCGTCATGTCAAAAACCACCTTGTCAAAAATGTCAAAAACCTATATTTATAATTTAATTGTCGAATGAAAAATTAGCTTAATAAAATATAGTTCATAAGGATTTTTTGAAAAGTAAATAGAATGTTCTTTGAAAAACACATTGTTACAACATTTTGATTAATATAAAAAACAAAACTTTAGGCTTTTAAAATTTTACTATGAATTAATTCTATGTTCATTAAAATATGCTGTGATACTTTTATATATTATTATGAAATTTATTTATAACTATGCTTGATATAGCACATGTTAAACTTAGTTATGCGATACTTTAAAAATATAGTTGTTTTCAATAAGATATTATTTATCAGTATGTTTTAAAAGGTAAACATAATACATATTAATGTTTTGGAGAAACATTATTATAACATTTTCATTAATATAAAAACAAAACTTTAGGCTTCTAAAAATTTATGATTCATATCATTGATAGATCATTTTGATTGACAAATCATTTTATTTGCAATACAACATTGTATAGTTCAATTTTTTTAGTATTGTGCTTTTAGTATTATGTATTTAACCAGTAAAATAAAAATGCATAGCCTAATATTTTGTATTTAAATATTTTATAGAAAAATATAACTTTTTTTCTTAATGACTGCTGATATTGCAAGTTTTTAAGAAAAAGTAATAGTTCTGAATGTTAAAAAAGCTTGAATTGTGTCTGAAATTCATATAATTACCGTGAAACACGAGAAATATGAATGCTTTCTGAACATGTATAAATTGTAATAAATGTAATATTTACCCATACAGATTTTTAAAAAAATTATTAGTCTAAGCTGTAGGGCCCACCAGCAGCCAAGTGGTACTACGCTCAAAGCTGGTAAACGTGAGGTGTAGGGTTTGATCCCAGGGTGCACTCGTTGGCCTAGCCATTCAGAGTTTTTCATGTTTTTCTCCGAAACTTGTATAAATACTGACTAGGACCCTGTAGACAGACCCACATGGAGGGCAATAGCCCTTAGCCCTAAGATACTAGAGTAGTCAATCAGCCTTACTCCCAAAACACCGAACACCAATAGTCCAAGCTATAAACAGGTACAAATGTTTATACAATCAATAATAATAATAAACAGATAAAAATTCATTAACAAATGATAAGTATAATAAATATAGATTATAAATAGAATTATTTTCAAATTCATATTAATTTACTGCCCACATATATTATGTTTTACTTAAAGAAAAAAAAAAAAAAAAAAAAAACCAGTATTCCTGTGTTTTCATGTCTTATGTGAAAATTCATAAGTAACTTCGGAATTTTAGAATTTCATAAATATTAATATATAAATAAACATAAACATACAAAATATAACTGTATGCATACTTTGTATATATTTCTTAGATTATAAACCAGTATATTTACCTAATTTTTTATAAATTATCTACAAATTGTTTTCAGATTTCTTAATTTATAAACAGCATAATATTTAGATATTCACTTGTATATGGCAAATATTACTAAATCCTAATTCTAACCAGATTTTAGCTCCTTTATAGATGTTGAATTTTGACAATACAGGTTTTTGACGGTATAGAGGTTTATGACAGGTTTTTGACGGTTTAAACCATGTTTAAACCTTTGTCATGTCAAAAACCACTTTTTGACGTCAAAAACCCAACCCTGATATAAACATAAAAAGTGCATACTTTGGCACATCTATGCTGGTTCAATGGTAATAATAATAAAAGTACCACTTAAAAAAAAAAATATTTCTTAGTTTAATTTACAATACATTATATTTTAAAAAGAAGAAACTGCCACAAAATTTTACTTATATAAGGTAATTGATGTAAAATGGATATTTTAACATTTTTTTTTTTTTTTTTTCCTTAATTAATTTTGAAATTTGTGATAAACCTTGATTAAATATATATTAGTTTCATCATGTGCATATTACTATAAAAGACAGTGAAAATTAATAATACAGTTGGCTCTAAATATATATATATTTTTTTAAATGTTGCAATCCTAATTGTTTTATCATATATTATTAGAGTATACTCCATAAAATAATTATATATATATATATATATATTTAAATAATTATTAAGAAAAATACATAATTATAATATAAGATTTTATGCATCTGTAATTTAGTATTTATACTTTTTATTATTATTAATTCTTTTGTATATTGGTATTTTCATTTCATTATTTACTGTATTAAATCTAAATTTTTGCTTCTAAGAATATTTATTTTCCTGTTTTAACAGCCATATTTTTTATTATGATAACATCAATCAAGTGTCAAAAAATGTTATAAATTATTTTAATTGTTATATTTAAATTATCCATTGCTTAAATTTATGTTAAATATTTATTATTATTATTATTTTCAGTATTTATTTAAAGTTGTCTGCAGAAACTAATACACAGTAGGGCACATGGAGCACATAGGACCACATTACTGAATAAGCAAATCAAGCATTTACCAAGGTCCTCAGAATGTAAAAAAAAAATTATTATGTTGACTAATATTTTGATTTTTTTTTTTTTTTTAATATTATATAAAATTAATACTGTGTGACTTTTTTTTTTTTAATTACTTTTTTTTCTCATTTCTTATATATCTCTCTATATTGTGCATTATAAGAATTTGGTAACTATTATTTTCCCCACCCCTTCGTATTGTGTACAAAAATGGAAGGGAGAAACAAAAGATACTTTGAAATTGCAAATGCTATAACACATTTTTCAACATAAGTATTCAGCTTTACCATTCAAAATATGTAACTGTTTTAACTTAAATGCAAGACAAAGACAAGGTCTCCAGAAAAAAAAAAGTTATAGCTCAAGGTCCCAAGATGTCGTAATTTTTCATTTATTATTATTTATTTATTTATTTTTTCATATGAAAAAAGCATTTCTTTTGAAATTTAAGTATTTGACAGAAATCAATGTAATTCTTTTTTTCATCCGTAGTAATCATCAAGACCTAATTTTTCTTTCTCTCTCTTTTTTATTTTGTTGGGGGAAGAGGATGTGTGTACATTTGGGGTAGAGTAATTTGTGTAAAAATATTTCGAAATAATAGGGTATAAATTAGTTCAGGAGTGAAAGCAGAAAATAATTTTTATGGGCTAGGACCCCTTAGAAAGATCTCTACAGGAGATGCACTACACAGGCCTAGGATTTCCATGTTGTCAATTGGCCTCTGTCCTCACACCTCACCTCACCTCTAACAGTATTATTGTAAAAAAGGAAAATCTGAAAAAAATGAAGAATATGTTTTTGCTTGTGATTTTCTTTTGGATGAGATTTTAGAATTTCATTGCATGAATCCTGCAATGGTGCTCTGAATTTGAAATTCTGGTATTGCTGGGAATTAGAGAGTAGGAAACAGAATGTATGTGTGGGTTATTTTTAAATGCAATTTTTATTAACATGTCCTTTAACTAACCCTCTCAGTGTCAGCATGTAGCCTCAAATGACATTTCTACTTAAAATATAATCTTATTGTAAAAAAAAAATAATAATAATCTTATTGACTACTCTAGCTTCATAACTTTAAGTTACAATTTTATATCTCGCATGATTTGGAGAGAGATTTCTTGCTTTACACAAATCAGTCTCAAACCATTTCAAAGGTGTCTATTTGAGTTGCAAAAATCCAGTTCAAACGTTTAGAAGGTTAAGTTCATTTAAAAAAATACTTTTAATGGTGAGGACTCGTATTTGTGAGTGCTTTGGAGTCATGTGTAAATTGGTCTCTGGTTGCCCCTCATTTGATGTTATCATAATGGATTTAATGGCTTTTCAAACAAAGTTCTCTTAGAATGAATAGGCTGTAAACAAATTATTGTTTATTGTATATACAAGGTGATTCAAAATAATCTGGGCAAAATGAAAAGGTGAAACAAACATACAAAGATAATAAAAAATGACATATGAACATGGAGTTGCAAATGCTATCTAAAACGGCTTGAGGGAGTCTCAAATAATATATAATACAAGGATAACAGATATAAAGCTTTCTACGCCATTTTATTTGTACTGCATTTCAACATATGTTATACATTTACAACCAGATACATGTAGACAGGCATTATATTGATGCTGCATAGAAATATCAAAGCATGAAGTTTTCGATGCTTACAAAGTTTTTTTTTTTTTTATGTTTTGTGTTAACACCCATTACATCATTGGAAGACGTAATTAGAAGAACTATTTTGCAACAGGATAAGCTCGAAATTTATATGATATTTTTCAGAAGGTGTGTCATTTCATATAGCATTAATGTAATGCATGTCTTCATGCATCTGGCAAAAAATTTAAACTTCTCCTGTAATACTATAGGTTGTATATGTGTAACATGTGTGGAATATAGTATAAATAAAGTGATGTAGAATTTTGTTTTTTCTGTCTTTATATTATGTATTAACACCCTCTAGCAGACATAGCATTTATGACTCCATGTCCCTAATTGATTTTTAATTATTTTTCTATGTTTACTTTTTTCTTTACTTTTAGTCACGTTATTTTAAATCACCTTGTTTATATTTCATAATAATAAATTATTATAATTGTATTTTTTACTCTTACTTATAAATATTTTTATAATACATATGATTAATTTTTCTGTCTTTAGCAATGCTTATCTAACCAGTAGCATTCATTAAAAAAAAAAAAAAAAAAAAAGCACCAAGGCATACCTCAATCTGAAGTATCCTTGAAAAAAAAATTTCCATTTATTTTAATATCTACATATCAATTTATTATAAATTGTAGAATTCATCTAAGTGTCTTTTTTTTTTTTTTTTTTTTTTTTTAAGTTTGTGTTTTTTGTTTTGATATAATATGTATATTTATGTATGTGTATTTTTTTTTTTACTTGCTTTAAAAAACATTTTTGTGCAATATGTACTGCTTCTTCCTAAATGCTTTATTTCCAGTTCATCCTCAATAATATTAACTTCATTTTTATTTTTCGTTTATAAAGGCTAAATATTATATTGTTATCGATTTGCTTGTCATGTTTCATAAATTTTCAGAAGATATTAATGACTATTCTAGTAGTAAACTGAAAATAGTTAATCATATGTCCTGTTGCTCTTATCTTATTAACCCTGCATCGCCAGTTCTATATGTCTTGGGTATGTTTACAATTTTAGAGTATGTTAACTTGCTTGGCATATTTGCAAACCTCTGTCTTAGTGGGAATTATATGCAACCACTCCCCAAAAAACTTATGCAATAAATTAAATGAAAAGTTTGAACCATATGCTTAGGAGGTGTATATTTGGCAAATGAAAAAACAAAAAAATATGTTGAAAACAGCAACGTAGGGTTAATCCTGAAAGATTTTCTAGTAAAATGACTCTAGTCTTTTTTAAATTGCATGTATTTACGTAAACCTTTAAGTTTTTTCTTTGATTTGTCATTAATATACACATAATTAATATAATAAGTATATTGTTAGTTTGTTTATAATTTGCAAATTTGGTTTGGGATCTTTTTATTGATTAAAATCGTTATTTTTAATGATAAAATTTTGTTTCAGCTGTATCGTTAAAGATTGTTAAGTATATTGTATTAAGGACAACTGTTAAGAGAATACATCACAGATCATCAAGGTTAGCCAAAGCCCATGTTATTATGTGGAAAATATTGTTTATAGAATTATACATTACCTAATTGATATTTTTAAATTTCGTTTTTGCATTTTGAAAATTTACAACCATTATATTGGTACTAATATTTTAAAAATTGATTTTTTTTTTTGGAGGGGGAAGGGAGGTGAATGAGTACTAATTTAAATGTAAAAAAAGAATTAAAAAAAGAAAAATGTGTTAGATACTGAGTATTGTTATATAATCAAATTTCTACAAAGAATTACAGTGAAACTTGAATAATTCGAAATTCTGGATAATTCGAATTTTTTACTCGGTCCCTTCAATTTTGTATTAAAATAATGTTAAAAAATCATGGATAATTAGAATTCTATTTTGGATAATTCGAATTTTTCATACGATTACCTTTAAAATATTACAGTAAAATTTGTTCCCGAGATTTTTTTTCAGCTAAAATTGCATTATTTTTTTTAACAGTCTTTCAAAAGAAGGATAAGGAAATAGTATTTCCTAGGTAGTACATCAGAAGATATGGTCCATATACAGGAAATTTGAAGGGGGTTTTAATTGAAAGCCATGTCTAATGTAGAAGATTCTATTTTTGTATCAACTGATAGGTTGAAGTCATATGCTATGACACAAAGATTGTACTTAAAGGAAGCTATCAAAAATATCTGACTATTTTTTAAAAAGTGATGAATAATTAAACTTGTAAAAAAATATTGATTTAATTGTGGGGGGTGGGTGTAGCAGTATTCTTAGATATAAAGTTTATGTGTTAAATCTTTGATCGTAGAGTTTTATTTTTTTTATTTATTTCTTCTTTTTGACAAAATAGTATATGTAATTTGAATTGTTGGATATTTCGAATTTTTCTCTGGTCTCTTCAACTTCGAATTATCCAAGTTCTACCGTACATGGAATTTTGTGATCGGAGACAGGGAAATTGTAAGAGGGAGAGAACTTAAGTCAGTGAATTTCCTGTATCTAAATGTAAAAGATCACAATCTAGAAAAAAGTGGAGATATTTTATTAATTATTATAATTTTTTTTTTTTTTTTTTTGAAAATTTATACAGATTTTTTAGTTGATCTTCTTAATAGTTGTTTGTATAAAATGTCACAAATTAGCATATTTTTTTGTATATTTCAGCTTCATTTATTTTATTTCTTTTGTTCCCACTTGGAAAAAAAATCTAAAAATTCAAAAACATTTTGTTAAAATTTATTTTCATTCCTGTTACAAATTATTTAGCATTACTTTTTTGGGAATCTTGTATTTAAAGATAATTGGAGATTTGAGTTAATTGTCTTGCTTACACATCACTTAGTGGAGATAATCATTTTCAAGTTACAAAATAGTAATAATAATAATGGAATATAGAATGAATTAAAAGTGCATGCTATTACTTTATTTACGTTATTTAGTGAGACATTCATTTTTTTTTTTGTAATTAAACCATTTCTTCATTTTCTGTTATAATAATTTAAATTACTTAATTTTATATATACTTCCCCTATCAAATATTTTTTGAATATCTTTTTTATTCTCATATCTGTGTTACTGTTGTAATATTACATTCGGATTGTGCTATAAAACTCCTTCCATGTGTTGTTAAAAACTCACTGTGATTATCATTAAGAATGTCACGTTATTCTTAATGTTGTATAGTGTTACATTTGTGTGCTAAGTGTATGTAATTTTGCACCATTATTTGATGTTTCATTAACATAATCTTTCACATTGGCTAATGTTAATCGATATGTCATAAAGTCTTGCTCAAATTCGCTTTCTCTTGTTCTATGTTGTTTGTTCTTGAATAGAAGATCTGAAGTCAGTTCCTCCACCTGAATATAGCTCAAGATTTTGTACGCAATGCATGACAAATATATTATGTATAATTATTTATTTTCCTGAAATATATTCACATATTTAAAAAACACAGATATGTTAAAAATTATTTATTAATTAATAGCTGTGTTTGACTTTCTCATTGCGGAATGAAATGCTAGCTGTAATAATTTAAGCCTATATATAAAATATAATTTTTACTCTATACATGTATATATATATATATATATATATGTATTTTGTTTTTTTCCTAGGCAGCTTAATTTTAGGAAATTTCTTCAGAGTTCCCACCAGAGTTGGCATTGAACTGGCTTTTTTTTTTTCTGGATATTGTTTTTTATGAATATATTTGCATTGCAATGATAGATATATATTTAGTTTATTAGTTATTAATTAATATTTTAGTATTATTATACAGTCATTATACTACTAATTAATATTCATTTTAGTTATTAAAATTATGTTAATTAGTAAGATTAAGCTATTTGTATTTTAAATATATGATCATGTAAAATCAATTTTCTTAGTAATTATAATTGATAAAATAAGATCATTTATTTAAAAAAAAAAATTAATAGAAGAATGTAATTTCTTTCTTTTTTTTTTTTCCCTGTAAAATTTCAATCCTAAAAATTAAATAATGTAAATATATGTAAGTTCTTTCAAAAATAAATACAATAAATGTTTTAATTTTTGAAATTGTAAAAAAAAGAAAAGAAATTGCTTTTTTTTTTTTTTTTTTTTTTCATAAAACAATTTTGTTTATGTTCTGAAACTTTCAAAAAGAAAAAGATTAACTTAGTTACAGAATAGAATAGAAGATTGCTCTCATAGTAAAATCAGTAAGTCAGCAATGCTTTAACCAACCAATCACCCATCTGGTACCTCAATAGTGATTGCTCCAGCCTTCAGTTAACCCATTAAGCGCCGCTATGTGAATAAAATGAAATAATTTTTAACTAATGAGTGAATTTGGGATAATTTAAGGTCATTAAACATTTTCACTAAAAATTTGAATGAAATTGTTAGAAATTTGCTGAAACAAGCTTGTTCCCAAAATGGGAGCATTGGCGCCTAATGGGGGTCTAATTTTGATTTTTAAAAATGAGTTGCTACATGACTATTGGAGCTTTGTTTATAACTTATGAAGGATATTTCTTACTATACAATGAAATTTATTCATTTATACGAATATATTTAACATTTGGCTATTTTATAAAATTTATAAAATATATATATTAGATATAACATTTATATTATACGTAAATTTATAAGAGAACTTAAAAAGTTATATTTATATATTAATATGAATATAATCAACTTACTTACATACTATGTTTTTATTTCTTAGTATGAAATTGAAATGAACAACTTTTGTGTAACATTACTTTACATTTGATACAGTAATGACGTGTATTTTTCTTACACACTTTGCATCGGGATTGTTTATTGGCACCTTCAATATAGTGATTGATATTATCAAATCTCACATCCACATTTACCTCTTCGCATGGTCCTTGTCGATTATAACTAATAGTAACATCTTCTGTTTTCATAAGGGCTGTTACAATAGATCGCAAAAATTCTAATTGCGAAAGATTTCCTTTGCATCCTTTGTGTATTCTCCATGCTGCTACTACAGCCATATTTACTGTATTGGTAAAAAAAGGCCACCACCATTTCTTTCCTTTAATTTTTGGGCGGTATTGACTCAAAAATCG
This sequence comes from Salticus scenicus, assembly GCA_963930645.1. Classification (NCBI taxonomy): domain Eukaryota; kingdom Metazoa; phylum Arthropoda; class Arachnida; order Araneae; family Salticidae; genus Salticus; species Salticus scenicus. The sequence goes on along the minus strand of OZ005649.1, from coordinate 3,598,350 downwards.
ATCTAATAAATCAACACCTCCCATGTGTTTATTATAAGACGCTACAATGTGAGGTTGTTTTACATCAATCTTTTTTTTTCCCACGTTACTCCACCGCTTTGCTTTTCCTAATGGATCAGATGTTTCAAAGTTAGATGCGAGGCAAACTACGTGATTGTCATTCCACTTCACAACACTAACACTTTCTGTAGTTAAAATTTCAAATGTTCCTCTTTCTTTTTTTTCAAAGCCTTTGAATCACTTAAAGGACAATTTTGAAGTCTATTTTCTCGTATTGTTCCAGTAATGCAAAATTCTTTTTTGCGCATCTCACTCAATAATTTCAGAGAAGTAAAAAAGTTATCAACATATACTTTATGTTTTTGAGGAAATGGGACGCAATTTAATAAATCCAATACAACGCGAGTGCCAAGAGGTAGTGTATCTGAATTATTTGTCTCCTTCCGTTTTCCTGTATAAATTTGGAGGTTGAAAGGATACCCATCAGACGAGGCAAGAACCCATATTTTATAGCCAAATCTAACAGGCTTACCACGCATAAACATTTTTGCCGTATGATGTCCAGTGTACGGAATCATTTCTTCATCTACACTCAAACATTCAGAAAATATTCCAAACTGTTGTAATTTTAAACAAAATTTTTCCAAGAATCCTCTAACTTTAAATACTTTATCACTTAGATCTAGGTTATCGTTGTTACATAAATGAAGATATTTTTTAATATCACGAAAACGTTGTCTGGACATTGCTTCAGATACGAAAGGAATATAACAGTCATCTGATTTATTCCAATACATATCTTCTTGGGGCAAAGAGTGATAACCGCTGAAAAGGATTATGCCTAAAAATTTTTTCATTTCTTGTCTAGTAAGTGAAAAGTTGAGATTATTCTTTTGGGTTGCATATCTAATACTTTCTTCTATCAATATGTCAAATATTTCATCATCGAAAAACATTCTAAAAAGTTGATATGGAGTTTTGTTTATTAGATCTGGAAATGTTTCTTCCAAACTCTCAATTTCAATAGAAGGAATTTCTATCAAATTCGCAGGAGACCAATCAAATTTAACCTTTTCATTTCTTGGATTCTCTATTTCATTTTTTTTATTCCTTTTTCTTTTTCTACTACTCCTTGATTTTGTTTGAGTTTTACTCGTTATTTCATTCTTTGGTAAATTATAATCCTTGTCTGAATCAGCATCATTTAAACTTTTGAGATTAGTTTCAATTTCACCAGATATGTCGACAGGAATTTCATCACACAAATTATTTTCAGCAATGTCTTCTTCATCAGTAACCACCGATGTTTCGGGTGGCAAACAAATTAATTCTGGATCATCAGAAATTCATCACTATCGAGTTCATTAAAATATTCTAGAGCTTGATCAACAGTTAAAAATTTAGAAGACATGTTTACTCAAATGCACATTTTACGCAAATTTGGAAAAAATTCTTTTACAAATGACAAATTCAACTTCTTTCAACAGAAAAAAAGAAAAAAAAATCAAGGTCAGCACAAGCTATTCGTTCCTAAACAAAAGCAAAGTGAGGGGAGGAAAGACGAGTTCATTTTAGATCGAGGGTAGAAAACTACGTTTCCCGCCAATGCTCCCAAATTGGGAACATTAAGAAAAATGCTCATTAATTATAACTTAAAATTTTTTTATAAATAGTTTATGAATTAATTATTTTAAAATAGCCTTATTTTGAAATATTTAACATAGAACTAAACATTTTTGAAAAATATTAATATTTTTAAAATAGCGATAAAATGAAAGTGCGAAATCTAATAATGTTTGCACAAATTGAAAGGAAAATTGGATAAGAAAATAAATATATATTGAGGTAAAAAAAAATAGTAATATTAAGCATGAAATGAACTTTAAAATACAATAAAGAAAATAAAAATCGACTAATAAGTTTTTACGCAAAAAATTATGAAACTTGTGTTCCCAAAATGGGAGCATTGGCGCCTAATGGGTTAACAGGTATGGGACCAAGTCCTTGTTAGACATGTATGTTTGTAGTTGTTCAGAATCAACTTTAAGTAGTATATCTGCTATAATTAATCCTAGTGAGCAAAAAAAAAAAAAAAAAGACTATAGAGTGACAAACTGAACCAGACCAATCAAACAGAAGTAAATTTTTTAATTTTGATTTAACCAATCTAGCCAACTTATTGAATCTTTGACCAAGAACAATTTTGTTTTCTCTGTGTCAATCACTGCATAATATTTTATTTTATTTTTTTCACAATTATAATCATTCAAACTCATCTTGAAATATTTATACATTTGAGCTTCGTTAATGTGAATTCAAGAGGAATGAAAAAATTTGTTCATGTAATCACTAGTTCGTGCTATCAGTGACTCAAAAACTAATCTTCATTTTGATGGAGATTGTGAAAATAGTTCATGTTAAAAGTAATTCATGTTAAGCATGTTCATGCTAATGATGTTCGACTGTATTGTGCATAATGTACAATACCTTTTACTTGATGCATAATCTTTTTTAAAGTTTTATTATTTGAGTTTGGCTAATTTAAGATAGAATTATATATTTTGTATTACTTTACAATAGGTAATTTTAAAAATCTCTTTGAAATGTTTAAATATAAATGGATATGGAAAATTTTACAAAAAGTAATATTTCAAAATAATAACTTACAGTTTTTGCTCACTATTAAAGTGAAAGTAATAATTGTCCTAAAGCTTAAAAAAAAAAAAAAAAATAATAATCAGTAAGTTAAATACTGATTCTGAACAGAATTTAAAATCACTTTAAATCTTTTGTTTGGTTTTATAGGGAGCAGGAAGTTGTAACAAACTAGAGATAGGTAATGGGGTATTATTAGAAATAAATGTATTTATATAATAATAATTTGAAAAAGTTAAGTGGCTTCGTGTAAAAATTATAGGGTTTGTTTGCTAAAGAGGTAGTATTTAAGATAAATCAATAAATGATTTTTAGCAAACCCCCACTTTCTTGCAAAAAAACCAGTAGATTTTTGCAGGTGAGCTGTGGGATTTTTCTAATCTGTGCCCAGTTTGCCAACTCTGGTTTCTACTCTATTTCAAAAATAGAATTCCCTGACTTTTCCTGGTCCTTTTATATATATAAAATTTCTGGTCACAAAATTTGATTTGCACCACAGGATAAAACTGTTGTCTTGTAAAATACTAAAAATACACAGGAAATAACTGTTGTCTTAATTTAACTAATTTTTTGTGTTCAATTTTAGTGATGACTAAAATTTATTTATCATAATTACTTTGTATTTCCATAATAATATTCCATATAAGAAGATATCTTCATTCCATATAAAAAAGATATCTGTGCAGCCATGGGCCCAGCAACCACACATTGCAAAAACTACAAAAATTGGCATGTGGATAAATGGGAGGGCGGTGCAATGTGAAAATAATAATAATATAATGTTTGTAATTTGTACAATGTTAAAATTAGTCATATTTTCTCAAGCATTCAAACTCATATATACTTCCTTTGTTCTGATTTATTTGAATTATGCAAGGGGAAGGTATAGTGAAAACTAAGGTGACAGTTTAGTAACTATTTTTTCAAGTTTTGGAGGCTTTATTTGCACTTTCCCCTGACTTTTTTTACTAATTTCAAATTTTCGGATTTTTCCAGGCTTATGGAAACCCTTTTTCTCTCTCTATATAAAGAATATTTTGTGTTCATTCAAAATAAATGAATAAGTCTCATTTCTAATATTGTTATAGGGAGGACACATTATATAAGCTTTCCACGATCTACAATACTTTAAACAGGGGAGAAGGAAAGGAAGAATTTCAAATTGCCTAAAATATTTCCAAATCATGGTTTTTTTTTATATCCAGTATTATCAAACTAATTGAAATTAGAGCATCTGTCAAATTTTCAATAAATTTAATAAAATATTTTTGCTTAAAATCATTTTTGTATTGAATATCATATCTGATTTTATAAATATCATATTCATTACCATATACTTAATTTTATTTCCAGATTAAATATATATATATATTAGAACAAACATTAGATTTAATTAGGGGCAAGTATATATGTGTTATGCTTTAAAACGTTATACATTGTAAGTAGCTAGTATACTTGTTGTCTGTTACAAATGTACTTGTAACTAGTAAGACGTTTCTGTTGCCATTAATCATTGATAATCTCATGTCCTTGAAACCCTGAAAAGGTAAAGGGTGATTGCTCAACTGTGAAAGGCCTTAAAAGTTTTTAATTCTGATGCCTGATTTTAAAACTTGTGTGAATTGCATATTTTTCTATTGCCAAAATTGACCATTGTATTTTCTTCTTGCATGTACAGAAGGCTGTTTTGAAAATATGCAATGCTTAACGAGCTAAGAAGAGCGAAACATTGCATGAACTCTTCCTTTACCTTCCTATTAACAGATTTTAAACTTTATTGATGTCGTTTTATTTTTTAACTATAAAATGCATAATTTTGTGTATATTGTATTTTACTTTGATTTTACAGTGTTTAGCCGAGTCATGTATATAGCATTTTGGTAGTAAGTTAGTTTTAAAGGAATAATGGATATTTTGCAATTTCTTTATTCGTTCTTTATAAATAAAGAAAGGAATTAATTTGAGCTGATTTTTTTATCACATTAAGAAAACTCTTGCAAATTAATTTTCAATACCTAATTACTTCAAATTTTGCTGTATGATTTTTGTGTTTTTTTTTTTTTTTTAAATAAGTTAATTTTTTTGGAAATTTTTATTTCTTAAGAAATTTTTTAATTAAAATTTTAACATTAAGCTTTTACTTCATAAATAATAATCCCTTTTGTGATGGCATGTTTTCTTCAAATTCAGATAGTGCTACTTCGATATTATGTTTTTCATATTGCTAATTTGACTTGTGAAAGAAATCTTGTAATGGTGTTTTTACACATGACAACTATTTGAGCCAGTTTTCCCCTCCAATTTCTGAAGGCTGAAATCTGAAAGAGGGTTGCAAATGTTAAACTGTAGATCATCCAAAAAACTGGTTTCCATGGTGCTCAACACATTTTAAGGAACACATGTTTATTGTTCTTTCCTTGATATGTGTAAAGAGGTTTCTTCTGATTGGTTAATCACAGGAGAAATTGATTATAGGAAAAACTTTTTATGACTAGCCAGAAAATATTATTTATATTGGCAACTCTTATCACACTGGCTGTTGAAGTGATTTGAACCAAAAAAATTGCCAAAAATGTTATTGTGTGTTTTATAGAATCTTTAAAAAAGATCTGGATTTATTGCTTTTTTTTTTTTCCCTCTCCCCTCTCCCCTAAACCTGATTTGTGGAAAATATATAAAGTAAATTTAATTATTGATTTTTTTTTTTTTTTTTTTTTTTTGTAATATATGCAATCAAATATATTTTTACTGTTCTTTAAGTCAGCCAAAAAGTTAAATGCCATTTATTGTTAAAACTGCAATGTTTAAAACTCTATACATTTCCAAAAGATAAAACACTTTAAAAATACTCAAAAAAAAAAAAAAAAAGCAAATCATGAATTAACTTTCTAAACTGGTGGCATTTTAAAAAATATCAACTGATCCATATTTGAAACTGGCATCACAAAAGGGTTTCATGAAAAAAATAAAATAAACTACAGTTTATTTTCTTCAATTTTATTTTAATAAATAGTTAGTCTAACTGTAAAATTTTTTCATTGAATAGGCGTTTTTATGTTATTTTTTTTTTTCTTTTTTTAATTAATAAAAGAATAGATTTATTTTATTTATTGATTGATTAAATCTTTTCTTTTCTTTCTTTTTTTTTTTTTTTTTTTTTAATTGATTGAAATGGATTAGAACAAATTTAAATGTTCACCAGAAAATATTTTTCTGAGGAATATTTATATTTGTTGTCATAAATGCAATTTGTTTGATAATTGATAATATTTATCATTAAATAATAACACAGGAAAAGTACTGTGCTGTGATGCATAAAAATTGTTTTATTTGAATTATGAATGTAAATTTTTAAGCTGATGTCTATATTTTTTTATTAGCTATTTTTGAAAATTAACATTTAAATGTATTTTTTAAATAATCACATACACTTCTGGGATATATTGTCACCAGATTCCTTGTGATCATGTTGTGATATTTTTTGGATTGAATAAGAAGTCATGGGGAATAAATAGACTTATGGTAAACTGTAAATAGATCCAGAGTATTTAAAAATACAGACCAATATGTTAATCAGTGATTTTGACCAGATCCAATCAGCAAACTCATTTATTGAACTGCATTCTTTAATGCTGTAAAATTTTGTGGAGTAACTGTTACTGTAAACATTGTGTTTTGTATAACATAAAGGAAACACCAACTGTATTGATCTATTGCTGTACATTTTTTTCGAAGACTAATAATGTGAAATGAAATAAGCAGTATATTTATAGACTATGTTTTATTTAAACTTTTTTTTTTTCTGGTTTAATAAATTATTAACATTGAAATTTGCATAATTTTTTTGTTTTGTGACTTGCAAGATATTGAACTAATTAGGTATGCTACAAATTATTTATGTATGATACATACATTATGATTTTTTTTTTTTTTTTTTGTGAAATTGCTTAATGTTAAATGTGTCTCTGCATGAAATTAAAATGTATTATGTGAATTTTCAGTATATAATCAAGACATATTTGGAAGTCTTTCATTTTTGTTTTTTTAAGTAAGGCATTTGTTGTATTAAAATGTTTTGGATTTTTATATTTTTAGATATTTGTAATTTTTTGTTTTTTTTCCCTTGTGAATATGAGTTACTAAAAATGAGCCTTATCTTCTAATATATCATTACACTTAACAAACAAACAACAAAAAAAAAAAAGATTAGCTTTAAATTTTAGTTTTTAAATCTGTATAAATTTATTGATTATAAACTTTTCATACTGCATAAATTAAATATCAATTTAATTTGAATTGTTTTTAAGACTTTTTTTTTTAAATTATTATTATTCAATATAATTTTTAGAAAACAGTATTTATATCTCTTAAGTGATATAAATATGAATACTTTAAACAATTCTGATCTATTACACTGATATAAATACTTAAAGCAATTCTAACCAACACACACAAATCAGTAGCCTTCAACTTTAAAATTTAAAGATATGATCTGTCTTAACCCTCTCAGCGTGTAGCCTCAAATGAATTATTTTTACTCAAAATATAATTTTATTATCTAAAAAAATAATCTTATTGACTACTTTAGCTTCATGATTTTAAGATACAATTCTACGTCTCGCACGATTTGGAGAGAGATTTCTTGCTTTACACAAATCAGTCTCAAACCATTTCAAAGGTGTCTATTTGAGTTGCAAAAATCTGGTTCAAATGCTTAGAAGGTTAAAAATCTTTCTATATATATATATATTAAATTCTTTGATTCATTCAATTATTTAAGACAAGTACTAGATGGCGTTTTTAAACTTTGATAGTTTTCAAAAATATCATTAAATGAATTTCTTACAACTCCCCCCCCCCCCACACACACACACATCCACACAGTTTTCTATAATTTAGTTATGCTAAAAGTTTTCTATTAAAGGGCTTTCTCATTTTTTATTTTTCGACATTTTTTAAGGTTGCATACTAACATGAATATTTTGTAAGTTATTATGTATATAAATTAAATGATAGTGAAAGTATTTTAAGTACAAATATGTGTTTGTTTTTGCTTTTTTCATTTTTTTTTTTTTAATATTTGTTTGCAGCTTTTAAAGATATATTGGAAGATTAGTGCTCTTTTATTTATACTTCATTGCATTTCTTCTTCTTTTTTTCCTGTTTTATTATCATTATTATTCTGTGATCTAATAATATCAAATATTTTAAACTTTTTTATTATTATATTTTGTTATATTATAACCAAGAATACATTTATCTGGAAACATGAGCTTTTCTCCTAATTTAGTTTCTGTTGTATTGTAATTTGAATGGTTTAAAATAAATTATAGTTTGATTGCATTTTGTCTGTTTATTGCTGCAATAACTTTTTTTTTTTTTTTTTTCTTTAACAGTTGCAAATCTGTTGATCGGCATGTCATATTATATCTGTTAGAAACATCTGGATGTAAGGGATTAAGAAAAAGAAAAAAAAACTCAAGGCTTTATTGTACATCCAAACTGTAAATTTTATAATTTGTTTAGAAATTAGTGAATTATTACTGACTAGCAAACCCATGCAAAATTTTAGCACTTTATTTGTTATTTATCTTTAAAATTTGAAACTCATAAATATTATAATTGTTTAGAAATTAATTAGTGAATTATTACTGACTAGCAAACCCGTGCAAAATTTTAGCACTTTATTTCTTTATCTTTAAAATTTGAAACTCATAAATCTTGAACAAATTTCACAGGCTACTAAAAGGCAACTATTTTCAGCCGGGGGAGACTATGGCAACTTTTTTTGACCCAAAAAGCTTGGAAAAGCAACTATTTTCACAAAAAGGCAACTATTGGGAAACTATTTTTCACAATTCTTCCAGAAATATCAGGAAAATCTTTCAGAAAGAAATATTTTCTATGCATTTTATAAACAATCCCATAACTCAACCTTTTCACTTTTTATTTTTTTTACCACCTTAAAGTATGGTATATCCCTGATGACCTTGAAACAGGTAGAACATCCAATGAGAATGTAGAAACAGCACCAGACATGACATATGTACCTATTAGGCTGGCAAATTTGCTTATTGCAAATGACTACTAGTACACGCCTGTGACCTGCTATGTCCTTCCTCATCCTGATTTCATGTAAGAAAAATTACAAAAGAAAGCTCTTTTAGTAAATCAGATAAGGAAGAATGTAGCCAAAAACAAAATAATAATAAGCTCTTAAGAGCGGACAGTACTTAATCTTTTCAACAACCAAATCCCATGTTATTCTATGGGAAAATTTGTTTCCACAATGACTCATTGCCTAATTTTTTTTTAAATTCAATTTTCACATTCAAAAGTTTTTTATTTATTGGTATATTGAACAGTAAGAAAATGCGTATGGTTTTTATCCTTTAATGATCGTTAGCATGTGATATTTAAGCTAGTATTTTGGTCGCTAGGCTACTATTTAGGCAACTATTTTAATGCTTCTAGGCTACTAAAGCAACTATTTTTGTTATACTTCTTTTGTGGCAACTCTGATTTCTCCGCCCAATTTAAAATTTTAATTCATCAGGATCCAAATTAATAGTGTGGGATGAAACGCTAATGACTGCTAAACCAAAATCATTCAAAGAAATGTTTCAGAACACAACTCGTGTTTGATGATGCAGATTTTATACTTCCCAGGCTTTAGAATAGGACCTCCATTGTGTCTTTTAAATTTTTGTCACCATGTTGGCAATGCCTTTTTATTTATATTGGCTTTTTTTTTTTTTTTTTTTTTTTTTTAACTACTATTGTACTTTTTATTATTGCATTTTTTGGTCAATTTATGACAGTACCTCATATTCTGTTTATATCTTTAAAGTACTGCAATATTTAAAATAATACTTGCAAAGATTGTAAAGACGCAACTTTTAAAAATACACTTTTCTATAAAATGGTCTCAGACAAATGTTGTCATTTTTCCGATTAGGTGATGGCCTCAGTCTGTGTGCTTAAATATTATTTTTTATCTTTGTGTATTTCATTAATTACGTCACTATTGTATCCTATCGATAAAATTTAACCATAATGGTCCATGTTAGAGAAATATTTATATAGATATTTAATTTCATTTTAACAATATTTTAGCTGTACTTTCATTCCAAGTAAGTTCAAGCAGGGTTCATACTCATCAGAGAAAACCTGGGAAATCTTACATTCTCAGGTAATTCGGATTTTGTTTAAAAAAAAAAAAAAAAGTCAGGGTAAATAAAAATTTTCATTAAAAGTCAGGGAAAATTTGATTATAATACCTAGAAAAACAAATATTTTCTTTCTCTCGGGTTATATTCTTCTTGTTTAGATTCATATCAAAATTGAAAGGATTAAGTATTGTGAAAATATGCATGTAAACAATGATTTCTACTTGAATTTCTATCATGATTGGCAGTAACATAACATCATACAGTGGGAGTAGATGTATTTTCTTGTAATATGTAGCTAATATTTTCTTGAAAATTATCTGGGAACTGAGGGAAAACTCAGGAAAAATTTCCCCCATATTAGAATCTAGTATTAAGTAAATCTGACTATATATATATATATATATATATATGTTCTTCAATATGTATATGTGTGTGTGTGACAAATGACATAGTAATCATGGTCTTATTTAGTAATGAGGCAGCATTATCATAATCAAATGTTCATATTTGGACCTAGCCATCTCTTATCAGTAACACAGTGTTCTTTCAACAACATGATGTTAGGTACCTAACCTATGTACTAGGAGTTATTTTTCTGCATAATTTTATGATTTATCACTAAAGGATATCATAGTCTTGAAAGGATTTGGATATTATTTATTGGTAAATGAATTTTAATTGGTGTCTGGGCCATTCATTTTCATGCAACTTGTGGCATCGATCACTTACTAATAATGTTTATTTCAGCACTTTCCGCTGAAGGCCTAGTCAATCAGCAACAAGTTTTCCACCCATAATGTTAAACCTATACGCATATGATATGTTTGTATTTTGAAAATATCTTGCAAGAAAATAAACACTTTTTGTCTTTTACATTTTCTTTCTAAAAATTGTCTGAATTTAACTCCTTTTATAGTTTTCTTTTTCCCTAATATATATTTATATTAAGTGATAGATTTCTTTAAAAAACTTTATCAGTAAAAGTATATAAATACATATTTCAGAAAAAAGAAGACAAGCTTTAGGAAAGAGATATGGAAATTAAAAGTTTTGATTTTGTCATAAGATATAATTAAAATATGAATATATCTTATGCCAATATTTTTAATAATAAAAGCCCAAGTTTACGTAGGATAACTCTAAAAATTAACGTCATCGCTACAAAAATGCATTGTAATAAAGAAAAATTTTTATCTTAGGTTTGGAAGAAGGATTATTTAGCAGAAAAAAAATGACATCACAATTTCAACAATGAATTGAGAAAAAATAAATTTAAAAGAATACATGTAATTATGTGTAAGAACTGCTAACTGGCCATTTTCCTTCTCAGCCATTGCTATAAACTGCCAAATGATGGTCAACATTTAACTAAGTTAGAGGAAAATGTAAAAGAAAATAGATAAAATGATTGTAATAAATAACAGAAAAATTTAGTAAAAAAAATAATATAAATGATAATAAATTCAAATTTTTTTTTTTTTCTTTTTTTTTTTTTTTTTTTTTAAAGGCATTTTTCTGTTATTGGGATTGGAATCAGGTAGAGTAAACAAAAGTAATAAATTTGGGGTATTTAGATATTATTCCATCAACAAATAAACAAGGAATGTTTTTGATGAATTTATGCTGAAGTTGATTTTCATAAATAATTACATTAAATTACTCAAATTCCATTATTTTGATTTTCTTTTAAGTTAAATTTAACCACTTTTTTCATTGTTGGTTGTTTATCACAACATTGGACCACTGTTTTTGATTTGGCAAATATGACAAATTTTAAAATAGGTTCATTTGGAAATGTCAACCTCTAAGTGGGCGAAGACTGACTAGTTCTCTATAATATAATATTACGGGGAGAAAACACACAGCTGAATAAGACTGACCAGATTTCATAAAGATTGTCACTTTTGAGATATAAAGTATTTTACCATAAAAGTTAATTTACAAAGGATTCATAAAGAGTTGAGAAAAAACATTCCAAGGAGTCCAAAGAATTTATAAAAATTTACTGTATTTAATTCCCCTTTTGTGGAATTGTATATATATATATTAGAATTTACCTGTCTGAGCTAAAATTGTGCAGAAGTGCTTATTGATTTCATAAATTTAAATACAAAGTAAGAACGAGGTTTTATGATGATTATTAAAAATATTAGAAATAAATTTTAAGAGCTGCCTCAGACTAACTCATTCATTTTCAATTATCTCATTCTAAAGGACAAAGATAATCATGGTTGTGGAAAGTAGGTATGACTATTAAGGGTCATGCAAGCCAATCAGTTTGCTGTGCTTCAGTTGAATGACATATATTCCAAAAGTACTAGTAGGTGTTATGCAATCACAATGATTTTGTTTTTCTCGAACATCTTAAAAGTGGTAAAATGTATTTTGCATTATGATAATTTAAGGAGTGTTTTGTTCATTTAAGGAGTTCTAAGTACTCCTTGGTAAGTCTTTTAGTACTGAGAAGTTTCTAAGGAGTATAAAGAGTCTGTACGAACCATGTTTACAGGAAGAATTTGAGAATTATTTCTGATTTATAATAGTGAATAGGATTTTTTAAATTCTTTTTTATTTTTCTACATGTACAGTCGGTGACAAAAGTGTCCAAACACTAGCAAAAATTCCTATGTAAAAAAAGTTCACTTCATACGGTTTTGTTAAATAAATCCTTGTCGAATCCTGTTCTTAGTCAGTCTAAGAACAGGATTCGATAAGGATTTATTTAACAAAACCGTATGAAGTGTACTTTTTTTACATAGGAATTTTTGCTAGTGTTCAGACAGTTTTGTTACCGACTGTACATGAAGTGTTCTTAAAAAATGATAAGAATCACTTTATACAATTCATTAGAAGCCATGTTAGAGTTGATTTTTAAAATGGAACTCGATCATTTACTTGAGTGAGTGTTGTAAGAAATGAATGACTGAAAAAAACTCTTGAAAACATGAATGATTTTATTGCAGTATGACAAAACAAGTTAAAGTACTATGCTATAATTAATCACATACATAACTCAATAACAATTGATAGATATAATTAGGAAAAAGACTGTACACAAGTCATTTTCTTTTCAAATTTTTGGAAAATATTTTCATGGATTCTTGACAGATTGTCAATGCTGTTATGTAAAAAGCTTTGCAGTTAGTAATACATTTTATAATCCAATTTTCTTACTTTTTTTTTAAGGAACAGATTGATAATTTCAACTGCAAAGATCAACACCTATCTTTTTTGTCCCCAAGTGAAAGAAAGTTTCTTTGAGGTATGATTTTTTTTCTTTTTTTTAGTAACTAAAGTATGAAATTTGATCAACATTTTTCATACAGTAAGCTCATTCTTATCAACACACAATTCTGAAATTAAATTTTCAGTAATTAATTTATTATATCTCAGCAAAAATTTTAGTTAACAAAAATCAGAAGAAAAAATCATTTTGAGAATAATTGGGCCAGCCAATTAAATATGAGAATCACTGTAAATAGGCTTCCATTGGCACAAATAATTTAATATAAATAAGTACATTAGATACATAGTGTGCGCAAGTATAGATATAGAATGGAATAAAAAGATGAACCTCAAAAAGCATATATTAATGCATTCTAGCAATCTTAAATAAATTTTGGTGTATATTATAAGCTTTTAGCTTTAATTTACTTAATATTCAAAGATAAGTGAATATAAATAAATACAGCAAGATATTTCACAAGTTATGTTGTTCTGACACAACGGCACATATTGCAAAAAGATATATATATATTTTAATTGTTGATTTGTACATATATATATAACTTTAGTACAAAAATCAAGACATTATTAAAAGTAAAATGTAATACAAGGTTTGTATACTTTTTTGGGGAAAAAAAAAATTAATAATATACATACAACTTTGTTAACTATCTAGAACAATTTTATTTATTGGAGCTATATAGTCTGAGATAATTTACTTGCATAAAAAAATAACGTGATTTATAAATAAACTTTTTCTTTGTGTATTTTATTTTATTGCAGCCTTCCCCTCACAAGGCATCTTAACCCCATATAATACCTTTGGTTACACCCCTGTTCAGAATCCAGTTAAGGAGGGGGCTGCAGCCCCAGGCCCAGTGAACAAGGGGGCCCTAGATAGGGCCAAGAAAACTCAGTAAATAGAAAATTTTTAATTTTTTTTTTTTTTTTTTTTTTTTTTTTTTTAATTCTGTTTTTACAGTCAGAAATTAAATCCTTGATACTGTTATGTAAAAATATTTTAAAAAGACAAATTTTTGAAAATTTCTTTTAGTACTTAAACTTTTCTTTAAAAAATAAATTTTAAATACTTTTTAAAAATGCATTAAAATTTGAAAATTTCAAAAGGCATTCAAGAGATGAGTGGGGGGGGGGGGGGGATAATATAATCTGTTTCCTTTCGCAACATTTGACTGATTATGGAATTTGTTAAGTTCAAAGAAAGATCTCAATTGCTATCTCCACATGTAGCGACTACACCTAAGGATCAGGAAAAAAGACTGAGAAGAAAAAAATTCACCAATGGTACTCTCGAATCCGAAACAACTAGCCATGTAACTCTTCAAGGATTTGAAAAACCTAAAGTTGAAACTTTATTTGTGATAGTCGATAGATTAAATTCAGAAATGATAAAACGAATTGATGCATATAACTCACTATGCAGCATTTTCAATTTCATTACTAAATTAGGTCTTGAACAAATAAATGAAGAATCAGTTAATAATTTTCTTGAAGTTTATGAAGGAGAAGTAGATTTTGAAGTCACAAAATCTGAAATCATTCAATTTTCACAATATTTGTTAAGACGTAACTTAGAAAAAAAATCACCGATACATATTTATGATCATATGTTTAAAAACGAGTTAAATGAGATTTTTCTAAATATGTTTATTGCATTACGTATTTATTTAACTCTACCAATATCAAATTGCGAAGCCGAGAGAGCAAACTCCAAATTAGAGAGAGTTCTGTCTCTTTGAAGAACAAAAATGCAGCAGAATAAGCTGCGATGTTCGGCTTTGCTGTGCTCAGAGCACGATTTAACAAGAGACCTGGATTTTAAAGAAATAATTGAAACTTTCAGAAAGGCAAAGGCTAGGAAGAAGCCAGTTTAATTTTTTTATTCTGTAAAATATATTAATTAAAGTTTTTGATGCAGCAACTTTTCCTTTGGTTGGTGAGTTAGATTCTTTTGTTGTTAATATATATATATATATATTGTTTTAATTAATTTTTTGCAAACAGTTTCAGAGTTCAATTAAATGGTAATGAGAATCTTATTCTAATATGACCATTGTAAAATTTTATCTAATGATGAACATTCATATTAAAGAAAAAGAAAAATGTGTGTGGAGGGGGGGGGGGGGGGAGGAGGCTCCGCTATTGTCACAGCCCCGGGCCCTTAAATGGGTAAACTGGGCTCTGCCCCTGTTACAGACTAATAAATGATCATCTGAATGAGAAATTTTCTGCTTACTGCGTTAGCAAACTATGATTAATAAAATATGGTAATATATGTGATGTTGTCATTAAACATTAATATTTATATATTATCAGTTGTACCAAATAATTGACTGTTTAAATTGCATTATTGGCTTAAAATAAAGCCTGTCACAGTCAAATAATTAATACACAGTTGATTTTTGAAAGATTATTTTTCAATTCAGTTTTTCATTAAATTTCAAATTAATTTATTTTTTAAATCAGAAATTGTGTTTTTATTTAGGTTTTAACTATTTAGCTTAAAGTACACTATGTATTATACTTTTTTTTTTTAAATCATAATTTGTTAGTTACTAAAAACTGCAGAATTAATTTTTTAATTAAAATGACAATTTAAATCTGCACATCATAGTACAAAATTCATATCTATATGAATAAAAAGTAGCGCATTTACTAGAAAATGAAGATAAATTTTTAAAAACACACTAGCTCATTAAAGAAATCAAAATAATAAACATTTATTTTAAAGAGGTTAAAACAATATAAACTATCCCATTGCAATAAGTAAATTCTATATATATATATATATATATATATATATATATATAATATAAATTATATTAATAAAACAATTTTCCACCAGAAGCGAAAGGACAAGGGCAACTAAACAGAAGGTTAAAGTAAGGTTTTCTTATATTTAACATAATGTTAATATGCTTCTGGTGGAAATTTTTTTTATTTATGTTAAAGATGAAGGGAGGAGAGGGCTTGAAAGGACTAAAAGGACTTGAAACAACTAAACAGATGCTTGAAGTAAAGTTTTCTTATATTTAACATAATAAATTGTATTCTAACATATCTTATTAGATTAGAAGACTGATATTTGATTCATTACAGGTAGCATATCTGTGATACTACACAACTGACAAGAATTATAATACTGTAGCCATAATTGAAAATAATTTCGTAATAATACTGATAATAAAATAAACTGGACTTAAGTATCAATTGATGCAAATAAAACCAAAAATTTTCTATTGCTATTAATAAAAATACAATTTCAGGATGCAAAAAATTTAAATTCAAAGCTGTAAAATAGCCAGATATCTTTAGTATTTTTAAATTTTATATAGTGAGTAGAATGTTCGTAAATAAATTTCATATATTTAACATAAAAAAATTTTGTTTAATTGATATGAAGCATAGGTTTGTTAAGACTGCAGCTTCAAATGTACCCAACATAATGATCAATGTCTAGAAAAACTGAATATATTAGAAGTGTGAAAATATGTGTTGACATATAAAGGACGAACAAAATTGTAAAATTCCAAATCACGGGGCACAACTAATTAATTTTAAACTGTAAATTAAAGAAAATATATAGTTTGAAATTACTGATTTAGAACTCTATCTAATTATTGATTTCTTCATTAACTTGATTGAAATTTTCTTTTTTTCTTTTAATAATAAAAAAATATATAAGAAGAATAAGTTTTTAAAAAAAAATGTTATTTCTAAATGCATGTTAGTATACAAACCATGTATTTAAAAAAAAAAAAAAAAAAAAAAAAAAATGAAGAATTTAATAAAATTGTTTTTTGAGATGTCACTTTCAATAAAATTAAAAAATAATGAAATAACTCAATTTTCTCATACATGATAATTTATAGAAATGTAATAAAATTGCATCACAACCTTTTTTTTGGAGAATTTTTCAACATTTAGAACTAGAATTCAGAAAGCAATTACTTTACTTAATTGAGATTATTTGTTTACAAAATAAAAAATGTAAATTTCACCCCTAAATAAAAAAAAAAAAAAAAACTTATTTCATTTGATTTTTTTTTTTTTATCCCTGTTTACTTTATAGTAATGTTAATAATTTTATTTGTTCTTATAGAACAATGTAGATGGCATAACAGCATACTGTTTATCAACTATTATTATTATTATTTCTGAGTAATCATAAAGACAAATATTTACTTAATGATTAAATCTTCAAACGAACAATGTCTTTGATGGAAAATTTTCTTGGGATACTTAATATATCTATGTAGGTGGGGGAAAAAAAATCTATAAATTATATGAAATGGAGGTATAAATATACTGTTTCAAATATGAATTGCTTTTACAGCAATTTTTGAAGCAAATATTGAATTTGAGTATTAAATTAACAAACAAGTACTGTTTCACATACTTGTTTGTAATATTTAATCAATTTTTTGACTATCAAACTTCATTTTTAAGTTTTTCTAAAAATATGCATATATTTTCTATGTACAGTTTTGAAACTTATGCTTTTGATATGCTGATATAAAAGAAAAAGGACTTATTCTTATAAAATATTTTAATACAATTTAAATATATTTAACTTGATGATACATTATCATCAAAGGCAACAATGTGAATGAGACATGTTAACATTGTTAGTTCCATACATTTATATTTTCTCATGGCAATAAAAGTAAAAATGAGATAGTTTTTCTTCACAGAAATTTCTTTTGTGTAATGAAAATTATGCCCAAATCATTGGTAAAGCTTAATTTGCATTTATTTTAGAAAAGTGCTTTAAATTAATTTTATTTGAATAATTGCTCTGTAATTCTAGAATTAAATATTGATAAAACAAAAAGTTTATTTAATTGTAACCAGAAGTAAAATATTTCAAAAACACTATAACCAAGAACTTATAAAGCAAGTCAGTACTAAAATACAGCAACATTGGCATCTAAAGATTATTTTATACCAATGTGCCCCCAAAAGATCCCTTTCGATACCGAAATTAGCTGAAGTGTATTGAAATTTTAAAAAAAGTAGTACCTGAAGTAATAAACTGAATTTATGTATCCATTTTTTAAGCATTTTCAGCATTATTGTACAGAGGATAAATGACAAAGAGACAATTTTTTTTTTTCTAAGTAATAAAATGTTTTAGAAGTTGTTAATAAAGCTAAAAATAAATTTTAGCAATGCTACAATTTTTAAAAAGCTCTATAAAGTAACATTCCCTAACAGATTATTTTATTTTGTCTGATATAATTAGCAACATTAAAATATTTAGTATTCATTGCAATGATCAAGCAATGCAGAGCTTCAAAGCCTATCATTCTGCAAGAAAGGCAAATATTTTTTTATAATACTAAAGATAATCTATTAAAATTCTAATAGAAGATAATTGGCAATTTTAAATATGTCTATAAATATCAGCATGTAAAAATACTTTTTTTTTACTTCATCAATTTGCAGAGTTTTAGCTCCACACTGCTCGTTGCAATTCTAGATGAAGCGAGAGCATTTGTAAAGTAAGTATACAAATATGAATTTCTATTAAATCAATTTTCTAAAACTTTTTTTTCACGAATATTTAAAAAAATTCCCATACCAATGGCAGTATAAACAGCACCAAATTGAGCGAATGCCTTAGATGAGGTTCTTATCTGTAGTTACCACAAACCAGATTTATTGCTATCAGCTTTTTTAGGAAGGGGAGGAGGTGGTTGTTTTTTAGAATTAGCTGCATAAGTTTTGCTTTCTATTTTTGAATGTTCTGATCGTGTTTGAGATGCTGATCTTGAAGTGTGTTTATCTAGATGTGTTGGTACCGGTGGCGGAGAAGAAGGAGATCTCCGTAGCGGATGAGTCCCTTCTGCAGTTGGTAAACAGTTAGGATCCCTAAAACCTAAAATTTGATGAGAAGTCATATTATTGTCTGTAGATAATTGTTGAGCAACTTTCCATTTACGAACCATAACTTTTTGGAGATTCCGTAAAAATGATTCTGGTGGATATGCATCTGGATCATAGGGTGCAGCTGATGCTGAAGAAGATCTCCTCTGTGGTGCTGTAAACGCAGAGGATAATTTTGTATTTTCACTTCTTTTTGGTGGAGATGGTTTATGTTGTGATCTAGATTTCCTGTTACATGCATTAGATTTGGGAGACATAGGTACAGCGGAATCGGGTGAAATAATTGAATGAATCTGCAATTGGTTAGACACAGCACAAGGTGCACTTGTTCTTCGACCTCTAAAATTCACTTTGTGATCATCATAGGAAGTCCTTTTTGAATGTACAGGTGAAGCATATATTTCAGAGTCTTTATCAGCTTCTGCAGAATTATTTAAATCCAAATTTAAGTTCTGTTTTGAAGGCTTTGGCTTAATTACAACAAGTCCATTCTTATGCTCAGAAAGTCTCGGAGGTGTAGCTCTAGCATCGCTTTCAGACTGCCTGCGTCTGATAGCTTTTTTGGGTTTGGGTGGAACAGCTGGTGAAGTTTTATTAGACTTCTTCTTATGTTTATCTGGACTAGGTGGTCTTTCATTAGTGTTATTTTGCAAAGATGGCGGAGGTGGAAGATCATTTATACCAGATTCATTGAGCCACCCTGAGTCACTATTAGCATCTGGAGGAGGAGGTAAAGCATCAAGGTTTAAAGTATCATTCCTGAATGCTTCAGGTGGAGGAGGAGGGAGTGTGTCAAAGTTCATGCATTCAGACATATGTGAAATATCTGGTGGAGGTGGAGGAAGAGGAAAATCATCTCGCAGTAATGTAGATGGTGGAGTGTCCTAATGAAAAGGGAAGTATTAATGTGCAATACTTCTGATACATTGATATAATAGCAATACAGTCTACTCACATTTTCATGACTTCCACTGATTATACCAGAAATACTGCCTTTCACTTTTTCATCAAATACAAGGCAATAATAATCATATCATTTATATTTAAAGAATTTTCAGGAAAGTCATATAGTGAGTTTACTGTCTAATGAATAACAGTAAGACATAATAAATTGATAGTGTAAGAATACTATGACAAAAATCACAGTACCATATATCATTATACCTTACCAATTTTTGGATTCATAATAATTGTTCTTTACAAAGCATAATAAACAGTTGTATTCCTTAACAAAATTTAAATAACTTATTGACTTTTTTTTTTTTTTTTTTTTTTTTTTTTTTTTAAATATCGTAATTTATACAAAATTTAATACTTTTTGTTAGTCATGTAAAGTATTTTATTAATTGATATTTATTAAAATTCTAAACAACAATTTTAAACAAATCAATTTCTAAATTACTACCTCTAATATTTTAAAAAGTGAATATATATATAGTCTTGAAATAAAACAATCCTGTAAATTTAAATTGTATGATTATATTTATTATTTATCAGTACATTTCTTATCTTAAATGTGAATGATTTGTTTGTTTGAAAATTATCAATTAATATTATTAAAGAGGCTTTTAATATGATTATATATATTAACCAACAATAGTAATACAGCTACTAATAAATATATTTTAATAATATGATTCTTGGCTACATATTTCAATAACTAATATTTTGTGAATTTAAACTTCCAAATCATAATACATTCGAACCTCGTTAACATGAATCTCAAGGGGGATAAAAATTTTTTTTATGTTATCAGTAGTTCATGCTATCAGTAACCAATCTTCATATAACTAAACTAATCTCCATTTTGATGGGGATTGTAGAAACAGTTCATGTTAAAAGTAATTCACGTTAACAGTGTTCACGTTAACAAAGTTCGACTGTATTTTTTTAAATTATCTAAATAAAATAAAAATCATAAAAACTTATTATTTTTGTTAATTAACTTTAAGTATGTAACTTAACTTACTTATATTATTTTACTTAAACGGAAAATCTATATAGTTACATTCATTGCAACATTTTTTATTTATTTATTTATTTTGTCATGCTGTGTTTTGAAACAAAGAAATGAAAAAAAAATAACAATAACATATTAGAAAAATAAATCTTTATTGTTTTTTCAAGGAATGTTTTTTTTTTTTTTTTTTTTTTTTAATGAAAGGCATCAATAAACAGTAAGTTATTTCAACATGGACCCTAACTTACTTGTCTATTTTGCCTTCTTCTGGACAAACTTCCTAAAGATATTCTATCATCCGTGTATGATCTCCGTAGACTAAATCTTCCACACGTTGATCGACCAAGACTTCCACTCAAACTGCCATTACAACTACCACCACTTCCACTTCCAATGGTGTTGCCATCAAAATGGGGACCTTCTTCACCAGACTGTTTTGCCAGATTACGTGTGGTTGTTGTGAGAGGAATTTTAGGAGTCATACTTGGTTTTCTTTTGATGGTGCCTAATTAAATGTAATAAATTATAACGATTTTTATTGCAATAAAATTAATTCATAACATTGTACAGAGAATAAAAGACAGAGACTTCCCCCCCCCCCCTAAGTAATAAAATGTTTTAGAAGTTTTTAGTAAACCTAAAAATAAATTTTAGCAATGCTACAATTTTAAAAAGCTCTATAAAGTAACATTCCTTAATATATTATTTTATTTTGTCTGATATAATTAGCAGCATTAAAATATTTAGTATTCATTGCAATGATCATAAAAGGCATCATAAAAGTGAATTCAATAAAATAAATAAATAAAAATAAATTCTGTTACATTAAATGTTTAGTTTTAATTTTTTGTAAGTTTTTATACTCCTAGAAAATTTCGATTAATGTTTATTATTATTACTATTATGACTTAATTGATTATATTAAAAGGTTTGACACCTTCTAAAAAATATATTTTAATAGTTTATCGCAGAAAAACTCATAGATTTTTGCTTCCATTACACAATTGTTTTTTTTTTTTCCTCTAAAAATTTGCACTTAAATATATATATATATATATTTCCGTAATAATTAATTTTAATAGTTTTAATTTAATAAAGGCAGTTAAAGTTCTATATTGATGTAAATTTATTGTATCATTCTTAGTCATAATATTATAGAAATTCAATGTATTAGAAATTGCAAAGTTAGTCATTACTAAATTACATTTTTTATTTTTTTATTTTTTTTTTTTTTTTAATGAAATCAGTGTAATAAAAGATTTATTGTAAATTAAAAAATGTAATTCAAAATGAAATACGAAATGAGTTTTTTTCTTATATAATTATTGCCACAATCAGTTATCTTAATCTTAATATATATGTATTTTTTAAAAAACAAGAAAAAAGAGCTACGGTAAAAATTTGCTAGTATAACTCAATTATTCAATTTATCAAATCCATTAAACTTACTTATACTCAGTGTAAAGAAGTGTTTAAGTGAGATGCTTTTATTTTTATTTATTTATGTACAAAATCATTTCTACTTGATTTAATTTCTTTTTTTCATTTATGCTTAAGTCAGTCAGTTTTGAAAGTTAAGAAATAAGCATTAATACTTCTTAATCAGTAATTCATTAAAAATTTCATAAAATTTAAAATTCTGTCCCCACTTAACTGAAAAATAGTCATAATAGAATTTACATTAGGTATTATTAAATTATCATTGCAAGCTTTTTTTATAACAACTAATAAATCTTATTATAAATGTTATTTTAAGACAGAAGTTTTAATTTTTTTTTATTATAGGTAATCAAATTTTTTACCCATAGGAAAGTCTGTTTCAAAAACTAGATGATCAGCCGTTGGAGTTCCACTACTAGATCTTTCAGATGGGCAGCCACTGCTACTACTAGCATTAGATTTACTAGATTTTATAGAATCTTGTCGACTTATCACTCTGAATTTATGTATTTTCTCTAATGTAGTTGGGGGTTCATCATCCATTTGATCTTCATACATGCTTTTTTCAAAGGCTTTCAGTGTATTTTCTTGAGAAGAGTTGTGATCTTCTGAACTTGAATTTTTAGACATAGATGAAATGGAGAAGCTGCGGGCATTGGCTAAGTTGTCCAAATCTTCTTCCGCAATATCTCTCAGTAGATTATCATAATTTTCTTTAAGTTGCATTCCATACTAAAAGTAAAATCACATTCACTAAATGAAAAGATAACTATTTTTAAAGAATTAAGATAATGAGATAAATTTTGTTGAATCTGAGAAAGATTAATAAAGTTGGATATGTTGGACATCAAACAAAAGAGAATAAAAATTGCTAATGACTTTGTATCAAGTCTGTTGCCATAATTTTTAGTGTTAAAATGATACTTTTTAGATTTTAATAATTAAATATAATTTACTAGTTAAATTTAGAAGATATTTGTACTTTTATCAAAGATTCAAATTATGCAAATCAGTTCTTTTATATTTTTATTTATGTATATTTTTAATTCATTTTATTTTTTAAAAATTTTCGACAATCATGTCAATTCAATACTTGTCAAGTTCATTACAAGACATCATGACATAAAGTTTTCACTTTATGTCATGATGTCTTTATTTTCAACAAAATATTTTCTTTAATTTGCTGTTTCTTTCTTTCTTTCTTTCTTTCTTTTTTTTTTTTTTTTGAAGAAAAAAGTTTTTATAATTAATTTTAATCTATAATATAACATACAATTTTTTTTATATTTAATGTAATTAAACTTTTTACTTTTGAATTTAAATTAGATAATAAAGAAAAGACTTTTAAATGTCCTAAAATTAGAAAAAGATAGACATTTTTGCCTAGAATCCTATTTTAAAAGTTTTTGCCTACAGACATGTGAAGTCGTTCCTTCACATATATGTGTTTTAATTATAACTTTAAATAAAGGCAATAAATAATTATTATATTTTCAATAAATTAAATAGCTAATAAAAATAGATAACTAAATTCTAAATTACTTTTATTTATTCGCTTTTGTCTATAATAAATATCTTAATTCTAATAATACTTTATTCCTTATGCTATTTTTAAATCGTCTGAGAACAAAAACATATTCCTTTTAAATGACATCTCTCAAAATTATAAGCTCTTCTAAATCATTTAATAAATAAAATATAAAAAAATATTATTTCCATGTTATAAACCGTTGGATACATAATTACATTTTCATTCTTTTAAATTGCGTATGTTTATTTATTCGAGGCTAAATTAAGCAATACATTTCCGTTCTAATATCATTAAAGGGTAATTTAGATTTTTTTTATCACAGGATGTGCAATAAATCCTAGTCTGAGTGTCTCCCTTAAATAACGGTCTTCTGGCGATAAAACTTGGCATAAACTACTGTAACGAAATTAATAAATTCAAAATATTTATATTAAATTATTCTACAAACAAAGGATTAGCTTTGGCTGGAAAGTTGGCACTGTTTTAATAATTTTGGCGTAATTCATCAGTCTGATCTTAATTGCAATAGAGTCAACTTCAGAATTCGCTCTACAACTGTTGATTGAATAACATGTAACCTAGTAGCTCTCTCTCTCACCCCTTATCTTTTGCATTCTCGTAACTTATGGTCATGCTGAAACTCCACTATTAATGTACTGTTGATTTTTTATGAAAACTCTATAAAAGAAAATAAATGTGTTTCACTGCGAACTATTAGTTCTTTTTGTTTCAACGGCCTTCTTTTTCAGCTATACGGACCTGGACATTAAATTGGAACTTTAACAGTAGAATCCCAGGATTTCTACTGGACACATTTTGGTGCTAGACCAGCGACCAACCAGTTCGAGATGCATAGGTGAGAGAGAGCGTTCTATATTTTTATAATTTTCGTCCAGTTTGACGATTTTTTTTTCCTCGTCGCTGGGGAGAAATATGTGAAGTCGTTCCTTCACATATATGTGTTTTAATTATAACTTTAAATAAAGGCAATAAATAATTATTATATTTTCAATAAATTAAATAGCTAATAAAAATAGATAACTAAATTCTAAATTACTTTTATTTATTCGCTTTTGTCTATAATAAATATCTTAATTCTAATAATACTTTATTCCTTATGCTATTTTTAAATCGTCTGAGAACAAAAACATATTCCTTTTAAATGACATCTCTCAAAATTATAAGCTCTTCTAAATCATTTAATAAATAAAATATAAAAAAATATTATTTCCATGTTATAAACCGTTGGATACATAATTACATTTTCATTCTTTTAAATTGCGTATGTTTATTTATTCGAGGCTAAATTAAGCAATACATTTCCGTTCTAATATCATTAAAGGGTAATTTAGATTTTTTTTATCACAGGATGTGCAATAAATCCTAGTCTGAGTGTCTCCCTTAAATAACGGTCTTCTGGCGATAAAACTTGGCATAAACTACTGTAACGAAATTAATAAATTCAAAATATTTATATTAAATTATTCTACAAACAAAGGATTAGCTTTGGCTGGAAAGTTGGCACTGTTTTAATAATTTTGGCGTAATTCATCAGTCTGATCTTAATTGCAATAGAGTCAACTTCAGAATTCGCTCTACAACTGTTGATTGAATAACATGTAACCTAGTAGCTCTCTCTCTCACCCCTTATCTTTTGCATTCTCGTAACTTATGGTCATGCTGAAACTCCACTATTAATGTACTGTTGATTTTTTATGAAAACTCTATAAAAGAAAATAAATGTGTTTCACTGCGAACTATTAGTTCTTTTTGTTTCAACGGCCTTCTTTTTCAGCTATACGGACCTGGACATTAAATTGGAACTTTAACAGTAGAATCCCAGGATTTCTACTGGACAAGACATTTTGCTGATTTATTAGTATTAATTTTGAATGGTAGAAACATTAAACATTATTATTATTATTTTTTTTTTTTAATTAATGCGTAGCTCAAATTAAACTTTTTTCCCCTATGAGACGAATATATAAGAAAAATCTAATAATGAGAAGCGACCTATAAATTTAAGTGGTAAATTATAAATAAAACATTAAAAATAATGCTCTCATTAATTATATCAAAACATGATTTTCATGCGTCTATATGATTCTATTACCTTAGCTATTCGGATTCCCATCACCCATTGTTTTAATGATACTTCATCTTCAGCACATAAGTATTTTATATATTTTGAAGATTTGGTCTGTATTTGAGGATGCTAAAATATAAAAGAAAAAAGTTATATTGAGCACAATTGTAATTAATGGCATAAATTACCAAGATATTAATGAAATATGTTTAACAAATATCCATTCCTTACTTTAATTGCAAAACCAAATTCAGAGGGTGCTTTGTATTTTTTCTTCCATCCTACACCAACATAGACATTATTCATATCAAACGTAGTTAAACAAAGAAGATCTTTAGATAGCTAAAAACATATAAAGTATAATTTTAGAAGAGTCGTACAATTGAAATGGTTATGTTCAAATAAAATAGATAGGAACATAATTAAATGTGGTATTCACACTACTCTCTGTTACTCTACATTACTATAGGTATAATATTACAGTTTAAAAGGGAAGTGATATACTGTATTTGAACTTTTCTGACATATGTTAAATGCAGTTCAGAATACAAACATCAGAATCATTTTTTTTACACTGTAAAAAAAAAAAAATTTAAATAGGTAAAAATTTGTGAGATATTTGGGTAAAACAATGTTCCAAATTGGAAAGTTCTGTTTATAACCCAAAATTTCAACCTAAATTGTATACTAGACCAGTTTTGGATAGAATTGTATTGGGGTTTATTTTTTGCAGTGTACATATGTATACATACAAAATGTTTACATTTTGTTTAGATCATCTACACATGTTTTGGTTTTGGTTTTGGTTTTGGTTTGATGAGTACTGAGATTTATTGCTTGCCTCTAAGGCCGCTTATATCTCGAAAAATCCACACCTCAAGGGTTTACAAGTTTTTATTATACAAGTACACAATATTTTGAAGACATAAGACAACACAAACATCCATGCCCGCACCAGGATTCGAACCTGGGACCAGTAGATTCGGAAGGCAGTCTCTACACATGTTAGATTTTTTTTTTTTTTTTTTTTTTAAAGAGGTGAGTGTTACAATATTTTCTACAATGTCTTTATTTATTATAGACAAAAATATAAAATAAGATAGTGAACGATACATAACAAGTTTTTAAACTCAAAATAGATAGATTTTCTGAACCATTTTGGGTTATAAACAGAACTTTCCAATTTTGAACATTGCTTTACCTAAATACAGGCATGAGAATTTTCCGCGGATCTGCGATTTTCCGCTTTTTTGTGATTTTCGTTTATTTCGCGGTTTTTTGTCTTGTTAAAATCAAACTCCAATAATGATCAGTGTTCAAACGCTCCACGAAAAATGTTAGATCCTCAATATTTTTCCATCCAAAATATAAATTTCAATATTCATTTTAAGCATGCTTTATCAGATTCCATAACATATAAAAGAACAGAATTATTCAATATTTCTCACTCATGTAATTTTTTTTGTCTCCCCCCCCCCCCCTTTTTCATTTCTGACCATTGCCAATCAAACATTCTGCGGGAAGCCTTTTAATTTTGAACATTTATCCATCCACAACAAAAATGTGAATATTAATTTTAAACTTACTTTATGATATTCTAGAACCCATAAAGAAGTAGAATTGTGTTTAATATTTCTCACTAATGAAATACTTTTTAAACCTCCCCCCCTCCCCTTTTCCATTTTCCACCACCAGTCAATGTTATTAAATATTGATTGCTGCCTATTTTTTTTTTTTTTTTTTTTTCTAAACACATGTTTTATTGTGTTGATGTGTTATTTTTTTAGTTTAATTTGTCACTTTTAAAATATTTTGTATAGTTTTTTCCTGTGAGTATTATTTTTCATTTGAAATAAATTTTATGAACACATTTGTATAGTTTTCCCTGCGCACGTTATTTTTCATTTGAAAATAATTTTATGAACATGCATGTTTCCTCTTTTTTCAATTTTCTGCACTCTCATGCCTGTAAATATCTTAAAAATTTTTACCTATTTTAGAATTTTTTTTTTTTTTTTTACAGTGTAGAAACAGTTTCGATTAACATACATTTCTGTGAGAGGGGACTGCCTCTCAATCTCAGAACCCCACACCCCTTCCTTTTGTAATATTGTAACTATATTCATAAAATAAATAAAATAAGACTGTTATTAAACTAAAAATATCACATAAAATTTTGAAAGAATTTCTATCTACAACACATATCGAAATTTATTTTACTAATTTTATGTAGTATAATGTCTATAAATTCAATATGCATTTACAAAATACTGTACTTATATTTAGCACAGCACATATACACACACAAATAATAAATAAAATACAGTGGAGCACCTTTTATACGTTTTTTGACTTCAGTCTCAAATCATTCCATTGAATTCTAATGTTAAAATATTTCATTTATACGACACAAGTAAATTCTTAATTTCACTTATACGTTTTTTTTCTCCTTGTAGAATCCCAAGTTTGAGTTTCCTTCCAAGATAAAAAAAAAAAAAAAAAAGATGAATGCTCTTTATGTTTTATTCTTATTATTTTTTTTTTTTTTTCAATTATTTTTTCTTAGAACTATGGTAACAAAGTGTGGCTATAGAACAAAGTGCGACTTGCATCAATAACCTGGGGGTAGGGGGATTAGAGAAATTTTCAGAGATAAGCAGTTGGCGACTGGGTTGAATGGTAGGTATACAAGTAGCCAGTGACCACTTGAAGACCTCCTACTTCTCTTTTAATTGATTCCAGGAATGGAGTATGAAACGAAAAAAGCCCACAACTTTATAGGCATTTAGTAAACTTGAAGATTTATTACTCACTTCCGTTGGGCGACTTGGAAGATTTTCTTATCATGTTTATTCGACAGTTGGAGAAACACTTTTTTTTTCTTTCCTTCCTTTTAATCGTTTGCAAAAATGTCATCTTCATTTAGAGAACAAAAGGCTTTGTCTTTAAAGGTTAAAATCGAAATCTTGAAAAATTTTCTGAATTTCTATATTTTTAATTATTATTTAATTTTTATTCAACCTTTTAAAATTATTTTAAATATAATTAAAAATATATCATATTCGAATAAATGTAAAGGAAATCATGAAAATTGATTAGACTTTTATTGTGTATTAATGTTCAAACGAATTTTCAGTTGTACGTTTTTTTTCAGTTATACGTTTTTTAGGAACGGTCCCTTGAAAAATGTATAAACGGTGTTTCACTGTAATAATAATCATCATCAACTTGAAATACACTTTAAGACAATTCTAACATAGCCCTAATATATCAGAACTATTTTATGTGACTGTGTAAACGAAAAATGAATGCTTTTCAAGTCCTTTTTCTATTCGACATATGTTTTTGGGAACATAAAAAAAAAAAAATATATATATATATATATATATATATATATATATAATAATTTCATTGTATTTAGTCAGTGCAGTTTAAAGATGTTAGAATGTATGTATAAGAAATTTTGTCCAATGATGTTGTGTATATTTAAGTACTTTTGAGTCTCTGTACACAACCCATTTGTCTGTTCTCAGTAAAAAGTTTCAAGTAATACATGATACAGATTTAGAATACTGAGTTTGGACTCAGTATTTCTTTTTGAATTATGTTGATAACAAGCTCACAGATATAAAGACCAACTGCTAAAAACCTGACTTTCAGATTCATGTGATCTTAAAAACAGGGCAAAAACTCAATTTTGGAAATGTGAACAAACAACAAATAATAATAATAATAATAATAATAATACTCTCTCTACCATCTACCATATATGGGTAACAGACAGTAATAAAATAAATACTAGATGAATTATATTTAAAAATAAGGCACTGTTACTATTTAAAATTCAGAAATTATAATTGAATAATACTTCAAAACAAATGAAATGCACAGCTAAATGTAAAATGTAATGAATATAATAGAATACAGCAAAATGCATATAAATATTCTGTGCTAAAAACTTACTTATTATAGAATATTTATTTAGATTTTAGCTGTGTTCGTTTTTATCTTTATTTATTTATTCAATATTGAATTTAATTGTTTTACAATATTAGTAGAAAAGTAACTGAGGTTCAATGGATTTTATGTCACACAAAAGCTACACATTCTAATTTAATAATCTAATCTTTGTTTTTAATCTAATTGGAAATAAATCTTAAATGTCGCTATTTGTGAAATGCTTCAAGTTAAAAATATTTTTCATAAAATGTTATTCTGATTAATAATAATATACATAATTAGGATATTAACTTTGGCCATTTACATGACAGATATAGCTAACAACTCTTATGATGTTTTTGGAACAGTTATCACCACATTTTTTGAAAATATTTAATCTTTGAATAATACAACAAAGTACTTCTTTTATTATGTAGTAAAATATTAATGATAATTGTTCCAAAATAAGTAAAACAGTTGAAACCTATGCTACAAACCTTTAATAAACTGGCTGAATTGTTTTTTTACAAGAGCAAAATGTGACCAATTTGAGATTTGAACCTTGAAATTCTGGACTAACAACTCAACACTCCCATTTGAGTTATACCTATCAATATCTGATTGATATAATACATTCATATGAAAATTGGAAATAACCTGAAATCTTTGAGACGTTAACCCAAAGATCTTAGATTCGAATCTTGTTTTAGTCAATATTCACTCTTACCAAAATTCATTCAGCCAATTCATCAAAAATATATAATTCACGTATGTTTCTAATGCAGTGTTGATGTTTTTGAAATATATATACTATATATAAATATTTTTAATGAAAAGGGAAAGAATATATTGACACAATATTCATCCAATATTAGCACACTATTGTAATTTTTATATACAGATAATATATATATATATATATATATATATATATATATATATATATATGTAAAAGCATATATTTAGAAAATAAATTTATGAAATTATCAAATACCTTAGACTTTCCTTTAGGACAGTAGTATAACCCTGATGCACGGAGCACAAAAAAGTGTTTTTTCCAAGCTTTCTTACCGTCACTTTTCAGGTAAAGAAGGCCTTCCACTTCAGGGACTCCAACGTTAGAAGTTGAAAAGAATTCCTGTAAAATATTATGTATTTACACATTAACAGACATAAGAAATCGACAACAAATACTTTATGCAGAGAAGGGATTACTCACATCTAATAAGGTAGTTTTTGCATCGTCATCTAGTTCTGCATGCTTTTCTGAAGATGTGCCCCCAAGTAAATAGATCTATTTAAAAATAAATTTACATAAGATTAATTAAATTTTACTAATGAATATTCTAGTAATTTATTTTAAAGCAGTCGATATTTTATTATTAGTTACAAATGCGAAATGACTAATAATGTTAGATACAATTATACTAGCATTTAAAAAAATCAATTAATATGAAAAGATATCATCGAATGAAGAATAGTTTAGACTGTAGCATACAAACATTTGCATACATTTAATTAATATTTTTATATAAAATAACCACTGGCGATCATAAAGGGCGTAAGGCACTTGGGCCAGAAAATACAAATTTTTAAAGCATAAAATAAAATAAAAAAAATTATAAGGAACTATGATAACCATGACAATTTTTGACTTTAGTATTTTGTTATTTTATAAGTGACAACTACTCTGGCATGTTAAATTCAATCAGTTAATTTAAAGTTTAAGAATTTTTCTAACACAATTTGCTAATTTTTTTCTTAAAAGATAAATCTACAAGCTGAAACTTCGGACTTTTTTTCAGAAAAGTCCCCCTCAAATATTTTGCAGGGGGGGGGGGGGGGCTCCCATTTTCGCACCAGCACTGGAAACAAATGGGTGCTTTGATTTATTTTTCCCTATGCATAAAAGATATTAAACAAAAAAACAAAAAAATTATACAGACACGACATTATTTCATTATTTAAAACATGAAAATCTGACATTGACAGATTTTAATTCAGTGCCAGAGGCCTACTGCTAAACTTGTTAATATCGACAAATTCTTCTTTAGTTAATTCGTGACGATCTAAATTCCATGATAAAGTTTTCATTAAATCAAACCAATGTGTTTCAGCTGCAGATACTGTAACAAATAACGTTGGAAGTCCAAACTGTCTTATAGCCGCAAAACAACGTTTTTTCTCTTTTTCCCAATGAGGGGGAGGTGTGCCTTGGGGGGTACTCATGTCAAAGGTGTGCCTTGGGGGGGACTCATGTCAAAGTTGTACCTTGGGGGGGACTCATGTCAAAGTTGTGCCTTGGGGGGGGACTTCATTCAATAAACCGACTGAAATAGGCCCTTAGCACTATTAAGAGTGTATTATAAAAATTCGACAACGCTGTACCGACTGAAATAGGGGTACCTTGGGGGGGGGACTCATGCCAAAGTTGGGCCTGGGGGGGACTCATGTCAAAGTTGTGCCTTGGGGGGACTTTATTCAATAAATCCCCATTCAATAAACCGACTGAAATAGGCCCTTAGCACTATTAAGAGTGTATTATAAAAATTCGACAACGCTGTACCGACTGAAATAGGGGTACCTTGGGGGGGACTCATGTCAAAGTTGTGCCTTGGGGGGGGACTTCATTCAATAAACCTACTGAAATAGGCCTCTAGCACTAATTAAGAGTAACCTATAAAAATTCGACAACTGTACCGACTGAAATAGGCCTCTAGCACTAACAAGAACAAAAAATATATATATAAAATTAAGGTTTTTTAAAAGTATTTTCTTTTTTTAGCAAATATGTAAAAACTTTTTCCATATGTCACTTAAAATTGTTAAATTCTATATAAGATATAGAAAACTAAAGAAATCACACCTAATTTAATATAATTGTTGTCAAAATAATCTTTAATTAAAATTATGTAAAACATTACAATTATAACTTTTCCTTCAGTTTATTTTTTGCTATTTTCAAAATTGAATTGTGTGAACTTTCCATTAATGTAATGTCTTGATATATAAAAAAACTTCTGCTATTCCTACAAATTTATTTCTAAGTGATCAATAACAATATGATCAATAATAAAGTATTAGAATGGCAATGATATCTGTTATAGTATGGTTGATCAGACTTATTTATAAATAAACAATACCATTTAAAAGGAATTTATTTCCTTCATGGAAGGTATGTCATGTCATCATATCAAAGATTAATGTTTAGTAAATATGAAAATTGAAACAAAAATCAGTTCTTCATAAATATATGTTGCAATTCATTTTTTTATTCACCCCCCCCCCCCTCTCTTTCTAATTAAAAGTTAAAATTCTCTATCACAGAGCATGAAGGTCAACTGATCTCCATGTTAACCTACGAGAAAATGTGCCTTATAACTAACTATTTATTACATAATACATATTTTTTAAATTTTGTTTTCAAATTCAAAAGTTCATTGTTATTAAATTAGTTCCTGTTTTCTGGAATTAATTTTTTAAATATTTTATTTAGAAGTAACGAAATTCCATTAGGTGAAATTTTGGAAGTTTGCAATTTTAAAATAAATTTGGAAAAAATATTTTTTTTTTTTTCTTTTTCGAAAACAAAAACTGATTTAATGGTCATGAATTTTCCGAAAGAGAAAATAGGATTAAAAAAATATATATTATATATATTGAATAATAATTGGGCACATTTCCCTATAGATTAAAATTTGGTTTGGCTAATTTTCACGGCAATTTAGCATTTCTTGGTTGCTGTTTTTGTTGATGAAAGAAAGAATAACAATTGTGTTTGAGAAAGCAAAGAATGCATACTATTAAAATACAAAAGAACATCTTATATTTTGTAAGACTTCTCTCTCTCTCTCTAAATGAAGATGGAATTAAAGTATCACTTTGAAAGTAACATGCTGGGAGTTTACTATTGTGAAATTTGTAAGGCTATATGTATGTTTTTTTTTTTTTTTTTCCATTTCTGAGTAAGATATGAGAAAACATGAACTTTAAAAATACCTGCATATATTCGAGATAAAAACAAAAACCATAACAGGCTTAACAATCAAAATTTCCGTATTACAATTATGTACTCAATAGTTTAATGTCATGCCATATAAAACAGAAAATCTTTGTAATGTAAATTATTATAAAAGGGTTATTAAATAAAAAAAAAAAGAGTGAGCATAATAAATTAACATAAAATTAAAAAAAATACAAATTTCAAGTACTTTTAATGTACTTTTACAAGTATAAATTTACTCTTTCATTTTTCCCAAGTATCATTTCTCTAGAAAAAGGTTTTAAATTTATATCATAATCTCATTGAAGATGAGTTAACTCATGATAAAAAAAAAAAAAATGAAAAAGAAAGAATAAAAGTGATACTTTTATTTTACACTTGACAGTCTATAACTTTATTCAGAATGAAAAAGATCCTGGCCGTGAATCGAACTCGGGACCTAGGGCTTAATGCGCCGATGTTCTACAACTGCATTTAAAATTGTAGATCACAGGTTCGATTCCTGGCCATGTCTCTTTTTTTTTTCCTTTGAATGAAGTTTTTCAGGTATAAAATTTATTAATCAATCAAGTAGAAGTGAAACATCTAATTTTTAATATGTATATATATATACATTGTATTTACCTGAGGATTAATAAACAGATCATATTTTTCTGGTTTTTCTAAGAAAAAAAGTCTGTTGCAAGAATCTCTGGTCCATAGTAATAAATTCTCAACAACATGTTCATGATCTTCATACACTCTTTCTGTAAATGAGGAAGAAAATAAACACATTTCTTTGTATACCAAATTATATTATAAATCAAAATTTCTTACTGCTAAAAAGGGTGAAGTTTTAAGTGTAAATTACAGCAAACAGTTATTTAGTTTTTGAAAGCTAATAAACATTTGTAACTAAAGAATAATTAGAAATAAATCGAATGAAATTTGTACAACAACTATTATATTATTATTTTTAAATTTTAAATGCATAATTTAAACTGGTTATTATGTATTTCTGACATAAAGGATTATAAAACCAATTACATTTATAAACCAGAATGACTTACACTTATAAGCCAGAAAATAGGTAAATTATCTGATGAATATGGATTTTTATCCATATAAATAACAGATTATATTTTCTTGTTCTCTGGTCAGATTTGTCATAAAATTATTCATATTAATGATTCAAATTTCATAATTTTTTTTTTTTTTTTTTTTTTTAATGATATAATAGAGAGTCTGTTATGTATTTCATGCTATGATTTCTTATAGGTAATATTCATGTAAGTTGAAACTACAAATATTATAATTACATACAAGCATTATAATAAAAAAATATATTAAAAAAATAAGCAATTCTAATCAGATATACTTTCAAAACACAATAAATAATAACAAATATTTATGATTTAAATAGTAAAATTTATACATGCAATTTAAATAGTGAGTTTGTAATGAAACTTAAAAAAATAAATTTTAAGATAA
The DNA here is from genome assembly GCA_963930645.1 of Salticus scenicus. Lineage (NCBI taxonomy): Eukaryota > Metazoa > Arthropoda > Arachnida > Araneae > Salticidae > Salticus > Salticus scenicus. The sequence goes on along the minus strand of OZ005649.1, from coordinate 3,562,959 downwards.
ACAATTTAATTCACAAAATTTAATTTCTCAAAACTTAGAGCATTTAATATTACACTTAAAATTTCTGTATAATTTGCAGAGAAATACCACATGGTCAGATGAAATGAAGATACGAAAATAATAATAAATTAAAAAAAAAAAAAATTGATCACCATGATTAAAATTGTAACGCATTAAGCAAGAAAATGTTCTATTTATTCTGGCAGCTAAACCACAGGTTATTCTATGGAGAAATTTATCATGAGAATTATTCATTATTATTTTTTTTTCCACATAAAAAATTTTGCAACTATTAAATTTGTACGTTTTTTGCCCAAGTTTTTTTTTTTTTTTTTTTTTTTTTTTGGGGGGGGGGGAGCTCAAAAATGCAAAAACTGCACTTAGCTCATTTTTTTTTTTTTGTATTTAGAGCATAAAAATGGAACATAAATAATTTTGGAAAACAAGAAAATAATGAAAGGTTGTGAATTATCTGAATGTGAAAATGGAATGAAAAAAAATTACTATGTAATGAGTCATTCTACAAATAAATTAATTACCTCATAGAGTAACCTGGGGTTTGGTTGCCAGTAATAGGGACATGGAGAAATTGGAAGATATAGAGACGAGCCTTAAGAGCAATATCTCATTATGGTGCTACATACCTATATACAGCTCAGGAATTTGTTCCACTAAAGCCCATTTCGGATCCATGGAGACATGATTTTTTTCAGCCAGCAGTTTACAGACATGTCCCACAGTCATCCTCTCGTCTATCAGTAAACTTTTAGCACTGTTGTCAGCGCTGAAAGCTTTGATAAAGAGCTGCATAGAGAAGAAATCATTATTTTATTTCAGAAAATTTTGGAGTGGAAGGCTGATTTTTTATACCAACTATGTGAAAAATACCAGAGCCGGGAATCGAACCCGGGCCTTCCGCTTTACGTGCGGATGCTCAAACCATTGAGCTATCCTGGCTGATTACCAGCAAGGCATTTCTCACATAACATACGTTGGCAAAGTCACCGAGTCTGTAAACACAGCTATATCAAGTGACATTATTAATCGTGGCATAACTCCAATAGACCACGAAATTTTTAATTTAATTTAGAAATTTATTTATCAACCATGAAAGTTCATTTCAGAAAATTTTAGGCCCGGGTTCGATTCCCGGCTCTGGTATTTTTCACATAGTTGGTATAAAAAATCAGCCTTCCACTCCAAAATTTTCTGAAATGAACTTTCATGGTTGATAAATAAATTTCTAAATTACATTATTTTATTATTGGTTAAAAGATACATATTAAAATTAACTTTATATTACAATTTTCATATAACGTTCGTTTTCTGGTAAATGCAAAAGCCTGAAAATGAATTTTAAAAATATATTATTAAGCCTTTTCAGATAAAAGTAAATTTTGAAAAATTCTTTATTAAAGACTGATAAGTATGATAGAATCAGGGAAAAAAAAAAAAAAAAAAAAAAAAAAAAGAGTATGTGCAAAAGTTTATTGGAAATTAATTTGAAAAAAAAAAGGGGGGGGGGTATCTAAGAAAATTTAGAAATTGATAATTTTCCATACCGGTTATTGACTATAAATGTAATATTTGTGATGAAATTAAGACAAGTTCTGAAATTGAAAATCAATTAATTCGTATTTGAACAACAACAACAACAAAAAGTTAATACGGGATAAATATAATAATAATAATAATAAAGGTTCCTTAAATAAAACTGAACTTCTTCTTCTTTTTTGTCTGAGTGCATGCTTTGTGGAAATGAATGTGATAATTGTTGCCAAAATAGTCAGCCTCTAACTAATGCCACTTTTTTTTTTGTCTCTATAAAATTAAATTAACGCATAAAAACTGGCAGTATTTTTCTAAAATAATAATAATAATAGAAGAAAAAAATAATAATAAAAAATAAGACTAACTCGAATATTTCTTTTATAGTGGATCCACAAGGTTAAAAAAAAAAAAAAAAACTCAAATTTTTATACAGTATTAATTTTTTCTAGTACATTTATTGAATAATTTAAATAAATTATTTTATTGCATACAATTTTCAAAAGTCATGTAAAATAAAAGTACAATTTCAGATTCATTTCCAAAAGAATATCGACCAATGAAAATATGACTACAAAATCATAATTTTACAAACAATATGAAAGAAAATAAGCACTTTACAGAATGACAGTCTTAAATGGTGTAAATTGAATTTTTTAGAAAATACAACATGAACAATTAAAATATAATAAAAAATATCTTAAATGTTTTAAAATATTAGAAACGCATCAAAATGAACAATATATTTTTATATACAGGGTGGTCATAATTAAACTTACTGTTCTGTAGTATGACCTCATTGCAATATTGGCATCAAAGTTTGTAGAAAAATTAAACAAAACGGGTCACGAAGGATTACACAAATAAATAAATAAATAAAGTTCCAAAAATTACCACTATAGGAATATGTGGCGCTGTTCTAACTAAAGCTTTCTCGCAATTTTAGAATTTAAAATTGGTGATTGTGCACTTTTTAAAACATTTATCAATTTGAAATTGGACACACGGCACTAATTTGTCTGCGAGAAAAGCTTTATTTTGAAAAACAGCGCCACATATCCCCCTATTGGTAAATTTTGAAATTTATTTTATCATTATTAGATTTTTTTTTTTTTTTTTCGGAATCCTTCGCCCCTATCTTATTTAATGTTCCTACAACAGTTTTCGACTGTTCTTGCAATTAGATCGCCTTATAGAACATTCTAAGCATTGTTAGTTTAATTATGGCCACCTATATAAACCAAATATTAGCAGCTTTAATTTAATTCTTTAATTTTTAGTCAATAACTCATGAGAAATCATTTTTGAAACAGTTTACCTTATATTTTTCAATTTTTCTTTCTTTTAAGTAGTCAACTTTTCTATGAGAGGAAGAGTTTAAAAAAAAAGAAAGAAAGAAAGAAACATGGAATTTATTAGAGAAAATACAATGTGACATACTTTTTTAATACTAGCTTCTTTCATTTTCTCAAGAGCTATTTTGATTTTTTCAGCCTTCAATCGAGCTGCCTGTTCAACCTAAAGGAAAAATTAATATAATCAATAAATATAAATAAATAAGATCAATAATAACACCAAAATACAGAATTAGAGGGGAAAAAGAAAGAGACGGAGAGCTTTCGAATAAACTTGAAGTATATGTAAACAGATTTTATTTACAGATTTTTTTTCTTTTTCTTTTGTGATTTTCTCTGAAACTACAGTGGAATGGGCTAAGACCTCTCAGAAAAGAACCCCCCCCCCTTCCAGGAGGAATCCCATTTACACTTAGATACTTCGGTAGACAATTGACATTGACCCATAACAGCACCACCAGAATTTGTTATTTATATTTACTTATTTTTTATATTTATTTTTCAGTACATAAGAAAGAAGAGATAGATAATAATAATTTCCCTCCAATAAATAATAACGTAACTAATTATAAGTCAATGTTAATTTTTAAAGGACTGGTGAAATTGAAAAAAACTGTATATTTTCGAGCCCTATACAAGTAGCAAATCGATAAATCATTTATTATTTTAAAATTCAAAAACTGTTTTCTCATTTGTTCTCGAAAACTACTTGAAGTAACCTGAAAGTTAATGTTCGGTATTCGGGACACATATTATTAAATGTATACATGTATATATACAGTAAAACACCGTTTATACGTCTTTTACATCTATACGTCCTTTCAGTGAAGTCCCGATTCATTTTTATTCATTTTAATGCAAAAATTCGTTTATACGCCGCTAATATCGGTTATACGTCTTTTCCACTTTACTAAAATTCGCAAAATTTTCTGGACCTGTCATTATTTTCCATTCTAAACAAGACAGATTTTTCCTAGAAAACATCTTAAATGGAGGAACACGGGAAAGATCGAAGAACACTGATCAAAGAATCAATTGAATTCACAGTAGAATTTTTAATACTCGTGCACAAGCAGCAAATCAGACGAATATTAAAGATTTCTAATGTTATTAAATAACTATCTGTATGGACATAAATCGTATGCTTATTATCAAAGATACGCAATATACATAATTAATATTCAAAATATGTTCATATAGTTCTTAAGAAATATAATGTAATACTCAATATAGGATATATGTAATTAGTACCCAGCCATGCATTAATACTATGATTTTTCTCACTTTTTATAATAGATCTTTTTTATTTTTAATTAATTATTGTCTTTAAAAAAGTATAATATGCATTTACTAACTTAAAAAACTTTATTAATTAGTATTTTCATATAAATTTTGCTTAAGTGTTATTAAATTTGTAGTAATCAAAGTGTTATTATCAAAATTTCGATTATACGTCTTTTCATCTATACGTCCTTTTACGCCAGCCCCTTGAAAGACGTATAAACTGTGTTTTATTGTATTATATATATTTGTTAGTTTAGTCAAATTTGAATTAAGAAGTTTCATTCTTAATTTTACTCGTAGATTAAACTGAGTTCATCAAGTGCTTAAAGTGTTTTATTTATTTAGGTTTTGTTCGAAAGAAACACATAAATGGTATCTAAATTATTCACTAATATTGCTATATTTTGTATTTAATATTTAGAGATATATTTTTTATTGTCTGTTTCGAAAAATTCGTAAAAGCGATTTTGCAAAAACAGGGCGCAGAAAATCCTTAGCAAAGCCAATTAAAATTTTTGGAACAAGAGGATAGTGTTGCTTTAACGTTGATACATGGGATATTTTTTTTAACCTAACCCATATCGTAACAAAAGCATTGAATTTTTTTTTTCCTTTATAAAATCTTAAATATATGTTTCTTTAAGCCTATGTATACACACAAAATCAAAAATTGCACCAACCGTTCATTAGCTTAATCGGTACAGTCTGTCCTAAAAATAGGACAATGGTCTAGGACAGTCGGAAATATAAGAAAAACAGACCATCTCTCTCTCTCTATATATTTTTTATAAATGTTTTACCAGTACAAAAGTGTAGAATATTACCTCAGTAAATTTATATATCCGTTATTCTTGAACGTAAAACCTTTTTAAGTAATAATGTGTTGAAAATGTAATGAATAAATCTTCAAAAATCGTCATTTTAAAAATTTGAAAAAATATATTAAACGTTAATTTAAACTAACGATAAAGACACATATGTATTTATTGGACTTTTAAATAATATATCACCTTTAATTTGAATTAAAATATTCAAAAGAATTTACATAAATACAACTTATACATGGTATCCTATTTTTAGGACAATGGTGAAATATGGGTTAAATGAGACTGATCAAGAAAAAAGAAGAAAAATGACACTACTCTGCGTAAAAATCGGCCCCAAAACCATTTTTGCAAATTCTTAAGTAAAACGACCTGCTGAACGTATGACACCCATTTTGCCCTATCACCCACTGTATTTTAGAGACGCCCCATTTTTTTTTTTTTTTTTTTTTTTTTTTTTTTTTTTAATCACTTTTCGGTAATTTCATGGCTATAAATTTTATTTTTAGGGGCGGAAATTTTATTTTAACTGTTAAATATCTTCTGAGGGGCTGCAGAAGTGAAAAATTCTAAAACATGAATATTTGCAACAAGGGAAAAATTTAGGGGGGATTTGCCACTGAAATTATGAAATACATTTATTATATTTTATTAATCAATTATTACTTTTATTTATTATACAATATAATTTTTCGTTTTTAAGAGTTACAATAATTCTTTTCCCTTCTCCAAATCAAATCCACAACAATAAAATTACCAAACAGAAATAAAAATTGGAGGAAGGGGTAATGTGTCGAGAAAATGGTGGGTGATTGAGCAATACGGGGGTCATTTTACATAACATACTTGCCAAACCTAACCCGGGAGATTGTTAGTCCCGCCCCTTTCTGCCTATTTTTTCAAACCAGTCTTTTTATAAAGTATTTTCTTCTTATTTAATCGTAAATATAATTGAAGAGAATTCCTCTAAAAATTAAGTGGTGTACAAAAGGGGCGCGAACTGACAATCTTCCGGGTTATGTTGGGAAGTATGACATAAGAATCAGCAAGAATGGTATCAGGGCTCGATTTTTTTTTTTCCCTCACCTTTAAGTAAACGTTTCTCGGAAATAGTATCTATACAAATATTGATTTTGTATTTTTTTTTTTTCCTTACATACTTTTATTTCAGTAAAAATATTTATGAAACATTTAGAAAAAATAAAGTGTACATACTATGCACATATAATAGAATTCTTTATTAAGATACAATGTCTCATTTAATTGTGAATTTTTAATTTCTTTCTTTGCAGAAAGAAAATAAAGAAAGCATCGAATCGCTTTCGACATAAATCAACCTTTAATAAAATCAGCTTGCACTAAAAAGAGTATAATGATTGGTAATATTGCATTATCTGTGATCCATTATTATTATTATTATTATTTTAAATTTCATTCAAAATTTAAGTAAGAGATTGCTTAAAATTACGATTGCTTAAAATGTTCATTTTCCAAAAATAAAGTTTATTTCAGAAATACAACAATTCACCCTAATTACAAATATTACATGGGATATGTTCAAAATTAAAATACATCTTAGTTAATATCGATCCATAATTTATTGTAATATTATAGCTATTATTCGAGGAAAACTATATTTAGATTATATTCCGTCCTTTAATTGTCTTAAATAAATGAGGGCGGGGGAAGCTTTTTTCTCTTTTTAAATTTAAGTTTTGTAATTTTAGAAGAAGAAAAGATAAAGTACAAAAACGACGCAAATGAATGAAAAGTCTTTAAAAAAAAATAATGCTTCATTAATTAAAGGTCACCTGTGTTGGTGAAGATGCTAGAGACATGCAACTGCTTTGCGAAGACATGCTCCTACTGGAATGTCCTTCTCCCCTGACTCCTCCGGAAGATGCCGAAGACTCAGAGGATAACATCGAGACATTGTCCGAGAAAGCCGAATCATTGTCAGGACTCTCAGTACGAAGGTTCAGATCACTCTTCTGGCTGCGTAAGAAATCATCGCAGTCCATGTCCACCTGAAATGCAAAATATTATATTCTCTAAATTTGCTAAAATAAATTAATCAATATTTCTCTGCAATGAAAATAAATAAATAATTGGTTTGAAACTCTGCTTGGCTTAGACAGGGACCTACTGATTAAAGTGGTTTTCAAACCACTTCCAACTTGGGACCTGGAACCTGAAAGCCACAGTGCTAACCATTTACTCAACAGGTTGCATAATTGGATGTACTATTATGCCCATGTGTAAAACGTAGCTCATTTTTTACAATGAGCTTAGAGTATATAAATGTATTATTTTCCGAAAACTTTCATAAATTAATTCTGAAGACAAAGAAAAATTGAAGTGAGGATACTGTGGTCCATTTAGTAATAATATATATTGTATTTTCATGAAAGATTTGTACAATCACACAGGTTTTTTCTAGATGAACTGCAAAGATTTTATGGTTAATACTAAAATTCATTGAGTATTGTGAACTGAATTTTTATTTAATATAGAATATATTACAAATACAATAACCAGAAATGTAATACAATATTTTATAGACGGTTCCACACAAAAATTCAACTAAATGACTTCGTTTTTACAGTCTCTTTATTGATAGCCATTCAATTTTCCTATAATTATATTATTAAAATCAAAAGTTACAACATAAGTTGTACATTAAAAGAAAAAAAAAAAAATCCTAACCAAAAAAATAAATAAATAAATAAATAATAATAATAATAATCAGAGGTGAAATTCCGATAAAAATCAACCAAATAGATTTTGAAATCACCCTTGAATATATATAAACATGCACTTTCTGCCGACTTTTTTTTATAACATATATTGATTGACAATAAATTATTGTTTATTTTACTTTATTTATTTATTTCAAATTTATTAATTTATTTGAATTTGTAACGTGCATTTTTTAAACTTAATAAATAAATCATTTACGTACACACACACTTATACATATATATGGATAAAAATGAAAACAAAATTATAAACAAAAATAAAAGTAAAACAACGTAACATGAAATTCATATATAATCATATGAAAATAAGAAATTTAGAAAATAATTGAGAAATTTCCATAAAGGCAGCAGTATCGTTATCAAAAGCGAATTATTGTTGTTTAAAAAAAAAAAAAAAAACTGATAATAGTAAAAGATAAATATTCAAAATATTACTATTAATTGTCCGATATCCTACTATAAATTGAAACATTATTTAAGCAAATATAAATACCTTAACCCCCCCCCCCCATAAAAACACGAAAATGTTTTTATCTCTCATTATGTGAGTGTGTCAGGAAGGTTTAAGAGTATAAAAACGGGGGGGGGGGGGGTTGTTCAGAGATACCAACATATAAAGTTTTACAATCTAAAAACTGCCATATGTTTATTTTATTTTATTTATTCATTTATTTATTTTTCCAAATATTAAGTAATCTTCTTATGAACTCCGAACATTCCTAGAAGAGATTCGAAACAAACTGATCAAGAAATTAGTCTTTAATAATTCACCCTACATTCTCGTGAGACTCATGAGGTCATAATATTTAGTCACTTGTATAAATATTTAATGTTGAAGAGTAATGACGTGACTGCCAAAAGTATCCTCTCGTGGGCAAAAAGCAATTTGTGGGCTCAGGTGAATGCTACGAGCAGTTACCACGTAAAGTAGAGATTCTCTCGTACTCACAAAGTAGAATCATTTATCACGTTTTAGGCATATATACAAGACCGAAAATATTTGCCAATCGTGACCTGCTGATTTTTAGTTCGCTTCTTGCTTTAAAAAAATAATAATTATTATTTTTAAAAATGTCAAAAACGAGTTACTTTGAGTATAAATTAGGAAATAAATTCCGTCGAGTCCGACAAAAAATGTTGTAACGTTTTTATTAAATTTTTAAATAACTCATCATAATAAAAATTAATGCAGAAAGTTTGCAAAAGTTTTTTTTTTTTTTTTCCTGATATAGCATATGTATGTATACGTATATACGTATGTAACAAAGATGGAATGAAAAGCACACACACACACACACACACAAAAAAAAAAAAAAAAAAAAGCATTATACATGACAAATGGATAACAAATATGAACAGAATATCACTGCTAGAAAGATAAACACAGAGCTTTGCTGAAACATAGCTTCCAACATCCTGACTAATATTCCGTAGTATTGTTAGTACTCGCCCTTTTTTCCACACCACTTTATTTTTACATTACTGCCAACTTATTTATCCCGGAATGTTTTCTTAGTACCTGTCCTTTTTTCACATCATATTCTTTGTAGAGTAATATTATTAATATTTAACCGCAATTATATATTGAGAAAATTACTCAATACGGTGAAGAATACGGTGTAAAAAAAAAAAAAAAAAGCGGGCACTAACAACATTTCGGAATATATTTAAAAAGTTGGCAGCTATATTTTCAGAGTAACTCTCCGTAATTACGATTTAATAATACGAAAAAGACTTAAAAAAAACCACTGGTGTGAAAATAAAAGTGGGTACTACGGAATATTAAATAAGATTTTTGCAGCTGTGAATGAATAACTAAAAGAAAAGCATAGGCCACCACAAAAAGACATGTGGTACGGGTCAAATTAGTTTTAGGGGGGCCCAACCTTCCCCAGAAACTTTGCAAAAAATAAAATTGTAAAAAAAGAAAAGGAAAGAAACATGACAATAATTACTGCAGAATTACATAATGGAGCTATGTCAAATTGTTATCACAAAGTATTAGAAGTTAGCAAAAATATGAAAATAAAAGCTCAATTTTGGAAGCAAACAGAAAATTAAAACTTATCTGGTAAATGTTGAAAAATGAAATAAATAAAATAACCAGAGTTATTATGACTCTTAAAGTAAGACATGTGGTTTTAAACCTGTTGAAACGATCTGCAGAATTAGAAATGAAATATAAACTCTAAGAATTTGACTGACAATAATATGACGCAAAAATGAAATATGTTAGTTGAAATCGAAGTGTTGAAAAAATTATAATAATAAACAGAAAAGTTTATTATTATTATCATAATTATTAATAACAGTGATTTCAGGAGATATTGAAAATGTGGATATCTAAAAAAAGTAAAAAGTCAAAATTTTGTATGTCATTAAAATGTAATATAAGAAAGGCATTTATATATATAAAGCAATGACTACCACAATCAGTTTTTAATTTATACATATTACACTGAACTGACAAAAGTATTTGCACACTTTCGAATTGAGATATTTTATCGGATATCTAAAGAAATATTAAAGATAGATTATAACTTCAGGGATGTATAGAGTATGTTATATTTAAATATATTTACATAAATTTTAGAGTAGATTTTATCCTAAAGGCAAAAAGGGGACTAATAACAAATTAAACTAGTATGTTGTGGCCACCACATGACTTTCTTCTATATTTTTTCTATACAAATTCACTCAGTAAAAATAATTTATTAAAATTATTACTTAAAAAAAATTATCTTCCATGATAATGCAGACGATTTCCATATTAGAGAAGTAGTATAACACTAAATATCCAAAAAAAAGTCAACTTTGTTGTCAATATTACATTTTTTTTTTTTTTTTTTTTTTTTTTGTGTGAAAAAAATCGATAACTTCCTTTTAAATTACCGCAGATCTACGGTTCAACCATTCGTTTTAAAGGTACTGGCGAGCTCTTTTGAAAGATACCCATCATGAAAATTTACTCCCCTCGAGGGGGGACTTCCCACCCAGGGGGGAGGCGAGGCTCCTACACATACGAAATTTTTTTCTCAGTTGACTATCTCTATTATAAATAATTCTGGTAGATTTCATACCGATTATTAAAAAATAATTCTCTTTATGCACATTTATACAAAATTTAATCCTATACCACCATGTTAAAAATTTAGAAAAAGCGGGATGGCAACGCAACCTGTAAGACAATTTTTACCAAAAGTTGATAGGCACTAATTTATGTCAAGGTGCAACTACATACCAATCTGTATGAAATTCTGTGCAGTAGTTCCTGAGATACAGCTGCCACAAAATTTTGTCACACACACAGACAGACAGACATTTTCTAAAAATGGTCAAATCGTGTTCTACAACTCTCAAAACGTGTAAATCCACCAAAAACCCGAGGTCGTAAATTTTTACGAATTTTACGAATTTTTTTACGAATTTTTTATTTTCTTCTATTAAATATAGAAGAAAGTAAAAACAAACAGTGTTTGGATGACCATGTAAAAAATAACGCCCTAGACAAATCGCTGCTATAATATGTAGTCACGATGCTTCCTTTATTAATTTGTACGATTTGTACATACATTCATCGACGAATGAATGTTTTTTTTTTTAATAACATCGAAAATATTTTGTACGTTTTGTGTTTGTAACAAGCAGGGATTTCAAACCAATTCAGCGTCATAAGAAAAAAAAAAAAAAAAAAAAAAGGCACACATATTATACAGGAGAAAGAGCTTACTAAAATCAGAACATGAAATATAAGCATTTTTCTGAAAAATATTATTTAATTGTGTGTACAAGTGTTAACAAAATTTCGTTTGCTTAATTTATTTGCGAAATGTGTGAAGTTACTGTAATAATACTAATAATAATAAATTGTGAGAATTCAGAAAGACATCGTCGATAGAATGAATTGAATTTCAGTTGCTCTAAAGAGGAGCGATTCAAAATAAAAAATCTGGGTAATAAACCTTCATCAGTTTACTTCTTTTTAAGACTACTTGAAATTGAGCTCGTTCTGTCGACGATATCTTTTTAGACTCTCACGATATTTATTTATTTATTTATTATTATTATTATTTATGAGAGTAATTCTACACATTTGGTTAGTAAATTTTGCTATTAAGAGATTTTTTTTTTTTTTTTTACTGACTTATGTTTTAATTATCTTCCCTTCTATAATAATATAAATTACATTTATACGTGAAATGAACAGAAAGAGGTGTTCCGAAGGATTTAGCCTCATTACTACATCAAACGTCTTGTTGCTGTAAAAGTAGATTTACAGTTAAAGTGGAAACGAAGTCTATTCACTTCCACTAAGGCCAGCTTCGACAAAAAATTTGGTGAAGACTTTACTGACTTATTTTTATTTTATATGTTTAAATAATCTTCCCTTCTATAATAATCGAAATTACATTTTGAAGGATTTAACCTCTTTACTACATCAAATGTCTTGTTGCTGTAAAAGTAGATTTACAGTTAAAGTGAAAACGAAGTCTATTCTCTTCCACTAAGGTCAGCTTCGACGAAAAATTTGGCGATGCTGCGACCAAATCTGGCGAGAAATTGTAGTTTTGAGTTGTCAAAGTTTCGAAACTCTATCTTCAACTGGAGCCGAGTTCTGAAATTTTGCATTGGATTCTAACGTAGAATCAAGGAGAATGTTTACAAAATTGCAGTCGAGAGTGTAAACAGAAGCAGATTAACTCCCGGGAGTTTTGTTGTGTTTAGATAGTTATTCTGAGAGGTCGTTTCTAAGAGATTGTACTTCAAGCGGATAAACCTTGTTCTTGAGTCGGCAAAATTCCTGCTCTGTTGAATATTTAACATTGTTTACTTTATTTTTGTGTTACAAGTGACTATTTCATTGGACTGTTTCGAGAATGTTCGTTAAATTGACAGTTTGTTGGACTGTTTCAAGAATATATGTTTAAAAAATTGCATTCATTAAATAGAACCCGCCTATTTCTTTACGAACTACTTTTTTTATTTCCAGGCAAGAAAGTCGACACTTTGAAATAGTTTGAATTTCTTCAGATCTCCTTTGGAACAAAAACGGTAACATTTGAAAACAATGAAATCGATTATCCACACAGCACAGGATTTTTAATTTTGCTTACAAAAATCGAAACCTCTGGCCGCATTGAAAGCAAATAATAACTCCATTAAAATTTCGCAAAATTGATTACTACTTTAATTTAATTACTTATAAAATGAACAAACTAAAAAATTACTAAAGAATATAAAACGTAGTTACTTGTAAACCACCAATCTCAAATTTTGGTCTGGTACCACCGCCACCAGAATTCGACCGACTGTGACCGGAGGTGAATTTTGTCTCGGAATTTTGGTTTTTGATACAGTTGTTTTGATTCTGAACATTGTAATTGGATTTAGATCCGTTCCAGGCGTTCCCAAGTGCTTGATTAGCAGACTGGCTCTTAGGCATTATTTCCCGATCCAGCTTGTCTTCAAGTGCACACAGTTCACCCAGAATAGCATCTAATTCCACATCTTGACTATCTATAAGTTCAGAAAAAAAGCAAATAAGTTACATAATAAAATATAAAATAAGATTTCTAAAACAGACACATGCGAATTCATTAAAATAATAATAATAATAATAATAATAAAATAAAATATTTTTTGTTACACTTTTAAAAACAAAAATCTTTGTTAAATCTTTATTATTTTGTTCTCTTAGTGTTTTTAACATTACTATTTCTAATGGTGCCAAATATCATCTTTTAGATTTCAGAAATTTTGTTATTTCGTTTGTAACTTATGTATTCATGTAATCATATATTATTTTTTAACATATTACACAGTGGTTGAATATTTCCCTATATTATAAACTATGAATAAGATTGTAAAAAAAAAAAAAAAAAAAAGAAAGAAAGAAAGAAAGAAAAATAAAAGTAAAACTTTACAAAAACAAATTTTACATTCATAGAAAATATTGTTGCCGTTTCTAATAGTATTTCGTTAAAATAATAACAATAATAATAATAAATTTGTAGTTGCTAAGCCCCCGGCAGTCTACAAGTAGAATATAAACTCTGTAATTCCATTTTTCTGGAAAACACTTTTTTGAAGTTTTTGTAACACAAATATCTAAAAAGTATTACACGTATAAATATATTCCTTTTTCAGTCTGACGCTACAGAACTTATCTGAATATTACATTCAAACAACCACCGTACATCATTATTGCTAAAGAAGATTTTTTTTTTTTTTTTTTTTAAGAAAAGTGTATTAAACTGTATTCTAAATTTTACCATTTTTATCTTTATTGCATATTTTACTACTACTATTATTATTAGACTTTTTAAGTTATTCAGTCGTATTTTTATTATACATCTTTATTAACATTAATTTTTCATTTAAAAAATGCTTTTAATATGTTAATAAAGTCCATCTTTCACCCTCTTTAATTTTGTTTCTTTGTTATATTCAATTTCTCTAATTATTTTATCCTAATATTTAAGTCAGTAGTGCATTAGTTGGTAAATTTGTCGCTTTTTTTTTTTTTTTTTTTTTTTTTTTTTTTTAAATAATTTGCGCTAAAAGAGGGGGGAAATTGCTCAGAGTGAAGAAATTTTTTTTATCAGGTAAGTAAATGAACTCATATGAACTTCACACGTACAAATTGTGACGACAACTAAAAAAGTCTTTATAAAGGGTCGAATTAAAATGCCTGAACACATTAGTGTCTCAAATTGCTTTTTAATGACATCTTTTCTTTTTATGTTTTCTCCAGCGAGTAATACTTTAATTATTTAAGTAGTTTAATCCTTGCATTATAAAGGCATTTACTGGCGTAATTTTCATTCCAACGTACATCTAGTTTTTGCAAACATTTGTAAAACATTAAATAAATTTTTGTAAAAAGTAAGAATTTCGTGTATTTTCCGTGAAAAAGAATTTTAGATTGGTGAAAGAGGATTTAAATTAATTTATTAATTAAATAACCACCTTTGATTTTAAATTTTAAAGTTTTTTTTACTTTTGCATCATTATATGTCTAGGAAAATTTTTTGTAAAAAAATACAAACAAATAAACAAGAATAACAACAAAAACATGTTTTGTACCTATTTTATACGATTGATTTATAGAGTAATAAGTTCAAAATTGAATGTAAAATAATAATAAGAAGAATTTGAATATATATATATATATATATATATATGAAAATCAAAGCTTAATTAAATGCGGAATTAATCATGATTTTACATAAGTTTGAAAAATTCTGTTAAAAAGCATAGGTTAAATTTGAAATTCTAAAAGAAAAACAACCGATTTTTTTTTTTTTTTTTTTTTTTTTTTTTTTTTTTTTTTTGCTAGAGAACAGGAAAACAGGTGTTTATATGCGAATAAATTTTTTATTGTTAAAACGTTAGTCTTTTTAAATACATTAAAACACAGACATAGGAAGCAATTAAATCTCTAATGAAAGTGTTTCCTCCTGTTAGTGTAAAAGGATGCATTTATCACTTCAACCAATATCTTTTGAGGAAAGTGCAAGTATTGGGGGTTGGGGGTACAAGAATTGGGTTTAGAATGGGCAAGAATTAGACTGCAAACGAAGAAATTCAACTTCACGTTAGAATGTGTGCGTGTGTAGCATATTTACCTGTACAACATATTGGCGAAGCGACGCGTGGATTGCAGTACAAGAAACTTCTCCTTCCAACTATAATCTACAAAAATTTTATGATTATTTTGTGGAACAATTGTTAGAAAGCAACGTAATAACACCAAACACATGAAACTGTTATGAAAGTTGCCATCGTACGAATGATGCCGCCGAAGGATGGAACTCTAGACTTAACTATATAGTAAAAAAAAATCACAACCTAATTTCTATGCATTAATAAGAAATTTAAAAGATGGAGCAAAATATAATGATTTTTCGTTTAATAGACAGCATATAGGTTTAGAAGGTTAAAAAAAAAAAAAAAAAAAAAAAAAAAAACAGAAATATATCAAATTGGATGAACGAATAAGGAAAATTTTTTTAATCCTAAGCCTGGATAAAATATAAAGGGAAGTTAGTTTTTCAAAGCATAAGCATAAAAAACATAAAATCCAGTATTATTCAGTGTAGAATTTCACTTTTGGGTTGAAAAGCTACGATTCTTCTTCTGGGAACGGCTTCACCGAAATCTACAAAATTTGTGCGATGATGGGGCTTATAACATTTCTATAAATTTTCAGCTCAATCAAATGAGACATTTTGACGCTATCGCAATTTAATAATTTGAGCCCATAGGTCATAATGATAAAAAAATTTTCTTTGTGTCCCTTAAAAAAACTATCCGCGATATTCACCAAAATCAATAGGGTTTGCGCTACGGTGACTTAAACATATGTACCAACTTTCAGTTCATTTGGACAAAGCGTTTAGATGCTATTATGTTCCTTTTCTCTCTCTCTCACACACATACACATCACCGTAAAAATAACAAAAATGAACTCAGGGCACCTCAAAACGTATAGATAGACCAAAATCTCAAAGTCGAATTTTTGTCATGTTTACAATACTTTCCTTACATAGCATATTCGAAAAGCAAAACTTAAATGGCGAGGAAAAAAGAATGAATAATTTAACACCATTGATCATCAAAAACTATTTTTTTTTTTCAGTTAATATTTTTAAAAATTTCCTTGCAAAAATTTAAATCCTAAAACATACATATAAAATTATTATTATTTTGTTTTGTTTTGTTTTTATTAGTATTATTTTTTAAATGCTTGATTATGTTATTATTATTATTATTGCTATTTGAAAAACTTAATTCCTAATATTGCGTTAAATGTGCGATAACTGACAAAATTATAAAATTATATGATATAAAGCACACATGGAAAAAAATTTGTTTCCTTTTTTTAATTGAATGATTCAATTTATTTTGAAAACATTATCCCAAGCTCTGAAGTCATCTGATTAGAAAGAAAAAATTTACTAAAATGCCTGTTTCTTTTTTAAATCGACTTTTTAATCCTCTTTGGAATCTAAAAATAAGTATTTATAATACATAGGGGATTTGGGTTTTTTTTTTTTTTTTCATTAATTTCCTTATTTTTCCTTTCCTTTTTAAATAATATGTTATATATTTATCAGAATAAACTTTTTGAGAAAATTTTGTGCAGTGAGTGGATGAATAATTGGTAATATGAACGTTTAAAGTAAAACATCGATAAAATTTTTTTTAAGTTTTCATATTTTTAAGAATTGGAAAAGTTAGGTCATTAATTATCAATAAAATGATGAAAAGAACTAAAAAGAACAAATAAGCAAACAAGCTTCATAATCTAAGTAATAACGTAAAATGTTTTAAATAAAAATAGTGCTGTTGGAAACTGATGCCACCGTACAGGTGAAAAATGATACATTTTAAAGAATGCTAAACTTTTATAATTAAAGAAAATTAAATGCTATTCTTAAAAAAAAAAGAAGAAGAAGAAGAAGAAGAAGAAGAAAATGTTTTAAAAGTATTACCTTCCATGTTGGCCATGGAAAATCTGTAAGTATCCATCCTTGGGGTTGGAATGGTCAGTTTACTGGAGGATCCCAGCTTGTGTCCGGCGGGAATGCCTTCCAATCCCTGTAATAAATGATTTTCAACTGAATACCTTGTATTACGTACCACTTAACATGCATAAACTATTCATGGAAGTTGTACACACGACTGTGATATAAAAAATAAAAGCTTCCCTGACAGATAATAATCAAACGCAGAATGGTACGGTATAAGCATTGATATCTTATTAACAGGGCCTGATTAAGCTTAGAAGCTAGGGGAAGCTCAGTATCATTTTGGGGCTCCCCTTCATTTCGGAAAATCTTGTTTTCTTGTTAGATATTGTAATATAAAAATGCTATAGACCAAAAATTAGTGTGTGTTTATAGTTTTTTTTCCCCCCTTTTTCATTCATATATCTGGGTGGTTTCTAAACACAACTTATTAATTAAGAACATTCAGATATTTGAGGTTAAATAATAGATTTTTTCCGAAATAGTGAGTATTTTATCTTGCTTTTAGGCGAACTTTCTCAGAAAAAATTCAATCTCAGTGTGAAAATATGAAACAGAAAATTCAAGATCCCGCTTTTAGTTATTAGGGGGCTCCATCTGAAATTTTAGAGGGGAAGCTTGTACTTCCTGAGCCTTTTGGGTAATCAGGCCCTGCTTATTAAGATGCAATGTATGAAAGAAACCCGCACCTAAATTTTTAAACACAATTTATAAATAAAAAATACCACATAAATAATAATTATAAATAAATAAATAAATAAATAAACATTTTTATTTCAAAATGAATTAAAAACTGCGATTCAATGAAAGCGTGGATGAAAAAAGAATCACAAGATTTGTCGCAGTTAAACAGTCCAGCATGCCCCTGATCAGATAAGACTCTTACTACAAACTCATGTCTAAAATTTAAGTAAAATCGATTTCTCAGAAATACATTAAAAATAAATCGTAAGATTTGAAACATTCATGCATTATTTTGGCTCTGGTGAAATAGATTTCTGAAAATAGTCACATATTGTATTGCCAATAACTCATTTTTAAAGTTTGAATGAAATCGGTTTCTCAAGTAAATACTAAAAAATAAAATTGAATCGACTGACACGGACAGTTCCTGAACCTGCCCTCGTTAGACAAATCACTGAAAATTCTTGCGTAGTGTATTGTCATTGACACCAGATAAAATTAATTCGGCAGAAGTACAATAAAAATGAATCGCAAGATATGACACAGACAGACAAATTTTTTGCCCTGGAACTAGTCTTTGGTGAGGTAGAGCCCTGAAAATTCTTCCGTATTCTATTGTCATTGGCTGAACTCGTGTGCAAACTTTGAGCAAAATCTGTTTTGTTAAAAATTGAGTGCTAGATTTGACCCAGGTAAACAAAATAACCTAAACGCTTTTATTAACCTAATTAAATAAACGCATGTAAAAATTACAATACAGTCGGCAGCAAAATTATTTGAGCGCTAGTAATAATTCCTATATAAAAAATGCAGAATGTTGCTTTGTTAAATAAATCCTTGTCAGGTCATGTTCTTAGTCTAAGAACATGATTCGAAAAGGATTTATTTAACAAAACAGCATTAAAGGTACTTATATATATATATACATACATACATATATATATATATGAATTATTGCAAGCGCTCGAATAATTTTGCTGTCGACTGTGTCTAGAGTGTGTATTAAATATTGAAGTACAATGTACGTAAGCAAGGATAGCTGTTTAGGACAAGACACTGCAGCACTAAATTACTGAAAGTTAAAAATAATAATTAAAATAACATAAATAAATTCATTTTAGGTCCTATGAACATAGTGTCTAGATGCTTATAGCTTCTTTATGTGACAGATATTGGCTTTCAAAGAGTTAAAGGGGAAAAAAATGGATTCTTAATTTCTATCAAATTTTCTGTAAACTATTCTAGGGCGGTGTTTCCCACTTTTCGGTCAATGCTAAAGCAGATAATTAACAAGCATTGAATGAAGAAATGTAAACGCTGGCATACAGATACGAGATAAAAAATAACCGATAATTTTCTCGAATTTTTCTTCTAAATATGATAAAATGATATTAAGAATAAAATAAGTTTTAAATATGATAATCAAAGATTGAGACATTTACTGATTTTCGTTTTACAAATTATTATATAATCTGATGTTGCCGTTTAATTATATAGAATAGCTTATCAAAAACGTAAAAGGAAAAAAAAAATAAAAATAAATCTCAACTTAACTTGCACAACTTGAGAAATTCTTAAAAACAAAAGACTTCTACATTATTTTGTGACAGTAAAAAATAAACAAATAAATAAATGAAACAAAAAGTAAAAGAAACTTCTAATTTTAGTTAATAGAAAAATGCAATATTGTTCAATTTTGCTTTCTTTCTAAAAAAAAAGTTTAAAAAATGACACCTTTATACACACACACACACACACACACACACACACATATATATATATCTTACATAAGCGTGAAATCATAATGCAAAAAATTATGAGAAATAGGTTAGAGAGTAAAAGTTTTCAAAAGTGAATTATAAAAGCAATTTCCAAAGAATAGCAAAAGAGGGAAAGTGCAAAAAATGTATGGAGAAAACGAAATAAAACTGCAATAATTTAAAAACACACGCAAGATAAGAAAGAATATTCTTCGCACGCAAATTTGAACGACGGACCAGTACACTTATTACAATTTCATATCTTAAAAGGAAAGTTTGTCGCTGATAAACTGCTATCCCATTTTTATGTTGGGGAGATAGTATACAAATTCCAGCCTTATAAAATTAAAAATTTTCATATTTTACTTGCAACTTTTTTTTTTTTTTTTTGTCATTTTTAAAAGACAGTATTTTTATATTTGTCTTTTGATTATAACAAACATTTGAAAATTAATAATGTTACAGGAAACCCAACTTAAAAAATCATAACAGAAAATATTTAATGGTAATGCTATCAGTAGGGGGAAAAGGAGAGTTCTGAAACACCTGTGCAAGAATGGTGCAAGGGTGCAAGAATGGTGCAAGGGTGCACTGGCAAGTCGTGCGGGTGTCACACTACCCCCTGAGGGTGTAGATGACTTGGTATCGTCCTTGAGACATTCTCTGACTTAATCGTGAAAGATGACGAGGGTGTTAATGAGGAAATTTAATTAAAAAAATTAATGAGTGATTTTTTGTAAAAGGTGACGATGGTTTTAAAGCGATGTTTTCGGTATAAGGTAAAAAGCAGGATATTGTTTGTGAGTCATTAGGAAATTAATTAGGAGGTTAATTAAGAGGTTAATTAGGAGGTTAATTAAGAAATTAATTAAGAAATTTAAAAATTTGAAAATAAGAAATCGATCGAATTTAAGAATGTGGATAGAGTATGTAAGAAATAGAGAGGTTTGACTGGGGTTCGAACCCGGTACCTTGCAGTAAAAATATTTCAGTAGTTTTCACGTGTGTGTGAGTGATTTTTATAGTATATGTCTGCACTGTTCTTTTAAAACTATGAATGCTAGTGTCCGAAAAGAATTCAATCGTTTTAATGATATTAATTAGAGAATAATAATTAAGAAAAATATTAATTAAGGATCTTCTTGTAAAAAATCGTCAATTATTTTCCGAAAAAAAGGCAATGAAAGCAAAAATTAAGTATAAAGAACGAAAGAAAGTTTAGAAACATAGATTTTGACTGAGATTCGAACCCGGTACCTCTCAGTAAAAATATTTCAGTAGTTTTCGCGTGTGTGTGAGTGATAATTATAGTATATGTCTGCACTGTTCTTTTTAAACTATGAATGCTAGTGTCCGAAAAGAATTCAATCGTTTTAATGATATTAATTAGAGAATAATAATTAAGAAAAATATTAATTAAGGATCTTCTTGTAAAAAATCGTCAATTATTTTCCGAAAAAAAGGCAATGAAAGCAAAAATTAAGTATAAAGAACGAAAGAAAGTTTAGAAACATAGATTTTGACTGAGATTCGAACGATTCAACCATTTAAATTATATAAATTTACAGAATAATAATTAATAAAGTATTAATTAAGCATTTCCTTCTAAAAGATTACGAATGTTTTATGAAAAATGACATTGAGAGTTAAAATTAAGTATAAATAATGAAAGAAAGTGTAGCAATAGAGACACCTGACTGAGATTCGAACCCGGCGCCTGTTTGAAGTGAGGAAACAGTAGTTTACAAGTACTTTAACCACTGTTCTTTAGAAATATACCTACACAGATCTTTTTAAACCTAAGAATACAAATGTTTGAGAACGACTCAACCATTTAAATAATATTAATTACAGAATAATTAAAAAATAATAATTGAAGATCTTGCAAAATTCG
This sequence comes from Salticus scenicus, assembly GCA_963930645.1. NCBI lineage: Eukaryota > Metazoa > Arthropoda > Arachnida > Araneae > Salticidae > Salticus > Salticus scenicus. The sequence goes on along the minus strand of OZ005649.1, from coordinate 3,541,318 downwards.
CTAATATTTTATGAAAAAAGATGATGTATGTGAAAATTAAGTTAAAAGATGTTTAAAATCTCAAATGTATAAGTGAAATTAAATTAGAATGAAAGACGAGAATTGTTTTTTGAAAGATAACTAAAAAGAGTGATTAAAATTTCTTATTAATTACTTAATTGAAGAAAGTTCGTTAAAAAAATACTTTTCATCATAAAGATTTTTTTAATTGTGAATACTAACTAGCATCCATTTTAAACTGTATATATTTTTTACTAAATAGAATAAAGATCGACTTAATTCGCCAATGGTGACGTCACAATGTTTTTAGGGAAGAAGGTGACCATCCCTTTAAGCATTTTCTTAGAATCGGGGGAGATGCTATTGTACATTCAATACAAGAAAGAGGAGGAAAAATACCAGTTTTGTCGCTACCTTTAACCGTGTTTAAATTTGATTATTGTTAGACGTTTTAAAAATATAAATTCATTTCTTTCTATCTTTAGAAGAATCTTATTGATTATTTGATATACAATATGGGAATATAATAACTTTTAATAATAGACATTTTCAGTAGATTTTTACAAATCGCTACAAAAAATTCATTACAACTTCAGAAAATCAAAAGTTTTTTAGATATAATTTGTAACTTTTTCGAATAATCCTTCATATATTAGACTACACCCTTACATTTCTTTAGTGTAAACCCGTGAAATTTTACCAATAAAATCAGAAATAGGGTCGTAAAAATAAGAATTTGGCATGATTTTAAATAAATTTTAGGATATATCTACAAAAATTTTAGAGTATTTGGCGATAATTCGGATTTGGTGAGAAACACCTAGTATTAATTTCGAGTGGAGTAAAATTTTGTCACATGCTAACTTATTTTTGCGTGAGTGAAGACATCTGTTTTTTAACCTGAATTCAGTACTACATAAAAATTATTTTTTCAAGATGGATGTCAGAACAGATATTATTTTGTTAAATACATTTACTCATATATTCGATAGATCACATCTACGCAAATCAGAACTAGGGATTATAAATCAGCTTAAATTTCGAATGAATGAATTTATCAATTCAGAAATTAGCAATCAACTTTATGAAAATGTTGATATGTTATCTGATGAAAATTTTTATACCTGTTTAGATATTGTTTTAAAAGAAATGATAAAAAATGAAATTAATTGGGATAAAGTTGTAATTTACTTAGTATTTGCAAGTGAACTTATGGCAAAGCGCTTTAAGAGATCTGGAGAGTTTATCATACTTTGGATAAAATTTTTTAATATCTTCCAGAAGTATTTAGGTAGTTGGATTATTGATAATCAAGAATGTATAAAAGTCAAAGAAGTGAAAAAATCATTTTTTCAAAGAATGTGGAGTTTTATCACTCGATCATAATATGAAAATTGTAAAAATATTATCTGCTATGTTGAATTATGTTCAGTTCAATCTGTAAAAGAACAATGTTCAAGAAAAATGTATGTATGTAATGTGAAATTCAAAGTAAATAAAGAACTTTAAATGGGAATTTTGTTTAAGAAAAAATTATTTGAAGTAACATTCATCTTTAAAAAATAAATAAATAAAAATAAAAATAAGTTGATCAATGTAAAAAAAACTGAAAAATTCACTAAAAATATAAGAAACGCATTTTCACAATAATAAGATTGTAAATGTAAGATAAAATCACAAAATTACCAGCATTAATAATGACAGTGAGAATCTGGACTTGTTAAATTTTTTGGATAATTTTCACATTGAATGTGCGAATGGTGTTTTTGACTTACATTCCAACAACTTTCAGAATGAAAATATAGACTTAGACTTAAAAAATTTTGTGAACAGTTCGAATGTGGAATATACAAGTGGAAATAATATTGATGATTTATCTGCCAAAGATGAAAATAAGGACTTAAATAATTTTAACCTGATACAAACTGATTTACCTCTAGTAAACTATGACAATGAAAGTCTGGACTTGTTAAATTTTTCGTATAACTTTAATCCCAAGTACTTGAATATTTTTTCTGCTAACGACGAAAATATGAATTCGAATAATTTTAGTGCGAAGGAAAATGAGTTGGTGACAGATAACTTTAACAATGAAAATCTAGACTTGCTAAAGTTTTTGAATAACTTTAATACTGAATGTATGAACGATATCCCAACAATATAGATTTGCTGTCTTGTATTATTGTGAATGAATTTCAAATAAAAAGATTTCAATGAAAATGATTTGTTTTAATTTTTATTACAAAATCATCTTTTTTATAATATTTTCTATTAGAATACAAACTGAAGTGTCATCTTTTTTTAAAATAAAAACATGTAAAAAGTTTACTTGTGTATTAACGATATACTTTTTCATTACTGTAGTAGAATTGATTGAGTATAATATTTAAACACTAAGTAAAAATTATGCACAATAGTAGTTTTATAAACTATCAAACTTACATCGAAGAAGAAAAAACTTGTAAAATTGTTTTACCACTCAACTGTAAAGTACTTGTGAAAATCTTAAATGAATTTATCTTATTAACAATTTTCCTGAAAAACTAGCTTATAAAAATTTTAGATATAATTATGAAGTTAGTATTTTCCTAAGTATCACGTTTGAATCTTACTTTGAATATACATCATCAAAGTGTTTTATTCTTTAACTAAAATCACAATCTCTATTCCAAAGAGTGTAAAAATAATGTTATAGTAACAACTTAAACTTTTATATATAGATACTTTCACGATTGTATTTTAACTTTTTTTATTTTTTAGAATACAGAAAATATTTTGTAAGAACTGTGAAAGCTTAATTTTAGAAGTTTGTGAAATTTCACAAAATTTTTTTAAACATTTTTGTCAAATGTTTTCTTTATGTCACATCACTTAAAAAAATTTAACTGTTTTTAACAGAATTGCTAACACAAAACATTAAGTTAGAAAATTTATAGATAAAACTTATAAGATACGAAAAACCATATGTGAAGTAATAACAAAAGGTGTATATACTTTCAAGTTTAGACATGGTTCAACAAGCTTGAGGAGACACTAAAACCTGTAGTTGACGTCATAACCCCTGTAGCGTAACTTTTCCCTTACTACTACGTCACAAATGTATAATTTAACAAAAAGTACTTATGTCACCCCACAATTCCTGTCTTGTATTATTTTACTTTGTGTATAAAATCAATGATCTATAAAAAAGCTTTGTCGTTTTTATACACTTTGAAGTAAAAATTTTCTCCAAAAACATCAAATTATATTTCGCAAGTATGAATTGATATGTATTTGTTTTAAATATCTCTAAGTTACATTATACCAAAGTATAATTTCTAATATTTAAACAATTCTCACTTTACAAAAATTAACTTGTATGCATTTCTAGATCTTTAATAAAAATCTTTAATTTTTTTATCTCAAAGACTTTAAACTATTCGAGATATGTGCAGCTTAAGTGCAATCCAATACTATTTGCACAACAATGTGGAATATCATATGTTAAGAAAATCTTAAATTTTGAATATTTTTCAGTTATTAAACGAAAAATTGTCTAAAATTAACAATTTTTTACTTACTTATTTATTTATTTTTTTATTTATTTTTATTTTTTAATTTGTTTTAAAGAATTCTCTTATATTGTGTGTTTATGTCCACGAATGTAACTTAGTGAATTTAGTATTTCTTGTCAAAATTTTTTAGTGTAATTCTCTTCTTTAGTGAAACACTTAGTAAATTTTACACAATTTTTCGTTTAATAGCTGAAAAATATTCAAAATTTAAGATTTTCTTAACATATGATATTCCACATTGTTGTGCAAATAGTATTGGATTGCACTTAAGCTGCACATATCTCGAATAGTTTAAAGTCTTTGAGATAAAAAAATTAAAGATTTTTATTAAAGATCTAGAAATGCATACAAGTTAATTTTTGTAAAGTGAGAATTGTTTAAATATTAGAAATTATACTTTGGTATAATGTAACTTAGAGATATTTAAAACAAATACATATCAATTCATACTTGCGAAATATAATTTGATGTTTTTGGAGAAAATTTTTACTTCAAAGTGTATAAAAACGACAAAGCTTTTTTATAGATCATTGATTTTATACACAAAGTAAAATAATACAAGACAGGAATTGTGGGGTGACATAAGTACTTTTTGTTAAATTATACATTTGTGACGTAGTAGTAAGGGAAAAGTTACGCTACAGGGGTTATGACGTCAACTACAGGTTTTAGTGTCTCCTCAAGCTTGTTGAACCATGTCTAAACTTGAAAGTATATACACCTTTTGTTATTACTTCACATATGGTTTTTCGTATCTTATAAGTTTTATCTATAAATTTTCTAACTTAATGTTTTGTGTTAGCAATTCTGTTAAAAACAGTTAAATTTTTTTAAGTGATGTGACATAAAGAAAACATTTGACAAAAATGTTTAAAAAAATTTTGTGAAATTTCACAAACTTCTAAAATTAAGCTTTCACAGTTCTTACAAAATATTTTCTGTATTCTAAAAAATAAAAAAAGTTAAAATACAATCGTGAAAGTATCTATATATAAAAGTTTAAGTTGTTACTATAACATTATTTTTACACTCTTTGGAATAGAGATTGTGATTTTAGTTAAAGAATAAAACACTTTGATGATGTATATTCAAAGTAAGATTCAAACGTGATACTTAGGAAAATACTAACTTCATAATTATATCTAAAATTTTTATAAGCTAGTTTTTCAGGAAAATTGTTAATAAGATAAATTCATTTAAGATTTTCACAAGTACTTTACAGTTGAGTGGTAAAACAATTTTACAAGTTTTTTCTTCTTCGATGTAAGTTTGATAGTTTATAAAACTACTATTGTGCATAATTTTTACTTAGTGTTTAAATATTATACTCAATCAATTCTACTACAGTAATGAAAAAGTATATCGTTAATACACAAGTAAACTTTTTACATGTTTTTATTTTAAAAAAAGATGACACTTCAGTTTGTATTCTAATAGAAAATATTATAAAAAAGATGATTTTGTAATAAAAATTAAAACAAATCATTTTCATTGAAATCTTTTTATTTGAAATTCATTCACAATAATACAAGACAGCAAATCTATATTGTTGGGATATCGTTCATACATTCAGTATTAAAGTTATTCAAAAACTTTAGCAAGTCTAGATTTTCATTGTTAAAGTTATCTGTCACCAACTCATTTTCCTTCGCACTAAAATTATTCGAATTCATATTTTCGTCGTTAGCAGAAAAAATATTCAAGTACTTGGGATTAAAGTTATACGAAAAATTTAACAAGTCCAGACTTTCATTGTCATAGTTTACTAGAGGTAAATCAGTTTGTATCAGGTTAAAATTATTTAAGTCCTTATTTTCATCTTTGGCAGATAAATCATCAATATTATTTCCACTTGTATATTCCACATTCGAATTGTTCAAAAAATTTTTTAAGTCTAAGTCTATATTTTCATTCTGAAAGTTGTTGGAATGTAAGTCAAAAACACCATTCGCACATTCAATGTGAAAATTATCCAAAAAATTTAACAAGTCCAGATTCTCACTGTCATTATTAACTGTTGATAATTCATTGTTAGTGCTTCGATCATTACAATTTCTACGTATGTTAAAGTCTTTAAGATGATTCTTTCTCTTATGTTGCAATAATTCATACTTACACTGAAAAGTTTCACTGCATTCATCACATCTAGTTTGCATTAAAGATTTTTTATGCATATTTCTTTTATGTTTTAAAAAATGTCGTCTGTTTGAAAAAGTATCAGTACATTCGTCACAACAGTATGTATGTAAAGTCTTTTTATGACTTTTTCGCTTATGGTTTGAAAAAGCATGTTTTGTTGTAAAGGTTATAGAACATTCCTCACATAGATACTCAGGTTTACAATAATGCACCCTCTTGTGTTTTTCCAATTCATACTTGTGTTTAAAAGCATCTTTACAAATAATACATAGATGTTCAGGTAAGACTTTTTGATGAAATAATCTCTTATGTTTAAATAAATCACACTTGCGATTGAAATTTTCAATACAATATTCACATTTATATCTTATGGAAATTTTTCTATGGGTTTCCATATGTCTTTTTAAACGATGTAAAGTAACAAATCCTTTCTCACACACGTAACAAATATTAGGTTTAATATCATTGTGAACCTTGACATGTCTAGTAAGATAGGATTTTTTAAAAAATGGCTTCTTACAAGTTGGACAAATAAAAAGTTTAGATAACTTCTCATCCTCAAAACCTGATGAAGGGGTTTGTTGAACGGAAACGTGTGTCTCCTCGGACGTTAAAGTATTATTCATTTTGTACTTCAGTTTAGCGAAGTGTAAAAAATCACTCTAAAAGTAAGACTTTAAAAACTACTAAGTATGAGAACTTAGACAACTCTACAGCGAGAAAAGAATGTAACTAATTCAAATTTTTTCTTCGTTCATCAGTTTTACTTAAGAATTTACGGCAAATTCTCTTATTTCATGCCAAATTTTTATAACTATCGCCAATATTAGTGGAAATTTAGCCAAATATTATCCCATACCTTGCTATAATACTCGAATCTTGTGGAAATTTCTAGTTTATCAACATGTCTAAACAGATAATTTGTACACTTTCACTCTGTATTTTTATGGATGTAGCATCTACGTTAAACATTTTAGGGAAAAAAATATTCTATGTTTTTTAACAGTTGATTATAGATTTGTCGAAACTTGTGGTTTAGTATTTTCAAAGAAGGTAGGTTGTTAATACTTAAAGTTTCAAGTTCATGATTTCATCATACATCTGCAGCTTCTAAATTCGATAAGTGTTAGATTTTTATCTTACATTTTCAACCTAAAAAGAAAAAGTTAATTTTTCTGAGATAGAATTTGTATTAAAATAATTTGTGTAAAAATTTTTCATTTACGAAAATTTCATTTATAAGCATATGTGTGAAAAACTTCAAACCAAATGATTTTTAAAAACTTAGTGCTTTGTAAAATAAGATGCGTTATTAACACATGTGAAACATTAAAATTGTATACTTCATAATTTTTAAAATACTTACAGTCTCTTAAATTGGTAAGAATGAGTTTTTATCTCACATTTTCATTCTTATCATTAGAAAAAATAAGTTTCATATATTTTTATTCTAAAAATAAGTTAATTAATTTCTGAGATGATATTTTTTTCTGAAATACTTTGTGTAAAAAAATTTTCATTTACAAAAAATTTCAGTTTATAAGCATATGTCTGAAAAACTTCAAACTAAATGACTAAAAAACTTAGCACTTTGTAAAATAAGATGTGTTGTTAACACCAAAATTGTTGACTTCGTGATTTTTTCGAATACCTACAACCTCTTAAGCTGGTAATTTTGTGATTTTATCTTACATTTATAATCTTATTATTGTGAAAATAAGTTTCTTATATTTTTATTCAAGAACAAGTTATCTAAATTTCTAAAATACTTTGTACAAAAATATTTTAGTAAAAATAAGTTTCTTATATTTTTATTCTAAAAATAAGTTAGTTAATTTCTGAGATGATATTTTTTCTAAAATACTTTGTGTAAAAAATTTTACATTCACAAAAATTTCAGTTTATAAGTATAAGTTTGAAAAACTTCAAACTAAATGACTTTAAAAAAACTTAGTACTTTGTAAAATAAGACGCGTTATTAACACGTGTGAAACATTAAAATTCCATACTTCATGATTTTTCAAATACTTGCGGTCTCTTAAATTGGTAAGAATGAGATTTTACCTTACATTTTCATTCTTATCATTAGTAAAAATAAGTTTCTTATATTTTTATTCTAAAAATAAGTTAGTTAATTTCTGAGATGATATTTTTTCTAAAATACTTTGTGTAAAAAATTTTACATTCACAAAAATTTCAGTTTATAAGTATAAGTTTGAAAAAGTTCAAACTAAATGATTTTAAAAAACTTAGTACTTTGTAAAATAAGATGTGCTGTTTAACACTAAAATTGTTGACTTCATAATTTTTTTTCGAATACCTACAGTCTCTTATGCTGGTAATTTTGTGATTTTATCTTACATTTACAATCTTATTATTGTGAAAATGCGTTTCTTATATTTTTAGTGAATTTTTCAGTTTTTTTTACATTGATCAACTTATTTTTATTTTTATTTATTTATTTTTTAAAGATGAATTTTACTTCAAATAATTTTTTCTTAAACAAAATTCCCATTTAAAGTTCTTTATTTACTTTGAATTTCACATTACATACATACATTTTTCTTGAACATTGTTCTTTTACAGATTGAACTGAACATAATTCAACATAGCAGATAATATTTTTACAATTTTCATATTATGATCGAGTGATAAAACTCCACATTCTTTGAAAAAATGATTTTTTCACTTCTTTGACTTTTATACATTCTTGATTATCAATAATCCAACTACCTAAATACTTCTGGAAGATATTAAAAAATTTTATCCAAAGTATGATAAACTCTCCAGATCTCTTAAAGCGCTTTGCCATAAGTTCACTTGAAAATACTAAGTAAATTACAACTTTATCCCAATTAATTTCATTTTTTATCATTTCTTTTAAAACAATATCTAAACAGGTATAAAAATTTTCATCAGATAACATATCAACATTTTCATAAAGTTGATTGCTAATTTCTGAATTGATAAATTCATTCATTCGAAATTTAAGCTGATTTATAATCCCTAGTTCTGATTTGCGTAGATGTGATCTATTGAATATATGAGTAAATGTATTTAACAAAATAATATCTGTTCTGACATCCATCTTGAAAAAATAATTTTTATGTAGTACTGAATTCAGGTTAAAAAACAGATGTCTTCACTCACGCAAAAATAAGTTAGCATGTGACAAAATTTTACTCCACTCGAAATTAATACTAGGTGTTTCTCACCAAATCCGAATTATCGCCAAATACTCTAAAATTTTTGTAGATATATCCTAAAATTTATTTAAAATCATGCCAAATTCTTATTTTTACGACCCTATTTCTGATTTTATTGGTAAAATTTCACGGGTTTACACTAAAGAAATGTAAGGGTGTAGTCTAATATATGAAGGATTATTCGAAAAAGTTACAAATTATATCTAAAAAACTTTTGATTTTCTGAAGTTGTAATGAATTTTTTGTAGCGATTTGTAAAAATCTACTGAAAATGTCTATTATTAAAAGTTATTATATTCCCATATTGTATATCAAATAATCAATAAGATTCTTCTAAAGATAGAATGAAATGAATTTATATTTTTAAAACGTCTAACAATAATCAAATTTAAACACGGTTAAAGGTAGCGACAAAACTGGTATTTTTCCTCCTCTTTCTTGTATTGAATGTACAATAGCATCTCCCCCGATTCTAAGAAAATGCTTAAAGGGATGGTCACCTTCTTCCCTAAAAACATTGTGACGTCACCATTGGCGAATTAAGTCGATCTTTATTCCATTTAGTAAAAAAATATATACAGTTTAAAATGGATGCTAGTTAGTATTCACAATTAAAAAAATCTTTATGATGAAAAGTATTTTTTAACGAACTTTCTTCAATTAAGTAATTAATAAGAAATTTTAATCACTCTTTTTAGTTATCTTTCAAAAAACAATTCTCGTCTTTCATTCTAATTTAATTTCACTTATACATTTGAGATTTTAAACATCTTTTAACTTAATTTTCACATACATCATCTTTTTTCATAAAATATTAGCGAATTTTGCAAGATCTTCAACTTAATTTTCACATACATCATCTTTTTTCATAAAATATTAGCGAATTTTGCAAGATCTTCAATTATTATTTTTTAATTATTCTGTAATTAATATTATTTAAATGGTTGAGCCGTTCTCAAACATTTGTATTCTTAGGTTTAAAAAGATCTGTGTAGGTATATTTCTAAAGAACAGTGGTTAAAGTACTTGTAAACTACTGTTTCCTCACTTCAAACAGGCGCCGGGTTCGAATCTCAGTCAGGTGTCTCTATTGCTACACTTTCTTTCATTATTTATACTTAATTTTAACTCTCAATGTCATTTTTCATAAAACATTCGTAATCTTTTAGAAGGAAATGCTTAATTAATACTTTATTAATTATTATTCTGTAAATTTATATAATTTAAATGGTTGAATCGTTCGAATCTCAGTCAAAATCTATGTTTCTAAACTTTCTTTCGTTCTTTATACTTAATTTTTGCTTTCATTGCCTTTTTTTCGGAAAATAATTGACGATTTTTTACAAGAAGATCCTTAATTAATATTTTTCTTAATTATTATTCTCTAATTAATATCATTAAAACGATTGAATTCTTTTCGGACACTAGCATTCATAGTTTAAAAAGAACAGTGCAGACATATACTATAATTATCACTCACACACACGCGAAAACTACTGAAATATTTTTACTGCAAGGTACCGGGTTCGAATCTCAGTCAAAATCTATGTTTCTAAACTTTCTTTCGTTCTTTATACTTAATTTTTGCTTTCATTGCCTTTTTTTCGGAAAATAATTGACGATTTTTTTACAAGAAGATCCTTAATTAATATTTTTCTTAATTATTATTCTCTAATTAATATCATTAAAACGATTGAATTCTTTTCGGACACTAGCATTCATAGTTTTAAAAGAACAGTGCAGACATATACTATAAAAATCACTCACACACACGTGAAAACTACTGAAATATTTTTACTGCAAGGTACCGGGTTCGAACCCCAGTCAAACCTCTCTATTTCTTACATACTCTATCCACATTCTTAAATTCGATCGATTTCTTATTTATCCCTCAATTTTTAAATTTATTTTTTAAATTAATTTATTAATTAATTTCTTAATTAACCTCTTAATTAACCTCCTAATTAATTTCCTAATGACTCACAAACAATATCCTGCTTTTTACCTTATACCGAAAACATCGCTTTAAAACCATCGTCACCTTTTACAAAAAATCACTCATTAATTTTTTTAATTAAATTTCCTCATTAACACCCTCGTCATCTTTCACGATTAAGTCAGAGAATGTCTCAAGGACGATACCAAGTCATCTACACCCTCAGGGGGTAGTGTGACACCCGCACGACTTGCCAGTGCACCCTTGCACCATTCTTGCACCCTTGCACCATTCTTGCACAGGTGTTTCAGAACTCTCCTTTTCCCCCTACTGCTATCAAAAATGAATCATAAATTGCAAATGGAAAAAAAATAATCTAATAATAATAATAACAAAAGCGTCGAACTGGGGAAGGAGAATGCAAAGTTTTAGAAACATAACCTAGAAGAAAATGCTAATCTAACATGCATTTAATTTTTTCCTCTTTTCAAACGCTCGTTTAAAAATCTACTTATTAAAAGCATACAGTCGACAGCAAAAGTATCCGAGCTCTAGCCAATAATTCCGATATTAAAAACGTACATTTAATACTGTTTTGTTATATAAATCCTTGTCGAATCATGTTCTTAGACTGACTAAGAACATGACTCGACAAGGATTTATTTGACAAAGCAGTTTTAAGTGCACTTTTTTTTAGACAGGGATTATTCCTAGTGCTCGGATACTTTTGCTGTCGACTGTACGTAAGTGTGGAATAATAATAATAAATACTTTTGTACTTAAATAAAAATTTACACTATTCGGAAAATAAACAAATAAATAAGCTTAAATGTCGGTTGTTAGACTTAAGAAGAAAATACTGACTCCACACCAACGACTTAATAACGAGAACTTACAGCACTTATTTGTTTACTTATTTATTTATTTTATTCTATCAATCATAAAAAATCATAAAAATCCCCTCTCTTAAACATTAACTGTAACAATATTAAAAATGAATAAATAAATAAAATAAAACATTTTAACTAATAACCGAAATAGGATGGCTTTTGTCTTGGTGTTCTAACGGACATTTAAAAATCAATGAGTCCCCAGCTTCCATTAGTGTAAAACTATTGAACAAAAGTGCTTTCAAAAGTAAATTATAAACTGCACATTTCGGGGGGGGGGGGGAAATAAATAAGAAAGAAAAAATAACCTAGAAAATTTCTAATGTCATAAAGAACACACGAAAAAAATGAAATGAAACTACAATAATTTTAAAACACACGCGTGAGAAGAAACTTACAACCCCACACACAATTCAATAAAGACAGAACACTGTACATTGATTTTTATTTTCTCTCTGTGGGGAAAAAAAAAATGTCTCCAGTCGATCAACTTTTATCTAAAATCCATTTACGACGGAAAAGAATTACACAAGGATTTCAGAGGGATTCTCGAAGCATCCATTTTGTATGTTCTCTCTTTTTCCTCACCGTTCTTCTGGAATATAAATCAATAATTTAATGGCATAAAACGGAAGAAAGTTGCAGAAACACCTTGAATGATTTTTACAAATAACAATTAATAACGATCGTTAAAGCGGAATTTCGTCCATTTACAATACGGCTTTGAAGAGTACCGAGAGAGGAAATAAAATGACAGAAACAATTTTATAACTTCCGAAACATATTAATCTATATCTGCTGACTTTTGATTTCGTTTTCACTATTTATTTATTTAATATGTAATAAGCATGGTGTATTTTTTTAAAAAATTAGTACCGAATATAAGAATTCAATACACAAGGTGTGTTAAAAAACTATTAGCAATGAATCTGTGGTGCAAATTATAAAAAAGCTTACAGAAATAATATTATTAGTACTATATTTAATACAGAGTAACAGCTAAAAATGGTAACTATACATATTTAATTTTTAAAGCAATACATTTATTTATTTATGTTTTCCAGATTGACAAATAGCATGACGGTTAAACATACTCCTAAAGTCGTGAAGAGCAAAGAAGACAGTATTCGGTTTTGATTGACAAAATGCATACGAAGCGATCCAATGTTTGTTAACTCCATACAGCAATATCAACAAAACAAATTTTGGCCCTCCCCCCCCCCCCCCCCCCCGACCAAAAAAAAAAAATTAATTAGAGGTTTATTATTATTATTATCATTATTGTCACTGTTTTTTTTTTTTTTTGATATTATTATTGTTCTTGTTGTTGTTGTAATGTTATATGCACAAATGCAAATTTTAACATAAAATGCTACACCTGTGATTGCTTGAGAACGAAGAAAGTTTTAGCTAAACATGTGCACTAACATGCGACCATAAGAAATCATAAAATTTCGCAATTATTTGAAACTTTAATCAAAATATCGCTTTAATACAAGCACAAACAAAGAAAGTTGTATAAAAGATTACACGGATGCACAAATAATAAAATAATTTGTTATTTATTTTTTATAATAAAAATATACTAATTGTATTATATTATACACACATACGACTATGATAATATTTGCTCTCAAATGAATCGATAGATTGAATATCAGGCAACCTATACATGCATATGAAATGATGAACAGACGCATCTGCATTCTCTCCCATTGTAGAAATATTCATAAATCAGAGGATGGAATGTTATTGTCAAATTCACCAGTAAATAGAAATGATACAATCAGAATTTATGGAATATATTTGCACTGTCATCAAATGAATCGAAATTTCAAAATCGGCGATGAGCCAATGAGACAATTTCGAACACCTGCCCAATATTATGATTAAGATTGTTCAATGACATTGTGCAATTACATCGAGTACGATACAGTAGTAATCGAATTAAGAATCAAATACAACATGAATTCAAGATTAGATATTAAATTAGGATTCAGTTCTCTGTTCATTGACAAATTGTAATCGTAAAATACGAACAAGATGTTATTCATATGAGGCTCTATTTCAAACATAACTTTGTCATTCATGATATGAAAGTTACATTTTGCAAAACTTTTCAATTTTAAGACCTAAAGAAAATTTTCCTTTTCAGGGAATTATTTCGATTATCATAATTTGAGTACTAAATATCTCAACCTCAAGACAGATGTAATTATGCATATTTGACAAGACTGTCTTATACTTGCTAACTTTTACCCTTTTTGGCTACCAGTAATTTTTTATAGAAATAGTCTCATAAGTTTTTGCAACAGATTTCTCTGAATAAATAAAACAAAAATTTCTATTTTTTTTAAATGGTATTTAAAAAGCGTTTAATTTGGCTGTTATAGTATCAGGTTTATTTATTTATCTTAACCGCACTGTACGAGCAAAAGCATTTGAACTCTTTAATTGTTACTGGTCCCCTTTTTGGAATCAGGACCCTTGCTAAATTAATTATATGGTGTAAGTGCAACAGGTTCTTTACACCCTTGGAGTTCCAAGAGATTCCGTCAAGAATTTCCTTAGGTATTCGTTAAAATCTCAATTATGTCCCATTTTCTATTTTACAGTCGGCTGCAAAAGTATTCGAGCACTAGCCAGTAATTCTAATATCAAAAAAGTACACTTAATACTGTTTTGTTAAATAAATCCTTGTTGAATCATGTTCTTAGACTGACTAATGGCCGTATTCACCATTAACTTTAACTCCCGGTTCAAAGCAAAAACTTGAAAAGCGTCTAAAGGCAGGGTACAGCTTTCCAGCAAAATTTGGCATACTGTTTCTGCCATCTAGCGTCGAAGATTTCATATAATCTTTGATTGGTTATTTTCACCTAAAAAATCTGAAAATATCTATACCGCTAGATGGCAGAAACAACACGGCAAAATTTGCTGAAAATCTGCGCCCCGCCTTTATACGCTTTTCAGATTTTCATGTTCGACCGGGAGTTGAAGTTATTGGTGAATAACAGCCATTATGAAGATGACTCGACAAGGATTTATTTAACAAAGCAGTGTCAAGTGTACTTTTTTTACACAGAGGTTACTGCTAGTGATCGGATACTTTTGCTGCCGACTGTAATCGATGTGAATTAAAATAAAAAATTCCATTTAAAAATTTTAATATTTTCTCTAACAGAAGCAAGCAATTTGTAAAATACTGATACTACAGTTTTTCAAAGCACTTTGAGGTCAAATATCGTCTGGGCAAGTTATCTTCGTAAAATAACTGCTCACTTCCCCCAAACAAATTTTTAACACGAAATTTGACAAGTAACCAAAGTTATTATAGACGTGAGAAATGAGATAGCATCAAGAAAGTACGTAAACCGATTATATAACAGAGTGTAGACTCGGGTTGATATTTAGTTTCGAAAAATGTCCTGATATATGTAACAAATTCAGGATTTGTATGAAGATTCTCTACTTAGTTTCTCCAAAGTCTATCTCAAGGGGGGTTATCGACTTCTCAAGAAACTGGAAAACGCCCACGTCAACACCATATGTCGTTGACAGTGACACTTGCACTAAATCAATGGTTGAGAACAGAGTAGTGACGATAAGCTGCCGCCAGTCGTAAATTTGTAGGACAAGGATATAGTATAAACATGATTTGGAAGACCGCCAACAGTTTTTTCATAAAAAAGAAAAGAAAAAAAACTAGTATGTTGTGGCCACCACAAGACTTTCTTCTATATTTTCCTATACATATTCAATCAGTAACAATATTTAAAAAAATAAAATAAAAAAAAATACAATTTTTTTTTCTAAGGGTTTTTTTTTTGGAGGGGTACTTGTTTTTTTTAAGGGTACTTCCCCCCCAGGGGGGGAAGCGATGCCCCCCCATGCACAAAAATTTTTTCCTAGTTACGTACTACTATTATCAATAATTCATATTAATTTTACAATCACAAGTGTAAAATAACTCTTATTATGCACATTTATACGAATTTTTGTCTTATTCTGCCATGTTAAAAATTTAGATAAAATGCTATCACAGCGCCTCCTGTTGAGCTATTGATCCGCAAATATAATCAGCACCAGTTTATGTCGGGGACCAACTAAATACTAAGTTTGGTAAAATTTCGTTAAAAAAAAAAAAAAAAAAAAAAAACGATTTTTTTTCTAAGTTTTTTTTTTTTGTTAAAAGTAAAAAAAATCGATAACTTTGTTTTAAATTATCACAGATTTATGGTTCAACCATTCGTTTTAAAGGTATTGACGAGATCTTTCGAATGATACCCATCTTCAAAATTTAACCCCCCCGGGGGGGTACTTCTCCCCCAGGGGGGGAACCGATGCCCCCCCCATGCACAAATTTTTTTTCCTAGTTAACTACTACTATTATCAATAATTCATATTAATTTTACAATCACAAGTTTAAAATAACTCTCATTATGCCCATTTATACGGAATTTTGTCCTATAAAATGCGATCACAGCGCCACCTGTTGAGCTATTGATCCCCAAATCTAATGGGCACCAGTTCATGTCAGGGTGCAACTAAATACCAAGTTTGGTTAAATTTCATTCATTGGTTCGTGAGATACAGCGTCCACAAAAAAATGATACAGACACACAGACAGACATTTTTTAAAAACTATCAATTCGTGTTCAGGACATCCCACAACGTGTAGATCCGTCAAAAAACGGAGGTCGAAAATTTTCGCGAATCCAATACTTTCTCTATATTACATATAGAAGAAAGTAAAAAAATATATATGATGTAATTTTTTTTTTTTCCTTTTTTTTTTGTAATAGTCTAATTATGGAGTATACGTGAAATAATATATTCTTATGCAAATTAAAGATTTTAAATTGTGACGTAGAAGTTCACTTCTAAGAAATTTTTGCTGTAACACAGGCAGTGAAATGGGATTTTTCTTTAATAAAGAATTAAAAAGGGGGGAATGAATTTTGCTTTAAAATACTTTATGCTCGGGGTAAAATGGCTTTTAGATAGCCAAACTATAACAGAATATGCTCAATATTTATGCATGACATTCAAAAGACGGTTTAACAGTCAATACAAATATAACATGGCAACATTTACAAATAGATCAATGATTGTTAATTCCGAGAAATCTGCTGAAAACGGGTTTTGCGTATTAATGAAAAAAAAAAAAAAAAAAGTTAATTGCTAAATAAAATTAAGAATTGAAAATAATTTTATGATAAATAAATAAATTTCAATCCCCCCCCCCCCTTAAAATTGTACCGGAACTTTCGCACTGACGACTTGGTTTAGCGTCTGCCTAGATTCAGTTGTGGTGTAAGTGTTCAATGATAAAAATAAAACCCTTTTTGAGGAAGATTTTTTTCCCCTGGAAAATATTTATGAAAATAGTGTATAAAGATAATTCATTAGCTTTGACACATTGCAGTTTGTATTAAGACGTTCAATAATAATGCTTTTTTTATGTTATTCCTTCATAAATATTGTAGTTTATGGACACGAGTAATGCTATTTGCATTACAAACAGAAGTCTAATTAAACTATTTAAGAACGAAAATTTTAAATTTATCAGACAGAACTTCTTAAAAACGGTAATAATAGGTCATCTCCTATGATGATTACTGGCATTATGTGAATTATAATACCTTTAGAATGTGAAAAACCTCGGGATATTTTAGAAAATTCCCACGAAAAGTTGGCTGGAATAAATCTTATTGGTGATCCAAACACACAGAGACCCAGACTGTCTTTCAGCGATATAAAGACCTTCTCTATTGACATTCTTTACGTCAATAGTAAGGTTTCGATTTAACAGGCCTGCAGTGTTGGAGGTCAGAGAATAAGCGAAGCGATTAATTTGCTTTGTACTATAGCCGGGGAGAAATGCATGGCAATAGAGGCATTCCAGGTTCAATAGTTCAGGGATTTTCTTCCCCTAGTATCTAAACATTTTGGACATGTGTCGCTGTAAATATCCATAGGGAGAATGCGGAAGTAAGAAAGATATCAATAAAGGAAAGGGAGAACTCAATTGCTATTGAGTACAGATATACAATTTTTTATTTATTTTATGCAAATAACGAATCCAGATATTGCATATAAAGTATTTAGTACCGTTAAGTGGGGCAATTTCGAACATGCAGAATAGGGCTGAACAAATATTACTACTGTTGCGGTGATACTACTCTTTATGGTGCAGTTTAAAATATGTCCCTAAAAGTATGTATTGTTACAAACATTGTCTAAGATATACATTTTCAATGCATGAAATGTGTCAACCATGCAATAAATAAATTTCATCCAATAAATAATTTTTTTCACACATTGTATACACTGCAGATGTATACCGTACACATAAATATGTTTTTCATAACACATACTCTTAGGAATATGTAGTTAAAATGCGGCATATTGAGTATTATTACCGCAATGTAGTAATTACTGCTTGTTCCGGTTTACCCTGCATACTCAGAATTGATCCCACTTAACGGTACTGTATTTACAAATTTTTCTATGATTTTAGAAGCTCTATTTTAGTAAAAAATGTTGAAAAACGCTTTTTCAGTTTTAAGCTATTCATTAATATCAATGACTGTTAAATTAATTTTGCAGTATCACATTTCCCTGCCTCTTTTTAGATTTAATAATATATACTAGCAGGGTGCGAAATTTCCGCTCGCCAGCTCGCCATTGGCGAGTGGAATTTTTACTGTGGCGAGTAAAAATTTGGTCTAGTTATAGATAGAATTTTTACACGATACGGTGACAGAAAACATTATTTTTATAGATTTAAATACGGCAAAATCTTGTCATCTTATGGCCTCATATTTAACCTCTCCTTTTAAAATTCTCGGAGAGCCGAGTCCATGTGCGCGCTGCTCGAGATCGCCCCAGCCTGTAAAAGGAAAAATGCTTAGTGCATGCATAAAAGTTTTGATCTCTTCGGCAGTTTCGTTTCTCCCACTGTTATTTCTCCAAGCAGAGTAAGAATAGAGGAGCAGAGAGCCTCTTTGCCCGTCGCCCACTATCCGAGAGAAGAGATATGCGAAAATTTTCCTATGCGATATTGTCACATGAAAATGAGCCCAAGCCCTTTTAAAGATATTGCCTGTGTTTATTTTGTTAAATAATGATTAAAAAAAGGGTTCAAATTTTCCAGTTTTTTAGTGAAATGTCAATGATTTGCTTTTGTAATGATTTGTAAGCAATGATTTTATCGGAAAAGTTATTCCGAAATGACTATTTCAAATGACAACAATGAACAAGTTATACACATGGACATTCCGTCTGATTACAAAAACAAAATGGACAAAAAAGACATTTTTGATATAAAAAGTTAAGTAAATAAATAGATAAATAAGGAAGCTTAATCTTTCACAATAAAAAGATTATCACAGGATATTGTTTGACAATGAATTTTTATTTTTTTCTTTAATGACTCTTTGTATTTATGTTATTAGATACTTCAATCTTTTTCAAATCTCAAATATGATACATTATAATAATTTTTAATTATATATGATTATGAAACATGATGATATACGACACACTTTTAATATATATAATTTTAGACATATTTGTAAAAGCCTTTCAAATAGTTAGGAAAAAGAAAAAAAAACTAAAATACGTAAAAAAAAAAAAAAAAAAAAAAAAAAAGACAGCTCTTATTTGTGGCGAGTAAAACCTTTTTTTCGGCGAGTGTAATCTGAGTTGAAATTTCGGGCCCAGTACTAGATTACTTACTTTCATAAGGTGACACGTGACATCTTAAAGACGTAATAAAATTTTTCAGATAAAAATAATTGTATAAATTAATATCAACTGTATTTGGCAACACCAGTTCATTCTTAATATAGATTAGGGAATTTCAATTTTAGTAGTAAGTAACAGTAAAAAGGGAAATCTTCAATATAATCTTAACACTTGACCGTGGTTTTGCAACGTGACATGTTACTGTAAATCATTGCAAGGAAAAATTCTAAAGTATTTAAAAAATAAATAAATAAAGACTTTTAGAATCTTAATTCAATTCAATATTATTCCAACTCAGATATACAGATGTAAAATAAAGGGGGGGGGAGGGGGGAGGTGAAATTATATCATTGGAAGTATTTATATAGCTTACAAAAGACCAGCAATTATTATTATTTAGTTTCTTTTAATTTGTTTATAAATTTAAAGACGTCCAGAATTTTAAGAAACTAACAAATATTGTTTATATATAAAGAATACTTTACATCCAAAATGAGGATATACAACATAAATTCAAATAGTGTTACTTGAATTTAGATCTGGGAAAGAATTAAATCAAATCTCTTAAATGAAATTTATACATTTTTGCAATCGATATTCAAATGAAAATTCAGTTAAATTCAATTAATTAAATGAAATGTTTCCTGGCATATTTCCAAATAAAATCGAATAATGTTTGAAATGTACCTATGGTTTGGTTTCGAGTTAAATTAAAAAAACCTTAAAACAAAATAACCGAAAAGGAAGCGTTTGGTGTACTAAAAATCTAATTCACTCTTAAATTTAGCAGAGAGAGAGACTATTACATATTTACTATTAAAAATAATCTGCAAAAGCACAGATTTAGTTAATTAAGCAGTTAATACTAATTGGTTAATTCACGAAATTTTAAATGCTTCGTACTACACATTAAAAGACGCGAATATATATTTTTAATACATATTTAACTAATTTTATTATTTTAAATTATCACCATATATAAAATCGGTTCAGTTCAATAAGAAGAATTTTGTAATGTACGTAAAGAATTTTAAAACTTGTAGAATTTTCTACAATAAATTTTAAATTAGTTAAACATTTTTATTATATTAAAATTCAATTTTGAAATTATGAATCGTTTTTTTATTATCTTATTTATTTATTTACTTACAGAAATTGTATAATAAAACTGCATGGCAAATTATTAATATGTTTTAATTTATAGTTAGTTGAATTTATTATACAATATTTAAGAAAGTAAAAATAATTAAACAATTTTAAAGACTTAGAAATGGGGATTTTTGAAAACCTTAATTACTTGTTTCTAACTTTGCCTGTAAATTCGTTTACTTTGTCATATTAAATGGTGCGTAAGGAAACATAGTTTATAACAAAAGTTTCCAAGCAACAGTAACAAAAAAAAAAAAAAAAAAAATCTCAGTTTGCCTGAAAATTGGAATAAAAAAAAAAAAAAATCTAAAATATAGAAGGTTTTTATTTAATTAATTATTTTTTTACGAAGAATGGAGGTGAATTTATTACAGGATATAGAAAAAATATTATATTGGGAAGTTTTATTTAAAATTAACAACTTTTACATACATCTGCTTTCTGATAATAGAAGGTTTGCAAAGAAACAAATTTTAAAATTTTAATTTTGTGAATTGGCTTAAAACAATTTTCGATGTATGACTATTATGAAAAGGTATTATGAAAGATTTTTTTTTTTTTTTTTTTTTTAAAGAACGTAATTAAAGATTTATCAATCACACTCATGAGTGAGGAAAACTGTGTCTCGAAAGAGAATTCATGACTGTTGTTACACAGAAGTAAATTGTTATTTTATTCGTTTTAATTGTATGAGAAAGATTCACGTTGTTGTTTTAGTAAAATAAGAAATTTTAAAAATAAATGAATGAATGAAATAAAAAAATGACATGATGAGAATTTTAATTTTAACGACAACTAAATAACTTATTATATAGTAGACAGTTAATATGGTAAAAAATATGTTTAATGCTTTTAAAGATTTTTTTTTTTTTTTTTTTTTTAAATTCGTATTTTATTTGAAATTTAATTTGCAGAAAAATTAGAAATATGATATTTTTTAACGTGTTAAAAACTTTGTAAATCGTCAAATGTTTTATTTTATTTTATTCGAACGCGAAACTTTCTTATACAATTAAAATTTATCATTCCTGCACAAATGAAATTACAATTCGCTTGTGTGTAACAACAATCTTGAATTCTCATTCAGAAGTAAACAAACGCAATTTTCTTCACTCATGGGTGCCACTGATAATTTTTTAAAATGCTCCTTGCGAAACTTGCCAGATTCATAATATCTTTTCGAAATATCCATGTCTCGAAAATTTTGTTTAAAATCAGTTATAAATAGCTTAAGTTATAAATAGTCTAAGCTTAAGTTATAAATACTAAGTTTGAGTTTAAAATACTAAGTTATGAGTAGCAGTATTTGTTTATAATACTAATACTACTAATAACTTAATGATCGGATGAAAAAAATCATAAAGTTCATTTTGCTTATTTAAAAAAAAAAAAAAAAAACCTTTGGATTTTGGAAGCTGAGTACGAATATCTGTAATGTTTTAGAACAGGGGTGGCCAACCCGCGAGGAGACTAACGATATTTAAAGTTTGACAGCTTTATGGTTAACGAATCAAAAATTAATAAATACGGTCAGACTTTTCGAAGTGAAAATACCTTTCAACGATTATGATAGCTAAAGAACTGTTGTAATGAAATATTATTAGATCCATTATTCATTCTTTTTATTATAGTTTTAATATACAGTCATGAAATTTTCATGATACTATTGTTAATTTATGAATGAAAATAATTTAAATTAATGTATTCTGCTCCGAATTTTCACCCTACCCTTCCCCGAAAAAAGTGTATACACACGTGAATTATATACTCACAAATATATATACACATACGCATATGTACAGTCATAAAATAATAATAATAGTAATAATAATAACAATTTTCTTCCCCGGCTAATTTCACCGTAAATTGTCAGCTAATTTACGGCGAAATTTGTCGGGAAAGGGGGGGGGGGTTATGACAGCATACGGTGCGGCCCGAACGAATAAAATAGATTTCCAAAGCAGCCCACTAAGTGTTTTGGGTTCGACAGGCCTCTTTTAGAATATAAGGATGAATCAGAGTTGTTGTCACTAACATTAACACTAAATTACCCTTTTTTTTGCTTGGAATTAATTTTCTTTATCATATTGCAGACACACATAGGTTGGTTTTGGATTCTAGATACCATAATGAATAAAAACGCATTAATTACGTATACAACGGCTTTTAAACTATTACGAATATACTTTTCAACAATACAAATCATCCCGGAATGCTTTTGATAGTAATTAAAGTCTAAACCGGGGCAGCTTAGGGACATTTCTAATAGTTCTTCCCTTCCAGGTACACTGCAGATATGCCTGCATAAGAGCATGGATCTATGGCGCACTGCGCATTAGCACACAAAATTTAGCCTCCAGGAAAGATTAGCGGCTGTTCATTTATTGATTCATCCTTATATTTTATCAGAAATAAAGCCCCCGAAAATGGCACATTAAAAAAGATTTGTATTCTTAGTTATATAAGTAAAACCATACAAAAATGACAAGAAAAAAATTATTTTTTGAAAATAACAAAAGCCTACTTAGTGTGTTTTAACTCTTACTAAATTTTTACTTTAATAACAATTCTTCAAAGAAATTTCTCATCTAAGTTATGGTTAAAGTCGGTCATTTTGATTGCGTGATTTTTGAGAGACTAATGAAAATCGTGAAAATGTTTTTAGCTAAGTCAATAATTTTAAATTGAACAAGGTTGATAATATTTTAACAGAGTCATCCAATTTGCCATGCAAATAAAATATACCAAGACATATATGAAACAGAGTTCAGTTAAATGAAATTCGTTTATTGCACTGAATTTACACTGAGAAAATATTCTGTAACTGACATCCAGAATCTAAATTGTGGCTCTAGAAAAAATAGTTCCATGCCATCCTTATAAATTCTAGTCCCCTTGGAAAGCGAGTTCTAGGAGCCCCTATTAGAATTCTAGAGCGCTTGATCTCAACGAGAAGTTAAGTGTAGCATCCGTAAATTATACAGATTTAGGATACCGATTTTGAACTTCTTGGCTGTCATTTGTTTTTGAGATATACTGTTAACAGACAGACAGACACACACACACAAACCAACCGCTAAAAACATGGTTCTTTTTTTTTTAATTATTATTTATTTATTATTATCCAGGGGATCTTAAAAGGTATAAATGTAACAGAAACCCAATTTCGAAAATTTGATCAAAAAAAAAAAAAAAAAAAAAACTTTTTCAACCATTTATATGGATCAGAGAAAGTAAAAATAAAATTTTAAAAGGTTTATATAAAAGCCATTTAGAAAACTTGGTATTCAAAACCACTTATAAAGCTTACAAAAGAAACAGTTGAAATAATTAAAAAATAATTGCGTGTTTATTGCATTTTATGGTGTTTATTCAAAGTTTTGTAATTATTAGCGGAAATGATTGTCTAAATGAGAAAAACATCCCATCGAAATGTAACATGTAAAATAATTGAATTAAACATCACATTTGTATTCTGTAACTGACATCTAGAATCTAAATTGTGGCTCTAGAAAAAATAGTTCCATCTCATCCTTATAAATTCTAGTCCCCTTGCAAAGCGAGTTCTAGAAGCCCCTATTAGAATTCTAGAGCATTTGCCTATATTATCGAGGGCAAAGTTATTTAAAAATCTCTGCAAATAAATGAGATTACAAGAGGCGGGTTTCAGCAACTATAATCTTGGTTCTATGACCCAATTCTAGAAAATCAAGCGAGAATTTCTCGCAATACAAAAGATTCAGAATATTCAGAATATTGTTTCACCATCTAAAAATGTGTAAACAAGAAATTCTTGACCATTTCGTGTATTCAGTTTATTGGCGTGCCTTACGCGCATAGTTGGGAAATCTATATTTCTAGTTAAGGGATTTAGAAAATGGCCACTTATTCATTCTAGAGGAAGGCGATATATTTTTTTCCTCAGTATAACCACAATTGTATTAGTTTCAAACGCTGGTAATAAAATCAAATAAATATATTACGAGTACCAATTTAAAGTTTTTGTGACATAAAAAAGATCGAAACAGGGAATTGTTAGAGCGTGCGTAACCTATATGAAAATTTCTAGCTTCTTTCTCATTTCATATCCTATATACAACTAGAAATATTGCAACCAATATATTTAGACCATTCAGTCATAGAAAAAGACAAATAAGAAAATTATCCCCAAACATTGATAATATAGAACCAAAGTATGAGAGTAACGAATTCTTAAAAACATAGTGTATCAATTTGATATATTTTTTTAAGTATTTATAATAATAAACAAATCAGTAATATGCAAAATTCACGTGCAGTGCAGCCCATAATGTTTTTTATCGCAATGAAAAGGGTTCCATTACCATTAGATAAGATGGCAGATTCACATAAAAAAAACTTAATTAATTTATTTTGATTATTTATTTTAAATATTCTTAGAAAAAAAAACTAACATAATAATAATAACTAGTATCGCCCAGTGGTCGAAACTCGACCATTTTTTTTGCAAAGCGAGGCAAAGCAAAGTTATTGCCTTGTCCTAAACGGAATGCAATTGCAACACAGCTGCAGCAATTGTTTGCCGATATTCACTCTAACTGAATCAGCAGAGTTTTACTTAATATAACTATTTCTCTCTGTAGATGTTAGCCTTTCCTGAAATGAGAGAAAATCGCAACGTGAAAACGCCCCTTGTTGTGTGATACAGCCCAGAAGCTAATAGGTACCATGTCAAACCAAGGCCCAACCAAGTATCAAATTCTGTTAAATTAATTCGATTGGTTCATAAAGTACAGTGTTTGAACAAAAAAAAAAAAAAAAAAAAGATATTTTTCAAAAATGGTCGAATTGAGTTCGGGAAATTTCAAAACGTGTAACTTTATCGAAAACCGAAAATCCAAAACTTTTTTTAATCTTATATTTTCTAGTTATATATGCAGAGGAAAGAATAATAAATCCACTTTTTAAAAAATAAAAATAAGTAGTCAATTTCACTTAATTAAAATGCAAGGAAATCTCAAAACGTGTAAATTCATCGAAAATTCGAAAACCGGAAATCAAAAGTTTTTATGTATCTTCTACTTGCTTCTTCTACCCACAAAAGCTAGCCATAAAGACACTTTTTTAAAAAACAAGTAGCCAATTTCAGTTAATTGAAACGTAAAGAAAGCTCAAAACATGTAAATTCAGCAAAAAACGGAAATCGGATTTTTTTCCGTATCGTCTACTTATACATGCAGCAGTTAGTAACAAATACATTTTCCTTTTATTTAGTATATTAGTTGAATATTTATTGTTTAAATATCTCCCTTTGAAATGAAATGTTTATGTTTACATTCGCAACTTGAAGTTTGCCATTTTTTTTTTCTGGAGTTTTGTGATTTTAAATTAAAATTTTATCAATTTTACAGAAAAAAATAACTCAATCAAACACATGTAGACAGTAACTTATATATAACTATACCCAAATATCGGAATTAAAATCGGCAGATAATTTCCGTTATTTTTAAATAATTTTTTACAAAAAATTCAATGGACAATTAACATAGAAAATCCTTTTCATGGCTCCATGGACAGACAGTGACGTCATCACTTCGCTTGCGTATAGTGATGCTACATTATACAAATTACTGTGTCTATGGTTTTATTTGAGCTTTATGAAATTGCCAGATTTAACAACTTTCTACTTTTAGGTATTTTTTGATGTAAAGGAATACGTGTATAAAAGGGAAAAATGGGGGAAAATGCATAAAAAATAAATGTATTTTTAAATACCTTCTTGACATCGTAAGAAAATAATATTTGTATTCGCACCTTCCGGCTAACCATACCTTTCGAATGATACCATTTTCAACCCTCTACTCCCATAATTAATATGTTAAAAGGGGACAACAAATTTTATGCTTGCCTATTAATATATAGATAATAATAATAAAGGAAGGAATAAAAATGAAAAGTTTTAGAAATAAAAATAAAAACCCCAACTTCATTAGTCACATTGAAAATGGACCTGTCACCTTCTAAAACGAACATTAGTTCAACATTTTTGTTAACACTCAGATGGTATTCATATAGTAAAAACAGAAAAATACAAAACAACAACGATACATAAATTTTATATGTAAATGTAGTAAAAAGTTATTATGAAGAGAACTGTCAACGGAACGCTATTAAAAATTTCATTTATTTAATTATTTAATCGCATGTGCCAATTGTCAAAATCTGTACATAAAACTTTTTCTTTTTTTTTTTAAGGCATTTCAAATGTCTCTTTGTTGCAAACGATAAATCTTAAAAGGGGAAAAGGGGGGGAAAAGCAATCAAGTTTTTACTAAGCTCAATTATTTTTACACCCTGTTAATGAATATACTAAATATACAAACAATGTTAATTTTCTCCTATTAAAAATACATCAGAACTTTTATTTCACAATCTCAGACATTCTTGAGCTGAAGTAGTAATCATTTTCAAAATAAACAATTCGAAAAAGATTCCAGAATTAAAACCACTTAAATGTATCTGGAAGAATTTCTTTTACATCAGTGAGACATGTAATATCTATGACCGATCAAATAATCCCCAAACTTCTACAGAAGAAAAAAAAAATCAAGCAGAGTTTAAGAGGTTTTTCCGAGTTCCATTCAGAAAACTAATCATTTCTGCAAACAAAATTGAAAAAATAAATAAAATAAAATAAAAATCCGCAACAGATTTGTAAGTAGTATTAAGTGATGAGCGTTGCTATGACGACGGACAGATTTTTAAAAATCTCGAGATTGAAGTATCCAGTTAAATAGCCATTCCTAATTTGACATTTAAAAAAATCTTTTACAAAGAGAGTGACAGTAAAAAAATCAGTTTATTTCACGATAATCATTTAGTAATTTAATTCTGTAACAGTGAAATAATAATAATATGAATTACTGCTAAAAATAATTTGATTAAAATGTCTAGAATTTCTTTATTAAATTGAAATAAATAAATAGATAAATTATGTTATTGCTATGAAATTGAAAGGAAAAAATTAAGAAGTTAATTTCATCAAACAGTGAATTCCAGTAATTTTCTTTTTCCTTCTAAATTTCTTTACTAAAACAGTTAAAAATGAATAAATAAATTAAATGAAATAAACACGTTAAATAATAATAATAATAATAATAATTTCCTTTGATTATATGTATATTACAATTGGAAATAGGTTTACTTTATAATTTACACATGTAATGTTAAAAAAAAAAAAAAAAAAAAAAAAAAACTTAAGAATTTTACATTGTAAATAATTAATTGATATTAATTTTCTAAAATATGCTTGATTTAACAGATAGCCAAAAGAATTTCCTGTGTGGGATACAACTCGTATTTATAAGCATACGATTAAATTCTAACGAAACTTGTTCAGATTTTTTTTTTTTTTTTTTTTTTTTTCAATATTTCGTGAAATTTACAGTTTTCACGCAGTCTAAAATTTAGGATATCTATTGTGATTCATCCGTAATGGAAAAAGAAATATTGGTTATATTTCCGGTGTCACATCAAGTTATGACGCATTTTATATCCAATATATATATAGAGAGAGATAGATCAAATATGATCCATCAAATAGCCGAATAGCAGGTACGCACTGGCCTGCGGTCACCAGGTGCTGAGTTCGAATCCCGATTAAGGCATGGAAATTTGCAGTGGTTCGGAATACACTTAAGCTGTAGGTCCCGATCTTAATCAGCCTTAATGCGCAAAACATAACCGTATCCCAAATCAAGCCAAATTAGATATTCCATTGCGTATATGGGCATGTACTTAACGCATGCATTTACAATACGCTAGAATATGCGGAATATTATCCCCGAATTTGATGATATTGATGGAATATTCCTCTTCTCCAAATTATACACTAAAGGTGCACTGAAATGAATAAATATGACACAATTCCAATTTATACCCGCGATTATTAATGTAGATTAAGAAAGTAGATTGTCCTAACTGGCAAATTTTTGTAAGGGCAATTTTACGCAATTAATTATTGTATTGGGGGGGGGGCAACAATAATTTGTTGTATATTAGATAATAATTTGTTGTATATTGCAGTTATATAGACTATTCCTTTTCTCCAAATTAGGCGCCAAAAGTACATTAAATCTTATAAATATGACAATTTATTCTCGCAACTGTTAATGTAGATTAATTAAGTAGATTGCTCTAACTGGCAAATTTTTGTAAAGGCAATTTTATGCAACAAACTATTGTATGGGGGACAAATGTTTAGTAGTATCCATATTTATATATATCCGATAAAAAGGCATATTATTATTATTATTATTGTTATTCATTATTAATTTTTTAGGACAGAGGACTATTAGTCTCAATCTACGAATTTTCCCGATACCAATTTTCCGATAATTGGACATTTATCGAAATCAAAAATTTATCGAAAATATAATTGAATAATTTGTAAGCAATGTTATAATTTGAAAAAAAAAAAAAGATAGTCCTCCGTACTAAACTAAATTCTGCTTTTGTCAGAATTTCCTCTCTCTCTCTCTCTCTATTTTTTTTTTTTTGAAAGAAAAAGAAACGAAAAGAAAATTAATAATAATCAGTATCGAAAGAGTTTTTTACCCATTATTTACACTTTTTTTTTTTTTAATGACAGGGCTGTTTTTTTTATTTTATTTTATTTTATTTTATTTTTTATTTTTTACAGCAAAAAGCATTATGCCACATTTTGTGGCCGATCACTTCGAGAAAAATAAAAGAAATATGCCCAATTGAAACACATCACGGGAGGAGAAAATAGTAAAATTAATAAACATATCAATAATGTACATTAGTTTCAATGCATCCAATACACACGTTTTAAAAATAAGACTCTCATTCTAAATTAATTTCTACTTAGGAGAGAATTTTAATTATAGATTTATTATTATTTGTATTTATTTATTTATTTTTATTTTTTTATTGTGATTGTGATTGTGATTCCAACCGCCCTATTTGACAGATTTTATTCATTAGTTTCAATGCATCCAATACACACGTTTTAAAAATAAGACTCTCATTCTAAATTAATTTCTACTTAGGAGAGAATTTTAATTATAGATTTATTATTATTTGTATTTATTTATTTATTTTTATTTTTTTTATTATGATTGTGATTCCAACCGCCCTATTTGACAGATTTTATTCATAAGTTTCAAACGCAAATAGCAATCAGTCCTTACTATAAAGTAATTCTAAGTGTAAATGAAAATTTCGAATTGAAAATACTCGCTTCATTTCGATTTAACAATATGTTTTACGATCCTCTATACACTGATTGCAAATTTGTTACAAAGTTTACAGTTCACTTTTGCAATTAATAATTTGGAACACACCCTACGCGTCCGAATTCACTATCGTATAGAGATCATTAAACTACATTCGAACTAAATCGTAAATGATGCAGCATGTATACGTTTCGCCATGACATGGATGAAAAGAGATAGAAGCAAAATCAAATTAAGAAACGAAAGCGTCTGCGTCGACTGAAGTCAGTTGAATATATATTTCTGAAATCACCAATGCAAATCAAATTTGATTTAGCTACAAACTACAACATTTAACTACAGATGTGCCCCCTGGTGAAGACAGTTTCCCTTCAAATGTAACTCTCTATCTACGGAAAGCTAAAGTAAACACGCTTTATAGTTAAAATTCGACTCAATCAATATAAATTTAACAAACGGGGAAAGCAGTGGTGCCGCCTCAATAGTAAGAACTAATTCTTCCAGATATCTAGCTTTTCGAGATTTTGTAAAAGGTGATCCTCTGGGACAGACGGTAGGCATGACAACGGCAGCATCTCTTTAGACGAATGGTTTTGTGAAGACGATCACTTCCAGAAAGAGCGGTATTCCTTTACAAAAGCAGGCGTTGAGCTGAATAAATTTTCAAGATTGATGGCATACTGCACATGGGGGCCTGGGGATAAATATTAAAGATTTCGATAAGGCACTGCTCGGTGCGTCACTCTCTCAAGTTCAAGTCAAGGATGACTGACGCTTCGAAATATAAATAAAAATAAGCGAAACTGCTTTATTAGCATACTATATTTAAGTACTGGTATCGCAAAAATTAAATACTTTTGAACCAATCAGTTAAATTGTCCATCCACCCACCATTCCAATTATATACACACTTATTTAACTTATTACATTTGCCGTTTTTAATACAGAGTTGTATTTAATAGCTCTACACAAGTTACATATATATTCACTTCGCTTCATTAAAATAATTAAAAATATCTTTCCGTGTACTTAAACGATAATCTTATCACAATGTTGGTGCTAAAAATACACATTCGAACTTAAATCACTTGAGAGTAGCTTTACATCGATATTTTAAATAATCAAGTAAGCATAAACATTATTAATCACTTATCTTACCTGAATTATAAGATAATTAGTATAAGCCGCTTGGCTGTATAACAGATTTTTTTTTAAATGCAATAAGCTCAAAGTACTTGTCCTCTTTCAATGATTTTCTGGTTCAGAATTGTTTGTCTATTTTTTATTTCTTATGGATGCATCGAATAAGAATTTATCAATGACAATAAGCTAAAATTTTTATCCTTTGTGATTATTAATTTACTATTTTGCTGCTCGTTTCCACATTACTTATATATACACTGTAAAAAAAAATTTCAGTATTTTACAACAAAAGGTGCTGGCACCGCGGCTGCCAGCACAGTTGCTGTAAAATTTACAAGCTGCTGTGATTTATGGTGCTGTAAAATTTATTGCACTTTGCTGTGAATTTTACAAGATGCTGTTTTTAGTAGTGCTGTAAAATTAACTGCACTTTGCTGTGAATTTTACAAGATGCTGTTTTAAAAAGTGTTGTAAAATTTACAGCAAAGTGTAGTTAATTTTACAACACTTTTTAAAACAGCATCTTGTAAAATTCACAGCAAAGTGCAGTTAATTTTACAGCACTACTAAAAACAACATCTTGTAAAATTCACAGTAGAGTGCAGTAAATTTTACAGCACCATAAAAAACAGCCGCTTGTAAATTTTACAGCAACTGTGCTGGCAGCCGCGGTGCCAGCACCTTTTGTTGTAAAATACTGATTTTTTTTTTTTTTTTTACAGTGTAGGCAGTGATGCCAGATTGCGGATTTTCGAGGCTTCTGGGGGCAATTTTGGGGACCAAATGTTTCTGGGGACTTTTTTGGGGAATTCTAAACTTTTTGGGGACAAATCTGGAGAGTTCTTCAACTTTCTGTCAATGTTGGCAACGTAATGATTTATCCCTACGACTAGAGACTTTCAATAGCTTTATTGTTATTTGGGGATTTTTTTTCACAAATTGTCTTAATTTGGGGGAAAATCTGAGTTTAAATCATAGAAAAATCTGCTTGATATTTTTTCTCTCTCTCTCCATGAAGAAATTTTTATTTTCCCAAAGAAATCAAGCTGGGGATTTTTTTCGAAAAAAAAAAATCCCTGATTTGGGAAAATTTGAAGACCTGTTTTGGGAAATAATTTTCGACCATCTGGCATCACTCAGTGTAGACAGGCGCCGCGCGCCATCAACGTTCAGTTGCAATTAGTTGCTAATATGGGCTGTTATTTTGCTGTTAATCAATAAAATTGTTCGCATGTTTTCCAAATTTTCGCACTTTTTTGACTGGATAAGTGTTAGTAGCAATACACACTGAGAATGAGATGTTTTTCAGCTTTAGAGGAAAAATGTGTTCATTCATTGTAATTGCGATTATTTTTTTAAGTTAAAGAGTTAAATTTTAAGAGATAAAATTTATTATTATTATTATTATAAAATAGATTAAAAGATATATGTATTGCGCAACTTATGATAAAGAGTTATTAATTAGTTAAAGAGTTAAAGTTAATTTTTTTAACTGTAACGAAGCTCGATTCTGTAAAGTTGTTGTTGGTAAGTATGTATCTAAATACAACAAAGATGAGATATTTTCTAACAATAATCACTACAGTAAGTGATCAAATTATTAGATTTTTTTTTTTTTTTTTTTTTTTTTTTTTTACATTTTTTAGATTAAAAAAAAAAAAAAATACTAGACGAAGAGGTCTGAAACTTCATTTTTGCAAAGAACATTTAAAAGTTCATTGTTTCCACTGTCGATTTAGTCGAGAGAGGAATTAGAGGACCAACCACATATTGAAGAAGAGTGAAAATACTTTGATTCACTCTGTATCATAAAAAAACTACAAATGATTTATAACTTTAACACTTTATTGCACATACCATGTACAATATATATGTTTTGGTGCGGAAATCGCACAATTATTTAGGTGAGTATATATATATATATATTTTTTTTTTTTTTCAGAAATTACTAATTTTTTTGACAGGTTTTTTGCTTGTAACTAGAACAGATTTCCGTAAAATTTTACCAAACATACAAAAAAATTGACAAAACACTAGAGAAACATTATTTTGAAACATAAAATTAACACGTGTAATACTCGTTGAGATATGGGCATTTTTAGTAAATATCATTTTATTGCGCATGCGCGAATGATATAAAAAGTTTTACTGCATACGTTGAAAGCTAAATATATTGAGCAACTTTTGTCAAAAGCTCATTTGAATTTTTTAAAAATTAACCAAATTGTTGGCAAAAGAAAGAGCTAGATTTTAGGTTTTTTCCAGAGTTGAAATTTCATAAAGGGCTTTTCACATACCACGCAGTTAATTTGATGATCCAATTATTTCAACCACATTGCAAAAGTTCTTGTTTGTATAAAACCTCTTATAAGCCTATAACTTTATAATTTTTTTTATTTATTTACTAAGATTTATGATATCATAAGGGGTTTTCCCAAAAAAGAACTTTTGCAACGTCATTAAAATAATTGGATCTTCAAATTAAATGCGTGGCATGGGTGAAACTCATTTTGAAATTTCAACTTTGAAAAATACCTAAGATCTAACTCGTTCTTTTGCCGACAATTTGATTAATATTTACTCTATTCAAATGAATTTTAGACAAAAATGTATCAATGTACATCTAGCTTTCAAACTGTGCAATAAAAAATTTTATATCTTTCGCGCACGCGCAGTAATATTTATTAAAATACTCATATCTCAACGAATATTACACGTATGGATTTTCTGTTTCATAATATGTTTCTCTAATGTTTTGGCAATTTTTCAGCAATTTTTGTAAAATTTTATGGAAATCCGTTCTAGTTATAAGCAAAAAACTTGTCAAAAAAATTAGTAATTTTTGAAAAAAAATAAAAAATAAAAAAATAAATATAAAATATCTGTCTAAATAAATGCGCAATTCCCACCCCAAAACATACAAATCTTGTGCACAGTATGTGCAGCAATGTATTAAAGTTACAAGTTATTTGTAGCTTTTTATGATACAGGGTGATCCAAAGTATTTTCGCTATTTTTGAATTTGTGGTTGGTGCGCTAACTGCACTCTGGACTAAACGATAGTGGGAACAATGAGTTTTTAAATGTTCTTTGCATGCATGGGGTTTCAGGCCATTTCGTCTAGTTTTTTTTTTTTTTTTTTTTTCAAATAATTCGATCACCCACACTATATTAATTAATCGAAAAAAAAAAAAAAAAACGTAAAAATACAATAAAGTTTTTCGTGATGGGAGTAGTGATAGGAAAAAAAAAGTGCTGAAAGTTATCCCTGATACATGCTTAAATTCTTATAAATGAGTAATTTATTTCGCATTAATATACTAATAGATAGATTTCCTATATAGTATAAGACAAGAACAAAAAGTACTTGCTTCTAAAGCAAAATAGAAATACTTTGAAAGTTGAAAGATTGACTTCTACAATTTCTAAATTTAAAATCGGAGATTGACTGTAAATATTACGCTGGAAAGTTTTGATTTTAAATAACACAAATTTACACATAATTGACTATACTTGTGCTGGAAACAACAAATGTAGAAACTACTGAATTAAAAAAAAAAAAAAAAAAAATCTTCAGTTTATTTCTGGCTATTTGTAATTTAACGAATCTGCTGTAAATTCGTTTAGACTGAGCTACCAGGTTCAAAACCAGGTCATGTCCACTGGCACAGCCGGAATTTTCTGTTTTTTCTCCAAAATTCACAGGAAAACTGCTATGGAGTGTACTTCCCTCGAACCTAGGTCCCAAGGGCAGACAAACAGCTTCAATTCTCACATTATAACCGAAATGTTTAAATTAGTCCACAAATAGATACAGAATAAAATATTGGAAATTTTTATTAGGTTCATTTGGTTATTATTTATACACAGAATTCCTTTTTTAGAATATATATATATATAGTTGATCACACTAAGGCCAGGCCATCATGAAACCTGAATCCATTACTTTTTGACACGCTTAAATAAAAAAAAAAAAAAATCCTTTTTATTCGTAAATACAAGAAATAGGCAAGTATTTCTTTTTCATGCACTAAAATATCTCACAGCATTTTTTTTTTTTTTTTTTTTTTTTATGTTAACGTAAAGACTAATAATTTTTGATAGAAGTGTGTGAAAGTGTTTTTTAGGACAGCCTCTACCTAAAAATGGGACAATAATTTAGGACAGTCGGAAATATAAGGAAAACAGATCATCTATCTATCTATATATATATATATATATATTATATATATATACATACTTATATAATTGTTTTACCAGTACAAAGTGTAGAATATTACCTCAATAAATTTGTATATCCATTATTCCTGAATTTAAAACCTTTTAAGTAATAATATGATGAAAATGTAATGAATAAATCTTTAAAAATCGTCATTTTAAAAATTAAAAAATATATTAAACGGTAATTTAAACTAACGATAAAGACACATATGTATTTATTGGACTTTTAAATAATATATCGTCTTTAATTTGAATTAAAATATTCAAAAGAATTTATATAAACACCATTTATGCATGGTGTCCTATTTTTAGGACGATGGTGAAATATGGGTTAAACACTTTCACACACTTTTATAAAAAAAATTATTAGTCTTTACGTTTACATTTAAGAAAAAAAAATGCTGTGAGATATTTTAGTGCATGAAAAAGAAATACTTGCCTATTTCTTGTATTTACGAATAAAAAGGATTTTATTTTATTTATTTATTTTTTTTTTTTTCAAGCGTATCAAAAAGTAATGGATTCATGTTTCATAATGGCCTGGCCTCATCAATTCATTAAAAAAAGGAAAAAAAAAAAAAAAAAACCTATTGTGTGTGTGTATATATATATATATATATATATAAGGAATTCTGTGTATAAATAATAACCAAATGAACCTAATAAAAATTTCCAATATTTTATTCTGTATCTATTTGTGGACTAATTTAAACATTTCGGTTATAATGTGAAAATGGTAAGTTTTTTCATTTTGTGTGTATACACAGACATTGAAAAACATTTTTTCAATGCTTGGTAGGATATGGGTTAAACGGAAAAAAAAAGGAGAGGGGGAGATTTCTTTGTGTCAGCCAAAATACTCTTAAAAGCGATTACAGAAATTTTAAATGATTTTGAAGGTTTCATATTTAATTGCAGTTTTACTTTTAATCGTAGCTATGACTGCTAAAAAGGCGATATTGTTTATTAACTAATGCTTATTACAAGAAAATGCTTTTTTTTTTATGTATATAATGTTATTATTGCGTAAAAATAAATAAATAAACAAGGGAATAAATAAAAAGCAAAAAATGAAAGAAAAGGAAGAAATAATATTTAAAGTTAAGATTTTTTTTTTTAAATCTTAAAACGTAAAAAAATTAAAAATCTCTAGCACCAAGTTTATATATGTCTCCTATTAAACGTACAATAACACGCATTAAATTTAATGATAGACAGTTATAAATTTATAGCAATTCGCTTGCACTTTGAGACAGATGAAAAAAATAAAAAGCAAGCCTTTCATTCAATATCTACAGCAGATAAAACATAAAAGTCATATTTGTGGTAAGGGCATCTGGTTCATTTTCAACTTTCATCCAGTATTTGTTTATCTTACTCAGCGAGAATTCCTCATTTTCGTTTTGACATGCTTAGTTTATAATCTGCGTTAAAAGATGTTATTATTATTTTTTTTTATGGACATACATGTACAGTTCCCGCCGCTTATTAAAATCACATTCGTTCCGAGCCAAAGTGATTTTATTAAGCGGCTGATTTTTATATCCGGCGAACGTTCCTGCACTTAAGGAAAAGGTATTACTTCCCTGAATTTGGAAAGAAACTTCAAAAGGTGAAGAATAAAGGAATTAGTAAACAATATTAATTAATTTTTCATAGATAATTAATTAATGGTTTCTTCGATATAAATAAATTAAGCGCATTCCAAGTTCCCATGCACTTCCGTTTGAGGAAAATCATCATTACTTTACCAAAAGTTCACGTTGTTCTTATAAATTTAAAATCTTTTCTTTCAAACCTCATGAATTATAGTAATTTTAAAATAAGAACTAGAAATTGACTTTTAATAATTAGAAAATATATATATATACTATCTCAAATTAAATTTGTAACTTATTACTGCGTTTTGAAGAATAAGTTCCTTGAAATTGTTACGGCGATAAGTGTAACTCTGCTGCAAGTATAAAATCTTCGACAATGAGTGATAACAGAGGGATTGTTGTGATATAATTTCTTTTCGTATTTAAAATAATCTGGTGTGTCACACACACGACTTTCTCTTACCCTAAAATTCAATACAATAAATACAGGTTGCAGATTAATAGGTAAGATAACGAGTACTGTTATGTAAACCTATGTTAAACAATTCATATTAGGCTTCCGAAGGCTTATATGATAATTAGTTCTGTGTGAGGGGGGCTACCGCCCCCTCAACCCCCCGTTTCATTAATGCACCTACATTTATATAGAATTTAATTTGGTTATTAATAAATAATTTATTAAAATTATTATTTAAAAAAAATTATTATTTAAAAAAATTATCTTTCATGATAATGCAGACGATTTCCATATTAGAGAAGTAGTATAACACCAAATATCCAAAAAAAAAAGTCCATTTTATTCTCAAAATTAAAAAAAAAAAAAAAAAGTACGATTTTTTTTCTAAGTTTTTTTTTTTTTTTTTTTTTTGTTAAAAGTAGTAAAAAAAAAAAAAAAAAAAAAAAAAACTTTGTTTTAAATTATCGCAGATCGATGGTTCAACCATTCGTTTTAAAGGTATTGGCGAGCTCTTTTGAAAGATACCCATCATGAAAATTTACTCCCCTCGAGGGGCGACTTTCCCCCCAGGGGAGAGGCGAGGCTCCTACATACACAAAAAAATTTTCCCAGTTAACTATCTCTATTACAAAATATATATATTCGTTTCATTAGGTTTAGTGCAGTCTATAGACGTTGAATTCTATTTTCCTGCATTTTCCCTCATAGACGTAATGTATTAGAATTCTCTTGATTGTCCCTGTACACAAACCATTAGTTTGATCTTAACGAAAAGCTTACTGTAGCATCCCTATATGATACACATTTAGAATACCAAGTTTGAACTTTCTGCCATAATTTGTTTTTGAGATATGCTGATAACAGACACACAGACAGACACACAGACAGACACACAGACATGCAGACAGACACACAGACAGACATACAGACCATTTGCTAAAAACATGATTTTCTTATTCAGGGGACCTCAAAACGTGTAAATATAACAAAATCTCGCGTTCGAAAATTTGACCCAAAAACAATACTTTCTCTACCTTATGGGTAAGAGAAAGTAAAAAAAATCACATTGTAAATAAAAAAAAAAAATTTAATATGCAGAATTGATATTTTTGGCTGGTGAGGAGATATTTTTGAGTTTATTAACCGGCGATGCTGATTTTATTAAGCGGCAGCTTTAAAAGTAATTTGTATTGATTTGATTCCGTTCTTGGCAATTTGATCAGATTAAGCGGCTGATTTTATTAACCAGCGATTTTATAAAGCGGCGGTTACTGTATATAGATACAGTATAATTGATTATCCGCAAAGTTGAGAGCCACGGGTTTCGTACATAAACCGCAAAAAGGCTGAATATGAAATTGAAATGACATAAAATGCATTCTAGCTTAAAAACTTGAATATATCGTATATAAAACATAATACAAACAATGAAAATATTCATAAAAAGTAAAATTATTTGTACAGTCGAACCTCATTAACGTGAATTTTATGGGGGATAAAATTTTTTTTCATGTTATCAGTAGTTCATGTTATCAGTAACTAATCTTCATTTTGACGGGGATTGTGGAAACAGTTCATATTAAAAGTAATTCACGTCAACGAGGTTTGACTGTACTTCATATACTATAGGATATAAAAAACATAAAGAAAAAAGTGTACTTAAGATGAAGCCATGGTTCAATTTGTAATCTAATTTATGCACTAAATTAAACAGTACCGCAGACATGCAAACATTTAATTTATTCCACAGCATTGTGCATAACCGCCACATTTTCACACCACTTTATTTGTAGAAAAATGTTCTCCAATATTTAATTACAATTGAATATTAAAGAAAGTACCCGCCAGAAAAACTGGTGTAAAAAAAAAAAAAAAAAAGCGGTCACGTCAATGTTTTGAAATAAATTGAAATGTTGACGTGTTTGGTAGCGTATTCTACTGGAGAACAAATAAAGCAAAAACCACATAATTCTTCATATTCACTTTTTTTTTTTTGCTATCATTTGTATCTGTTTATTGTTGATGATAGTAAAAAAAAAAAACTTTCTTCTGATTTCGCCCATTTTCCGCGCCACGAATTATCCGCACCGTGTGTAATCCGTTTGCGGATAATCCAGAGTTTACCGTATATATATATAGATTATTACGGATAAATCGAAATGCAGTAGTCGGTTGATACAGGTTTTTTTTTTTTTTTTTTTTTTTTTTAAGCGCATTTTAAACACAAATTATATTGTATGCGGGGGGAGGGGGAGAAAAGTAAATCCTTTTCTTTTAGCAATTTTTCTATAAGTAAACTAATCTAAATATGGACATCCGAAAACATTTAAATCCATCGAAAAACGGAGATCGAAAATTTTTACGAATCCAATATTTTTTTTTCTCGTTTATATTGATTTTTCAATATAAACGAGAAAAAAAATCCTTATTTATTTATTTATTTATTATTATTACTATTATTATTATTATTTTCATTTGGTCAAAATATTTAAAAGGCATAATAAATAAATCAATAAAAATAAAAATAGCACATTCCTTTCCTTAAAATATGAAATTGCGTTCTTTAGCAGCGGTTACATATATTAATGTTTTAAAATTTCTTTTATACTATTTCTATTTGGTGCCAAAGGGAAAAAGAAAAAAAATGTTTTCATTTACTCTATTTTGTCCGAAAGAAATAGATCTCTTGTTCTAATAGCTTATTTCATGACAAAAATTCAGGGCTGGAAATTTACGTCTTTTTTCAAGATATTTTCAAAATCGGAATGGCAATTTTTATCATAAAATAAACCAAAAAATTATCGTTATTAAATAATGGCTGGAAAATGTCCTGAAAAAAAGGAGGGTATTTCAAATTCTACAGAAATTAAAAATTCTGGTAACAGTAAACGTAATATAATTTTAAAAAGCAGATAAATATAATATAAAATCTAATTTCAATAGGTATATATGTTATAGCAGATATCGATTTTGAAAATAAATAAATAAATACATAAAATAAAATAAATTCAATAAATAAAAAAGAGAGAAAAATCTTCCGGGATTCAAAAACCCCACTATCGGGTCACAGTTAATTAACAGCAGCGCTACATGTCGGCCGATATACACATAAATTTAAACTAGCGTAGTTGTCTGACCAAATTTTTCAAAGGTCGTTTGGATGGTGAGCAAACATCCAGGTTCAGATTATAAAACGGGCATAGAATGCAACTGGCGCCAAATTTCGGCTGATTGTCGAAATTTGCTACAGGCAGAATACTTTATCACTAGAGGTACCTAAAATTGACGCGATCATGTAAAAGTTGTTTTATTTGCTAAAATTACATTAATATTGTTTTTAAATATGTTTAATTAGTTGCTGTTTTACCCAATATTACTAATTTTTCATTATCTGAATAATTATTTCGAAGCACTTAAACTCAAATAAGTGTATCGATAGTAGGGAAAGTGCGGAAAAAAACCATTAAATGAAGACTGCACGTAAAAATTACGTAACACTAGTGTTCTAGGGTTAAAAATTAATTTGTAATCATAAACATATTGAATTTGTTATAATTAATTACTTAATAAATAATTAATATTTTTTGTTGATTTTCATGAGTGCAAGTTTATACACGTTCATATAAAAAAGTGCATTTAGCACTTTCTTGGCCAGCATATAACTTGATAAATGTAATTGTATGAAAAACTGAAATGTATGAAAAATTAAAAGGACAATACTGAATGATTAATAAGAAACATTTTTTTTTTTTTTTAATTAATTGTAAATCGTTAAGACAAAAGTTATAGAATAGATTAGACATGCTACAATATGTTTATAACTAATGCGTTTTAACGAAATATTAATTAATCAATACAAAATATTAATATAAAAATTAATAACTAACCTTTCTGATGAACGGACACTGCTCATTCCATGATCTTCTAGTCTTTCATTCATCGTTCATCTGCATCTCAGTTCAAAGACGCAGATGTTATGTTTCCACAAGCAGATGTTCCTGTCTAAAGTCCACAGGAAGTCGATTTTTACAGCATTTGGTGCTTGAATTTATTTCACAGCATAAATACTTGAAAATAAACCACAGAAAGTGCAGGAAAAATTACAACATTTTTTTACAGTGTACATACTTTTTTAAAGGTCCGCCACAGTCACTTTATTTGGAAAAAAAAGTGCTGTTTTTAGAATCGTCTAGGAATCAGTTAAAAACAATAGCGCATTAAAAATTTAGCATGATAGAACCTAAAAAGTTTTAAACATATAATTACAGAATA
Source organism: Salticus scenicus (assembly GCA_963930645.1). NCBI lineage: Eukaryota > Metazoa > Arthropoda > Arachnida > Araneae > Salticidae > Salticus > Salticus scenicus. The sequence goes on along the minus strand of OZ005649.1, from coordinate 3,499,759 downwards.
ATAATTATTATTAAAAAAAAAAAAAATATATATAGAAAACTAGTATGTTGTGGCCACCATAAGACTTTATCCTATATTTTCCTATACAAATTCACTAAGGCCAAATAATTTATTAAAACTATTATTTATTAAAATTATTAAACATGATGAATGCAAATAGTTTTCATCTTAGAGAAAACTAACACTAAATATCCAAAAAAAGAGTTTTATTGTCTATAAATAGCATCTGAAAAAATGCGTTTTATAATGGTTATTTCACATATCAAGTTTCGTACAGTTATATGCCATACAAAGTTGAGATATAGCTTTCCCGTTATCGAGGAAATTTCCAGTATAGCAGCGTCATCTATTAGTCTATAAGCATTCAACTTGAATTAGCATAATGCCTCATGATGGCTTTCTCACATACCAAATTTTGTTTGATTATACGCAATAGAACCTGAGATATATTCGTTCCGTAAATTACAGAAATCGCTGTGTAGCCGTTCCACCTGTTGAGCAGTTGACACCAAAAGTTGATAATTACTAGGTCAAGGTGCACCCATATATAAAATTATATGCATTACTGTGCAGTAGTTCTTCAGATATAGCCTTCCCTTAAATTGCGGAAATCGCTGTCTAGCAACGCCAACTGTAGGCCGATAAACATTCAAATTGAATCAGCATAATATCTTATAATTTATATATCCAGTTTTGTTTGATTATACGCAATAGAACCTGAGAAATAGCCTCCCCTTAAATTGTGGAAATTGCTGTGTAGCAGCGCCATCTGTTGAGCGGTTGACACCAAAAGTTGATAGGCACTAGTTTAAGTCAAGGTGCATCTACATATAAATTTATATACAATTCTAAGCAGTAGTTTCGGAGATACAGTTGCCACAAAACTTTTGTCGCAAGCACACAGACAGACGGACATTTTCTAAAAATGGTAAAATCGTGTTATAGACCTCTCAAAACGAGTAAATCCGTCGAAAACCGGCAGTCGAAAATTTTTACGAATGGAATATTTTCTTTTATTGAATATAGAAGAAAGTAATAATAGGTTGGATTGTTGGGTTTTACGTCGCACTAGTGCTGCGCAGATGGGCAATTGGCGACGGTCTAGGACACAACCCTAGAGGTGGTCCGGAGACATGCCATCACAATTTTGATCCTCCACGGAAGGGATGGCTCTCCCGCTTCGGTGACACCCAGAGGTATAATTTTTGATGGGAACATGGAGGACATTGCGGCCACGACAGATTTTACGTGCACCAGCCACCGTTAGTGTACACGACGGTCTTTGGCCGGCTCGAGTACCGAACCCGCAATCTTCCAATTACGAGGCCGGCGCTCTACCGACTGGGCTACCGCGGCTCAGTAATAATAGGTGTCTACTGATGATACTGTGAAAATTTTATACAAATTTCTCTAGAAGAAAAATGTGTTTATTTTCTATATATATAAACACGAAATTTTTGTAATTGTGTCTTCTTCTTCCTTTTTTCTTTTGGATTAACTTTTACTTTTTCCTCCTCCTTTAATAAAAAGAACTGGGATACTTTTTTCCAAAGATGCAATTTAAAAAAAGAAAAAAAAAATATTTTCAGGTTTGCTAAACCTTAACAAATGTAAAAAACTTTCTCGTGGAAGTTTTGAATGCACTGTCTAAACGTCTCTTAAATTGCGTTTCGTGGATAATATGCGATAAAAAAGAAAACGTTTGAGGCCTCACTGAAGGATCTTTATAAAACTCCAAGCAAGCAAGAAGAAAATACTTCAAAAGTTTTTTTTAATTATTTTCAAACCGGCTGCAACTAATGTGCGATATTTTATTTTTGACGTAGTGTTTCTTCAATAGCGTCGCGTCTGACGAAATCCATTAAAAATGTGACAAAATATATTCAAGACAGCCAGAGAAAAAATTAAACAGTCAAAAAAAAAAAAAGAAAAGAAAGAAAGTTAGAGTATTAAATGACAGAAAATAAGCTATACGTCAGTTTAGTTTATTGTTATTTGTTAAATTGAAGGTGCTTTCAAATTAAGGCCTTAAACTTTTAAAAATTATAACTAAAAATTAACAGGGACATGATATTTCTGATATAACTTAAAACATACTAATTTCGTATTATATAGAATTTTTGGTTTTCCGCTTGGAAATAAAATACTTACGTTAACATACCTACAGCTCAAAAAATATTTTTTTCTTTTAATAATAAATAAGTAATAATAATAATTTAAAAACATGCATGTAAAAAATGGCCAAAGAATATATATATTTTAAATTATATGTTCATTGATTTAAATTGCGATTACAAAATAAATCAAATTTTAAATAAATAAGATCGTATGTTTAAATTCCAGATTCCTCGAAAATAACAACAACAAAAATAAATAAAATAATAATAATAATAATAATAATACAGTCGAACCTCGTTAATGTGAATCTCAAGGGGGTTAAAAAATGTGTTCATGTTATCAGCAACTAATCTTCATATAACTAAACCAATCTTCATTTTGATGGGGATTGTGGAAACAGTTCATGTTAAAAGTAGTTCACGTTAACGAGGTTCGACTGTAATAATAATAATAATAATCTGGTGTGGCACTCACACGAATTTCTATTATCCTGAAATTTAATATTATAAGCATAGATTTGAAAAATTGGGAGGATTAAAGGGCTAATCGAATAAAGGGTAATCGTATAAGGGGTAAAATAGCAAATACTGGTATATAAACCTACTTAAAAACAATTCAAATTAAGCTTTGGAACGGCTTTATTTGGCAAACAATTCTGTGTGAAGGGGCTACCCCCCCCCCCCCCCGAATTCCCCGTTCAAATCTGTTATTAAATTTAAAAGTTTATTTAAAATTATTCAGACAAGTTTCCCACACACCATTCCCTGATACTTATCAATCTTCATTAAACATTTCAAGTAACAAACTTATATTACCTTCAAAATTCAACATTTGGATTGCTTGAAATTGTTTGTTTTTAAGTTACTCTAAAAAGAAATACAGAGAAAGATCAAACATTAAAAACTTGCTTCGGTATTTAGGAAACCTCAAAACGTGTAAATATACAATAAACAGGCGGCGAATATTTAGCTTAAAAAATACTTTATTTACTTTGGGGGTATGAGGCATTAGTTTCAATTCCTGAGCAGTTTTCCTGGACACGTTAAAAAATTATAGTAAAGCACTTCCACTAATTACATTCAATACAAAATAATACTTTCGCTTAATTATTGGCTACCCTGTATATCTTCTAAAAATCATGTACACACCACATGGTGCACATAAATCTAATCCTACCTTAATAACACACAGCACAACCTGAAATGCATTTCCACCAATTTCCAAGTACTGTCCCACTATATTCCAGTTCTTTTGCGCAGCCCTGTAAACGAACGGTGAGCGAATTTCCTGCGATATTCTACATGAAACCTGCTTTTATGCAAAAAAAAAAAAAAAAAAAAAAAAAATTAGAGCTATAATGACGTCAATGCAATGTGACCCTGCAAGTTTAATTTTTCACAAAGTTTTATATCAATTGTAATATTTACGCGTGAATTTCTTTTCATTTCAAAAAATTAAATTAAATAAAATAAAATCTACTCGTAAACTTTTTTGGCAACAATTAAAAATTAAAATAAATTATGTATTTTTGTCTAAAAAAGAGCTTTTCCAACTTTTTCGATACTGTCCATTTCGATACTGATTATTATTAATTTTCTTTTCATTCTCTCATTTTTTTTTTTTTTTTTTTTTTTTTTTTTTTTTTTAAAGGAAAAAAAAAAAAAAAAAAAAAAAAAAGATTTTGGTGAAATTCTGGCAAAAGCAAAATTTAGTTTAGTACGGAGGACTATTAGTTTTTTTATTTTTATTTTTATTTTATTTTTCCAAATTATAACATCGCTTTCAAATTATTCAGTTATGTGTTAGATAAATTTTCGATTTCGATAAGTGTTCAACCATCGTGAAACTGGCGACAACGTTTTAGCCGTAGATTGAGACTAATAGTCTTCTGTCCTAAAAGAAATATATATATAATTAATTTCTCATCCTATATGGTTATACTGCTTCGATCGGGGCTGGAACAATATAAATTGCTATGATTATCTATATTGTTTTACGAAATCGATGCAGCTTTCACAGCTTTATGAAGTACATGTCCCCTGATGGGTATTTACTTCTAATTTTAAGCATTTTATCCAACTATTTCTGTGGTCATTCATTTGTTTTCTCTGTCATTAAGTTTAATGGTCCTTTTTTTATTATTATCATTCATGTCGGCGTAAGTAATTGAAATTGTTTTTGCCTCTTATGTGTTCTTACTTAATCTGTATCGCAACAATTTTGTGTCAGTCTTTCCTATTAGTTAAAATGAGTTCTATTATTTTGTGTTGGTATTGTTTTGAATCTATTAATTGCTAAATTTTAAGATTAATTTTTGGTATTTTCATCTTTCTTTCATTTGCTGTGTGTTGTAAAGGAATTAATTTATTCATTATATATATATATCAAAGACTTCGAGCCCTTTAAAAATCATAAACTTACGATACTCTGAGATATTTAAGTTTTAAAGGTGAAAAAATAAAAAAACAATAATGAATACTTTTACACAACATAACGTTCACTGGAACAGTAATTTCTTTCGATTATCAACACTGTTTTTATTACATAGATGACATAAAAAAAATCTTTTTAGAGGTTGAGCAGCGAAGGAAGAACTGTCGTTATAATAATAAAAAATTGTTAAAATTTACCCAAATTAGTTTTGCTAGAAAATCACGTAAAAGTGCATTTTTTAAAGAAAATGATAATCCTTTAGGCGTTCTTCTAAGAAGTTTTTATTCAAAAAAATCTATTTTATAATATTCATGTTCAACACTTTATGTGCTATCTGTGTATATATATATATATATATTATATATATATATATATATATGTATACAAGTGACATTTACGGCATGGATTGCTGAGGACAAAATTTAAATAATTTAATCACAAATGCATAATATCATTTCGTTTAATATTATAAACATACCTGACAACATTCTAATTAAAATATTCCGTAAAACTGTTAGTACCCGCCTTTTTCTCTCCCCCCCCTCCCCCAATCAGTCTTTTTTTAGTGTATTTTTCTTCTTATTTAATCGTAAATGCGTATAAATTATTCTCAAAATAAAGTGGTGTAAAAAAAGGGGGACGGGTGCTAATAATTTTACGGAATATTAATTAGAAAGTTGGCAGACATATACAAAGTTTAGAGTCATGTCAAATGGCGGGGCTTGTTGTACATAATAGAATAAAAACACTCCGACGACAATAGGTAGAGGTTTTAGTCTCTGCCCTTTTTTCAGGACCGTTTTAAGGATGACAAATTTTTGCGTCTTTTGCCACCACTTTTTTCTTAGAGGAGTCTTTATCGAAATTTTAAAATTATATGTCGTGAATAAACAGTAGAGAAATTATTGTATAAAAATAAAGATAGCCAAAAATGCATACATTTTTCCTTTTTTAAAGCGTCCTGAAAAAGAAAAAGAGAAAAAAGAGAAAAAAAAGGCGGAGACTACGGCCCCTGCAATGTGTTTGAAAAAATAAAATATAGAGAGAAATTTTAAACTTTATTTTATTGCATAAAAAAATAAGTATTTTTTTAATGGCAATTTATATGTTATTACTGAAAGAATAGGCCTAATAAATCGTCAAACCACTGATGCCGTAATATAATGCCTTATATATATACTTTCTTTTTAGTGACAGAAAATAGTGAGATTTGCGGAATCTATCACAAGTCACAGGGAAGTTTACCCAAAGCGGATAGGAATGTTATCCGCAATTCCCGCGAGGTTTGAACTAGGACGAATGGCGATTCTTCTTCTAATCTTTCGGCAGAAAAAAAACAAGAAAACCTTCAATCAAATTGACGGATCCGTCGGGAGAAAATAAAACAAGGAAATCCAAAGACAACATTTTTTTATCCATTTAGTTTCGTATTGAAAATAATAGAAAACTCTATGATAAAAATAGTGGTATCCGAACAGCAGCGTATGCAAATCTGAGATAAAAAAGGAGGAATATCATTTATAAGAAAATATAATCCTCTGATAACGAACACGGTGAATCTGTAAGCTGAACAGGCAAAAAGAAAAAAAGAAAAAAAAATCTATATAGCTATGGTTGCAAATATTATATAGAGAAGAGAATTTTATGAAAGACCTACGAAGACGCCTGAATAAATTCTAAGAAACTTTAAAATATATATATATATATATGACATTTTTAAAAACTGAATATGACTACGAAATTTTACTACCCCATGCTATTTTTTATGTAAGACAATTTTATAACAGTAACAATAATAATAAAAAAATATTGTATATCAACTGAATATTTATGGAATTTCTTGAAACTGATATATATTATGGAAAGAAGGAAAAAAAAAAGGTTTTCTATAGACTATGTTATGTTTAATGTTAATATTTACAGGGTTACACTGAAATATTTAGCTATATAAAGTGCTGCAATTGGAAATTGCTCTAATTCATTTACGGTTTGTATTAAGCGCTTTAAACTCTTATCAGCAATGTTTATGAGCGATTATAAATTCTTTACTCTATCTGTTTGTGTTTCTGTCCATCTGTCCATCCGTTGTGTAATGTAGGCAAAGTACACAATAAATTTAACGCGTAACGATAAAACAAGTACGTACAGTTGAGAAGTATTAATAATTTATAGGAACTGCATGATTTTTCGTTCTTGTTCTTTTTAAATGCTCTCAATTATTGAAAAAGAAACAGTGTAAGAATATATACTAACAGTTAATAAGAATGTAGTATGCGCAAGAAATAAAAATGTGATAGAGTGAAAATGATTCACAAATAAGCTTGTCGTGATTTCTCTTTTCTCTTCCTCCATTCTGCTTTTTTGCCAAGGTATCATTTTCGTGCATTACGAAATAATAATAATGATAAAAAAAAAATATTAAAATGTAATGCTATACAATATTCGATAAAACACGCGATAACTTATATAATAGTTATTGTTTTTATATAAAATCTTCGCGGTCGATATTTTCGAATTCAGTGTTTGCTTATTATCCCGATCGCCAATCCAAAGCAATGGCCAAGTGTCGTGATAAAATAATTATTATTAAAATAATAGAATTTCAGTAATTTAACTATTTATGAAAAAAAAAAAAAAAAAAACTTCAACGCAAATTCATCAAAATTTTAAAAATATCATTAGTATTTTTATTATTTATTATAATCATTTCAGTTTTTTTCCCCCTTATGGTTTTCTTTAATTGAGTTACATGTTTTGACCATAATTTGGCGGCTTATAGCGATGGCCGAAAGAGAAGACCGCCAAATCCCCAAGTGGCGGTCCTTATACAGTATTACATCTATTATTTTAACCTGTCTTTTAGGCGTATTTTATTCGTTTCAAACCACATGTAAAATTTATTTTTCCTCAATACATGGTTGCAATTGTGGTGTCATATCTTTCTGCTAAACCCTTCTTCCATTATTTTATTCATTCTTCCAAATCAAGGATAAAAGCTTATGTTCTTCATTTCAATACATTTTTCTAGATATGACATTACTTTCCAGCGTTATCCCCAGGAAACGTCGGATTTCGTAATTATTAAGAAGATATAATAAAGAATTTTCAAAAATTAAGAATTAATGTTATTAGTTCTAAAATAGCAGAATTAAAAATTAAATAACATATATATTCAAATTTCATTTCCAACAGAAAGAATTATTTATCTATAGTTGATATTTTTGAGGTTGAAAATGTAGTGTATAATCCAAAATCCCCAAAATCAGCAAAAGAAATATTAGCAGTAAAAAAGTATTTTAATTAAAAAAAAAAAAAAAAAAAAAAAAAAAAAAGATATTATTCTATTTAAAATAACAATTTCATTGTTACTGATAACAATATTTTTTATACTTTGGTCAGACGAAATATGACTTTACAATTAGGGATAAAATACCCAGAATATTTTCTTCCTTCATGTTACTAACATGAAAGAAAATATATAATGAATATAATATGTTGCAAAAAGATATAATGAACAATAAACTATCTACTAGAAAAATATCGCTTGCAGAATAACAATCTCGAGTTACAAATCTGCATATGGTTTTATTCAAAGCATCGCATTCATTGTTCATCAACATCTGTAACAACCTATGCTTTGGTCAGGATGAAATACGGCCAGATAGCACTCACAAAACCAACCATTCATGCGCCCACACTGAAATCACGTACATCAACACGTAGGTAAATAGTGGAATAATTAAGGTTAGTATAGCGGAGTAGAATCCGACAGTTTGTATTCTCTGCATTGTAGCCGGAAACGGTTTCCATGGAAACGGATGCTCCAGACTAGGGAAGATGGAGAGCGTTGAACTCCGTAACGCAGCATTCGACGCGGCAGCAAAAGATTTCCAAGGCACTTGTAACAGAGAGATACTTAGCGCAAGAATATAAAGTAAGTATGTAACGAATCGGCTCTAAAAGGAAGAGTAAACTGGGCCTTGCAGAAACAAAGCCTTCCAGAAATGGCTTCGAGTAGAGTAAAAGATGAAATTTATAAACCTTGGGGAAATAAAGGGAATTATTTTGAGGCTTTATCGAAATAAACTGAATGAACCATTAAAATATATGGGATTTTGATGCTGCGTAATTTCGCATTTTAAAGAAGTTACAAAATTATTATTGTCGTAACTTTAGATATTGTTTATTTTGAGCGTATTTTATCGAATAAATATTTTAAAAAATGAAAGCATGAAAATTAAAAGATATATTTCTACGTTCAAATTATGAAAAGTGAGTAACAAAGAAGAATAGTAAAAAAGAAAATACCATGCAAATGTGAATAAAAATACATTTGGTAATGTATTTCAGTATACGCTTTGATATTTGTACCAGAAAGAGAGAAAAAAAAGAAAAAGTCATATATATTATTTCATTTATACTTATCTACTTATTTATTATATTTTATATTATTTATTTTATTTATTACATTATATTTTTTAGTTTATAAGAATAGAAAAATAAATAAATAAGAAATAAGTATAATGTTACCCAAATGTGATTTTTAAAATATTCGATAATGCTTTCATTATATAATGTTTTCAACATAAATATACTATTTATTTATTAATACCAATAAAGAAAAATATATATTTATTTTTTAAAGAAACTGTTTCATAGAAAATAAAGGTGCAGAATTCTTACTGACACACAAAACATATTAACTACTCCTTTCAAAAAAAAAAAAAAAAAAAAATTAAATTAAATGAAAAAACAAAAACAAAAACAAAAAAATAAATAAATAAATAAATAATAATAACAATATGCTTAAAAAATATATATATATAATTATGCATATATTTATGCTTTAAAAAATCTAGTTAATATTCTTTATACTGTTATTGTCGTATATAAAATATAATATATTCCTTTTAAATATAAACTTTATGTTGTAGTTTTGAAATAAATTTTAATGAAACAGTTGTATCCAAGTTTTAACGGGCGACGAAAACTTCAGACTACATATTATAAAAAGCAAAACCTTTTTGACCATGACATACTATTATAATCGTCTAAATAATAAGCAAATTCTCAGATGCATAATATTTAATTAGTTTTTTGAAAGATAGGAACTTCTGGACTTTAATTATACACTTTTAAAACTGATTACAAAATAAAATACAGTAAAGTATAATTCAGCGAAGTCTTCGAAAATCACGCGTAACAAAGAAGAAGGAAAAAAAAAAAAAAAAAAAAAAAGACTAAGAAGACAAACAAACTAGTTGAAGGTTTTCTACCTTAATCAATATTTTAAACTAATAATTTTCTTTTCAAATTGAAGTAAAATTTTTATAAATTCAGTTTAAACAACTTAAATTAGTCAAAGATAAAACTGACATTTTTTATATTTTTAATTTTGTTTACATAATAAAATTTGTTTGTTTGGTCTCTGGACAAATGAGACAGAACTCCCCCCCCCCCCCCCCAGATTCTTTTTAAATGTTTAGGAAATGGGTCAAGGAACTGTATCCATAATATGAAGTAATAATGAGCCAGTTACCTCACTACGATTATTTAAGGCGATTACTGGAAACAAATATTAAGAACAATAGCAAATGGCATTTTGCATTAACTTTCCTTATATATATATATATATATATATACAGGGTGATTATAATTAAAGTCACGATTTCAAAACGCTATAATTTTAAAACTACCCATCAGAGCGAGTTGATATTTTACCAGAGCAATCGTGAGGCAATGAAATTTTGTTTGGCAAAAGAAAAAAAAAGTAGTTCCAACATGCTCCTATAGATGGCGCTGTCAGAGGGATGTCAGGAAAAACGCCTAAATGGATTCATTAAACATAGGAATGTTGTTAGCAACACAATGGAATAGCAGGAAACAACAGACTTCAAGGGTTCACTACAATTTTTTTTAGAAAAAAAGCAAAATATGTGTTTACAGCAGAAACAGTCATAGTGAAAAGAGAAAAAGAGGAGTTTCATGAAAGAAATATTTTACGGATAATTAACGGCACATTTTGGAACTTTATTTATTTATTTATTTATTTTCAAACAAAATTCCATTGCTTTACGATTGCTCTGGTAAAATATCAAGTACTTTTAAAATTATAGCGTTTTGAAATCGTTACTTTAATTATAATCACCCTGTATATATATAATTCATTTGATAATAATAGAAAAGAATGAGAACGAAGAATAGTCAGTGAAATAAAACACCACAGAAACATACACATGCCAAACAAAGTAACTAGTTATCTTAAAATGGTTTAATTTTTAAGATTAATAATACTACTTACTTAAATTTTTTAGACTACAATATATATATGTATAGTTATAGTATATATATTTAAAAAATATAAACTGAATGCAATTTTCTGTACATTTTGCCTTCTTTAACGCTTCGATATGACAAATGTTTTTTGGGATAGTTAGTATGTATTCCAACTGAATAGTTATTTCCAGGGGTTGATAAAGGCATATTTTTCTTGATTTCCTTTTCGAAGATGGTGGTGTTAGGGTTAAGGTCAGTTGACTACACTAGAGTACTAAGCTTGCGTGGAGTTCTCATCGTGGAGGTGTTAGCCCGCATTTACACAAATTTGCGAGAAAAGCACAAAAAAACTTTGAACGTTTAGGCATCGAATGCGATCTAGGATGGAACTCAGTATCTTTTGTTTACAAATTTCGAGAGCAGAACGCTTGGCCACTAACGAGGCTCCTATTTGGTAAACAAAATTCATTCAAAGGAAAATATTAATACGTTTTTTATTTCAAGCATTCAATAGCAGTTATAATTTTAAATCTGTTATTCATTTAAATCAATCCTACTAACTTAAGCAATTTCTTGAGAAAGCTGTAAAAATAATTTTTATACCTTCTATGCTACAGAACGCTAAAAGAAGAAAAAAAAAAAAAAATATATATATATATATATATATATATATATATATATATATATATATATATATATGTATGTATAATTATTTAAGAATTGCATAAATTTAATAATAGGAATAAAAACTGAAATATTGCATGTGCTGATAGAAATGCGTTTCCTGATGAAAGTTTCCTGATGAGTACATTTCTATGTTTCAGCATTTAAAATTTCAATTTTCAATTCATGAATTCAATTTTTTATTTTTTTTATTTTTTCCTTTTTAACGAAACTCTATGGTGTTTTATCCTTTCTTTTTTCTCTCAAATGATGACTCTTACTAATAATTCATAGTTTTGCAATTCTCTCATCGTTAGGCTTATATGTTTTGTCATTTCTCGTCTGCGTAAGTACTTTAACTTGTTTTTACTAATCATTGGTACTCAAATTAATTTAATACCGTGAATATTTTAATCGAAATAAATCTCATTTAAAATTTATTTATGTTGGTATCTTCATCTATCTTTTGTCTGCTGAGTGTTACAATGGTACTAAATATTCATATTATATATATATATATATATAAATAATAGATAACGTAATAAAATTTAATCTTAAAATTTAGCAATTAATAGAACTAAAACAATAACAGAACACTAAAATATAGAACTGAATTTAGCATAGAGGAAAGAATGACACAAAAAGTTTTAGAATATTGATGGTAAGCCAAATTGGCAAACAAACGTATATATATATATAATAATATATACATTAATATATAAACAAGATTTTAAATAAAAGAAAAAAACTGTTTATATTAAACAAAATACATTTAAATTTAATGCGCATAAGCAGCAGATAGAATTTAAATGCAAATATAAATAATAGATAACGTAATAAAATTTAATCTTAAAATTTAGCAATTAATAGAAATATATATATATCAGTGTTTACGAAAACCAGTTACCTTGGAATGCAGGAGAAAACGCAAAGAAAAAATATGAATTTTTAAAGATAATATAAATTAGAATTGATAGGGACACTTTTATATTTACACCACTCCTCTATTTGAATGAAATTTATTGATTTGGATGTTTCTGGTTAAAGTTTTTTGTTGTACTGAGTTTGTTACATCAATAATGACAAATTTCTATATGTTACTAATTAAAAAAAAAAAAAAAAAAAAAAAAAAAAAAAAAAGAATGTTTATTCCGGTAAATTTTTACTCTATGAACTCTGACGATTGAACCAAATGTTTACCAGTAAGTTTTTTAAAGTAATGAAACCAGTTTTAATTTAGATTCCCTCCTAACTTCAAACTTCGATTCATGTATTACGGCAAAACGTAACTATAATAATATGCTCTGCAATAAATAACTATATTTAAAAATACTTACATATACGTCAGTCTTTATTCCTAAGTATTATTTTAAATCATGAATCAATTCATTACTAATAAGCATATACTCACAAAAAAATGTTGGCAAACTTTTATGTAATCCCCATAATATGTGAATTAGAATTTTAACATTTGACTTCTAAAAGTAACTGGGAAAAAAAAAAAAAGACTTTAAAATCACACATTTTGTGCTAGGTTTTTCTATTAATGCAGGATTCAATAGCACTTCAAAATTGTAACGTTAGCATTAAATGCTATCTAACTACTATGGCCTCCACCCCCACAAATAAAAAAAACAAGAAGAAAAATATTCTCCCAACGGAATAGGGGGTGGAGTGAACATCTCCCATGAGTCACAAGAGCACTTGATGGCACCTAGCAACCGCCGTCACAACGGGTATGACGTGTCACTAGTCACTCTTTGGAATATACAAAGATATACATTACTTGGAAGCAAGACCAGGTGTGGGTGTTTTGGTAGAAATAATATCACCCTACCTATGCATTAAATGAGACATTAGAGGATGTTACTGATAATGGTGAGGATCAGGGTGAGGACCTGACAAAATAAATCCTGTTAAATAGCGCCTAATAAGATGTCATGTATAGATACAAATTAAAAGCTAAAATTCTTTATAATGTTGAAAAAAGAGGAAAATAGTAATAATAATAATTTTTTTTTATATTATTATTATTTGAATAATAATAATAGTAATAATTTTATTCCTAATCGCTATTACGTTATATAGAGTTAAACGCATATTTTTAAAGTTTTTAAAAAAAGATTTATTTATTTATGCATTAAAAAATTAAACAAGCATTATTGCAAAATAATATTCAAAAGTTGAGGAAAATTTAATCAGTTTTATCCAATATAGTTAATAATACCGGATTTTACCTTCAGTCTGCAAATAAATAATGTGTCCTCTAGCTTGTAGAGAGTTTTTAATGAAGGAGATGTTAAAGATAAACTTTTCAAAGAATACCTTTTTGTGAGTGCGTGTGTGTTCGTTATTTACAATATGGTATTCTCTGAGGATATAAGACCTAAAATAAAAGCAACATTATCAATACAATTTTTATGCGTTAATTAAACTTTAGGAAAATTTTAGGGAATTAACTCCAATAGGAATGGAAATATAAATTTATGATGGTGGTAATGGTGAAAGTAACAAGTTGGTGATTTTCAAAGCTGGGTGAGGTGGACCTAGGGTGAATCGATAAGATAATATAGGCACCCTAGGTAGATGGACCTATGGTCATGGGAACGATGCCCACCGCGAGGGAAAAGGTTCCTTTCTAAAGGGTCGTAGCACGGATTCCAGCTATAGTTTCGCTGAAGACCACAAAAAAACTCTGAACGGCGCTAAGAACAAATACGACAACTCCTGTCCACCAGCTTAGAAAGCGGAATCTCTCAGCCACTAGATAGGTTTATATATATGAAATTACGATGAATTAGTATTGATATCATTAAATATTTAACACCATAAAGCATTCAAATTAACATTATATGAACAAATACAAACAAACAGAAATTAATATAACGCTTTCAAGTCGAAGAAGAAAAGAGTTAGAGCAGAAAACGAATTACAATAGAAACAAAAAGAAAAATGAGAAGAAAAAGAAAATGTTTAACATATTCTACAAACAAAAGTGACAATTATCGAAAATAAATATTCCGATGCTTGACAAATTCAATATTGTTTTTGAGAGGCCTTTTTAGCGTGTCTCTTACACATACGCAATGCCTGCCCCACCATGCCCACCATTTTTTTTTTTTTTTTTTTTTTTTTGAGGGGGGGGGGGGACTAATACGTCACATGAACAAACATATGCTAGAAGAATAAACATTAAGATGAGCGTGGAAAAAAAAAAGTCTCCCGACAGTCTAGTAGGTCCTCAGAATAGAAACCTAAATACGTCGAGTTCAAGGGGGCCCCATACAGAAAAAAAAAAAAAAAAAAAAACGAGCGTCAAATTTAGCGTGAAAAGGGCTCAAACAGTGATTTTCAATGACATGCTTTCAAAACAGTAACCGCAAGTTATAGCATCTCGACAAATGCAGCAGAACGGAAAAATATCTCTGAAAGAAGTTTTGGATGGAATTGTTATAATATGTGTATCGTACGAATTACAAGGACGTTTTAATAAAAAGGTATGTAATGAGCTCAGATACAGAACAGTAAGTGCGTTATATTAATATAAAATGTTGCTGAGTGTTGGGGTAAAACTGAGCCAAGAAGCGTCTCTTATTACCATGTTTTTATTAACTTCTATTCTTGTTTGTTTGTTTGTTTGTCCGGTACAAATCTTGCAATTGAATTTTGACTAACTTCCCTACTAGCTACAAATTTGAAACTTTCACAGTAGCTCAGAAGCCGGTGACAACACAATACTTCGAAGTCCGATTTTGGAATTTTTGATTAGTTTTCTTATAATTAATTAAAATATGAAAATAATAACATCCTAATAGCGTTAAAATAGCCATTAAAATATTAGCTATAATTTAATTGTAGCCAAAAAAAAAAAAAAAAAAAAAAAAATACGAGTTCATTTTCTTTTGACATAAAGATAAATACATTTAATTAAACGTGAATGTTAAAAAATATATAAAAAGTTAAATTATGCATCTCACAAAAATTGACGTCATTATCACTTTAAAACTTTTATGCACATTGATAAGAGCTCTATGATTCATCAGAAAATTTAAAACATGGTATATAGAAAGTTTTTTTTTTATCTTATAATTATTTTTATTTATTTACTATTTACTTTTAGCGCATTCAGGCCTTTTTTTTTTTTTTTTTTTTTTTTTTTTTTTTTTTCAAAACATGGCTAGATGCGCAAAAAGTATTTGATCAAAGATCAAATGATAGCGATTTAATTTTTGACTGAATACAATACTCCCATTACCTACGATCCACTTTAATTAATTGATATTGATTTATCTGACTTGGTGATAGAAAACTTTTAAACAAAATGGAAGACTTTTAATTGCGTTTCCATAAAAAAAAAATTATCTTTGTAAATTACGTTGGAATACTCTAAGATACTAATTTTAAACTTAGAACAATGAAATAACTTGCCATAACTAGAAAAATTCTCCAAAATTTGAACTTAAAAATGATGAACGAAAGAAAAATAACAATACATCTGAGATCACGATAAATATTTTCAAAGATACAGGAGAAATTCTAAACTCGCGACAATATGCCAAAGAGTACCCCCCCCCCCGCCCCTTTTTTGCTCTTGAAAACACATATCCTTTCATCACAGAAGATTATACATTAAATACTCCTTAATGAAGTCCAGCCTCCGGGGTATGCAAGAAAATGGTCTGGCGTCGAGCTTATCACAAGAAAGTAAACAAATGTCAAGGGATGATATACAGGATAACATTCTTTAGAAAAGTCTGCATTATTTATTAAGCCAAACTAGAAACAAAGCTCAATGAGCGCAAATATTTTTTTTTTTTTCTCTTTTAATTATTAAGAAAATATGGTAATTACGTCCCCAGGGCTGGAAAGACATTTACTCGGTTACAGAGTAGCTGTTTTTGACACTCGAATTACTGATAAAGATTTCATTTCATATGTACTGAATATAAACATTGTTCAGCTGTAATTGTTTAGTTGTAAAGTAGCATATTCATAAGAAGTATTATTATATTTTTAAATATGTTTCATTTGTAGTTAACTGTAAAACATGAAAAAATTGTTCAAAAATAGAAACAAGCTATTACAGTAATTATTTTGTAACTAAACCAAGCAGCTAATAATAATAATAATAATAATAGCTAACAATAATAATGATAATGATTACATATAGTAATGCTTATAAAACTATTAGCATGATATTTATCTATCTATCATTACTGCTAATAATGATACCACACATGCAAAGCGAGATTAGCAGATTATGAGATCAATGAATAAGCTGTAAAAAGTAATTATGATCATAGTAATGATGATACTGATGATAAAAATAAATAAATAAATTACTATTTAGAGTTAATTGTAATTATTAATAGAAACAGCAATAACGTAGTTTTGTTTATGGGTGATGATAGTGTAGGTGTTAAGGCCGACTGACTACGCGAAGGTCCTAGGATTTGGTGGAGTGCTCTTCGTGGGGGTATTTTTCTGAGGTCCTAGCACGCATTCACGCACATTTCGAAGAAAACCACAAAAAACTTCGAAGAGGTAGGCCGACGAGCATGACGTGGGTTCGAACCCCACATGTCTAACCAGCTTCGAGAGCAGAACCTCTAAGCCTAAGTCATATAAATTTAGTACTTATACGAGCATTTTTTTTTTTTCTTTCTTTTAAGAAGTGGTTTAAAAAAAAAAAAAAAAAACGTTCTATAACTTTGCCAGAGATAGTTTATTTATGATCTTTAGGTAACAAATTAAGAATAAAATAATGAAATTAGATTTCATTCGAAATAATTTTTTTTCCAATCATTCAATATCATTCGAAAACTTACATTATAATAAACAACTTCTGCTGAGATTACAACACTGATTATTTTCTCTTTTCTTTTTGAAGAATAGTTAATTTAAACCTTACCATAGATTGTGTTAATTTTTCAAAAAATGTAACAAAGATTTTTAAAAAAATTATTAGATAGACAAACAAAATTTCATTCCCCCCCCCCCCACACACACACCTCAATTATCAGACAAAAGAGTATCAAACATAATAACTAATACATCTCGTTAGCCGACTGCCACTTTATTTAAGAAACTTTCAAGAAAGAGTTCATAACGAGGCTTGTGTTCAGGCAAACCGGCGTCAGTAAAGACAACGATCTCCCAACACCGAAGATACAAGAAAACATCCTTTCATCATGTAAATATAGTTCCCTTGCCTACTATATTTAGCACTTCCTTCCTTCCGTTCCATTCACACGGCCATTTAAAATATATATCACCTTCATAATCATCTATTATCGGCCTTTAGAATCTGAAAAGTATGCAAGAGAATGCACCACGGGAGTAACAAAGGCGTCGCCATTAACTAGGAGCCAGGTAATTGGAAGAAGGTAGGACATGACAAAGTGGACAGAAATTTTCGGAAAGCGCGGCGAGGATGACAGCAGCTGTTTAATAAGTAATATAAATGAAGAGACGTAGAGACATGTTATTAGGTACATATATAAAATTATTACAGTATCTTGAAGAAGCATAGTTCAGAAATAACAATGCAGATGAGGGAATATCTAACAATAAATTGGAAAAACTCGCTAACAGTTACTGAATTTCCGATATTATCCGAAGAAAAGAAAAACCATTTTCTTTTTATTTCCAAATTATTTTCATAAAAATCAATTAGAAAACTAGCATACTGTGGCCATCACAAAACTTTCTTCAATAATTTGCTATGCAAATCCACGCTGTGCAAATTATATATTATTAGTATTATTATTATTATTTTTCACGATGAATGCAGAGTATTTTCATTTCAGAAAAGTACAATATTAAATGCCGAAAGAAAGTCAATTTTGTGCCCTACAGTCAACATCTAAAAAAATGCATTTTTTCAGTTTTTTTTTTTTCTTTTGTTAAGAATGGGGGGGGGGAAAAATCAATAACTTTGATTTAAATTATCACAGTTTGACATTTTCAACTATTCGTTTTAAAAGCATTGACGAGTTCTTTTGAAACACACTCATGCTAAAAATTCACATCCGGCCGAGGGCTATTTAACTCTCTCACCCCTTCTGATAGGAAAAGGTGGTGCTCTTACAAATACATTTTTTTTTCTGTTTTACATTTACTATTATAAATAATTTTCTTCAATTTCACAATGACTGATTAAAAAAAAAAATTCTCATCATGTGCATTTATGTAAATTTTGTCTTATACTGCCGTATTAAAAATTGTGAAAAAGCAGGATGACAACGCCGCCTGTTAAGCAATTGATCCCAAAATATAATCAACACCCATTTACATAAAATTTTGGTAAAACACACGGACAGATATTTTCTAAAAACGGTCAAATCGTGTTCGGGATTTCTCAAAATCAGGATACTTCAAAATTCATCAAAGCTGGAGGTCAAAAATTTTCACGAATTCAATATTTTCTTCGTCTGTATATAAGAAGAAAATGAGGGAATGATAAAGCAACAATAGAAATTTTTAATACTGAAGCATATGTCTACAAGCGAATAGATATGAAAACTAAGGCAACCAAGCTAAGTAAGCTTGGCAACTTAAAAAAAAAAAAAAATCGGAGACGGCCCAAAAGTTTATAATGTAACACGTTTCAGTAAAATGCGTTTATATACTGGTGATGAATGGTGATCATAAAAAGAACAAAAAAAAAAAAAAAAAAAAAAAAAAAAAATTGTAAGCAAGCACACAAATTAAAAGAATTCTCAACAATAATTTCAATTCGAAATAATTGAGCACTATTTTTCATCGGGTGAAAATAAAATGCAGGCAAGAATGAAACATGAAAAACGACGATGGAATAAAAAAAGAAAAAAAAAAACACAAAGAAAAAAAAAAAAAAAAAAAAAAAAAGAAAGAAAGAAATGTCGTATGCGTCTTTTTATTTTATTTTCCTGGTCAGATAAAAGATTGTGTTTAATTATTTCAACCTGAAACAACTGTTGCGGGTTTTTGGAATTTATGGACTTTAGTTTTACAATTTATGGACTTTTATGCACTTGCTTACAAAGTTATTTCATCATCATATTTAACACAGACTAAAAAATTAAAATACGTACAGCTCAAATATTAGCTGTATGTTAGACATATTTGTCCAGTTGTTTTGGTAAATACACATTCACTAAAAAAGGAAACTTTTTATAAATTTCTAAATTATCATAGCTTGCTTCTCCTGATTCTATAAATTAATTCTCATAATTAGAATCAGTTTATTAAACTGTTTTTACAGGAGAATTATTTTCACTCCATTTCATTTTCCCAAAGAAATATATGTCCCTCTTTCCTTTACATCGACCACACAGCTCCTAGAGGAGGGGGGGGGGGAGATAGATACACACAAACGTGTACAACCGTAGGTAGGCGTACAACTCCATCAGAAAAATAACGACTTTTCATCCATTTTCTTTCTTTCTTTCTTTTCTTTTCTTTTCTTTTTTTTTTTTTTTTTAATTCTTGTACGACTGTTTTCACACTTTTCTTAATTAGCATCAGTGTATTAGCGTAAGAGCTAATTTTTTTGTAGGAGGAGAAAAAAAGAAAAAAAACCAAGGAGCACAAATTAACTTAAATTATCCAGAAAATAAATCTTCTAACCTCTCTCCCCAAGAAACAAAATTCAAAGCCACAGTAACATATTCTCCTAGAACTTTATTCTTTCCTCCTCCTTCTATCAGGCCTTCTTAATCTAAATGTGATCTAACAAAAGAACATGCTCATTATTCATGGATTATAGAATAATAAAGGAGTTCACCTCAAAAGAGATAAGAAATTAAAAGGGCATAGATGATGGGGGAATCAAAATTGTTTTCGGGAAAGACAAAGAGGTCTTTTCCGAACAGAAGCTGGTATCCAAAAGAACATTTCGTAACATATAATGCCTACTTCAGTTTACGGGACTACTACGCTAATTAACAATAACAATTTTAAAAGAATAAACAATAAGTAGTTAACGGTAATGGATATCGGAATACATTAAAATCTGACTGTATTTCACAGCTACTTCTCTGAGAGTGTAAGGAACAGCGGACAGAAAGCACTACTATATCAATTAAAAATAAGAGCTTTAAAGAGCTAAATAAATAACTAGCTAAAGGTAATAAGTATGACATCTATCGAAAAAATTAAAATCTAACTGTACTTCTCTGAGAACATATAGAAAAACAGACAAAGATATGAATAGATTATATCAATATCAATTAAAAATAAGAGCTTTAAAAGGCTAAATAAATGTAACTAGCTAAAGGTAACAAGTATTGCAGATATGAAATAAACTAAAATCTAGCTGCATTTCCTCAGAATATATGGAATAACGAGCAGGGAGTATAATATTAATTAACAATAACGGCTTTAAAGAGTTTACTTAAACAACTATCCAACAGTGATATGCATGCATTGAAAATGAAATATAACTGCATTTCACAGATACTTCTCTGAGAATGTGTTATATAGAAAACCGAGAATATATTAATGAACACATATTTTAATTAGCATATTAATTAATCCAACTGTCCACCTCTAGCGTCCGTAAATATTTTCACAATTTCTTCAAAATGATGATATATGTTATTCAGTGTCACCATGGTATTCTTTCCATTAAAAATGGTATAAATAGCACAACTAGTTCGTGTACATGGACATCCAGAAGAATGTCAATGTATTGTGTTCTACGAGAGGTATTTTTATAAATAATATTTAAATAACTTTAGACTGTATAAATAATACTGAAAATGAAATTTCTGATTAGGAATTCAATTAGTCTGTCTATCATTCTGTCTGCCCGCAGGGTGATTACGTAAGCAAGGTACATTGAAGGTATGCGATGCAAGGAGTACGAGTTAAATAATCAATGCGAATAGCGTGATTTTTCGTTCTTGTATAATTATGTTGCCCTTCCCGTTTCATTACTCTGAAAATTTAAAATTTATTTTTATTTATTTATTTTTTCAATAGTACAGCAACATCAAAGCATCCTCTATTCTCATGAAAATGTAATCAAATGAAAGAAGAAGAAAAAAAAAAAAATCGCGCAGGTTACGAGTGATAACGATTTTCAGTAACGAAATTCGTAAAAAGCTTTAGCACAGTCCTTCAAGTAATGAGATTTAACTTCTTTTCCAAGAAATCGAATCTATCTTCTCGTACCGAAGAATTTAAAAAGAGTCTGGCTTTCGGAAAGGGTACTTTGAAAATAGAAAAGGAATCGCCAGGCGGTCCTTTCGGCAACAAAGATATAAGAATAAATTTTCCACTGATGCAAGATAATAAATTTTAAAGAAATAGGCTTTAGTTTTGCAGGGACTGTAATCCCTTGTAAGGGAACGATACTGTCTGGATTCATACCAATGTAAAATCTTGTTTTTAGAAAATGTAGACAATGTTACATCATTATTTCAAGATTAATAAGACAAACACAAAATGCCAGCAAATAAAAATGAACAAAATAAAATGGTATACATAAACTTATCACAGAAAAAGGGGAATATTTATAAGTTGATGTAACAATTGCATGAATTTAAAGTGTACGATTGTACTTTAATGAGAATTCATTGAATAATTTGTTTTGCAGCGTTTAAATTTCGAAAATATAAAAAAACTAGCATGTTGTGGCCACCACAAGACTTTCTTCTATATTTTCCTATACAAATTCATTCAGTAACAATATTTAAAAAAAAAAAAAAAAAAAAAAAAAAAAATGCGATTTTTCTTCTAAGTTTTTTTTCGTGAAAAATAAAACAAGTCCTTCCGGCTTATTCGGAAGGGTAGGTTGATTTCTTTTTCCTTATCAAGTAGCCGTCATTTTGTTTCAAAATGGCGGCTGCAAATTATTAACGAATTAGTAGAAATATTGATTAGGCTATCTACATATGGAGTTTTCATCAAATCGGTTCATAAATACCTTTTTATGTAAATTTAAAATTTTCAAGTGGCCGGCGCTTGGAAACAAGATGGTGGGCCAAGTTGACAAATATATCAAATGCATTTGTGAGATAAGACTACTGTACACATATAGTTGGATTTAATTCAGAATCTCAAAAGTCATGTTGAAAAATTAAGTGGCTACCACTTGAATCAAAATGGCAGAGAAAGTTGCTCAGTGAACTAATTAATCTAAGATATTGTTGCAAATTTATTATTATTTTTATTATTTTTATTTTTATTTTTTTAATTTTTTCAAAGAGGCTTAGTAAGTTGATTAAATGTTAATTTTCTGCATTTCTAGTTTGTTTTAACGTTAAAATAGCCTAATTTTCCCTTAAAAACGATTTAAAAAGCTCCAATATGGCAGGTAATGGATTTGGCGCCAAATTTGGCGACTTTTTCACTTGGCGACTTTTGGCGAGAAAATCCATAGTTCCTTAATAAACTTCATTGAGACACTTATATAGTCTATGTATACATCAAAATTCAAACAAATTCGGAATGCGCTTTTTACAATTTGAATTTAAAAATATCAAGTGGTCTCCACTTGAAAACAAAATGGTGGAGCAACTTGGTTAAGAAACTCATCCAAGATATCCATAACACAAGTTAAGAAGCTGTCCAAATTTGGTTCGATTTGGAGTATTATTTCGGAAGTTATCGTGATTTTAAATTTTCAAGTGGTAGCCTGATTTCAAGTGGCCTCACTTAAGATATCCGCCACTTTATTAAAAATGGCTGATAAATTTCAATAATAAAGTTTATTGAGACCCTTATGTAGTCTAGATTTACATAAAAATTCAAGCAAATCTTGCTTTAAATACGCTTTTTACAATGTGGGTTAGAAATATTCAAGTGGCTGCCACTTGAAAAAAAAATTTGGAGCAACTTGGTTAACGAACTCATCCAAGATATTCATAACAGAAGTTAAGACACTGTCCAAATTTGGTTCGATTTGAAGTATTATTTCGGAAGTTATCGGAATTTAAAATTTTCAAGTGGTAGCCTGATTTCAAGTGGCCCTGCTGAACTTAAGATATCCGCCACTTTATTAAAAATGGCGATACGTTCATTAATAAACATAATTGAGACACTTATATAGTCTATGTATACATCAAAATTCAAACAAATTCGGAATACGCTTTTTACAATTTGAAAATTTCAAGTGGTCTCCACTTGAAAACAAAATGATGGAGCAACTTGGTTAAGAAACTTATCCAAGAAATTCATAACACAAGTTAAGACGCTGTCCAAATTTGGTTCGATTTGGAGTATTATTTCGGAAGTTATCGTGATTTTAAATTTTCAAGTGGTAGCCTGATTTCAAGTGGCCCCACTTAACTTAAGATATCCGCCACTTTATTAAAAATGGCAGATAAATTTCATTAATGAAGTTCACTTAGACCCTTATGCAGTGTAGATTTACATCAAATTTCAAACAAATTCGGAATACGCTTTTTACAATTTGAAGTTGAAAATTTCAAGTGGTCTCAACTTGAAAACAAAATGGCGGAGCAACTTGGTTAATAAACTCATCTAAGATATTTATAAGATAAGTTAAGACACTGTCCAAATTTGGTTCGATTTGGAGTATTATTTCGGAAGTTATAGTGATTTTAAATTTTCAAGTGGTAGCCTGCGTTCAAGTGGTCCCGCTTAACTTAAAATATTTGCCACTTTATTAAAAATGGCGGATAAACTTCATTAATAAACTTCATTGAGACCCTTATGTAGCCTGTATTTACATCAAAATTCAAGCAAATCTTGCTTTAAATATGCTTTTTACAATGTCGGTTTGAAATTTAAAAGTGGCTGCCACTTGAAAACAAAAATTCGGAGCAACTTGGTTAACGAACTCATCCAAGATATTTATAAGATTAGTTCACTGTCCAAATTTGGTTCGATTTCGAGTATTATTTCGGGAGTTATCGTGATGACAAAATTTTCATTATAGATAGATAGATAGATAGATAGATAGATATACAGATAAACGAAGTGATTGCAATAGGTCGATTTCTAAAGAAATCAACCTAAAAAATCGATAAATTTGTATGAAATTATCACAGATTTATAGTACAACCATTCGTTTTAAAGGTATTGACGAGACCTTTCGAAAGATACCCATCTTGAAAATTTACTCCCCCCAGGGGGGAAGCGATGCCCCCACATGCACAGAATTTTTTTCCTAGTTAACTACTACGATTATCAATAAGTCATATTAATTTTACAATCACAAGTTTAAAATAACTCTCATTATGCACATTTATACGAAATTCTGTCCTATACTGCCATGTTAAAAGTTTACAAAAAATGCGATTACAGCGCCACCTGTTGAGCGATTAATCCCCAAACCTAATCAGCACCAGTTTATGTCAGGGTGCAACTAAATACCAAATTTGGTTAAATTTCATTCATTGGTTCGTGACATACAGTGGACACAAAATTCGTGATACACACACACACAGACAGACAGACATTTTCTGAAAACCATCAATTCGTATTCAGGACATCCCAAAACGTGTAAATCCATCAAAAAACGGAGGTCGAAAATTTTCACGAATCCAATACTTTCTCTATATTACATATAGAAGAAAGTAATAATAAAAACAGAGTAAATGTTAACAAAGAAAAAAATGCTACATAAATATAAGATAATGTATGTTTCCGATTGAAACGTGACATGTAAAAATAATATATATATAATATTGAATTATTAATAATGAATTATCAAACGCAGTAAAAGCCAAGCAACAGATACAAGATCACTGAAACCACATAGACCAATAAGAATGAATATTTTTCAAGTAGGAGAAGCTCAGAAAGGTGAAAAAAATTCATCAGGGGAGACCTTTTTCCCCTTGAGCACCAATGTACGATTTCGTTCACCAGTGGCTATAGCAAATCACTAGTGGGCCTCCTACCGTACATGAAAATTATATATAAGCATAAATAAGGAAGATACAGCAACATAAAAAAAGTCTATAACTGTTTATTATTACTAAATGTCCATTTCTTCATGAATGGAAACAATAGGGGTGGGGGGTGGGGAGAAAGAAAGAAAAGAAAAACAGAAATAACATTAGCAAAATTTTTATTCTTTACAAACTAAGAAAATCTATACAGTAATGTAAATTTAAACAAGCCTTGGCTTGGTAGATAATGTCTTATTCGAAAAAATTAATCTCTAAATTCTAGGATTAAGCGGACAGTAAAAATAGTTAGATGCTTCCAATAATAATATTTATACAATATTTCCTATTATTCTTTTTTTTTTTTTTTATTCCATCTTAAACAACATTGAAGTATTTTTATTTGCTTATCTTGCATCAGTGTCAATGCCTCGAACAGTACTTCGCATTCAATAGTATTGAAATCTTAGGCTTTTGATAAGTTTAACTGAAAATTAAAAACACTACAAAATATTTAAGATCCCTTTTAAATACATATTCATAACCATTCGTTATGATTTAAGTAATTTTATAAATCACAATTTCAAGCAATTAATTCACGCAAAACTCAGCATAAAATGAAAGAACATCACGCGAATTAATTAAGCACGGCTATGGGTAATTTAACACGCGTTTAAAACGGTCTCGATTCATGTCATCCTTCCCAATCATTTAGTCATCTATCCACACAAAATAAATTCGCCAAATAAATAGGTATCACGTCTATGAGAACAGCTGACTGTATAATCATCATATCCAAGGAGGGAATCTATCTTTCTATCAATCTGTCTATCCATTTCTCCTCCCACAGGCAGACGAGGGATGGAACCCCAGACGAAACCGGACCGGACCCAACCTTCATTAAATAAACATGGGACGGGAAGAGGGACGCGTGCCAATCACGCGTCCCGCGCGTGCTGGCCAAAGCACAGGGTGACGTAATGGCTTCCGGCATAGAAGAAAATAAACAAGTGCAGAGGCGGGCGGGCCGCATTTAAAACTGACTCGACTCAAGCATGAGTGTTATTATTAAATGCACATATGTAAGGACAAAGTCATTTGTGTACTTTTTACAGTTGTGATCCGGTTGTGAGAACTGTAATTTTAGGTGCGGAACCTGAGTCATGAGCGTAGGAGTATACATGGTACATCAAAGGGAAGAAAAAGATGAACGTTTTTCATAGTATTTTGAGGAAATGAGTGCCGAGTTATGGATGAATAAATGACGTATAAGGAAACCAATAAAAATTTTAAATACATAGTCATATTGTAGCGAAACAAAATAAATAATCTTAAGGCGAGATTTTTATTTCCTCTTTCTATTTTCCTTTCTTTTTTCTTTTGATAAAATAACATTAAAGAAAAAAAAAATTCATTATGCAAATACTAATATTAAAATTAATAATATATTAATATTTATAACAGTTGTTTATTTAAACATATGCATATCTGGTCTAAGAGTAATTAATTATTTCCTTCCATAATGCCTGTTATACTGTATAATATTTAACATAAAAATATGACGTATCATCCGTCCATTTTCTTCAAAAAATTTTACAATGCGTATTTAAATAAACGTTATTTGAAGAAAATTATCTAAATTTTAAAAGTATCAAGCTATGATAAGCATAATATTTCTTATTTCATATTGGGAAGTCAGCAAAGATTTTTTTTTTTTTATTATTATTATTATTATTATTATTATTATTATTTTTTTTTTTTTTATATATATATTAACAGGAAAGGGTGGAACGATGTTTAGTCACAAGAACAAAAATTTTAATCGGATTAACATGGTATTATTCGAAATATTTAATATAAATTAAGCCCCCATAAAATTTGCAAAACTTTCTCAATACAACTTAAAGAAAAAAAGGGGGGGGGGTTAGACGAAAATTTTAAACTTAGCTATCAGGGTTGGAGTTTAAGACGTCCGAAACTGGTTTTGAACAGGACAGGTAGTTTTTCCCGTCCAAAAGTGTTCTAAACTGTCTAAAACTGTCCAAAAGTGCCATAAACTGTCTAAAACATAAAATTATGAGAAATTCCGTTTATTTACCCTTCATTCTTAGCACAATTATAATTAGTAATTAAAGGCATTTTACACTCAAAATTTAGATAATTTTATAAATGTTAAAAGTTACCGAAAATAAACACAAATTAAAATATAAAATTATAATTAGTCAATGAAGTCTATACATTTAAAAAAAAATTAATTAAAATAAATATTTAAGAAATTTAAAAATTCTGCATATATATA
Source organism: Salticus scenicus (assembly GCA_963930645.1). Classification (NCBI taxonomy): domain Eukaryota; kingdom Metazoa; phylum Arthropoda; class Arachnida; order Araneae; family Salticidae; genus Salticus; species Salticus scenicus. The sequence goes on along the minus strand of OZ005649.1, from coordinate 3,472,126 downwards.
GTAGGGTAACAGAAAAGTAATCAAAATTTCTGTCCGTTTGAATTAATGAAATGACACCAGATATTTTTATTTAACAAAATTTATATGGCACTTTACCATTTATCATCTTAAAATTGCCCAAGAATATTTTAAATAGTATTCAGACTAAATTTCATTAAAGATACTTTAAAGCAAACACAGAGTATCTATTCATATCGCTTGTGTGTATGTATAAATATTACAAATATCAACATAAAATATCAATATTGGCGCAGAACTCATTCTGGTATTTGTTTGAAATTCTCCTCAACTAATAAAATCGTTGGTTTAAGAACAAGAAAGTTTTGTTTCATAAATACCGGTATGAGTTCTGCACCAATTTTCCGCCCCCTGGAGGTGGAATTTAAAAAAAGGTTTTCTATATATGCATTGCAGAAAAAAGGATGGAAATGCAGCAAAAAATGCTATGAATAGCAGCATATATTTTAGGCCCCAGTCACCAAAATTACAGCGTTTTTCGCTAATGTACTGTAATTTGTGGCGCTATCGCTTGACCATTGGGATATTGTACATTATAAATGTGTCTTAATCTTAAGTTTGTGTTTAAAAAAAAAAAAAAAAAAAAAGGAGATTTTTAGCAAACAGAAAATGAAAATGCCAAAGTTAAAAGTTATTTTGTAAATCTGCACTGTTAAAAATTTCTGTAAATTTAATGTGAATATTTATCCAGAGTCTCTGTAAATTTACAGTAATTCTTATTTAACAGTGAATAATCGAGATTCTCAATCTTTTTTCTGTATTTTTACCTAATTTTATTATTTAATTAAAATTAAAAATGACTGTTTCTACTTTAGAAAAAGCATTCCAAGTCCGAAATATATTCTCACCAATAATTAATTAAATTAATACTAGTTATTAAAATGAATGTATAAAATAAGTTTTTTAACATCTCCGTTTATTTTCTCTGTAATTTTACGTAAGAGTTAAGATGATAGATTAAGATTACACAGAGTTTTCTGCTGAAATTTTTAACAGTGTGATAAATGTTTTCTGTACCAGTGACATTAAACTTTCTTAGCATTGATATTTTTAATTAGTATTTAAAACAAAGCAAAATATAGCATAATTTTGAGAAGCTTATGGGTAAAGTATAAGGAACCTATATAATGTGAGAATTCATTTAAAATCAATAAATGGGTTTTCTTATAATAATTAAAACTTAACATGCAAAAATAAAAATATATTTATAAGCTACATAATTTAATTAATAATTGAACTGACAGCAGAAGGTTTTATAAACTAAAAAAAAAAAAAAAAAAAAAGGGAGTAATAATGTAACTATTTTTCAAAACATTTTAACTTGCGTAGAATTCAATTGTAAAACACTTTTAGCATTTTGTGTTTACCGCAATAATCCGCTTTCCAAAATTGTTCTTGATTTTAAAATTGTAATATAATAAGGCAAGTTTACAGCAGTGTCATAAATCAACAGCACGAACAATTAACAAAAATGCTGTAAGTTTCAACAAAAGGTACTGCCACCCAAATTGTCAGTGCTTTTCGCTGTAAAATTACAAGAGTTTTTTAACAGAATTTTTTTAGTTATATCGAATTATTGATGTTCATAAGCAATGCAGCATACTGTACCAGTAACAAAGCAGACATTTTTATCTGCAGGCATGGCTTAATTTCTAACAAAAAAAAAAAAAGTATGGAAATGTTAATCTTCAGAACTTACGTTCGTATGTGTCTTATTTGTATTCATTTCGAAGAAATTTGAGAATTTTTACTCCAGTTTTCCAAGAATAAATCAAATCTTACAAAAAATCGGCAAGACATTTTTTCATATTTCTTTTGGTATTTCCAGTTAAATCGATTGTTTTCTTCTTTGTAAAAAAATTGCTGTTTACATTTCTGCTTTTGATATTTTGATTAAATTTTGGATTCAATATGTTGTTTAATAAAAGAAAAAACACAAATCATATTCATTTACGATTAATTCTAACAATTTCTAATAGTTACGTAAAAAGTGACAGAGAAAAATCCACTAGTTTAGATGCCAAGTTTCCCGTATTTTAAGGGAGACTTAATAAGGGAACTTTTTTAAAATTGTTTTCAACTTATACATAACCTTCGAAAATATATGTGATATACTTTTTAAAAAAAAGATAATGGTGAGAAATATGATTAAAAAATTAGAAAGTCTGACAGCTATGCGCTAGTCTCTTGATGATAAAATTGCATTGAAGAAAAACTTTGTGTCGTAAGTTAAGTTACAAATGTAGATGTCTTTATAAACTAGCAGGCTACGCTCGCTTCGCTGGTCACTGTATTTAAATGGATTTTCAAAAGAAGTGAATCATGCTTTATTTTTTATATCACATTATAAATAAAAACTAAAAAAAAAAAAAAAATACCTACATTGAAATTGCTCTAAACCTCACTTCGAGTACCCGTTGCCTATGTCCCCCGTTCTTTATACTATATTAAATAAAATATTTCTTCCGTTTTGCTTCCGCGGAGGATCATGATTGTAATGGCAAGTCTAAGGACCACCTCTAGAGGTGAATCCCAGACCGTCGCCAATTGTCTGTTGCGCAGCACTGTTATGACGTAAAACCCAACCAACCAACCATGCACTCGTTTTGCAACAATGTTCTATGGTCTTATGTGAATGATTCTCAAGAATGAATCAACAGTTACTTACAAATTTAATAGATTATGTATGGGAAATAAGAACGCTGTCATTTAAAAAATTGCAGCTCTTAGAACTTCAAAACTGATAATTTTTTAAAAGTTGTTCATTATTCTGTAATTTCAGACTGTTTTTTTTTGTTTAATATTAGACTCTTTATTTTAAGATAAAAGCAATCGAATGATATCGCGTTGTGAAACTTTGCAACGCAATATCTTTAAATCTAATAACTTGATGTATATACACTGTAAAAAAAAAATAACTATTAGCAGCTGCAAGAAACTCTCTGTGATTGGAGAAAATAATTATTTTCTCCAATCACAGAGAGTTTCTTGCAGCTGGTAATAGTTATTTGTTTACAGTGTAGTGTCCTCACAAAACATGAACAGTTTTTAGAGCCCTTTTAAAAACGTATAACATCTATGCAGTATCTTTTTAAAAAAATTCATCAGTTTTTACTTAAAAAAAAAAAAAAAAAAAAGACCGACTTTCATCCTTAAAGTATTAGTTAAATCTAGACCAAACAAAAATAGGAGTGGTCCACTCGGATGTGTTCTGTCGACAAACTCTTTGCTTTATTTATATAAAACAAAAGAACAGTAAGAAAAAGGAGGAGGGGGAAATTGGGATTTTAACTTTTTAGAAATGATGCACTCGTGAGTTCCAGTACGCACTATTAATGAATTCCACCTAACGTTCCACCTAATATGTAAAAATTAACTAAAATAAGTATGGAAACTGCGTTCCCATGCAAACTGAACCCTGTCTGCAAGTATTCCTCACAAGATCTCATCTATGGCGAAAAGTTTAGAACACACTAAATAATTCCTTTTTTCATACAAAGTTAAAACTTAGATCAATAAAACGTTTATCTACATTCACATGAATTATAAATTTAAAATTTTCCGGTCCGAAAAAAAAAAAAAAAAAAAAAAAAAAAAAAAACGCTTATCGCAAAATTTAGGGTGTTTTACTTTTCTGAAACAAAAACGTGTTGGGAATAACTCAGCAGAATAAGACAGTACGTGGTGAGTGAGTCTGATAAAATTTTGTTCAGGACATGGTGGTGATATTCATCGCCATGGTAACTGGAAATTTAATTTAACATATTGTGGACGATGCTTTGTTCAACGAATCTTGATGGAACAAACTTTAATCAAATATAAAATCACCCGGTGTTTTGATTCAGTTCACCATGTGGATAAAATTATATTTTAAGAGAAGAAAAAAAGTGTATTTTCAGTAACACATAACACACACACACAAAAAAAATAAATAAATAAATAAACAAATAAAATCGGAAAATTCAAACAGAACACTGTATGTTCGTTATTATTTCTTTTATAGTGGAAAATATCATCTTAATAATTGAATAACATAATGTTGATACATATTTTACCGTATTTTTATTAACTTCTACTCTTGTTTGTTCGGTAGAAATCTTGCAATCGATTTTTAACCAACTTTCCTACTAGCTAAATATTTTAAACTTTCAGGATAGCTCAGAACCCTATGTCAACACAACACACTACTTCGAAGCCCGATTTTCGATTTTTTATTCAGTTTTCTTTTAATGAATTAAAATATGAAAGTAATAACCTTCTAATAGCTTTAAAAATAGCCATTAAAATATTAGCTATAATTTAATTGCTGCAAAAAAAAAAAAAAAAAAAAACGAGTTCATTTTCTTTCGACATAAAAATAAATACATTTAATTAAACGTGAACGTTAAAAAATTGTAAAAAGTTAAAATATGCATCTCACAAAAATGGACGTCATTATCACTTTAAAAATGTTATACGCATTGATAAAGTGCTAATGTAGTTCTATAGCTATATGATTCAACAGAAAATTTAAAAACGTGGTATATAAAAAGTTTTTTATCTTATAATTATTTATGTATACTGAACAATAATAATTTATGAGTATCAGGGATTATTAAAATTAAAAATCTTTCTTTATATATACCGCGTGATTAGTCTCAGAAAAAAAAAAAAAAAATCATTATTTAAAAAATATTGTCTGTAGCTCTATGCACTTCCCACTGAAATGTACAGCAAAGCGTGGGATTTTTTTAATATATGTAAGAAAAATATATTAGTTACATTTTTCACCAACATATCGCGCTGTATTCACAGTATCCTCACACGTTTCAAACAGATTCGTCTGATGAAACGACGTCCTATTTCAAAAACTGAAGCTTTTTTATAAGAAATCCCAATGTGAAACATCTGACGATCTTTCTAATGAATGACGGCCATTACATTAAGCCTTTATAGACCTAGTTACGTTGTTGAGTGTACTGCGTCACTGTAAAAAGAAGTAAATTTACAATTATAGCGCCACCTTATGAAGGAAATTTAAACTAATTTTCTAATAAACCTCTAAAAAAGTCCTATGTCTTTCTGTGCTTTTCAGTGAAAAACGCATAATGATACGGTCAACACTTTTTGAATAGTAATTTTTTAATTTTTTCTATGCTCTAAGAAAAATTCTGTAACTGACATCTAGAATCTAAATTGTGGCTCTAGAGAAAACAGTTCCATGACATCCTTATAAATTCTAGTCCCTTTTGAAAGCGATTTATAGAAGCCCCTATTAGAATTCTAGAGCGTTTGCTTATATTATCGAGTGAAAAGTTATTTAAAAATCTCTGCAAATAAATGCGAATACAAGAGGCGGGTTTCAGCAACTATAATCTTGGTTTATCACCTAATTCTAGAAAATCCTATTGCTCGCAATACAGAATATTCAGAATACTGTTTCACCATCTAGAAATGCGTAGACTAGACATTCTCGATCATCTCGTCTATTCAGTTTATAGGCGTGCCTTATGCGCATAGCCTGGAAATCTATATTTCTAGTTTAGGGATTTAGAGAATAACAACTTATTCATTCTAGATGATGAAGGTGGTATATTTTTTTTCTCAGTGTGATTTTTGGATCACCCTGTATATGTGTGTGTATGTGTGTCTGTAAGTGTGCTTATATCTGTGTGTGTGTGTCTGAGAACCGCCACTTATATGAATCATTTATTAACAGAGTAATTTCCTTTTAAGAATTGAAACGGAAAAAAAAAAATCATAAATTTATTTTCGCCTTATCGATAAATAGAAATCAACAATGATAAATTCCACTTTGCAAATAGAGTTCATTTTTAAAAGCCATTAATATAGTTTAACTAGTACACCACGTAAAATTTTACACCAATAAAAGCAAATTTTCTTAATATTGTATTAAGATTTCTTTTACAAAGCAAGTAATTTCATGACTAATAATTTTGAATCACTATTTTATCAGACAAACAGAGCACATTCAAAATCCTGCAAAGTTGAAAAATGGGTTTGCAGATCACATGTAGACTATTTCAAAGACACTATAACTAAACAATATATATTCTTTTTTTTTTTTTTTTTTTCTCAAAAATCTATAAAAAGTTAAAAGCTTGCTTGCAAATCACATTTAAAATATTTCAAAAATAATGTAACAGAAGAACATTCGTGTCTCGCTAAACTACTTCGAACAGTATTATTACTTTTTTCTTTTCAAATTTGTTCATTAGGATCCTAACAAAAAATTAATAGTAATACGTTTAAAAAAAGTACTAATGACTAAGCCTAATTAATTAATTTTTTTAATTGACTAATTTTTGTAATAATAAGGCCACAGCGGTTTATATAAAAAATTAATACTCTATAAAATTGATTAAAATGAACTTAAATATTATGGAACTCCACAATAATTCAGCTCAAAATTTATTTTAAAAGTTAAAAATGATAAAATATTCCGCATTTGAATAAAGTCAGTGAAATGAGAAAAAAAAAAAAAAAAAAAAAAAAAAAAAAAACTTAAACTTTATGCGCTGAATTAGAGTGCAAACGATCGATTAGCCTTCGTTCCAAAGAATAAATGTCCCCTGATGTCGTTCACTCAAGGCTTACAAATGCATTGTTCAATTTAGTCTCTTACTCAACATCGAACAGCATTAAGTTGAGGACAAACAAAATCTCCCCCAAAAGACTACGTTTTGTTCAATGTACAGCTAATGCCAAAGAAGGAATTAACAAAAGATCCCCAATAAATCCCCTCGAGATTAGAGACATGCGACTAACAGTAAGCTAAAATTAAATAAAATTTCCCTCTTAATTTACCAGTAACATAGCATTGGAATTAAAAAAATACAATAAAAAGTTTTGGGAAGAAAAACTGATAAATGCAACATTAAAAAAAAAAAAAAAAAAAAAAAAAAAAGGTACATTGTGACTATTGCAAAATTGTCTTCTATATTTTTCTATACAAATTACCAGAGTGCAAATTATTTATTAAAATAATTTTCCATGCTAAGTGGGGATGAATTTCCTCACGACAAAATGCCGAAAAAAGTTAATTTTGTGCATTACAGGCCATATATTAAAAAAATATTATTTATTTATTTATTCTGTGCGTGCGTGTGTTAAAAATGAAAATAAAGAAAACAATCGATATAACTTTGTTTCAAAATATCCTAAACTTGTGGTTCAACCATTCGTTTTAAAAATATTGACGACTTAAAACCTGAATTTCATCTTTAAATAGAATTTGGATCAATTTTCATAAAAAAAGTTCCTTGAAAAAGTATTATTTTCAAAGTAAGAATGCCTAAAACCAATTGCGTCAATCCTATTAAGTTCTAAAAAAGGTTTTAAAAAAATTAATCCCTTGTAAAAACAGACCTAGACTAATTAAAGATAAAAGAGCTAATTTATCAAGCAAATTACGCTGCTCTGCAAAAAAAAAAAAAAAAAAAAATTCGAGGTCTGATATTACTCTTGCTGATTCTTATTTAAAATGGCCCCCTGCGAATTCGAATATGACTCCCATTTTGGCCAGTCACCCACCGTTTTCTAGAAACACCAGCCCCACCCTCAATTTCTTTCCTTGTTCGATAATTTTATGACCATGAATTTGATTTGAAGAATGAAAAATAATTAATTTAGCACCTAAAAACAAAAAATATATAAAGTTAAAAAAATTTTAAGATATGTAATGCATAATTTCAGTGGCAAATCCTCCCAAATTTTTCCCTTGTCGCAAATGTCCATGATTTAGAATTTTCCAACTCTGTAGTCCCTCAGAAGATATTTAACGATTAAAATAATCCCCTCCCCGTCCTAAAAATTAAATTTATAGTCATAAAATCACCGAAAAATGCTAAAATAGAGGGTCATTCTTAAAAAACGGTGGGTGATAGGGCAGAATGGGCGTCCTATTCGGATTCAGGAGGTCATTTTACATAAGAATATGCTGAAATGGCGTCAGAGGCAATTTTCATGCCGAGTAATGTTAGTGGTCGATAAACAAACTGATCGATTTCAACATCAACTACTAATAATAATAATAGTTCGAAATTTTCTTTCACATTTTAGTCATTTTTAGATGAAATGCAAAAACATTATAATTTATCTATATAAATGTTATAAAAGACAACCGAAAACCATCGAGTTTTTAAACTGTATTAAAATATATCTATGTATTAAAACAAACTCGAAATTTTTATTCATAGATTTATTAGAGTTTCGTTTCGGCATCTTCCCTAACTCTTTTTCACCCTTCCCTTCTGCTTATGCATGAAAAGCTTTCATCAAATGTGTTTTTGATGCAGCCGAAGCATCAAAGGCGTGATGAAGTCCTTTAGGGAGATGGGCCAGCTGAGCAAAAACCAGCTTCAAAACAGAAACTGTTTCCTATATTTGCAAACAAGAAGATGGGAAATGACGGAGAGAGAAGAAGAGGAGGAGGAGGTTGTCTGTAAACATACGAACAATGAAATATTAGATGATGCACGGAGAACAGACGTAAACAGTAGCTCAGAGAATATAAACAAAAGGCGTGGGGATGGAAGGAAAAGCGGAGTTGAGAAAAAAAAAAAAGTTTAGAAACAGAAAATTCATAGATAAAAGAAAGTTTAATTGCAGAGTTGTAAAAAGCAGACAGGCTTATCAAGTTGATTGGTATCAGTGTAGAAGAATAGATTTGAAAGAGAATAGAAAAGCGTTAAATTGAAGTTATACAGCTGCGGATTCTTAAATGTAAGATGTTATTCAGGTGCGTTATTTTAATGTACAGTTGAATATTTTCTGAGGTTTGCTATTTTCTTTCATGTCATACCAAATTTTTCTCATATATATAATTTTATCCTTTTTTAGACATGCTGAGGATGAGAATTTTAGAATAGTGAGAATAAACCAAAAACTGAATACGATTAACGTATTTCATATAATACATTGAACAATTAAATAAGTCTTCTGCCATTATTATTATAAAAAATAATTGAAAAACAAAATAAATTAAATCTTTATTGTTATTGACTTACTCATTTTTAATGCAACATAAAGGTGTGATTCTTTTTCCTTCTTTTTTATAATAATAATTTAAAAATAATCTACTATTTAAATTTACCTTATACATATATCAAATTCATTGAGACATAAGATTTATTGCGCAAATCCAACTTATTTTACTATTTGTTGATTGATCAGGTCTATGTTATCTAACCACGTATCATTTCTATTGTTATGTCCGATAAATTAAAAAATATATATATTATATAATATATATATCTTATTTCACTTAGCAACATATTGTTAACAGTCTAACAGAACCCAATAGAACACAAGGAAAATGTGACGAATTCCGATCATAACATTATTTTGTTATACACGCTAATGAATTTAAAATAATTTCAACATAATTAAAAAACATCTGGAATGACTCCACTCGACTTTCCGAACATTGAGTAATTAACAGTTTTGTAGATAAAGTAAAGAAAGAGGAATTGTAAAACAAACAAAAGAGAGAAAACCATAATAGAGTGTTTGAGTATTTTTCACCATATATTACACGATGTTTTATTGAACGCTACGGAACTTTGAGCCCATAGATCATAATGATAAAGAAATGTTCGTTGTGTCCCTGTAAAAACCTATAAACGCTAGATTCACCAAAATGCTTATAGTTAGTGCAACAGTGATTTATAATAGTATTCATATAAATATTCAGTTCAATTGAAAAAGGCGTTTAGATGCTATCGCACTTTTAAAAATTAGGTCCCATAGGCCATAATGATAAAGAATTTTTCTTTGTGTCCCTGTAAAAAAACTGTAAGTGCTACATTCTCCAAAATCGATACAGATTGATTATCTGTGACCTATAATATGTGTATAATTTTTTTGCTCAATTGAATAAGTCGTTTAGAGGCAATCGCACTATTAAAAATTGGGTCCCATAGGCCATAATGATAAAGAATTTTTCTTTGTGTCCCTGTAAAAACTAGTATGTTGTGGCCACCACAAGACTTTCTTCTATATTTTACTATACAAATTTACTCAATAACAATATTTAAAAAAAAAAAAAAAAAAAAAAGATTTTTTTTTTCAGTTTTTTCTTTCGTTAAAAGTAAAAAAAATCGAAAATTTTGTTTTAAATTATCACATATTTATAGTTCAACCATTCGTTTTAAAGGTATTGACGAGACCTTTCGAAAGATACCCATCTTGAAAATTTATCCCCCCATTCCGCGGGGTACTTCCCCCCAAGGGGTGAAGTAATGCCCCCACATGCACAATTTTTTTTCCCTAATTAACTACTATTATTACCAATAATTCATATTAATTTTACAATCATAGGTTAAGAATAACTCTCATTATGTACATTTATACGAAATTTTTCCTATACTGCCATGTTAAAAGTTTACAAAAAAAAAAAAAAAAAAAGATCACAGCGCCACCTGTTGAGCGATTGATCCCCAAATCTAATCAGCACCAGTTTATCTCAGGGGCCAACTAAATACCAAGTTTGGTTAAATTTCGAAAAAAAAAAAAACGATTTTTTTTTCTAAGTTTTTTTTTTTTTTTTTTGTTAAAAGTAAAAAAAAAATCGATAACTTTGTTTTAAATTATCACAGATTTATATTTCAAACATTCGTTTTAAAGGTGTTGACGAGACCTTTCGAAAGATACCCATATTGAAAATTTACTCCCCTCGAGGGGGGACTTCGGGGGTGCCGGGGTTCCTACACATACAAAAAAATTTTCCCAGTTGACTATCTCTATTATAAATAATTCTTGTAAATTTCATAATGATTACTAAAAAATAATTCTCTTTATGCACATTTATACAAAATTTTGTCCTATATCACCATGTTAAAAATTTACAAAAAGCGGGATGGCAACGCAACCTGTAAAACAATTTTTACCAAAAGTTGATAGGCACTAATTTATGTCAAGGTGCAACTACATACCAATTTGTATGAAATTCTGTGCAGTAGTTCCTGAGATACAGTTGCCACAAAATTTTGTGACACACACACAGACAGACTGACAGACAGACAGACAGACATTTTCTAAAAATGGTCAAATCGTGTTCTACAGCTGTCAAAACGTGTAAATCCATCAAAAACCCGAGGTCGAAAATTTTTACGAATCCAATACTCTTCTATTGAATATAGAAGAAAGTAAAAACTGCAAGCGCTAGATTCATCAAAATCTATAGGGTTCGTACTATGGTGACTTACAATATGCGTACCAACTTTCAGCTTATTCGAACAAAGCGTTTAGACGCTAGCGTGTTCACTCACAGACATACACACATACATCATCGCAAAAATTGTGAAAACGGACTCAGGGGACCTCGAAACGTATAGAAACATCGAAATCTCAAATTCGGATTTTTGACATGATTACAATACTTTTCTCACTATAGTGTTCGGAAAGTAATAATAATAATAATTATAAACATACAAATAAAATAATTTAGGAAAAGCACTAGTAACACAAATACTCTGTCAATAAAATTATTATTTTTTTTTTATAGAGATATCATAAATAATAATAATAATAATTATTTTTTTTTTTTTACATAAATAACAAAAATAAACATTACAAGATGAATGTGAAATACTTTAATAAAAACTAAAACATAAAATTCTGATTTTGATGCCAAATAATTTACAAAATTTCCAGTTTCATATTCACAAAGTAATCATCTTTTTTATTTTTAATTCATGGGGGGGGGGGGGGGGGGAGGGGGAAGAAAGAAAGAAAAAGAAACCCTTTACTTGCGTACTATAGCAGCGTGCAGGAGAAAGGAATCTCTAGTATAGGAAAGATTAAAATACAAAAGATTCTTACCTCATCGATACAAAATTTGGAAACAAAACAATATGAGTTGGTTCACGGTTAATGACACAATGTCTTTTAGAACTTTATTCAACAAGAACGTGACTACAAATTAAAGTAAAAGTCGACCATGAGAAGATGACTGTCGTGTGGCCAGACCAAAGAAGTCTTGAATGAAAAATACTATAGGTTGATCGATAGAAGACAACAACAATAACAAAAAATCGCACACGAAAAAAATTGTTAATAAAATAGAAAGAACAATCTTGTTTGGGCAAGATTTTTCCAGAGATAGGGAAATCAGGTTGATGAAACCTTTGAAAAGTCCGTTATCAACCCCTTTCCCCCTTTTTAATCATCTGACGAACATTTTAAAATAATACATATTTAAAATCTTACACAAAATTAAAAACTAAGATGCAAACTCAGTGACGCTTTTATGATTTCTAAATAGATTTCGATACTATTTATAAATAAATAAATATAATAATAATAATAATAATTCGTCATTATGGCGGTGTTTCTACATCAACGTGTCCTGAGTATTAGCCTATTGGCTATTGATATAATGACGTCACACAAAATAAATACAGGTACCTGTGAACAAGAACAACCAATGTAAGACTTATATAATCCCCTAACGTTGGTTCACTCTAAAATACAGATTCAGTCTTTAAAATGCAATCGTCTGTGTAATATGTCTATGGTTAGTTGTAATTGTCTATTTGTCTTTCATTAAAATATGTGTAAAAATGAAAGAACGGCTTTTCGACCTAATTAATACTCGACTCATGATTCTTTATACAGCAAATATACAATAATTACAATGATGAAACACCGAGAAGGAAGATTTAAGTTAATTAATAAACAATTACACATGGAAGTGAAACCTTATATACAGAGCAAAACGTTATACATTAGTGGAAAGTAAGCAAAAATTTCCATTCTGAATAAACTGGATTAAATTCACATACATTTACTTCACTTTGTTAAATTACCATGATTGGGTGCAAAACTAAATCAAATTTTATAAAAATAAACATTTAAAATGTTTTTATTTTTATTTTAATGTTTATATTTTAATTTTAAATTGTAATCTATAATTTTAATCTTTTAATGAATAGTACTTTTGTTATATTTAAAAATTATATTTATCGTGTCTCGTACAACTTCGGTTCTTTTTAGCAGTGTGCATAAAATTTTTGTATTATTATTATATATTATTATGGTAAAATGGTTGCAAAACTTGACTTACATAACGTTTATTTTTCATAATTATCATAATTACAACAATGATGATTTACCTAAATAATAATGCAATTATAAGTTTTTTATTTTACATCTTTTGCAACGCAACAAAGTAATAATTGCTCATCAAATAGCCGTGAAAGGTTTTCTTTCAGCTCACCAATGAAACAACGAAAACAAAATCCTGTACAACTGACAATTGCATGCTATGCATCAACTTTAGAAAATAGAAATTCTAATGCAGAACGTAATAAATAAAATTCTAATAATAATAATAATAATAAACAAAGTAAAATAATGGAAGTTGATTCCCCTGAATTAAAAATAATTATTCGTTTTTATCTGAATTGTACATAATCACTGAGGAAACTATATATATATATATATATATATATAAAATCACTAAGAATTAAATAAATCTATCGGGGCCGTGCCCTTAGCGACCGTGCCCTTTGCGGAAATCTATAAACCCGTGCCCTTAGCGGAAATGTTATCCCCGTTGGTGGCGTGCTTTTAGCATATGTGCCTTTAGCGGAAATGTACAATACATTTCAAAATAAATAAATTACAGAACTCTTCAGTTTTCCTCCACACTTTATCCACATTTAGCACTGTCTGTATTTTGCTTCAGAAGTAAACTGTCGCAAAAACAAGTATGCGTACTGTAGAATATCCGTTATTTGAGGGAACGGTGATCTGTAACCATATAAAGTTTAATGAATCACAGTACTCCATACGAAAACGTACATTACTTGCCATTTTATGATTTTATTATGTTTTTGAAAATATAATTAAGCATTAGACCTTTTAAAACTAAAACAAAAACGAAAAATCAGGAGGTACACATTGATTATCAGCATTTTCCAATTGTACTTACTCATTGTATTGTATAACATCCTATGTTCTTTGCCTATATTATCACACAATAGACAGACAGACATATTGAATAACTGAATTCATAATCACTCTGAAACATTGTTTCAAAGTGTTAAAAATGCTTAACACAAACAGAAATGTTGCTCTTAATTTCCTATTTGCATCCCTTAATGTATTTTAACATTTTTGGGTAGCTCTGTAAATCTGGAAGTTAAGCATATTATAATTTATAGAAAACATTTTCTTAACATAATAACAATAAATGTGAAATTCTTTATGATTTTTTGATGAAATTATTTAAATGTGATTTAGAAAAATGTCTCCCATAAAGCGCAATGCATTGGTATTTTTTGGATGTTCATGTACACAAACCAGTGGCATATGTTCTGCTAGAGCCATTTTAAGTAGGGAATATTCAATAATGAATTTAAATAACACATATTATTAAAAAAAAAAAAAAAAATGAAAGTAAAAATTAGTAAGTTGTGACCACCACAAGACTTTCTTTTATATTTTTCTATACAAATTCGCTAAGCGCAAATAAATAATTTTTATCTCAGAGGAAACTAACATTAAATATCCAAAGAAAGACAGTTGTTTGATTGTCTATAAATGACATCTTAAAAAAATGCATTTTTATAATAGTTATGTCACATATCAAGTTTCGTAAAGTTATGAGCTATAGAAGTTGAGATATAGCTTTCACATTGTCGAGGAAATTTGCAGTATGACAACGCCACCTATTGGCTGATAAGCACCCAAATTGAAGCAGCATAATATCTCACAATGGCCTTCACATACATCATGTTTTGTTTGATTATACGCAATACAGCCTGAGATATAGCCTCCCCTTCAATTGTGGAAACCGCTGTATAGCAGCTCCACCTGTGGAGCGGTTGACACCAAAAGTTAACAGATAGTCATTTAGGTTAAGGTGCATCAACATATAAATTTATATGGAACTCTGTGCAGTAATTCCTGAGATATAGCTTTCCCTTAAATTGTAGAAATCGCTGTATAACAGCACCATTTGTCGGTCCATAAGCATTCAAATTGAATCAGCATAATGTCTCATGGTGGCCTTCTCTCATACCAAGTTTTGATTGATTATACGCAATAGAACCTGATATATAGCTTTCACTTAAATTGTAGAAATCGTTGTATAGCAGTGCCACTTGTTGAGAGCTTGGCATCAAAAGTTGAAAGAGCTAATTTAGCTCAAGGTGCATCTATATGTAAATTTATATGCAATTCTGAACAGTAGTCTCGGAGATACAGTTGCCACAAAATTTTTGTCACACACACAGACAGACAGACATTTCCTAAAAACTGTCAAATCGTATTCTAGACCTCTCAAAACTTGTAAATCCGTCGAAAACCAGAAATCTAAAATTTCTACGAATCCAATACTTTCTTCTATTGAATATAGAAGAAAAATAAAAAATTCTTAAAATATTTACGGGCGCTGGAGGCGGACAAACGGATAGTAGAATAGACAAATACACTAATTCAAATCATATTCACATTTTAAAAAATGGTCGAATAAACGCTTAATGTAAAAGAAAATGCATTTCAGAAAATTTCCAATAATAACCCTCAGTGTAACTGAATAATTTTGCCTGACTCTGTAAATCTAATGCTAATCATACTACATTCTATAGAAAGTATTATTTTGTGCATTTGAATAACATATTTCTATCTTCCACATGCACACCTTCTTATTTCCGCTAAGGGCACGGCTTCTTCTATTCCTCCTTCTTCCCTTTCATCCATTCCGCTAAGGGCACGTTCCGCTAAGGGCACGGTCGCTAAGGGCACGACACCAATCTATCTAGATATAAGGCAAGAAAATATCTTGAATTTTTTTGTATTAGATAAGACCTACAATATTAAAATTACAACTTGACAAACTATTTAAAAATATGTTTAAAATATGTTTTATGAAACATTTTCCAGCTTCTTTGAAGAAATAATTTTATTGAAACAGTTAAGGTATTTCAATTAATTTGAACATAATAATTTTTGTTTAATCACATTTCCATTTATTAAAAGAGCGAAATAATAAAAGTGAAATTGTAACTATAAGAGAAAAAAATCTAATAATAAAATTAATAAAGAAAAAAAAAAAAACATATTTATAAACAGGATTTAAATTCTGATAAAGACAGTGGGTGTTGGTATTGGGGTTAAGGCCAACTAACTGCCCTAGGGCCTAATTGCCCTAGGGCACTGAGACTGAGGGGGAGTGCCATTCATGGGGTTATTTTTAGCCCTTATTTACGCAAGTTGCGGAGAAAACCACGGAAAACTCCAAACGACTAGGCCGACGGGTGCGACCTGGGATTGAACCCAACACTTCACGCCTAACAGCTTTGGGAGCAGAACCTCTCAGCCACTGGTAGGATATGAAAACAACGGGATAGAGAATATTTCGAAAATTAAAAAATGAAAGCATTAATTAGTATTCACAAGAAAAATTATAGAATTATTATTATTATATAACTTCTGAAGTAAAATACACTTTATAAAAATACATAAATAAATAAATAGTAATAAATAACAGGTAACTCTATGCTTTTAAAATATTCTTTCTATTCAGAACAGAGCTTCTTATTTTATTTTATTTTTATTTTGATGCAGAGTGTGCATCGAAAAAAAAAAAATTAATTAATAAAAGACACCCTTAAACCAAGTTACGGAAAAAAAAAAAAAAAAAAAAAAAAATCTTAAGCGAAATAATTTTCATTGACAAAAATAATTAAAAGTAAATATACATATTTAAATAACAAAACAGATAAATAAAGGTAAAACTTTTTTAATAACAATAATTATTACTTTTGACGAAAATTCTGCGACGATAAAAAGAGTTTTCGGTTCTTTAAGTGATAAAAATAATATTAACAATTGCAAATCAAATTATTAAAAAATAATATTAAAATAATCAAAGTTTCAAAGCAAAATATTATCAAAGGGAGAAAACCGAATGTGCGAATATGTACACTTCTGTAAAATTAATTACATTTTTTAATCATATTTTCATTTTCCCAAAGCGACTTATTAATTTGATCTAGAATATGTGGCGGTAAGCACAAAAAGAAAACATATAACTCCAACAGTTATTGAAGGAAATTTCATTTAATTCTGAAAACATTTTACCATTGATCAAGTTCCAGAAGAACTTACAAACGTTTTAAAACTCTAGTTTTAATTAAAATGTTTTGGACGAACTCCAACCGGATGTGGTGAAAAGTTTTGATGGGTAATTTTTTTCCCCTAAGTACAGTTTTGCTTTCTTTTGCTTGCTTGCAGTTTCCGTATTTAACACAAATGACTAACAAATTTTGATGACAAATTGCTTTGAATTATTTTTCGCTCTCTAATTCAATTTAGTTAAAATAAGTAAATGCACAAAAAAGTTTTTTAAGATTTCCTGTACATTTTGATTCACTTTTATTTTCTTACGTGAAAAATGAATACACAATAAAAAATAAAGTCTTTAAGTAATTAAAATATATATATATCACTGCAATTAGATAATTATGGAAATGTATTTTTATTTTTAAAAATAAAACATTTTAACAACACTGTTATATTTTATTTCCTGTTATTTTCAAAATAACATATACACGTTTAAAATACATAATCTTAAGAAATAATAATGCAAAAATACAGCGTAAGAATATTTTATACAATGGAATTTAATAAACTTTCTAATAATAATAATAATAATAATAATAATAATATATATATATATATGTATGTATATATATATATATAAATTTCCATTCGAATTAATTCAAATGGGAAAAAAAAGACATTTATAATTACATGTACATTTTTCTAATTTATTTATTTACCAGAAAAAAATAGCTGCTTGGAGACATGCATAGAGCCTTACCACGTCTCCATGTAAATTTTCAAGCACGTGGAGATTCGTAAATGAGAGCCAACTGACAAAGGGGGGGGGGGGGTGTTATTATCATTCACTAACTTAAAAGCGCAGTATTTTAGTGACTACAACCGAGAGATCATCATTTTCAACGCTATACTAACAAATGGACATATGTTAAAATGTGTTGTTCATTTTATAAATTGGAAAAAATGCTTAACCAAAAATGTAATATGTTATATGTGTCATTTAACATGTGACTCCAAACATTTAATGCCCACTCACAAATTGAAAAATTCATGGAATCAGTAGTTTTAAATAATATGGGAGCATATATGTTTGTGAATAAACATATCAAATTCTTTTCACGCTTCTCAACAATCATCGGGAGTAGTTACAATGTTTCACGAAATTACGTTTCAGAAATTTTGCCTACGTAACATGATGGATGTGCCACAGTTTCAACAAAATTCCAAATTCACTTTTCTTCTTTCTCTTTTTTAACTATAAATGAAAAGTCAATCAATTATTCTTCCTTTTCAAAATGAACTTTTAGTTGAAATATTTTGAAAGGTTTCACCAACAGCTGCGCGCGAACGTTTCAAATTTAACCTCGGAGTAAAGAATCGCAGAAAATTTTTCAAAAGGTTCCATCTGTGGATGACTTCAGTATAACAACGAGAAAGAAGAAGAAGAAAAAAAAAAGTGTGTGGTGTGTGTGTCAGGGCGTATCCCGCGCGTGGAAAGAGCCGGAGGAGACCACAGAGGATGATGATTGTGGCGCCAGAAACTGTCATTTGGCAAAGTGGGGGCGGAGGTGGAGAACTGAGATGACAAACCCGAGAGATGAGTCGAAACTTTTGAGACTTGCGGGAAAACTAAGATTCAAAAATGTCATGTTTGACCACCAGTTTTGTGTTCAAAAGATAATGGTAAAATATGTAGCTATAATGATTAAATGGCAGAAGTAATTAAAGTACGCGATACACTGAGAAAAAAAATATACCGCCTTTCTCTGGAATGAATAAGTGGCCACCTTCTAAATTCCTTAACTAGAAATATAGATTTCCGAGCTATGCGCATAAGGCACGCTAATAAACTGAATAGACAAAATTATCGAGAATTTCTAGTGTACACATTTCTAGAAGGTGAAACAATATTCTGAATACTCTAAACATTCTGAATCATTTATATTGCGAGACATTCTCGCTTGACTTTCTAGAATTTGGTAATAAACCAAGATTATAGTTGCAGAAACCCGCCTCTTGTAGTCTCATTTATTTGCAGAGATTTTTAAATAACTTTGCCCTCGAGAATATAGGCAAACGCTCTAGAATTCTAATGGGGGCTTTTAGAACTCACTTTCCAAGGGGACTAGAATTTATAAGGATGACATGGAACTATTTTTTCTAGAGCCACAATTTAGATTCTAGATGTCAGTGACAGAATTTTTTCTCAGTGTTCGCTTCCAAAGCAATAATTTCAAAAGATGTCTTAAAAAGATTTATAAAGCAATCGATTATGACAGAACGGTATTGATTAAAATAATAATAATAATGAAAGACACTTTTAAATCTTATTTATATAATAAACATTTTCCAGTCAATTACCAATTAACTGTCTTTACTAATTTCGTAAAAATTGAAATTTATGGAAAAATTATAAACAAATATAATATTATACAATATAATTTAGGCTAAGTTTTCAATGATGTTATTAAAAATGCATCATAAATACTACGGGTTTTTTAATAATATGAAAAATTACAATTGACAGAAATATATATTTTTTGGAAAAAAAAAAAAAGAGTTTAATGACGTGCAAAGACCGATAATGAGAAGGTTGGTCGGTTGGGTTTAACATCGCACTAGAGCTGCCCAATATGATATTCTGATACTAAGAAATGGAAGAGAGAACGAAAAATTAAAAAATACTACAGCGGTATTTAGTAAGATATAAACAGATTTTCGGAAACATTAAAAATTTAAAACCCAAGGTTTAATGAATGGAATAATGTTTTGCAATAGGAAGAGAGGCAAAAATTCCATAAAGTATTATTATTCTTATTTTCACAAACTTTTTAAAATACTTTTATGGGATTTTATCCTAAAAAATAAATAAAAGTTGAAAAAATCATGAAAATACCATGCTACAGCAGAAACGATTAAAATACTTTTCAAAGATAACAACAATAAGAATTTTAATAATAAGTTAACCCTCTGCAACAACAATAATAATAATACTTATAAGAAAGAAGAAAGATCTCTAATTCTTAAAAAAGAGTAAAAAAAAAGAGGTTTAAGTTTATAAAGAAACATGTCCGTCATCTCTCATGGAAAAAACTTGCAACTAATATTTTATTGTAAATCACAGCCATTCAGAAAAGAATTCTTTCAATGCAAAATGAAGTCTATAGTCATTGACTACATGTTCTTGATGAAAAAAAAAAAAAAAAAAACTTATTCTCTTTAAACGCGATGTTCTTTTATTTGCAAAATCTTCTCAAGAATATTTTTGTTCTGCATCAATTATCGAAACCTTTGCTATGTACTAAAATCGCAGAGCACGCAGCTACTCTAAACTTCACAAAATCTTAAAATGGACTCTTGAATGAACAAGCACTAAAATAAAAAATAATGATCTACAATACTGAAATCGGCAAAAGTGGGCAACACGGCAAAAACGAAGTTGTAAAATTACCAGTAAAATCACAGTCACAGTTTCTCCTACATAGATTTCCATTTGATGTCATCATGCTAGAGAAAAGCGTCATTAGCAGATGAATTAAAAAATGGCGGTATTGTTCAGTCAACAAAACTCTGGGTAAAAACGCGCGTAATTCATTTTTCTTTTTCAGGCTCTACGCATTTTATTATCATTATATTATTATTTTCTTTTACTCGTGGTTTTGGGGACTCAGTCAAGAGAGCATCCTGGCGTCTGCTATTAATAATCGTTATTTACTACTTTTTATTTTTATTTTTTCCTTTTTTAGACCTCTTCAAGGAGTGAATGCATTTTGTTTTCACCACTGTTAGGTCACCAGATGTTAATCTGGTTTGTCACGAATATCATGGATCTTCGGGTAAAAAAAAAGGCCTCACCCACATCTTAGAATCTTATGTGAAGAGCTGGATTACATGTTAGTTGAAGTACTTCACTTATTTCACGGTCTCTCAGATTTTTTTTTTTTTTTTTTTTGCTTGATCCAGCTTCTAACAACACTTTCAGAAATATGTGTGGTATGCACTAGGTGACACGCCTTGATCATTTTCTTCAGAGATATACATAAATTTAATAAAGAGAAAAATTTAGAAAACTGTCCTTCAATTATTTCGTTGAAGCTAAAACTAACAGTCATTGCTAGACAGTGTTGTCAGATGGTCGACAGTTAATTTCCCCAAACAAGCTTTCAAATTTCCCCAAATCAGAGGTTTTTTTTTTTTTTTTCCCAAAAAAAAAAAAAAAATCCCCAACTCAATTTCTACTAAAAAAGTAAATTCTTTTCAAAATGTTTTTTTGAATGTTTAACAGATTTAAGCCCAAATTTTCCCCCAAATGACGTTCATTTTTTAAAAAAAATTCTCATCTACAAAAATTACTTTTATACACATACTGGTTATCGGAAAATTTAAAATCTGCGTAGCTTTAGTGCTGAGGATGTACGCAAGACGTACTTTCATCCTCAGGATATCCTGAGGATGTCCTGGGGGAGAAGGGGTACCTACAAAAGCCCCTACATGCTAAAGAAACCTGTTAAAAGTCCCTACGCGTACGGACACAGTTGGCAATGCTGTAACTTAACAGGTAGACCAAAAAAAAGTTGAAAAATTCCCCAGATTTCTTCCCAAAAATTTCAAAAATCCCCACAAACATTCGGTTCCCAAAATTGTCCCCAGAAGCCCAAAAAATCTCCAAAATGGGGACAAAATTCCCAATATGGCAACACTGTTGCTAGAGCAATAAGAGAGATCTTACGGAAAATTTTTAAATAGTAGATGAGCCAGCTTATTAAATTCTTGGCCATAGAAATATATTTGCAAGAGCGTAAAAAAGTGTAGGCCCTCCTATAGAACGCCGTAGTCTTTTTTTAATACCACATGAAAGTAGTAGTCTCTTAAAAATGTTGATTTATCAGTGAATTTCTGTAGTTAATACACTATTTACCTATAAGTATTTGGACATTTTCGAATTTAGAAGTTTTATAAAATATCTAGAAAAATTCTTTATGAACCATCTTGAAACTTTGGGAGTATAAAGAACATGTTACATGCACCTTATACAATCCAACCAAAGCTTTTTCCTCTAGAAGAAAAGAGGAGCAGTAAAAAATTACAGAAAAATTAAAAAGTTTTGCATCACCCTGTAAAAACTAATGCTTGAAATGCGTTTTGGCTGTAGAATATGATTATGAAGATCCTCGAGAATTTCTAGTCTACGCATTTCTAGATGGTGAAACAATATTCTGAATCTTTTGTATTGCGAGAAATGCTCGCTTGATTTTCTAGAATTGTGTAATAAACCAAGATTATAGTTGCTGAAACCCGCCTCTTGTAGTCACATTTATTTGCAGAGACTTTTAAATAACTTTGCCCTCGAGAATATAGGCAAACGCTCTAGAATTCTAATAGGGGTTTCTAGAGCTCGCTTTTCAAGGGGACAAGAATTTATGAGGATGACATAGAACTATTTTTTCTGGAGCTACAATTTAGATTCTTGATTTCAGTTACAGAATTATTTCTCAGTGCACATATATTCATGGAAATATAACGGTTTCTTTAAAAAATTGAGAAAAGGAAAAAAAAAAAAAAAAAAGTCACTTTTTAAATTATTACACGTAAGGTATTTGACTCAGTGCAAAGCCATTTTTCAAATACCCTATGTGTTATAATTAAAAAACTGGCCTTTTTTTTTTTTCCATTTTTTTAAATAAACCATTATATCTCCATGAGTATATGTGGTAGCGCTATAAAAAATTATACAGGTAATGAGAAAAATACTACATGCTACATGAGAAAAATACTACATGCTAATCACATGCTACAGCCAAAACGGTTTTAAAGCACTACTTTATTCAGAGTGATGCAAAACCTTTTGACTTTTGTTTAATTTTTTACTGGTTCTCTTTTCCTCTTCAGGACACAACTTTTGCAGAAATATATGAGATATAACATGTTTTTTATACTCCAAAGTTTCGAGATAATTCCCAAAGAATTTTTCTAGATATTGGACAAAAACGTCTAAATTGGAAAGTGTCGAAATTTTTATTGGTAGGTAGTGTATTAATGATAAGTGAATACTAATTAATTTTTATGTATATCGATTTGCTTGAAAATAATTTTGAGCCTTTTTGAAGTGAAATTGTTTGAACCCCCTCATAATTTTTTAACTGTTACGCCTCTGCTTGTTATTTATCATAATGTAATTCCATGTGTTAAACTATAGTAAGTAGCTTACAGATCCAGAACTCCTGGTAATGCAATACGTATTTTGATGTAAATCTGCTGATGTACTACTTTAAAAATCCTCGAATTTCTTTTCACGATTTAAATTTTTTCGCCAAATATATTTTGTAAGTTATTCAATTCTGATATCAAAGAAAAAACGATTTTATAAAAAAAAAAAAAAAAAAAAAAAAAAATCTAAACATTCGAAATATAATGCATGAAACTCTCTCTCTCTCTCTCTTAAAATCTATTACAAATCAAATTAATCAAAATATTTCAATTTCAGTTTCTATATTGTGTAAATTAAAGTTTAACGATTTTTCCTCTTCAATTTACTATAATTTCATTTAAAAATAAAGACTGAATTAAACCGTAAAAATTTTCCACTTTAACGCTACGCTGAAAATTAATTTTTAAATTAATTTTCAGCATATTAATTAACCTTAAAATTAATTTGATACATTCTGACATATTTCCAAGGTAATTTTTATAGGTAAAGATTAAAAATTGATCGATATTTTCACTCAGTTCTTAAGAAATTATTGTAAATGTATGAATATCTTCGAATTTTTTTTTGTTTGCGTTTCAACTGAATGAAATAGTCGCAAATAAAACAATATCAGAATAAGAACAATATCATTTATCTGAAATCAAGGGGTTATCTAATTTACATGAAATTACCAAATGTTGATTCTTCAATATCTGAATGAGAACATTTAAAATTATCATGAAAATAATTTTGCATTAAAATTATCGTGAAAATAAGATTGTGAATGAAAAAAAATACTTAAAATGACCATGGGAAAAAGATTATGAATGAGAATAACGAAGTTATCATAAATATCATATTTTAAATGTAAAGATTTAAAATTATTACGATGTGATACGATAAATTAAAATCACACAATCAACTGATTGGGACGAAAATCATAATTATTGAAATTTATTTTTCCGGCTGAGTGAAAATAATGCCTGGACCGGGAGTCGAACTCCAGATCTATGACTTACAAGGTCAAGGCTCAACCAATTGAGCTATCCAAGCCGACAACCGGTGGACATTACTCACTCAGACAACCTTTAGGCAGAAACATCTGGTCTATCATGTAGATAGATAGCACGACAGAAATAAGCCGCAGGTAAAGGAAAACACCATTAAACAATGGGAGATCTGGGGTTTGACTCCCGGTCCAAGCATTATTTTCACTCAGTCGGAAAAATAAATTTCAATAATTATGATATTACGATGTGGTTGTGAAGAATAATGTACTAAAATTATCATACAAATAAAGTTCCGTATGAGAATAATTAAAATTACCATGAAAATGAGGTTGTGAATAAACATTATGAAATTAAGTTTGTGTATGACAACACTTAAAATCATATAGTTTTGGGTTGTGAAATAAGAATAATTAAAATTACCATGAAAATGAGGTTGTGAATGAGCATTATGAAAATAAGTTTGTGAATGACAACACTTAAAATCATATAGTTTTGGGTTGTTAAATAAGAATAATTAAAATTACCATGAAAATGAGGTTGTGAATGAGCATTATAAAAATAAGTTTATGAATGACAACACTTAAAATCATATAGTTTTGGGTTGTTAAAAAAGAATAATTAAAATTACCATGGAAATGAGGTTGTGAATGAGCATTATAAAAATAAGTTTATGAATGACAACACTTAAAATCATATAGTTTTGGGTTGTTAAAAAAGAATAATTAAAATTACCATGGAAATGAGGTTGTGAATGAGCATTAGAAAATAAGTTTGTGAATGACAGCATTAAAAATTATAAAGTTTTGGATTGTGAACTAAGAATAATTAAAATTATCTTGAAAATGAGGTTGTAAATGAGTATTATGAAAATAAATTTGCGAATGACAATATTTAAAATAATAAAATTTAGGTTATGAATAAGAATACTTAAAATTATTATGAAAATAAAGTCGTAAACGAGACTATTGAAATTCTGATACAAATATGATAGAAAATGATAATATTTAAAATTAATAAGAAAATAAGATTTGAATGAGTAAAAAAGATTATTGCTTCCCATCAGAAAAACAAAACCTATCTGTACAATAAAGTAAGATGTGTGTGTGTGTGTGTATCCGGCGTTTTTTAGAAAAACGGCTGATCGCACAGCAGCAGAAATTTGCATGAAGGTTCATATTGACCTCTCCTGATGCACCCCGAAGCTCGATTTTCGAATTTCGGATTAGTTTCCTTTAATTAGTTAAAATATTAAAATAATAAACCCATAATAGATTTAAAATTATCATTTAAATATTAGATATTATTTAATGGTTTCCAAAAAAAAAAAAAAAAAAAATAAATAAATAAATAAAAATAAAAATACAAGTTTTTTTTTTTTTTCTTTTCCTCGACATAAAAATAAATACATTTAATTAAACATGAACAATAAAAAATTACATTATGCACATTACAAAAATTTACGTCATTTAAAAAATGTTTTATACATATTGATAAAGTACTAAATATGTTAATATATGTTGTTCTAAAAAGATTAATTTCTTATTTTTAAAACTTCTATTTTTTTATATTTTTGCTGTAAAATTGTTGTTTATAAAGGGAAAAAAAAAAAAAAAAAAAAAAAAACCTGCCAAAGTGAAGTATTTGAGCAATTTCAATGTTTTTTTTTTTTTTTTTTTTTTTTGTGAAGGGGGGGGGGGAGATTCTTTTAAGTAGTAGCTATGGTTTAAACTAAAATCTTTATAACTTTTGAAGTTTCTTTTTATTGTTATTAAAAAATAAATAAATAAAAGCATTACAAATTAGGAAAATTTCACTACCTGTGCTTAATTAAAATTATCCTTAAGAAATTAACTTAAAAATCAATGCTTGATAATGAAAGGATTCTTAATTAATAATTAAAAAGTTAAATGAAAAACCACTTTCTCACGTTGGATTATGAACCTAACAATCATCTAATTAATTCTGAATATTTAATTTATTTACTGTAAAAGGTGTTTTTAGTTAGTTCAAATTAGAAAGAGCTGATCAATTAATCAATTAACTTTTAAATTCGTTGCTCTAAAATTTTAATTTAAAAGAACTTTCATTTAATTCAACATTCGATATTATTAATTGCCGTCAGTCAAATAAAATAAATTTAAAAAATACATTTTCGCTAACTCCTGCCGAACATTTTGCTAATTAAAGCCATTTAAAGAGAGATACGTGCATATTGAATTCTTTAAGAGTAAGTCCCCCCCGCCCCTCCTTTTACGTTTTATTCATTAAAAAAGTACTGATTGCGACTTCTGCGAGGCCATTAGTCAGGAAAAAATTGGGTGAGGTCATTGCTCCTGATTCTCAATTAATTTTAAAATTTGATAAATATTTCAAATGTAGAAAGACAAATATTTATTTATTTATTTATTTCGTGAACAATGGAGTTTTTACATATTGTTATTATATTCAACATATTAGAAATTTTAAAATAATAATAAGAATATAAATTTTCATTATCTTAAAACAATGATAAACAAGTAAATAATTATAGAGTTTGGAATAAATTAAACTTCAAAAATAAATTACAATATATATATAAGAAGCTTTTTTTTACGATCTTAATGTTTTATTTAAGAAGAAATTTTTAAAAATGACAGATTATTTTCTTCTCTTTTAATTTTTTTATGATGTATTTATTATTATTATTATTATTTTTGTTTTTTTAACTGCTCATTTCATATGTCAGTAAAATAATACAAATGTTCTAAGAATTCTTCTAAAAGCAGTTGCGGATTTAGGGGGGGGGGAGTCCCCCTCCCCCCCCCCAAAAAAACCTCTGACATTCACAATTGAATATTACATTGGTAAATTTTTCATTGATCTGGAACAGCATCTTGAAAAATCTTAGCCCCCCCCCCCCCCAAAGTTAAGTTCTAGATCCGCCACTGTCTAAAAGAAAATTTAAAAGTTTATTACTTAAATAATAATAATAAATAAATAAATAAATAAATAATTTAAATAATTTTGGTACATATGTTGGTACCGAACAACATAATTCAGGTGATTAAAATCGATTTTTGGAAAAAAATAACATTAAGAAATGAATAATCACTTTTAAAAATTCTCCATTGATCAAAATAATATTTTCTCTAACTTGTATTGTACGACTTGTATTACGACTGACTTTCTTTGTAACCAAACTCAGGCAACAACGATTTTAAATACTTTATTTAAAAGTTTCTGTTTTGTTTTTGATTTTCTTTCATTCATTTTTTTTTTTTTAAGGGAGAAAAATTACTGTTTACACCTCTCCATTTTTTAAACATTTAAAATTTTACTTATGGATTTTTTTTTTATTATTATTATTATTCATTTTTTTTTTTTTTTTACATTCTTTTGAAAAGATACATCGGACATTATTCTAAACTCATGAAACAATTTTTGCCAATGAAAATGATGTCATATTTCATGAAAAAAAAAAAAAAAAAAATGTGCATTTTTATCCATAAAACGAAAATGCTTTATACTGATCGCAAAAATTTTGTCTTTCCTAATACAGGATGATTATAATTATAAAGTTACGATTTCAAATCGCTATAATTTAAAAACTACCCATCACAGCGGTTTGATATTTTACCAGAGCAATCGTGAGGCAAAAGAAAGGAAAAAAAAAAAAGTCCCAAAATGTGCCGTATGGTACATGTAATTATACCGTAATGTAACCGTAATGAACAGTATGGTACCATAAATGTAATTATCCGTAAAGTATTTGTTTCATGAAGCTCCCCTTTTTCTCTTTTCACTATGTCTGTTTCCGCTACAAACACGTATTCTTGTCTTTTCGCTAAAAAAATTGTAGCAAACCCTTGAAGTCTATTGTTTCCTGCTATTCCACTGTGTTGCTAACAACATTCCTGTGTTTAATGAGTCCATTTATGCATTTCCCCTGACATTGCCATCTATCGGAACATGTTGGAACGACTTTTTTCCTCCCCCAAACAAAATTTCATTGCCTCACGATTGCTCTGGTGAAATATCAAATCGCTCTGATGGGTAGTTTTAAAATTATAGCGTTTTGAAATCGTAACTTTAGTCATAATCACACTGTTAATTAAGATAAGTGTCTTTAAAATAAATAAATAAAACTATTTAAACTTTTTTTTTTAATAAAGCAACAGCTTATTTAATTACAATTTGAAGAAATTATTTTATTATATGCATATTTAATTCAAAGTTAAAATTAAAATATAAAATCATACTTATAGAAAAGAAAAATAATCTGGTGTGTCACACACAACACTTTCTCTTACCCTGAAATTTAATACTATAAATACAGATTGGAGAATTAAGAGGTAACATAACGAGTACTGTTATGTAAACCTATGTTAAACAATTCAAATTAGGCTTCGGAATAGTTTTATATGATAATTAGTTCTGTGTGAGGGGTGCTACCGCCACCCTCAATCCCCCGTTACATTAATGCACCTACATTCATATAGAATTTAATTCGATTATTAAAAAATAATTCTGTTTTTACAAAAATAATTTATTAAAATTATTATTTAAACAAATTAATCTTTTATGATAATGCAGACGATTTCCATATTAAATAAGTAGTATAACACTAAATTATATATAAAAAAAAAAAAAGTTGAATTTATTCTCAATATTACATTTTTTTTTTTTTTTTGTGTGTGTGTGTGTGTGTGTGTGTGTTAAAAATGAAAAAAAAAGTGATAACTTTATTTTAAATTACCGCAGATCGATGGTTCAGCCATTCGTTTTAAAGGTATTGGCGAGTTCTTTTAAAAGATAGCCATCATGAAAATTTACTCCCGTCGAGGAGGCGAGGGCCTACATGCACAACATTTTTTTCCCCAGTTGACTATCTCTATTACACAAACTACCCATTCGTTTCATTTGGTTTAGTGCAGTCTATAGATGTTAAACTCTGCTTACCTGCAATTTCCCCCATAGACGTAATGTATTTGAATACTTTCGAGTGTCCCTGTACACGAACCATTTGCTTCATCTCAACGAAAAGTTTACTGTAGCATCCCTATATGATACACAGTTAGAATACCGAGTATGGAATTTTTGCTACAATTTGTTCTTGAGATATGCTGATAACAGACAGACACACAGACCATTCGCTAAAAATCATGATTTTCGTATTCAGGGACCTCACAACATGTAAATAGGACAAAAACTCACGTTCGTAAATTTGACCCTAAAACAATACTTTCTCGACCCTATGGGTAAGAGAAAGTAAAACTTAGAACTGTATTTAATGTTTATTACACTGGGGGAAAAAAAAAAAAAAAAAAAAAATCCATGACTGACATTTAGAAACTAAATTGTGGCCCCTAGTAAAAAATATTTCCATGTCATCATTACAAATTCTAGTCCACCTCGTAAGCGAGTTCTAGAAGCCCCTATTAGAATTCTAGAGCGTTTGCCTATATTATCGTGGGGTCAATCTCATTTAAAAATCTCTGCAAATAAATGCGAACACAAGAAGCGAGTTTTAGTGACTATAATTTTGTTTTATGACCCAATCCAAGAAAATGAAGCGAGAATTTCTCGCAATACAAAATATTCATAATATTTATAATATTGTTTGACCATCTGGAAAACCGTGTAGACTAGAAATTCTCTTTCATTTCGTCTATCCCAGGTTATTTGTTTACTTTTATACGCATAACTCAGAAATTCATATTTCTAGTTTAGGGATTCAGAAAAGGACTACTCATTCGTTCTAGATGAAGGCGGTATATATATTTTTTTTTATCCGTGCAAACGCGTTATATTACGTAATAGTTTCGTAAATCATACAAAAATCGTTAACCTAGCGAATTTTACCAAGCACCTTCAATCTGTATAATCCAGTGATTCTCAACCACTGTGCCGCGGCACTTTTGAGCGCCGCTAAATTTGAGAAATCGAAATGTATATAGTAAAAATTACAATGCTTCTTTTTTTATTACAAGTAAAGTTTGTTTAAATTAAAGAAAAGTACACTGTAAAAGAAAACTGCTGTTTTTACAGTTAAATATCATATTTTTAACTTTTTTATCTTCGATAACTGTGACCCTTCATAAAGTGAAATATTTGCCCCAAGTGAAATGTGTGCCGCCAAATTTTGAAATCGTTAAAAGTGTGCCGCGACAAAGAAAAGGTTGAGAACCACTGGTATAATCAATAAAGTCTAATTTCCGATATTTCTCTGTGGTTTAATTTATTTTTCAATTTATTTTCAATAATGCTGAGGTGGGGGGGGGGGGGGGAGGGGAGAAAAATAGCATTCGTATTTCTGAAAAATTATGTTGCAACTAATTCACGAAATCAATATCCCAAGAGAAAGGATACGAAATTTAATAAATAATCCAAAACCACAAGTGATTCACTAGAAAATTTCGAAAATATCCAGATCATAGCTTTTATTCAAATATTTCTGAGTGGAATTATCTTTGACAGCATAAAACCAATTCTTCACTTGATATCGTGGGACATTTCAGAAACTAATAAATCTTATTTCTCGTCGAATCAAACGATCCATGGAAGATTGCATATCTAAAGTAAGCACATTTTATGCAGAGATTGCTGGGCGATGTCACAGCCAACCCCCTTTCTCAGTAGCTTGGGGGGAGAAAGATGAAAAACAAAGCTAAAGAGAATTGAAAGCATATCCGAACTTCCAAAACAAAATCAATAATTCATAGGGAAAAATATAATCCTCTTGGTAAAAAAAATCTCTTTTTCCCCTGTTTTTTTTTTTTTTTTTCTTTCTTTGAAAAACAAAAAATTGTAAAATTGAAATTACAACTTCAGTAAAAAAAAAAAAAAAAAAAAAAGATTGGAGCAGCGTCGTCATGACAATGCCCCAAAAAATAATGGAAAAGAAAAAATAAAAATAAATAAATAAATAAATAAAAAACAACTACGAATTGTTGCTGAGACAAAATTAATTTAAATGCAAATTGAAGTGAAATGCAAAAGCAACTGTTGTTGAATTATTCTGATGGCAGAAAACATAAGTATGGTATTTTCGAAATATTATTTTCGTTGTAGTTATTTAACTTATATTTTCTAGGAAATCTCTTTTGGTTAAAATACTAATTTTTCAGTTTCATCTTAATAATACAATTAATTCATTTGTTTTTATTTTTAAAGTGTTTAAATTTTGTTCCTGTTTTAAGAAAAAGCAAAGTTTTAAATATTATAGTAAAAATAAAAAGATATTATCATCCTTTCACTCCTATTTTATTTATATTTTTACATATATTTCTTAAAACTCTATAATTTTTAAAAGTAAAAAATTTTGCAAGACTTCTACAAAATTTCATTTATTTATGTCAGAAACAACTATTTTAATTTAAGGTGGTGAGAACGCTTTTTAAGAATATAATGCTTGTAATTGACATGGTGTTGGGTTTAAGTGTCCTTGGTGTCAGATACCCTTCCCCATGTAATCCAATGGGAATTTTGTTGCTTTATACTATCAGGATATCTTGTTCAAAAATAAAGTTTTTCGAATTCTGTTTTTCCAATTCCACTCTTTGAAGATGTCACCTTTTATCTTAAGAAGCAATTTTTTTGAAAAAAAAAAAAAAAAAAAAAAAAAAAGTTAAATACAGTATCCGCTGCTTATTCAAATCACATTCGTCCTGAGTCGAAATAATATTATTAAGCGGCTGATTTTTATATCCGGCAAACGGTCTTGCACATAAGAAGGTATTATTTTGCTGAATTTGGAAAGAAATTTCAAAAGTTAACGAATAATGAAATTAATAAATGATATTAATTAATTTTTGAAATAGAATTGATTAATTGTTCTTTCACTATGGTAAATTACCACATCCCAAGTTCCGATGCGCTTTTCTTCGAGGAAAATCATTATTACTTTGCCGAAAGTTCACGCTTTTCTTTTAAATTTAAAATCCTTAAGTTTAAACTTCTTGCTTCTTAGCTATTTCAAAATAAGAATTAGAAATTGCCTTTTAATAAAAAATAAATAAAAAAACCCAGAAAGAATAAACAATGTAAATCAAAAATTTGTTTAACGTGCATAAACGACATTTTTGCTGCTGAAGAGATATTTTTGTATTTTTGAGTTTATTAACGGGCGGTGCTAATTCTATTAAGCAACGGTTTTAAAATTTTATGTATTGATTTGTTTCTCTGCCTGGCAATTTGATCATATTAAACGGCTGATTTTATTAACCAGTGAATTTATTAAACGGCGGTTACTCTATTTCTTTTTTTAGGCTGAAAATCAGACCCTTAAATTTGCTTAATGAAATAAAACATTTAATTTTTTTTTTTTTTTTTTTTTTTTAAATTGTATAAAAATTCTTCTGTATAAAAATAGTGGTAGCAAAAAAGGTGAAATTTTCTCTTCTATGAAAACGTCCTGAAAAAAAAAAAGATCGGAGACTTCCCGAAAGCAGCAGGGACCCGAAACAACTGGCTAAAACTATTTAAAAAAAAAAAAAAAAAAAGAAAGAAAAAGAAAAAGCATTGTCATCGTGTTCCGAGCTTTTCTAAAAGTTTCAAATTTCTGGCTAGTCGGGAAGTTATATGATTGTTGAATCATATAAACACTACCGAAAGCAGCGGGGACCCGAAACAATTGGCCAAAAGTATTTTTAAAAAATGCATTGTTATCCTGTTTTGAGCTATTCTAAAAGTTTCAAATGTCTAGCTAGTCGAGAAGTTAGTTTAAAAAAAATTTCTGTTGAATCATATAAACGCTACCGAAGGCTGCGGGGACCCGAAACAATCGGCTAAAAGTATTAAAAAACTGCTCTGTCACCGTGTTTTGAGCTATTCTGAAAGTTTAAAATGTCTAGCTAGTCGGAAAGTTAGTTAAAAATCGTTTGCTGGACAAACAAACAAGAATCGAAGTTAGTAAAAACATGATAAATAAAAATATAAAAATATTTTTCTAACTTAGAAAAAAAAAAAAAAAAAAAAGTAAAAAATATAAATATATATATAAATGTAAAAATTTATTTTTATTCTTATTTTATTTTTAAAGAGAAAATGAAAATTACATTAAGAGAATTTACACTGAAAACTATATTACAATCAAAAGTGTTTGCACATTTTCATTATTGCTTTCAATAAAAGGAAACACCATACATTGAAAACGAGTACCTCTTTCCACAGAAGAATTCTAATAAACGATTGAATATACATATATTTTTTCTTTCCTTTTTTTTTTTTTTTTTTTTTAACGTACTTCATTATATTTTAGCTAATAATATAAAAGCATATCATAATCAAATTGTTTATACACAGACTATATTTCTGAAAACTATAAAACTTTTATTTATAAAACATGAAACTGCGGTTAACGGAATATACACGTTATTATTGGATGACAAATATAAATTTAAGATTCAGAAAAATTTTAATACAATCATTTCTCGAAAATTTTTATAACACGGATTATTTGTTATAGTTATCGGAATTCTATGTACAGATCATCTAAAACGAATAATTTTTTCACCTCGATTGTTTTTTTTTTTTTTTTTTTTCCCAGTATGGCAACACATTTAAATATGTTATCAAACATAATTAAATAAATTACCTTTTCACAGAAAAATCAAACACAAATAAAAATTCTAAAGAAGTAATGAAACAAAAGAAGAGTTTGCTAGATATTAAATTAATTAGATATTTATTAAAATTAATTTTTTGTGAAAAAAAAAAAAAAAAAAAGAAAAAGAAAAAGAAAAGAAAAAGAAAGAAAGAAAGAAAGAAAAGAAAAGAAAAAAATAATACAGCTTTTTTTAAAATTTCTTGCAAGTTTAAACCAGTTTTACAAATAAATATTTGACTGCTTTTTTCTTTTTCTTTTTTTAATTACTTTGTCGCATACGTAAAATTTGAAAATGACACTTATCCATGATTTTTAGTACGGAGGACTATTAGTCTCAATCTACGGATAAAACGTTGTCGCCAGTTTTACGATGGTTGGGCATTTATTGAAATCGAAAATTTATCGAAAATGTAATTGAATAATTTGAAAGCGATGTTATAATATGAAAAAAAAAAAAAAAAAAATTCTAATAGTCGTCTGTATTTTTGCTCCGTAAATTTTACTTTTGTCAGAATTTCATCAAAATCTTTTTTTTTTTTTTTTTTTTGAAAGAAAAGGAAAAGAAAATTAATAATAATCAGTATCGAAACGGACAGTATCGAAAAAGTTAAAGAAGCCCTTTTTTTAGACAATACATAATTTATTTTAATTTTTAATTGTTGACAAAAAAGTTCACGAGTTGATTTTAATTTTTTTTTAATGAAAAGAAATTCACGCGTAAATATTAAAATTCATATAAAACGTTGTGAAAAATTAAACTTACTTGCAGGGTAAATTTGACCGTCATTATAACTTTCTCTATAATATTAATTCTACTTTAATTCAGTATTTTATGTGTAAAGCATCCCTATTACCATTTTGAGCTGTTCTTTAAGGTTTTCTGGAATTCTTTAAACAATGTATTCATTTATATATATATTACTTTACTTTTTAAATCTGAAGTAAAGACAGACCATCACCCAGACAGCGTAGTATGCTTCAAAGTTTTTCTCCCTCGTGAATAGATTTGGAAGCCATCGTATTTCCATTGCAATATCCTTTCCCTCCTAAATCTTTGAAGCTTTTATGACGAATGAAGGATGGTATGGAATTTTCTTGTCTTCTCTCTCCCGCATATTTTCATATTTTACTCCCTGGCATTCTTTTGAAAGTTGGCTGTATAGGCAAGCAGTATTTTTACAAAATTTTGCCATGCTGATGAACGGCCAAATGATTTCAAATCTTAAATCTGTTTCATTTCAAACGTTCAATTTAATTTATTTATTGTTTATTGTTTATTTATTTATTGGGGGAATGCAACTGAAAATATAAAATTAAATTTAATTAAAAGACTCAAAAAAAAAAAAAAAAAAAAAAAAGTTGTACATAAAAATAAATAATGAAAAGAAGCCAAACGATAAATGACTGCCTACATTTTTATTTTGAATCCATTAATTGTAATTTAGTGAACGTTGATTCAAAATAAAAGTATGGGTAAAAACCCTTTATCGCTTTGCTTCTTTCTGAGAGTATGTGAAATTCAATTTATTCTACCGACAATATTTTTCTGAATTTTCACGATATTTGTTTGAAATTTTTTAATAGTAATTCTAGACATTTGGCTAATAAATTATGCAAGAGAAATTTTGTTAATGCTTGTGTATGAACAATTTAAAAGATTATTTTGTATAAATGTATTTCTTATCAAATATTTAAAATTTTTTATACTGATTGCAGCTTTATACATCTAATGTTGTATGTCCAGTTTTATAAAAGTTCCATTGCATATGTTTTAACCCCTGCGTTTTAGAAACAAAAAACGCATGAAAAATGTCTGTTGTTGTTAATTTTTTTTTTTTTTTTTTTTTTTTTTTTTTTTTTTTCAGGGGGATTCTAACTATTATTTTTGTTTTCTTTAATTTGTCAGCGGTTCCTTTTTTGCTTCCAACAGAAAAATCTTCGTTAAATATATCTGGTATAACATATTCTTTACATCTTCAAAGTTGCAAGAGAATTTAACAAGCATTTCTTTAGATATTCGACTAAACGTCTGAATTCGAAAATGCTTACATTATTTTGCAACACATCTGTATGCATTTTTGCGTGTGCACCTGTAAATATGCGATTTAAGAAGATAAATATAATTATCAACGTATGTAAAAGAATAACCGTGTACAATATGTAGTGTATCCAGATTCTTTAGTGCATCTTAAAAAAAAAAAAAAAATAGTAATAAATAAATAATTAATTAAATATAAATGATTTGAGCATTATTTTTATGTGGAAATATGCATGAGAAACGTTTAACTATGTAGGTACTTTCAATGTCAGAGAGCGGATTTGTCATATAAGTATTACCGACATTAATCAGCATATCTAGTTACGCTCATCACTGACTAACTGACTCTGTCACGCTTAAAAAGGCTAAGAGTTTTACTTGGACTCTGTTTGTGAACGCAAGTTGCCACCAAATTTTCATACTTCAGTTAATTTTTAAAAATCTAATTGTCAGATCGATAACCTGTTTAATCCAACGGATTCAGAAAAATCATCCCTTTCATTTGGTACTTCATTTGTAACGAATTTTAGATGAGATTTTTTAAAATTATTTAAAATATGAAAATAGACATTTAAATTTTTAATTGTTGCCATTTTGTTTTCCCCCAGCATATGAATAAATGTAAAATATGCTTTCACGTGAAAAAAAAAAAAAATAAAAAAAATAAATAAATAAATAAATGAATAAATAAAAATAACAAATAAATAAATAAATAAATATGTGCTCATGCTCATATTTGCGCATGCATATGAAAAAAATGACGTCTATAAAATAATAATAATAATAATAATTTTAAATTTTAGAGGCAACGAAGAGATAAATAAAGTGCGAAAATTTCGCACGGGCTTTCTAGCAAATGAATTATTTGAAATGAAAAATAAAGAAAACGAAATGATTATTTTTCAACGGGCGCCTTAGTCGCCCTACAACTAACTAGTTCTTTATCATAGGAAGAGCCCCGTGAATCTAAAACCAAAACTTTATTACTTTCTCTTACCCATAGGGTCGAGAAAGTATTGTTTTAGGGTCAAATTTTCGAACATGAGTTTTTGTCATATTTACATGTTCTGAGGTCCCCTGAATACGAAAATCATGTTTTTAGCGAATGGTCTGTCTGTCTGTGTGTCTGTTATCAGCATATCTCAAGAACAAATAGTAGCAGAAATTCCAAACTCGGTATTCTAAATGTGTATCATATAGGGATGCTACAGTAAAC
This sequence comes from Salticus scenicus, assembly GCA_963930645.1. Lineage (NCBI taxonomy): Eukaryota > Metazoa > Arthropoda > Arachnida > Araneae > Salticidae > Salticus > Salticus scenicus. The sequence continues at coordinate 3,434,998 of OZ005649.1, read as the reverse complement.
TTTTCGTTGAGATGAAACAAATGGTTCGTGTACACTCAAAACTATTCAAATACATTACGTCTACGAGGGAAATCGCAGGTAAGTAGAGTTTAACATCTATAGACTGCACTAAACCAAATGAAACGAATATATATGTTTTGTAACAGAGATTGTCAACTGGGAGAAGAATTTTGTGTATGTAGGAGCCTCACCTACCCCCCTGGGGAGGAAGTCTCCCCTCGAGGGGAGCATATTTTCATGATGGATATCTTTCAAAAGAGCTCGCCAATACCTTTAAAACGAATGGTTGAACCATCGATCTGTGATAATTTAAAATAAAGTTATCGATTTTTTTCATCAAAAAAAAAAAAAAAAAAAAAAAAAAGGAATATTGAGAATAAATTAAAATGTTTTTGGATATTCAGTGCTATACTACTTCTCTAATATGGAAATCGCCTTTATTATCATAAAATATAATTGTTTTAAATAATAATTTTAATAAATTATTTTTTAATAACCGAATTAAATTTTATATAAATGTAGGTGCATTAATGAAACGAGGCTTTGAAGACAGAACTAATTATCATATAAAACTCTTCCGATGCCAAATTTGAATTGTTTAACATAGGTTTACATAACAGTACTCGTTATCTTACCTCTTAATCTCCAACCTGTATTTATAGTATTCAATTTCAGGGTAAGAGAAAGTCGTGTGAGTGACACACCAGATTATTTTTTACATAAAAATAATCCAGTCGCTTTTTCGAGCTTATAATGAAACTAATGTAGAGAAACTGAATCACTAGAAAATACGAGTTTTACATTGGATAAAAATATTTTACTGAAGTAAGTTAAAAGTAATAAAAATGTTACAACGTAACTTTAATACGGGAAACCAAAATCAATACGTGTCAGTTAAAAATAGATTGCTGCGTAGTGAAAGTCCGGTATAGTATCATTCACAACGAGGAGATAGAAGGGGAAAAAAAATTCATTCAGAAATTTAGGAAGTCCATTCGGGGATTATGCGTACTACATATCTTCCGCAAATTCAGCAAAATATAATTTAATTACATACAGATGATAACAGGACAAAGAAAAAGAGAAGAGGGAGAAAAAAATGTAATCCCATTTCCCTTAACAAAAGGAAGATTCACTTCCACGTTTAGTTAAGAATTCCTCTGGTTGATAAAAGTCTTTCGGTGAGGAATGGAGAAGAAATAAGAAATGATATAAAAGAATAAAGAGGAAAAAAGAGAGAGAGAGAGAGGGCCCGCTTTAGGGTAAAAGCGGAGGAAGGGGAAGAGAGCAATAGAGAAAAAAGTTCGAAACTTCCCATCATTCGTCATAAGGGGTTCAGACCAGATTTATAAAACGTCCAGGGAGAAAATGATTACGAAAATCACTTTCCGACTCAGAAAATGATTTCGCCGAATGGAGTTGTGATCGTGTCTAAAAAAAATAGCGCTGTTTTTCTGTGGAAATAGCTTTTGAATCGTCAGAAAGCCCTCGAATTTCAATATGTAATCCACCCTTTTTTTTATGTTTTAAAAATGCAGGAACAAATTCTCATAGGAATAGAAAATCTTGAATGTATTATTTATTTAAGTAATTATTTACTAATCTATTTGAAACTCAGATAGTATCAAAATAAAATATCACATTTTCGAATATTATATATTATTTTATAATTGTGGTTTGATAAATTTATGTAAGCTTAACAATTATTTATTTATACCATTTTAGTTATTTGAATGTTAGTTAAATATTACAAATAAAAAGATTAAAAAAAAAAAAAAACTAATTATGATTTTAGTTACATTCAAGGTTTAATTCTTATTTATTTAAAAAAAAATTAATTGAAATTTATTTGCTCAGTTTAAATCTTAGAACACATAAGAATTTGTTTTAGAAACATAAAAAAATTAAAATTACATATAAGTGGCGTACATTAATAGTAAGAAAGGGGGGGGGGGATACTGCGATATACATGTATTTTCATTCCAGCAAATATTGAATCAAATTTAAGCAATATTGGATCAATACTAAGTTTGATAAATATATAAAAAATAATCTATTCAATATCAGTAAAATGTGGGTAAATTTTGCAAACTTCTCTAACAAACTGTCAGTTCAATACACTGATGGAAAAAAAAAAATCCCAACACCAAGAAAAAACTATTGTACAGTAATGAAATTTCAGCAATATATTTGTCTAGGTAACATATTTAATTGATTAAAGTTGCAAGATCACAGGTAGAGCCATTCGCGAGAAGAGCCATTTCAAATGTGAAATGTTGGTACATTAGTAACCGGTGTAACCGCCAGAATTTTGAATGCAAGCATGCAAACGTGCATGCATTGTGTCGTACAGGTGTCGGATATCAGTTTGTGGGATGGAGTTCCATGCCTGTTGCACTTGGGCGGTCAATGCAGGGACGGTTAATGCTGGTTGTGGATGACGCTGGAGTTGTCGTCCAATGATGTCCCATACGTGCTCGATTGGAGAAAGATCTGGTGATCTAGCAGGCCAAGGCAACATGTCGACACTCTGTAGAGCATGTTGGGTTACAACAGCGGTATGAGGGCGAGCGTCATCCTGTTGGAAAACACCCCCTTGAATGCTGTTCATGAATGGCAGCACAACAGGTTGTATCACTAGACTGGCGTACAAATTTGCAGTCAGGGTGCGTGGGATAACCACGAGAGTGCTCCTGCTGTCATACGAAATTGCTCCCCAAACCATAACTCCAGGAGTAGGCCCTGTGTGTCTAGGCCGCAGACAGGTCGCTAGCAGGCGTTCACGTGGCCTCCTTCTAACCAACACACGGCTATCACTGCGACCAAGGCAGAACCGGCTTTCATTAGAAAACACAACAGATCTCTACTCCGTCTTCCAATGAGCTCTAGCTTGACACCACTCACGTCGCAAACGGCAGTGGTTTGGAGTCAGTGGAATGCACGCTACAGGGCGTCTGGCTCGGAGCTGTCCTTGAAGTAACCGATTTGTAACAGTTCGTTGTGTCACTGTGGTGCCAACTGCAGCTCGAATTTCAGCTGCAGACGCAGTACGATTAGCCACATACGCCGAACACGGCGGTCTTCCCTCTCAGTAGTGCCACGTGGCCGCTCGGAACCCGGTCTTCTTGAGGCAGCACCTTCCCTTGACCACTGCTGCCAACACTTATTAGTCCAGGCAACGAAGGCCAAAATTTGACGAATAGAGGAAAAAAATCGTGTAGTTTTGAAATTTTACATACTCATAGCCGAGAGGGTCCTGAACAACATACTAAAAGTCCCCGCCCGTGGGGGGTGAGCGGGGGGCAGGGGGGCAATTAAGGGGGGGCAATTTTCAGTTTTTATTAAATATCTTAAAAACTATCGGATTTAGAGAAAAAATGTCAATTACAAAATTAATCTACGTAAAATTTCCTACAAAAATGTATAGTACATTTTGTTTGTACGATCATTAGTTTAGAAGATATAGGGAGATGAAATAACACATTTTCTTGAAAAATTCTTTTTTGCAATAGTAAAATCAACTAAAGTGTGCAATTAAAAGGGTTCTTGTCAAATATTTTCTAATGTAAAAAACAAATATATACATAGGGAATATGCAAGGATAATACAGCATGTTTTGTAAGTTTTAAATAATTTTAAGGCTAGTAGGCGCAAGTGGCGGTTTGAGTAAAAATGTGGATAAGTCCAGTCAAAATAGGAAAAATAGAAAAAAAAAATCGTGCAGTTTTGAAGTTTTGCACACTCATAACCGAGAGGGTCCTGAACAACATACTAAAAGTCCCTGCCCGTGGGGGTGAGCAGGGGGGCAGGGGAGCATTTAAGGGGGGCAATTTTCAGTTTTTATTACATATCTTAAAAACTATCGCATTTAGAGAATAAATGTCAATTACAAAATTAATCTACGCAAACTTTCCTACAAAAATGTATGCTACATTTTGTTTGTAGGATCATTAGTTTAGAAGATATAGGGAGATGAAATAACACATTTTCTTGAAAAATTCTTTTTTTGCAATAGTAAAATCAACTAAAGTGTGCAATTAAAAGGGTTCTTGTCAAATATTTTCTAATGTAAAAAACAAATATATACATAGGGAATATGCAAGGATAATACAGCATGTTTTGTAAGTTTTAAATAATTTTAAGGCTAGTAGGCGCAAGTGGCGGTTTGAGTAAAAATCTAGATAACGAAGACCCAAAACCGATCAACATAAAAAAAAAAAAATCGTGTAGCTTAGAAATTGAGCACAGTTATAAAGCTAAGTGCCCTGAATAACATACTAAAAGTCCCTAACCATGGGGGGGGGGCATTTAAAGGGGGCACATTTCAGTTTTTATTAAGTATCTTGAAAACTATCGCATGTAGAGAAAAAAAAGTCTCAAAGATATAAGATTTTTTTTTAATGGTGATCAGTTTTGGGTCTTCGTTATCTGGATTTTTACAAAAACACCACTTGCGCCTACTAACCTTAAAATTATTTAAAACGTACAAAACATGCTGTATTATCCTTACATATTCCCTATGCATATATTTGTTTTGTACATTAGAAAATATTTTATCAGAACCCTTTTAATTCCACAATTTAGTTAATTTTACTATTGCAAAAAAAATAAATAAATAAATAAATAAAAATAAATAATTTTTCAAGAAAATGTGTTTTTTTGTTCCCATATATCTTCTAAACTATTGATCATACAAACAAAATAGAATATACAATTTTTTTAGGAAATTTCACGTAGATTAATTTTGCAATTGAGATTTTTTTTTTCTCTAAATGTACTTAATAAAAACTGAAATGTGCCCCCTTTAAATGCCCCCCCCCCATGGTTAGGGACTTTTAGTATGTTATTCAGAGCACTTAACTTTATAACTGTGCTCAATTTCTAAGTTACACTTTTTTTTTTTTTTTTTTTTTTTTTTTTTTAATGTTGATCGGTTTTGGGTCTTCGTTATCTAGATTTTTACTCAAATCGCCACTTGCGCCTGCTAGCCTTAAAATTATTTAAAACTTACAAAACATGCTGTATTATCCTTGCATATTCCCTATGTATATATTTGTTTTTTACATTATAAAATATCTGACAAGAACCCTTTTAATTGCACACTTTAGTTGATTTTACTATTGCAAAAAAGAATTTTTCAAGAAAATGTGCTATTTCATCTCCCTATATCTTCTAAACTAATGATCGTAAAAACAAAATGTAACATACACTTTTGTAGGAAATTTTGCGTAGATTAATTTTGTAATTGACATTTTTTCTCCAAATGCGATAGTTTTTAAGATATCTAATAAAAACTGAAAATTGCCCCCCTTAAATGCCCCCCTGCCCCCCGCTCACCCCCCACGGGCGGGGACTTTTAGTATGTTGTTCAGGACCCTCTCGGCTATGAGTGTGCAAAACTTCAAAACTACACGATTTTTTCTTTCTATTTTCCTATTTTGTCTGGACTTATCCAGATTTTTACTCAAACCGCCACTTGCGCCTACTAGCCTTAAAATTATTTAAAACTTACAAAACATGCTGTATTATCCTTGCATATTCCCTATGTATATATTTGTTTTTTACATTAGAAAATATTTGACAAGAACCCTTTTTATTGCACACTTTAGTTGATTTTACTATTGCAAAAAAGAATTTTTCAAGAAAATGTGTTATTTCATCTCCCTATATCTTCTAAACTAATGATCGTACAAACAAAATGTACTATACATTTTTGTAGGAAATTTTATGTAGATTAATTTTGTAATTGACATTTTTTCTCTAAATGCGATAGTTTTTAAGATATTTAATAAAAACTTAAAATTGCCCCCCTTAATTGCCCCCCCTGCCCCCCGCTCACCTCCCACGGGCGGGGACTTTTAGTATGTTGTTCAGGACCCCCTCGGCTATGAGTATGCAAAATTTCAAAACTACACGATTTTTTTCTTCTATTTTTCCTATTTTGACTGGACTATATGCACAGTGGATACATTCCTGCCAAGTCTTTCTGCAATATCGCGGAAAGAAAACCCACCTTCTCGTAGCCCTACTACACGACCTCGTTCAAACTCAGTGAGCTGTTGATAATGGCTTCTTCGTCTTCTTAGAGGCATCCTTGACTAACATTAACCCACTATGTCAAATCTCAACTGCAAATAACGATCACGAATCTTACAGCACTTATTTAAAGCAAACCTCATTTGCATGTTCATAGTGTCAATACTAGCGCCACACTGCGCGTAGCTCGAAATTTGAATCGACGTCATCTTTCAGAAGTATAAACACGCCTACCAAATTTCGTTTATCTAGCACAGCTCCTTCCTGGTGTTGGGATTTTTTTTTTTTCCATCAGTGTATATACTATTTTTATACAGTAGACCTCTTTACAACGAGATTATACGGGACAGGGACTTACTACAACCCGTATTATACCAATCTATTAATTTTTTTTCTTTTTTTTTTTTACTTTTATAGATACTATGAGTTTGATAGGAATGAGTGGTACTATATCAAATTAAATCAAGTTGGGCTTCTACAAAAAAAAAAAAAAAAAATGTTTTATACAAATAAAATAATACATCATTTTACATTAAACGTAATGATAAAATTTTAAAATGATTATTATAAAAATTTTAATGAATCGCAGCAAAACGAAATGTCTAATTTCAAATCCCCCCCCCCCCTCCTCCTCCAAAACAAAAACAACAACAACTTTGGATTATACGTTTTACGGATAGTTTTATCGAGTAGTCAAGACTTCACATAAGTCAGATTTACATTTTCTTCCTTTCCATGTAATCCAAATTTTCATTGCTTCATATCATAAAGCTATCACATTCAAAAATGGTGTTTTGCTAATTCTGTTTTTTGAGCATCACAATTTGAACATGTCGCCTTTCAACTTAATGAGTTTAATTTAGTACGAGAGGCCTTATTTTAATCTGTTCTTTCATATAAAGGCATGCAGTAATTGTATTTCATTCCCTAGCATCGGTAATTATATTCATTTCTTTCTTTTTTTTTTTTTTTTTTTTTTCCCGACATAAAAAAAAATGTATATATATATATATAATTATTGATGCATTTTTGGCACCATTTTTTTTCTTTTTTCTTTTTAATAATTTTAAATTTAAAATGAGGTTTTTATTTAATATCTTTTGTAACAATTATCTGATTGAACTAAAGAATACGGCATTAGCTAGATTTTGTCCTGATTAATATATGTACCCATTTTCGAAAAATTCTAATAATTTGGAAGACAAACTTTTAGCTTTATATATTAGATAAAAACAAAAATGTTTACACATTCATTCAAGGTAATAGGTAAAAATTAATAACGACGCTTTCTTGAAAAAAAAAAAAAAAAAAAAAAAAAAAAAGAGTACGAACTGTCGTAGAAAAAAAAAAAAAAAAAAAGTATGGAAGAAATTCTGTCTATGACAGAATTTAATTTAGTACGACAGGACTACATATTTGTATCTTAGCAACCTTTCAAAATAATAATAATAATAAAGGGCACTCAGTAAAATTATTAAACACATATTCGATTAATGTATTCATTTTTAATTCCAAATAAATTAATAAAATTTGAATGCATTAATTGTATAGTATCTTCCACTAATTGCTCAATACTCGAATTTACTAAATATTTTAATTAGTAAAATAATCTTAACAATTCCGTATTAACAGTTTCAATTTTTAAAGAACAAAACATAATATTTAAAAAAATATAAATCAATTATTCGATATTTAAATTATACTCAAAATTCATTGCAGATTAATTAATATTAATCCATTAACTTCTCAAAAACATAACTAATATCAATATACTCGTCTTATAAATCGGGAAAATAACACACATTTTAAATAAATTTCACAGTTTTAGTCTAAAAATATCTGAAAACACTAGCCTAAATAATCAGGAAACATTCAGCCAAGACCTGTTGGCTCTATGGTCAGAGTACACAGCTACGAACCCGAAGGTTGTGAACAAAAATTCGATCCTCACCGATGGGAAGTGAAAAAAAAATATATGCTCCGAAGTGGAACACTATAAATTGGTAACGACGCAAAATAGCAGGTTGAAAGAAATAGTCCTATCATACTTTAAAAAAAAAAAAAAAAAAAAAAAAAAAAGACCCACAAAGCTAAAAGGCTACGTGTTTAAAAAAAAAAAAAAAAAAAACATTTATTTTTGAATGAAATATTCTTATAATACGAAGCAACAAAAATCCCCATAAAGTAAAGGAAAAAGAGTGAATCTGTCCGATCTGCAACCTTAACAACAAAAACAATTCTTGATAATGAAGCTGCATTGTCAAAAGAATATTTCTATATAACGTTTTCCCTCCTTCTTTCGTTTTTGTCTTCTTTAAGGGAGAAAAAAAAAAAAAAAAAAAAAAATGCATAAAGAAATATGAAGCCATTTCTCTTTTAAAACAGCGAACTTTAGAAATATTTTTTCCGTAACAAAAACAAAATTCAAAATCCATTTCCACACCTTCTTTGCTATTCTTTGTTATTTCAAATGTTTTATTCATAAGATTTTTTTTTAAATGCATATGCAAAACTCTGTTTTATTAAAAAGAAAAAAAAAATATTTTTTTTTTCTTCTACCTTATAATATACATTGTTAGCACGGCGTGAAAGCATAGATATCTAGCTATCAGTGGTAACAAATAAAGACAAGTGGTGAGGTAGGTGCAAATAGCCCGAGAAAGTTTTATCGCCATTTCCTAAGAGGCGAGTCCTCTTAAAATAAAATGCGATTTTTGTCTTTTTTGAGAGTTTCAAACGAGAGAAAATTCTTTGAAGCTTTAAGGAAGCCCTGCTGAACTTCGCAACTAATTCATTTTAAAAATCGCAGGATTTTCCTTGTTATAGAACATTTGATGGAAACACAATTTTATGGTTAAAAAAAAAAAACTTATTTGTATTTAAATTAATAGGGAGTTGAATTAGTTAATTACAATACACGTCTAAACGGATATTTATGTCTGTCTACATAGGAACTTGATTATATATACAAAAATCTGTGTTAAAAAAAAAAAAAAAAAAAAAAAAAAAAAAAAAAAAATGTTCAAAATTATGTTCAACAAGAATGTCATTTTAACTTTTGTACAAATAACGGGCGAAAAAAAAAAAAAAAAAAAAAATACTCCATGTAATTTTTAATTTGCTAGTTAAATTGTACGTGAACATATTTTAAAAATTGTTATTTAAATAAGATGATAAATTAACAACTCCCAATAAGAGCATTCATAAGAGAGAAAAAAAAAAATTTTTTTTCATTGTTATCCTCAATTTTATTAGTTAATAAATGAATAAATAAATAAAAGCAGCTTTTTTAGCATTGTGTGTTTTGTTTCCAGAAGCTATTACCGATAAATATTGATGATCAATTACTATTGTAAAGTATAGTAAGATTTCTCTGGCCTTCTTCTGAAATTTTCTCTCATTTTTAATACATTCCACACTCTGATGACACGCTCGTTATTATATTCATTTACATTCTTTTTCGTATATTCTGACTTTGACCTCTATATAAATTTCCAACCATAGATTCCATTAAGTCACATTGTTAAGAATTTTTCACATCGTCTTTTGCCAAAAATAAAATAAAAATAGTTAAAAATAAAATAAAATAAAATAATAATACTTTTATAGCTATAATGACGTCCATTCTACACTGCAAGTTTAATTTTTCACAAAGCTTTATATCAATTTTAATATTTACGCGTGAATTTCTTTTCATTTCAAACTAGTATGTTGTGGCCACCACAAGACTTTCTTCTATATTTTCCTATATACATATTCAATCAGTAACAATATTTAAAAAAAAAAAAAAAAAAAAAATTACGATTTTTTTTTCTAATTTTTTTTTTGTTAAAAGTAATACGTATTCAACCAGTAACAATATTTAAAAAAAAAAAAAAAAAATGATTTTTTTTTTTTTTTTTTTTGTTGTTGTTAAAAGTAAAAAAAATCGATAACTTTGTTTTAAATTATCACAGATTTATAGTTCAACCATTCGTTTTAAAGCTATTGACGAGATCTTTCGAAAGATACCCATCTTGAAAATTTACCCCCCCGGGGGGGGTACTTCCCCCCCAGGGGGGGAACCGGTGCCCCCACATGCACAAAATTTTTTTCGTAGTTAACTACTACTATTATCAATAATTGATATTAATTTTACAATCACAAGTTTAAAATAACGCTCATTATGTACATTTATACGAAATTTTGTCCTATATTGCCATGTTAAAAATTTAGAAAAAATGCGATCACAGCGCCACCTGTTGAGCTATTGATCCCTAAATGTAATCAGGACCAGTTTATGTCGGGGACCAACTAAATACCAAGTTTGGTTAAGTTTCTTTAAAAAAAAAAATATACGATTTTTTTTTCTAAGTTTTTTTTTTTTTTTGTTAAAAGTAAAAAAATCGATAACTTTGTTTCAAATTGTCACAGATTTATAGTTCAACCATTCGTTTTAAAGGTATTGACGAGATCTTTCGAAAGATACCCATCTTGAAAATTTACCCCCCCGGGGGGGTGATTCCTCCCCCAGGGGGGGAACCGGTGCCCCCACATGCACAAAATTTTTTTCGTAGTTAACTACTACTATTATCAATAATTGATATTAATTTTACAATCACAAGTTTAAAATAATGCTCATTATGCACATTTATACGAAATTTTGTCCTATGCTGCCATATTAAAAGTTTACATAATCAGGGTCCAACTATACACCAAGTTTGGTTCTATTTCATTCATCGGTTCGTCAGATACGGTGTGACATACGAAATTTTGCGATCACAGCGCCACCTGCTGGACGATTGATCCCCAAATCTAATCAGCCCCATGCCCCGTCAGGTTCCAACTATATACCAAGTTTGGTTGAATTTCATTCATTAGTTCGTGAGATACGGTGAAAAATACGAAAATCTGTCCTATACTGCCATGTTAAAAATTTACATAAAATGCGATCACAGCGCCACCTGATGGGCTATTGATCCCAAAATCTAATCAGCACAATGCCCCGCCAGGGTCCAACTATATACCAAGTTTGGTTGAATTTCATTCATTGGTTCGTGAGATACGGTGAAAACACTAAACCACAGACAGACAGACAGACAGACAGACAGACAGACATTTTTTAAAAACTATCAATTCGTGTTCAGGACATCCCAAAACGTGTAGATCCGTCAAAAAACGGAGGTCGAAAATTTTCGCGAATCCAATACTTTCTCTATATTACATATAGAAGAAAGTAAAAAAGTTAAAATCAACTCGTATACTTTTTTGGCAACAATTAAAAATTAAAATAAATTATACTGATTATTATTAATTTTCTTTTCTTTTTCTCTCTCAAAAAAAAAAAAAAAAAAAAAAAAAAAAGATTTTGATAAAATTCTGGCAAAAACAGAATTTAGTTTAGTACGGAGGACTATTTTTTTTTTTTTTTTTTTTTAATTACAGCATCGCTTTCAAATTATTCAATTACATTTTCGATGTATGTCCAACCATCGTAAAACTGGCGACAACGTTTTATCCGTAGATTAAGATTAATAGTCCTCCGTACTAAAAAAATCTGAATTAAAATACTAGAAATGGACAAAAGAGGGTCGATATCCATGCAATTACAAATAAACTATATAAAATGCATATGCAAGATTTTTTTTTTTTTTTTTATGAAACCTAATTAGAGTTTGTTAAAGATGCCAAAAGTAGGTCACATTAAGCAGGCTAGATTGAATGTTATTGGGAAGAAGAGATGCAATTACGTATTCAAGAGAGACATCCGTTGCAGGTCTATATGACCATCGTATCCAGTGATGCCAGATCTAACAAAATAATCGTCGAAAAGATTAGACAACCATCTCATTTAAAATTTAGTAGTGGGAATTGAATAAAAATTTCCCTCAATCTGCCAGCACTGATCGTATCCCCAGTATGAACAATGACCAAGCAATAATTATTGTACTAATGTTGATTGTGGCTGATAGATTGTTAAAGAAATTTCACTGGTTCGTCACATTTTGTGCAGCAAGTATGCATTTTTAGAAAATATGAAGTTAATATTTTCACTTGGATTAGTTAACATCCTGTGTATTTTCAGAGTTAAATTTTGCTATAAATATACTTTTTCATTAGCAGTTCGTATAATCTATTCTATAAAGATGGCAAATCTATTTAAGAAGTTAGATGGGTTTCGAGAGCTAGGAAGAAGAAAAAAAGAAGCACATTTTCTCTATTTTTTAAAACACAATAAATATTTTTTTTAAATTCATAATTCTGAGCCTATAAAAGAGCAACATTTAAGCAATGCTTTATGAAATTTTCATTAAAAATTGTTGAAAAATCAGCCGGTACGTTTCGGTTACATGAGATCCTTTCAGAAAAGCAGTGGAACACGATTTCTCAAAAACTTAATGCACCGATCTTATACAATAGTACTGTTTTTGCATACAAAAATTCAATTTTCAATTGTTTTTTTAGTACGGAGGACTATTAGTCTCAATCTGCGGATTTTTACGATACCAGTTTTACGATAGCTGGACATTTATCGAAATCGAAAATATAATTGAATTATTTGAAAACGATGTTACAATTTGGGGGAAAAAAAAAAAACTAATAGTCCTTCATATTAAACTAAATTTTGCTTTTGCCAGAGATTCAGCAAAACATTTTTTTTTTTTTTTTTTTTTTTTTTGTGGAGGTGGGGGGTGGGGAAGGGTGAGAAGGCCGAAATGTTTATGTTTTATTAATATTTTACGCCAAGTAAAAGAAATGTAATGTAAAAGACGTATAAACGGGGCTTTACTGTATACATAAAGTATGCTTTTTTTAGCCTTTGAAACCCGTGTAAAATCTCCACTGTTATAATTTCTTTGAGTATTCAATCCTAATTTAAAACAATCCAAAATTTTTAACATCACCTATAAGACCTGTAAAAAATTTAATCATAATTTCAAACCCAGAAATAGGAATTTAACACTGCAATGGCTAACAAAATCTATTTACTTCACAAAATCTCCCTCTTTTTTTTTTTTTTTTTTTTTTTTTTTTTTAAGCAGTCGACTACTGCATAAACCTTTAAGGGTTTTAGAATTTAGCATGTATCAAAAAACACCATCTAAGCAAATAAAAAGGATTTGAAAGTATTTCTGTCAAAAATCACACAGTTCTCTTGAATAAATCACAAAATTTAAATAGGCGCATACTGAGAGAAAGGGCGAGCGGTTGGCGTGAGTAGTCTTTTTAAATAAATCGCGTTTTTCACTTTTTATTTTCACATACGACGTTTTCTAAGCAAGAAAGAAAATGTTCCATCAAACAAAGTGTACGTTTACTGAGAGACAAGTCCCGCAGCTATTTTTCCAGAGATAAAAAGAGGAAAAAAAGCAAAGAAGGACATGGGGGAAAAAAAAAAAATCTTTACAGTCTTCGTAACGATTCGGGAGCATTTTCTAGGGACATTTGTTCGATTATGTGAAACGCAAACGGTAAAAAAGTATTTGAAGAAGACATAAAGTACACGCCGCCGGGTGCCAATGATTGGATTTCATTGCTTTAAAATTTTGCTTTAAATGAATGGAAAACTTGAAAATAAAAATATAAAAATTTAGAAAATCGACAGTAGGGTATTAAAAATTAGATGTTTGTCATAATTCGATTAAAAAAAAAAAAAACTGAAAGGAATAGTCTGAAAATTAATTTATTGCTTTTAGGCGACTTATTTATTGAAGATTTGAATATAGTAAATATAATTATATTTTTCAGTGTACTTTGATATCAAATGCAAATGTTTTGGAAAGCTCAGTTATGGACTACTGGAAAAATTTAATAGATATAAAATTTCAGAATTCCAAGGTAATGTTTAAGAGCCTTACTTTTATTATTATTATTATTCCTTTTTAAATTTAAATTTAATTTTTTAATAAATCTGTTTGAATATTCACCTTTCAAGATACGCGAATTATTTTATATCTCTAATAATTGTATTCCCCCCCCCCCCTTTTGGATGGAAATTTCTATCTGATTTTGTATATATGCTGTCACTACTTGGGATGCTAACAACGTATTTAAATAAAGAGCTTTACATTGTTTCAGAAACAAACAGCATATACTTATATTTTTTTCGGTATATCACATCATCATCATCATCATCAATTTCAGCCTTAATGCAGGATGAAGGCCTCTCGTAGGTGAAGCCAAACTGGCCTGTTTTATTCAATTCTTCTTCATTCTGCTCTTCCAAACTTTACAATTTCATCTCTTCAACGACACAGTGGTCTATTCCTCGGTCTTTTTTTTTTATTTCTTAGTATCCAAAATAGGACTTTGGTGGTCGATTTATCACCATTTCTTCTCGTAAGGTGCTCAGCCCAGCTCTATTTTAACTTCTTGACACTATAAATAACATAAGAAACTTTAGTTTGTTTCCTAATCAAAGTGTTTCGCTTTCTGTCTCTTCGGGCGAATCCTAATATGCATTTCTCCATATTTCTCTGGGTTGCAGTATATATATATATATATATATATATATATATATATATATATATAATTTTTATACTGTTACTTTCAGAAATATCACTTTAATGTAAAAAGAAGTTCTATAGCCAAAGGGCTGCGGATGACTTTATATATATATATATATATATCACTTTCCTTGATCTCAATGTGTAACCCCACCTTTCTTTATAATTATCGTTGTAAGAGATGTTAATAATAAAAAATAATTAACAATAAATGAGACGATATATAAATGTGTATGTTTGCTCGTAGATTTATAATTAAGATTTAGAGAAAAACTTCAATAGTGATTGATTACAGATTCACATTAAAAGACTTAAAGTATCAACAAGGATAAACTATATATCTTCAAAATCGGGGAATTTCAATAGACAAAATGCTAACAATTTTTAAATAAAAATAAATAAATAATAATTTTAAAATAAAACTGTTAGAATAACTTAAATTAAAAATCATTTAAGTCATAAAAAAAAAAAAAAAAAGTCAGACAAAATATGCCGATTTTGAGAAGAGAACGAAAAAAAAAAAAAAAAAAAAAAAAATTGTGAATCATAAAATGCATCCTTTAGCTCAAACTTTGAAATCCGAATTAAAAAGTGATAAATATTTTATGACATGTGCATATTAAGTTTTAACATTCGTACGAAATCAAAATGACAACACTAATAAAATCACATCTTTTGAGAAAGCATAAAAAAAAATCTTGAAGAATATCAAAAGAAATTTTTATCTCGAATATCATAGAAGGAATTCCAGCATCAGAGAAGGGTAACTGCTTTTCGAGCACGATCCAAAATGATACAAAGCCCCGGGTCATTTTTCAACTAGAGCAAAGAAGAAAAAAATATAATAAACTTAAAAAATATATATGGGGATGTAAAAGATGTTAAAGCAAGCTGTAACGATTTTTGATGCATCTTTCTGAACACATTCTTTATTTCTGGAAAATCGCAAACAGTAGCAAATTTTTAGAATAGGATCACATGCCCCGAAGATAAAAGGGCTGAGAAATACAACCAGCGCCATTTTTGATATTTTATTTGTTATGTCGAAAAGGGACAAAAGGAGACTATTTCAGTTGTAAGTCAAATAATAATATTCTTCTGCAAGTAAGAATAATTGGTTAATTGAAGCGTATCAGCTGTTTATTTATGTGAATCTTTATTGTCTGATTGTTATTGTTTATAAGGTGGAAAGTTTTCGAAATAAATAAATATACAGTTTTTACTTTGTTTTAAATATTAGCTCAATGGTTCAGTCTTAGAAATAAATAATATCTAAAAAGCTAAAACAAAAGAGCAGTTCTGAAAGAAACTGTAATGAATTTTTATTATTTAAATTTAATTTTGATATAATGGTCATCTTAGATAGCAAAGTTTAGGTTTCATCGTCTGAATTACAATGTATAAAATGAATCAATTTTTTGTTCAAAAATAATTTTTAAGAAAAGAATGTACCTTTTTATTACTTTAGTATCTAATTTGGCAACAGCTCTAATCTCACTTCATTATTTTGATACCCATTTAATGAAACAAGGGGAAGAAATTAACGAAGTCATTTCAAATATTTACTGAATTATTATTCTTACACAAATACGTATATATATATTCATGTGTAGGAGAAATTGAGAAACTATTCAAATTTGGCAGTTAAATAATTTGAATAGGTTGAAAAATAATTTGAAATGATTAAAATAATTATTTTAAATTAAATTATTCAATTTACCTATTCAAATAAAAATAATTTAAACAGGCAGTTAAGTAATTTGAAAGGTTTGAATTAAATTAATTAACTACTGAGCGGAAATTTGAACAATCAAAATAGTGAATGGAAAATAAAAACTTAGAAGAATTATAATATTTAATCTTAGTTATCGGCTTTTAATTTCAAGATATTTTTAAAGTGGACCTTTTTATTGAAATACATATACTTAATCATTTTCATTTATACTTCATTGAATAGTTTATAGAATTTCCATTGCACTATTCATTAATCAGAACGACAAAACTTAATTTTCGAATGAATCCATATGGTAGTTTGAATAAATCTTTATAATAAGGAAGATTTCTTTTTTTCACCTAGAATGTTTTGTGAGTATTGATTATGTTTTCAGTTCAATAAAATTTCAGCATTTTCCATTATTATTATATTATATTATTATATATAACTATTATTATATCATATTAATTTGTTTAGCACGATTTTCCTAAATTTTATTTTAATTATTAAAAAAAAAAAAAAAATGTTTGCACGTTCTTTATTATTATTATTATTATTATTGTTATTATTATTATTTATCAACATAAAAAGAAACATAAAATTCAAGGTGGAGTACCACAAACGGGGAAGAAGCAAAATTGAAAGAAACAGTACGATCTGTCGTAGTAATAATAAAAAAAAAGAAATGTTACCAAATAAGACACAACCAAGTAAACATTTAAATAATGAAAAGACAATCATCAAAAAGTAAGATTTGATAGCTAATTTTCAAAAGACAAAAAAAAAAAAAAAAAAAAAGAAAAAAGAAATGAGAATGCTAATTATAAAATCTAAAGTACATTCAAGATGTCGAATTTTTTCAAACGATAAAACAATAAAAAGTAAAGAGTCATAGCGGCATATTTTTTAGAACCAAAACAGTTTAAACTAGTACATTTTGGTCATCACTAAATTTTCTTATATATTTTCCTGTACGAATTCCCACAATACATATTATAATTATTACTCATTAAAATTGAATGCAGATAATTTTCATATGCGAGAAGTGTAAATTTTCTCTTCAAAGACAGCAAGTTTATGTTCCCTATGACATTTTCAAAAAAATGTGTTTTTATTTTATTTTTATTATTTTAATGAAAAAAAAAAAAGAATACATTTGTTTCAAATATACCACAGGTCTATGGTTCAGCAGCTCATTTTACAGGTATTGACGAGTTCTTTTGAAAAATACTCATATTGAAAATTACAATTCGGGGGGAAGAGGAGGAGGGGGGGGGGTGAAGCGATGCTCCTACGTATACAATTATTTTCTCCAGAAAACTATTTTCATTGTGTACAATCATACGAAATTTTGTCCTATATTGCCATGTTAAAAAACTATGCAAAATGTGATGGAAACACCCCTCCCCCTGTCGGGCGATTTAAACCAAAATCTAATGAGCGCCAATTTAAGACAAGATCTGAACAAATATATATTTACATTGAATTCCGTCCATTGTTTTGTGAGATACAGTATCAACAAAATTTTGGAGACAGGCATTTTACGGAAATAGCCAAAAAGTGTTCAGAACACCTCGAAACTTGTAAATCCATAAAAAATTGGAGGTCGAAAATGTTCATGAAACCGATACTTTCTTTTTGTATATATAGTATAAGCAAGTAAAAATATACAGTTTCATCATCAAGATATATTATAGACATGCACAAACGTTTTTCTCTGCTGCATGCTACACAGATAAGAAGAAAACAGAATGATATTGTGGAGCTAAGAGCCAGGCAATATCTTTTATCCCAAACCAAAGCGTGACGTGAAGCCATTAATTCAAAGCCACAGAAACACGGAAGGTAAATCGCAAGTTTATGGGGGAAATGTGTTGTATAAAAGATTCAAGAGCACAGCAGTCTATCTTTGAGTATCTCGGGGGACCTATGGGCTTGGAGAGAAATTTCGCCATTTCTGTCTTAAAATTGAATTTATGGGACTGCAATCCTGAGAGCCTGATGAAAAAAAAAATAATAATATTAAAAACAATCTTTATATTAAGCCAGTAGCTTGCTCCTGTGATAAGTCAGCACTCACCCAAAAGGAAATTTCTGGGAGAAAGTTCCTTCTCTGGTACTAAAGGCCAAGAAGGGGTGCGTAGTAAAGTGCTGTGAGAACGTGTTCAGAGAAGCGAAGTGAAAAAAAGTTTTCTCTCGAGTGAAATGAGTCGATCATAAAGATAATAATAAATTTAATAAAAGAGGATTTTTCAAAGGTTACTCGAATTCTTATATGAAATTTTTGAGTGGTAATACTTAAAAATATTTTAAGGAGGAAAATGGTTAACTTTTATTTATGGTGGTAGTAAACCTTTATTTAATTTTATTTTGACAATTGTATATAAAAGTGAAATGTGGGAAGATTACCAAAAATAAATATATTTATAAGTAAAAAATAAAATAAATAAATAAAAGGAATAAATAATAAATAAATAAAAGGAATAGTATTTGATGCTATGTTGTTAAAGAAAATAAATAATAGTATATTATATGAGATAAATATTAAATTAATTTACAAAAAATTTACTTGGATACAAAAAAAATCAAATTTTATTTTCATAATAAAATATTTTTAAATATGTACAGAAAAAAATAATATATGTGTCATTCTAAGCCCTCATTATTTTTAGCCATTATGTCATGGGAATAATGTCTTTCAAGTGAAAAGTTAGTTAACTGAGAAAAAATCTTTAAAGTCTTATTTTAACTAGACTTTTATTTCGATTTTGAGCGGAATCAAATCCACGAACTTATCTATCTCTCTTCAAAAAAATTTCACGAATCCAATACTTTCTATATATATACATATAGTAGAAGGTAAAAATCTAGCAAACGAGAAAGCTGGCTTTCAACTGCTTAGCTTTACAACAAAACTAATGGATTAATTTAAGCAGCCTCATATATTATATCCATGCAGATTGATTAGAGAAATAACAAAGTTATTTAAATATTCCATGGAGAAAAGCATTTATATTGCATTCAGGATAGAAATTCAACGGGATTTCAAAACACCAATCGAAACCGTTTCCAGCAAACTAAATTGGGAAATGCTGAAGAGCAAGTTCATAATTTTCGTTATGTGGTTTGAAACTTATTAGAAATAAATCAGGATAGTATTGCATACATCGTATAATTCATAAACTTATTTTATGAATTTCAGAAGTTGGACGAGACTGGCATTAAATAAAAAAGAATGTTCTAAAATTCCATTTTAACCATTATTATTTAAATCCTAATATAATACCGTAGATCTTTTTAACTTATTCCTTTCTCTAATTCTTTCTTCTGTGAGTGTGTGTGAAAGTAATTAATTCTATACACTAAATAATGTCCGATAGTTAATGATAATAATAATTACAGTTATAGTTAAAACATCAAAACACAAAAGAATATTTCAAATAACAAATTTTATTTTAAAAATATTGACAATAATTTAATTGTGATATTATAAAAATAAAAGTGATAAAATTAAATCTATTTTCTTAAAAGATAACAGACAGATTTTGAAAATTTCATTTACCTTTAATAAAATAATAATAATATGTTTTAAAAGAACGTGTTTTCCTTTAAGAAGAAACTTATACTTGTGACAAATTTTAACCAAAGAAATATAAAGTCGCTTTAGAACATATTTGGAATTCATATATCAGTGAATATGAGTGAAATCTATCTTTAAATATTTCTATCATAGTATAAAAAGTATAACATAGAAAACCTTACCTTTACTTTTAAACAATTCAAGAAAAGAAAAAAAATCACTTCTACCCATTTAATTCAAATATTCTTCAGATAAAACCAGACTCTAATAGCGAAGAAATATTCCACTAACAACACATATGAAGAAATACCAAAGAATTATTTAATGCCTCTTAGTTTCGTTACCCTTTTGCTGAAATTTTATCTAATCTAATAATCTACTAACGCACATTAAAATATTTGCCCTTTAGGTTCCCGAACTTTTAAGTAGTTTAAATAGAAAGAAGAAGGAGAAAAAAAAAAATATTACGGGAAGAAAAAATGATCATTGATGTCTGAGTTGGCTTGTTTGCAGTTACAGTTAACTCAGCACCATTTAACCAACGACTATTTATCGCAAAACTATCGTAGAACAGCCATTAGAATTTAATTACTTTTTTTTCCTTGCTTCTCTTTAAAAGAAAATTACTCAAGTCTAATTAGGAAAACGGCATTCAAAACACGAGGCTGCAGCTCCATGTCTTTTTTACTAGAATACTTTCATGTACATAAAGGTTTGTTTGTAAATTTTATTAAAAGCGAACAAATCGATATATGAGATAGTTCCTTTGAATTTTATAAAATAAGTAATTGATTTTTTTTTTTCGACAAACAGAACGAAAATTAATTTATTAATTAATTAATTTAAAGGTATTGCGTTTCAGTAAACAATTTTCAGTCAGATGCAGTGTTATGTAATTTAATTAGCAAACCATACATCAAAAAATAAAAGGAAATAAAGTATAATTACCTAAAAATTAAAACTGAAAGATATGAAAGACTGAATTAAAGATATTTAAAAGGGTTTCTTTTTATTTAGATATTAAGTTAGATGAAAGTCTAGCTTCCAAAAGATGCGGTACTTAATTTTCATAAAAGGCTAAAATTTTCACTACTGTAAAAATGTATTAATAGGTCTTTCTCAAAAGTGAAATTTGCTGTCTTTTGCATTCAGTAGCAATAAAATATCTTTGTATTGGCATTATAATATTTATATTTATATTGCAGGAACGTACCCCCCGCCCTTTTTTCAGGACACTTTCATAAATGAGAAATTTCCGCGCTTTTTTTTTTTTTTTTTTTTTTTTTTTTTGGGGGGGGGGGGGGGGGGGTACCATTTTTTTTTCATACAGAAATCTTTATCCTACTTTTATAGTAACGTATCGCGATTAAATAAGATAGAGATTATTGTACAAAAATGGTGTTAGGAAAATAGGCGAAAATTTCTCATTCATGAAAGTGTCCTTAAAAAAAAAAAAAAAAAAAAAAAAAAAAAGAGTGAAAAGAGTGGGGACATTGAGAAAAAATATACTGCCTTCCTCTAGAATGAATAAGTGGCCATTTTCTAAATCCCTTAACTAGAAATATAGATTTCCAAGCTATGCGCATAAGGCACGCCGATAAACTGAACAGACGAAATGATCGAGAATTTCTAGTCTACACATTTCTAGCAGGTGAAACAATATTCTGAATATTGCGAATATTCTGAATCTTTTGTATGGCGAGAAATTCCAACTTGATTATCCAGAATTGGGTCATAAACCAAGTTTATAGTTGCTGAAACCCGCCTCTTGTGTTCGCATTTATTTGTAGATATTTTCAAATAGGTTTGACCTCGATAACATAGACAAACGCTCTAGAATTCTAATCGGGGTTTCTAGAATTCGCTTTCAAAGGGGACTAGAATTTATAAGGATGACATGGAACTATTTTTTCTAGAGCCACAATTTAGATTCTAGATGTCAGTTACAGAATTTTTTCTCAGTGAAGTACAACTCCTGATATTGTGAAACAGAGCATGTTTTTAATCTATAATGTTATTAGTTTCAAAAATGTGAAAACCTTAAAACAACTTGATTAAAATATCCATAATATTTCGTGCCTGTTCGTATTTAGCTGTTCCTCGATGGAAATCAAATAGCATGCAATTAGAAAATAATTATAATTATAATAATAATAATAATAAAATTGCATAATTTATTTTATGAAAATTTATTTTCTCAGCTCTTTGTTACATCTCAAATAATTAAATTAATTATTATTATTTTTCATTTCATTATATTTTTATAGCCTACTAATATATTTTGTCCTGTAATATTTTGTTTCTTTGTAGGTCCACTATGTCACGAAAGTTTTCATACTAAAAGTTGCAAACGGATGACAATACTTGTCTACATTAACTGCTTATGTACTCATTAGTTTTTTGCGTGATCGTTTACATTATCTAGATTTGTGTAAAAAACATTTCGATTGTTATAATAAGGTGAGTATTTTTAGTCTATCAACTATATTATGTTATTTACGGTAAACTGTTAAGTAATTACAATAAAACTGAATAAGCAATTTCATGCCTTATAGGATATGTTAATAATAAATTAAATGCTAAACTCGAATAGAATAAACAGATTAAATAGACCCAAAATCAGCGTACATAGCTACGCTCATCACTGACTGACTGACCGCTGTCACGCTTGAAAAGGCTAAGACTCTGTCCGTGTGTGAACGCAAGTTGCCACCTAATTTTCATACTTTAGTTAATAATAAAAAAAAAAAATCTAATTGTCCGATCGATAAGCTGTTTAATTCGATGGATTCAGAAAAATTGCCCTTTCGTTTGGTACCTTATTTGTAATGAATTTTTGATTAGATTTTTAAAAATTAATTAAAATATGAAAATAGACATCGCTTTAAAATAGACATTTAAATTTTTAATTGTTGCCATTTTTTTTTTCAGTATCAAATAAAATATGCTTACACGTGGAAAAAATATATATATATAATATTCAATTTGCGTCTATATGGTGTCGTGATGATCTAATAAAGAAAAACACTTTTAAATTTTAGAGGCAACGAAGAGATAAATAAAGTGCGAAAATTTCGCACGGGCTTGCTAGCAAATGAATTATTTGAAGTGAGAAATAAATAAAATGAAATGATCATTTTTCAACGGGCGCCTTAGTCGCCCTGCAACTAACTAGTGAACAATATTTTCACCCCTGTAACCATTCCACTGTGTTACTTTATTTTTATTCTGTATAAAAGTCTTTTTGTTCCATAATGTATTATTTCGATACATCAGTATTTTAAAATTTTTAAGTCCTACAACATTGGATACAATAAATTGATTCTAGAAAAGTAATTCTTAATTCTCTCTCTCTCTCTCTTTTTAAAAGCAATTTGTAATGTAGAATCTGAGCTTATCACAAGTAAGACAGTGGAAATATATTAATGAAAAATTGTATTCATTTAAAAATTATTGGATATTTACAACACGTACCAATTGCTGTATATACATAAACAGCAAAAGTTTTATTTCGCCAAAAAATTTTCCCATCATTTTTTTTTTTTTCTTTTTTAAATTTTAATAGGTGGTAACAGAGGGCATTTATCAACCTTTTGATTAAAAAAAAAAAAAAAAAAAAAAAGTTAACTGTATACGATTTTTAATAAATTTAACTAATTGCAGTATTTTTTTTTTTTTTTTCTTTTTTTTTTTTAACAAAAATAATTAAAAGTACTAATAAAAAGATATATGTGTTTACATTTTGAAAGCTGGAATTATAAAATTTATTTGAGAGTAATAAAACGGATGTACTAGAAAATAATTCCAAAATATCACATCAATTTATTATCACATCAATTACTAAACATATAAACTAAAATATAATAAATAATAAATAAATATTCCTATCCATTATTTTTACTATCTGTAATAATATTTCATCGCAAATTGCATTCCTTAATTTTTAATTTTACTACTGCATACTGAAAATAGAAGAACTAAATTAATGTATTAGAATAGAAAAAGGCACACAATGTATTATTTCCGTACATTGATTACATCTATATATATAAAAGAGCAGAGTCTGTGTGTCTGTATGTGTGTCCGCTATAGAATCCTAGGCCGTTTCACTGAGCGGGACCAAATTTGGCACGGTTAATGTTTACGACCCGAGAAAGACAACGTTGCAAGCGATTTTACAAAATTCACCCCCCAAGGGGGGGGGGGAGGGGGGCAAAACGTAATTTCACAAAATCCTTCATTTCTCAAACAAAAAAACGGATATCCGTAAAATTTTTGCTTTAAAATATAGGTAATAGAAATGTCTAAAAATCGGTTTCTGGAACTTTTGAAATTCGGTCCCCAAGGGGGGCAGGGGGAGGGGGGGAAACGTGATTTCACATGCGTAAAACGTGATTTCGCAGAATCCTATATATCTCAAACAAAAAAAAAATAGATATACGTGAAAGTTTTGCTCTAAAATATAGCTAATGCAACTATCTAAAAACCAATTTCTGGAATTTTAGAAATTCAGCCCCCAGGTGGGGCAGCAAGGGGGGGGGGCTATGGAGCAAATACAAATAGAAATACAGTTAGGCCGTTCAAAATTGGTACAGATAGGTTTTAAAGGCCTGCAAGTCGAATGGGGATATTTTCGAAAGTGTAAAGTTATTAGGAGGGACGAGAAGGGGGAGGGGAGAGGGGGCAAAAAAAAATATAAAAATAGAGTCAGATCGTTCAAAATTGGTATATAGAGGTTTTCGATACTTACAAATCGATTGCGGATATTTTTGAATTTGTAAAATTATTAGGAGGGGCGGGTAGAGGGGTGGGGCGGTAAGGGGGGGCTATGGGGCAAAAACAAATAGAAATACAGTTAGGCCGTTCAAAATTGGTACAGATAGGTTCAAGAGGCCTACAAGTCGAATGGGGATATTTTCGATTGTGTAAAGTTATTAGGAGGGGCAAGAAGGGGGGAGGGGAGGAGGGGGGCAAAAAAATAAAAATAGTGTCAGATCGTTCAAAATTGGTTCATAGAGGTTTTCGATACTTACAAATCGATTGCGGATATTTTTGAATTTGTAAAATTATTATGAAGGGCGGGTAGGGGGGTGGGGCGTTAAGGGGGGCTATGGAGCAAAAACAAATAGAAATACAGTTAGGCCGTTCAAAATTGGTACAGTTAGGTTTAAGAGGCCTGCAAGTTGAATGGGGATATTTTCGAAAGTGTAAAGTTATTAGGAGGGGCGAGAAGGGGGGAGGGGAGAGGGGGCGGGGCAAAAAAATAAAAATAGAGTTAGATCGTTCAAAATTGGTATATAGAGGTTTTCGATATTTACAAATCGATTGGGGGTATTTTCGAATTTGTAAAATGATTAGGAGGCGCGGAAAGGGGGGGCTATGGGCAAAAACAAATAGAAATACAGTTAGGCCGTTCAAAATTGGTACGGATAGGTTTTAGAGGCCTGCAAATCGAATGGGGATATTTTCGAAAGTGTAAAGTTATTAGAAGGGCCGGGAAGGGGGGGCAGGGGGGAAAAATAGAGTTAGATCATTCAAAACTGGTGCATAGAGGTTTTTGATACTTTCAAATCGATTGCGGATATTTTCGAATTTGTAAAATTTTTATTGCGCTCATATATATGCATTCGCGCGTGCGCACCGCGCACGGGTCTACGCTGCCGAAGGCAGTAGGGACCCGGTGCGACATTTTTCCCGATCAGAGTTTTTTTTTTTTTTTTTTTTTTTTTTTTTTTTTCACATGATAAAAATTAATGCAGTTTTGAGAATTCATGAATTATAATGATTCATTTAAAAATAGTGACCAGCGAAGCGGGCGTAGCCTGCTAGTAGAATATAAAATTAAATAATAATAATAAGTCTAGCAAATATGTTTTTTTCTTTTTCTATTCAAAATTAGACGACAGGAGCATATAATTCTACCACTTTTTATTGCATATTCGTGTTATTAACATCTGTAGGAATAACTCTTAATGAAGTAGAATAAAAAGAAGTTAAGCATGCTTTAAATGAGTCGTGGGATACTTTCCGACATCTGGTGTGGATGTCACATTAGCTTCTCGAATATTAATTAGCATAATTAACCTTTTATTATTATTATTATTATTATTATTATTATTGATTTACTTCTTTAATGCTCGGTTCAAATAAGAGAAATTTCATTATCTCTATGAAAATGCTTTGTAGAAATTGAAACTCATAAATATCAGTTTTTTTTTTTTTTTTTCCACTTTTAAATTATCAATATTTACGTATACATATGAATTTAAGTAGTATGTTGCGGCCACTACAAAACTTTCTTATATATACTAATATATAAATCCATGCAATATATATTATGTATGATAATTATTATTTATCAAAGTTATTTTCCATAATGAATGCAGACGGTTTTCATCACTGAGAAGCACAACGCTAAATATCCAGAGAAAGTCAATTTTACGTTATGCAGAAAATACCTTTTTTCAACCTAAGTGCTTTCTTTTCTTTTCTTTCCTTTCTTTCTTTTTTTTTTTTTTTTTAATTATTGTTAAAATTTTAAATAAAAAATCGATAACTCTGTTTCATATTATCTCGGATCTATCGTTCAACCGTTCGTTCTAAAGGCATTATTTATGAATTTTTCTGAACGATATCTATATTGAAAATTTTTCCTCGTACGGGCGAAGGGAAGCAATGTCGTGAATAAATAAATAAATAAAAAAAAAAAATTGGTTGACTATTGCTATTATATACATATATCTTTCAATTTCACATTGAAAAGTTAAAAATAATTCTCCTCATGTACATTTGTACTAAATTTTGTCCTATAGTGCCTATTACAACTTGTGGAAAAATGGGATAGTACCAATGTAGGTCAAAGTCCTGCTAAATACCAAGTTTGGTTCAAATTCGTTCATTGATCCGTGAGATACAGTATCCGTAAGGTTTTTTATACGCACACGCACACAAACAGACAGACAGACATTTTAAAATAATGGTCAAATCATGTTCTCAAAAGGTGTAATTCGGTCTAAACACGGAGCTCGAAAAATTTCACGAATTCAATGTTTTCTTTTTATATATAGAAGAAAGCAAAAATTATTTTGTAGATATTCAGTAAAAAATAAGACAAATTTTAATATCTCAATGAAAATTATTTGTATAGAACCAATCTCACGAATTAAGATTTATTATTATTATTATTATTATTATTATTATTATTCACAGTGTGCATGCATATGTGAATTTTAAAATTATTTCTAATTTATTGCTCTAAAGTTTTGAATTATAGGTTTATGGGTATTAAATTTACATATTGTATCTCGTTGTAAATTATAAAAGCAAATTACATTTCTTTCTTAAAAAAAAATAAATAAAATAACAAATTTCAAAATGAGTTTAAATTTTAATCCTGCAAGTCAAAAAGAAAGAGTAAAATTGCAAAATTTAAATTATTAAAAACATTTGTATTTATCTCTATCAACAGTAATATAAATATTATATGCTGTAGCCATTACAATATTTTCTTCTAAACCATAACGGAAAATGTTTAATTCGTATACAGGACGTCTGAAAACATGTAAATCCATCGAAAAACAGAGGTCAAAATATTTTACAAATTCAATACATTCGTTTTATACATACAAAAGAAAGTAAAATAATAAATAAATAAAACATATATGCACACATTTGAACACAGACACTGAAAAATTAATAGGGCCAACAGAAAATTTACAATTCGAATAAATTTATGTTCCAAGTTCATTACGTCATAGATGATTTAAAGTTCTCTTGGCTCACTGATGATCCCTAACTGAAAATCAATACCTTTCCATCATTCTTTCCAACTTTATGTATGTGTATATATTACAAAAAAGTGCAGAAAAGAAAAATAAGGAGAAATAATAATAACAACAATAATAATAATAATGTATTATGTATTAAAAAAAAAAAAAAAAACGAGTAAATTCACTATTAAGCGCCCCAAAAATATTTTATTAATAAAAACAACAAGGATGCCATTAAAATAGAAATTCTGTGCTCCCCGACCTATAAATTCAAACGCTCGCAGAAAATGGATTGATGAACGAAAGACTCGAGGTTCGATAATCAAAATGATTATTCACTGTGCCTATCCTCGTTGTTTATGATGTTGATTATATTGTTAAACAAGACCGTCCATCAGAATTTTAAAGCCAAAACAACAAATTTTCTCTTCCTCGCCTTTTTATTTTCTTTTCAGGCGGGAGATGTAAATAATTATTTATGTATAAAAATGACATTTTCGCTATTAATTTCGCTAATTTATAACATAGGGTGACATCGCTTGTATGTCTTCATTGTAGAAATTATTTTTTCTCTTTCAGAAATTAATCCATCAACATGAGATATTTCTTTAAACAATAGATTTTAGTCAAGAAGTGTAGATAGAGGAGTAAGATTAAAAAAAAAAAAAAAAAAAAAAAAAAGAAGCAATGTTATTAGTAAAAGTTAATGTTTAGTAATGGGCAGTTTTCAAAAGCTGCTTTTAATGAATTATTATTTACACTAGTTAGAAAGAATTAAAAATGAAAGAAAGGTTATTTAAAATCATATATATACTTTTATTTTAAACGACATATTTAATATTCATTATTACTTTTTTTAAACTTTAAAATATACAGGGAGATCCTAAGTATAGTGAACCTACACTAATCACTGATCTCTTTGTTCTACTTATTCGATTTAAATGAAGCTTGATGTATACTATATTGACTAGAAAGAGATTTTTGCAAAATTTGTTTAAAGTTTCAAGATTTTGACCACCAGGTTTTTTTTTTAAAAGGCGTTTTTTAAAAGCAAGTAATTGAGTTTGTATCCAAGTCAGATTTTTCTTTTTCTTTCTTTCTTTCTTTTCTTTTTATATTTATGACTTGCATGTTTATGTAATAGTAGCTGACCCGTCCGGCTTCGCACAAATGAACAAATTTTAGTTAAAGATGGATTGACATGTAAAAAATCAAGAAAGATATCAGTTTATATGTAATAGTCAGGCAATATTATTAACTAAAAAGTCAAAATATAATTTTACAATTTTTTTTTTTTAATTAGTTGTTAAATGTTGACAATTTTTACCTAATGTTATTTATTTATTTATTTATTAAAAAAAAAAAAAAAAAAAAAAAAAAAAGAAACATTTCTTTACTCATGAATAAAAAATATCGAAAAATAAGCCTATGACATGAAAATGTTTTTGATAAAATTGACGTCATAATAGCTTTAATTATTATTTATTTGTTCATCTCGCAAATATATTTAATATTTTCCATAATTGATGGTTATTTTAATAATGTATGTTAAGGGAGAAATCAATAATATGAAACAATATTCGTACAATATATACTGTTACAGAATCTGGTGTGAAACAACCACACGACTTCCATTACCCACTATTACACGTATTATATACAATTTTTTTGGAGATGTTATATGCATTTTTTGAGATTTTCCAGCAAGAGAAACTTGATACACGTATAAAAGACACATACAACAGAGTTTATAATAGCGAGTTAAGAAAAAAAAAAAAAGTTATTTTTTTAAACACGAATTTCCGAGATCTAAAACTGAACTACCTAATCATGGATGACCGTTAATATTCCTGTAATAAGCACGTAATACTTGAGAAAGATTATCTAAGTTGGATTAATGAAACAATTTTCAAGAAAACGTTAGAGCCGCTTTTGAGATACCAACTTTTACCAAAACTTAGAATACTCAGTTATTGACCGGAAAACAATAATTACATACAAAAGGATATTTAATAGGAAGTTAACATGTCGAGTTTGAAAAAAGTCCGTACAGGCGTTTTTAAAGGAACGCACTTGCGACAGCTGAAATCGAGTTGTTCATAGAGGATGTCTATCAATTTTCCTGAACTAACCAACTATATCATTCAAAAGGGCATCTAATAGATTGTTTATATAGCAACTTTGAAGAAAATCGTTAGAGCTGTTTTTGTGATAAGGGCTTACGGTCCCATTTTCGGTTTTCGATGACCCAATTCTGGTTTTTCAAGTTTTACGAAAATTTGGAAAATTTATCTGTACTCCAGACCACAATCAATTGTGAAGTTTCGTAGTTCTATCTTTATTAGTTTCGGAGATATGACAGCCAGAAGATCCCACACATACGTACACACATATACACACAATGACCCATTGCCAAAAACTACTTTTTTGGACTCAGGAGGCCTTAAAACGTGTAAATCAGGTAAAACTCTATATCGAATTTTTGGACCGAATATAATACTTCCACTACCTACGGTAGTGGGATAATTGAAGTAAAAACATGGATCTCGTATTTAATACGAAAATATACAGATTTTTGTATTGCGCTTTCGATCGCCAAACACAAAAATCGCCAAGGACGACAGATATCAAATCTATGCTTTGTTTTCAATTAAAATATTGAAAATTTGAATTAAAAATTTATTTTACCAAAATTTATTTTTGTTTCTAGCACTTAGAGACAGTGTAACCTTTGATTAGTTGAAAGAAAGAAATAAAAAAAAAAATCGGCTTTTTAGTTCTAGCGATCGTTATCAACATATATACATAAAATTTTTAATAAAATCACACAATCAACTGTGGAAGAAAATCATATTTATTGAAATTTAATTTTAAAAATTTATTTTGTTTCTGCCTAAAAGGTTTTCTGAGTGAGTAATGCTGACCGGGATGTCGGCCTGGATAGCTCAATTGGTAGAGCCTTGACCTTGTAAGTCAAAGATCCGGGGTTCGAGTCCCGGTCCAAGCATTATTTTCACTCAGTCGGAAAAATTAAATTTCAATAAATATATACATAAACCTTTCCTCTTTATATATTAGTATAGATAGAGCATAGCTAGATTAAATAGGTTTCTAATCAACATAATGTAACTCAAATAATTAAATGCTATTTGCATTTCAGTAATGGTTGTATGCGCTATGTATATTGAGCTACTTGTCATAACTATTAGTTGCTAAAAATAGTCGTCAAATAAATTTAAACTTCTCAATTATTCTTTTAAAAAATGCATAATGAAATGCAGATGATATTTTTTTAATTCACTTTTTATATTATTATACGCAAGCGAAGTGTGGCGTCACAGACCGTCCATGGATGCAAGAATATGATTTCCTATGTTAATCGCCCATTGGATTTTTTGTAAAAAATTATTAAAAATCGAGGAGAATTATTTCCCGATTTTCATCTCCATATTTGGGTATGTATATGTATTACTTATCATGTGCATGTGTTAGATTGAGTTATTTTGCTGTCAAATTTACAAAATTTTAATTTTAAATTTAAAAACTCTGTTGTCCTTGGCGTTTTTGTATTTGGCGATCAAAAACGTCATACGAAAATATACGTGCCAGATGTATATTTTCGTAATATGTATTGTACGAAATACTGTTTCATATTATTCATTACTCTCTTAATATAAGTTGTTAAAATAACCATGATTTTTGAAAGAAATTAAATTACGCTCGCCAGATAATTTGGCAATATTTTTTTTTTTTTTTTTTTTTTTTTCTGCCAAGGATGACCGATATCAAATCTATTCCGCTGCAACATATTAGTATATTATATCAGACAACTTTATTTAGACATTTGAAAACAAATTTGACTTCAAATTATGATAGAATATTTATCATTTTCCTTTTAATTAGTATATTAGTTGGTTATTTATTGTGTAAATATCATCCTCTGAAATGAAATGTTTATGTTTTCAACCGAATATGGAACCAAACTAAATTCAAAAACTGGTGTACAATCGATAAATAGATTTTAAAACTTCTTTACACACCATAAATTTTAAGCTAGCACAACCTGTTTCGAAAGGACTTAGCCTTTCTTCATCAGGTGCACAAAAACACGTACTGCTGCCTTGGAGGCAAAAGCAAAAGTTTTAAAATCTATGTATCGAATATGGAAGTTTGCCATTTTTTCCCCCTGGAGTTTTGAAATTTAAAATTCAAATTTTATCAATTTTACAACAAAAACAACTTAATCTAACGCATGCACATGATAACTAATGGATATCTATACCTAAATATGGGGATTAAAATCGGGAAATAATTTTCTTCGATTTTTAATAATTTTTTACAAAAAATCCAATAGGCGTTTAACATAGGAAATATTTTTTTTTGCATCCACGAACGGCCAGTGACGCCATAACTTCGCTTGCGTATTTGCGTGAAAATATATTTTATTAAAAGTCGAAAAATAAATTAACTCGTAAATGTTTTTGTCAACAATTATAAATTAAAATAAATAATTTAATAAAAGTTTAGAAGTACGAATTTCTAATTTTATTTTATTTTATTTTATTTATTTTTAAATTCCAATTTCGTTTACGCACGTCAGTTTAAACATTAATGCTTAGATCATTATATCATATCACATCATATCATATTAAGTTATATTATCAGAAAAATAAACACTTTTAACGCTATAATGACGTCAGATTTAACGTGTAAATTTAACATTTCGCAAAGCTTTATATGAATTTCAATTTAATTCACGTGCAAATATATTTCTTTTCTTTTCATGTCAAGATATTTTGAAAACAAAATGAACATGTACTAAATGTTTCTTTTATGTTGGCAGCAGCTAATTTTTTTAATATTTCATTATTTCCATTTCTATTATGGCTTTTATGGGGATTTTAATTAAACTGCTCAGATTTTAAACTAAAATTTATTTTATCAAAATTAAATATAGCCTATAACAATCAGGCATACTGTAGCTTTTTGTCAGTGAAAGAAGTTTTTAAATCGGTTCAGTAGTTTCAGAGATTACCCTCCACAAACATACAATTTTTTGCGCTTTATATAATGATATAGATAATAAATACGTAATTATTATGTATTAATACGTATTGCTGCAAAAGGTTAAGTTTACTTTTTTGCATCAACACCTTTGATACAGGAAAGAGAAATATTAGGCCGACCCCCGTACCACCATTCAATGAACTTCCTTGTTTCAATTTTACCTGTAAAACTACTTTTTCTTCAACAACATCTTTGATGCAGCAAAAAAGTTTAATCCTTTGCAACATTATGCCGACCACCGTAGGACCACTCAATACCCTTGTTTTCAATTTTACCTGTAAAACTACTTTTTCTGCAAGACCACCCTTGATGCACGCAATGTGTTTAACCCTTTGCAACACAAACACTGGATTCGCAAAAATTTTCGACCGTTTTTTCAGGGATTTATACGCTTTGAGAGGCCCAATCCATAATTAGACTATTTTTAGAAAATGCCTGTGAAAAATAAATAAATAAATAAAAGGGGAAATTTTTTTTTTCTGCCAATTCTATCTTGAGAACTAATGCGCAGAATTTAATACAAACTTACATGCAGATGCACTTTGACATAAATTAGCGCCTATCAGCTTTTGGTGTACATCGCAACAGGTGGTTCTGCCATCTCGTTCTTACTAGGGACCGTATATAGAGAGAGACTGTACATTGACCGAAAGTCGACCATTTTAGTGCCAATTCGGAGTGATCCCCGTAGAACGTAATGTTTTTTTCTTCGCGATTAGCGCTTTACTATATAACATAAATGAAAGAAAATTGTGCTAGATTTGTGCAGAAAGTAATGCAGAATATAAATATGTAATTTTTTTCGTCTTAGAAAAAAACAATTTGATAACATACTTGTAACACAGCTGCGCATTGTGTAAAACCATGTAGACTTCCTGATGATGTCCTGATTTTCAGGGCGAAAAGCTTAGAAATATGTGGCTTTTAATTAAATATATGTTTTTAAAACTTATATACGTGTTTTAAAGTGTTTTATTTATTAATTTATTAATGTAAAAATATTAACTACCATCTTTTGAAATTTAAAAATGTTTTTATTTATTTTATTTACATTTGCTTAATTCATTGATTTTTTTTTTTTTTTTTTTTTTTTTTTTTATAAAAATAATTAATTATTTAAATATTATTTATAAAATTTATTATGGCAATTATTATTTAAAAGAAATTTATGTTTCATATGTTAGCAAATAATATACACCTTATTTTCTTTATTTTTATCAATTTATTTTAAGAAATCTGATACATTTTGCGCACTAGCAAATAATCAAAAAATATCTTTTTATATAGTTATTTTAAATATGTATTTAAAAATATATCAGAAAAATACATTGCACAACAGAACTTAAAAACTAATAGCTAGCAAATAAATAATGTAATTATCTCATATGTTAGGAAATAAATACGTAAAACAGCATGCAATAAGATAATTCAAAGTATTTTAAGCATGATATAAAATAAATAATTATGCATTTTTATCTTTTAAAAGTATTCCAAAATTAAAGCAATTTATCTCCCAACTAAGTAAAAACGTAATAAATAAGTTCTTTTTCGATTATGACGCAAAATAATTGAAATTTCTTCTCAGCGTAATGATAAGCAATGGAGCAACTGGCACTAAAATGGAGAATTTCGTCAAAAAGCCGGCGCGCCAATGTCCAGTCTCTCTCTATATAGGGTCCCTAGTTCTTACCCAATTTTTAATATGACAGTATAGGACAAAATTTCGTGTAAACCTGCAGTGAGATTTATTAATAACCAATCGTTGTGAAATTAAAAAATATATTTATTTATAATAGTAATAATCAACCAAGAAAGTTTTTTTGTTTATGTTGGGATCTGGGGATATAAAGTTGCAATACAAGTATTTTATTTTATTTTATATTTTAATTGAAATGTTCTTTTTAGAGCTCAAAATTGACTACATTTAGCCATTTGGAGTTATACTTCTTTGAGATAAAAATCATATGATTTCACCAAGGGAAACAAATCTGATAATTAATAATTTTAATTAATTATACAGGTCTGCAATGATTTTTTTTTTCCCTTCAAGTTGATGTGTTTTTCTGATGTATTTTTTGGTGCTAATTAAGGAAAAAATATTAAACATTTTCCATCACCTACAGTTTTGAGGAAAAAAAAAAGAAGAAGGAGAAGAATTTTTGACAGAAATACACTAAAACTTTATTTTCTTAACTCCCATTTGAGTTATTTCTTGGAAAGTCTTGGCAATGTGAATAAGAAATACACAAGAAGAGCTATTTCATCAACACATCGAAGAAATGGAAAGAAAATATCAGGGCCGATGAAATGTTAACATGTGAATTAATAATTGTTGGATGCTCCATAGAGAGTGCCCTAAAGGCGTACACAAGCGAAAAAACTCTAAACGGAGCTTCAATATAAAGAAACACACACATTTAAAACATAATGTGTAAATAAAAGTCTATTTTATTGTATTTTGTACAAAGAAAGTTTCGATTTTATTATAGGTTCTGTGTAATTTTTTTCCTATCTTTATTGTATTTTGTGAAAAACCCTTACGTGATAGAAAGAAAAGACAAGCATTTCTGAATTCTGTATATCAAAAATTACTAGAAACACCCAAAGCAGAGAATAAATAAATAAATAAATAAATATATAGTGCGATTTCGCAAACCTGTGTTATTTGTATTGCATGAATTTGTGTAGGAAAATATAGATGAAAGTTTTGTGTTCGGCACAACATACCAGTTTTATTCCGGCGCGCATTCAACAATAAGTAAACTTAATTGCTTGCCCTTGACAGAGTTAAGCACCATATTTTAACTTAAATGTGAACTAATATTTCTATTGAAGAAATTCTTCCTAGTAGCAAAATGTAATCGGCCATTGAACGGCCTCCCATTGACGACCGATGAGCGTGCGAACGGCCGATACTAGGAATCTCATCAAAAGCGACGAGTCTCATCGGGAGTTCATCTAAAACGCCTTATTGGGAATACTTGAATCCGATGATCGGAACCCTATGATCGATCTTAGATACTGCTCGAAATGATATATCCTTGTTATTACTCGATCAAACTTCGAGGAATCGATGAAAGACCGAGCAATATACGATGGATTAATACTGCTAGGGCTCTTACTGCAGTCTGTATAACAGAAACCAAGTTTCTCCATAAAAGGCTCAGGAACACGAAAATTATATCATTTTAATCCAAATCTCATTACTTAAAACTTTTTAAGTTCTGCCTAACACAATTTCGAAGATAGAGCAGTTAATATTTATATACTGTGTTTCCAAGAGTATGACAAGTTGAATTAAATAAATAAATAAACAAGAGATTTGTATTGGTAATGAATTGTTTAAATTTTGAATAAAAATAAGTGTTTCAAAAATCCTAATTATTTTGAAATTAATTATATAGCTTTCATTTTAAATTTATATACGTATAATAAATACGTTATAATACGTATATTATATTGGAAAAAAGAAAAATAACAATAATTAGTTAAATTAACATAAAGAAGAGGAGAAAAGAAAAGAAAAATCTCTAAAGCCAATGTAGTTTAAGATTCGTTGCTCTCTAAGAAATCATTTCAATCTTAATCATCTTTAAATTACCATTCTAAAGGAATCCTTATTTCTATTAGATACTAGCAAAGTGTATTAATTAGCGATCCAATTTGCAAGAAACAGCAAAATGTGTCTTTAGAATATAAAAGGGAAATTTATGTAGATTTATTATTATTATAAAGAAATTGCTAGATAAACAGAACTAGTGGAGTTTGAAAGTAACAGTTGGATAAGCTTCTCATGTAAAGAAATATTAGCAATTAGTAACATATATAAATATCTTCCTAATATGCATGTATTTTATAATTCTGATTTGATAATCATTAACTATAGATGCATAGAGTGGATAATTTTTAGAATATAATATACATGATTGATTTAGTTTATATGGAATTGATTTATAAATATCAATAATTATTTTAAAACATAATATATGTGATTGATTTTGTTTGTTTAAATTTGTTATTTTTAAATATCAATAAATATAAAATAATAATTTATTAGTCACTTATTTAGTAATAATAAAAAAACAAAACTTTCATTTTAACTTTATTCATTGTTATCATATAGTCTTGCAGAGGATTTGGGGAAAGTTGAGGTCCCGGTCCCGTCAAACTAATTTAACCCATTCAACCAATATCAAACTTTTTGAGATAAATTCGGAAATAACGCTTAAGTATTTTTTGAAAAATTAGTTCAAATCCGATAATAAATTTGGATCTATTGAAATCATAATCTACATGGTTTAGCAGAAAATAGTTCCCAGTTTTCATTAAATTTTCCTCCTAAAATATTGTAGGTATAAACTCAGTTGTTTAGTACACATACTGTTTTTTCTATTTCATTGACTTTCCAAAAGTTACAAATCAAATTGCATGCACTCCATTATTTTTTAGGCACTGCCTTACCTTGGTCAAAAGTAATTCTAAACTAGTACAAACATCTAGAGTGAAGACAAATACCAAAATGGAACTCTTCGACTCAATACTTAGCATCATAATACTACTTATAGCACTTGTTAGACTAAGACTAACGTGATTTAACACTATAGTCATATCCTGTTTCTATTTTGTAGTAAAATTTAAAGATAATTTCATTTATTTAACACAAATAGCCTATTAATATTAGTGAATAAAAGGAATTCATCACTAGCTTTGGAAATATATGTTATATACAGACCCACTCCGCAAACTGCGGAAGCTATTCATAAATCAACGGACGTTTACTAATTGGGAAGTGCAACCTTTGTGACAATTTCGATTAGATATATTTCTATTAAGGATAAAAACTGAGAGTAATACTGAATAACCGAAAATAAAATTACGATATTTTCTGTATTTAAAACAATTTAAACATTATCACGCTATAAATTGTTCAGTGTTTGAACTCCTTTCTACATTTATATATAAAGGAAAAAAAGATATTTGAAAAATACATATAGTATTAAATAAATAAATTATTTGAAATAAAATAATTTTTTTCCGCGATAATTTTAAATTATCTGGGGAAAAAATTATTAATAATTTAAAATAGCTCAGAGCAAATGGAGACGCTTTTAAACGGAACACTGTGTGCGAACTGTTTCAAATAGTAAAATATTTAATTAGATAGGCATCATTATAAGCAACGGGATGCTGATTTTTCAACGCACACATGATTAATTTTGTTTCACCTGATGAAAACTCGTACTTAATTATTTCGACTCAAAACAACTATTCTGTGGTACGGTGTTTGTTTATTAAGTTTTTGTTCTTCACAAGACAAGAATATTATTTGTATGAACTCACCCTTTTGTAAGGACTCCTCTACCACTTTTCTCTTAGAATAAACTTCTTTGTAAATTTATTGATTTGTTTTAATAAAAATAGCTGTATACAATTAATTGTACAGAAAAATTAGGACAGTACGAAATATGAACAGCAGTTTTTAGGTTTTTTTTTTTTTTAATAGCAAAACAAAGATCCATCACAGTATTTTAAATGGAAATAAAGAGAAAAATTGGATGTATCTGTCATTTTTTACTGCAGCGTGTAGAAGAATGAAAAATTAATTTATATATATATAAATGATTTTTTATAATTTGTATATATATATATATATATATAGGAAGGATATGAGACTGGAAAAGATTGACTTGATAATAAGATGTAAGAAAAAAGAAAATGTTCCATATGCTTTATAGTAATTTCCTTCTGTAATAGATCTACTACTAAAACTTCATCGCGATATAACATTTTAATGTTTAATTCAAATTTCATATGATGCAAATAATTTGTAAAATTGCTAATAAGCACTGTTATTTTCAAATCAAGATTAAAAACCGCTTCTTGTCTTTTAGTTTAGCAATAATAAAAGTGAGCTTTACTTCTATATACATGGGAAATTATAGATTACCCAACGCTGAATAATGGTAAGATTTTGCCTGATAAAATATCAAATTATTCAAATGAATGCAATGCATCATTGTATGTCTGAATAAAGGTATGACAAAAGGTACTAAGTTTCAACCTAGCGTGAGTATCAGACAAAGACTTGAGACATGGAAGAGAATCCTATAAAATTATTCTAAGAGCACGCAATATTGCAACAATTAGCAATGGAATTAATTATCCGAGAAAAATGGAAACTTGCATCGTAAAATTCCGGTGTAATTAATACATCACAAGGTTTTCAGCAGCACGAAGAAAGGCATTTGAATATAAATATAATAATGAATAAGCTATAAAGCGAATAGCTAATAGAGATACTGATCTTAGACAGTTACGTTTTTTATTGCATTAATAGCAAAAGGCAAAGAATAATCAAGGCTGATTCAAGAAAACTTGACATTTGTATATTAAGGTCACCCGTTAAACACCCGA
Organism: Salticus scenicus; assembly: GCA_963930645.1. Taxonomy (NCBI): domain Eukaryota; kingdom Metazoa; phylum Arthropoda; class Arachnida; order Araneae; family Salticidae; genus Salticus; species Salticus scenicus. The sequence continues at coordinate 3,395,932 of OZ005649.1, read as the reverse complement.
GAAGAATAAAAAGAAGATACAAACACAATTATAAATTAGGTGTACTTAAAAGAGAGCTGGGTCACTGCAATTTCGGACAATTATTTGTAACACTGAGCTAGCAACACTAGCTTTAGATTGATTAATAACACCCCAGATAGCAAGCACATTTGCAGCAAGTTTGAGTTTTCTTGATATTATTTTGCCATGACAAATTTGACGCGACAAATCTGCTATGAAACTGCCGCAAAGTTGACGGAACATAAATCTATCTTTCGTTTTAATTCATATTTTTTCCTTTCACACCATTTATGCTGCAAACTAAAATTGCTATGTAAATATTTGACATTCAACAACAATATGGTTTGAAGACTGATATTGAAGAGGTTCCGCAACATTTTCTTCCTTGTGTTGTTTATTGGAGGAAGGAGCGTGGGGTTGTCCACGTGGCTTCCAAAATATTTGAAATCTTATATTGACAAGGATTCTGTTAAATATATGCTATGTTTACATATTTCTATGCATATTTTCAAATAGTGTGACGTAACAAGAATCTGAGTTTGCAATGCGTCAGCAGTTGGTGTGACATGACAAGTTTGCTTTTGTTGCAATGAATTTCAGTAATCTTGATACGACAATGCTAACTTTTCTACTATTTTGCAACGAATTTGCAGCAAATTTAATACAGTAAGATCGCAACTTGCACGACAAGTTTGCTGCAAATGGTAACTTCGGAGTTTGCATTATTTTGCTTCAAACTTGTTATAAACTTACAAGTTGTTACGCAGAACTTGCTACAAGTTTCTTGGCTTACAAAGCAAGACTGCTGCAGTTTTGCTGCAAACTAAAATTGCTATGTGGGACAGACCTGAAAATTTTGAGTCATTAAAAAGTATTTGCAATGTAATGACTGATTTTTGTATTGCTTGATTTCAAATATGACATCCATTTTTCTCAATCACGTAAAGGATTTTTCACAAAATGGACTTATATTATATGGGCAAGAAAACCTATTGTACATATTATGGGAAAAAAGGAGGTCTTCTCAAAATATTTTTAAGTGTTTTATTTACAAACTAATTAATATATGAAACAATTAGAAATGATTTGCTAAATATAATATTGATTTTATATTAATTGGAAATTATATTAATTAGAGCTGTTAATGGTTTACCATTCTTTAATGCATCCTGAATTCATCCTTAATGCTTTCTTCTCTTTTGCCTAAAAGTTCCTTTTGGCACTTAATTTATTGTAGGTAGTATGAGGGATTTCTCTGAGTGATATCCAACAGTAGTCCGTCATCATATTGACGTTCTATCTACCTTGGCACTTGGCATCTACGCTCCATCTCTTTTTAATTCTCAATTTTTCGAAAAACTGATGCGTCATGGAATTTTTCGACTATTTTTCTTGAAATCAGCGTCCAAATATCTATCAGTATCAGCTATTGGTTTCTAAACAATTTTTTTGTTGCAGGTTGCAGGCTTGTGTATTTGCCATTTACTTACGCATTCAACACAAAAATAATTAATTATTCAATTATATTTTATGGGAAAAAAATATTTTGAGTTGATAACTTATTATTAAGTCAATGCACTATTGTTCAGCGGAAAACATGCTTTTAAGCCCCTTAATAATGTATGTTAATTTCATTACGTTAAATGCGGTATAACCACGTTAAAATGTGCTTAAAGTAAATTCTGTCAAAGGCCGTTACGATATGGAATACTTTGGTGTATCCCTGCACACGAACCATAAACATTATATACACATACATCAAAAAATATACAGATGATTCCATGTGGCTTGTAAACATTTAGACCATTTTGCAAGTTAATCGGGTGATTTTTGCGACCGAAACCGTGATACACACAGACACACATCCAAAAAAACTTTTGTAGTTTATATTTTTTGCTCATAAAGTTTTTACTCAGCACCAGTATTTCGTACTTTTTTCTGAAATTAAAATCTAGAAATTATCCAGTTTTACGTTGGTTTGGATCAATCCAGCCCCATAGAAAAAAAAAAAAAAAAAAAAAAAATCACCATAAAAGCATATTTGCCAGTTGCCAATTTTTAGGCTTTTTTGATTACCAGTATGTTAAAATAGTTTTCTTTACCTTATTTAACTGAAGAATTTTAGTCTTTAAATAAAGGGGAAAAAAATTCTACAAAAATAGTGATATTTAAAACCCATAAAAGTTGGCAATTATGATAAAACCATTTTTACGAAACCTTTTGTACGCAAACTCCTCGAAAATAAATAAATAAATACCTAAAGAGTTTCTTATCTTTTAAATCCTTTTAAACGATTAATCGAACGAATAAAGAAAATTAATTATTTTAATTAAGCTATTAATTTTCTCATTCAATTTTTTTTTTTTTTTTAATCAAAACATATTTTTAAAATATACAAGACAACCAAAAAAATCCAAACAGTCCAAAACTGTTATTACATCGAAATAATTTTACTTTTCCCTTGTACTACAACTTTCTTATAGCGTGAAATAAATTCTGCTACTAGATTGTCATTGTTATGTATGGAATAAACCTACATCGGGAGCGCCTCAAATCAAATATTTTGTTAGACAGGCTCCCCTCCTGCCTTTTGATCACCTACTGAATAGTGGGGCTTTGGGCTAAAATAAATATACTCAGCTCTCTATTCAGGCGGATCTATTAAAGGCAGCTTCGAATGCTGTCGATGGCAGGAGCATACTGTGATTACCAAGTCTTTTCATTTCCAAGAAAAAGAAAATTTTCTTAGAAGAAAGAACTCCGGGGGCTGAGTTTTCATTAAGGCTCTCCCCAGTAATCGAATCAAGAAGACAGAACTCTATTTCAGACAAATCATTAGAAGCTTTCTGAAATAAAAGGAGAAAAACAGCCAGCGTGAATATATGGATACGACTGACGAATTAAAGGGTTAAAAAGAATATTGTGTTTATTAAAACGAGCCATTTTAGGGATATCGATGCAATTAAATTATGGCATTATGCATTCAATTACGTAGCTTTTTTTTGCAAAAAGATCAAGTAAATTGCAGAAATAAGCGCAGGGATGTCTCAGCAAGGCTGTAAGTGCTTCTAAATTCTAAATGAAATAAATCTTTTCATCCTCTATATTATTATTAAAATTGGTAAACCCATATTGATTTGGTTTTTTTTTTTTTTTTTTTTTTTTTTAATAAATCATTTGTATTTTACGCGTTAGACTTTGGAAGAAAGTTCGTCACATCTTTAAAAAATCATTAAAAAATAACAAAGAATGATATTTTTGTTTCCACGAATAGTCGCATTAGTTTCAATAGCAAAATAAATTGTAGTAGCATAGCCTCCTAAACTAGATGCCTGTCGCGTGGCTCGGAAGCTTGTCAAAAGTTGAAGCGGTAGACAGCGCCATTTAGTACAGATTGCGTAACTTTTTTATTCAACTGTCACCAATAATTTTAAGAAGTGATATATGATACATATAATCGACGTTACTTCGATTATATTCGCCTTTTATGTATACCATATATCCCTTTTAAAAATTTTTGGTGGCTGTTAAATAAAAAAGTCGCGTAATCTATACCAGGTGGCGCTGTTTACCGTTTTAACTGTTGCTAAATTACCAAGCCACGCGACAGGCATCTAGTTTAGGAGGCTATGGTAGTCGTGACAAAAAGCCACCGATAGAGTATTCTGATCTCAGACATATAACTTATGTCAGATCAGAATATGTCAGTCAGATAATCACGAGGCAGATTTCTGAAATTCAAATTGCAAATAAGTACTCCCCTAACAGCATAGCTTCTCCAAATGACACCTTCAGAATATCCTATGGATGAAAAGACATCCTGTGGACAAATTCAGGATGTATTATGTTGTTAGGGTGGATACACTTGCATTTTTAGTTCATTGCTAATAGTTTACTATCATTATTAGTGCTATCATTGTTGAGTAAGGTATTTTGCATGAATGGGATATAGAAGACGATTAATGCGAAATTCTTTTGCTGCGAAAAAATTCGGAAAAAAAAAAAAAAAATCCCATGTTAACTCACAAGAACGAGGAACCTCAAAACTTGTCAAATGCTCAGGCCATTTGAATGCTATGTCACTGTCATACAAATGTAATCGAATTAATATTAGTGGACTTATCCACCCACAAGCATTAACAAAACCAGTAAATTTGGAAAGATATTGGACAGGTCTAACCCACTAATTCAACGGATATTTCACGGGATAATGGAACTGAATTCGTACAAACTGCAGTAACTATAACAATTATTATCCGAAGTCACAGCTAAATATATCATTTTATCACACGCACTCTGGATATAATACAACGAGGAAGAGACTTGAAAGCTGCAAGTCGGCTCTATTGATATTTCTTTGATGTGGTTTAGGAGATCGGCGCTGGCTGCAATCGAAGATCACAAACCTCCTGGTGCGATAATTGCATGAGAAGGGGGTCTCTTTCGTAATAGAGCAATAAAAAGTAATGTCCTTCGTTGTAAATGTGTGCAAAATGTCAAGGGTCGCTTTCGGACAATGGATAATTTATGAGTTTTGACGCTCTGTATGTTGATGGTATCTGAAGGATCCTCATACAGAGCGTCAAAACTCATAAATTAAATGTTATTGTTATATTTAAATACAATATTTACGTAAAAATTGAACGGATTTATAAAACAATAAAAAATGTTTGTGCCTTTTAACAGTTCTCTAAACGTCTAGTATATACAATTTTTGGCAAATTGCCAATATAATGGTATTTTTTATTTTACTTTAATTAGATACTGACAGTCATTCTTCTTTAGAAAACAACATTAATTGTTCTGAAAAGGGAAAAGTATGGATATCTCAGTTGCTTCTGATAAGAGGAACATGAAAAGAGCCTTTATTTATTATCATTATTTTTAATTTCTCTTTCTCAGTACACATCGCTATACAACAAACAAATAATTTTTGAAATGATGTCTCATGGATTAACGAGATGAAAACATAATCACAATATTACGAAAGACTGATATAATCACTCCTTTTAAAACTTGCACTCTTTTTGAGTGACGCCAGCTACGGTTTCGTGCGACACTTGGGACAAGCGAAGGACACAGGATGAACGTCCACTGGCATAGCTGTGAACGACGGAAGTAACATGTGTCTATTCTAGAATTTCCGATGGGGGCTGGAGTGTTCTCAAAATTCTCATTAGGATGCCATTTCTCGTAACAGCGGGAGGATCTGATGCATCAAGACAATGAGGTGTCGATATGCCTCGTTCCACTTAGACAACCCAGAATTTTATAATTAACTTTCATGAGAAGGCAGAGATTGAGGCTAAATAGGTAAACAGAGTTGTCAATTCAGAAGATTTTTCCCTGTTATAATAAGATTTGGTTTCAGTAAATGATGAGATAGAGTTTTAGAGACGATAAGACATAAATTAAAAAAATTAAAGACATGGTTTTACTTCAAAATCTAATTTAGCAGATGTGGATAATAAACATGTATGCAAAACTCCAGTTTAATCGAAGAATAGAAAGTGGGTTAAAATTCTAAAATAAATTTGGAACGGGAGTTGCATGTCCAGGCACTCAGCTCCCCCCCCCCCTCTCCCACTCTTCCCGCAAGTCCATTACTGCCTGAAATGCACGTATTGTCGTCGGAATTATACATGCATGCAAAATTTTAGCTCAATCAGACGGTAGGAAGTGGGTTAAAATACGAAAACAAATTTTAAACTACAGTTGGTAGCTCAGGATCCCATTCCTAATTTAAAAAACAAATGAAGGCGATAGCCAAAATTTTTTTTCGGAGGGATTCAAACTGTAGTACATAATATTAAATGTCAAAAATGTAGCATAACTCTAAATGAAGTATACAAATTTGCAAATTTCGAGGGAGAAGGGAAGGTTGATGGCATTCCTTAGCTACGGCCTTGTCAGAGTTATACTTGTGTTCAAGGTTGCAACTCAATCGGACGATGAAAATAGATGACAATTCAATTCCCAGTGTTGATCCAGGAAAAAATTGGGACTCTTTTGCTGCCCCTTCACGAAATTCAAATTCATAAAAAAAAAGGCCCTTTCACAAAATTTCATTTTATAAAAAAGATAATTTTGAAAATTTCTCCATGTTTATAGTATTATTTTTAATGAGTGTCTTTATTTGATTCAATAAAATGCTATTAACTTGATATCAAACATTAGATAGAGTAACTTCTAAAATGAAAGGTTTCACGCGACCATTCTTTTTTTCGCAAAAACATTTTGTTTTTCATACAAATGGGCTCCAAAAATTAAAACCTGGATCAATCCCTGAATTCATACATTTTGACCCACACGCATAAACAGCGTACCAAGTTAAATAAAACCCTATAATAACAAGTAATATATATATATATATCGATTTTTTTTTTCTCTCTGTGGATCTTTGAAGGTTTGCTTTGATAATTTATTTCATTCCTTTTTTAAAATGGTTTTGTTGCAAGATTGGAACATGGGCTGTATCTTTGGCTGGAATTAGCTGTACGGTTTTCCGAAATCTTGCAACTTCTTTGCTTATGGAAGTACATGTTTCCCTGATGAGCGAATACGTCTATTTGTGAGCATTTATTAATCCCATTCCTATTTCCTGTTGTCTCCTTTTCATACTTTTTGATTCAATTCTCATTTCCAGATACATTATAAATAAAAAAGTTATTATTGAGAACTTTCATCAATTTCGGATTTTTTTTTTTTTCTTTCTCCGTCATAGTTTCATGGTCCTTTTTACTCATGTTGGCGTAAGTAATTTAAATTGGTTCTATCTTTAAATGGGTACAAAAAATGAATCATAAAATTTCTGTGCTAGCTTTTAAAATGTAATACAATCAATTTTATTTTTGTGGTGTTGGTATTATCTTGTATCTATTAATTGCTAAATTTCATCACGATACTAAAATCTTAAATTTATACGTACAGTCGGTAACAAAAGTGTCCGAACACTAGCAAAATTTCCTATATAAAAAAAGTAGAGTTGATACTGTTTTATTCAATAAATCCTTGTCGAATCGTGTTCTTAGACTGACTAAGAACAGGATTTGACAAGGATTTATTTAATAAAACTCCATTAAGTGTACTTTTTTACATAGGAATTTTTGTTCGGACACTTTTGTTACCGACTGTATGTATATATATTCCAATGGAAAAATGCTACTTAATTTCAACAGGATATTTAATTTCAATGGGAAAAGGCAACTAAACAACGAAATTAAATACTTCCTTTAAAAATGTTCTGTGATGATGGTTTAGAACATCTTCTTAATTAAGTCATCCAGAGAAGAAGAAATAAAATAGAAAGTCCCAGATGCAGTCACGAATGAAATGTATAACTTTTGAACTCATCTGAATTTATCTCAGAGTTTTGCATGGATCAGGTTCTGTTCAAATCAGGCAAAATCAAGACTTATGGCAAATGAAAAATGATTTACAATATTACGCAATACGGCCCACATCACAACATTTTACTCAATTTGTTCTTTAGAAAAAAAAAAAAAAAAATCCTCTTATATAAAACCCGCAGATTGGGTAAGGTACGGGTGAAATAGGATATTAGATTCAATGAAGGATTCAGTTCGTACAAAAGAACATAGAAACCAAATAGCATATGCCCGTCTCCTCCCCCCCCCCCCCCATATATATATTATGATTATTTTTGAATAAAAAATCTCGAAAAAGTGCGCTTTTTAATTTGCAAGAGAGAAAAAAAAAATGAAATATGATCCCAAAATGATTTTGTTATAATAATAAATAATAACAGGAGACTTGGCGTTGGAATATTAAAACACGAATAAACTACTACGTCAGAAACGCCAAAAGAAAAATATTTCCGATGCATACAGCTGTTTCGGTAGCCTTAAGCGTACCTTCTTCAGTGCATAAAGAATTCTGAATCTGGAGAAGTGCTCGTATATATAGGAGAGGGACCGAATTTAGTTCAACCAATAGGATTATGGGAAAGGTGGAGTGTATGGCCAATAGGAATTTAGGAATGTTAGCTGTGTAAACAGTAGAAAAATTAAGAAAATGCGGACTGAATGTAAATTTACAACAACCAGACACAGATCCATTGGCCACACACTCCACCTTTCCCGTAATGCTATTGGTTGAACTAAATTCGGTCCCTTTCCTATATATACGAGCACTTCTCCAGATTCAGAATTCTTTATGCACTGAAGAAGGTACGCTTAAGGCTACCGAAACAGCTGTATGCATCGGAAATATTTTTCTTTTGGCGTTTCTGACGTAGTAGTTTATTCGTGTTTTAATGATTTTGTTATACTTGAAAATAATAATAATAATAATTAATTAATTAAAATAAAAATTTCGATTTGGACTGACAATAAAAACTGAAATAACACTGCTAGGTATTTATTTCAAATGGTCTCAATCTTACAAGGAGCAGAACAGAATTACATCTACCAGTACAGTATTGACATACCAATTTAATAACTAATAATAAATTATTGTAGCTTGTACCATCTTTCTACTTTCTCGTTTTTAAGAAGAAAAGGAGAAATTACACTTGGAATGAAACCAAATTCTTCGATAATTAAAGTCTTTACAAAGCAAGGCACATCAATCTAATGGGACGTGAAATTTGAATAGCAAAATATATTACACCTAACTTTAATTGGTTCCGAAATTAGAGAATTCCAATTGATTCATTGGTAGGGGAGGAAAGATAACGAACAAATGTGGGCGTCAGATAGGGGATCTCGGAAAAATCGAATGTGGAACAAACAGGAGTAATGAAACCAAATACCTAACTGAATGAAGCCCGAAGTTTTGCCCGATACCGACCCAAGCGGGGATGAATATTCAATAAAATGTGCTGGCTTTGCGTGAATTTAATGATTTTTATATTAGAAAGGGAGAGAGGTAAAAAAAAAATCAAGGCCATGAATCAGCGAATGCTGATTAAGTATTGCCAAATCTGTTCTGATAAGTGAAAAATAAATCATTAATAAAAATTTATATGAATGATTATTAATGTTTAAAGAATCTTGCAAATATTTTTGTTTAGTTTTTAATTTAAATACATTTATGAAAAGTTCACTGATCAAATGAATTTAGGGAAAATCACGAGAACTAATTAATTCTTTTATTATTAAAATAAATAAATAAATAAATAAAATAAACTTAATCGTGAAGTGATGCATTTGTGAATTACAAAATCATGTTCTTAGCTGCCATGAAAATCCTTGTATTTATTCATTGTTAAGAACGATCAATTTTAGATCAATTATTTTTTAGTTTTCTCATCAAAATTTACAAATGGAAAATAAACAAATAAAACTTGTCTCATTTGATTCACAAAAAAATTGTACTTTTGATTTTTGATTATAAATTACTAATTAATTTTGACTTTAAAGACAAACAGTATGTGATACTAATGCATACTTGCCAACATCCTAATTAATATTCCGTAGTCTTGTTACTCCCGCCCTTTTTCTCACACCAATAAATTTTTAAAGTAATATCCTCCAAATTCAATTACGATTGAATAAGAGGAAAAATACTCTAAAAAGATAATGGTGTGAAAAAGAAGGCGGAGCTAACAATGCTACGGAATAATAATGAGTATGTTGGCAAGTATGTACTAATGTTAAAAGCAAAATATTTTAGTCGAAACTTTCAAATTATACAAAAAATGCATTTCAGTAGCAATGAAAAATGGGAAGAAGAAAAGAGGATGGTGCAGCGGGAGTATTGGGTCTACAGTTTATACAGACGACAAATTTATATATGGATTTTTTTTTATTCTTTTAATTTTTTTTAGAAAAAAATAATTCTGAAAGTTTTAAATCTGGATCTACATTTAACAGATCATTTAAAGTTGTCCAAAATGTTTCTTTAACATTAAAAAAAAAATATATATATATATATATATATATATATAATGCTTGATTCTAGCAACAGTAACGAAAGACATAAAATATGGCAAGATAAAATTAAAAACAAACAACACAAACGTGCTTATTAAAAAAAAAAAAAAAAAAAAAAAACATACAATTTATTTTGATATTTTGGTTCTTTAATGTTTAAACGGAGACGTGAAAAACTAATTTTAATTGAAGTTAAGCGTACTTTTTTTTTAAGTATGTAGCTAAACTAATGTAAATTCGCAAATTTCTAAATCTTGATGAACAATGTGTAATTTAACAACAGTATATCAGTATTTCGTAAACAAACATGAAATGGTTTAATTGAAAGTTAAACAAAGGTTACATGTTTTAATTTTTTTCACACTATAATGTATATATATATATATATCGGATTAGTTTAGAAATAAATAAGAAATAATAAGCTTGAAAGAATGACCACTTCGTTTTGAATTTATTCTTTTACTTTCATTGACTATACACTTGTACAAATGTGCTCCTGCATGTACGTTTCACACAAACTAGCAATTTTTAATTAATTTAGACTAAAACTTACATTGTTTATTTTTCAAAACACACAGAAAAATGTCCATAGAAAATTATCCTTTTTTTTTTTTTTTTTTTTTAAGTTTTTAAAAAATGTTTATTTATCTTTTTTTAGCGTGATATCACTGTCCATATGCGTCAAAGCTTTTCTTACGTACAATCCCACTCAGATTACATTGAATTGACGTAATTTTGAACTAATTTTCCCTCTGATTAAAAAAAAAAAAAAAAAAAGAAATTAAAGAAAAATAGAAAGAAAAAGAAAAGAAAGAAGTAAATTTTATTTATTATTTGTCAGAGTATAAAAATCGTTAAAAATAAATATGGCAAACAATTTATAGAAGGAAATATTAATAGTTGCTAACGCAGAGGCAGGGGAGAAAAATAAGAGGTATTTTTAATGATATAATTGCATAGTTTTCTACTTTCATATATTTTTTGTCCTAAATGCTCCTGTAACATACAGCAAAAATTCTCATATCGTACATTTATGGCTTTTTTTTTTTTTTTTTTTTTTTAAATCTCTTTGAATATCGATTAAAACAACGTACATAATTATTAAAAATCACACTCGCGAATTATAGGCTATGTACACTCTTTTGATTTAAACTATGCAGATATAAAACATGATAGGTGCATAGTTTAAATGAAATAAAATAATTTCATTAATTTATAAATAAAACATTTAATAAAATATACTTTTTCTCTAGGGACACCAACAAGAAAAAAAAAAAAGACTATAGGCAATCTTTTTTTTTTTTTTTTTTTTTTTTTTTTGAGCATTTGAATTTAGCTATACTTGAAATTGCTATCTTTTGAATTGTATAGAAGATATTCCTTAATTGACACTTAGAAAAAAAAAAAAAAAAAAAAAAAAAAAAACTTTAATTGTGCTTTATATATTAACAAACAACAACAAAAAAAAAGTTGCAGAACTATTCGAACAGCTAGAAAGAGAGAGGGAGGAGGGAGAGAAATCTAGGGCATAGAATATATTATGTTACAAACTACAAACATATATTAATAATATACATCATGTTTAAATCATGGAAAACTTAAAGTAAATGCATTTAATAAATATAAGTTAACAAAAAAAAAAAAAAAAACAGCAACAAGCGAAAATACAACTTCTTGCGACACTGTTACAGATTAATGCATCTCGAACTCTTATTTTTCTGTATGTTACGAATTAATTTTAGATTTCAATATTAGCGAAATTTGAAACTAAATAAATCTATCCACGTGCATAAAATAAGTCAATAAATAATAAATAATTAAATTACTAATCTGTAACATAAAAAAATTAACTTTTAAGACATGAATAAACATTACCCATATCTTTAATAGGCCTCACTCAATGATAAATAAATAAATAAAGGAAATATTAAAATTACATAACATGACTAATTGTATATTACCAAACTGGAAAGAAAATAATATTCCTGCAGATGCCGCTACAATAGATACGCAATTACGCAAATGTGTATGATACATATGTTTCTTAACTGTAGATTGGCAACAAAGTAACATAAAACCCATGATACCGATTCTACTTTTCTTCGGGCCTAAAGGTGTAATTTTAATCCAGTTATTTATCTACCACTTTATATATCTCATTCGGAAATTCACAGATTTTTTTTACTGGAAGAATACGAAATCCAGTTAAGTCAGTAAAAGTAGGTCATTACGATTGCGAATAGAAGAAAAAAGAAAAAATACAATCAATTGATTCCACACCATTACTTTTAAAAGATAATTTTTTTTTTTTTTTTTTTTTAAGTATTAATAAATTGAAATACTAGCATATATATATAACAGAGTATTACAAATATAAGTATTGTTGCCTAATACAAAATATGTTTTACATACATTTGTAAACATATGTTGAACACATAAAAAAATTCGAATACAGTAACCGCCGCTTAATAAAATCACTGTTTAATAAAACCAGCCACTTAATATGATGAAATTGCCAGGACCAGAATCGAATCACTGCAAACCAATTTTAAAACTGCCGCTTAATAAAATCAGCATCGCCGGTTAATAAACTCAAAAAAAAAAAAAAAAATTCTTCAGCAGCAAAAATACCATTTATGCACGTTCAGCAAATTTTAATGAATTTTAATTTTTTTAATAAAAAAGAAATTAAATAGAGAAATCCCTCCGTTATCTCTCTTTGTCGAAAATTTTACATTTACAACATTAAATTTTACATTTGAGCAATTGAACACGCCCCATCACCTGCCTTAGGAATAATTTCAAGGAATGCATTCTTCAAAGCGCGGTAATAAGTTACAAGTTTGATTTAATTAGCCAGGGATTTTTGTATTTAATTTTTAATTATTAAAAGACAATTTCTAATTCTTATTCTGAAATAAATAAGAAACAAGACGTTTAAACAGAAAAAAATTAAATTTTAAAGAAAGGCGTGAACTTTTAGGTCATGTTTTTAGTGCTTTTATGCATTGGTCTATTCCTTATATTGTAGAGAAGTTAAAATACAATAATCTTAATCAAAAACATAAAATTTTAGAAGAAAAAAAAAAAAGTTTTAACGGGATCCGGCACACTAATGATACTTTTTCAAACCAGTTCTTACTGTATAATTACATTTTCTAAATTTTATTTTACGCACAGGTAATTAATGACAATCTGAGTGACTTATATTTGCATGACAGTGCAAGGTAAAAAATATATTCATAAGAAAAAAAGCGCTGGGTTAAAATGAAACACATTCTCATATAATGATGCGAGATAGACTGGCGACCATTACTTATTCTTTTAAAATAAAGGCAAAATAATTATTATATATATTTTTTCTATGCGTTTATTTATTTCTTATATTACACAGAAGTTAAAATAAAGTTACCTTTAATAGTAATACAAAATTAAGTTTTAAAAGATATATTTTTACGCAACCTCGCAGAATAACAACATAGTTTTAAACCAGCCCTTAACGTACAATAATAGCAATTTTCAGATTGTCTTCTATGCACAGATAATTACAAGAAAAATTATGAGACCTACATTTTCACAGCAAAGTAAGGAAAATGTAACTTAAAAAAAATATATTGAGGAAAAAAAAAATCGCTAAAAGGGACAAATTGGTGCACAATATTCCTCAGGTAACAATGTGAGATAGGCCAGCGACTATTACTCGATCTTTTAAAATAAAAGTAAGATAAAATTGTAAAAAATTTTCTATTACTAATCATTAATTTTAATTTACTTCATTAATTTCTTATTTCTTATATTGTAGAAAATTAAATTAAAATTACCTTAAATACTAACAAAAAAAAAAAAAAAAAAAAGAAAGAAAGAAAGAAAGAAAGAAAAGAAAAGAAAGAAAAATAAAGAAAAGAAAAGAATGGGCCTACATTTTTGCGCAACCCCGCAAAATAGCAACACTGTTTCAAACCATAATAACACCAATAATAACACCAATTAAATAATAACACTAGTTTGCACATTTTCGTCTATGCACAGGTAATTAAAAGAAAATGAATGTGACCTATATTTGTACAACAATGTAATGGCAATGTAACTATATGCATTAATGAAAGAAAGAGAAAATCTGAAGAGGGCAAAGTGCAACACAATACTTTTTTCATAACAATGCGAGACAGGCCGGCGACCATTACTCACCTCATCATCTTCGACATCAATCCCCGCATCCGAGAGCAGATCCTCATCACTGGTGGCCGAATCCTCGCACCATCCTCCACCTCGGCGACGACGGCCCGGGGACCAGGCCGAACCCCTCGCCGCTGATGCCATCCGGACACACACAAAAAAATAATAATCACACACAAAAGAAGAAATCAAATAAACAAACAGATAACACCGGCACACTCATATGCTGGTAGAGGGAAAAAAAAAAAGATCCAACTATGGTGCAGAGAAAGAGAGAGCTAAAAACGATGCCGAGTGATGATGTGGATGAAGTCGACTGAGCTCTGAGGTGGAAGAAGATACAACGGGAACGGGATTGAGTACGAGTAGGGGGCGCTGCGGTAGGATGTGAATGCGGTAAAAAGAGAGGGAAAGGAGGGATGATGAGGGAACGACGAGGCAGCTCTTTCTCTTTGTAGGATCAGAGAGTTTGTGTACCGCGGCATTTGAAATGCACAGATTTTTCGAGTGAGAAAATAACAGGCAAGAAGAAAGGAGAAATCTTGCCTGGCTTTTACGTCTTTGAAAGTAATTCTTTTTCAGTTACATGGAATGGAAAATATATTTTATAGGTGCATAGTTAAAATGAAAAATGTTTACGTAGTCTGGTGTTCGCGACTGTGAATTAAAATAATAATGTAGGTTGTTTTAACCGGGATCCAAATATTCATAAATAGAAATTTTCCTAGAAAGAATAATGTGGGAATTTCGACTGTGTGTTTTTATAGCAACGTTTTAAAATAACGAACTATACATACATATTATGTATAAATACGAAAATAAACTATGTAATAATAACATAATATATAAATTAATCAAATAACATACGGTTCAGACAGACATTTTGCTGGTCATGAGCAACGGATTAAATATTTGTACGATTTTAATGACTAATTTAATGACTAATGAAATTTTCACATATGTTTTAATGAAATATATAAACACAAACAATTAACTACGCATTTCCAAAAATTTTTAATAAAATTTCTTCAGAGTAATAATTAAAATTATATTAAAAAATTATAATATGACAGATTTAATTGTGATTCGTAAATAATTGATCATATTGATTGTTGTTCTACGCATCATATAAGATAAATCAGAGGAGAACTCGTGGTTAAATTTTCTATGTATGTTGAATTGATAACTCAGTACTCCATTAACTTAAAGTTTTTTTGTATTTTTTAAAATAAATAAATTACTCCAATATTTGAATATTATTACTCATTATTAAAACAATTACTTTATTTGTAATGGTAATTAGCCATCTCAGAATTACTAATTCGATATCTATATTCCCTACTCCATTAAGTTCATTGGACAACTATTGCTATAATTTAAAATATTGGTATATACAATTAAAGTTTATACATATACACTATATACTTTGGTAAATAGAGGATAATATGATATAAAGTCAGCAATTTTGTCATCTCTTTTTCATTAATTATACCCTTTTTATACTGAAATTTCATGGATTTCATTGACAAAAAAACGTTGTCCAATTTTTAGCGTAAAAGAAAATAAGCTTCGATTTTTCACAAGAAAAGAATAAAATAAATTATAAAAATAAAAATAAATAAATAAATAAAAATGAAAATGAAAATTTATTACATGATTAATGCGTAGATTTAGAATTTTGCTTAACTCTTTTAAATCTATAAATTTTTAAACAGGAAATTTTTTATAAATATATCTTTTATATTTCAGAAGACAGAATAATAAAAATACTAGAACTTTTTTGTTACTTATATAAAACCTAGAATTAAATTTTGTCTCAAAAGACAAAGAGAAATATAATAACCAGTGAATAAATAGATATAATAAGAAATCGAACATCATAGTCTTATTATATACTATACTATATATAAAATACATATACTTTACATTCTTTTGAAACCTTTAGCCAGTATTCAATTCAGTAAATCTCAGTTTGTAGCAAACTTCTTTATACTTGTATATTTTCTTTTTAAAAAATTTTCCGGTTTATTTCTCTACAATTTTTACATTAATAATATTTTTTATGAGATTTTAACTCTTTAACGTCCATTCGTTTTGTACCATATTCTACATGAAACATGCTTTTATGCCTATAAAAAATATATATTCATTTCATTTGGTTTAGTGCAGCCTATAGATGTTGTTAAACTCTACTTACTTGCAATTTCTCCCATATACGTAATGTATTTCAATTATCGTGGATGTCTCTGTACACGAACTATTTCCTTGATCTCAACGAAAAGTTTAGTGTAGCATCCCTATATGATACATATTTAGAATACCCAGTTTGGATTTTCTGCTACTATTTGTTTTTGAGATATGCTGATAACAGACAGACACCCATACCCACACAGACCAACCGCTAAAAATATGATTTTAGGATTCAGGGAACCTCAAAACGTGTAAATATAACAAAAAATCAATTTCGAAAATTTGACCCAAAAACGATACTTTCTCTAGCATATGGTAAGATAAAGTAATATAGTAAAAATTTCTTTTGAAATCAAATTTGCTTAAAATTTGACAATTTCCTGCTATTGTCTGTGATACTTTTCTTTAAATCTGAAATTGTTCTAATTTTAATTAACATGATTATTTAGAGTGATTAACATATTTTTAGTAAGCGGAGAGACAGCGCCAAACCATTTCACAGTCAAAAGCTATTTTACCATGTTTATATTAACTTCTATTTTTGTTTGTTTGCTTGTTTTTTTTTTTTTTTTTTTTTTTTTTGTTTTTTTTGTCTGGTACAAATTTTGCAATATATTTTTAACTAACTTACCTACTAGCTAGACATTTTAAACTTTCACAGTAGCTCAGAACCCGGTGACAACACAATACTTCGAAGTCCGATTTTCGAATTTTTGTGATAATTAATTAAAATATGAAAATAATAACATCCTAATAGCGTTAAAATAGCCATTAAAATATTAGCTATAATTTAATTGTTGCCAAAAAAAAATTTATGCGTTCACTTTCTTTCGACATAAAAATAAATACATTTAATTAAACGTGAACGTTAAAAATTTATAAAAAGTTAAATTATACATCTGAAAAAAAAAAAAAATAAATAAATAAAATAAATAAATAAATAAACGTCATTATCACTTAAAACATTTTATGCACATTGATAAGAGCTCTATGATTCATCAGAAAATTTAAAACATGGTACATAAAAAGTTTTTTTTTTTTTTTTTTTTTTTTAAATCTTATAATTATTTAACTATAAGATATAAAAGTACTTTTTGAAAAAAAATAATAATAAATAAATAAATAAATAATAGTAATAAACAAACAAAATTAGTTACAAACACATTCCACAATTCTTAGGAAACAAATTTATCTTTAGTTATGAATATCAACAACAATAAAAAAAAAAGAAAAATTCTTTAATAGCAGTCAAAATTATTCGAAGGAAGGAAAATTGTGATTTACCCGACTAAATGTATAGAAACTTCCGTATGCAATAAGAGAAATCATTTTTTGATTCAAAAATGCTTCAAGCGATAAATAATAAGTAAAGAAATGCAAGTAATTAGCCATGAAATGCTGTAATCTTTAGAGAGCAAGATCACCTCAAGTTAAGTATTCTTTTGGACATTTTTTTCCCCTCTCTCTTTCTTGAAATTATTCTAAGAAAATGATGATTAATATGGTTATTGTAAAGTGATTAACGATTTCTAAACAGTGAGAAAGAAATAATTCCTTTGCCTCACAAAGTTTTCTTATAAAAAATATCTTTAGTCATATATTTTTTTTTTCTTCAACATACAAAAGAATTTCAATCAACAACCCATTATGAAAATAATTAAAAAACAACAACAACAATATACATTAATTGTTTTTATGGATTAAATAAGTGTAAATGGTACAAATATTAATATTACAAAAAAAAAAAGAAAATAAAAGAAAAGAAAAAGTAATCAAATTTTATATAATAAAATGAGTAAATAAATAAGTACAGTGAATCAGTGGAATATGCATTTTGTGTCTTTTATGTCTTGTTGAATTGTCTAGCGTGGACATTTTTTTTTTTTTCTCAGATTAAATATGAGAGAAAATAAATAGCAAAAATTTATTTCAGGACACCCTATGAAAAAGAAACAAATTCTAGTTCCTTATTCTTTTAATTTTTTTTTTTTTTTTCGTTATAACTTTCAGTCATAATTTTTAGATGTCTTTGAAAATTACCTTCTATGCTTATTTTCTTAATTTATTCTAAAAGAAAAATAAGAGTTTTTCACGTCTCGTTAACGAGAAGGAAAAAAAAATTTTACTCTTCATCAACGTGTCAAAAAAAAAAAAAAAAAAAGGAAAAGAAAAAGAAAAAATGTCGGAGATAACGGCAGATTCACACATGATACTTAACTTTCCTTTACACATTGCCGAATAAGATATTGCTTGAAATAAGATATTTTTTATTTCATTATACTAATTATTTTATAATATAAATTTATATTTTAAGAGTTAATTAATTTTTAAAAAAACTTTCTTTTTCGCAAAACTTTGGTGAATTAAAATAGAATCTTATTAATTTTTCTTCAAGAGCTTATCATATTATTATATTCTACCAAAATTGCAAAATAAATAAATAAATATAAATTGCTTTATTTTTTGTAAAATAACACTGTTCCACAGCTGGAAAGAGAATATTCCAAAATATGATGATGATGTTGGTGTAGATGTTAACGTTAACTGACCCCAGGATTGTCCTAGGCCTAGTAGAATACTCCATGGGATGCCTTCCAAAAAGGGTTCTATCACGCATGTTTCGGAGAGAACTACAGAAAACACTAAACGGCCAGCAGAACGAGCCGACATGGATACGAACCAGGCATTTCTCGTCTACCAGCTTGGAGAGCAGAACTTCTGAGCTACTGGTAAGGCGCTCAGAAGAATAAAGATAAATACTGATATATATATATATATATATATATATATATATATATCAGTAAAATTTTTACTTTAAAATATAGCTAACATTGTTACATAAAAACCAATTTCTGGAATTTTAGAAGTTCGGCTGCTATAGTGGGACAGGGGGCAAAACGTGATTTCATAAGTACCTTTATATTTCAAAGAAAAAAAACAGATATCCGTAAAATTTTTGCCTTAAAATATAGCTAATGCAAATACCTAAAAACTTATTTTTGGAATTTTAGAAATTCAGTCCCCGAGGGGAGGGGGGAGAACCAAAACGTTATTTATAATATATCTTCTATATAATAATATAGATATTTCTCCTATAATCTTATATCATTAATAAACTTTAAAATTATTTATTTTAATTTTTAATTGTTGCAAAAAAGTTTACGAGCTAATTTATTTTTCAACATAAAATAAAATACATTTTCAAGTGAATAATAAAATAAATTATGTATTCTTGTTTAAAAAAGGGCATCTTCAACTTTTTCGATAATGTCCGTTTCGATACTGATTATCATTAATTTTCTTTTCTTTTTTTTTAATGATTTTGATGAAATTCTGACAAAAGCAGAATTTAGTTTAGTGCGGAGGACTATTAGTTTTTTTTTTTTTTTTTTCAAATTATAACATCGCTTCCAAATTATTCAATTATATTTTCGATAAATTTTCGATTTCGATAAATGTCCAATCATCGTAAAACTGACAACAACATTTTATTCGTAGATTGAGACTAATAGTCCTCCGTCCTAAAAAAAAAAAAAAAAAAAATAAGTACGTTGGAATGATCATAAAGTATTTTTTCAGTTTCATATTAATATATGATTCATTAGAAGTAGCATTATTCTCAATATTGTTAGTATTAAACATAGATTTAATACAGTCTACAAAATATAATTCCAGAAAGTTTTTAACAATTTTCTCAAAATGCATAATAATGAGTGTTTCAAATTTAAATTCAATTAGCATTGACTTACAGATCACATTATAAGTCATATTTGGTGTGATTTTATGTGACACAGGATCAGATATAGCTATATTATACAAATAATAATGGATATAATAAAGCCATCTATCAACGATAAGTATCAAAACGGAATAAGCATGTTTTATCATAATAATCATCTACTTACTTGAATTTGGAACAATTACTTTCATTAAATGTTAAAATATAATCGGAAAAAAAAAGGTCTTGATGCATTACATTTTATTAAATATACCCCGAAACTTAATCAGTGCTCATTTATGTCAATGTTCAACTAAATATCTATAATATACACTTTTACAGATACACTAACAAACATTTTTAAATATCCAATCTACATATGTTTTACTTTTTCTAAAATTACTAAGAATTCTTGCTTTTCATTTAAAAGCATATAAAATTTATTTCTCGATACTGATAAATTATGGTTGGAGTTTTATTGTTTTCTTTTCTGGGTAACTGTATCTTTTTTTTTTTTTTCCCAAAAAGTGCCCGAAGTCTTTAGTTTAGACTAAAGTTTATTCTAAGAAAGTAAAATAGACGGGATATAAAATATTTGTAAGTATTTTCAGAGTAAATAAATAATGCAATATATTTTTGTATTGTGGGTAGGGGGGGGGACTAAAAATTAATGTTATCCTCCATAAACCTTCCTCATCAGTTAACATAATCTGTTGAATGAAAGACAATGGATTTAGCATTTTTATATTTAATTAAAATAATCTCATACACCACACAAGGTTTTGAATCTTCAGGTAATTTTGGATATATTAAAATAGATAATTACAACGCTACTATGTTCAATCAACATATAGCCTGAATATGAACATAATGGTTGCAAGACCCAAAATCATTTGACCTTTTTTTTTTCTTTAGGATCAATCTTACTACTTATTGCGTTAATTAGTTCAACAAAACACAATTAAAGCAACAGTAGGGGGTAAATGCAATAATTTTTGTTTTACAATAACGATTCATTCTATAGGACAAGTGACCTTATAAAAAACGAACAAAGCATCCCCTGATGATTTGCCTTAAATGCAATGCCGAACACTTTTTATTTTCCTTTCAAAAACTTGGAATCAAAACATTAAACAATCATTACAGCAACATTTAGCAGCAAAAACATTTTCCCGTGGGATTAGCAGAAATACAAAACAATGTACATTCAATTTGGAGTGTTCTGCACTCAGAAACAAAGAGGCAAACACGCGCGTACAAACAACTAGAGCAACAATCTATCCATTCATGAAGACGACACCAGAAAACAGCGACATGGCGCTGTGATCTTCATTCATAACCCTTCTTAGCAAGCTTATTTCACACGTCTGTCTTTTTTATACAGTTTTTTTTTTCACTTACTACTACATCGAAGGGAAAGGACCTCCTGACATTCGACTCACTCAGATAATGTGACAAGCGGTGTTTAATTTCAGAAAATGTAAAGAAAGTGAGAGACAGAAAGAAGCTTGGGCTACTTGGAATTACAATGAGACAGTATTGAATAACTGAAGTCGCTTCCTTATCATCAGTAGCAGATTGACAATGACTTTCCTTGCTCTCTTTGCATGCTACCAAATATTTTCAATACGAACGAGTGTATCTGAGAATACATTAACTAGGCTACAAAGCGTGTTAACTTTTCTGAACTACAGAATATGTCATAGAGACAAAAGAATTTAGATACATTTTAGACTTTTATCTGCTGACGGTACCTTCAAGCATCATTAGTTTTAAAAGCACATAAAATCGAATTTACAGAGGAAATGTCAAAGGTATTTATAAGAATAGAATGCATATATCAGAACGTATATATAAGAATAGAATGTATTATCTCACTTCAGTGGCATAGAGTGCGGGGAACAAAGGAACTTGTCCCGGGAGAGAAATTTTAGGAGGCGTAAAATATTGTTTCCTAAAAAACTAAAATAATCATTGTAATAAATTTCTGTTTTGTTACAATTGTATTAGACCCTCGTACCATTACTTCTGGCTAATCTTAGGTGGCTTGATAAAAAAATAAAATAATATTGGGCGCATCCTATTCTTAAACTACACTGCGCTGAAAAAAAAAAAAATAAAAAAATAAATCGAGCTTTGACACCATTCTTACTGATTCTTATGTAAAATAACCTCCTGAATCCGAATATGACTCCCATTTTGTACAGTCACCCACCGTTTTCTCGGGACACCACCTCACTGTTCGAAACTTTATGGGCATGAATTTGATTTGGAGAATGAAAAAGAATTAATTTAACACTTAAAAACAAAAAAGTATAATGTTTAATGAATAACATTAATAATAAATTAGAAAGATGTAATACATAATTTCAGTGGCAAATTCCCCTCCCCCTAAACTTCCCCCTTGCCGCAAATGTTCATGTTTTAGAATTTTGAAAATCTGTAGCTCCTCAGAAGATATTTAACAGTTAAAATAATCCCCCCCCCCCCCATCTTAAAAATCAAATTTATAGACCTAAAATTACCGAAAAGTGATAAAAAAATAAGGGGCCGTCCCTAAAAAACGGTGGGTATTAGGGCAAAATGGGCGTCCTATTCGGATTCAGGAGGTCATTTTACATAAGAATTTGCAAAAATAGTGTTGGAGGTAATTTTCATGCAGAGCAGTCTTATTCACCCGGTGAGTATTATAATGTGGGTCTCTAACTCTGATGGACTCTCATCTCATCTGTGTATCTTAGATCCACAAATTGATCGAACACTGTAGTCGAAGTTTTTATGGAACGCCGAGCATTGCGCGCCTATACTTTCATATAACGCGGCATTGACCCTTTTCATTTCACGTCCATAAAACGCTAATATAGTGATCGCTTTAATGAAGCCTTCCCTACAGTGAGACATTGTACCTTTTGCGTCTGTAATTTGTTAATTCAGATATAAAATGGTCCGTATTTGTATTTATAATGGAGTCATAAGAACATTGCGTCAACAGGTTGTTAACAGGATAATTGCTGAAAGGAGACGCTGAAATTATCATATTTATAAATCTTTGATGGGTATTTTTTTATAAACAGATTTTGAAATTGAAATCTGTACCATTTTTATTTATAAATAAATATTTGAAATTGAAATCTGTATCATTTTTATTTATAAATAAATATTTCTACTAAAATTGAATTAAAAAAGATATTCATATTAGATTTTACGTAACATATATGCAGAGTTCAATGCATTTTTATCCCATGGAAATCAAGATAATGTAACTAAGAAAGGGGGAAAAAAAATGACGACGACATTACCTATAATACGATCTACGTAAAACTTTTATAAACTTAGGGTATTTTTATACTGAACATCTTATAGATAAAATTTTATACATTTACCTAAGTAAATCATCCGCATTTCATTAAAATACTTAAAGTATATTAATTAGCAAATATTTAAAATATATTTATTAAATAGACACTTTTATTTTTCATATTATTTATGAATCATGTTTACAGACATCTATTATAATTACATATGTAATTAATAAGGACTGGTAAACAAATAATAAGAAGTTAAATTAAGTATAAATTGTGTTTGCTGAAAAATCAACAATACCCTTTTTGAAATGCATGTAGTAATATTTTAAACCTGATTTAATAATAATAATAACAGCAGCAACTTATTAATAAATAACTGTCGATTATGAAAATAAATTATAATTTATGTTTTTAATTTTAATGTTTGCACAATTACTATAACAAAACAAAAAGAAAAAAAAGTATCATGACGATAAAATACTAAAAGCCATACCATTAATAAAAGCAAACAAATAATCCCACAAAAAATATCACTTTTATAATGCCGAAGTTTACTCGTGTATCAGTTATGAACAAGAAAACATAAAATCTACCGTTATCTTGAGATGTTCTTTTTTTCCCCATTGAACAAAGACTGCGTGTTAGAAACACTAAATCAACGTATTAATAATACAGTGTGTGAAACAAAATTGCGAAATATCTCCTGTCAGGTGAAATCTATTGCAGCAGTAATTTTTTATTGTTTCGATCCCTTTTTCTGAGATTTACAACACTTCAAGTGGAGCAGATTCGTAAAAAAGAATAAATCGAAAACAGATGCGAGGCTTTTTATAATGAAATACATCACTCCGCCGTGGGTGAATTTTATGCTAGAACAAGTGTTCTCAAATATTAACCGTTAAATGCTAAAAGGATACAATAGTTTTAGAATTGCTTTGTATGAATAAATTCTAAAATGTAATATGATATTGAAACAGAAATTTGCTTACCTGTAAAATTAATAGCTTTTTGATTGAGAACAATGTTATATTCGATTTCCTAAAAGAAAAATTTCTAAAGACTAAGTAAATATACAAATCTCCCACGTTTGAACAATATTTTTTCAATTTAATTTAGGAAGCGCTAATTAGATTCGTTTCAATCATGTTATTTAAGTTGATGAACCATCCTTTAGCATAGATAATGTTGAAATGAAATATTTCCGTTTTATCCAAGTTTTCCATGGTTTTCTCCGAAACTAGCGTACAAAATACCGGACATAACCTTTAAGAAACCATGTGGATCCCAGGATCCCACGGTGAGCATTTCACCCAAGCCTCCGTCCCTAGTACAGAAAATTGTCCTTTATACCAACACTGCTTTTTTCCAAGGATTAAAATATTATCCATTCTAAATTTGACTGAGACATTCATCAACAGATTTTATATAATTACCCTCATTTCGATACATTTTATCAGATTTATAACATTTAAAGCAAAGTGAATAGTAAATATTCAACACAGATGTGAGGTTTTTAAAAATGAAATAGCTTACTCTACTGAGTAAATTTTATGCTTGAACAAGTGTTCACATAAATAAATCATTAAATTCTAACTCGATTCAATGTTTTTAGAACTGCGTCTAAAATATTTTCCGCAAATAAATTAAATAACCTAGTGTGGCCCACACACTATTTTCTGTTGCCTTTCTTTACCATAAAAACATACTATAACAGTTCAATATGCACGACAGGAGATACAGTCGGTAACAAAAGTGTCCGAACACTAGCAAAAATTCCTATGTAAAAAAAAAGTACACTTCATACGGTTTTCTATAATAATAAAAGAAGATGTCTGTCTGTCTGTCTGTCTGTCTCTCTGTCTGTCTCTCTGTCTGTCTGTCTGTCTGAGCATCTATACGTTCAGCCCCTACTGAACGCAGAACTACAAAATTTGACATACGGGTGCTCAGAATCCTGCCCGAGGGGTTAGTCAAAACAGAATTTAAAAATTTTAATTAGTTGCGGAGATATTAATTAAAATGTAGACCTATGTCTTAATCAAAAAGCGATCTCAATGACTCAGAATTTACCGAGATTGCATAAAAGTAGATATTTTAACGGAGTTAAAAGCAGAAAAAAAGGAAAATAAATTAGAAATATTAGTCCGATCATTACGAATTTGGTACAAAATGAAAGGGGAATTTTTTCCGAATCTAAGAGTGCAAGCGGCTTATCGATACGTCAATTAGATTTTTTAAAATTAACTAAACTATGAAATTTAGTTGGCAACAGGCAGACGATTTTCTAAGCGGTCTCGATCGGAAACAAAACACATACGAGACAACTGTCTGAGATGTCTGTGATGAAAACGGAAATGGTTGTAATCAATTAAGATATCATGTGTTTTATACTGGGGGGAAAAATTGCAATTTTCAATTTTTTTCAAATTTTCATTCACGTTACATTTGAATTAATATTCGGCCTAGACAGCATATTATAAAGCTACTGTTCAATTTTCATGAAAATATATGAATAATTAAAAAAATGACATATTTATTGGAAAAAGATTGTCTTCTTTTATTTTTTTTGCAGTATTTGCAGTAGTCGAAATTTCGTAGTATTATTAATAGTTTTAATGCCCGATAATTCGATTGTGAATATTTTTGAAAGAGTACGATTATTAGGGAGGGCTTGAGGAACAGGAAAAAAAAGCAAAAAAAAAAAAAAAAAAAAAGAGTTGCAGCGTTTGAAATTGGTTGGCATATTAAGATTTTAAGGCAAGGTATTTGGTTTTCTTTTTTATCCCAGCTTCTAATTAAAATAATTTCATAAGTAATACATCATTTGAAAGCTTTGTTGATTTGGAATTGAACAGTAGATTACAGAAATTTCTACCGCCAGATGGCGCTGAAATATTTTAAAATTTCAATATTTCAAATTCTAATTATGATTATATAATTTTTAATACATCATTCGAAAGATATTTTAAAGTTCTTTTATATTATCGAAAGTATTATTTGCGATTTTACCCGATTTGCACGTTTTAAGGTTTCCTTTTTAGGTTTTCTTTTGTATCTCAGCTACTAATTAAAATATTTTCATAAGTAATACATCATTTGAAAGCTTTGTTGATTTGGAATTGAACAATATATTACAGAAATTTCTACCGCCAGATGGCGCTGCTATATTTTAAAATTTCAATATTTCAAATTCCAATGAGCGAGGAAGGTGTTGTAAGTTCTAAAACGGGGATAAGGCGCCGCAGGCGCCATCGAGCGGGACTTAGCTAAAGTTAGAAATTTGAAATATCAGCGCCGAAGGCGCTACCGCACGGGAGTTTACTGCGATTTAGATAAGCTATATGTAAGAGTCTGCACAGAAAATATGCTTTTAAAAATATAAAACGTACCCCGGCAAAGAAAAGCGGCAAGGGTAAAAAAAAAATATCAATTTTGAGTTTATGAAAATTAAAATGTGCGTGAAGTGCCCGAAAGTATCCCATCTCCATCTAAAAATGATCCACCTGAGAGGCCGTTGTGCCAGTTATATTATAGGTTAATCTTTAACTTGACATTCATTAAATAATGTATTTTTGAATTGCGTCACTCTTCTTGCCGGTGTGCGATATATTAATTTCATTATATTTAGTGCTAAAAATGTGTCAATTTAAATTTCACCCATACACTCACAGACATTTTTAAACTCACCAAAAATAAATGCAAAACTGGTGTACGAACGATAAATAGA
This sequence comes from Salticus scenicus, assembly GCA_963930645.1. Lineage (NCBI taxonomy): Eukaryota > Metazoa > Arthropoda > Arachnida > Araneae > Salticidae > Salticus > Salticus scenicus. The sequence continues at coordinate 3,368,920 of OZ005649.1, read as the reverse complement.
CAATAAGCCTTCTTCACACACCATAAATTTTAAGCCAGCACAACCGGTTTCGAAAGGACGTAGCCTTCCTTCATCAGGTGCAAAAAAACACGTGCTACTGCCTTGGAGGCAAAAGCAAGACTGAAGAAGGCTTATTGTCTATTTATTTTTAAACTCGTCCCTGTCCATGGACCATTCAATCTCAGTATAAAGTTCTAAGTAATATTACCGCAGACATAGATTTAAAATTCCAGATTTAGACATCCTGATGCCTCCCTCTGTGTTATACTGACAATAGACACACAAATCAAATTAACAGCAATTTGATTAAAAAACAATGTGTATCACTTTCTGAACAATGGAATTTCTAAAACCTACAAATGAGTACGTAAATAAATTTTCCGTGCTTAAATAATACGTTTTCAATTGAACTTAAAAAGTGCTAATTAAACTTGTTTCAATAACGGTACTTAAGTTGATGAAGTAGTCTCTAGTTCAACATAAATAATATTAAAGAAGTTTACTTAATTTTTACAAAGAATTAAAGTATCACCCAGTTTGAATTTGAATCTCTGTCATTAATCAACATATTTGGATATGATTTTTTATTACTTCGGTCCTAGTACACTTTCGTGTGGAACAAAAGGGTACAAAGAAAATGAATCGAAACAAATGCGAGGTCTTTTGAAATGAAATATATCACTTTGCCGTGGGTACACTTTATGTTTGAACAAATGTTCGCAAATATCAATCTTGAAATTCTAAAACGGCTCAATAGTTTTAGAATAACAATATTTATTTTTTTAAAAACAAAAAAACTTTGAATGCAGAGTTTGATTAAATATGTATGCTTTAATTAAAATGATGAATGATTTTTAAATATGTATATATATTTTTTCAATTTGATAAGCATTAAATAAAACAAAATAATTCATGGAACCTAATTTTTTTTTTATTTTATTTTGTTTTATTTAATTATTTTTACCAATTCATCGTGGTCTATGAAAGACTCTCATGTTCATATTCTTAATGTGTAGTAGACTACCATAATCAAGATTTAATTTTGGGGTAACAGAACTATGTAATTCATATATATTACTATTATTATTATCACCATATAAAACATTAAAATATTTCATTGAACAAAGCACATGCAGCCATTGTATACTGTGTAAAGGCATGGCTCCCCGCGATTCAACAGAATCGCTATTACATCGCAGGCAGCCATGGAAAAGGCATCGGGCGTCAAAAAAATTCTATACCAAGATTTTTTAAAAAGGAATTTTGAGAAGGGGTCGATTTTATGAATTTGAATCTTGTGAAAATTTCCTTCTTATGAAGTAAAATGTTAAAAGGGCCTGGATAATAATCAAATACGCATTAGCCTAAATTTGTTCAACTAAAACAAAGAAAATTTGCATAATCAATCATACATGCAAAATTTCCAAATTTAAACACAAGAAACAATAATAACAATAATAATAAAAGCAAGGAAAGTGAGAATGTACGTTTGACATTTTCAGTTATTATGAAGCTATTATTGAAAAAATAAAAAATTTAAATTTAAAATTTAAAAAATTGGCCGTCAAAACAAACATTTATTTAAAAAAAAAAAAAAAAAAAAAAAAGTTTTGAAAGACAAGAATAATTAAAGTAACTAATTACAAGATATAAGAAACATAATTGTTTAAAAGCAAGATAAGTGTTAATTGAACATAAAACACGAAAAGGAAGTAAAATATTTAAAAAAAAAAAAAAAAATGTTAGCACAAAATAAATGAAAGCATGAACATAAAAATAAAAGTTGCATTTTAAAAATCAAATTTGCATTTTAAAAAAAGAAAAGAAAAGAAAGGAGAAAAAAAAAGAGTATTATTCAGAAAAAAAAAAAAAAAAAAAAAAAAAAAAAACTTTGGAAAAATAGAGACTACAATTTTGTTATTCAAATATATTATTTTACGTAATCTGAAACCTAGAAATTAACAATTAAGTACAAACAGATTCGAAAATTAAAATGTTCATGTCTCACTAAAATACAGTTTAATAATTATACAAAGAAAATTTTAACTTTCACTGAAAGAAATCTTTCCAAAATCTTTTCTTTTGATGTAAACAGAATATTATAAAATAAATTTAAAAAGGTTATATATAAAAAAGTCAAGTATCCATAGTCTTTATTTGATTTATCGAAACATTGTAACATTTTAACAAAACCAAGTGACGCCATGTGATGCGTAAAGTAGAGCTAATAAGTAAATTTTTAAAGAATTTTAAAACGAAGCTTTTTACATAGCAAAGGTAGAATGCGGTCTTTACCCTATAAACCTATGGCAAAATTCAGGTCATTATCATTCATTATCTAATACATAGTTTTAAATCCCGTTTTCATATCCAGAAAATTCTTGATCGTTACGTTAGTCTTTGTCCTCCCGAAAACTGAATTTAAAAATTTTAACATTATTTTGAAGCTGTAAAATGCGAAATTTCACTAACAAGGAAACATTCAAAATGTGTCGTCTTCAAAAAATATTGGAAAAAAAAATGTATGTGATTTTACTCTTTATAAAACACCAGAAAGTGAAAAAATTATCGGCTGAAATGAATTACAGCGACCACAAAAAATTATCAAAATTAAGCATTTTTGGCGATTTAGCGCGGTAAGTTCGTTAGCACCGAGATTGCCGTGTACGAACAGAACCGTGTTTTTCTTCTCCACCAAGTACTCAAAATCAATCGCCTAACAGTCTAAAATCGCCAAATATGCTTGATTTTGATAATTTTTTGTGGTCGCTGTAATTCATTTCAGCCGATAAATTTTTCCCTTTCTGGTGTTTTATGAAGAGTAGAATCACACACACACACACACACACACACACACACACACACATATATATATATTTTCAATATTTTTTGAAGACGACACCTTTTGAATGTTTCCTTGTAAGTAAAATTTGATACTTTTAATTTAAAAACAGTTTTGAGAAATAAACAAATAAAATAAAAATAAAATAAGGACTGATTTAACAGTTAAGCGTTTTCTAGATGTTAAAACGAAATTTAAGAATGTGTTCAACGTAATTATTACTAACAGGGCACATTTTCCCACAGGTTAACATGATGTTTGGTTGATCTGAACGTTGTTGTAGGATTTCAAAAAACGAAGCGTATATTGCATCTCACACCATTCAAAAACAGTCAGCATCATAGTAAAGTCTCCTAGATCATTAATAGGAAGAAAGCTATGACTATAGCCTCTAGTTGTAAACCTTCGTCTTCTAGTTTTTTTTTTTTTTTTTTTAATCATTTCTTGAATTTCAGCTTTACCAATATACACTATTCATGGGTGTTTGTGTTCCCAACTGTTTAAAACACATCTGATTGTTTTCTTTGCCATATTGGCACATGAATATGTACTATTTGCAGATCTCTCATAACTCTAAAAGTGGTTAGCCGTTGGACATTGAAATTTTGTATTTAGGACTATTGTTATAGCATCTAGTTGTGCACCTCTCTTCCTGTTCACTGCATGCCCCCTCCCCCAATCTCTCCTGTTTTAGAGATATCCAGAATAATTCAGGAACAATGACACGTAGAAGGTGCATCTTTCATTTTAATCAATATATGACCTTTCCTTTCAAAACAATTGTATAATATTTTATGTTTTAGTCAGAAAAATATGTAAAGTGAACAAAGAAGTCACGTGATGTCTACATCAGATATTTCTATTATTTAGTAGTGGAGGAAGAATTTACTCCTTTTTCGACGTACAACAATTATGCGCCTAGTCACCCAGATCAGGGAAAGACAGGTTGAAATTTATTTAAAAATGTTCTGTCTTATTATGTTATTTACTCTACACTGTCAAAAAAAAAAAAAAAAAAAAAAAGTCCTGTTTGCTGCCAGAAATTTTCTGTAATTCAGAAAAATACGTTCTATCAACGAAAAAATTACGTTGATAGAACGCATTTTTCTGAATTACAGAAAATTTCTGGCAGCAAACAGGACTTTTTTTTTTTTTTTTTTTTTTTGACAGTGTAGTTGGTTTATTCAAATTCATTTTAGTTTCGATTTTTTTGTACAGACCATGTATTGAACGCGACTATCTTACTGATTATTTTATAAGAACTTTCATCTATTATTTTTTTAGAAAACAAATAAATAAAACAGGCTTGCTATAAATATCATTTTTATTTAAGGTTGCTGACATCCGTGTGAAAAGAGTAGGATGTGATAAACGTCGATTAAAACTATATCAGTAACGACCCACCTTAACAAATTCACCGAAACCACCACACATTAGAAAATATATCTTAGTGGATCACACATAATGAAGACAATAACAATCCCACACATATAATGCCGCGAACAAACCACGTTATTGATGAAGCAGACTTCCGTGTGGAAACAATCTATTTTATCTGACGACAGGTGTCATTATTTTTGGGTATAATACCATATATCGTCTAACATATATATCTGACTAACTCCAAAATAAGAAGCAATGATTGGCCTTTCAATAAATGGGATACTTTTCCAAACATTAATCTTACAACTTAATTTATTTTCTCAAGTATTATTTCTCAATTAAAAAAAAAAGGAAAAGTCTTATCAGTTATTTTTTTTCTCTTGCGCATACTTTCTTATAGAAATACCTGATATAATGTCACAGAAAGAAAAGAAAAGAAAAAAAAAAAAACATTTACTCTCGCAAAAGTGTGGTCACAAAGAAAGGTGCGAAATTGTACATGGACTTTTAATTAATGTCAAACAGTATTAAATACAATGGGAGAAAACTGGAACCTGAAAAAAACTGTCTTTTAAGAAAGGGGACATTTGAATAAAGTTGGCCCTTTAGAGAAATTTCACTATAAATTTATATAATATGAATGGTAACTATCTCGAGTAAACGAATTAAAAAATAAAAATAAATAAATAAATAAATAAATAAATAAAAAATAAACAGTGATTCTGTACATTGTTTGCTATAAGGCAACAAGGTGTTGCCAGTAAAATAATAATAATAATAATAATAATAATAATAATAATAATAGAAACTGATTATATTAAAATGTAAGTATTTTATGTACGTTCAGAGACTTTTGAGAGCTGGAAAAAAGCTTTTAACTCTCAATCCCAATTAGATTTACTATGCATAAATATATGTATTTGATTTTATCCCCTGGTTTCGGACATACTAGTTATATATTTTTCGTAATTGCTGTAATAATTGGTTTGTAGCTATCGAATGCATCTATCGTACGATGACAAATCATTATATATACATAGATCATAAATACAATTCACCGAACATTTTACTCAAACTTCAAGCATTGCGCAATGAGTTTAGTAGTTGTTATAATAAGTCATGCGTAGACCACGAAAAAAAAAAAAAAAAAAAAAAAAAAAATCAATGCTTTTTGTCAGTATGTTTATCAAAATTTAGTTTAAAATAATAATAAATAAATATTTAACTTTTTTCTGGATAGCTGGATCCAATATTTAGGAACTAAAATAATCAAAATTACATACGACACAATAGAATGTGAATGGGTGCAGCAGTACTTCCTTGGACATTTGTTAGTCTGTATTATTTGAAACCGTAATATCAATTATTTTTAATTTAACAATAGTAAGAAACAGTATTTAAAAACTAACGTACCAATACGCATCTGACTATATATGTAAAGAAACGACGCTGTTATATAAAAAGGCATTTACTTTTTTTAGTAAATATTTCAATGTCTAAACACAAGGAAAGAAAAAAATGAAAAAACGAAGATGCTTAAGCCAAAAAAAAAAAAAAGAAAGAAAGAAAGAAGGAAGGAAAGAAAAAAGAAAGACAGAAAAGAAAAAACTAAAAATGTCACAAAAATGAAGAAATCTGCAATTTTGTTTTACTCTCAAATTTATGTTCTTTTTCCCTGCCAAACGGGAGATCCTTTATTTTACAGTCTGCCGTGAAAACGTAAAACCACACTTTAACTTTTTTCTAAATTAGGATTTTTTTTTTTTTTTCTTTTTTACATAATGGAAGGTGAAATTCTCTATAATGGAAGCAAAAACCTAGAATGACTTTGTTCAGATGTTGATGGAGTGAGGTGACTGCTGCATTAAGGTAAAAAAAAAAACTGTAGTATAGCCGACATTATTTGAATGTGAACATTTTTGGGAAAGAATTTACCTGTGTAGGTAAATGAGCAGACGCTCTTTTTAAAATATGCTTAGAAATCAGAAAATAAAATGATAAATGTAAAACTCAAACAAAAAACATGCTTGTCCTTAACATTTTCTTAAGAAAATCACTCTTAGTTTCTCATCTACTTTCAAACACGATAAATGATAATTTATGCTGCAAATGATTAAAATATTGAATGAAAATTATATAGTTATAAAAATTACAATTCGATAATTCAATGAACTATATAAGAAAAAGTATTCTCAAATTAAAAAAAAAAAAAAAAAAAATCTTTATAGAAACTGATATAATAATGTAAAAATTACTTTGGTATCATCGATGTAGTTTTAACCAAAGCATGGTCTCAACTACACTGTAAACAATTTCTATACATTTGCTGAAATGTTTATCTAGAGACCCTGTAATTTCCCGATAGTTTTCTATTAAAAGTAAATAGTAGAAAATTTCAAGCTTTTATATATATATATATATATATATTTAGCTGTCTAAAGTTAAAAATTAAATATTTCTACTTCAGTAAAAGTAGTATAAATCCCCGATACACTCACGCCAATAATTGGTTAAAATAATATTAGCCATTAAAATGCATAGATAAACTGGATTTTTTTTTTATATCTCAATTTACTTTTCCATGTAGTTTTGATTAAGACTTAAGTTAAATAATTTCCAGTTGTTTTTCTGTTGAAAATTTTAACAGTGCACATAAGTTTACAATGATTAAAAAAACTGGAGGACAAAAATTTAAAGTCAAAAGTCAGCCGACAATTTATTTTCGTGTCAGATTGCGTAATTTTGCCTTTTCTTGACGTACGGTTTTCGATAAAATGACAAGAACTCCAAAAGATTTACCGAAAAGAACATCCCACATACCCTTTAAGATGGATGAGCTATGTACATAAGTTACTGATGAAGCGGAGTACTTGTGGAAACAATCCATTTTATTTGTCGGAAGGCTTTTTACTTCCCTTCTATTAAGAAAAAAGTTTTTGTTTTTTTTTAATTGATTATTGCGGTAACTTTTTTTCCGTCGTTTTACGAAATGAAATAATTTTTTTTTATGAAAAATAAAAATAAAATAAAATAAAAAAATATCAACAACTCTTTGTTAATATCTACTAAACCTATTAAATTTGAAATGATGTCGTGAAAATTAGCTAAATATGTACAATTAATGAAATGCTGTATATCAGAGTAAAATTTTGTTTTATCTTCTTTTTTATACTTGTAGTCTTTGTGTAATTTATTATAATCAGAGAAAGATGATTGAATATTTTTTTTCTTTCTTTTATTTTCTTTATTTTCTTTCTTTTAATTTTTTTTTTCCCTATTTCTTCAGTGTTGAAAAGGTTATGAAACAAAATTGCCAATGTTATAGATCTTATCTTGTGAATAATGAATTATATTTATACATGGTATACCAAGCCCATTTCACAATTTCAACAAACAGATTATAAGAAGAAACCTCAATTATTTAATTATATGGAACAGGTGTGTTAAACTGAATTGTTACTGATAAAAATCTTCTTTCGAAAACGCCTCCTAACACTCTCAACACAAAATCATATAGATTGTAATCAAATATTTTCGTTTAATATTTGTTCAGTTTAATATTGCATTCATTTTTTAAACATATACACGTGTGTGTGTGTGAAAAAAAAAAAACGTATTTTTAAGCCGAATTTCAGTACTAACGTTAAGTTTTCCTTCCCCATTTTTAAACTATCTAAATTTTTAAACAGTTAAGATGCAAAAAAAAAAGAAAAAAATTACTGGAAATATATAATACGGGCAAAAGAAAAAGGAGGATAGTAAAATAGATTATTTTAAACATTTTTCTTAATGACATTTATATTTTATACAAAAATATTTGATTCAAGAAGTGAAATAAAATTTATATGAAATAATAATATTATTCCACTGTAATTATACTGGAATTTCTCAAGATGTGCATTAAAAATCAAAGATAAATCATGTAATATTATATATTTTTACATATACGCTGGAATTCAACAAGATATGCGTTAAAATTCGTTTCTCGTTGTCTGACATGCGCATAAGAAAACTAGATAAGAGATTTTTTTTTTTTTTTTTTTTTTCGTTCTATAGTCTGCATCAAAACATTTTCAGAAAATAATAATGATAATAATAAAAAAAAAGTTTATTTATTTATTTATTTGGAAAAGGGGGGGGTACCAACTCTGGGTTTGGGTTTCGTTGTACATATTCTCTTATTCATCTATTGGGGGGGGGGGGGGTAAATGCATGATATTGTAGTCAGAGGTGCGACCCGTTGACACACTTCGAATGTCGTTCTTGGGATAAAATCAAAACATCAGTACAAAGTTCAGACTAAAACATTCAGTAAAATTTACATTTTTTACGGTTTTTTTTTTTTTTACTTTTAAGAAAAAGGGAAAATATAATTGCCGGCATAGCTGCCAAATTTTTCCTTTTTGAAGGAAGATTTCATACCGGAAATTCATAATTGTAAATTCCAAATCAATAAGTCACAGAAAATTAGTATCAGATATGTCTATTAAAAAATAGTGGTGCCAAACATTATTTAGAGAATATAAATGTTGGCAACAATAAATTCCAGTATTATATATGTGTGTGTGTATGCAATTTTGTTTTAATATTTTTTGGGTTATTCGTTCTAAAAATTAGTACAAAGCACTATCAAATGCCTATTTGGACACACTTTCAACGAAATAAATACATCCAATAAGACTGGAACGTAACTAAAAGACTTCTCAAAGTTGATTTACCAGAAAATTGAAGATTTCTTTTCTTTTCTTTCCTCTGTTCTTTCTTTTTTTCTTTTTCTTTGTCAGAATGTGTGCTTTATAAAAACTAAAATATTTGTTTTAAATTTTTTAAAAGAAAGCTCTTTTTGAGAAAAATCTGCTCTGCCCAATAAAACGATAGCCTTTCAACGATACGTTTCTAACCTAAATCTCGCTCTTATGGATTTTTTTTTTTTTTTTTTTTTTTTTAGTTGATGTCTTTATCTAGCCCCTGCGCCTGAATGCACTGTTACGTAAAATAAGCTACGACAGTTTGATGGATTGTCCCCACATCACAAACATGACATAAAACGGATATGACTCGTCCTCTCTATTTTCTAAGCCCATTTTCGAAGCTCGTGTGTGTTTTAAAGTAGATAAAATCTTTTTTGAAATAGCTGGAACTCCGCAAACTTTAACGCCAGATTGCAGATAATAGATTTTCTTTTTTTTCTTTATTTTCTTTTCTTTTTTTTCTTTCATTTCTTTTCTTTTTTTTTTTTTTTTTAATATTGAATTTTTAAAAATGATATAAAAAAGTGTGAAAATGACTTCTATAAAAATTTGAAGTATCATGAAACATCTGCATGTGTATGACACAATGTTGTGGTACAGAAATTAGCGTTATTATTATTACGGTAAAACACAATAACTATGATTATAAATAAACATCATTTAACTATAGCAGTAGTAATAGTAGTAAAAATATCGAATACTTATAAATAATAAATAAATAATGTAATTAATATTGATATTATTGCAAGTTGTACTGTGCAAACAATTAAATTTGAGAATGATTTTCAAAAGTCAGATTTACGTATTATTTAGTTAAGTTTCAGTGTGCGCAAAAAAGGGGGTTAACCATTACAGTAAAAGAAATGTTGCAATATTATGAAAGAGTTAGCGTCAAACATGACTGATTGCAGGCGTGAAAAAGTGTTTAGCGCAAATTAAGATAATTAAAAATGTTGCTTCAAAAATATACTATTTCACTGACACACAATAGTTGACATTCGACTCTACTTTGATGAGAAGTTACAGGTATATAGTTCGATGCAAAACTTTAAAAATTAATAGATAATATATATCTATAATTGGATTCGCCACTATGTGAGACACGGAATATGGACGATTTGACATAAGGACAAATTACCGTAAAATTATTTTTAAGGGCTGTGAGTGTCTATTTCCGTATCATATCATTAGGTAACAAGCTGGACAAAAAGAAATATATTAATGATACAGTCCGAAAAGAAAACAGATTCTGTCGTCAACTAGCCATAAAACATCACACAAAAGATAATAGTGGAATTATTACTCAGCGACGTAAGTCAATAAATGAACCATCTACATCGATAGCTGTTTCAGATATTGTACATATCGATATATTAAATATGAAGAAAAATTCTATTATTTGTGTTTAGACATTCAAATGATAAATTGATGAAATGATTCTTTTCAATTATCTAATACAGCGGATCGATTTCAAGTAGATTATTATAAATAAATAAACAAACAAATAAAATAAATAGGCAAAAATGAAATAAAAACCTTTTTAAATAAAGAACTGGAAAAAAAAAAAAAAATCCTCCAGATTAACAATATAAAAAATAAATAAATAAACAAAAATTATTTTTACTTCTTTTTTTCTTTTCCTTCTTTCAAACTTATTAAATATAAATGGCACATTAGATATTCTAAATAAAAAAGCCGTTTCATCAGATTTAATTTAATTTTTATTTCCTTATTTATTTATTTGTTTTAGACACTTCATCAAACCAAACAAAAGAAAACAAATTAAATAAAAACTGTCAACCTCAGCTTTTCGTTTGTCGGCTGAAAACTCTGCCATAGCAGCGACGTCAGTTAAAGTAACAGCACTAAAAGTTCCTCTGGCAGAAATGTGCATCGCCTGTAAAACGGCTTTTTCCTTTGCAAGAGTCGTAAACGCGGAAAGCTATCGTTAAAGCCGGTCTTAAATGAAATTGCGTTTTAAAGGTTTTAGTGATCTACCATAAAATAGCGGCAGATGAAAATTTTTTTCGAAGCTATGTACGAAGGAGAAATAATTTCCTTCTTTCACTTTCTTTCTTTTTTTTTTTTTTTTTTTTTTTACTTTTCTTTACTTTTTAACAATGCCTATAAAATGAAATAAATTTAAATAAAACTGAATCTAGTACACACCGAAAAAAATATTTAAATTAGCTCGGCGTTTTTAACAGGAAAAACTAACGTCTATTTTTCTTTTTATAAACAAACGGATTAAAGTGAATAATTTCCATTAAAATAAACTTTTTTGTGATTGTGCGTGCATTTTATTTCGAATATAAAATAGCAGCTCTCAATTTTTAGGCATACATAATTCACTAATTTACATTAAAATGGAGGTTTGCTTACAAACGCATTAAAAATTAAATAACTAAATACAAGTTAAAAAAAAAAAAAGCTTTTTTAATTAACGCTTTAAAATCAGTAATTAAATTAAAATACATATTATATTTTCAAAAACTACCTATTCAATTTAGTTCAGTGCTTTTAAGAAAGCTGTTTTTAAGAAGTTCTTTTTTTTTTCTTTTTCTTTTTTTATGTTATATTTAGTTTCCAATTTACCATTTAACCGTAACATTATTTATTATTATTATTATTATTATTAATTTATTTATTTATTTTGAGGGGGGCGGACTATTTACATCAGCGAGAGTAAATGGTTTAAAAGACAAAATAAAGACCTTAAAAAATTACCATTGTTTAATCTAATACTCTAATTCATCTTATAGTAATTTCTAAAAACGTGGTTTTACTATGTGTTGTGAGCGTAATTATACAATACATTTAAAGCAACTTAAAACAACATTTAACTTTACAATTATATTTAAAACTTGTTAAAATAAGTATATTAATATTTGTATAATTTAATAGCCTCTTGTCGTTTTTTAAATATACAAAAATCCTTAAATTATACTGAAATACATGCAACAATTATTTTCAAGATTTAATTAGAGTTTGTTTGCTTTCTGTTCTGTATATCCGACTTTTCTTTTATGCGTATAAAATTATATAATTTAAAATAAAATACACGTTTTAACTCAGTACTTCTTAAATACACACACACACACACACACACACACACACACACACACACACACACACACACACACACACACATATATATAAAGCATCAAAATACACGGTCCTATATTATATTTCAACAGGTATTGTAGTCTAATAAATTAAAGTAAGTAAAATTATTAATCTTAAAAAATTAAATTAATTTGTTTGGCCTGTGTATGTTTCTGTGGTGATTTATTTGACTGACTATTCTTCGTTCTCATTCTTTTCTTTTATTATATAATGGATTATATATATTGAAGGATTTAATACCGTTATCAAATTTAGCAATTAACAGATACATAATAATACCAACAATACACATAAAAGTGATTGTAATCAGGGCCTGATTACCCAAAAGGCTCGGCAAGCACATGCTCTTAAATTTTAGAGGGGCCCCCAAAATGACTAAAAACAGGGTCTGGAATTTTTTGTTTTAAACCTCAAAAATATGAATGTTCTTAATTAATAAGTTGTACGATTTTAATGTTGAGTGTAGAAACCACCCAGATATATGAATGAAAAAAAAAAAAAAAAAAAAAAAAAGAACTATAAACACACACTATTTTTTGGTCTATAGCATTTTTATATTAGAATATGTAACAGGAAAACAAGATTTTCTGAAATGAAAGAGGGCCCCGAAATGATACTGAGCTTCCCCTAGCTTTAAAGCTTAATCGGGCCCTAATTGTAATTCAATTTAAATGTTAGCACACGTTTTTTAAGATTTATTTATAGCACTAATTAATAGATATGGATTACTTACGCTAAAGTGAAGATCTAGGACCACAACACTAAGACTGACTAGGAGTGATATTTATGCGAAAGTCATGAAAGTTATCATACGTAAACCAATAAATTTATAAAAAATATAAAAAAGATAACTGGAAATGAGAATTGGATTAAAAAACCTTAAAACTGTTTTTATCAGTTTAATCCCGTCGTTTGTTCAGTGGATGATTTTATTTATTGCTAGCAAACCTGTGTGAAATTCTCGCATTTTCTTTCTTTTTTTATTTACCTTAAAATTTTGAAACTTATAAATCTTATACAAGTTTCAATTCCCAATTTAAATTTCAATACTTCAGAAGACAAATTATTATTAGTTTTTGTGGAATGAATCGCTAAAGATAGTTGAACCAAATCATTCCAAGAAAAGCTTCAAAATAAAATTCCTATTTGACGACCCAGTTTTCATTCTTCCCCAGGCAGGGCAGCTTTAGTACAGTACCCCAATGGCGACTTTTAATTTTTGCCGCCATATTGGCGATGCCTTTTATTATTATTATTATTATTTATTCATTTTAGCACAATTTTTTGTTAAAAAAAAAACAACTTAGTACCTATTTTGATTATACTTTATATTATTGCGTTTATTTATTTATTTATTTATTTATTTATTTATTTTTAAGTCAGTTTATGACAAAAATTAACATTTTGTTTATATCTTTAAAGTATTGCAAGGTTTAAAATGACGCTTGCAAAGATTGTAAAGATGCAACTTTTAAAAATACATTTTTCTATAAAATGATCTCATCAGACAAATATCGTCATTTCTCTCTCTTCTTACTAGATCACTGAACTGAGTTTATGTGCTTAAATATTGCTAATGTATTATTTTTTATCCTCGCGTATTTTTAATCACTACCGTATCATTTCTACAAAATTTGATCGTAACTGGTCCACGTTAGAGAAATATAGATTATTATTATAATTCCGACAAATGTACCAATTATTAAGTTCATCTTTGAACAATTTTCAACAAATACGTCACGGCGACGTATTTTTCGCAGAAGCTTCTTTCTACTTCAAGATTGAGTTCGGTGCTTTCACACTTCGAAAAAGCTTTTCGTTGTTGAATCATCCGACTTATTACGATGTAGTAAGATTTTACACAATAACTTGTAAAGATGATGAAGCGTTTCACGCTAACTTACGGCGAGGGGCAAATATAGGTGAAGGAGAGAATAACTTTCCCCTTTCAAAGGTTAATGACGATAACATTAGTTTCAAAAGAAAAAAAGTGAGAAAACGGGTGCGGCACGAATGAATAATGACACTGCAGACTTCTAGGGGGGCTAGTGACGGTATTGTGGGAAAAAATACTGAATGAATGCGAGACTTTTAATACACAGATTACCAATAATGAAAATGTATCCTAACCATAGCAGTAAATCGTATAATTTTTTAAATTGTCTGTTTGTATTTTAGCCCACAAAGACTTTCAGTTTGCGATAAAAGCGTTGCCACCTGCAATTTGAAATAAAATAGGATGAAGCACTTTTTCTTGTTACAGGATAGAGTTATGAATGCCTACACTCGTGCATGCGTATACACACATGCACACACAAAGTAAAATCATGCATTACTCATAAGTCATGAAACACATTCCGACATCTGTCGAAAAAAAGCTATTTATAGTGGGTGAAATTATTTAAATCTGTAAATAAAGTTCGATTTTGATTTTGAGTTGCTTTTATTTTACTTTATTTTTTATTCATGTTATTTAAAGCAATTTTATCGAGTCGTAAATGACTAGCTTCAATAATAAACATTTTCAAGTAACACGACGAGTACTTTCGTCAATCCACTGCAGAAAAGGTTGTAAGCCACTAAGCATTTAATCGAATTGGTGAAAGCAGTTTCCTTTCTGCGATTTTTTATTTTTATTTATTAGTTTATTTATTTATTTATTTGTTGTTGATCGAAACGCGGGTTACAAATAAAAAGAAAAAAAGTGCCTCAGAAATAGTTAAATTTTATAATCAAAAAATCTTCTTATCTGAATCTTCTTTGAAATGATCAAAGCTATTTACTTTCTGTAATTTTATTATCTGGCCGAAGTGCGAGTTACCAGTGAAAAAGCAATCTGCCTAGAGGTCAAAACTTGACAAATCGAATTTTAATCCAACAAAGTTTTTCATCTTCAGTTTTTATTAAAATCATTAAAGCAGTTTACCTTCTGTAATGTTTCCTCCCACCGCAACGAATGGGCTATCAATAAAAACATTTTATTTATTTATTTATTTTTCCAGCCGATAATAACGTGCCACATTGATTTCATTGATCCCCCACTCCCTCCAATTTTTGATATTCACTAAAATGGTCAAAATCGTTTGCTCTTTGTAACGTTTTTCCTCTTTGGGCAAGGGCCAGGAGAGGAGGGGAGGAGGCACAGTAACCTGGTTGGTAGAATGTCAGGCTCGTGTTCGATACCAAAGCCGTCCAGACCGTCGTAAACATTAATGATGGTTAATGCACTTAAAAAATCGTCGTGGCTGCAATGTCCTTCATGTTTTGTTCAATCAATACCTCTAAGGGTAATAAAAACTTGACAACCACGCCCTCAGCGAAGAATCAAAATTGTGATGGCATCTCTCCAGACAATTCTTAACATTGAATTCCAGACCATGGGTTAGCTCTATAAACATGAAACCATTCAACCTCTTCTGTGGGAGGTAAATAAAATAAAAAATGTTTTTATTGCAGAATATTACAGAAATAGGCCTTTATTACTAAAATATCCAAAGAGTTAACCATTATTATTGTTATTTATTTATTTATTATTTTTTTTTAAACATCCAGATCATTAAACGGTTTATGATTCCCAGAAATCACAAGCAGAAACTATAGCAGAGACAACCATCATGCATAAACTTTCTTTTTATGCTACCGGCGTCTTAATTGATAACACGCTTCGTAAAACAATAAGAGTCGTTCGGTGCCTCTGAACACGTCACGAACCTCGTCAGGTGTCTAAATACGTCGGCTCCAGTTCTTACATCCTCTTTGTAGCATACGTTATTTGTTCACCTGCGTCGACAATGTATCACCTGCTTTCTCAAAAGCACACACGATTTGAGGAGTCCCTAATTAGCACACATAACAAGATATCATTTTCAGCTTCCGCGGAGGAAAGAAAAAAAATATATAACACTGGGAGAAATACGAAACAGATCTAATAGCTCCAAGTTATCATTTTCTGTTGATACAATTTTGAGCAGCAACCGATGATTACTATACATTAATTTTCGGCCATTAAAAGATGAGAGTCAGAAGTTGATGGATGACGTTTAAAAACATGGGCGGTCCTGTTATTATATATAAAATGTTGAAAAAAAATTTTTTTCTCTCTCTCTCTAGGAAAGTAATATGTTGTTCATTTGTTATTGATAAAATAGAGGAAATAAGAATTTAAAAAAAATATCCGACAATCATGGCAAACAAATAAAGGAAAAAAAAAAAAAAAAAAATCAGGAGAAGGTTTTAAATAATATAGAAAAAAGAGAGATAAATTGTCAATTTATCTTGTTTTAATTATTTATTTTTAATTATAAATATTTTACATTACTTCTGGGCACACTTATACAGATTTTAAACTCAGAGAGTGTATTTTATAAAACCCTAAATAGTAGGGAAAAACAAAAAAATGTTCTTGGCATTTTCTGCACTATTAAAATGATAGAAAATATTTATTTTATAGACTATATATATATTGGTTCATACATTAGTTTCATAGACTATATATATGTGTATATTGGTTCAATTATACACTATTAACTTGATATTAAACATTATACAGTAACTTCTAAAATAATAAAAGTTTTTCCATGTTTTATTATTATTATTATTATTATTTAAAAAAAAAAAAATAGTTATTTCTCACAAAAATGTATCCGAAAAGTTAAAAATTGCATCGACCCTTGTACAGAAAGCTTCATTTCAAAATAAATCTATATGAAGATTTCAAAATTGTACATGAATAAATTTTTATAAAATGACTTTAAATTTAATATAAGGAACAGAGAATAATTTCTCTTTTTCTCATATTTTTGTTTTTATTTATTTATAAGGGGGCGGGGAGTTGTGCAAAAAGAAGAAATGTAAGTTTATTTCTAAACTCTAACTATAATATCCTCGAAATAACATGCGAATAATCAAACTGTGTGAACAATGATCAGGAATTATCATCAGATAGCCAGATGAGTGATGGAAATTCCATCGAAACATGTTTCTGTAAGATTGTTTACAGAAGCAACATTATTTTGATAAAATATTTGGAGTTTTTAACAAGGATTGTTTTGCATCAAGCACACTGATAAAACTAAGTACATATTAAGGAATGTAAACATTGTTTACATATTAGATGTGACAGCAATTTACGTCCTTAGGGACATTTTCGTATCAAAGTTAATCGGAGCTTATCTGAGGTTATTCAACTTCTCAATGTTACAATTCAGGCGGACGATCTATGGATCTCTATGCATAGACCAAACGTGTTTAACAATGTTGTGATTTTCTTTTTGCCTTTCTTTATTATTATAATTTCTTTAATAAAAACATTCGGACATGATTTGATAGTCCAACGTTCCTTTTGTTTAAACTTAAGAAACTTACAGACATTTTTATTTTCATTAATGCCAAAGTCCCGACCTTTTAGAATCCAAAATCCTATCCAACAGAAGTATTACAAACTCATTTTTTTACAAAGTGTAAATTCTGCAATATTCTCAAGATTAATTCTTAATTGCTTTGTCAGGATTCACTGTAAAAAAATGTCTGTAAATTTGCGGATATGTTTATCCAGTGTCTCTGTAAATTTACAATAGCTTTCAGTTAAAATTTCTGTTCAAGGTCTTTAATTGTTATATTTTATTTATTTATTTTTCTATTTTTGTTTTATTTCTCTATTTTTGTTTTATTTCTCTATAAAAGTTCAAAAGGGATATTTCTACTTCATAAAATAAATATCATAAATTACTTATACAGAGTGTACCAAAAAGGTTGAAACGCGCTTTATTTCTTTACTCGTTACAGATAAATGGACAATGAAAATTTAAAAAACGTCCAAATTAAGGTAGGAAAGACAAGTACATTGAAAAAAAAAAAAAAAAATTCCCATTAATTTTTTTAAAGTTACATTTTTTTTAAAATTTTTATACAGTTCCTCGACGCAAATTTTGTCAATTACAAAGTTTTTATTTTTCATTCAACAAGACCATTAGAAAAAAACCGCATAACTATATCTTTTAAACCAACCGAATCATGATACAAAAGGAAAAAAAAATGACTTATGCCATTTTTCCGATTCATTTAAAAGGCTGACTTTTTGGTGGAAATAGGGATCATTTACAAATTGATAACGGAAAATTTTAGATCAAAAATATAATGTGTCGAAAAATTCTCAAATGCATTTAAATTAATCCTTAGAATTTTAAAATGTGTTTCGAATTTAGCATCTTGTTTAATAACGACTTTGAAACATGCAAATGCTATGATACATTTTATATTTTTATAATATGTCCCAAATTCACATTTCTATTTAGATGTATGGTCCCTATAATCAGAGTTCAGTTTTCAATTAAGTATAATTCATTCAGTTTTAAAGATATAAGAATGCAATGATGTTGTTGCATTGAAAATAAAAACTTTCTAATTGACCGAATTTGTCTAGAGGGGTCGTATAAAATTTTTTTAAATGTAATTTTTTGAAAATTAACAGGAAGATATTTTTATTAGCGTAGTTTTATTTCCTATCTTATTTTGTACACTTTTGCAATTTACATTATCCTCTCATCTCTAACAGGTAAAGAATTAAACTGTTTTTCAATCTTTTTGGGACACCGTATATACTCCCGTAAATAATAATTAAAGTAATATTAGCCATTAAAATACGTTTTTTTTTTTTTTTTTTTTTTTTTTTTTAAACATTTCTGTTTATTTTTCTCAGTAATTTTACATAAGACTTAAGATATTTCTGGTAAATATTCAGTTAAAAATTTTAAGAACGTGTAGGGACAAAAAAAAAAAAAAAAAAAAAAAAAAAAAACTTAATTTACAAATCAACTTCTTTAAATTATTTTTTATTTATTGTTTTACCTCCTATTTTTAATAATACAACAGACGCAAATCTTCAAAAGTTTACATATTATGACAAAAGTTACAGTCACAATCAATTGAGAGAAAATTAGAATTAAAGAGATATCCAAACACACAAAGTTATCAAAAATCTGAATCTTTTTTTTCTTCTTCTTCTTCTTCTTGTTTTTTTCTTCTTCTTTTTTCAATAGTTTTAATAGCAGTGTTTAATACTTCTACATAAGTACCTAACATTTTCATAAAATTGCTCTGAATGTCAGACAAAACGATTTAACATATTTTTATATTATAATCACACACGGCTTTCAGCGTTCCTAAAAATTTATATGCATTTTATTATAGTGTCATCACTATTTTAAAAAATAATTTTTTGTTGAATGTTTCAACGCTATAATATCATTTGAAAAAGGATTATTATGAAATAATGGTGACAATATAACAAAATGAATGAAGGAATACAGTGAATCCTGATCACATAGACAGAGAAATTCAAATGTATCAATCCCTGCCCCCCAAACACGGGAAAAAAAAAATCTGGAGTGACTCCACTCGACTTTCCGAACATTGAGTAACTAACAGTTTTGTAGATAAAATAAAGAAAGAGGAGTTGCTAAACAAACAAAAGAGAGAAAACCATAATAGAGTGTTTGAGTATTTTTCTCCATATATCACACGAGGTTTTATTTAACGCTACTGAACTTTGAGCCCATAGATCATAATGATAAAGAATTTTTCGTTGTGTCCCTGTAAAAACCTATAAATGCTAGATTCACCAAAATACTTATAGTTAGTGCAACAATAATTTATAATATTCATACAAATTTTCAGCTCAATTGAATAAGGCGTTTAGATGCTATCGCACTTTTAAAAATTTCGTCTCATAGGCCATAATGATAAAGAATTTTTCTTTGTGTCCCTGTAAAAAAATTGTAAGTGCTAGATTCACCAAAATCCATACAGTTGGTGCAAATGCGACCTATAACATGTGTACAAATTTTTTGCTCAGATTAATATGGCGTTTAGACGTTATCACACTTTTAAAAATTTGGCCCCATAGGCCATAATGATAAAGAATTTTTCTTTGTGTCCCTGTAAAAAAACTATAAGTGCTAGATTCTCCAAAATCTATACAGATTGAGTATCTGTGACCTATAATATGTGTATAAAGTTTTTGCTCAATTGAATAAGGCGTTTAGATGCTATCGCACTTTTAAGATTTTGCTCCCATAGGCCATAATGATAAAGAATTTTTCTTTGTGTCCCTGTAAAAAAACTATAAGTGCTAGATTCACCAAAATCTATAGGGTTCGTACTATGGTGACTTACAATATACGTACCAACTTTCAGCTTATTCGAACAAAGCGTTTAGACGTTAGCGTGTTCACTCACAGACATACACACATACATACACACATACACACACACATACATACATCATCTCAAAAATAGTGGAAACGGACTCAGGGGACCTCGAAACGTATAGAAACATCAAAATCTCCAATTCGGATTTTTGACATGATTACAATACTTTCCTCACTATAGTGTTCGGAAAGTAAAAGTATTATGTTGGCGAGCTTTATCTATCTTTTTTTATATTTTTCTTCCTTCCCCATCCTTCTTTTTTATTTTTACTTTCCGAACACTATAGTGAGGAAAGTATTGTAATCATGTCAAAAATCCGAATTCGAGATTTTGATGTTTCTATACGTTTTGAGGTCCCCTGAGTCCGTTTTCACTATTTTTACGATGATGTATGTATGTGTGTGTGTATGTGTGTATGTGTGTATGTGTGTATGTCTGTGGGTGAACACGCTAGCGTCTAAACGCTTTGTTCGATTAACCTGAAAGTTGGTACGCATATTGTAAGTCACCATAGTACGAACCCTATAGATTTTGGTGAATCTAGCACTTATAGTTTTTTTACAGGGACACAAAGAAAAATTCTTTATCATTATGGCCTATGGGAGCAAAATCTTAAAAGTGCGATAGCATCTAAACGCCTTATTCAATTGAGCAAAAAATTTATACACATATTATAGGTCACAAATACTCAATTTGTATAGATTTTGGAGAATTTAGTACTTATAGTTCTTTTACAGGGACACAAAGAAAAATTCTTTATCATTATGCCTATGGGGCCAAATTTTTAAAAGTGTGATAGCGCCTAAACGCCTTATTAATCTGAGCAAAAAATTTGTACACATGTTATAGATCACAGTGGAACTAACTGTATAGACTTTGGTGAATCTAGCACTTACAGTTTTTTTACAGGGACACAAAGAAAAATTCTTTATCATTATGGCCTATGGGACTAAATTTTTAAAAGTACGATAGCATCTAAACGCCTTATTGAATTGAGCTGAAAATTTATATGAGTATTATAAATCACTGTTGCACTAACTATAAGCATTTTGGTGAATTTAGCATTTATAGGTTTTTACAGGGACACAACGAAAAATTCTTTATCATTATGATCTATGGGCTCAAAGTTCAGTAGCGTTAAATAAAACATCGTGTAATAGATGGAGAAAAATACTCAAACACTCTATTATGGTTTTCTCTCTTTTGTTTTTTTAACAACTCCTCTTTCTTTACTTTATCTACAAAACTGTTAATTACTCAATGTTCGGAAAGTCGAGTGGAGTCACTCCAGATTTTTTTATTAACATTCAATTTTCAGCTTAACATTAAAACTGTTTTTCGAATTTGCAATATTCAAGCTATATATTATTTACAAATACATTAAGTAACGAATAAAAGATGTAAGCTCTAAAATTGCACAGTTGCCGCACAAAACAAAAATTGACGAACTTATCCATTAACTAATATAAAGAAAAATATGGTTGGTTCCCTAACAGCACACCTTCTCTTAATAATATTCTGAGTATAAAAAGACATCTTATGGACATCCTCAGGGTGTACTAAGGATGAGTGTGCTGTTCGGGTCAATTTTCATCCCAGAAGAAGAGAAAGAACATAAATGTTGCTGTACGGTCACTTTTCGCACATCAAGGCTCATTACACAAGAATCTATCTATGGATTCCAAACATCCGAACCACAACAGATATTCATATGTGAAACGGGATTCGAAATCGGCACCTGACAACTAACCTTATCCTTTCTTTACCATAGGAGCCACATCTAATCAGGAAAAATTAAATATTTCATTTAAAAAATAATAACAATATGATACTTAATAACATGTATTTTTATTATGAAGAAATGCTTACATTACACGTTTTTTTAAGAAAGAAAAGAACATTTCAAAATAACAGGTACCGTAATTTAGTGTATAAAAGCCGCACTGGTAGATAACCCGCAGCTTATTAAAATGTTGCGGAAAAAAATACTCTTAGATAGACCGCACCGGACGATAAGTCGCAGCTTATGCAGGCATTGTTACAATAATGTAACAGATAAATAAGGAAAAAAGATGGCAGTCTCCGGGCACCTACGCAAATTAATAAATATAATTAATTATTAATTATAAAGAAAAAAAAATAAATTATTTAAAAAAATAATTTTGTAATGAAGAAAAAATTTCAAACTATACCAGTATGCATAGGTGTAATGCAACAAATATGAGAAACAAGGGAACAAGATAGCGGACTCCCGGCGTATATGCAAAGTCATAAAAATAATTAATAATTATATAAAAAAAAAGTAATAAATTATTTGAAAAGGTACTGCATAAAGAAAAAAAATAAAACAAGACCAGTATGCAAATAGTGTGCAAAGAAATCGAAAACAAGGTAACAAGATGCCGGTTTCCGGACGTATATGAAAATTACCAAAATAAGAAATTATTAATTATATATAACCATAAATATAAATAATAAATTAAAAAAAAAAAAAATGCACAAAGAAAAAAATATATATACCAGCATATAAATACGAAAGAAAAAACAAAACAAAACAAAACAAAATGATTTATATAAAATTACTTTATGTACCGAAAAAAAACTACGAATACAAAACTTTCGTTTTCGGGGGAGATCGGCTGTTCCAAAAAATACGGCCGACGGAATTTGGCATTATTATTAGGCCCGCACTGGTAGATAAACCGCAATCCCCCCAAAAGTCGATGTTTTTTTAAAGATAGCCCACGGCCTATCATCACTAAAATACGGTATTAAACTAAAAAAAAAAAAATTAAAAAAAAAAGCAGAAAATAATATTAGTGAAATCCTTAACCTAATCTGATATGCAAAATACCTTTTATCCTTAACCTAATCTGATATGCAAAATATCTCCAAATTATTTTATTTATATTTTTTATATACAAGCAGGTGCTTAGAAATTTCTGGAGGATACAGTATCAACGCATCACTAAAACTGGAATTCACCTGGCGACGAATTTTCGCACCTGCTTTATTACCTGCAATGCAGATGCTTCGTACGCTTGGCACCTTATTAAATTTGCATGCAGAGATTCCAAATATAATTCCAGGTAACATTAAGTAACAGCAATTTAGGAGACCCATTGCTCAGTATTAATTCTGTGTGAAACAAGATAACACAATTATTAAACTTATTTTAATCTTTTGGTAATTTACAAATGAAAAGAATCATCTGTTTGGTTTCTAAATTACGTCGTACTCGAAGGAATAAACCGGGGAAATCATTAATATTCCACAGGCATTGGATTAAAGCAGCTTCAAAAGCTCGGGTGGACTATTTGCCTCACCGGTTTATTCGCTATTCAGCCACAAATTAAAAAGCAGGTAACATGTGGATACGACCATTTGAACCATTTCACACTTTCGCTTCTTTCGTTACGCCATTCGAGTATTCAATGATTTTATGAAAAAGAAAAAAAAAAAAAAAAAAAAGACAGAGAGAGAGAGAGGGAGAAAGATGTGGGGGAATTGGGCAAATATGAAAAAGAAGAAAAGTAAATTATACGATTCTAGCAAATTATACCACTATTTTTAATAGTTATCCGTAAATACATTCTTTCATATCTTTAATTTATTTTATCTACTGAAATTATACAATTGACTCAGTGAAATTGTACAGCTTAATAATTTTTTCCTTCGATTTTACCGTTTGTTTTGTTATCAAGTCAATTTTCATGCCCTCACATTTACCATATGATTAATTTCGTATTATTTATTTATTTTTTCCCCCCTACTGAATTACTCTCTTCAAAGTTTTTAATAATTTATTTTCTTTATAAATATTTTTCTGTAATAAAGATCTATTTGTATATAGTTATAATATATTAATTTTTATGTATCATGGAGATTTTAAATCGAATATAAACACCAAAAATAATTTTTTTGGAGCATATATATCGAATGCTGTATAACGAATTGCATTATTTAGAAACAGAATTTCTTTTTTCCTAGCAAGAAGGAACAAACTGCTAGAAAGTTGGCGTCATTCACGTCAGTGGAACTTATAAACTAAGCCAGACAAAACAAATGAATGAACGGGTAAACAAAAATTTTTTGAATGAAATAATTAAGAGAAAAAGAAAGTGCTTAAAAAGCCCCGGATGTACGCACGTTCAAGTGCCCCTATTTATAGTTACAACGAGGAGTTATGTCACAGCTCTGCCTTAATTTCTATTTTCGGCTTGGCATCATCGCAAGTTATGGTTAAGATCATCGTGGAAGCGTGATAAACAAATACACTGGAATTATAGAGGATAATTTAAGAGAATATATGATAACAAAAGAACGTTTAAAGAATTATTATCAGTGAATTTTGTTTTTCCTCGTGAAATTAGTTATAAAAAAACAGAGTATTCAACGAGTATTATTAACAGAGTATTATGTTTATCTATTCATTTTCAATGGAAGAGAAAAAAAGATGCACTAAAACAATCGAGGAAAATTCTTTTGAATATTTTTTCTGACGAAAATTGATTTATTTTTTATTCGTTTATAAGCTTTTAAAAAGGCTTTGATAATTACAGACCGCAATACAATTTTAATAATGAAATATATAGTTTTCCAGATTAACACGTTTCACTACAGTGCCAAAATATGCATTCGCAAAGTGCGATGTTGTTATATCATACATTAATTAATTCTATTTTATTTTTGTAAAATCACTTTTAAACTTTTCCTTGTTGTTATATATATAAATTATATTCGCACTATATATAATATATTCTTATATCTTTCATAATAATCATACCTTCATTATAGAACATATTCTCACTGACTAATATTCTTAAATGTATGTAAAAAATACATTAAATAATTTTCCACATCTATTTTAATTGATAAATGTGTTTTCTCATAAAATAATTTCACCATATTTATATTGTCGGCATTTTATTTAATTTGCAGATTCTTTGAACTTTCCTTGGCTACAATATTAAACGTACATTTCAGCCTACCCTTGGTTTTAATCAGTTTTATTTCTTGGAAGCATACTCATTTTGAATTGTCTTCTGCGTTGAAACTAAATCAACTTTAATGTAACCTCACTTCTTACTATTTGTTGCCAACAATATGTGTTTAATTTAAGTTTAATAGCCAAACTAACTATTTTTTGATGTCTTACTCACTGCCTCTTGTGTAAAAAAAAAGCAAAAAATTTCATGTCATAAGTAATTTTTTTTTTTTTTTTTTTTTTTGTCAATATTGCACTTTTATTATTAAATAATGCTCAGAATTCCTGTTACAGAATATTTAAACATGCGATGATTGTGTGCTTATTTCAGTTTACGGCCTTTATTTTATTTTATATTTCAGAGCATTGATGTGATGCGAACTATGGGTATACTTTTTTAGATCACATGATAAAGACAAATAAATAATTTTTATGCTACACACAAATTTACAAAATTATGTAGAAACTGCTGTCAAAAAATTTTTCCTTTCTAAAGAAAATAAAAGGCCCAAAACGGTTTTGTAAGCTTTAAATAAAAATAAATAAAGTTCCCTTATTCCAATCTTTCAATTCTTCGTTATTATGGACCTGCTACTAATACAAAACACTTAACACTTTTTTAACTTTTCAAAATCGAATAATATAGCAAGCCAAAAAAGAAGAATTGAAGATAAATTTTATGCAAAATAATAAATCAAACCTTACCTGTTCGAGCAGTTGCAGTTGACCCAACCAAGTGCCCAACAATTTATTGGGGTCATTTTCATCTCGATCGTCGACCGCTTCTCGATCACTGTCCAGTTCCTCACCTTCACTTGTACTGCTGTAAGTGCTATCATCTAGTGTGCACGAAGACCTACAAAAAAGAATATTTTTGTGAGATATCATTCATAAAGTTAAATTAGTTTAAATTAAAACTAATCATCGACATTCAGAAGAAATATCTGAAAGTTTGAGAGAGAGGGAGAGAAAATAAAATGTTATTCAGATAGACATAACAATATGTTCCTTTTCAAAAATGTGCACTGAAATCTAAAAATGATTTTACGGCCTCACAATATTATTTTTATATATCTTAATTGTTTATTTTATTTTATTTACCTTTGTATTAGTGTAGTCATATCGTTTATTAATGAGAAATATACAGTTTAAGAATTTAATTGGTTATGCGATTATATACATGTGTGTGTGTAAATAAAACAAATGTGCAGCAATTAATGCACATTTTTTCAATGTTAAATGTTGCATATTATTAAATTGAACGATGTAAAATATCAAGAAAGGTTCGAGAAAAAAAGACAGCATGTTTAATTTAAAATAGAAAATAATACATACCTTTGAATTTCGATTTATTGCCTTGCTTAATGTATATATATATATATATATATATATATATATATATATATATTTCTCTGTCATTAAGTTCAATGGTCGTTTTTTTATTATTATCATTCATGTCGGCGTAAGTAATTTAAATTGTTTTTGTTTCTTATTAGTTCTTAATCTGTATCGCTACATTTTTGTGTCAGTCTTACCTATAAGTTAAAATCAGTTCTATTTTTGTTGTGTTGGTATTGTTTTATATCTAATAATTGCTAAATTTTAAGGTTAAATTTTATTACGATATCTATCATTTATATATATATATTTCTATAAATGGAAAAAAATAAAATAAAAATAGAATAAATAAAAAATAAATATATATATATATATATAATACATAGGATTTTGGAATAAGATTTAAAAAATAATAAGATAAAGCTTTTCAGAATGATCAAAATCAATAATGTTGAAAGATTGTTTAATATATATATATATGAATAATTTTTATAATTTAATAGTTGTGTTAGAATATAAAAATCATCTGCTGTAAGTTTGAGTTGTTTTGTTACTTCTCTTTTAAAATGAAGCATTCAAGCCTTATGATTTTCTGAAAAGATATAAAATTATTTTTAACATCAATCGTAATTTATATTATTTATTTGTGTTCATTTAAAAAAGAATTCCGAAAAAATGCATGTAGCACAGTAATTTTTTTCAAACTCATTAAATGCGAAAAAAAAAAAAATAATAATAATAATAAAAAATAAAATAAAACACAAAATAGATGTTACCAGTTGAAGAAAGTAATATTAAAAAATAGAACAAAGTTTAATACGCATACGACTTTTTTTTTTTTTTTTTTTTTTCCCAAGAGATATTTTGAAATCAATCGAATGATTCTCGTACAGAGTTTCTATTTTGAATAAATTGCACATAAACAGTGCATCGGATTGTTACAAAAATTATATGACATCAACAATTTATAAAACCTTACATTAATTCATTGATAAGACACAAAAGCTCACAATTGCAAAAATGAACTCTTTAACCATTTCATACAGCCTTCTCTAAACTGCAAAACTATCTCATTTTAAACCGTGTTCGTCGCCTCTCATACACCCACACTATTTTACCAGGAAAAAGCAAAAGACAAACATTCATTAAATTGTCACGTCCCTATTTTTATCAAGCTCATTACGTAACGCTTAACGAAGCACAATCATGATCATCTTTTCAATAACTACACGATTCCCTATGGAAGCTGAACGTGACTAAAATCACGTGATCGAAATGTGTAGAACCGAAAAATGAACTGAATGATGGAGGACAGAAATTATCAAAATTTCAGAGATGTCGTTAGTGAGCTGTAAATATGAAAATTATAGCGATCCCATTCGAGGGATTTTACGGCATGAAAATGGCGTATGAGAAGGTAACAAACGTCAAAGTGACAGACTAAATTGGATCAGAATATATTAACTTGGCACTGCATTTACTTTATCAGGTATTCAATATATTACGCGCTGGTGAAAATTAGCCTGGGGGAAAAAAACTAGTACTATGAAATTAATAGGAGTATTCTATGTTCATTAAATTTTTGTAATGGTGTGATAATGGGAAAAATATGTATTTTGGGTATCTTTAATTATCGTTTTGCCTTGGAGTATAATAATTCTAGGTGTTTGTTATAAGACCATTATCACCCTATTATTTTACTAAAAGAGTTTTTTTTTTTTTTTTTTCTTTCTTTTTTTTAATTGTACTTCATTTTTCTTTTCTTTTCCTTTTTTTTTTGTGTGTGTGTGTGTGTGTTAGAAATATTCATGGAGTTCTTAAAATTTTTATACGTTAATAAGTACATTACTTCTGTATTATCTCCTAAAATGTAATTTAACATAAGAGCTTCATTAGATAGATTATTAATTAATTTTAACACACACATTTAATTAATTTGAATTACACTGTAATTAATATTTTGTGGTTTATTTTTTAATTAATATTTTCAGTACAAAGAAAAAAAAAAAAAAAAAATTAAGAATTGATTTTTTTTTTTTTTTTTTTGAAATATTTACAAACATTACAAATCAACGTTTTAAAAAATAAATAATTATGAAATTCTTAAAATTTTTATACGTTAAAAGGTACATTATTTCTATATTATCACCTAAAATATAATTTAACATAAGAGCTTCATTAGATGAATTTTAATTCATTTCAACACACATATTCAATTAATTTGTGTACATACGTAACATATGTATGTAAATATGTACAGGGCTTATTTTTTGTACCAAAATATAAACTAGTGAAAGCCTATATTCACCACAATAATATGAAATTACTCTATTATAAATGAATGTGTAAAAGCTTCATTAGCATATTTCCTATATAATCTAGAAATTATAGTTGTGCTGTCAAGTGTATGACTTCTTATAATCAGACAATGCATTTAGACCATAACCTAACAATTCGGGGCCCATATTTTGCTTAATTTGGGGGCCTTTCAAAAATTTCCAGGGGAAGCACATGCTTCTCGTGCCTTTTGGGTAATCAGGGCCTGAATGTGTATGTACATAAGCACAACGATGAATAGAGAAAGTGTGTTTCCAGCACTGAACAAAAAAAATCGAAACAAATTTTATCAAATCCTTTTAAATTAACATGAACTTTTCTAAATATGAAATTTTAAACTCTGCTTGTTTGCATTTAATAATATCAAAAAGTAAAATGTTTAACTGTATGTATTACAAAATTACTTTTCAAAATGATTGTATTAGATAACTGGGAAAAGGGGAATCAAATATAACTCGAAATTTAAAGGATTTTGTTTCCTATAATTGAAACCTGTGGGAAGGGGGTCATTATTATTTTTCACAAAAATGTGACATGTGATACAAAGTGTCTTAAAAGTTCCTCTCGCATTAAAAACTGTAACTACATCCGATGCATTGCAGATACATACATTATATTTGTTAATAAAAATCTATTTAATAAGTTTTTTTTTTTAAGCTACAAAAGGAAACATCTTGTGAAGTCAATAAAATCTTGCAATAAAATACAATCTTACTATCTTACAATAAAATCCCAATAAAATCTTATAATTTTTTCTCCTCTGTGAAAAGACGATCACAGCACATGCCTATCGTTATATGCTGAAATTATTTATAGTGGCACAAATTGGAAGAACATTCAGGTATGACTTTCAACAGGATAGTACGCGCTACTGGCGGTTAGACGTACATGCCTAATTGGACACAACACTTCCGCTTACATGGATAAGTCATAATGATTTTCAAAATGGCCTCTACATTCTCCTGACATAAAACTATTCGATTTCTTGTTTCTAGGTTTCGTATGGGACAAAATGTAAACTTCAAAAGTGGACGGCATCACGACACTGAAATGCAGGATAAATGATGCCTTTGCATCCTTCGAGTAGTGTTGACCAATACACGGTTTGAATTGGATTATTGGCTCGATGTTCTCCGGTAGACGGAAGAGTCACTTGTTGAATTTTTCTGATAGTGTTATAAAAACTTGCTTAGATATGCATTTTGAAATAAAAATTATTTGTCTACCTGCCATACATTGTAGCATAAAATTGTCTAAATAGGGAGAGGCTACTGGGACACCATATATATTTTAATTAGAGATAGCAAATAAATTCTCAGAGGTCATAACTGGTAACGAGACTCTTAAAAGATAATTCCTATATATGAATAAACATTAACAAAAAAGAAAAAGAACACCGGTAAGTAATCATCGATTATCCACAAGAAAAAATAACAAACGATAGAAATACTTAAGTAAAACAACAATAAAAAGAAACTGGCAAAGATAAGCGTATTTACGTCGTCAGAAAATTGCAGAAGAAAATAATTAAACGGGACGTCTACGCAAAATAATACGTGAAAGCTCGAGAATCTCAACATAAGATATTATATCAGGAATAAATAAGTTAGAGGAAAAAGAAACATAAGCCCTTTCTTAACACCCCCTGACAATTGAGATAAGCTACTTTAGCATACGACGGTAAGTAATCCAGGAGAAAAAAAAAGACATTACATGGTAATGGGAAGGATATATCGACACAACTAATGGAAAAAGGAAGAAACTTTGATAAGCGAAGCTATTTCCTAACACGGGATATATTTGCATGTTCGTTAGTTTACCTGTTACATAAAATACGGATGGGGAAAAAAAAATGTATTAATTTCAGAAATGCGTAAAGATGATAAAGCTAATGTGAATTAGAAAATATAGAGCAGAAAAACAAAACATCGTTAATTTAAAGTGATATATAAAATTGCTTTAAACTTATTTAGAACATAAATTTTTGTTTTTACATATTTCCACTAATATTTAGAGAACAAGCTTTATTTTGAAAGAGTTTTAATTTCCATTATTCGTCAAATTTTATTATTGAAGCACGTAAATTTGCACTTTGATATTGTTTTCTATAATTATTCAAATGATAAGTCAATGCATTTTTAGTGTACCCTGAGAAAATTTGTGTATCGACGATGGCAATTACAATTTGGGTGAAATAATAGAAAGCTTAGTTTTAAGGACAAAATTTTCCGGTAGATCTGTTTAAATAAATTAGCTATTTTATCAAAATTAATGAAACAAATGTTTTTTCCCTTTGATTATTAATAATATCAAAATAAAAAAACTTCTAAAAAAAATCGGTGCTAATAATTATAAGTACCTTTGGACGTGGATGTAGAACTTGATTAAGAAAGTTTGGATGGTACTGACTTTTAAGAGAGACTTTCAAAAAAAAAAAAAAAAAACATTCGGACTTTATTTTATTTATTTTTCTTTTCTGTTAAATACGTATAATTTTAGGTTTAAAAAGTATTGGGCGTAGTAATCAAGTATTGCACCAGTACCTTATATTGATCCATGTATGAAGAAACCCATATTTCAAAGTCTCTCTTCCATCTTATTCCTGCATATTAGACTAAAATTCCATCGACGATTTAGATTTAAGACTGAAATTTCAGATAAAGTGGAAATACGGAACAAAGACAGTGTAATTGTTTTCTAGGGGTAATTTTAACAAACTATTATATTTTGTGTAATCTATCGATACCAGGACAAAAAGTCAACTTTTATAATTTAATAATGTATCCAGTTAGAACAGATACATTGACACAGTGCCCAGATAAATGTTGTTTGGATAATTACTACTTACGTTGTTACATGATGTCATCGTACTTCTCTCATAGCAAATCAAATTGTCAAAAATTTTGTTTGAATATCTTAATTATTTTGCAACGAAATTTTCCTAAATGAAAATCAAATTTGAGCTGGAGAGCTTGCTCCATTTATTAGACAGTCTAGGCTTCTATAATTATCGTAGAATGAAATTTTATGCAAACCTATGACGAGCACCTGCATTGCCAGTGTTTGAATAATATGCGTTCATACTTCATGTTACATAACCATAGGGGGCATCTTCAATAAATACCACACCACGATTAGCATTGATTATTACTAAAACTTGAACTTCGTATATACGTACATTATAAATAACCTTGTTCACAGAATGCATATATTTATAGGGTCTTGCATTACACAAGATTTCATTTCTAATTATATTGAGAATCATTTTCATTTATAATCATTCTAATTATTTTGAGAACTCTAAAATAATTAGACTTGACTATACCACAGTGAGTATATGCAATTCATTTAAAATTCATGAAGAAATTTCAAGTTTTACTAAAAATATTTTTACAATTTTAAAGTTCAGGAGTGAAACTACCTAACATGCAAAAACCCTCAAAACTGTTTCTTACATGCAAATAAGGGAGATAAATCAATGATATATCATATGATTACCGATAACAAAATGATATTTGCAAAGTTCTTAATACATTATACAGCAAATTAAACATTAAAAACGAGAATTTTTTATAAAAATAAAATGGTTTAACATGAAATTCAGAGACAGCAAAAATTTCAAAAACCCTGAATTCAGGGGTAGCCCCTGAAAAGTTTCACTCTTGAAAGTTAAATTAGAGACTGGTGTTTAAAAAATAGTTTTTAATTAACATAAAGGTCACTTCCTGAAATGAAAAATGTCAAAATGAACAAATATTAATTTATTTCTTCGCTGTCAATTCATATTGGTCATCTCTCTTCGACTGCGTCACCAAGCCAACATACAAATATTCTGGGGAGCTTAACGCATTTCGCCTATCTTGGTCCATCTTCGGACCATGTTTATTTATTTTGACATAACAAGATCCCGAATTATAACTTTTTACTCTTCTGTTTCTAATTTCACAAATTATAACATGTTGTAACTCCTTTTTTTTCCCCTATGTCTCATAAAATTAATACCTTTGGAGATTACCGAAGCGGGAGAGTCATTTCCACCGTGGAAGACCGAAATTGTGATAGCACGTCTCCGGATCATGCCTAGAGGTGAATCATACAGTCGGCAGCAAAAGTATACGAGCACTAGCAAAACTTTCTACATAAAAAAAAGTACACTTAATACTGTTTTGTTAAATAAAACTTCGTCGGTTATGTTCTTAGACTGACTAAGAACAGGAATCAACAAGGATTTATTTAACAAAACTGTATTAAGCGTACTTTTTTTAAATAGGAATTTTTGCTAGTGCTCGGATACTTTTGCTGCCGACTATAGACTGTCACCAATTGCCCATTACGTAGCTCTAGTGCGACATAAAACCTACACCACCTCACCTGAACCTTATTTTTCATTTTTCTGTAGCACTGGTGATTGAATTTTCGCAGTTATGAAACGGCTGTTTGCTTAGTTTTTATTTAAACATGTGCTATATTAAAGATGCCTACCTATTTTTAATCAAACCTACACAAGATATTTCCATATATTTTTAATTAAATACTAAAATGAACTTAGAAATCTGCATTATGAAAAAAATGCTCTTTTAATATGAACGGTGAGCAAATTCATTTAAATAAATACTATTCTTTCCTCTTCACTAAGAATCCAATTTCGATGAACTATGACATATAAAAGCTTTGACATGCATTAAATATCATCTTTCTCGACCATTCCACCCTCGGCGATCATTTTGTACAGTTCAGCTGTAATTACGATTTATCATCTCCAATAACAGCCACTTAGCGTAGAATGCAGAGAGCGAGAATCGTCCAAGAAAGATCGCCTTAATATGTCTCGGATGGAACATAAATAAATGCGACAAGAATGTGGAATTTTTAAAACAACTGTGATAAATCGGGGGAATGTGCCACTATAAATAATTACCTATGCACCTTTATTTTTCTTTGAAAAAGTAGCCGAGTTTCCTAATAATTAGATAAATTATGTTTTTTTATATCAATCATAATAACTTACATGAATGATGTTATGTATTTAATCCATTTTTAGTAAAATAATATATAATTTATAAATTATTTAAGCTTATAGTTGTTACTGAACTATAAAGAATACCTGATTACAACTTTGATATTTTGAGCTAATAGTTTAGTATCAGTAGAATATTAAATGTATGGAAATTTAATTTAGTAAATATTTAAAAAATTTATTACTTTAATAATTTATAAGAATACTACACATTTTTTTTTAATAATCTATACTGTTTACAAGAACAAGTGAACAGCATTAAAGTATTGAAGAGAGAGACTTTTGTTTCCAGATTCGAGTTCAGAGTGAAGTGGAGTGTGTTTAACGTCGCATAATAGCTACGCATTTGGCAATTAGTGATGATCGATGATTTATCCCTAGGAGTAGGAATGTAATCCGGACACATAGCATCACAATTTTTATTTTCTGCGTATTAGATGGCTTCCTCACTTCGGTAACTCCAAAAAAGAGGTTCAAAATCGGATATGCACTTAACTTCTAATTTTGGTCAATTTTTTTACCTTGCCAATATGAACATGCTCTACATTAATGATAATAATAATAATAGACGCATATCATTACTAATTAACATAGTAATGATATGCGTTAAGCAATATATCCATCATGAAATAAATACAGTAAATAGTTGTTTTTATATTTGGACTGTGAGAATATATTGATATTAAATAAACCCCTATGATTACAAACGAGCACACTGGATATAAATGCCTCGTTTAAAAAATAAGCAACCCATTTTATCTTAATAAATTCATTGATTTTGTTATCTTCTCTGGTTGATTAAATAACCTTCTGACTATTACATGACCTGTCCTAAGCTCATGTGTACTGACTACGGAGAAATAAACAACTTATATATAAACAACGTTTTTATAAAAATTTCAATATAAACAAAATAAAAGAGTTGTACAACATCTTCGACCAAAAAACTTGCCAGTTTGGGACATATTTCTTTGGAATATCACCCACAGGGTTGCCAATTGGTAAAGACTTTTATATTTAAGATCTACCACTAATATTTAATTGTAACGTTTGTTTAATTTTTTGTCTTTCTCATCGGACATCATATATATATAACATCATTATTGAATTTTAGTAGTTATAAACTAAATGAAAAAAAAAAATAAAAAATCCTTACGGGTTAGCAACACTGCTAATGCAGCACGCCCACAAATCTAGGGTGCACTAGTGCAGTCTCAAATACTCTTTGGGAATCACTGATCTAAAGTGATGTTGCTGAATATGCCGGATATAGAAAGGTACTGTCCGCTTATAACGTGCGAGTGGTCATATTAAAGCAGGCTTTGTAAGTGTAAGGACCGTACAGTTTTCATGACAGGAGATAAATATAATAAGATGAGGTTTCTGACAGCTATCTCCTCTCTATCAATTGTTGGACAAGAGATGCAGTCCATTATCTTCTTGACCACTTCAGTACCCTTTGTGAGCCCATCACTTGTCCTTTCTAAGTCTAAAACGTTCAGATTTTCGATAAAGTCTAACATTTTATGCTTCAATAATTTTGTAGATTGATCTAAGAACACAACTTAGAAACAGCAAGCTTTCTATTTGAATATACTTCATAATTAATTATGCTTGATTTTGACAAAATATGATAGATTATTTCATTGACCTTGTAATTTTTAATTTTGTCTTTATTATCAAAATAGTTTTTTCTCCTTTTTCCAAAATGCATTTAATAATTAATATTATAACTTTAAGGGAGTTTGTTTAAACAGAAAAAGCAATTATCTTATGAAGATTTGTTTCTTAGTTAATTAGTTGATTAGTTAATTTTTTTGAATGAAAGACACAAATTATTCATTTTATTTTTATTATAGTTTAACTTAGTATACTTCGTATACATTTGTCACAGAGACTGTCATAAGACTTATCAAATTTCAGGGGCCTTTGCACCATTGACAGCACCATTGACAAGTAGGTTTCATGGAAAAGCTTATATTTCCATTTAATATTTATAAATTGAACTAGATTAAGTTTGTTCGACAAACTATATATTCAGGTAAAAATTCTTATGTTTTTTGATGTATATATATAAAGGTTTCAAATATATAAAAAAAAAGTGCATCAAAAACTGGGGTCTGAATACATATTTTATTAATATATATATAATATACATATAAAATATATATATAAAAGTTTATATATATAAAATTAAAATTTTAATCACTAAATGGAAGTATAAGCTTTTATATGGAACCTACTTCATTCGGGCCGTCTAAGGTACAAGTCCCCTTAATTCTTTATACTCTCTTACAGTCAGTTACTTATGCTTCTTTTATGTGTAGCATGTTTTAAAAAATACAAATCACAAAATAATGCAAGTAAAAATAGATTAAAAATATTTATAATTTAATACCATTATAATACTCAGCAATCAAAAGATAAATGAAAATACCAACATTACAAAATTAAAAGAGATTGTAATTCATTTTAAATGTTTTCGTAGATTTTTTATAATTTAATTACAAAAAATTAAATTATAAAAAATTTGTGAAACCTTTTAAAATGAACTACAATCTCATTTAATTTTGGAATGTTGGTTTTTTCATTTATCTTTTGATTACTGAGTATTATAATGATATTAAATTATACAATTTATATTTACATTTAAATTCAATCTGCTGCTTATACTTAAATGTATTTTGTTTATTATCAACAATTTTATTCAAAACTTATAAATCTTGTTTATGCTGCTTAATTGTACATATAATTACATATATACATCTTTTGGCCTTATTTGGCATTGCATTAATTTAAAACTATTTATATATATATAAGCGACCATTAAAGACTACAACAGATTAATAATTTAAGATCTGTAACTGACAATTTTTCTATGAAGCATTCATAATCTGAGTATTCCTTTATTTTATGCTTAAAAAATGGTGATCGTACATATTCCACTCAAAACTTTTCTACCGACAAAGATTGTGAAATACGGGCTTTCATATATTTTACATTAGAACGCTAATAAAAGGAAAAAATTATCGACTTAAAACAACAAAGCTACAGAAATATTAACCCTTCTAATATTTCTTGCAAAGCATTAAAATTATTTGAAAATATTTAAAAACTTTTATCTCTTATCTCCTTTTGTATACATATTGGTTGATAAGTGTATATGTGCTATTGAAAAAAAAAAAAAAAAAAAAAAAAATCACATTTGATATACTTTCATAAAAAAAAAAAAAACACTTATATATATACATACATACATAGAATTAATAAGTTAACTTTTCTAAGTTTCTATTATGAAATTTCTTTCAGAACATAATGAAAACAAACTGGTGCCGCAAAAACCCGATGGTAATGTTAGCAATAAATTTTGAAAAACATATAACCAAAAAAATGTCGATGAAAAGTTTTTCCCAACCATCCAATATCAAACACGTACAAAACTTCTGATCTTCGTTACGGCATGTTTCTCAGTAATAATTCATTGTTTGCAGTAAAAAATAAATAAATAAAAATAATTCATCAGTCTTTAACGAGATGCCCTTAACGACCATCTTTTCTCTTTAACGGCTTCCCACCGAAAAACAATACCGTAAAAACGTCTTGCCAAGCACCCCGGCAAAAGATCCTTGGGGACCAAGAAAAATGACTGCTTCCCAAGACGGAAGCTCTCTTTTCGAATCAATTTTGCGGAGAGAAGCTAAGGCAAAGGGATACTTTAAGTAAAGGATCTTAGTATTGACCGAAACAAAGAAAATGTTCTTTATCAAAGAAAAGAATCGAACGTGATATATCTTGCCTAGACGCAGATTTTTGAAGATGAAACTTGAGCAGTTTTATGAGGTAAGTAGTAACTTATAGTAGCTACTTATAGTAGCCGGGATCAATACCGCTACG
The DNA here is from genome assembly GCA_963930645.1 of Salticus scenicus. Classification (NCBI taxonomy): domain Eukaryota; kingdom Metazoa; phylum Arthropoda; class Arachnida; order Araneae; family Salticidae; genus Salticus; species Salticus scenicus. The sequence continues at coordinate 3,331,037 of OZ005649.1, read as the reverse complement.
ATACGTGCACTTTAGCTTGAAAAGGGCACATAGTACACGCAAAATATTTGGTTACGTTTTCATTAATAAAACTGAAATAGGGTAGTACTTGTAGCTGAAAAATATAACTTGTAAAATCAGCATTTAGTGTAAAATTATTATAAAATACAGATCACGGTATAAACAGTCAAGTTGGAAAATTATAGTTTTTAGACCTTCAAACTTGAGTTTAATAATATGGGCTAGCCTGAATAAAATTTGACATGGAACCACCGAAGGTTTCATATAAAAGACTATATTTCCAGTTAATGTTTATGCATTGAACTATATTATTAGGTTTGTTCAATAAAATATACCTCCAGGCAACAATTCTTATGGATTTAGATATACAGTAAAGCACCGTTTACACGTCTTTCGTTTATACGTCTTTGACATCCATACGCTTTTTCTGTGAAGTCTCGATTCATTCCTATTCGTTTTAATGCAAAAATATTTCGTTTATACGTTGCTCAGTATAGGTTATACGTCTTTTCAACTTTTCTAAAATTCGCAAAAATTTTTTATCAGTCATTATTTTTTCGTTCTAAATAAGGGGAACGTTTCCTAGATGGAGGAACACAAGAAGGGTTACCTGTGTTCCTCCATCTTATATGGAGGAACACAGTTGAAAGTCCTTATCTGAACCAGAACGGAATGTTGTCCTGTTCTGTTTGTTATTTAAAATCTTAAAAGTCGCGAAGGAATTGTAAAAGAAATCGATAAGAGTGTGAGAGTGTGGATTTAACGAAAACAGAAAAAATAAAAAAAATAAAAAGGTTCAGTATGTAATTAACACTCAAGACGTATTCATATAATGTTCAAAATACGAAAAATATAATTTGCACTCAAGCCATGAATTAATGGAATGATTTTTCAAACTTTTTGTAATAAATTTTAAATATTTTATTATTATTATTATTATTATTATTATTACCTTCAAATGTAAATTCTACAATGAAGCAATTTACTTAGTTACTATCTTAAAAGACATTATTAATTAGTATTTTCACATAAATTTTGCTTGAATGCCATTAAAGTTGCAGTAATCAAAATTTTATTTCTTTAAATTTCGATTATAAGTCCTATTATGCAAGTCCCTTGAAAGGCGTATAAATGGTACTTTACTGTATATTTATATTTGAAATCCTTAAATTGTATTTTTTTCATGAATTCAGGATATTCAAAATGCTAAAATGCGTACAGATATTTAAGAAAAGGTTTAATATTTTACTTACATGTTTAAAAGAATCAGGGAGGGATTTTGAAATTTATTAATTGTTTTTTGAAAAAGAAATTAAAAAGTGCAAATCTACGTAAAAATTCGAAAAAAAAAAAATTATATATATATAATTATTCTTAAATATTTTTTCTTTTAAAGATATTGCAAAATCCATCCCCAATTCTTTTAAGTAGGTTCTATTTAACATCGAAATTATATATATATACATATATATATACATTTTAAATATGTGAAGAAGTTTTAGCATTTCGAGGATCATGAATCCATGAAAAAATAAATGCTGAGAAAACGCATTCTGATTCCAAATCTCTAAAAAATACATCAAGAACCATAAGAATTGTTGCCCTGTTTGTTCAATAAAATACACTTTTTATTCAACAAACGTAATATAGTTTAATTTATAAATGGAAATATAAGTTTTTATGTGAAATATTCAGGGTTGCCAAATCAAAGATGCGAAGTCTCCTTAGATAAAAAAAAAAAAAATTAAGTAGTGGTGATTACAAAATTAAACTTTTTCAAGTACAAATGTAAGCATATAGTTTCAGTTATTTTAAATCAGGGTTGTTGATTTTTTTTTTGATTAAAAAAAAAAAAAATTAAGTAGTGGTGATTACAAAATTAAACTTTTTCAAGTACAAATGTAAGCATATAGTTTCAGTTATTTTAAATCAGGGTTGTTGATTTTTTTTTTATTAAAAAAAAAAAAAAAAAATCGATTTTTTTTTTTTTTTTTTTTTTTTTAATTTAAATCGGATTATTTAAATTTAAATCAAGATTGATTTGATTTTAATGATTTTTATTATGTATTCATACATTATTGTGCAACATTTGTATTTTATTATGTGTATATGTGTGTATATATACGCACAATATTATAAATTATAAAAATATACATAATATTCTATTTCTATAGAAAAAATCCATGTAAGCATTTATTACCAACATTTTTATTCAACATAGTACCTTCATAATAAGAAGTAATTTTATAACAATCATAAATGCGGTAGTATAAGCCACTCAACTTCAGACTTTGTAGCTACAATAATGTGTGAAATAAAGCAAAATCTTACCCACAGTATTGAACACATAAAATAATTTTCGTAAAGGATAATTTAATAGGAAATATGACATATAACTGAAGCAGGGTTGTCGATTTTTTTTTTTTTTTTTTTAACTTCCAATCAAGATTTTTATTTGATTTTAATGATTTTTTCAAACTATTCATACATTATTATACAACATTTGTGTTTTATTATGTGTATGTGTGTATATATATGCACAGTATCCACACTATCAACCATTTTACTTAAATTATAAAAATAAAAATAATATTTTATTCCCATAGAAAAAATCCTTATTCAACATAGTATCTTCATAATAAGAAATGATTTTATAGCAATCACAAATGCAGTAGCATGAGCCACTCAACTTGAGACTTTGACTTTGTAGCTACGGTAATGTAGTGAAATAAAGAAAATAAAATCTTACTCACTCACGGTATAGAACACATAAAATAATTTTGAAAAGGATAATTTAATAGGAAAAATTATATCATAACTGAAGCAATATATTAAGAGAAAAAAATTTTCATTCAGAGTTTCTAAACAACAAAAAAGAGGGAATTAATAAAAAAGAAATGATTATATCAATTAAAGTTGAACAAATATCACTTGAATCAAGAAAATTTGTTCACACTTTACCCATTAACAAAATTCACATTTTCATTACCATCTTAATATTTTCACTAAATTCCTTTATCTTTTTTATATTACGTGGGTACAATTAATTAAACAAGCAGAGACAGCTATATCGAACTGTGTATAACTTATTATATGTAATTAAATCAAAAGGTTATGATGTTTTTAAAACTTCTTGGAGACCTCAGAGCTCTTTAAACATTACAATGCAAAATATGCCATTTTTTTTTTTTTTTCTTTTAAATATCATGTAAGCGAATGTTAAATGATATAAACTCGTATGACATCTAAATAAGCAAGAAAATATTTTATTTTCTAAATATCAACTGCAAGGCGGGCAAAGGCGAACTAGCATATATATATATATATATATGTAGAATCTTGGCTGGGTGTCTAGGGGTGGGGTAATGATGAGTTGCGACTTAGAAGACTAAACATTTATTACGAAACACACATACAATACAGGATACACAATGAAAAAATGATAATAGCAGACTTTCTATTATTAACCAACTGCTGGTTTCGAGGCTTAGCACATAACAAGCTTTCTTCATCAGTATAACCGTAACGAAATAACATTTAAGCACCTATTTGTACTTATTCACAAAAGCACCTACGCGTGCTATCAAATAGTAAAAATGAAGTAATGAGCCCTCCATGGCTCTACACACTTATTATGAGCATTCTGTGCTCAAATTAGGAGAAAATCAGCCTGTCAGCTTTCGCGCTGACGGTCTCAACCGATCTCCACTGCAGCCAGATCTCCACTGACTCCCGTCCGTCATCTCGTTCAAAGATAAGCATCAGAGACAGCGCCATCTGTTGTTTGTGCAAGGAACTTCCCACAACGCTCGGCCATTCTGATGTGCGGTGACCTCACCGTAAACCAGCCTGGGATACTAAAGGATATCTGCAAAACACAATTAAAAGAAAACAAAAAACAAAAAACAGAAACAGACATTAAAAAAAATTATGTACATAAAAATTCACAGTTAACTTTTTCTTTAAAGTTTATCAGTCTAGTTTCTGGATTCCAGTTCAGTTAGTGGACCATAATTTCATATGGTCTGCAGAAGTACTAGTATGTATAGGTCCTTCGTGATCACCTATCTTCTCGACTTCATATCTGTCTTTGGTCTTTACTCGCACAACTTTATAAGGACCTAAGAATTTTGGTCTTAGTTTCATGCCGGTTCCAAACTGAGTTCGCTGGATGGCAACTAGATCATTAATTTTATATACATGGGCTTTCTTTCTCTTCTTGTTGTAACATCGGCGATTTTCTTCTTGAATCTTAAGAATGTTTTTTCTTGCTTCTTCACGAATGGTGTTAAGATTATCAAGCATGGAATTTATCCTTTCCTCTTCGAGAAGTTCTAGTATTCTCTTATCTTCTTTCCTTCTCATTGTTACTCCAGTGAGTAATTCGAACGGAGTTCTTTTGGTACTTCTTGATACGGTGGAATTAATAGTTCTCTGGACAGCCTCAACAAACTTGTACCACTTGTTAGGGTCATTTATACATAACTTGGATAATACAGGAATGATTGTTCGATGAAGTCTCTCAATTTGACCATTCCCTCTTGGGATTCCGGTTGTGATGGTGTCATGTTCGATTCCCTCTGATTTACAGTAATCTGCAAACTCCTTAGATATGAACGCAGGTCCACGATCAGATATTATTCTTGCGGGGTTACCAAAAATAGCAGCTTGCTGTTTTAATTTTTGCAAGGCGTCTGCTGAAGAAGTTGACTTCACCGGGTATAGCCACGAAAATTTACTAAATCCATCGATGACTGTAAAAATGTGATTGTAGTTTTTGTTAGTGGTTGGTAATGGACCCACAAAATCGATGTGATACGTGGATAATGGTATATCTCCTTTAGGGATAGGGTTTAAAAAACCTTCTCCTTTTCCCTGTTTCTTATTTACGAGAATACATTCTACACAACTTTTTACAACGTTATCTACGCATTTTTTCATATTAGAAAAATAGTAATCTCTTTTTACTAACTCTTCAGTTTTATTAGCCGAAAAATGTCCTAAGGCATGACATTTCTTTACGACCTCGATTTGCATGATCTCTGGGACAATTAGTACATCCCTATCATTTAACACTTTATATAAAACATTATTTTTTAACACATATTCGTCATTTTGGTTCTGTTGTAAAAGAGATTTCATAGTGCTGATAAACTCATCATTTTCTTGAGCAGTAGCAATACGATGAGTAAGGGTATCAGTTGTTACAGTCATTACAGGGTGTCTGCTAAGCGCGTCAACATGCTGCATTTGTTTACCAGGTCGATGTTCTACTTCGTAGTCGAATTCCTGTAGCAGGAAAGACCACCTGGCTACCTTAGGTATCAATTCACGTTTATCTAAAGTTTTAGTGAACGCTTGACAGTCAGTATAAATTTTAAATTTACTACCTAATAAATAGTTCCTAAATTTTTTAAGGGCTTCTACTATCGCTAACACTTCTAACTCATAACTACAGTATTTTTCTTCTTGTACAGAGGTCTTTTTACTCATATAATGGATTGGATAGTACTGTCCATCGTCATCTTGTTGTAATAGGATTGCACCGAATCCTAATTTAGATGCATCTGTATGAACTTCTAACTTATAGCCTTGCTTAAAAAGGTGTAAGACAGGCGTATTAGATAAAATGTCTTTCAGCTTTTGAAAAGCTAATTTCTGCTCTTGCTCGAATTTAAATGGAGTGGAAGCACGTAATAAGTCACTGAGTGGTCTTGCTATGTTGGCATATGAACGAATAAATTTTCTAAAGTAACCCGTTAAACCTAAGAAACTCTGCACTTCCCTAGCATTACGGGGTTCTGGGAAATTTTGGACTGCAAGAGTTTTTTCTACTGAGGGTTTAATCGTGCCATTCTCAATTATGTGACCTAAGAAATCGATCTTTCGTTTCAAAAACTGACATTTCTTTAAATTTAACCCTAGACCAAATTTTGATGCCGTTTCTAACACACGTTTTAATTTATCTAACCCTTCATTCTCATCTTTAGATGGAATAATTATATCATCTAAATAAATAATTACAGTACCCTCTTTTAATAGGTCTTTAAACACATAATTTACATATCTTTGAAATACTAAGGGACTATTACATAATCCATAGGGAACTTTTAGAAACTCATACTGGGCATTATCGGTCACAAAAGCTGTATATTTCCTACTTTTTTCCTCTACATCAACTTGTAAAAACGCATTCTTTAAATCTAGTGTCGAAAAAACTTTACCCTCCCCTAATCTATCAAATAAATCTTCAATATTTGGCAACAGGTATTTATCTTTAATTATTTTCTTATTTAAAGTACGATAATCACAGCATAACCTTATTCCTCCATCTTTTTTCCTACACACCACTATTGGCGAAGCATAATTTGATGTACTTTCTCTAATTATACCATCCTTTAACCACTGGTCAATTTGTCTCTCCACCTCTGATTTCTCTACAAATGATAATCTGCGAGAGCGTAAGCACACTGGTGTATCATCAGATAAAATAATGGATATTTTTAAATCAGTACTTTTTGTTTTAACTGGCTTATAACTTTTTATTAACTCGCTTAATTTCTCTTTTAACGACTTATCTAAAATATAACTGACATCGAATTTTTCTTCTTTTGAAAAATTGCACATATTTGAAAAAAAAGATTCTATTTCATTTTCCTTTCGATCGAATACAGGAAAAGAACACTCTTTTGCTTCATCGAAATTGCTTTCCCCCGAACTCAGAAAACTATCTTTCCCCCCCTACGTCGCTGAAATTTGAAACATCTGTTTCCTCCCTATTTTGTGGTTTCAAAATATGAAAGATATTACCAGGCAGAATTACGTCGCATGACAAATTGTTGCATAAAGCACCGATTATGTTTACTGAATCATGATTAGGTAAAGATATTTTAAATTCAGTCAGATTTGCATCTTTCTTTTCATTAAAGCAGCTAACTAGAGTGGTTGAAGAAATAACATTTTTAGTCTGTGGAATGCTATTTTTATTTACAATTAGAATCGAAGAACCTGAATCTATCAACGCTTTAAGTGGGATATCATCCACTAAAATATCAACATATTCGAGCTCATAAACAATTAGGTTAATCGGACTTGTTTCGGATTGAACTACTGAATTCGTAGGAAGATTTTCACGGAATTCTTTTTTCTCTGAAATACGTTTAGGACACACTCTAGCGAAATGAAATGTTTTCCCTTTTGCACCACAAATGTAACACATTCTTTCATGCTTTTCGTGAGTTTGATTAGATACCGAATTACGTACTATGGGATCTTTATTATTATAATGTGTCTTTCTAAAAGGAGTTTTGTTTACAAACCGCTTATTCTCTGAACTTTCGTTTCGCGTATTATTATTAGTTTCAATTAACGATTTACCTCTAGAAGAGTAGAATAAATCACACTCCCGACCTAATTCGTTGGGTTTAAACCAATTTTGACCTTCTCGAACACTAATATGTTCCTTAGTTCTAGAATCCAACGTTTCATATAATTTATCAGAAACTATAAGATCACACAATTGCTTAACGTCGTTAACCCCTCTCAATCTACAATAGTAATCGAAAGAAGCGCTTAGACGGGAAGCGAATTGGACATGAGATTCTGAAGGATTACGCAACGCATTTTTAAAATTACTTAAACATTCACGCGGCGTTGGTTGAAATTGTCTTAAAATTAATTCCTTAACTTTTTCATAATCGTTAATTTCTTCGGTGGTTACGTACGCAAGAACCTGATTACATTTATCTCCCAATAAATTAATCAATATTTCCGATTTAAATTTAGACGGTACATTTTTAGAAACGAATGCTTTTTCAAGGGATTGAAAAAATAAGTGCAAAGCTTCCGGTTTCTCAGGTACTGAAATGGTTAAAGTTCGAATACTTCTAATTAAATTTTCTAATGATTGTGAAGTAGTTTCTGAATTTGATTGCTCAACATTATTACTAGAATTATTTGCTGCAGCCTGTAACTTTAAATTCTGTAACTCTATTTCTTTTTCTAACTGGGATAATTTAATTCTTTCTATCTCAATTTTGGTTTGTTCTTCTACAGATTTCAACTTTTGTTCTTCTACTAACATTTTAATAACACCTCTAACAAATTCTAAATCATTTTTATAAATATCAGAACTCTCAATTAAAGTTTTGATTTCAAGTACCTTAGCTTCCGCCGGAACAGTTAGGCCTAATTCTTCAGCAATTGTTTTTAATCGGCTTTTCTAATGCCTTGTAACACGTTTTGGGCCATTATAACTCTAAATAATTATTTATACCAAAAAATATTTCAATACTTCTACCAAATTAATATCATACTTAAATAGAAACAAAATAATATGAGAACAATTTTCTCAAAAAATGATTCTATGGTTTTTGTTCTCAAATCAAAATTATCATGATTTTTAAATAACCACATGCAGAACAATTTGTATTATACAACAGAATATTTAGATCATCTTATATATTTCTTAATTATTACACATATTTCATATAATATCACCATTATCATTATTGTTCTCGATTTAATAATTGTTATCACTTTCGTTTTAAAATAATATTGTTATAATATTGTTAAAATATTATTGCAAACAGTAATAAGCAAAATTATAAAAGATTACTCAGAATATTTTTTCAATCATAATTCTTATTTCTATTCATTCTTCTCAAGTAATATATTTATTTTATTTCATCACACATTGAAACCAAAAGTGTTTTAAAAAAAATATTTCACCATTAATTTCTAATTCAAAATAGTAACTCAAACTCTTTTTGCTCAATGCATTAATCATTATTATCCACTATCAAACAGAATGATAAATATATAACAATAACAGTTACCTTTTATAACTTGTTGGTGGTAATATCGCGGCAGAGTCCCCACTTGTAGAATCTTGGCTGGGTGTCTAGGGGTGGGGTAATGATGAGTTGCGACTTAGAAGACTAAACATTTATTACGAAACACACATACAATACAGGATACACAATGAAAAAATGATAATAGCAGACTTTCTATTATTAACCAACTGCTGGTTTCGAGGCTTAGCACATAACAAGCTTTCTTCATCAGTATAACCGTAACGAAATAACATTTAAGCACCTATTTGTACTTATTCACAAAAACACCTACGCGTGCTATCAAATAGTAAAAATGAAGTAATGAGCCCTCCATGGCTCTACACACTTATTATGAGCATTCTGTGCTCAAATTAGGAGAAAATCAGCCTGTCAGCCTTCGCGCTGACGGTCTCAACCGATCTCCACTGCAGCCAGATCTCCACTGACTCCCGTCCGTCATCTCGTTCAAAGATAAGCATCAGAGACAGCGCCATCTGTTGTTTGTGCAAGGAACTTCCCACATATATATATATATATATATATATATATATATATATATATATATATATATATATATATATATATATATATATATATATATATTAATCAATTAATTCTACACTGGGTAAATATTTACAATTCATACCCCAGTCATAAAGCTGTGCTTGTATAAATAATGAAACATAATAAATAATTAAAATACATAATAAAATGTATAAATAATTAAGAAAATTAAAGTATAATTTTTGTGTTTATTAATGTTGCTTAGTAGAGATGAATCTAAAATCAAGATATGAGAAATATTAGCTCGTTTAATGAAATATTTAAAAATCTCATTTTTTTAAAGCTAGATAAACAATTTCATTCCATTAAAGTCAATAACATTGATATTTAAAAGAAGTGATTTAAATCAGCGAAAAAAAAAAAAAAAAAAAATTCAATTGATTTAAATCAGTGATTTAAAGCAACTGATTTAAATCATTACAACCCTGTTTTAAATATAAAAATATTCTCAAAATTTGATGTATAATCTATTTCACATATCACATTTTTTCCTCTCTCAAACAATTAAATGCATAAATGCAATAAAAATGCAGACAATTATCCAAACAAATATTTGATATTCCTCTGTTAACATCACTTTAATAGATCCTTTATCAACATTCTTTATAAAATGATTGAAATGTACTTGTTGTATTATTTTAAAATACTACTTTATTGGTATTTTAAATTAATACAACGAATTTATTAGCGATTAATTATTTGCATAACAATCGGTACCTTATAAAAATCGTCGATTATTAATGTTTCAGAAAAACGTTTTATTGTTCAAATTAAAACTATGATTTAGTTGCTTATTTCAGTAAAACGTAAAAATGGTATTTAAAATTAATAGACAAAGAGAAAACAGAAAACGTGCAAAAACAAACAGCATAAGAAAAAAAAAAAAAAAAAAAAAAAAAACTATATTCTGGTGGATAAAAATCAAAATTTTATTTAATTCAAATATGCACCAAGAATTATCCTAACTATCCCATTTTTAATTTTAAAGAAATGTTTCTACAAAGCGACTGATTTAATTCGCCAAATTTAGTAAACACTTTTCATTCATCTTCCCCCGTTTCTTTCTTTCTTTATATATATATATATATATATATATATATATATATATATATATATAAGATTATCAATTAACAGATGCTTGTGATGCCATTAAAAATAACAAACATGATCAAAATATATTCACGACTAGAATGAAATATTTATTCACATTATCTTTTTTGACGTCAGAGAAATGTATCTCAAGAGCATTCCGTTTCATCAATCAGGATGGAAGATAAAAAATAAACTGCATGTGGAATCTATCCCTTTAAAACTTAAAATTCGCAAGACAGTGAAAATACAACCACTTGAAGCAGAAGGTGAAGGTAATAAGTCAAGGACGTGAACATCGACCCTAAATATCAGAATGAGTACAGTAAAAACAAAGGAGACCTTTGAAAAGTTTTCTGAAGAAAGACGTTTATTTAAGATGGAATTTTTTTTTTTCTATCTGGCGCCAAGACTCGTAAAAAAACCTAACTATTCAAACATCAGTAAGTCTCGGTCCGGCAGTAGAAGGCCAAATCAAATAAAAAATGTCTGACGTGTGATACACCGAACTGTCATAAAATCTGTCACTGACGATGGAAGTTGCAAAAATTACGTCGAAAATGCCAATGGTGTTTTTGTTGTACGAAAAAAGAACCTTAGTGTAAATTTTCAGTGCAGAATTTACTTTAGATGCACAAATACCCTTTAATTATGACTAATACAGCGGTATTTAAAATAACACAGATAAAGCTAAATAATAACAATAATAATAATAAAATCAAAAAGTATTCGAAAAGATTTTTAAAGGGGAAAAATATAAAGAATGAAAACATTTAAAGATAATTTCGCCACAAACTCTTGTAAAATCTCAATTAGCTCATTGGGTGCTGGCATAAATGAACAAATGAGCCACAAATAAAAACATAAATATGTTTTGTCAGGACACAGAATACGAATACGTACGGAACAGGAAGTATCGAAAACAATGTCTGACGTTTCTCAAGTTCTTTGTTTGCACAAAATTGAAAATTTAGATCAGTTTCAAACTAAAAAATATTTCCAGAAAGCACTCTTTCTACGGAAACATAGTACCTAATTTAATGGTGATAATAATAATAAGTTAAGGTCCTTTGAGGTAAAAGTTGAAATATATTACTTTTTCTCCTTAAAGTTTATTAAAATATAAAATAATAAGAAGCATCATCAGGAAGTGTTGAACGTATTGAGTGAAGTTCTGAATAGGCAACTGAACCCAAGTAACTCAATAAATATTAGTTGAACAATCACACGCCAAATATAAATACCGATCTATAAATATTATTAAACATTCCAACTATAAATACATTTTATTTAGTACACTTTAAGGGGGAAAGAAAGAATGAAAATGAAAGTAATCCTCATAAAAAGAAGAAGAAGAAAGAACAAAAGGAAAATATAGTTAAACTCCTCGAAAAAATATTTTCTTAAATTTATAAAATTCGTACCACAGGCTTTTTACTCATTTTGAATGTCTCACTTAAAATCAAAGCCTAAAGGTGAAGAAGAAGAAAAATCAACTTGGATTTTTTTTTTTTTTTTTTTGGGTGGGGGGGGGGGGATGAACATTTGAAAAAAGAAGAAGATATATATATATATATATATATATATATATTCTTTACTGCAAAGCAACAAAACTTATTCATGATAAAAATAAACCCAATCATCAAATCGATCGTTTTTTTTTTTTTTTTTCTTTTAATAAGACAGAGATTTTATCATACGATTTGTAGTCACGAAGAAAATTTAAAAAACGATCTAAATCCTAAGCTGAGCAGACGATTTATAAATTGTTAGTTTAATCCCGAAAACTTTTTTTTTTTCTGTCGACATGCTTTAAATCTCTTGTACGTCACAAATATCTAAAACTATAAACAGATAGTTAAAAAACAAATCACATCTGATTATAACGCACGCCGAAGTAATAAAACCAGGTAAGAACCAACTCTCTATGACTCACCCCCATTGCACAATACAAAAACACTGGCGTAGGCGCTTATGTGTTGATGTAGTATACGACTAAGCGCCCTCTCCCCTCTCTAAATTATATTTTATTTTCCAGATGACGGTATAAATAAGCTATCCCTTAACCAACCTTCTTCTTCTCAGCTCAAACACAAAATGTTGCATAAAAAAAACACACAAAAAGAAGGACAAAAGTTGTTTAAGCTACATACGCCCTTTTTTGATCGCAACTTTTTAAAGGCAGGTACGCCTATAGGAGGGTAAATTAAGGGATTCATATATCTATCCCCTTTTTTAACCCCAGATAACATCACGGGTCGTTTGAAATAGATTGGAGACCAAAAGAAGATGCTTTGGGAACACATCTGACAAGCCTACTCACCACGGCATTCTCACCATGCTGAGATGAAATCAAGAAAGCTTTCGGTGATTTAATTCACAACAGGAGATAAATGTGAAAAGAAAAATTATCGGGTGAAAGAGTAGAATTCAAGTTGTGATTTCACGTTATATGATTAATTCATTTTGCTAAAGTTACGGATATATATACTTTTTTTAAACTTTAAAGATACGTTATCAACTAAGCAATCATTGAATAAAGTGTATTTAAAATGTAACTAGATCACAGGTTAAAGGCAACACATGCGACGAAGTTGGTGGTCCACAAATACTGAGAGCACAAAAAATAAAAAAGCCAGTTGTGGCTTTTTTTTTTTTTTTTTTTTTTTTTTTTTTTTAAGGAAAAGAAATAAAATATTATTACAGTTGCAATAAGTAGAATCAGTTCACAATTTTTCATGTTCTATTGTACCTTAACTTGCTACGCTGGGCATGTTTGAAAACACTGGTTCATTACTTTAGAAAGTAAAATCGTATTTTCCTAATTTTATATAGCAAAAAAAAAAAGTTGCTTTCATCTATATGTTTCTAATCATCATATTTTTTTTTTTTTTTTTTTTAAAATAAAATGAGTTTATTGAAGTTTTTCGTATCTAAAATTCACAAAAACTTGAAAAATATTTTAGTATTTGCCAAACTTTTGTCTATATAGCCATAAAAGCAAACATTCACGGGGAAGCAATAACTTATGCCTAAGCTCAGCATCCAAAGCTTTCAAAAGTGACCTATATTCGGTAAACCACAAAAACAAAGATCCACCCAGGTAAGGTTTCGTGTTAGTTTTCTCGGCGAAAAAGAAAAAGAAAGAACCCAAATCTGTAATTCATTTCTACAATTATTACATTTAACATGGAACAGTTAGAAAGAAAACATTCTAAAAGCTATAATTTGGATATTATGTTAACTCCCTTTTCCCCTATCCTTCACTGTTACAAAGTAAAATATCATGTTAAAACTGTAAAAGCAAAGGGTATACATGATCTTTAAAAGTCATAGACCATACGGCTCTAAAACGTTTTTTAAAAAAGGCCTAAATTTTATCATCAGCATTAACCATTATTATTATTAGCTTGTTAGAAACAGACTTGTGGAAATTATTCGATTAATTGTGAATTTTTCATTTTTTATATTATTATTATTTTATTCATGCAATACATTATTTTTTAAAATAATTTACCTTTTTTTTTTTTTTTTTTTTTTTTTTTCAGAATAGTTTGGAAAATATTTTTAAAAATCTCCAACGCAGTTTAAAAGTGTCTGTGACTTCAAATCACCTGCCTTCACGTTTTCATTTCATAAATATTTTTAGAATTTATAAAATACTTTTTATCCATATTTACCCATCATATCATAAATACTAAGCCATAAATACTTTTGAACATCAATGAATAGAAAAATCATAACACAACTGAAAATGCATCTACAGCAAATTTCTAGAATTTACACCCAATAATTTTGTGGGGCCTTGTGAATGAATCCCTGTATCACATCATTTTCTATTGACAACGTCCTTTATTGCAACTGAAAAGTGGATGCTGATTCCGTATATTTAGCATTTTAATATGCTTACAAAAAATACATTTTTTAAAGATAGTAATGTCCCCATACTATTTTGGTTAATTTCATACGAAAGTTAACCAAAATTTTGTATATTATTAAAAAAAGAAATTTTAATTTAAATAAGCAAAAAATAATCCTCAATTTTTACACATAACCTGTCCTGTTTAAATTTAAACCTCTGAACTTCAAATGCGTCTCAATTTAGAGCGATTGAGTGTAAAAGATGAGTCTGTTTTTTGTAACGCTGCATTTTTTACCTTATTAAATGTATATTATTTTTCTTATGTTGAAAGTTTTGTAATATTTATAAATAATTTATATAGACGTTTCAACACACCACAATTCATTAAGATAAATTAATATTTAGTATTTAAAATTGGACAAGAAAGCTATTTGGTGCCTAGCCCCTCATAAATGAGAGTAAACTTTTATGAATCTTGCACACAAAACAGGACTGTGATGTAGATTTATCACATATATAACTCGGGTGCCCTCTTGTCACCTTATTTCTGTCATCATCAGGGGTGTTTGTGACTTACTGGTAAAAATCCTGAAAATTACAGTCTCATATAAATAAAACTCCAGAATTATCAAATGGTACTCAAATTATTTAGGCCAAAAGCCCTCAATCTCTTTACAATCTGTTCATATATCTCCTGGATGACAAATGACGAATTAATGAAAACAAAAGATAAGTTTATAGGAAATATGAAAATACAGACGGATTTAATTTAAAACTCTGAAATCAGGGGTAGCCCCCAAACATAAACACCCATGCATCGTCTACACCAAGCCTGTCCAACCTAAAACTTTTGGCGGGCCGCACTGGAAATCTATTTTACACAGGCTGGCTGCATTGTATAAATCCATGAATCCTATACGTATAGTAATTCTCATTTCAGCACGTGAGGATTTAACTCTTTAGTTAGCCGTGTAGTAGTTTTTAGCGTATCTGTTTAATAACTCATAAAATGAATACTGAGTGAAATAGGAATAACAAAATTAATTTTTGAAATCAACAGAGATTCTGTAATTTTATTTCCTAGACAAAAAAAAAAAATATATATATATACTTTTCAAAAATTTGCACAATAGCCTTTTATTTCAACTATTGTGTGGCAGTAAAAGTCGTTTGTAACGGTTAAAGGGTTTTAAAACAGAAAATATGCATAATAAGTATTTTTTATTCATAAAATAACTATAAAATAGTAAAAAACTTATGATTATATATTCAAATATAATATAGTAAGAATCATTTATTGGTCTGATAATATTTTATTAACATCAATGAGTGCGATATTTATTTCTTTAGCTACCTTAATCGACATTTTCTTTAAAAATTCAGAAACAATTTATTCATTTTTGATGTTTCAATTTGAATATGTCAAATTAGAAATTTCCTGAATTTGAACCTTACATGGCGGGTCACATGCGGCTTGCGGGCCTCGGGTTGGCCAGACCTGATCTAGACAAAATATTTGCTTAGCTGGTTATTTCCTACGAACTAAAAACTTGGCGAAATCATGCCATTATTCGATAACAACTGCCAATGAATTAGTGGTTGCCTTTTCAAAAAACTACATAAGAATGTTCGAAACGAATACCACAACACTGCTCTTTCTGGAACTTTGAACTTGGCGAATATAAAAGTAAACGCCAAAAGCAATTTCATTTTTCGCTCCAGCTTTCGACAGCACTTACGAATATGACTTAGCACTAAAAGGATTAAGCACTTGTGTCTCACTACTGTTCCCCTACTCCATATTGTGATCATTAACATTTATTAAATTTTTGATGGACTATGGTCATGTTCCTTGGAAAGTATTTCTGTTTATTAAAGAAACTAGCAAAGGAACAAATGTGTAATTACGAGCCTGGACCATTTAATTATCTTCAAAAAATAAGTTTTAATATTTTTTCATTTTATCAGCCCTCGTCAATGATAAAAACATTCTCTATACGACGGCTAACTTAACTCCATTATACGGACCAGTGTTGATTTAATAGGAAACATTCTACGATGAATCTAAAAAACTTAAATATCATATATCAGTTTTGATGGAATTCTAAAAATATTTATTGAAATGAAAGCGCAGAGAGGCAGACGAACTGAAGGCATAAGCAATGATGAACACTGTTGAATTTTAATGGGAAGTGTGAGGCAAAAAAAAATCTTCCAAACTATTTTCAAAGAATGAAATATACATCAACAAGTGAAATTACAGTTCTTGAAAACAATTTTCGCGCCAACATCAGTTCTAATAAAAGAAAGGAGTTTTATCTTTTGTAACAACATTTGTTGCAAAGGATTAAACCTCTTTTCAGCATCAAAGTCGTCGTTGAGGAAAAAGTAGATTTACAGTTAAATAATTCTTTCAAGTTCACTCCCTATTTTCGTTTGAAAATTGCTAAACTAATTTCGAAAATGGATATTAGGCTCATAGCTAGTCAGAAGTATGGAATAATAATAATAATAATAATTTTTGAGAAATTTTTGACACGAAACGTTTATTTGTTAGCCTGATTTAAAGAGAAAAAAAATGCATAATTAATTTAAAAAATACATAATTTTGTAAGTAAATACTATAAAAAAAAAAAAAAAAAACTTGCAACAGTTTTTTCCAGTCAAAAAATAATAGCATGGCCCTTCATCAGGTGAAGAAAACTAGGCACGAGTGCAACATTAAAACAACAATTACGCATTCACGCCTACTAAGAAATTTAAAGTAACTTCTCAGGGGTTGACCCAGGTTTTAATTTTTGGGGCCCATTTTTGTGAAAAGCAAATTATTTTTGTGAAAAATCAAAATTGTTTGTGAAAAAAGGAACTGATGCTAGAAACCTTCCATTTTAGCAGTTACACTGTCTAATGTTTAATATCGAGTTAATAGCAGTAGTGTAAAAAGGGTGATTCTGCTGCACGGTGGAGGCGCGGAGGCGTATCGGAGCCACGGAGCTACGATGAGGGTCAGGGTGGAGGCGCGCCACCACCCTAGACCCACCGTCCCTCCACCGTATATCTCCGCACTTCCGATACGCCTCCGCGCCACCACTGTGCAGCAGAATCACACCTTTTTGCACTACTTTGCCACAATCTTAATCGATGGTTCTGTGGGCTTTTAATGAGAATTTTGACCATCGTGGTGGTGAATACACACTTTTTTACACTACTTTGCCACAATCTTAATCGATGGTTCCGTTGCCTTTTAATGAGAATTTTGACCATCGTGGCGGTGAATACACACTTTTTTACACTACTTTGCCACAATCTTAATCGATGGTTCTGTTACCTTTTAATGAGAATTTTGAGGAGTTAGATTTATTTTCATAAATTTCCGACTTAGTATTTTTTCAAAATTAAATTGATTACAGAATTAAATAGAAATTTTCCTATGTATTTCAGTGAATTTGACAAAATAAAACAAAGGGTTGGTGAGTACTATATAATTAAAAACAGGGTATAGACATTAAAATTTAGATGTTGCCATTGGAAGAGTATAAATAATTTCCGGTGGGACTTAACATTTTCGACTGAATGAAACAATGAATGACTGAAGTTAATTAACATCAGTAACAATTTATAAGTATTTTAGAAACTTAGCATTTTTAGAGATTAAAAATATATTGTGTTAAGATAATAAATAAGGAATTTAAATAGGAGTTCATACTTTTAGTGACATCATTACAAATTTATATTACGAAATTTTTACAGAATTAAATAGAAATTTTCGTATTTTGAGGATAAGTGTCATCAGTGGATTAACACACAGATTTAAAAACAAAACAATAATAAATAATTTAAAACACATATTTTTCAAGTTTCACACTTATTTAAACTCTAACTTACATTCGTTAAAAATTGAACACATGCACTTTAAAAAATGACTATCATATAAATTTAAAAAAAATTACTATCATATAATAATATTAATTAAAAAAATGCATACAAAGATATATAGTAAAGTTATAAATTTTAAAAAAATACTGTCATATGATAATATTAATTAAAAAAAAAAAAAAAAAAAAAAAAAATTACTATTATATAATAATATAAATTAAAAAAATTACTTTCATATAATAATATAAATTAAAAAAATTACTTTCATATAATAATATTAATTAAAAAAATGCATACAAAAATATACAGTAAAGTTATAAAATAAATAAATAAATAAAAAATAAAATAAATAAAAATAAAAATAAAATAAAAATGACTATCCTATAATAATATTAATTTAAAAATACATACAATGTTTAAAATCAACAATTAAATTTTATATACATTATAATTAACTAAACTTTATGCTGTTACTATTAAATAAATTTATCCTAACACGAAAACTTTACATAAATTTTATAAGCAAAAAAGCTATAAGTACATGAATATGTTATTTAAATTAAACATTATATTGATACTACACAAATATTATTTAACATTTATTCGAGTTTAACGCTGTAATATAATTTAAACTATCTTAGTTGATTTAAATGAAACAGGTAAATACTTTTAAACTTGAACTAATAAAAATAAGTTCTTTTTATAAAATAATTGATATAAACTATAATAATAAAAAGGATTAGTTATATTTAAAAACTATCAGTTACTAAAAGTTATTTTATATTAAACATTTCGAAATAAATTGCATAAAAATTCAATGCATCATTTTAAATGAAAATAAACAGTTTCCTTAAAAAACAGATAATACGGAATATTCCATGAGTCAGTTATCACCTGCAACGGAAAACCCCTACAGCTGATGAATCATATGTTATATACGCTGGCGAGCCATGCCTATTAGTAATCCACACTATCTCATATAAAGATTCAGTTAAAATCATTAAAACAATACAGCGAATAATTTGGAAAATGCAATAATTTTTTCACAAAGCATATCATACAATGAGTTTAAACGATTATCACCTATCTATCACTTAAACGGTATTGAAATAAATAAATACATATAAAAGTAAGTTATAGTTAAACAATAAAAATTCGTTTGTGAAAGGAGTTTTATATATTGCAAAAATTAGTTTTACTCAAATAATTTCTAAACATACACAAGTTAAATGGAAACTTTTCTAGGTTTCATTTAAGCAATAATTTTCCATGTGTGAAAGTAGTTTTATTTATGCAAAATTTAGTTTTATATAAACAAAAAAATTTATAGTGTAACAATAAAAATAGTTTATAGTATAACAATAAAAAATTCCTTATAAGTAAATACCAATAAAAAATATTTTTTAAATTAATTTCTCTCTCTTCAATAAAACAATAAAAATTTCTTATATAACTTTCGTAAAGTTTTAATAAAATTTCTATTATAAACAAATTTTTTATGATATAAACAAATAATTTTATTAGAATATACATATTAAGTTTATTAAATTATCAAATAGTAATAATAAATTATGAAACTTACTTAAAATTGATGAGATTTCCCTTGTCGAAATGCAACCTTCATTCACACACAAATGCGAGAAACTGTTTATCGCCACACGTTGACTCATACAGATAAGAATGTTGATTCATGCTTATCTTAGTAGAATGTTGTTAGAGTTCTGTGTTTTCAGAGTAATATAAAATAGTTTATAGAGATCATTTATTTAATATCAGTTGTAAACTACATTTAAATAATGCAATAAGAGTTGAACTCTGCAATTAACCTATTAAAATATTGAAATTTTTTTAATTTTTTTATTTAATTTTACTTTTTTTAATTATGCTAAGAAAATAATGAGATCAAAACAGAATTATTTTACGATAAGACATCCTTTTTCATTCAATAAAATGTAACTATAGTTTTTAATGAAAGGTTTTAAAATCACTTAATAGGATAAAATTAAAAACAGAAATCTTATTATTTTTTCTAGTTATAAAACTAAGTAATAAACTATCTATAAATAATCATATAGCAAGCGAGATTTTTGTATAATAACTATATATTATTTTAATATATACATTACATCGCAGGGTAAAATTTTCAACTTATTTATACGGATTGAAGTAATAAAACT
Organism: Salticus scenicus; assembly: GCA_963930645.1. NCBI lineage: Eukaryota > Metazoa > Arthropoda > Arachnida > Araneae > Salticidae > Salticus > Salticus scenicus. The sequence goes on along the minus strand of OZ005649.1, from coordinate 3,310,635 downwards.
TAATCATTTGCATAACCGCTAAATTTTATAAGTTGGATATATGATTTAAAATACTAAACAATAATCCTTGTGAGAGAATTGGGATAACACTTTCACAGAAAGAAATTGTCCTTTACAATAAGATTTGCTTAGAATGTCTAAGTGAAAATAACTTACCGTGAGGTCAGTGAGTCATGCAGTTGTATTCGAATTTATTGTTTTTAGTTAATGAAACTTCTAATGAGAGAATTATTTGTTACTAGCATATAAATGTACATTTTTATATTATTCCTGTATAGATAAAATTTTAAATAATTCATTAAGTGTTAAACTTTGCATTTAATCGATTAAATAAAGTTTTCCTAAAATATAAGTGTAATTTTTTAATGAATCGTTTTGAAATCACTTTAACTTTATAAGAAAAAACTAAAAAGAGGTTTTTAAATTACTTAATAGGATAAAATTAAAAATCTTATTGTTTTTAGCAATTATTTTATCTAGTTATAAACTATATATTATTTTAATATACGCCTTATAGTTAAGTCAGTTTTAGAGAAAACCAAGAAAAAATCCCAACGCGCAGGTTGATGAGTTGGAATATTCTATTATACTTAAAGAATCCAGGTACGAAAAAACCGAAATACAATACGCGGAAAAACAGGCGGGATTTTCGGTTAAAACTTCAAAGCAGTGGACGGTAAACATAACACACCGTGAAACAACCTACTCCCACGACAGCCAAACTAAGAATGAAGGGAAACGTTGAGTTGTAACAGCTTATCTACTAGAGATAAGGGGGAATTCCCCATGACTCACCCCTCGTTCGTTCATGTACAACATCTTACGAGAAACTTCGTGAAGGATGACTCATCGGTGACGAGTTTGAATAATATGCATAACCGCTAAATTGTATAAATGAGAATCTTTTAATGTGAGTATTATAGTAATGATAAATTTATTTTATAATCGATAACTCATCAGCTTCACACCTTATATAAAACAATACTATATTTAAAAGTTTTACTACACAATAAACATTCACATATGGATATTCCTAAGGTTTAAGACTATGCGAGGATCCTATAAGCGAAATGCCTGTGAGTCTTTCTAAGAAATCCTAATCTGTATTTAAGCAGGTTTTAGAGAAAACCAAGAAATACTCCAGTCGACTAGGTTGATGAAATGGATTCGAATCCAACACTTCCCCTTTTACCATAGAATCGTTCACTAATCACAAGGTTAATGAGTCATGCAGTTGTATTAAAACTTATTGATTACATGTCTAAACTTATACCATTAAATATTTAACTGTTGGTTCTATAAGTGGATTGTTCTGTGTGTGAGTCTTTGTAACTTATAGTTAAGCGAGTTTTAGTGAAAACCAAGAAAAACTACAAACGGATAGATTGTTAAGTGGAATTCGAACCTAACATTAAACATAGAATCGTTTGTTCTTCTAAAATCCTTGTAACAACATGTTTATAGACTTTATAAGAAAATGCTTAATATGGTTTGCATGCGTTAGCTATATTAAACACTTAATTTTTAACATACATTAAGGTTAGTGGATGAGTGACAGGTAATTCATTTAAAACAAAAATATAATAACGGTCGATTGAAACAAAGGGTTTGCAGTTTTAGAGAAAACCAAGAAAAAATCCCAACGGTATGTTGATGAGTTGGAATAGTCTATTATACTTAAAGAATCCAGGTACGGAAAAACTGAAATACAATACGCGGAAAAACAGGCGAGATTTTCGGCTAAAACTTCAAAGCAGTGCACGGTAAACATAACACACCGTAAAACAACCTACTCACACGAAGGCCAAACTAAGAATGAAGGGAAACGTTGAGTTGTAACACCTTATCTACTAGAGATAAGGGGGAATTCCCGGAAAAGCTGAGTCACCCCCGTGGATCTTACGAGAAAGTTCGTGAAGGATGACTCATCGGTGACGAGTTTGAATAATTTGCATAACCGCTAAATGGTATAAGCGAGAATCTTTTAATGTGAGTATTATAGTAATGATAAATTTATTTCATAATCGATAACTCATCAGGTTCACACCTTATATAAAACAATACTATATTTAAAAGTTTTACTGTACAATAAATATTCACATATGGATATTCATAAGGTTTAAGATCGATTAAATAAACGAGAATCCTATAATCGAAATGCACGAGAGTCTTTCTAAGAAATCCTATTGCATATTTAAGCAGGTTTTAGAGAAAACCAAGAAATACTCCAATCGACTAGGTTGATGAAATGGATTCGAACCCAACACTTCCCCTTTTACCCTAGAATCGTTCACTAATCACAAGGTTAATGACTCATGCAGTTGTATTGAAACTTATTGATTACAAGTCTAAACTTATACCATTAAATATTTAACTGTTGGTTCTATAAGTGGATTGCTCTGTGTGCGAGTCTTTGTAACTTATAGTTAAGCGAGTTTTAGTGAAAACCAAGGAAAACTACAAACGGGTTGATTGTTAAGTTGAATTCAAACCTAGCATTAAACATAGAATCGTTTGATCTTCTAAAATACTTGTAACAACATGTTTATGAACTTTATAAGAAAATGTTTAATAGGGTTTTCATGCGTTAGCTATATTAAACACTTAATTTTTAGCATACATTAAGGTTAGTGGATGAGTGTCAGGTAATTAATTTAAAACAAAACTATAATAAGGGTTGATTGAAACAAAGGGTTTGTAGGTTATAATTATAGGATAAAACGTTATGTATTTCGAAAACCCTTCATCAAGATTGCAACAACCGTTTCGAATGATACTCTCCCTTCATCAGATAGACTTAAACTTTTATTTTATCAGAATGAAAGAAAACGATAGACGATTTACACTTATTGAAATCCCAACTTATAAATAATTCGACTTTCACTAAAAATGCAAGTCGCATATACACTTTGAAACAATCAATAAATTTTATATTATCACAATGCATTAAATAAGTTTCCCATTTAACATTCAAGATGAATTTATTTTTACATTAATTAAGAATTGAACACATATTAATTTTTAAAATGACTATTTTTTAAAAAGTTTTGAAACAGCTAATAAATTTTATAAGCTTTTACAATTAAATAAATTTAGCATATTATGAAAGTTTTACATCACTCGGTAAAATTTTATATAAGCAATAAAAGTGATACACATTATAATTATAAACTCATAAAATAAATTTCACACTTAACATTTAAACTCTAACCAATCAATCTTAAAGTAATTTTTTATATTTTGTACATAATCATAAACCTTTCGTTTCTATTGTAAAGTGAAGTATGACTCATGCTTTAATTAAAATCTCTAATCAAAATTATAAGAAAGTAAAGTTTAGGAAATACCTATGTATTATAGGTAAATTAATACAGTATAAATATTCATGTTTTTCAGTTAAGTAAAAAAGTTATATAATTAATTTTACAGACTACTTAAATAATGTATAATTAAGTTTCAGAATTATTATTATTATTATTTTTTTTTTTTCTTCTATAGCATGTATATATAAATTTTTAGTTAGAAAGTTTTTATTAAAATACAATAATCAAAGTTTTGTACGATATTAATTTACATTGCATCTAAAACTTTAAATATATAGAAACAATTGTACATTTGGTTTTGTCTGAAGCATATATATAAATAATAAAATCTTATTCAGTTTAGTTTTTAAAACACTATAAAGATTTCAGACACACATATTTTTATCTTGTTTAAATAAAATTTTTAAAATGAAACAATATTAATGTTATAAAATAATACACTCAGCATGACTCACGGAGTGTGCTATTCCATCAAATTATTCCGCATACGTGTAATAACATGTCTGACTTAACTATATACTGAATTACCATTATTTCAGAAAAAGTTGGGACTTACCTTAAAACACATCCTACACCCTTGGCAGACTTGAAGAAAATGAATGATACGAGACATTCTTATCAGAGACGCCAGGTCACGAGGTTAGTGACGTCACGAATGATGTGATTGGCTACGCTCAGTCACGTGATCATGACGTCATTCTCTCATCAATGACGTCACCGATTGCTTATCTGCTACCACAACGCGCGGAAATGTCCAGTACGCAGTGAAAAATATTCAAAGTCTACGGGACATTACTCGAAACGATTCCATTGTCTTATACGGTAAATTGAAATATAACACGCGGAAAAAAGATCGACATATACCGGAGAAACTATGCATACTACCCGATGAAACTAAGCCGCACAGCTAAGTAGATGCTACCAGGATGAGAGTCAAAATCCAACTGAATTCAAACAATATGACAAGGTCTATAAATCTCCCGTGTTGATTAGATGGTTTTGATGAATGGGTTTTCCCCCACACTTAAGCAGAATGGAGAAGTCATAGGTTTTTCCTCACCTATCTCTTAATTAAGTTTCTTAATTAAAATTATGCAAATTATATGTAAGTCTTTCAAATATCACTTAATTACGTTTTCTAATTAAAATTATGTAAATTTTATGGAAATCTTTCATGTTTATCATATGCCCTCCTAGTTAAAGATTTAATAAACCTATCTTTTATACAACATAAATAAATTTAATAAGTATAATCTGTTTAATGACTCATCAAACGATGACTCATCATAAACATGTCTGAACATGAATCTAGTTGAACACTAATATTTTACTGAATAAGCGATAATTACTATATGGATCACAAAATATAAGTTGTTGGAAATTAAGTAAACAACACTACTTGATGAAAAATTAAGTTTCTCATAAGTAAACAATAATAATAAAAATAACTTTTGGTTTGAATAATATAAAAAGTAATAATACAAAATCATATACAATAAAATGTTAGTGTTCAACTAGATTCATGTTCAGACATGTTTATGATGAGTCATCGTTTGATGAGTCATTAAACAGATTATACTTATTAAATTTATTTATGTTGTATAAAAGATAGGTTTATTAAATCTTTAACTAGGAGGGCATATGATAAACATGAAAGATTTCCATAAAATTTACATAATTTTAATTAGAAAACGTAATTAAGTGATATTTGAAAGACTTACATATAATTTGCATAATTTTAATTAAGAAACTTAATTAAGAGATAGGTGAGGAAAAACCTATGACTTCTCCATTCTGCTTAAGTGTGGGGGAAAACCCATTCATCAAAACCATCTAATCAACACGGGAGATTTATAGACCTTGTCATATTGTTTGAATTCAGTTGGATTTTGACTCTCATCCTGGTAGCATCTACTTAGCTGTGCGGCTTAGTTTCATCGGGTAGTATGCATAGTTTCTCCGGTATATGTCGATCTTTTTTCCGCGTGTTATATTTCAATTTACCGTATAAGACAATGGAATCGTTTCGAGTAATGTCCCGTAGACTTTGAATATTTTTCACTGCGTACTGGACATTTCCGCGCGTTGTGGTAGCAGATAAGCAATCGGTGACGTCATTGATGAGAGAATGACGTCATGATCACGTGACTGAGCGTAGCCAATCACATCATTCGTGACGTCACTAACCTCGTGACCTGGCGTCTCTGATAAGAATGTCTCGTATCATTCATTTTCTTCAAGTCTGCCAAGGGTGTAGGATGTGTTTTAAGGTAAGTCCCAACTTTTTCTGAAATAATGGTAATTCAGTATATAGTTAAGTCAGACATGTTATTACACGTATGCGGAATAATTTGATGGAATAGCACACTCCGTGAGTCATGCTGAGTGTATTATTTTATAACATTAATATTGTTTCATTTTAAAAATTTTATTTAAACAAGATAAAAATATGTGTGTCTGAAATCTTTATAGTGTTTTAAAAACTAAACTGAATAAGATTTTATTATTTATATATATGCTTCAGACAAAACCAAATGTACAATTGTTTCTATATATTTAAAGTTTTAGATGCAATGTAAATTAATATCGTACAAAACTTTGATTATTGTATTTTAATAAAAACTTTCTAACTAAAAATTTATATATACATGCTATAGAAGAAAAAAAAAATAATAATAATAATAATAATTCTGAAACTTAATTATACATTATTTAAGTAGTCTGTAAAATTAATTATATAACTTTTTTACTTAACTGAAAAACATGAATATTTATACTGTATTAATTTACCTATAATACATAGGTATTTCCTAAACTTTACTTTCTTATAATTTTGATTAGAGATTTTAATTAAAGCATGAGTCATACTTCACTTTACAATAGAAACGAAAGGTTTATGATTATGTACAAAATATAAAAAATTACTTTAAGATTGATTGGTTAGAGTTTAAATGTTAAGTGTGAAATTTATTTTATGAGTTTATAATTATAATGTGTATCACTTTTATTGCTTATATAAAATTTTACCGAGTGATGTAAAACTTTCATAATATGCTAAATTTATTTAATTGTAAAAGCTTATAAAATTTATTAGCTGTTTCAAAACTTTTTAAAAAATAGTCATTTTAAAAATTAATATGTGTTCAATTCTTAATTAATGTAAAAATAAATTCATCTTGAATGTTAAATGGGAAACTTATTTAATGCATTGTGATAATATAAAATTTATTGATTGTTTCAAAGTGTATATGCGACTTGCATTTTTAGTGAAAGTCGAATTATTTATAAGTTGGGATTTCAATAAGTGTAAATCGTCTATCGTTTTCTTTCATTCTGATAAAATAAAAGTTTAAGTCTATCTGATGAAGGGAGAGTATCATTCGAAACGGTTGTTGCAATCTTGATGAAGGGTTTTCGAAACACATAACGTTTTATCCTATAATTATAACCTACAAACCCTTTGTTTCAATCAACCCTTATTATAGTTTTGTTTTAAATTAATTACCTGACACTCATCCACTAACCTTAATGTATGTTAAAAATTAAGTGTTTAATATAGCTAACGCATGAAAACCCTATTAAGCATTTTCTTATAAAGTTCATAAACATGTTGTTACAAGTATTTTAGAAGATCAAACGATTCTATGTTTAATGCTAGGTTTGAATTCAACTTAACAATCAACCCGTTTGTAGTTTTCCTTGGTTTTCACTAAAACTCGCTTAACTATAAGTTACAAAGACTCGCACACAGAGCAATCCACTTATAGAACCAACAGTTAAATATTTAATGGTATAAGTTTAGACTTGTAATCAATAAGTTTCAATACAACTGCATGAGTCATTAACCTTGTGATTAGTGAACGATTCTAGGGTAAAAGGGGAAGTGTTGGGTTCGAATCCATTTCATCAACCTAGTCGATTGGAGTATTTCTTGGTTTTCTCTAAAACCTGCTTAAATATGCAATAGGATTTCTTAGAAAGACTCTCGTGCATTTCGATTATAGGATTCTCGTTTATTTAATCGATCTTAAACCTTATGAATATCCATATGTGAATATTTATTGTACAGTAAAACTTTTAAATATAGTATTGTTTTATATAAGGTGTGAACCTGATGAGTTATCGATTATGAAATAAATTTATCATTACTATAATACTCACATTAAAAGATTCTCGCTTATACCATTTAGCGGTTATGCAAATTATTCAAACTCGTCACCGATGAGTCATCCTTCACGAACTTTCTCGTAAGATCCACGGGGGTGACTCAGCTTTTCCGGGAATTCCCCCTTATCTCTAGTAGATAAGGTGTTACAACTCAACGTTTCCCTTCATTCTTAGTTTGGCCTTCGTGTGAGTAGGTTGTTTTACGGTGTGTTATGTTTACCGTGCACTGCTTTGAAGTTTTAGCCGAAAATCTCGCCTGTTTTTCCGCGTATTGTATTTCAGTTTTTCCGTACCTGGATTCTTTAAGTATAATAGACTATTCCAACTCATCAACATACCGTTGGGATTTTTTCTTGGTTTTCTCTAAAACTGCAAACCCTTTGTTTCAATCGACCGTTATTATATTTTTGTTTTAAATGAATTACCTGTCACTCATCCACTAACCTTAATGTATGTTAAAAATTAAGTGTTTAATATAGCTAACGCATGCAAACCATATTAAGCATTTTCTTATAAAGTCTATAAACATGTTGTTACAAGGATTTTAGAAGAACAAACGATTCTATGTTTAATGTTAGGTTCGAATTCCACTTAACAATCTATCCGTTTGTAGTTTTTCTTGGTTTTCACTAAAACTCGCTTAACTATAAGTTACAAAGACTCACACACAGAACAATCCACTTATAGAACCAACAGTTAAATATTTAATGGTATAAGTTTAGACATGTAATCAATAAGTTTTAATACAACTGCATGACTCATTAACCTTGTGATTAGTGAACGATTCTATGGTAAAAGGGGAAGTGTTGGATTCGAATCCATTTCATCAACCTAGTTGACTGGAGTATTTCTTGGTTTTCTCTAAAACCTGCTTAAATACAGATTAGGATTTCTTAGAAAGACTCACAGGCATTTCGCTTATAGGATCCTCGCATAGTCTTAAACCTTAGGAATATCCATATGTGAATGTTTATTGTGTAGTAAAACTTTTAAATATAGTATTGTTTTATATAAGGTGTGAAGCTGATGAGTTATCGATTATAAAATAAATTTATCATTACTATAATACTCACATTAAAAGATTCTCATTTATACAATTTAGCGGTTATGCATATTATTCAAACTCGTCACCGATGAGTCATCCTTCACGAAGTTTCTCGTAAGATGTTGTACATGAACGAACGAGGGGTGAGTCATGGGGAATTCCCCCTTATCTCTAGTAGATAAGCTGTTACAACTCAACGTTTCCCTTCATTCTTAGTTTGGCTGTCGTGGGAGTAGGTTGTTTCACGGTGTGTTATGTTTACCGTCCACTGCTTTGAAGTTTTAACCGAAAATCCCGCCTGTTTTTCCGCGTATTGTATTTCGGTTTTTCCGTACCTGGATTCTTTAAGTATAATAGAATATTCCAACTCATCAACCTGCGCGTTGGGATTTTTTCTTGGTTTTCTCTAAAACTGACTTAACTATAAGGCGTATATTAAAATAATATATAGTTTATAACTAGATAAAATAATTGCTAAAAACAATAAGATTTTTAATTTTATCCTATTAAGTAATTTAAAAACCTCTTTTTAGTTTTTTCTTATAAAGTTAAAGTGATTTCAAAACGATTCATTAAAAAATTACACTTATATTTTAGGAAAACTTTATTTAATCGATTAAATGCAAAGTTTAACACTTAATGAATTATTTAAAATTTTATATATACAGGAATAATATAAAAATGTACATTTATATGCTAGTAACAAATAATTCTCTCATTAGAAGTTTCATTAACTAAAAACAATAAATTCGAATACAACTGCATGACTCACTGACCTCACGGTAAGTTATTTTCACTTAGACATTCTAAGCAAATCTTATTGTAAAGGACAATTTCTTTCTGTGAAAGTGTTATCCCAATTCTCTCACAAGGATTATTGTTTAGTATTTTAAATCATATATCCAACTTATAAAATTTAGCGGTTATGCAAATGATTAAGTTTTATTACTTCAATCCGTATAAATAAGTTGAAAATTTTACCCTGCGATGTAATGTATATATTAAAATAATATATAGTTATTATACAAAAATCTCGCTTGCTATATGATTATTTATAGATAGTTTATTACTTAGTTTTATAACTAGAAAAAATAATAAGATTTCTGTTTTTAATTTTCTCCTATTAAGTGATTTTAAAACCTTTCATTAAAAATTATAGTTACATTTTATTGAATGAAAAAGGATGTCTTATCGTAAAATAATTCTGTTTTGATCTCATTATTTTCTTAGCATAATTAAAAAAAGTAAAATTAAATAAAAAAAATTAAAAAAATTTCAATATTTTAATAGGTTAATTGCAGAGTTCAACTCTTATTGCATTATTTAAATGTAGTTTACAACTGATATTAAATAAATGATCTCTATAAACTATTTTATATTACTCTGAAAACACAGAACTCTAACAACATTCTACTAAGATAAGCATGAATCAACATTCTTATCTGTATGAGTCAACGTGTGGCGATAAACAGTTTCTCGCATTTGTGTGTGAATGAAGGTTGCATTTCGACAAGGGAAATCTCATCAATTTTAAGTAAGTTTCATAATTTATTATTACTATTTGATAATTTAATAAACTTAATATGTATATTCTAATAAAATTATTTGTTTATATCATAAAAAATTTGTTTATAATAGAAATTTTATTAAAACTTTACGAAAGTTATATAAGAAATTTTTATTGTTTTATTGAAGAGAGAGAAATTAATTTAAAAAATATTTTTTATTGGTATTTACTTATAAGGAATTTTTTATTGTTATACTATAAACTATTTTTATTGTTACACTATAAATTTTTTTGTTTATATAAAACTAAATTTTGCATAAATAAAACTACTTTCACACATGGAAAATTATTGCTTAAATGAAACCTAGAAAAGTTTCCATTTAACTTGTGTATGTTTAGAAATTATTTGAGTAAAACTAATTTTTGCAATATATAAAACTCCTTTCACAAACGAATTTTTATTGTTTAACTATAACTTACTTTTATATGTATTTATTTATTTCAATACCGTTTAAGTGATAGATAGGTGATAATCGTTTAAACTCATTGTATGATATGCTTTGTGAAAAAATTATTGCATTTTCCAAATTATTCGCTGTATTGTTTTAATGATTTTAACTGAATCTTTATATGAGATAGTGTGGATTACTAATAGGCATGGCTCGCCAGCGTATATAACATATGATTCATCAGCTGTAGGGGTTTTCCGTTGCAGGTGATAACTGACTCATGGAATATTCCGTATTATCTGTTTTTTAAGGAAACTGTTTATTTTCATTTAAAATGATGCATTGAATTTTTATGCAATTTATTTCGAAATGTTTAATATAAAATAACTTTTAGTAACTGATAGTTTTTAAATATAACTAATCCTTTTTATTATTATAGTTTATATCAATTATTTTATAAAAAGAACTTATTTTTATTAGTTCAAGTTTAAAAGTATTTACCTGTTTCATTTAAATCAACTAAGATAGTTTAAATTATATTACAGCGTTAAACTCGAATAAATGTTAAATAATATTTGTGTAGTATCAATATAATGTTTAATTTAAATAACATATTCATGTACTTATAGCTTTTTTGCTTATAAAATTTATGTAAAGTTTTCGTGTTAGGATAAATTTATTTAATAGTAACAGCATAAAGTTTAGTTAATTATAATGTATATAAAATTTAATTGTTGATTTTAAACATTGTATGTATTTTTAAATTAATATTATTATAGGATAGTCATTTTTATTTTATTTTTATTTTTATTTATTTTATTTTTTATTTATTTATTTATTTTATAACTTTACTGTATATTTTTGTATGCATTTTTTTAATTAATATTATTATATGAAAGTAATTTTTTTAATTTATATTATTATATGAAAGTAATTTTTTTAATTTATATTATTATATAATAGTAATTTTTTTTTTTTTTTTAATTAATATTATCATATGACAGTATTTTTTTAAAATTTATAACTTTACTATATATCTTTGTATGCATTTTTTTAATTAATATTATTATATGATAGTAATTTTTTTTAAATTTATATGATAGTCATTTTTTAAAGTGCATGTGTTCAATTTTTAACGAATGTAAGTTAGAGTTTAAATAAGTGTGAAACTTGAAAAATATGTGTTTTAAATTATTTATTATTGTTTTGTTTTTAAATCTGTGTGTTAATCCACTGATGACACTTATCCTCAAAATACGAAAATTTCTATTTAATTCTGTAAAAATTTCGTAATATAAATTTGTAATGATGTCACTAAAAGTATGAACTCCTATTTAAATTCCTTATTTATTATCTTAACACAATATATTTTTAATCTCTAAAAATGCTAAGTTTCTAAAATACTTATAAATTGTTACTGATGTTAATTAACTTCAGTCATTCATTGTTTCATTCAGTCGAAAATGTTAAGTCCCACCGGAAATTATTTATACTCTTCCAATGGCAACATCTAAATTTTAATGTCTATACCCTGTTTTTAATTATATAGTACTCACCAACCCTTTGTTTTATTTTGTCAAATTCACTGAAATACATAGGAAAATTTCTATTTAATTCTGTAATCAATTTAATTTTGAAAAAATACTAAGTCGGAAATTTATGAAAATAAATCTAACTCCTCAAAATTCTCATTAAAAGGTAACAGAACCATCGATTAAGATTGTGGCAAAGTAGTGTAAAAAAGTGTGTATTCACCGCCACGATGGTCAAAATTCTCATTAAAAGGCAACGGAACCATCGATTAAGATTGTGGCAAAGTAGTGTAAAAAAGTGTGTATTCACCACCACGATGGTCAAAATTCTCATTAAAAGCCCACAGAACCATCGATTAAGATTGTGGCAAAGTAGTGCAAAAAGGTGTGATTCTGCTGCACAGTGGTGGCGCGGAGGCGTATCGGAAGTGCGGAGATATACGGTGGAGGGACGGTGGGTCTAGGGTGGTGGCGCGCCTCCACCCTGACCCTCATCGTAGCTCCGTGGCTCCGATACGCCTCCGCGCCTCCACCGTGCAGCAGAATCACCCTTTTTACACTACTAATAGCATTTTATTAAACAAGTATAGACACTCATTAAAAATAATACTGTAAACATGGAAAAATTTTACAAAAGTATTACTTTTATAAAACAAAATTTTTTGAAAGGGCTGTTTTTATAAATCTGAATTTTGTGAATGGACCTATTTTATGGATTTGAATTTTGTGAAGGGGCAGCAAAAGGATTCCAATTTTTGTCTGGATCGACCCTGCTTCTACATTTGAATTTCTCTGAAATAAGGTTGACTAAATTTCGCAGCAGTGATAATCTATCGAATGAAAGGAAAACAAGAGTTTAAAGATCGATTAAACAACGGAGAATTATCGAAAAATTGTTGCATAAAAAAATGTTAAATGTTTGGTTCCAATGCGGAACCAATGAACGTTCAAGCGTTAAAATAAATAATGAAACAAAACATTTGAAAATTCACAATTGTTCTAATAAATTTGACGCATTTGTACGGTTTTTGAAAAATTGATTGCGAAATTATGCGACAAATTGAAATTAAATAAAATTATTGATTAAAAATCAAAGATAATAAAATTTTTTAACGACGTTAGGAATTTAAAACAATGAACCTTTCCCATATGAACAATTACCTAAATAAAATTTTTTTATAGTAAGTAATAGTAAAATAAAATAAACACGCTGAGAGGGAAATATGTATATATTTCATACAATGAAATATGCCGACATAATGCATGTTTAATGCAGTTGACAAATTGTTATTCATGCACCTTTAATTTTTTTTTTTTTTATTTATGCCTATACATATTATAAGGTTTTAAGAATAAAGTACAGAAGAAAAAGGTCAAAATCAGCGTACAATGTTTAAAAAAAAGAGCTGTAATTTCGACAACCATTTGTTACAGTTCTTTAAATTTTAAAATTTGTTTCAATTTAAACAAGTTAAATGAATAAGCAATAATAGAAGAAATGATTTAATAATAATAAAAATAATAACAATGCTCTTGCTCAACAAACAAAAGAAACTAAATTAATAATATGAAGGGGCAGCGGCCCCGACGGCTTTATATGTACATATATAACGTACTAAAATGCAAATATAAAACGAAATAAAATTTAGCAGATAAAAGAAATATTATCAATGCCAATTTCATCCAGAAAGTTGCATAAATAAAGCCATGAATAGTAGATAAAAAGATCATGAAAAATGAAACCACTCTTGTCAAGTAATAGAACCGATAACATCGATAAAAATGAATATTCAGAAATATTTAATAAATGAAAGCAGTCAGAAATATTTAATAAATGAGATGAACACAATAAATTTAATATCAAGTGGGAAAATGATCAAAACTAGAAATTTTTTTTTTTTTTTTTTTTTTTTTTTAATCAGGGGACGTACATCCTTCGTAGAGCGGATTATCACAAGATTTCAAAGACTGCAGAGCTGTTTTAAAATATATGTAGTATATATGTCCCTATGATAAAACATACTGCAGCATTGATCTAAATTATTAATTCTCTTAGTCATTTTCTTTTTCGTATTCGTAAATGTATATATAAAATTAAACACGGATTATACACATAATAATAATAATAAAAAAAAAGAAGGAAAAACTCTCTTATAGTTATATTATAAATTAAAAGTAAGTAAAGTTCTTTATTTAAAAAAAAAAATAATAATAATAATTATAATTATACAATAGATATTTTTAATTTTATTACATTGGATATTTTAAAAAAATAGTAATATACAATGAAACAATGGAGCAAATAGCAATTTAAACCTCGAAGGAATTACAAAATATATAGACAGGAAAAGGCCCATCAAAATAAAATAGTGTTTGTGAGGTATCAACTTGTTTTCGGTTGTACAAATAGTGTTTTCGCTTTACACTTGGGTGGGAACAACTTTCATTAATTTGATTACCGGAACATTTGAAGAGATTAAGTCGAAGGAAAGACATATAAAGTTTAGCTCATAAACTAGATTTTCATTTAATGACAGAGTGAAGGTTTTTGCCAGGGATTTTTAAATAAAGCTAAAAACTAACTAAATAAATAAATAAATAAATAACAAGTATAAAGCAAATTATATATATATCTATATATATAAAAATGAATGTTTGTCTGTATGTTATTTATAAAATCGTAAACGGCTTGACCGATTTCGATCATTCTTTTTTTGTTTTTTTCCTTATAGGTCAGGGATGGTTTAGGAAAAAAAAATTGAAAAAATCTTTAAAATTAATTAAAATATGAAAATAATAAACTTATTGACTTATATTGACTTAATATAAGCCATTTAAATTTTTAATTGTTGCCAAAAAAAGTTTACGAGATATATTTATTTATTGTTTTCAGCATAAAATGAAATATGCTTTCATGCGAAAAATAAGAAATTACTAAATGTTAAATTGGTCGATGAGAAAATGACACATTATAATTTTAAAATAAAATAGTAATATTACAAATCTAACATATTTCTTCTGAATTTTATTTCACAGCATTTTTTTTATATACCTCAACTTCAGATTTTTTTTTTTTAGTATGGCGGATGAAACACGCTTGGCATAAAAGTTAATTCAACATTATGGTAAAGGTATTTTCTTATTGATAATTCTTGACAATTTTTTATAATTTTGATGCTGAAGTAGATCGGACATTTTTCGCCAAGGAAAAGATAGAAAGAAATACGCAAGCGAAGTGATGACGTCACTGGCCGTTCGTGGATGCAAGAAAAATATTTCCTATGTTAAACGCCCATTGGATTTTTTGTAAAAAATTATTAAAAATCGAGGAAAAATATTTCCCGATTTCAATCCGCATATTTAGGTATAGATATGTATTAGTTATCATGTCCATGCATTAGAGTAAGTTATTTTTGTTGTAAAATTGACAAAATTTGAATTTTTAATTTCAAAACTCTAGAAAAAAAAAATGCCAAACTTCCATATTCGATTGAAAACACAAACATTTAATTTCAAAGGATGATATTAACACAATAAATATCCAACTAATATACTGATTAAAAGGGAAATGATAAATATTCTATCATAATTTGAAGTCAAATTTGTTTTCAAATGTCTAAATAAAGTATCTGATATAAGATTAATATGTTGTAGCGGAATACATTTGATATCGGTCATCCTTGGTAGAAAAATAAAATATCGCCAAATTATTTGGCGAACATAATTTAATTCCTTTCAAAAATCATGGTTATTTTATCAACTTATTTTAAGACAGTAATGAATAATATGAAACAATATTTCGTACAATGCATATTACGAAAATATACATCTGGCATGTATATTTTCGTATTACGTTTTTGATCACCAAATACAATAAGCGCCAAGAACGACAGAGTTTTGAAATTTAAAATTAAAATTTTGTCA
Organism: Salticus scenicus; assembly: GCA_963930645.1. Taxonomy (NCBI): domain Eukaryota; kingdom Metazoa; phylum Arthropoda; class Arachnida; order Araneae; family Salticidae; genus Salticus; species Salticus scenicus. Next base: position 3,294,688 of record OZ005649.1, on the reverse strand, counting down.
ATTTGACAGCAAACTATCTCAATCTAACACATGCACATGATAACTAATACATATGTGTACCCAAATATGGGGATTAAAATCGGGAAATAATTTTCTTCGATTTTTAATCATTTTTTACAAAAAATCCAATGGGCGATTGACATAGGAAATCCTTTTCTTGAATCCACGGACGGTCAGTGACGTCTCACTTCGCTTGCGTATAGGAACAATAATCGCATAAATTATATTTTGGTCTAAAACGGCAACAAAAATTTAAAAGTCGCCAAGGGCATTAAGGCTGTACCATGATCAAGTTTACATACTAATTTATTTATTTTTCTATATACCAACTACTATTAACTAAGCATGAAGTATATATAACCACAAAATAATAATTGTCTCATGCGATAGAAGTTGCCGATCATAGCATATTGTAATATTATATGTGGCTTGAAATTGCTGTCATTCTATGGTTGATTGATTAAATCAAATAAATATAGGAAATAACTTGAGAGCAAATATTATGTACATCACATATAATGTTGTTCATATGTAACTGGGATTCAGATATAAAAGAGCTACTTCAAATTTTTCGATACTGTCCGTATCGAAACTTATGTATGATAAGCAACCAAATGGAAGCCCACGGGTAAGCCATTGTCGCAGGCAATAGGGACAGGCACCGGAGATTGCAAGGACGAACAAGGCGCTGCCTAAGGCAGCGGCAACCCAAAGCAAGCTTTTGACCGATTTCAGTTTTTTTTTTTTTTTTTTTTTTTTTTTTTCCATAAAGCATATAGAAAAGAGTTTGCCTGCGAAGCGGGCAAAGCCGTCCAAAATTGTTTAAGAACTAAAATATTATTCAACAATTCGCCGGGAAATGAAAAAAAAAAAAAAAAAAAAAAATCATTTATTTGTAAAAAAAAAAAAAAAAAAAAAAAATTAAAAATTTGAAACTCATAAATATTATATGAATTTCACCACATAGTTAAAATTTTAATTAACCAGTCACCAAATTATTATTAGAACCAGATTAATATTGTGCAATAGTGAACTAAAATCATACAAAGAAAGGTTTCGAAATAAAATTCATAATTGACGACCCAGTTTTTATACTTCCACAGCGCAGTACTGTTTTAGTACAGAATCCCTATGGACGAATTTTAAATTTTTATCGCCATGTTGGCAAAAACTTTTTATTTATTTATTTTGGCATTTTATTTTGGCTTTCAATGAGTTAAAAATTTTTTTGAGTGTACTTTATCAGACTCGGTTTTGCACAGCACCACAATGATAAGGTTTCCTTTCATTACATATTATGATCAAACCGTCAGTTCCCACGCATACACATCAAAATTTCCACGTGAACGAAGTCGCGGGTAACAGCTAGTATATATATATATATATATATATATATATATATATATAAACTCTAATTTTCAACCGAATTTGAAGGTTTATGGACTGTAAACTCCTAAGTAGTACTTACAGCCTTTCCCCCCCCCCCCCCCCGTTTTTAAAATCGGTTTAAAATTAGCGATTATTACTATTATTATTATTATTTTTTTTTTTTTTTTTTTTTTTTTTTTTAGCGTTTATAAATCTCAAACCAAAAAACCCCAGCACGATTTATAATCAAGCATAATTTAAAAGTTGGAAGATTTCGAGCTCACAGATTTTACATCAAATATAATTTAGATGTTGGAAGATTGCTAGCCCGCAAATTCTTAAATTATTAATGAAAAGTGGTTGGAAAAAAAAAAAAAAGACTTTCAATCAGATTTTAATCAAACATAAAAATTTTAAATAGATACTAGAAATCTTAATGCATAATCATATTTAAATCATCAATGCGTAAGTATATTTTTAAATAAATGTTTTCAGTATTTTGATTTGTGCAACTTTGCGATTTGAAGTACAGGAATTAAAGCCCAGAAATAAAATAAATATTCATTTGGAAAATGAAACTTTAGAATAAAGTTATTTAACGTTTTAAAATTTAATGAAAAATTTAAAAATTATTAAATCTATCTTGATTTTGGTAAATATAGGGTTTATGTAATATATATATATATATATATATACATCCAATTTACATATAAAAACGATATTTATACTTTCTTCAGTTACAGTGTTAAGGAATTTCGTAATTTCGATAATTCTCATTGTAAATCCTTACTTTAACAGTTTGAATAGCCTTAGATTAATATATTCTGAACTTACTCATTTTATTTCATTTTATTTCAATAATATCTTATTTTGAGAGAGGCTGTACGTTAACGTTTAACTATTTAATGTACTATTCGATAAGTATTAACTTATACTATCCATCGATCATTCTGTCACAATTCAGCATTATCGTAGACCTTAAAAGATAGAACATGAAATTTTGATAAATAACGCAAAAGGGTTTGGAATAATAAATCAGAAAAATAGAAAGTATCACTTTTAAAAAAGTCGGCCAAAGAAATGTTTTCTGAAAGAACTGCAAAAAAGCCGAAAATGAGTTTTTGAAGATTATCGGACCGTTCAAAAGAGTAAAAAAATACTTTAGAAGGGTAAGAATAGGAATTGGTAAAATAACTGGAAAAGTTCTTGTGTTAACATAAAGATTTAAAAATCTGCTAATATTGTTTTGTGTATTATACAGAGAAGCAAATATTTATAATTTATTTCGTAATAGTTCCCGTCTTTTACTTTAATACCACATTTTCTGAAAAATAATTTTCTTCTTATTTGTGATTACATATGGAAGAAAATTACTCTACAAAGAATGTGGTGTGAAAAGAAGGCGGGTATTGATAATGTTACAGGGTAAATTAAAAACCTTGGAAACCCGTGTGTTACATAACTCTTGTGTTGACAAAGATTTAAATAGCAGCTTATAATGTTATATTATAAGGCAAATCGTTACATTTTAACTTCAATAATTATTATACAAGTTAAAATATAAATTATACATTCTTAATTTTGTTTTATTTACAGATTATTACTTCTGTGTACCGATTTGCAAAACGAAATGTAACCTCTATAAAAATTTAGTGTGCTAAATACTTTTGCAGGGTTGCTACGGTACCTGGGAAACAGGGAAAACCTGGAAAACTCAAGGAATTTGAAAATCCATTAAAAAACAGGGAAAACTCAGTGAATTTCAAAATTTATTGCAAAAACAGGGAGAATTCAGGGATTTTTGATTTTTTTTTTTTTTTTTTTTTTTTTTTTTTTTTTGGAAAAACATTGGAAAGTTTTTTCATAATCAAACATTTTTTTTTTATTTTAGTGCTTTATAATGAATCAATTATGTTTTTTCCCCCAACTACAGTAAGTTAATAAAATTAATATACCCTAAATATCTACAGTTGACTTGTAAACATGTTTGCTGTATGGTTGCGTGCTATCTATTTTACTTCAAAAATAAGCAGGGAAAACTCAGGGAATTTTTTCTCTTGATTTGTGTAGCAACCTTGTTTTGTTTTGATTATACAACTAACAAGGAAACATTCAAAAGGTATCGTCGTCTTCAAAAAATATTGAAAAAAATATATGTGATTCTACACTTCATAAAACACCAGAAAGTGAAAAAAATATCAGCTGAAATGAATTACAGCGACCACAAAAAATTATCAAAATTAAACATATTTGGTGAATTCACACTGTTAGGCGATTGATTTTGAGTACTTGGCGGAGAAGTAAAACACGGTTCTGTTCGTACACGGCAATCTCGGTGCTAGCAAACTTATCGCCTAACAGCGCTAAATCGCCAAAAATGCTTAATTTCGATAATCTTTTGTGGTCGCTGTAATTCATTTCAGCCAATATTTTTTTCGTTTCTTATGAAGAGTAGAATCACATATATTTTTTACAATATTTTTTGAAGACGACACCTTTTGAATGTGTCCTTGTAAGTACGTAAGATTTCTTATAAAGCATTACATATCAGGTTCCTGACATTTTGTTTTGTGCACGTAGAATATAGGAGCGAGATTTAAGCTCTTAATAAACTAGAAAATCACATGTAAATATATGCATTCCCGAAACATAGAATTCCAACATGAAGAAAAAATTACGCTATATTACAGAGTATTTCCTTGGTAAATACTACGTTAGTCACACACAGACCTATTTTCTCCACCACCACGATTTTCTAATAATAATCAGTATCTTATTTAACAACAACAACAATAACAAAAAAGCTATAAAAATACGATAAAGATTTCTGTACAGTAATTTTAACAGAGGGAAATGGAATATGATAAAACGGAAATCTCATCTTTTTACGTGATTGACACTACTATTACAAGTTACTAAATAATTGATCTATTTTGTTAAGAAAAGATTTACCTCATGGTTACGTTACCCCTAACAGAGTATATATTTAAAAAAAAAAAAAAAAAAAACCTCGGAAAAGTTGCTCGTATATACGATATTAGCGTTTTTTAAATATGTGTTTTTTTTTTTTTTTTTTTTTTTTAAATAACCCTTCAATTTATATTTTCAGAGATTTTTAAGAATTTTGTTATTTATTTATATTAAATTAAAGATGTATATGTATATAATTTGATACGAAAAAATGTATCCTAAATAAACTAAAAAAATGCTCATAAACAAAAGCTGTTTAACTGTGATGCTAAATTGACTTCGCTTATAGAAATACACGTACAAAATGAATATACGAAGTAGTATCTGGCAAATCTAAAACTTTAATATAAAATCAATGAATTAAATTTTTGTTTGGAAAAAATTTGAGTTCTAAGGGGCGCACATACTGAAATATTATAGTGAATTGCACAAAATAAATTGCACTCTTTAATTGGTTCCTATGCGTTTTTTTTTTTTTTTTTTTTTTTTTTTTAATGCCTTTTCTTGCTGTTTTTAAGGTACAGTGAGCAAAATTTTAAAAGATTTTTTTTTTCTTTTTTTCAAATAAAACTTTTCCTCGTGAAAAGCATTCTAGTACAAACAGCAGTCTTGTATGTTAATTATTTTACTTTACATTGAAGATTAAAATGTGTCGTTCGACACTGCGTATCTATTTCTATGAATAGCATAAATATGTAAAATTATTAAATACGTAAAAACCTACTTTAATCTAAAGATAAAAACTTCACACAACTCTAAACGAATACCAGTCTTACATTATCACAAGAAGAATTTGTATAACCCTGAAAAAATATTGACACATTTATTTAAAAAATATATAAATAAACCTGCTTATTTTAAAACCCAATTTAGGTGAAATATTAGTACACCGTTGAAAACAATCGGGTTAAAACTTCAATATTGTAAAATCATCGACATAAATAAGAAAATTTTAAATATAATACAAATGTTTCTAAAGTATACTACTGTTACGTTTGAGATATTTTTTAAGGGTCTGTAATATAATTCACATGAACCTTCAGCTTACACAATAGGACGATCAGTTTACACGATATAGCCTTGGCCTCAAAAACCGCGTAAACTGAAATAGTGGAATTTGAATACAATTTTTAACACTGAAAATAAATATACATATGATAAATTTACCAAATTCCCGTGAAACAATGCATGCAGAAAATTAGAGCATGTATTTACAAAGGGAAATTAATTAATTCAACAAGGCTGGGTGAATAAATTTATGTTTCAAAGAACAACTACACAAATCCCATTGAAAAGAAAAATTAAAGTGGGGTAGAAAACCTGTCTGTAAGTCAATTCATTTATATCGGGTGTTTGCAAAAGTTCGTGCGCAATTTCTTTGATGATTTTATCCATTATTTAATTAATTATACTCCAAGAGTCAACACTGAAATTACTGTGATATTAAATATTGACAATTCTATTGTTTTTCCCCGTTTAAATAACTATATACACTTCGAAACCGATTTCTCTCCAATACCACTACACTTTCATTGGATGCAAATCAGTCTTACCCATAAATTCTGATTATCCAGCTTATTTATTCATCCGTTTATTTATTTCATCTCCAGTTATAACTCGATTCAAGAAGGATTCATTCTCTTGACCAGGAAAGAGAGGAATATTGGAAACCCGGTTCAACTTGTTCCGTTCTGTCAAAACGTGTGGAAGCTATATACAGTAAAGCACCGTTTATACGTCTTTCAAGGGACTGATGTAAAAGGACGTATAAATGAAAAGACGTGTAATCGAAATTTTAATAACAACACTTTGATTACTACAAACTTAATGACACATAAGCAAGACTTATATGAAAATACTAATTAATAAAGTTTCTTAAGTTAGTAATTGCATATTATACTTTTTTAAAGACAATAATTAATTTAAAAAAAAAAAAAAAAAAAAAAAAAAAAAGATTTATTATAAAAAGAGAGAAAAATTATACCATTAATGCATGACTGAGTGCTAATTACACATATCATAATATTGATTATATTACATTTCTTAAGAACTATATTAACACATTTTTAATATTAATTATATATATTGTGTATCTCTAATAATAAGCATACAATTTATGTCCATACAGATAGTTATATTTAATAACACTAAAAATCTTTATTATTCGCCTGATTTATTGCTTGTCTACGAGTATTAAAAATTCTACTGTGAATTTAATTGATTCTTTGACCAGTATTCTTCGATCTAAGAAAAATCCGTCTTGTTTAGAATGGAAAATAATGACAGGTCGAGAAATTTTGCGAATAAAGTAAAGTAAGAGTAAAATTTTGCGAATTTTAGTTAAGTGGAAAAGACGTATAACCGATATTAGCGGCGTATAAACGAAGAATTTTTGCATAAAAAAGAATAGGAATAAACCTGGACTTCACTAAAAGGACGTATAAATGTCAAAGACGTATAAACGAAAGACGTATAAACGGTGGTTTACTGTATCGGGTTTCTAAGGGTATCCAAGTTTTAAATGCCAAAAATAATAAAATAATAAATCGTAAAATTGTCAATAATTAGTCACCCAGAATATTATCGGGTAGGAACTTTTACAATCACTCAATACAAAAGTTTAAATTATTCTCCTAATTCCATTTAACTTTGATTAGTGAAGGTTTCAGGAGTCGTTTAAAATCTAAATATTTCATATTTATGTTATATCGATAACAAGCTTTCAGCAAATCTTGTTTAATATGAATAGGTGCAATTATTTGATTTGTCCTGTTAAAACTGAAAATGCAATAATAGAATAAAATGAAAATATTCGAAAAATTAGAAAATCACACAAAACGATTCGATTTTCATTTTTCTCCAAAAAGGGTTATATATATATATATATATACCGGGTGATCCAAAAGTCAGGACGAACTTTAAAAATGAATAATTCGAAAACGAATCAAGATACAAAGATACGGTTTGCACGAAACGGATAGAAAAGAAGCCGGGTTTTGTGTGTGAACGAAAAAAACAATTTATTTCTGTACGCGACCAACAGATGGCTCTGTCGGATTTCTGATGTAGGATTATGCAAAACAACAAACGATATAAAAAGGAACAACTGCAGCAGGTCATGGTAGTCGAAGCTTATATGCATCGAAATGCTGTCCATAGTTGAGATAGTTTAATCACGCATGCCCTCCAAGTTCTCCCGATCTGACACCCTGTGACTTTTGGCTGTGGGGATTCTTGAAGTCAAAAGTGTACCGCGACCAACCGGCATCACTAGCAGCAGTGAAAGATGCCACCCGCCAAAATGTGTCTGCCATAACGCAAGAAATGCTACTAAATGCTGTGAACGATGTGGTGAATCGTCTCACAGCTGTACTTCTGAATGATGGACAGCACATCGAACAGTTACTGTAGTAGTACAAATTAACTGTAATTAAGCTGACTTGTAAGTTGTCAACATTTTTTCATTTGTAAATCATCTTTTGGTGAAATAAAACACTATAGCGGCATCTGTTGGTCGCCAACAGATTTTTTTTTTTTTTTTTTTCGTTGCCACACAAAACCCGGTTTCTTCTTCATCCGTTTGGTGCAAACCGTATTTTTGTATCTTGATTCGTTTTCGAATTATTCATTTTTAAAGTTCGTCCTGACTTTTGGATCACCCGGTATATATATATATATATATTATCATCTTATGATATACCCCATTTCTGCGTTTATTTAAATGCACTAAAACGAAGACCTCGATGGCAAACTGATTTCATTTCAGTTAATTTATAAAAGAAAATTTAACCTTTTACATACACAGGTTGTAAATATTTTCAGTAAGTCATAATTTTGTTCTATCTTATAAGTCACAAATAAAAATAAAATTGATTTTTCTTTTTCATGTTATCACTGTAACTTTAAAAAAAAAAAAAAAAAAACTAGTATAGGTATATATATATATATATTAAGTTAGAGGAAATACGACCAATTTATATTATACATTCTTGTAACTAAGGAAAATCATCATATATCGCATCAGTGAAGTTCGGATAAATTAATGATGATATCAACAAATAATAATAATAATAATAATAATTTAAAAAAAAATCCAGCTACATAATTATCATTTTTTTCTACTCAAAAATTTATCCAAAGAAATTAATTATTCTAAATAAATAAGTAAAAAGATCAAAGTGTTGTATTCCCATTTGTATCTCAAGCAAATGATTAATATCTTAATTTCAAATTCAGTGATTTTATTTCCGCAAGAAAAGATATGTGAGAGCTGTAAAAAAAAAAAAAAAAAAAAAACACTGAAAATTTAAAAGGAATTTACGATATCGATTCAAACTTATCCAAGTTTTAAAAATTGTTTTTTTATTATTATTTAATTTTTTTTATATCAGAAGTCTTCATGTATTTTGGCATTTTTCCAGAAAATGATGCTTTGAAAAGTGCTAAAATATTACTGGATGTTTTGCCAAATTCCTACAGAGATTTCTAAAACTGTGTAAGAAAACGAATCGGAAGTTAATTGATAACCATGATTTGTTCTAAAATTTTTTTTATAAAAGTGCAAAGTATTCCCTGTTTGTGAAACGTTTAATAATAGAGTTGAGATAATTTTTATTAAAAAAAAAATATATATATTAACCATAAATAGATGTCAAAGCTTTTTTTTTTTTTTTTTTTTTTTTTTTTTTAAGATAAAGGATAAAGAAAAAGAAAGAAAGAAAAAGTAAACAAAAAAGAAAAGAAAGTAAAAAAGAAAAGAAAGAGTTTTTAAAAATGCAAATTAAATACATTTCGAAAACAATTTAGTAAAGAAGATAAAATTTTAAAGAAAATATAACGAAATAAACATTTATATTGTGCGTAATTTCACAAATGATCTGGCTTATATAATAATATAAACAAAGCTTGAGGAGCTTGCAAAGGTGTAACAGCAAAATTTTCAGATAATGGCTGAGTTATATCGGAATTCTAGCAGAAAACATACGAAAGTGAAAGTAGAGGAAATAAAAACATCATTATACAAAAAAAAAAAAAAAAAAAAGTTTGTCACATTAAGATAATTTCAATTTAATTGCTATTTTATTTTATATAAATAAATTTTTCATTAGTTTTGCTAGTGTGAATAATCTAGAAAAATTATAAGTAATTAAAAGTACTAAATTATGCTTCATTAAATGTTTTTCTTCTCGAAAACACTTTCATTGAGTTGTTGAAAGAAAACCCTCCGTGAATGGCATATTTATAGAAAAGAATAATAATTAAAAAATATAAAAAAACCGCTTTTAAGGGGAGAAAGGACCTTTGCACCTTCGAAAAGTCAACGTTCAAAAACTATTTTTAAAATATAATTCAGAATCTAATCAACATTTAAAAAGAAACTGCGTGAAAATCGAATGAAAAATACACCCATAAAAATTACAAATGTAAAAGATAAAATTCTTTATGATTATGACCTATGGGCTCAAATTGCTTGAAGTGTAATAGCGTTTTTTCTTCATAGTGCAATTTCTCAATTTAATTTTTTTCAAAAGACCTCCACAGAGGACATCCCCCCATTAGGCCTAGGTTCCTACTGCAGACCGAACACCGAACACCTTTAAGATTTAGCAAAATGTTATGAATAGAAAGCTATCCAATTTTATATTTAATGCTCTAATGTAAAGACATTTATTCTTTGAACTTATTTTTGATAATGTGACCAAAAAATTTTATTTTACAACATAATCAGTGAAAATAATAATAATAATAATAATAATAATAAATATTTTCAAACCTGCATAAAATTTTTATTTATTTATTTATTTTAATACTAGCCGCCTTCGGCGACCAGCTGGTTCGCGATCCTTGAAAAATCCGACTTTATGAAACTCCCGCTCGGTGGCGCCTGCGGCGCTTTTTTCCCGTTTCAGATCTTACAACAGCTTATTGACATATAGTAAGAATATCTTTATTGAAAAGTTTAATCGCAGTAAATTCCCGCTCGGTAGCCTGCGGCGCCCTCTGCCACTTTTAATATCTGAAACAGCCTGTTCGCTCACCATGTTATGATCTTTCAAATTTCTGACTTTAGCAAAGTCCCGCTCGGTGGCGTCTGCGGCGCCTTTCCCCGTTTTAGAACATACAACACCTTCCTCGCTCATTAGAATTTAAAATATTGAAATTTTAAAATATTACATCACCATCTGGCGGTAGAAATTTCTGTAATCTACTGTTCAATTCTAAATCAACAAACCTTTCAAATGATGCATTACTTGTGAAAATATTTTAATTAGTAGCTGAGATACAAAAGAAAACCTAAACAGGAAACCTTAAAACGTGTAAATCGGGTAAAATCTCGAATAATACTTTCGATAATATAAAAGAACTTTAAAATATCTTTCGAATGATGTATTAAAAATAATATAATCATAATTAGAATTTGAAATATTGAAATTTTAAAATATTTCAGCGCCATCTGGCGGTAGAAATTTCTGTAATCTACTGTTCAATTCCAAATCAACAAAGCTTTCAAATGATGTATCACTTATGAAATTATTTTAATTAGAAGCTGAGATAAAAAAGAAAACCAAATACCTTGCCTTAAAATCTTAATATGCCAACCAATTTCAAACGCTGTAACTTTTTTTTTTTTTTGCCTTTTTTCCCTCTCCCTCAAGCCCTCCCTAATAATCGTACTCTTTCAAAAATATTCACAATCGAATTATCGGGCATTAAAACTACATACCTACGAAATTTCGACGGCTGAAAATACTGCAAAATATAAAAGACGATCTTTTTCCAATAAATATGTCATTTTTTTAATTATTCATATATTTTCATGAAAATTTAACAGTAGCTTTATAATATGCTATCTAGGCCGAATATTAATTCAAATGTAACGTGAATGAAAATTTGAAAAAAATTGAAAATTGCAATTTTTCCCCCCAGTATAAAACACATGATATCTTAATTGATTAGAACCATTTCTGTTTTCATCACCGACAGTTGTCTCGTATGTGTTTTGTTTCCGATCGAGACCGCTTAGAAAATCGTCTGCCTGTTGCGGTGAATTCTGAGGCATTGAGATCGCTTTTTGATTAAGACATAGGTCTACATTTTAATTAATATCTCCGCAACTAATTAAAATTTTTAAATTCTGTTTTGACTATCCCCTCGGGCAGGCTTCTGAGCACCCGTATGTCAAATTTTGTAGTTCTGCGTTCAGTAGGGGCTGAACGTATAGATGCTCAGACAGACAGACAGACAGACAGACAGACAGACAGACAAACATCTTCTTTTATTATTATAGATTGAAATATCAGATACATTTAAAAATGGAGGTTTACAGAGAAAAGGCAATATTTAGTTTTAATTATCTTCTTAATAATAAAAAGCCCAAGTTTCACGAAACTAACGTCATTGCTAAAACAATATATTGAAATAAAGAAAATAAATTTATATCTTCTTTGGTTTGGAGGAATGAATAAAATAGCGAAAAAAAAAAAAAAAAGAAGAAGAAGAATTTAGCAGAGATAAAATAATAATAATAATAATAACAATTTCACGATTGCCCCAATACATTGAAAATAATAATAAATTTTACTATGATTTGGGGGGGGGGGGGAGAAAAAGAAAGAAAGAAAGAAAAGAAAAAAAGTCTAAATGATAATTTAAAAGAATAGGTGTTATTTTACGTAAGGAGGTCAAAAGATCTAGCTAAATTAAAAGACAACATTAAAAAAAAAGTAAAATGATTATAATAAATAATCTTAAAAATTAATACTATTAATAATATTAAAATAGTATACATAATAATAAATTCAAACCGAAAATATATATGTATATATAATTTGAATAATTTAATTCCATTACTACACTCAGCAAATGAAAGATTGATGAAAATACCAACATATGAAATTTTAAATGAGATGTATTTCGAATAAAATTATTGTCACGATGATAATGTAATTTGATTACACTGAGTAGTAAAAAGATATTAAAGTACTTACGCAGAAGAGAAATGACACACATAACCCATAGGCCTAACGATGAGATAATTTGCATAATTCATTAATACTAATACAAATACAAACATTCATCAAATAATAGAAAAGGAAAGAGATAAATTAACCAAAAGGACTGTTAAAAGAAAAGATAATTCATGAAATGAAAAACAGAATTTTAAATGCTGAAAACCAGAAATGATCACTCATCAGGAAACTTGCATCTCTGCCAGCATTATGCAAGATTTCGGATCGCTGTATAGCTAATTCAAGCAATATACAACGCAAGTCTCTATCTTGCAACAAAACGAAGTAAAAAAGGAAATTAGATTAAACAGTAACGCAACCAAAATTGAAAAATGGAATAAGTATTTTTAATAAGTCCACATGTAACCGATTCCAAACAGAGATAGTAGAAATAAACAGGTTGCCAAAACGAACATTAGTGAAAAGAAAAGATTAAAAGTAAAAAAACGATTAAATGATCTAGTTGCTTCTAAAATGAAACAAATGAATGCATATGTATATATGTTATTTTAATTATTTATTTTTTTGTTAACAGGGTCAGATTTAGGTAGAATAATAACAATAAAAAATAAATAAAAAAGTAATAAATTTTAGGCATTGGAATGAGTTTTTTTTTTTTTTTTTTTTTTTTTTTTTAGTTAAAAGTATTAATATTTCACGCTCTTTAGAAAAATACACTTATTTAGCATCGAAATTAGTCAGTTTTACATTGCGAAACCTAGTACTATAGGACACAAGTTAAAACGGACAAAGGCTTTCTATTTCTGATGAATCGGAAAAACGCGTCAAAATGGCCAATTTTTACTTTCTCTTACCCATAAGGTAGAGAAAGTATTGTTTTTGGGTCAAATTTTCGAACGCAAGATTTTGTTATATTTACACGTTTTGAGGTCCCCTGAATACGAAAATCATGTTTTTAGCAAATGGTCTGTGTGTGTGTGTGTGTGTCTGTGTGTCTGTCTGTTATCAGCATATCTCAAAAACAAATTACGGCAGAAAGTTCAAACTTGGTATTCTAAATGTGTATCATATACGGATGCTACAGTAAGCTTTTCGTTAAGATCAAGCAAATGGTTCGTGTACAGGGACAATCAAGAGAATTCTAATACATTACGTCTATGGGGGAAATTGCAGGAAAGTAGTTTAACGTCTATAGACTGCACTAAACCAAATGAAACGAATATATATTTTTTGTAATAGAGATAGCTAACTGGGGAAAAAAAAATTGTGTATGTAGGAGCCTCGTCTCCCCCGAGGGGAGTAAATTTTCATGATGGGTATCTTTCAAAAGAGCTCGCCAATACCTTTAAAACGAATGGTTGAACTATCGATCTGCGATAATTTAAAACAAAGTTATCGATTTTAGTTCCCCATCATACTATAGGTATGGGGAACTTAGGTAATCGTGAAAAATTTCGACCTCGGTTTTTTGACTTTTCTACACGTTTTCGGGTGTGAGGAATCCGAAAATGACAAAATTTCTATGGTGTCTGTCTGTAGGGTGTCTGTTAGTCTGTTAGTCTGTTAGTGTGTTAGTCTGTTAGTGGGTCAGTCCGTTAGTTTGTTAGTCTGTGTACACGATATCTCAAGAACAAATTGTCGCAGAGAGGTCAGATCAGTTTTAAAATATTACTTTCGACACTGGCAAGAACCCTATTCATTTGCAACATTCGATTTTAAAAACTTCGTAAGTTATTCGAAATTTACGATTTTCTTAACATGGGATAATAGGACAAAAAATCACTTAAACGTGCATTAAATGAAAACTTTTTATTGTAAAAATGTCAGACCAGTTTTAAAATATCAGTTTTGATGCCGGAATGAACATCAGTAACTATAAATAGGCTACTTTGAAAATTTCGCAAGTTACTGGAAATTTACGAATTTCTTAACATGGCAGTATAGGGGAAAATTTCACATAAACGTCAATTTTGAGAGATATTTTCATCGTAAAGATGTCAGACTACTTTTGAAACATTATTTAGGACACTGGCATGAATATTAATGACTATGAATTTTCCAATATAAAGATTTCGTAAGTTATTGGAAATTTACGAATTTCTTAACATGGCTGAATAAGAGCAAAATTTCACATAAACGTCAATCTTGAGGGATATTTTCATCGTAAAGATGTCAAACCACTTTCGAAATAATATTTAGGATACAGGCATGGATATCATAGACTATGATTTTTCCAATTTAAAAAATTCGTAAGTTATTTGGAATTTACGATTTATTTAACATGTCAGAATAAAGCAAAATTGAGCATAAACTTCCATTTTGAGGATCCTAAATACGTTAGACAACTTCAAAATTACGTTTATGATATTTGTTTGAACATGATTGAATACAAATATAGGAAATTTTCGTAAATTATTCGTAATTTACGATTTTATCAACATAGCGAAATTATAAATTTTTCATATAAATATGAATTTGAGGATTATTGCATTGGAAATAGTAGCATGAAAACTAAACAACGAAATTGACCCTGATAAAATAAATCAATAGATTAGAATAAGATAAATATATCGAAATGAACGGTGGATAGCCTATTAGGCGGGGATTTCATTCTGTCACTGTATGAAGCTTTGGTCAAATTGATTTCTTTTAACATTATTGCCGAAACGTCAGTGGAGGCCCTCTGTTGAGACTCAAAACGGTTTTGGGCTGTGTCTGTCTGTCTGTCTGTTGCGCGATAGCGGCCGCCAAAAAAGCGCTATTTACTTGAAATTTGGTACACATGTTCATGAGCCCCACGAAATCAGCTGTATAGTTTTTGGTATGTATTCCATTTGCAGTTCGTATACAGGGACACGCCAAAGTTTTTCTTATCATTACGGCCTATGGGAGAAATTTATATGTACCACGATAGCGGCCACAAAAATCACGCTATTGACTTGCAATTTGGTACACGTGTTCATGTGCCCCGCGAAATCTGCTGTATAGTTTTGGGTGTGTATTCCATTTGTAATTTGTGTACAGGGACACGCCAAAGTTTTTCTTATCATTACGGCCTATGGGAGGAATTTGTATGTACCGCGATAGCGGCCACAAAAATAACGCTATTGACTTGCAATTTGGTACACGTGTTCATGAGCCCAACGGAATCAGCTGTATAGTTTTAGGTGTGTATTCCATTTGTAGTTCGAGTACAGGGACACGCCAAAGATTTTTTTATGATTACGGCCTATGGGAAGATACTGTATGTACCGCGATAGCCACCGCAAAAATCAAGCTATTGACTTCCAATTTTTGCCGAAATGTGAATGGAGGCCCTCTGTTGAGACTCAAAAGGATTTTGGATTCCGTCTGTCTGTCTGTCATGCGATAGCGGCCGCAAAAAACACGCTATTGACTTGAAATTTTGTACACATGTTCATGATGCCCACGAAATTAGCTGTATAGTTTTCGGTGTGCATTCCATTTGTAAGTTCGTGTACAGGGACACGCCAAAATTTTTTTTACCATTATGGCCTATGGGAAGAATTTGTATGTACCGCGATAGCGGCCCCCAAAATAACGCTATTGACTTGCAATTTGGTACACATATTCATGAGCCAATTGAGCAAGCATTTGACGAAACTGATATAGATCTGAGACTGACCGCCTTGGCGAAAATAATGCTCCTTTTATACTTTTCTATCGAAAACAGACTGTTCTGGAAAATTCTCGTATCACATCAGCCAATCAGTTAGAGCTTCCATATTTGGTATATCCTTAATAAGGATTTTCTCGCCAAGATCGCCAAAAAAAATCGCCAAGGAGGGAAATAGTCGCCAAATTTATTTCTTCCCTTATAGGAGCTTTTTAATGCGTTTTTAAAGGAAAATTTGGCTATTTTAACGCTAAAACGACTATAAAGGCACAAAATTAGCATTTTATCAACTTACTAAACCTCTTTGAAAGAATTTATACAAAAATAAATGCAATTATTTACAATTTCGTAACACTTTATATCATATACAAATAGGTATACAAAGAGAGATACAACGGGGGGTTGAAGGGGGCTGCCGCCCCCCTCAGGAATGTATTTGATTTTGGTAACAAGTCGATCGAATCAATATATACTATTATATAATAAGGAATAAATAAAAATGACCTATTGAATAATGTCTGATGCAAATAGGACGTTGAGGCTCCTGATCTGCAGATCCACTAGTAATATGTCTCGCACTAGAAATTTCTGAGAACATAAATATGATGGGGAACTGAGCAGAGTCCACCTATGCCAACTAGTTTTTTTTTACTTTTAACGAAAAAAAAAAACCTTAGAAAAAAAAATCGTACTTTTTCTTTTTTTGAGAATAAAATGGATTTTTTTTTTTATATTTGGTGTTATACTACTTCTCTAATATGGAAATCGTCTGCATTATCATGAAAGATAATTTTTTTAAATAATAATTTTAATAAATTATTTTTTTAAAACAGAATTATTTTTTAATAACCGAATTAAATTCTATGTAAATGTAGGTGCATTAATGAAACGGGGGGTTGAGGGAGGCTACCGCCCCCCTCACACAGAACTAATTGTCATATAAAACTCTTCAGAAGCCTAATATGAATTGTTTAACACAGGTATACATAACAGTACTCGTTATCTTACCTTTAAATCTGCAACCTGTATTTGTAGTGTTAAATTTCAGGGTAAGAGAAAGTCGTGTGAGTGACACACCAGATTATTTGGTTTCGAAAGGCACAAACTGCCCTCAAATAAATAAATATGTCTTTTATCTATTTATTTATTATCATTATTTTTTGATAAAATTTTCAGCCAGGGTTGGTTAGTTTCTTCTAAGGTGGGAAAAAAAAAAAAAAAAAAAAACATGGGAGAAACCGACCAGAAGAAAGACCCCTATATTTCTTGAAGAAGAGGAAATGGAAGCTCTTTTTTTTTTTTTTTTTTTTTTTTTTTATTTTTTTTTTTCCTATGAATTAATCATTAAGTTGCAATTTATATGATCAATTCTTATCAAGTGATAAGACTTGTTTAACTTTAGTAAATGCATTTTTCTTATAGACATATTTGTATCTTAAATAAATTTCCTTAAACCTGCAAAAATGCGATCACATATGTTTCTTCTAAATTAATTACATCAGTTTTGTGACCAAAATCAGATTTCCGACCAAAATACACAATTTTTTTTAAATATACCAGTTAAAAAAAAAAGACACTTTTGAAATAACATACTTGTGTTGTAAAATAATCTTTACATTTATATTATGCATTTTTACATGATTTTATTATTATCGAAATTAGCAAAAACGACGAAAAAAACATCCCACCTATAAAAGCAGTAAAAAACATCACCTGTAGATACCTAAAACTACAATGATTAAAATACTTATTTTTCAAAAAATACAATTTTTTATATTAATTAGATTGCTTGGATTTGATATATTATTATTATTTGCGTGTAAATATTTTATAGAATAAGTATGTTTAAATTTTGAGAATCTACTTTGTTTTCTCTTTTTTTCTTGCAATATTTTCCAAATTTCTTTCACTGTCCAGGAAGACTCGCATTTCTATTTCCAGCAAAAACAAAAACCTTTTTTGAATCACTATAACTGACCCACTCAAAAAAAAAAAAAAAAAAAAGCCTTTTTATTAATCTTCTATTCTATTTTTAAATATGCCCAGATATCTACAAATTATAAAATTGGTCAAGTTCTTGAAGTTCATTTTCTTCCAACGATCAATTTGTCATCAATAAATGCATCGTCTTCAGCCTTTACAATTTTTAGTTTTCAGAAGGTAGATTCTATTATTATTATTATTATTATTATTATTTTCAAATAGGCATATTAAAATGTATATTAACTTTTATTTTTATCTCTTTATTGGATTGAACTACCTAGATAAAAATAACATTTTTATATGAAAACTTAAGTTTAGTCTCTCCATGATAAGCTTAAAAAGTTCATAGAATTCTAAATTTTCGTTTTCTAGTAAAAATCATATCCATATTACTTAAGGCCGGATACGTAAGAATCGTCATCCTTTACTCAAAACAAGGAAGATGATGATTGTGGTAATGACATTCAGGACAACCTTCCGACAGAAAAACTTCCGTTAAGTGATTTGGTAATTGCTACAGAATTTATTCTGTTTTCCATCCAAGATGAATGACCTTTAGATGAATGGCGAAAGCCAAGCCTCTCTAATTAAGCATCTGATGGGTCGGGATCGATTCATCTTTTGTTTGTAGCAGCAGCATTGTTTGTGTTCTTGCGTTTAATACTGTCCCTTAAATGGGTCGATAGCTGCGGTATATTGCAAGTATCATTTATCATTTTGACAGCTGACGTAGTTTAATGATGTTCACCGACGGCAATTTCAATAGCAGGCAAAAGCAAACTAAACTTTAACTTTGGATAAAGTTCGCAACTCTTTGCCGTTCTCTATAAATGTCGTATCCAGTGCCTAAATTATAGGACTTGCATAATTAAGCTGTTTTTTGTGGGGACGTTTTAAATGTAAACTATTTGAATTTTGTTGGGGAAAGAAAATATGTTATGTTACTGCTTTTTTTTTTTTTTTTTTTTTTTTTTTTAATTTAGGGTTAAAAGATGAATTTGAGTAATACATTTTTCGTTTAAAAATTCTTCAGATGTTATGAACTTTTATGCTGCAGATGTTTACAAATATTTCCTAATGTTTCTAATTGATTTTCGATTAGTTATTTATTTTTATTTTATTTTATTTTTTAAGTGCGTAGAATTCGGAAAAAAAAATCGATAAATTATACTCAGAGAATTAATAAAATGTTCTCATGGCGCCAGGGCCTGATTAAGCTTTGAAGCTAGGGGAAGCTCAGTATCATTTCGGAGGCCCCTTTAATTTCGGAAGATCTTGTTTTTTTGTTACATATTATTGTAATATAAAAATGCTATAGACCTAAAATTAGTGTGAGTTTATGGGTTTTTTTTTTTTTTTTTTCATTCATATATCTGGGTGGTTTCTACACACAACATTAGAATAGTATAGCTTATTAATTATGAACATTCAGATTTTGGGGGGTTAAATAATAGCTTTTTCTCGAAATAGTGAGTATTTTATCTTGCTTTATGCAAACTTTCTTAGAAAAAATTCAACCTCAGAGTAAAAATCTGAAACAGAAAATTCCAGATCCTGTTTTTTGTCATTTTGGGGGCCCCTCTTAAATTTTAGAGGGGAAGCTTATGCTTCCGGAGCCTTTTGGGTAATCAGGCTCTGCATGGCGCTTCTTTTCTTTCTGCTTTTTTTTTTTTTTTTCCCCTTATTTTCGAAGAAAATTCTAACCTACGAGTAAGTAAATTTGCGAAGATTTTTATAAAATTAATTCCAGGCAGTGGTCTAGAAGGTCTCGGAATTTTTTCCAGAAAGTTTGTTTTAAGGAGTTATAAGAGTTTTAAAGGCTAATAATAATCTTATATATATATATATATATTGATTCAAAATTTTGAGCATATGAAAGAGCAACATTTAAATAATATTTTATAAAATTTTCATTAAAAATTCTTGGAAAATTCAGCTGGTGGTTCTTGATTTCCGGAACAGTCGATACGATTTTTTAAAAACTAATGCACCGATTCCTTTGAAAGTTTTACAAACTTCTTCAAAATAAAATTGACTAATACTTGAACGAAGATTTTTTTTTTTTTTTCGATTATAACTAATTTTAAAAAAAGCTATACGTGGGATAAAATGTATCGGAAATTGTACTGTTTTTGCATGCAACTCTGCCAAAGTTAAATTTCAGGGTTTTTTTTAACCTTTCGTCCATTGGTTGAATTTTCCAAAATTTTTAATGAAAATTTTACAATATTGTTTATATGTTTCTTTTCTATGTGTTTAAATTTTTTAATAAGAAAATTTATTTATTATATAAAAAAAAGGGGGGCAGGGGTATGTTTCTTTTATTTTCTTTTTATTTATTATTATTATTATTATTTTTTTTTTTTTTTTTAGCCCCTTAAAAGAAAATTATCAGCTATGAGCATATTAATTTGTAAAGATTTTGATCAAATTAATTGCAGAGCAGGTAGTGTTTAAAGAAAATTCCTAAATTACATCCCTCAGTTTAAGATAAAATAAGTAAATAAATAGAACATTCTAAAAATAAAAACACCAGGATTATTATATCTCAAACACATAATTGTCAACTATTATATAAAAAATTTATGAATGACAGGAAGAAAAAAATAGAAAAATTATACAATAATGAAAAAAAATATTTTCTACTAATACTATATCGTTGAAAAAAAAAAAAAAAAAAAAAAAAAAAAAAAATATATATATATATATATATCCTTAATCTCTGCTTATTATATTATGAATCATTTTTTCCTTAAATTATTTTTCATAACTAAAGATCACTCAATTAAAAAAAAAAAAAAAAAAAAAAAAAAAAAACCTCTCTCTTAACCAATGATTTTTTTTATTATTTTTTTTATTATTTATTTATTTATTTTTCATGAAGTATTTACAGATATACCAAAATATTCAAACATTAACTGATATGATATACTATATGATATACACTATGATATACTATAACAGAAAATTTGAGAAGCAAATTATTTACACTAGGACTTCGACAAAATGTACGGATTAAAAATAATAATAATAACTCTAGTAATATAACTTAGTAGTTATTTACAAATACATATTGAGAGAGTGTAGAGTAATTCTTTCTTAAATTTATAAGGCACAAGCATGTAATCACATGCACAGTCCAATAATTACATTATATGAAATTTAATAATATACCGCCTTTTAAATTACATATTACTCGCAGACACTATCTAAACTAAAAATCTAAAGTACTCCATTAGTCAATTTGCAGTAAATGTACGTGCGAAGTCTAAATGATAACATAGGTGTGCAATCAAGTAATAAGATATTTTTCCATCAAAAAACATTTTCTCGATTTTTTTCCAGATGGTTTTTCAGCTCGCTTCGTCCCAACAGACCTTTAGTTACAGGTGGTTAAAACACAGGTGATAAAAGTCAATGGTCATTTTTCATAGATCAAGGAATAAATCTTATAGATATAAAGAAAAACAAAACTACAGACTTGCTTCTTTGAACCTCGTTCTCGAAGATAAAAGAGAACCCACGAACAGCTGCTGCAAACAATTTTTGATTCCATGAAGTAGACCGCGTGGCATATAAAAGAGGTTTCCAAGGACATAGGCAACAAAATAATTTTTTTATTAGGAAGTGGGCATATGTGAAGTACATATCAAATAATCATGAACATCTGAGAACAAAAAGGTTGCAAAAAATTCAAATTCTTTTCCTTTTGCAATTTGTAAAAGCTAGTAATCTTCTTTTCTTTTTTATTGAAAATTTAGATAATGAAAGTTATTTAAATTTTGAGTAATTAAAACCTTATAAACATAGTTTTACTTTCATTACCCGATTACCACAGGTAATGGAAGTATTGTATTTGGTCAAAACAATTTGATACTGGATTTTCACCTGATTTACAAAATCAATCCTTCGTTCACACATACAATGCAAATTCGCCCCTAAATGTATCTTACCAACTAACTAAATCAAGACTTTGTTCCCACATAAAGCAAATTCATTTCTACATGTATTTTATCAACCAACAGATAACAACAAAATCAATCCTTTGTTCCCATATACAAAACAAATTTGTTTCTAAATGAATTTTTATGAACCAGCCTTTAATAGCAAAATAAATCCCTCGTTTACACATATAAAGCAAAATATTTTCTAAATATACTGTTTGTTATCAACCACAATATCAATCCTTAATTGACACATACAAGGCCCTTCATTTCTAAATGCATTGTATAATTCAACACCTTTCTTCGTTTACACATACAAAGCAAATTCTTTTCGAAATATACTGTTATCAACCACGATATCAATCCTTAATTTACACATACAAGGCACATTCATTTCTAAATGCACTGCATAATCCAACACCTTTCTTCGTTCACACATACAAAGCAAATTCCTTTCTAAATATACTGTTATCAACCACAATATTAATCCTTAATTTATACATACAAGGCACATTCATTTCTAAATGCATTGTATAATCCAACATCTTTCTTCGTTTACACATACAAAGCAAATTCCTTTCTAAATATACTGTTATCAACCACAATATCAATCCTTAATTTACACATACAAGGCACATTCATTTTTAAAAGCATTGTATAAACCACCACCTCTCTTCGTTTACACATA
Source organism: Salticus scenicus (assembly GCA_963930645.1). Lineage (NCBI taxonomy): Eukaryota > Metazoa > Arthropoda > Arachnida > Araneae > Salticidae > Salticus > Salticus scenicus. Next base: position 3,272,128 of record OZ005649.1, on the reverse strand, counting down.
CAAAGCAAATTAATTTTTAAGTGCATTTTTATCAACCAATTTTTAATAACAATATCAATCCTTCGTTCAGACTACAAAGCTTAAAGCTAATTCACTTCTAAATGCATATTAAGTAACCATCATTTAATATCAAAATCAATCCTTCGCTCATACATGCAAATCAAGTTTATTTTTAACTGCATTTTTTATTAACCAACATTTAACAACAAAATCAGTCCTTCCTTCAAGCATAGATGTTTATACTCCTTCATTTAAATAAATAAATAAACCAAATACTAAGATTTTTTTCAGCCAAAATAACACTGCCCTTTTCACATGTTTCTTCGTTCCTTTCTCGAAGAAAAGTGGTCAACAGCCTTGACCTATTTTCACAGCAATATTTCTTCGCTAGAAGATTTGTTATTTTTGTAATGGCTTTATTCTTCTACAAATCAGCACTCCAAACTCTGCTCTCTATCTCACGTAATTTCGTGATGCTCGTGGCCCAATACAATGATAGCTTACTTATCGAAAGCTAGACGCTGAATGTGATTAATCAAAACTGTCAATTGGGATCGAAAAACTTTCGCTACCGAAGACAAGACGTGATAGAGTTTTTCTACGCCGAAGGTAAAAAGAAGTAGTAAAAGAAAATAGCGATACAATTTTAGAAAAAGAAAAATTAAAAAGGAAAAAGAAAAACTATGACACATACACCCCGCGACAAAAAGGTCGGTACAAAGGGTTTTTTCTTTGATTTTTCATAAAATAACATTATCTAAATATTGTGCTTATCATTTATTATCATCGTAAAATAACACTATTCCCGGACTAATTTTTAAGACCCATTTAGAAAATTTTTAAGGCTAAAATTTTTCAAATTCAAAACTACACTCCGAGACAAAAAGATAGGAACAAAAGGCTTTTTTAAATTTTTCATAAAATAACATTATCTAAATTGTGCTGATCTTTTATTATCATAACAAAATATTATCATATCGAAAACATATTAAATATTTGAATCATATTCAAATTATTCATATTCAAAATAATCATTCAAAAATTAAAAAAAAAAAAAAAAAAAAAAAAAAAAAAAACTTTATTCTTATCTTTTTGTCGCGGTGTGTAGTCTTAAATTAGAAAAATTTTTCTAAATGAGTCTTTTTGTCCGGGAATAGCGTATTTTATGATAATAATAAATGATAAGTACAATTTAGATAATGTTATTTTATGAAAAATCAAAGAAAAAACCCTTTGTACCTATCTTTTTGTCGGGGGTGTAGTTGTGGTTTAAAGAGAAACATTTATTTTTAAAACTCAAGTTTAATAAAAGACTAAAATCGCTTTGACTTATTCCAATAATTATTGTTTATATCATTATTACTTCTTCATTAATTTTCCAACAATACTAAATACGACAAATTCTGCTTCCTTTTAGTGTATATTTAAAGTATAAAAATTCTTCAATCACTACCATTCAACTGTAGTACTTTGATGCATTTTACTGATAATGAAATATCTGGATTGTAAATAATTTTACATACTATTAAATCCATATTCCCCATTAAAAATATAATCTTTTGACAGTGTTAGGATATACGATTAAATTATTATATAGTTACTAAAATGTATTCATTAAAGTGCTTAAACACTTTTAAATATTTGATATCATTAGAGTTAAAACTGCCCCCAATTCCATCTGTTTCCAACAAAATACGTACATTTAAAAGTTTTTTTTCCAAACTTATTATTGACTTCTTTTATATGAATCAAAAAGTCTGGCATACATCATAATGTATAAAAATGTAGTTTGCTTATAATAATTATACATAATATTTTAAAATTAAATATTTTCCAGATTCCCGAGCATACGGAGTTCTTTAGATTAGCAGATAAAGATAACATAGTTCATTAAATTGAGAGTAATATTATCTCATTAAAATAATATTTCATTAAAATGCATAATTTATTGCATTTAGAATACACAAATGAAAGTTCAAAGTACAGGGTGAATCAAAAATTCTTGGCACAGTTTACATTTTAATATAAAACCAAATAACTGACGTACGAGCTTGCGATCTGTATGAGAATGCTTCTTATGGTAGAAAAATTTTATTGAAAGAAATAAAAAAGTTTCTTACAAATTTTGTTCATAGATGGCGCTGTACATAAAACAGGGGGGGGGAGCATATAAAAACACAAGGCAAACAATTTTGCAAAGAAGAGCATTTATTTTGAGAAATTCACTACAATATTTCAATGTGTACGTCTCGGATAGTTCGAACCACAGTCAAATGGTAATCAAATTCAATAAAATAAATGCTCTTTTAACGCCTTGAGTTTCTTATGCTTTTTCTTGCTGTTTGTAAAGTACAGCACCATTTAATCAATGAGCAAAATTTAGAAGTAAATTGTTTAAACAAAATTCTTCATCGTGAGAAACATTCGAACAAAAACCACACTTTTGTAATCAAATATATTTAATATTAAAGCAAAATGTATCAGAGACTTTGGCTCATCCTGTATTTCCTGAACACCAATCATTAGATACAGAATAGATATAATTACATATGAATACATATAATTAATTATTATGCAATTACTGAACTGAAGAGGGTGCAACACTTATTTTGAACAAATGTACTTTAATATTTACATCTGCTCTCGAAATGATAGATTTTTTTTTTTTTTTTTTTTTTTTTTTACCTTGGATTAAAGAAAGGTTAGATTAGTCAAAATATGCTATAATTTCATGTTCTGATGAAGTTTCTTTCAATACAGGGTTTCTACGGACCCGTCCTTTTGTAAGAATTATTTCATCATACAGTCGGTAACAAAAGTATCCGAACACTAGCAAAAATTCCTATATAAAAAAAAGTAGAGTTAATATTGTTTTGTTAAATAAATCCTTGTCGAATCATGTTCTTAGTCAGTCTAAAAATATGATTTGACAAGGATTCGACAAGGATACTTTTGTTACCGACTGTACTTGTTCTACAATAACATTTTACTTGAAATTAGAAGTTATTTTATTATAAAAATTGCTATAAATTTTTACTGATGGCGAAAAAGTAGTACTGTACAAACCCTGTAATGGTGAAAAAGAGAAGTAAACTCGTAACAGATTTAGGTTCTGCTTACAATTAATATATGTTAGAAGTTACAATATATCTGTGCTGATAAGTATAAAGGATTTAAGTCCAAAAATGTCGATTTTCAGTTAAGTACATTGTCAGACCCAGAAAAAAATTCTCTATCGATTGGTATAAAGGATTTAAGTCTATGTCATTTAGTCTTTGAGAAAATCTATTGGTAAAAAAAGGTTCAAGTCAGAAATTTACTATTCATGTGTGGTATAAAATATTTAATTCAATTTTTTCCCGTTATTAAATGAAGGTTGACAATCACTGAATGGTATAAAGGGTATAACTCAAAGAAATACCTTTTTCCTAATCGATTCTTCTGATTTGTTTTTAGTTAGAAATTCAAGAATATGAACTTAAATCCTTTATACTTATCAATACAGATATATAGCAGCACAATAATCTTATTAAATTATTACTGTAAACATTACTTATGCAAAAAAAAAAAAAAAAAAAAAAAAAAAAAATGTAATTTAATGCAATTTAATTAAAGTTATCGTTATTTCGTTATCACATATGCAGAGTAACTTTTTTTTTTTTTTTTTACTTATTTCGTAACTTTGTTAGTACAAGCCTTTTTCTCTAACAATTTTATTTTATAAAATAATTTTGTCAAATACGTAATGGCGATTCGATTACATAAGAAAAAAATTATACTTCATAAAAAGTGGTGTAAAAAAAGCGGGTACTAACAAAGTTAAGGAATAAATTAAAAATGTGACAATTCTGAGTGTGTAATTGTGATAATTAATACTATATAGATATTTCATACAACAATATCAACAAAACAACACATCCTTGTTATGTATATTAAACGGACAAAGTAGATATTTAAAACATTCTTTGTTTCCCGGTTTTAAATAATTACTAAGCCACCCTCACTTAATCTGACGTAAAATCAATCTGAAGCGCTGTCTGCATTGATTAATAATAATAATAAACAAACAAAACTCGAATAACAACAACGACGTCATTCATGACCTAGTTAAGGTTAATCGATGGCATACTTATAACAGTTACATAGTAGTAGGAAGGAGCGCGGGATTTATTCATCTTTAACTTTTACTTTCAGTTCAGAGAGGTCACGGTGTTATTGGAGTGAGGATTTTATGAATTATTTCATAAGAGAAAAATAAAATTGTCGCTAAACTTGTGATTATAAATTTTTATTCCTTTTCGAAATAGTATTTTTAAAGTAAAGGTTTTATTATTACTTTCTTCCATATGTATATATAGAGAAAGTATTGGACTCGTGAAAATTTTCAAACTCCAGTTTTTTGATGGATTTATACGTTTTGGGATGTCCTGAACACGATTCGACTGTTTTTCGAAAATGTTTGTCTCTGTGTGTGTGTGTGTGTGTGTGTGTGTGTGTGTGTGTGTGTGTGTGTGTATCACAAATTTTGTGGACGCCGTATCTCCCGAACCAATGAACGAAATTTAACCAAACTTGGTATTTAGTTGGACTCTGACATAAACTGGCGCTGATTAGATTTGGGAACCAATCGCTCAACAGGTGACGCTGATCGCATTTTTTCTAAATTTTTAACATGGCAGTATAGGACAAAATTTCGCATAAATGTACATAATGAGAGTTATTTTTAACGTGTGATTATAAAATTAATATGAATTATTGATAATAGTAGTAGTAAACTAGGAAAAAAAATTGTACATGTGAAAGCATCGCTTCCCCTCCTGAGGGGTGTAAATGTTCAATATGGGTGGTTATCTTTCGAAAGATCTCGTCAATTCCTTTAAAACGAATGGTTGAACCATAGATCTGTGATAATTTTGGTATTGGCAAAAAATTGACTTTCTTTCGGCATTTAGTGATTATAATTCTGTCAGATAAAAACCGTCTGCATCATAGATATAGTAATAAGGCATAGATTGATGATTGGGGGGGGGAGGGAAATTATTCATTTTTACTCGGAGAAAAGTCCACAATATGGCCGTCTTTTTCCGAGTGAATACACACAGATAATTTAGAAAATAAAATTTATGAATAATTTATGTACTAAAGGTGAATGAAAAACTGTAGATACAATTTCAAATTCATTTTTCTTTTTCTTTCTTTCTTTTATATTTTTATATTTAGTTAATATTTAAAGTTAGACTCTTTTTATATACTAAAACTAACGTTCTTTACCTACGCCACTGCTAAATATGTTTAAAAGAATTCTGAAAATTCTATATTACTTACTAATACAAAGTCTTAAAAAATATCAAACTCTAAAAAACGTATTCCATTAAAAATCAAACCAGTTTTTATTTCATAATAATAACAAAGCAACTGATTATAAAAATTATATTTTTCATAATTTAGTCAAATATAATTTACTTTTATGATAACTTATATATTTCTTTTCATAAATTTATTAGAAGAATTAAAAGACGCAATATTTCGACATTTTGAAAATTCATCAACATTCTATTCTATTGTAGTATAACAACTGCCGAGTTCTAATGGTTTCAATACCACTATATGGCTGATGCCAAAAATTTTTTTCGGCATCAAAAATTTTTGCATGATAACAATGGGATGATAGATATAAATTACTATAACTATGGTCTGCATTTATAATGGTAAATAATTTAATAATTAAATAAATAATTTGTATTGCATGAATTTTGTGTAAAATTATACAGAAGAAAGTCTTGTGGTGGCCACATCATACTAGTTTGGATTACGTACCGCAGTATGTTTTAAGCGTATTTATTAAACAAAAAGACGAGATGTTTCAGAAAGTTTACAATAGGTTATTATAATTAAGTAGTTAAGAGGGAACAATATATCTGATCTCGCTGAGATTGAAGGTCCATGCTATTTCATTGGGAAATTTGTTTCCACAATGGTTCATTACCTAGTGTATTTTTTTTTTTTTTTTTACTCTTTTTTCACATTTAAAAAATTCACAACAACCGTCAAATTCGCACTGATTTTCAAAAAAATAATTTTTTACATTTTTAATATTTTATTTTCAATCTAAAATTAAAAAAAAAGCACTTAGTTATTTTTTAAGGTTAAAAAATAAAATATTAAAAAATAAAAATTATTAATTGTTAAAAATGAGTATTGTATTAATTTACGTGTTAATTTTTCTCAATAGAAAAACGTAGTTTTAAAAGATACATTAGGTAATGAGCAAGCATTGTGGAAACAAACTTTCCAATAAAATAATATGAGCCATGACTGTCGGCGAAATTAACTCCTAAAGCTTGTGTAAAAGTTAAAGAGTTTAAATATATTTAAACACAGGGTTGGGGTTTAGGACGTCTGAAACTGTTTTTGGACAGGACAGGTGGTTTTTACCGTCCAAAAGTGTCCTAAACTGTCTAAAACTGTACAAAACTGTCCAAAACCTAAAATTATAAGAAATTCTATTCACTACATTCTCAGTAGCAATCATAATTAGTAATTAAAACTATTTTATACTGAAAATTTAGACCTTTTTAAGTTGAAAGAAATTTACAATTTACAAATAGCTATAAAAAAATTTAATTTTAATGACTCAAAAAATTTTCTTACAATAAAAAATGTATGATATTATATTCAAAATGAATAATTTGTCTTTTGTTTTTAATTGCAAAATTCTTTTACATATCCAATATTTTACAGAAATTATTTTTAAAAGTTCTTTCATAAATTACATACAATAAAAAATACCAAAAATAAAATGTAAAAGTTATAATTAGGCAATGAAGTATATGCATTTTCAAAAACAGCAGATATGCCCCCCTATAAAGCCCCCCTACAGCAGATATGCCCCCCTATTAACCCCTCCCCCCCCCAAAAAAAAAAAAATCTTTAAAGTGTGTATTATTTAATATTTTTACATATATATTTTCTCATTTATTCAAAAATAAAATAAAATGTTTGTGTAGCTGCTTTTTAATATTTATTTCAAGACGATTTATTGTAAATCTTATACATATATAATAATAATTATATATTAATTTGTTCTCTTGATATATTTATTCACGTTGCTGATATATACTGTGTATGTGTGTGTAACTATTATAAATATCAATATTTGAGGTACAGTTATCCATATTTTTCCATTAAAGCTTCAGTAATAAATTTTTACTTTTGAATATTATAATTGTTAATATATGTATCTTTCACTAAACATTATGGAATATACTGGAAAATGTTACAAAACAACAATAATTATAATAATTTTGTAAATTTTTCAAATATTTGCATAATTTTAATAAAATATAATTATACTAAAAAATATAGTTTTGGACAGTTTAAGACACCAAGGTTTTGGACAGTACGGTAAAAACCATGGTTTATACCGTGGTTTTTACCATAGTGTCCGAAACCTTGCCAACCCTGTTTAAACATGCATACGATTTTTTTTTTTTTTTTTTTTTTTTTTTTTTTTTAATAATAAAAAAAAAAGGGGGGGGGGGAAGAAGAAAGAAAGAAAGGAATTTGAAATTGTCTTATGCACTAATAATAACAAATACATACATACATAAGAATTTTTATTTAATCGATATACACCTGTGAAGAGAATTCACACATTGCATACCTTTTGTTGAATATCTAGAGAAATACTTAAAGGTTTTCTTGAAACTTCAGGGATGTAAAGAACATCATTTCAGAAAAGGCTTAAAGGCTTCTTCCCGAAAAAAAAAAAAAAAAAAAAAAAAAAAAAGACCATGAACGAAAGAAAAAAAAGAAAAAAAAAAAAAAGGTTTCTTATCCAGTTTATTTTAACAAAAAAAAAAAAAAGAAGAAGCCACATTTCAAAATAATTTTAATGGATAATAATAACGAATAATAATAAGGAATTATATATAGAAATTATACTTCCTGAATAAAAAAAAAATAGAAAAAAAAATATTTTTTAAAAATAAAAATAAATAAATAGTAAAATATAATATAATAATCTTTAAATTTTTTAAAACAATAATTACATTGTCTTTTTAAACCAACAGCACTGATATAGTATATATATACAGTCGCCAACAAAAGTGTCTGAACACTAGCGAAAATTCCTATGTAAAAAAAGTACACTTCATCCGGTTTTGTTAAATAAATCCTTATCGAATCATGTTCTTAGTCAGTCTAACAACATAATTCGATAAGGATTTATACTTTTTTTTACATAGGAATTTTTGCTAGTGTTCGGACACTTTTGTTACCGACTGTATTTATAAGGGAAAATGGATGCTTCAGTGAATGGGCTATCCCAGTAAAAAAGCTTGTAAACAAAGAACTCGAACTGTTGTATACTTTATATATTTATAGCACAAGGATATTGTCTCAAGTATCATTTTCTGAATTATTAATTTATTTAATTTTTCATTTCCTAATATGCTAAATAAATCTTAGTTATTGACACACATAAATAAAAGATGTGATTTTATAAGTAATTTCTCCAGAAATGCTGTGAAAGTTCCAAAAATGTAATAATGGTTATCACAACGCATGCATATTTCGAACAATGCATAATTTTACATTCTTTGTGCTTATATACATATATTGCGTACATGTGTGATATTTTTGCAAAATAGTATTAAATGAGTAATTTGTGGGATATTTCGGAATTGTTATGTTGTTTTTATTTATTTATTAATAAAATCAATGATTATTATTACATATATATAGGTTTTATGTCTTATTCTAACGGTATTATGCTCGTGCTGCGATCTGTTGAGTATAATAATGTATTTATGTTCTGTTTATTATATTTATGAATCATTTAGCGTCAAAAAGCGTTAGCATATACCACTAGAAGATTTAGATATACAATAAATTTCTTTTTAATAATAAATAGTTTTGTGAATGGATTAACGATATGTTAACTGATTTCATATAAATACTAACAAAAAGATAAGGTTTTGTATAGTATTTTTATTTACAGTCTATTAAAATATACGTTCTTTAATGAACCATTGTAGTTTTTTTATCCGATAACATTAAATTCAATAAATTACAAGTAGAGAGAGATATTTAAAAAAGAAAAGAAACTATTTATGAGTAATGTTTACCGCAACTACAGTGTCTTGCAAATTTTTTTAAAAAGTAATGTATCTTTATTAAAACATAGTTAAAGAGCCCCCCCCCCCCCTTTTTATCCTTACCTTAAAAGCATTTACCTATTTAAATTCCCATACATAAAATATGGCCGTGCTCTCATATTTTTCTCGCAGATTAAAAAAAAAAAAAAAAAAAAATGCCATAACTTAAAGCGGCAGATGCAAAAAGCATGTTTTAAAATTTGAATAGCATTTAAAGAGATCGTAGTTCATAAAAAAAGGATATAAATTTATTCCTTCTTGCATGGTGCAGAATGAATTACGCGAAAGTAAGGGAAAGCTGCTCAAATTAAATCGATATCGAAAAGATTTTTTTTTTTTTTTTTTTTTTTTTTTTACCGGTGTGAAAAGTACATAAATGTAGTGAAAACAGGAAGTAGATCGATATATTAAATAAAAATATGCTTCAACGAAAGAATCGATGAAATAACACCCTCTCTGTCTCTTTTATCAAGTGCGGGATGCACAATAAAATCGTTTTAAAGTGTTGATCGGTTAATTCTATGGCTAAACATAGAATTTTTAACGATTAAATTAATGTTATAAACTTGAAAATTACACATTTTCAAAAGATATATATATATATATATATATATATATATATATATATATATATATATATATTTATGATTATTTTTATTTTTATTTTTTTTCTATTTTCAATTTTACCAGCTAAAAAAAGTCTTAAAAAAAAAAAAAAAAAAAACAATAAAAAATGTAGAAAAACTGCAGAAAAACTACAGATAATGTGAAGGTATTTGGAACAATCCCAGCTTAAAAAGTCATTAAAAAAACTGTAAAAATGAATAGAAACTGCAAAAAAAAAAAAAAAAAAAAAAAAAAAAAAATACAAATAAACTGCAGATAAACAGAAGGTATTTAGAACAGAAAAAAAATTGCAGGTAATTTTCCCCCTCCATAATTTTTTCCCCCTTAAACTTCATTTTAAACTAAAGTTTTTCTTCATTTTTTTTAAAGACTTTTTAAGCTGGGATTGTTTTAAATACCTTCACATTATCTGCAGTTTTTCTTCATTTTTTACAGTTTTTTTTTTTTTTTTGAGATTTTTTTTTTTTTTTTTTTTTTTTTTTAGCTGGGTTATTTCAGTATATCAATGTACTGAATAAATATTGACTACAATTTACCCCATATATAGAAAAGAAAGAAAGAAAGGGGGGAAATTGGGGAGGGAGAAATTTTGAAACATTCTGTCAACAGTAGAGTAAATTAATTTTAGTTTGAATCCAGACATTTATATTACTATTATTTATTTTACATTTAATGTTGTCACAATATTGATGCAACAGTTTTGCGCAGTTATTTATGTCACGTGAGCAAAAGACAATTATTATTATTATTATTATTATTTAAAAATAAATAAATGCCATAAAATTCAAAATTACACAATGATTTTGGTCGAAATAATTAAGTATGATTATTAAGTAGGCGAGAAAAAGCAGGCATAAGTGCAGCGTATGAGCATCGATGTTGCTACTTTCCTGTAACTATTGTGAAATATTTAACAATAAAATTAGATATTAAAACGAATTTACATTTTACAATTAATTTTTTGATCTTATGATATGATTATCTGTTTGTGTGATCATTTATTTTTATATCAGTTACAATGCCCAGGTTCAACTGCACCCTAACTAGCTTTAAAATATAATATGTAAATCAAACTTTTTATTTATTTTTTATTTATTTTTTTTTTATTTATTTATTTTTTTTTTTTAAGGGCGAAATACTACTTCTTTCAGATAAAATAGACTAAATGAAAATGCTTTTCTATTACTCCCCTCCCCCACCCCACCCCTTTGGCATCTATCAGCAAAAGAATAAAAGAAGACAAAAAGAAAAACTTACGCAGTTATTAATTATTTAAACTAAATTTTGCTCAAGGCAAAATTATAACAATTATATTTATATGTTATTTATTCTCCTTAAAAAAAAAAAAAAAAAAAACTATATACATATTTTGTTTAAAAAATAATGTTAAGTTTTAAAAATATAAAATCTGTGAGACATTTAATAGTGTGCGGTCATATTTCACAGGATATATGATGTCATATTGGCCCCTCAATAAAAAATCAATTGTTATACATGGTGTGTGTGGGGGGGATGGGGGAGCAGTAATTATTCTGCGCGCGAAACATTTTCATTGAAAAAGCACTGGATAATAAGAATTTATAACACAGAGTTCAATTCAGTTCAAGCAGTAGAAAGCAGCCTCATATTAACTTGCGCTTTTTGTATATTTTGAAAAATGAATTTTCTCTTTACCTTTCTTCCTTCCTGAATCAAGCAAATAAATAAATAAATAAAATAAAACTGAAAAAAATTATGTGAAAGCAATGAAACAGCTTCAGTATTCAATTAGCGAAATTTAAAATTTGGCAACGAAGTAGCTCGGACGTTTCTTGCCAAGGTCTTTACTTACGTAATTGAGATAGCCATTTTAATTCATCGCCAAACTCGCAACAAAAATTTTAAAGTTGCCAAGAGGGTCTTGTTATACACTAAAGGTGGTAAAGAAGAGATTTTAAAAAATGAATATCGTAACCGTTGCTTAGGAACACAACACAGTTATCGCATGCCTTTATATGGGAGAACATACACTGCTCAACATTGAAAATGCAACACCAAGAAGGAATAATAACAACGGAATGAAATTTGTTGGATACATACATTATACTAGGAAGAACAACTGATTAAAATTTCAGGAAATTTGGAGTAATATGTACTGAGAAAACAGTACATAAAGCAGCGACCTCTGTAAGCAGTAACAGCACATATCTGCCTAGGCATTGAATCGAACAGCGATTGGATGACATGTACGGGTAGAGCACTTCATGAAGCTTCAACACGATGCCACAATTCATCGATCGAAGTTACTAGTGAGTGGTGGGGAACCAGTCGCTTTTCAAGGATTAAACAGTCATTTTAACAGTCATTTTGGTTGGTGCGAGATCAGGAGAACGCGCTGGCCAGAGCAACAGTCGAACACATTCTGTATCAAAGAAGGTCCGAACAATACAAACAACTTGCGGTCGTGCATTATCTTGCTTAAATTTTGCGCTACGGAGGCCTCGAATACAGGGCAGAGGGGCGGGCCTTAACTCATCCGAAATTACATGGCCGCTGTTCAGAATGCCAGGAATACGAACATGAAGTAATCGAGACGTGTTACCAATGGGGACCCATAACATCATTGCAAATGATGGACAGTATGATGATGTCGAATCCCAGCTGGCAATGTGCATTGTTCATAATGCCGTTAAATGCGCATAATGCAATCTTGATGTTGTAAACAGGATTGTGATTTGTCTGAAAAGTGACTTCACGCCATTCCTGCGTCCAGGTTCATCGTTGATCACACATCAATGGCGCCCATATCAGTGATGCAGTTTTGAGGGTAATCAGAATTTTGATAGCCGCATACTGAGTCACCAACTGAATTGATGGTATGTTGTACCATTGGATACACGTCCCGGTCACCTCTTGTTTTCATTCCCGCCACTCTGAATACCAGCCATTACATTTCTGACGAGTTAAAGCCCATAGCTCTGCCCTATGTTCAAGGCCTCGGAAGCGCAACATTTAAGCAGAACAATGCACGACCGCAAGTTGCTCATATTGTCCGGACTTTCATTGATGCCGAATGTGTTCAACTGTTGCTCTGGCCAGCGCGTTCTCCTGATCTCGCACCAATGAAAATGACTGTTTAATCGTTGAAAAGCAACTGCTCCCCCCCCACCACTCACCAGTAACTTCGATCGATGAATTGTGGCATCGTGTTAAAACTTCATGAAGTGCTCTACCCGTACATGTCATGCAATCACTGTTCGATTCAATGCCTAGGCAGATATGTGCTGTTTTCTCAGTACATATTACTCTAAATTTCCTGAAATTTTAATCAAATGTTCTGCCTACTATAATGTATGTGTCCAGCAAATTTCATTCCGTTATTATCATTCCTTCTTGGTGTTGCAATTTCAATGTCGAGCAGTGAAAATTAACAGAAAAAGAAGAAGAAGAAGAAAGTATTTCTTAAAATATACCAAATGACATAATTATAAAACCCTCCTCCCTTAATGGGGAAAAAAAAGAAAAAGAAAAAAGGAAAATGAAGAAGAAGAAGAAGAAAAAGAAACTTTTAACAAAATACCAATTACGATTACAAGTTTGATTATTCTTTTTCTTTCTATTATTATTATTTTAAAATAAAATATTTTTGTACAGAGTGTTATGGCTTTGTTAATATCATCCTGTCACTAGTAAGAACAATAAAAACTAACTAATTAACCTGAACTACATTGCCGCATAAAAATCACATGTTAATCGAAGATATTCATGACCCCAATTGCATAAATAACGTAATTACTTAATTCGTTAATACAATGTTCAAATATTATCTATACTAATCACAATAAGAAAATAACCATAAATAATATCATGACATTTAAATGCACATCCGCAAAATAAATTACGGTTTCAGAACAAACTTTCCGGTTAAAACTTCAAGTTTTCCGTAAAATGATTAATGCGTAAAGATAAATTACCGCATTTATAATTTGAACGTACAGGAACAGCCAGCTATTTTAATCAATTTTTAAGATATCAAAGATATCTCCTGTAAACTAATTTAGAATTCCCGGTGATATTGATAATTACAAATCATATTTTATAAATCTAAATTATCTGCACGTTCTAAACTTTAATAAACTTTCAAATTGTTAATAATAATTAATCTAATTACACTTTCCATTCTCAAGTTACTATTTTAGATGTAATATTTTTAAATAGCAATAGAATTTGATACAATAATTTATCGTTTAAGATATTTGAACTGTTATTATTAAGAATATTGAAAAAAAAAAAAAAAAAAGAAAAGAAAAGAAACAAACAAACAAAGTAAGTAAAAGAAAAGAAAATAAATGCTTCTTTAATAAAATCATAACTATATTTAATAATAATTTTGACTTTTGTTGATCACATTTTTGTTGAAATTTTTATTTTGTTGCGAAAACCAAATGAAAAGTTTTTTTTTTTTTTTTTTTTTTTTTTTTTTCAAAAACGCGCATTTATTTATTTATCTTATTTATTTATTTATTTTAATAAATCTGAATATTTTTGCTGAAACTTTGCATGTTTTGGGAAAAGAAACTAATTTTATAGTTATCCCCAAAAATAACGCATATGAGAATAAAACAGACTTTTTAAAAATGCATCCAAAAACAATAAGACGGTAGGAGGCCGCTCACCACTATGCACCAGTTTTGATTTCTTTTAACCTTCAGCGAGGGCCTCTGACGCCAGTAGTTCAAAAACAATTGAAAGAGGGGGAACGGGGAGAACAAGCAAAAGTCAAGAGTCTGCCCATATAAGAAAAAAAAAATATATATATATATATATATCATACATCCTAGAATTATACAAACATCCACAGAATTATACAAACTATGAACCAATGTGAGGCAGCTCTAGCTACCTTCAGAAAAGTAACAAAATCGTATTAAACACATTATTCCTTTAAGACTATAAATAAATGATAATAATAATAATAAATAAAATACAACAAATGAGTATTTCCACTCACTCGCTCACCAACGCGCAGTAAAATCTACAGGGGTGAACTGACTCGAAACTCTTTCAGATCATAGAACAAACAGTGCGAGTGTGTGTTAAGGGCCCTCTTCACTCACCGCCGCCGGAAGCCGAAGCTAATGTTATTCTATGGGAAATTTTTCTTTACAAATAACTATTAACTAATACATATTTTTAAATTCTGTTTTCACAATCAGAAAATTCTCTGTTGTTAAATTGACGGACCTTTTTTTAAAAAAAATTATTTTTTTAAATTTTTTATTTTGAAGCTGCAAAATACAAATTTTCAATATGTGAAATTTTTTCAATAAAAATATTTTATCTACGTGTTTTTCAAACTGGTTTTTACAGTTTTTTTTATATAATATATATACACGTGAAATGTTTTCTAATTTTAAACTTTCAGTAGTTTTTAATTTTAATAATAATAATAATAATAATATAAAATGCACAGACGGGAATCGGTCTACTACTTTAGTAAAATCTCTACTGCACTTCCCAAGATTTATTATCGGAGGATAAGCTTGTCAAAAGGGCCCGCGGCACTGTTGTGTTAAAAAGAAATCAAAGTAGAGGAGCACTAGAAATAAGAAATCTGCTGAAGTACACTCAGAAGCGTACACCAATCAAAAATAAAGTTATTCCTTATAATAGAAACGTGGCTGGGAAGAAGTGTTTATTTTATTGGTGCATCCTATTTCGCAAGAATAGCTATAGTTTGCTGAAGGGGAAAAAGGCACTTTACATGTCTGTACTACTTTGATATTGAAATATCTCAAATATAATAAACTAGAAAAGCCCCGGTTAGGGAACGAATGGAATTCCGAATGCGGGAAAATTTTCAAAATCAAACTTGAAATATACCAAACGCGGCCTGATGCATTTTGCGTGCCAACAGATCAAAGTTTGTTAACGAAACCATTTTTAGAAGCTACACTTCTTCCAGCAATAGAGGAAGCTTTAGAGAAGAGAAGAAGAAGAGAGAAGGAAGAAAAGTAGGAAGCTTTAGAGAAAGAAGAAAAAGAAGAACAGGAGAAAGAGAAAAAAAGAGCAAGAAGAACAAGAAGAGAAGGAAGAAAAGGAGAAGAGAAGAAGAAGAGAAAGAAGGAAAAGAAAAGAAGAAGAAGAAGGAAAAAGAAGAAGGAAGAAGAAGAACAGAGAAAAGAAGAAAGAAGACGAAGAAAGAAGAAGAAGAAGAAAGGGAAAGAGAAAAGGAGAAGAAGGAAGAAAAAGAAAAAGAAAAAAGAAAGAAGAAAAAGAAGGAAGAAGAAGAGGAAGAAAGAAGAAGAAAGAGAAGGAAGCTTGGGGAATACTTGGTGCGTCCACACACAAACAGAGTCCAAGGATATCTCTTAGCCATTTATATATAATAGGTGTCGTGAAAACAAACGCAAAAGAAAACCATCATGATGAATCTAAAGTAGAATTTTCTATGTACTTTAACCCTTTGCGGCGCAGGGTAATTCAGATCATTTAAATTACAGTGCCACCGGAATTTATGAACAAAATTAAAATAAAAGAAATTTTAAATTTTCAGGTTAAAAAAAAAAGGGCCTTTTCTGCTATGTTTTAATGTAAATTTTTGCTAAAAAATTTCCGGGATGAGTTTTTGCATTTGAGAATTAAAATTAGGTGTTCCATCAGCGGGAACACTGCGACTGAAAGGGTTAAAGGAGTATATACTTTCTATATACTTTAAAAGATATATATATATTTTTTCTATAAGTCTTAAAAGAGTTTTTAAAACTTTGAATTAGTAGCCATTGGGCAAAATAACTGAAAGATTTTTTTTTAACTATTTGTTTAGTGCTTTGGTAGAAGTAAAAACAATATTAGCAGCATGCTGACTGAAGATGATAACAACCACTGGTAATTATTATAATTTTTAAATGAAGGCCCGCAGTCATGCACATATCCCTCCCAATAAATAAATACTCTACTTTAACAAATTTATTTATTCATTTATTCAAAACTGTAAAATATGAACGAAGTGCATTTTTCACACTTTATAATTTCAAAAAGAAATAAAATCAATTTTAGAATAACATGAATAAATTTGTTAAAATAAAATACTGAGTTGTTTGTGATACATGACTACATCAGGATTTGTGATTTTACAACCCGGTTTATGAAATACTCGTATTTTATAAATCAAATCGACGATGTCAATCAAACAGCATATTTTCTAATCTGCCTAAAGGCTAGCTAATATTTACAAAGAAAGAGCCATTTCTGTTCATCAAATTATTCAATATTTTAAACTTTTATAATTACCTACGCAATCTCACCTCGTAAGTTTTCTTTAAAAAAAAAAAAAAAAAAGAATGAAAGAGTTTCATGTATCTCAATTTAAAATTTTTTAAACCTGTCCTATTACCTTTTCCTACTGCGTGGAAGCTTACTTCGCCCGTGTTATTTTAGTTGTTTTTGTTTTTATTTTCCTTCCATGACATTTCACCTCTGCTTGTCGCACTGGAATTTTCTTTGGTGGTATTTATGCACTTTTTCATGAGTTTATTTTTTAATGAACGTCTTCCGAGTGAGGGAGGACACTAGAGCTCAAACCACTTGTTGGCTGTCTCTCTCAGAATTTCAAACCCCATATATTTAAACTGCTCATCTAGAAGTTACAGGAAATATACAGGAAGTATAAGTGTTTGATACTAACCAATGGCGATGAAAAATAAAGATGTAAAGTAGTAGGTTCAATCCCATATAGGGGAGACTGTGGTAAAATATACCACTTTTGTAAATTATAAGTTCTTACTCATAAAGTAATGATTTTTGCTGTTGAAAATTTGTGTGGATATTACCAATATATTGGGATTCATATTGCATTAAGTCAAAAGTAATAATTATGCTTAATTTTTTTTTAGTATATATATTTTTTAATAGCAACTGACAAAGTGGGCCATTTTACCCCAAGCCCGGGGTACTATGGAACACAGGTAAAATTAAAAAAGTATGTTAATGTAGTGTAATTTTTTATTAGAATAAAATGTAAAATACGTTATATTTGTTTTATAATGTCTTAGATTCAAATAAATAATGTAATATTAATGAACATTAAAAATAGAAAATGATAAATCAAAAGATTTTTGTGTCACTGAAAGTCTGCTGTTTTCTTGTTATGTTGTACGGTCTGGAAGACTCATCTTTACAATATCTCGAAATTTTATAAAAGATTCGTTCGTCAATACTTTCAGAAAAATGTAGATATCTTGATCAGATTTTCGTTGCATGAGTCGCACAGAAACAGATTCTTTATCATTTATTTATGTGATTACGCCAAAAAAGTGTAAAAACCATCTTTTTCGTCAAATTTTTGACGAAAATTTATCCACACACTTTTATTTTATTAGTATTAAAAATTGAAAATATAATTATTTTAAAATATAATTATTCAAAAGTAGCTGAATGCTTTAAAAAATAAATAGGGGAAAACACACACACACACACACAAAATAAATTGCTTGCTTATTTATCTTTGAAGATACAATAGATCTAATAAAGGTTAACTCCGAAATTTGTAAATATAATTTACAGATAACACTTCAAAAATGTAGATTTTGTTAATCGGTTTATTGATTCTTAATTCTAAATATGATGTTCTACTTAAAAAAGCATATATGACAGAGAATTGGGGTGAAATGGACCATGGTCCATTGTACCCCAGATCCTGCTGGTCTATTTTACCCCATGTGGTACAAAAGAAAAGTACAATACTGACAACAAATATTTAAAATAATAATAATAATAATAATAACAAATCATTTTTTTTTAAATATTTTAATTAGATTAAATATAATAATAGATCACCTTATCTCTTTATTGTGCTGAATAACCTCTACCAGGTTATAATTCTTAAATAATGAAAAGAAAAAAAATTACGTAAAAAAGTTTACTTTTGGCTACCACAAACTAATATTCTAGAATAAAATGGCTAAATTGTCAGTTAGGCATGAAATTGATAGATAAATTTCATCACTGCAGAGCTGTTATCTAAGTGCCAAAATACGAAGCATAGAAATAAATAAATAAAATCTGGTACTGCATTTTACCCCATGGTCCATTGTACCCCGGTCTCCCAATAAAAAATCGTTGGCAAATACATGTTTGGACAGTCCTTCTGTAACTAAAATTTTCGATGATATGAAACAACAGATTTTTAATAATGTATGGTGTTAAAACACAAGTGGAATAAATTGCTTTTAGATATTTTTGTTTTATTTATTTATTATTATTATTATTATTTGCAATATTTTACTTTCCTATAGGGATATTAAAAGTCAAAGTGCGTATGTTAAATGGAAGCGCTTGCACACACAGGAAATGCAGTACTTTATAAATATTTCTATGACATGATAAAGAGTCAGTATGAGAGTTTTCAAACTTATTTTTTATTTTCTTTTTCTATGTTTTCGTGTGCTTGTCTTAGATACTTATGCTATGGCGTTTGCAAAAGTATCCCATTTATTTATTTGGATAACTTCAGAATTTTTTTCTCATTCAATTTTTATTATTAGTACGACAGGACTATTTCTTTCAGACAGCGATTTTGCTTTGTTACAGTTTCAATATGCCAGGATGCTTGTCAATATCCAATTTTACCATTTAATTTCTTAAAATATTTAGAAATTTTATTGATAAACTCATCAACTGTGAAAATTCATTTTAAGTAATTTGGAGTATAAGATTGATTTTTTTTTTTTTTTTTTTCTATACGAACTACGTGAAAAATGCCAGAACTGGGAATTGAACCCAGGCCCTCCGCTTAACTTGCGGATGTTTTTCCACTGAGCCACCCTGGCTGATTACCAGATCAACATTTCTCACATGATAGACGTTACATCTACGTTTGCAGATACGATGACCTTGCCAACGGTTATTATGTGCGAAATATCGAGCTTGTTATTAGCCAGGAAAACTAACAACATTTTTTTCTTCTTTTTTTAGATACAATATTGCAATATATAAATTAGTCCTGTCGTACTAAATTAAATTCTGTGAGTTTTTTTTTTTTTTTTTTTTTTTTTGTTAATATATATATAATAAAAAAAAAAAAAAAAAAAAAAAAAAAATGTTGATAAATTGACGCTATTTCATCTTAAAACAAAATAAATTTAAATTTTAAAATAGGTTATCCTTTGATGCGTTATTCTTTTTCCACGGAATAAAATTAATCTCATTAATATAGCAGAATTAGATGGCAGGTTTTAAAAATTAATCTTTTTTTTTTTTTAAAAAAAAAAAAAAAAAAGGACAGCAAGTCATTTAAAGCTTGTTTAGAAACACAAATGATTTCAAAGATTTAAAAAAAATAAAAAAAAATAAAGACATACATATTATTTAGCATATGCATAGATATCAATAACTATTTGCAAATCCAAACTCGTTTTATGCGAAATGTGTGAACAAATTAGGTCATAACTGAAGGATGCCACTGAAGTGCGCTGACCTCCAATGCAAAGTCATGACTCCCAAAGAAGCACTAGAAATTCACGAGATTATGTATTTCATGCCAACAACATGCGAACCATTGGACAGATATCGCAAACTGCAAACCTCATATCGTGACAAAGGCGTGTGTAAAAATAAAGAAGTTGACTGAGATTTTGATTTTTCAGACGAAAAATTGTTCACGAACCGCACTACAAAACAAATCATCTTAAAATAAGAGGTCAATATAATATAAAAATTCTATTTATAAAGGAATGAAACATGACATAGAGGTAATCCTGTTCAGAATTTCTTTCAAGTTATGAAAACAGTTATTATTCAAAATGAAATGATTTTTTGTAATAAATCAAAGAGATAATTCTGTTCAGAACTTCTCTCAAGGTATGAAAACAGTATTATTCAAAATGAAATGATTTTTTGTAATAAATTAAAGAGGTAATTCTGTTCAGAACTTCTCTCAAGTTATGAAAACAGTATTATTCAAAATGAATGATTTTTTGTAATAAATCAAAGAGGTAATTTTGTTCAGAACTTCTCTCAAGTTATGAAAACAGTTATTATTCAAAATGAAATGATTTTTTGTAATAAATCAAGATTCTTTTATGCTTGAAATGGCAACGCAATAAAATCTTCAAAAATCCCGCTTTTAATCCACGACCGAAAAAAAAAAAAAGATGCGTCACAACTTTGAGCGTAAAATTTAAATTTTTCATGAAATTTTGCAATTGCGACTGTATTAGAGGATTTGTTATAAAGTTAATAATTTTTTGATTTCAAAATGATTGTGACAAATACACTCATTAACATTCATACAAATTTTTAAGAAGATTCCAATCTTCTTCAATCTTTGAAAACAAATTCGCAAGGAGCATTATTAAAAGTAAACTGGTTACTCCCGAAATTTGGAAACCAAGTAAAATAAATTTAAAATTTTATAAAAGCATTTAAGTAATGTTTGAGGAACAGTATAAACATAGAATAAAAGTATTATATAGCTTCATATACACTGGTATTCAAAATTTCAGCAACAACCTGTTTTCTTGTTTTCTTCTTTTGCGCATAATTTTTAAACAAATAAACATATAAATATAAAATTTAGATGGCATGTTCGTTATCATACCATTAATCGAATTTTATATAATTTTAGCATGAGTAAAAATTTTTAAACTAATAATTATTTATCTTTTTTTTTTTTTCTTCCAAAAGTATGCTTTGGGAAAATGGAAAAAATTCAACAATTTTAGAAAAGAAAACTTAATGAAAAGTGCTCAATTTTTCTTTCTGTATTAACTTTTCTTTTACTTTTATAATAGACTTTTTTAAAAAATACATAATTAATAATTTGTAAACCATGAGCATCACCAGAATAATAAAAACGTCGATGAATAGTTTTATAATGAACATCTTATCCAAGTTTCATGTTTGTATGTATATATTTAAAAAAGTTATTCACATGCGAAAAAAAGAAGAAACAGAAAAGTGAATACAGGTAAAAAGGTCCGGTTTTAATCTAACATATGGATGCATGTGCATCTTTCCCTATCTGTAATGCATCCTTATGACCATTTTCAATTAAGTTTTTTTTTTTTACCCCTAAAATTGTAGAAATTTTTCACTTTCTCCAAAGCTTATTTTTCAGAAAAAATGAATATTTATACGCTTAAAAATTATTACTTATGTTAAAGTTATATACAATTCGATTAATGATATGATAACGAACATGTCATCCAAATTTTATGTTCATATGTTCATTATGTTCATAATCATTTCTTTAAAAATTACGCACAAAAGAAGAAAACATGTTGTTGCATTTTGAACACCAGTGTACTTTAAAATAACTGTTACATTGATGTAGCACAGTAACTGATGAAGTTTATTAACTGTCGAAAAGTTATTCTTCTTTGCGTTGGCCGCTAAGAATAAGATGAAAAAAAAAAAAAAAAAAAAAACAGTCAAGTTAAAATTAATTAAATATTAAAACTGGTTACCCAAGAACGCATCCAACCCTAACAGCACACTTATCCATAGTACATCCTAAGGATCTCCTTTGAGTGTCTTTTCATCCATAGGATATACTGAGGATGTCGTGTGGATGAAACGTGCTCTTAGGCAGTATATCGGTTAAAGTAAATTTATTAAATATTCCAAAGCATCTAATTTGAAGCGTGACCATAGTTGGAATAACAGTACAAAGCTTACAGCATGGAGTGGGGAAACAATCCCGAGAATCAGGCCGGGCCCTAGGCCCGAATCGCTCTTGAGCCTTTTACATCTTATATGGCCAGTAAACAGTAAGAAAGTGTTCGCTCCTAAACTGAAGCAAAACAAAATGACAATGCCTATGGCGTTGAATTATACGCCAAGTTCAAAGTTCTAAGATAGAGAATGGTTGCATTACTTTAGGAACATTCACATGTATATATTTTTAAGCCACGAGTAATTTATTGACCGTTGTTAGTGAATGTTGGCATGATTTCGCCAAGATTTAGACCCTGGGAAAGTAACTAGCTAAGCAAATATTCTATTTAACCGTTGATGTAAAATTGGTGACAAGAGGTTGCAGGAGTTACATTTCGATGTAAGATTAAAAGAGACCGAATTAATTATCTTCTGGTTTCACAAAACAAAAGGATAGAAACACGTCAAAACATTATCATTTACAGAGCAAAAAGAATTTCCAGTACGTTAGGTTTGCTAAATGAATACTGGGAACTGATCAAAGATTTTTGTTTCAGTTACATTGAAGAAGGGATGAAAGGGAAGATATAAAAATTAGAAAACGCATAATGTAAAATTTATTATTTATAGGATAAAATCGTTATATTTTAAGTAGTTGTTTAAGATTAAGGAATCTAATTTATAATTTAATTTATTTAGATAATTTACCTATTCCTTTAAAGATAAAAATATAAATTTTATAATATGTGATAATCTATATCACAATAACTATCTTGATATTTTTTATTGTATCACTTTTAACAATTTTCAACATTCCTTGTCCCCTTAAAAAGACTCGTTTCTTAAATTTATGATAAAAGTAATAGTACTGGCTAAAACTAATGTTCTGGGAGACTCAATATATGGCTTTTGCGGTTGCGCCGCTACTAGCGGCAGCTACATCGGGCAGATTACAGTTAATTTTACTTATTCTACATTTGTATGCCGATATGACGTATGCCCAAACTCCTCTCTACCTTTTAAAATGTATAATGCCCGAAAAATTAACTCAGTTCATTTTCCCCTCTTTTTCTTTTTTTTTCTCCCAAAAACAACATTAAAAATTAAAAAATCAATTTTCGAAAAACAAGAAAATATTTATGTTGTGAATTCTTTGAATGTGAAAACGGAATAATAATAATAATAATAATAATTAATCATTCTAGTCACAGTTTGCCCCACAGAATAATATGGGATTTGGAGAGAGTTCTCTTAAACCATTCCTCCAAATGGAAAATCCATAAAGGAAAAATATATCAAAAGAGAAAACTATTTTTAAAGCTATGTCTTGTAATAAAAAGTGATTTCAATCTATTAAGTACTTTACATACTTCAATACGGGTTCATTTTCTTGTTTTTTTCACCCTTAAAAAAAAAAAAAAAAGTCATTAAATAAAAAGTGGGAAAAGAATGATGAAGAGAGACGTCTCATTTCATCTTAGGTTCTGACAGATATTTACCCAGTCAAAATCATCAT
Organism: Salticus scenicus; assembly: GCA_963930645.1. Lineage (NCBI taxonomy): Eukaryota > Metazoa > Arthropoda > Arachnida > Araneae > Salticidae > Salticus > Salticus scenicus. The sequence goes on along the minus strand of OZ005649.1, from coordinate 3,248,191 downwards.
TTCCTGGCGTAAAATGATAATTTAACAAGACTCCTATTATAGATTTATGAAATATTTGTAAAAAAAAAGAAAAAAAAAAAAGAAAGAAAGAATACATACAAAATACAGTATAACCAAAGGAGAGAAAAACTCATTAAATGCTCTTTATCATTGGGGAAGGGGGGAAAAAATTTCCTTTTTCCCTTTTCTTTTCAAAAAAACTCGAACAAATCCGAGAACTCCCAACCCATTCGCCACAAGAAGGGGGAAAAAAAAAATCTTTCGTTGCAGAAAAGGGAAGGAAAAAAAAATTGTAGGAAAAATTAAAAAAAAAAAGGGGGAGAGAAATTTTCAGGAAAAGATTAAAAATAAAATTAAAAATTGTAAGGGGGGATGCCAAGTTAAAGAATGACACGTATTGGGTAAGAATTTTTTATTATAGGCATCTAAATTTATAGAAATACAATTTAGAAGAAAAAAAAAATCATAACATGTAAATGTGAATTATAAAACTGAAATTACCTTCTCTCTCTCTTTTTTTTTAAATACATTGTATGTAATTTTTTCTTAGTCACTGCAATACTTTTTTTTCTGCTCGTGTAGGCAGGATATTAGTTTTAGAAATTGGAAAAAAAGAAAAGGGGGGGGGGGGAGACATACGTCTGCTACTTTCTTAAGTCTGTTTCATATTTATTCTTCAACGCACTTTTTCCCCTTGCCCTTTGTTTTCAACTAACTTAGATTTTTTTTTTTTTTTTTTTTTTTTCAGTGGGAGTTTTTATATTTTTCCGTCATTGAAACAAAGAAAATAAATGAAGACTAACTTCTACTCCATTATCCAAGTAATTTATCGTGAAAGAAAGAATATATTAAATGGAGTAATGCAACTATGGATTTAGGTAATCTAACATTTTTTAAAATTCTCGTTTCGCTGTATAATAGCATGTATTATGTTTAAACTTATACTTTTCATTCTTTTTCAAAACGATAACAGACACTGAGCAGATATTCGATGTAATTACGAATAAAATAAAGTGTTTTCCTCAGAAAAATATTATCATTATCATTAGATAGTTTATATTTTGGGTAATTTGTATATAATCATCAATTCAGAATTTATGTATTACGTATATACAAAGGTTATAAGTCACATTTTGATATTTTGAATAAATTACAACTATACTGATTTTATAATAAATTCTTTCGTCAATTTTATTAGTATACAATCATAAAACCCACATTTTCTTTAATTTGATTATGCTTATCTTATAAACACATCCCAATTAAGGATTCTTAAAACTGAGGTTTTAACACAGGGGCAATCATATGAATAATAAAATGTCGAACATAGAAAAAAAAAATGCGCACTGAATAGAAAAAAAAACCTCAAACAATACAAAAAGTTGTTTATGGGATTACAGGAGTTTCTAAAAGAAAGCATATTTTATCTCTCTCTCTCTCTCTAGTAAATGAAATTTTTTATAGAAATTTTTGAGAATATAAGGAGCAACAGTGTTTTATAGATTTTAATGAAATGTATAGATCTTTCATTAAAAAATTTGGAAAATTCAGCCGGTAGGTCCTGTGGTTGCCGGGGGCCCTACAAAAAAGCGGTGGCACAATTTCTCAAAAGCTAACGTACCGATCTTATTGAAATTTTGCACACTCCTTCAAAATAGAACCCTGACAGCACATCATCTCCCGAGGATACCTTCAAGATGTCTTCAGGATGAAAAAACATCCCAGAAACATCCTGAATATGTACTGTGGATGAGTGTGTTGTTAGGGAATTGATTACTGCTTGAACGAAGGATTTCTTTCTTTCTTTTTATAAGAACTTTTTACATGGGTAAAAATGTACCGAAAATTGTGCTTTTTTGCGTACAACTCTGCCAAAAATTCAAATTTAAACTCTTTTGTCTAAATCCTTCTATTTTTGTCCATATCCTTCCTTTTATTCTATCCATTCTATTTTGTAGAAGTGTGTAAAAATTGGAATAAGATTAATGGATTAGTTTTTCAAAAATCGTGAACACCACTTTTCGGAAAGCTCTCCTGAAACCAGGAACCACCGGCTGAAATTTTTACTTTCCGAACACTATAGTGAGGAAAGTATTGTAATCATGTCAAAAATCCGAATTTTAGATTTTGATGTTTCTATACGTTTCGAGGTCCCCCGAGTCCGTTTTCACTATTTTTACGATGATATATATATGTATGTGAGTGAACAAGCTAGCTGTTCGAATAAGCTGAAAGTTTGTACGTATATTGTAATTCACCATAGTACGAACCCTATTGATTTTAGTGAATCTAGCACTTATAGTTGTTTTTACAGGGATACCAGGAAGAATTCTTTATCATTATGGCCTATGGGACAAAATTTTTAAAAGTGCAATAGCATCTGAACGACTTATTCAATTGAGCTGAAAATTTATATGAATATTATAAATCACTGTTGCACTAACTATAAGCATTTCGGTGAATCTAGCATTTGTAGGTTTTCACAGAGACACAACGAAAAATTCTTTATCATTATGATCTATGGGCTCAAAGTTCAGTAGCGTTAAATAAAACAACGTGTAATATAGGGAGAAAAATACTCAAACACTCTATTATGGTTTTCTCTCTTTTGTTTGTTTAACAACTACTCTTTCTTTACTTTATCTACAAAACTGTTAATTACTCAATGTTCGGAAAGTCGAGTGACGTCACTCCAAATTTTTTTTTTTTTTTTTTTATGGAAATTTTATAAAATATTGTTTAAATTTTGCTATATTATATGCTCTAGTTTTTTAATAAAAAATTTTACTCATTATATTTTTTCTAAAGAAAGAGAGAGAGAGAAAAAATATGCTTTTTGTTGTTGTTGTTGTCAGCGAAACCCATGTAATCCCTTAATGGTCATCAAACTTGGTGACAACTAGTAAACTACCATCGAATTTGAAATACACAAATAAATACCAGAAGAGATGCCCATCAGTACAATAGTAAAGTTGTACTAGGGTAGGTGCTCCTGTGGTTGGCATGCTCCAGTAATTGACATCTATCCCGAAATAATTAATAAATAAGAAAAAATCATGAAATCATGTATTTTACATATAAGAATTATTTTATGTCAAACACTCGAGGCATAGGGTGCTAATAACTGGTAAAATGAATCACTAGCAGTGTCAAACTCTGGAGCATAGGGTGCCAATTGCTGAAACAATGAAAAACTGGCAGTGTCAATTACTGGAACATCGAGTGGGTGTCAAATAAAAATTCATTAAAAAAAAATTGTCATCAAATGTATATATTTTAACATATATGTGGTTCTGAATGTCTTTCATGCCATATGTACTAACTTAAGATTTCTAAAAATATTTTCTGATGACTAGAACATCAAAAACATCACAGATTGCTCTAAATGTGTCAATCACTAGTGCACTTACCATACTATAGATCATAGAAATTATAAAATCAATTTTTCTACACGATAAAAAAAATTAAATAAACTGTAATTTTTACAATATATTGTAAATGTAAAAAAAAAAAAAATCTTAAAATAACTGAAAATAATTAAACAAACTTTTAAAACAATTGAGAAAATAAAACCGAAGTTGGTTCATTCATTTATATTTATTTAAAATATATTTTTGAGATTTGTCATCCCAAACGAGCCATGTTACATAAATTCTATTTGATTGCTTTTTTTTTTTTTTTTTTTTTTTTTTAATACATCTGAGGATTTGAGAAAATATCCACACTGTTAAAAATTTCAACAGAAAACTCTGTGTAATCTATTATTTTAAGTGTTACGTAAAATTACAGAGAAAAATGAACGGAGATGTTAAAAATTTTATTTTATACTTTCATTTTAATAACTAATATTAATTTAATTAATTATTGGTGAGAATATATTTCGGAGTTGGAATGCTTTATCTAAAGCAGAAACAGACATTTTTAATTTGAATTAATTATTTTAAAAAAATTAAATAATAAAATTAGGGAAAAGTACAGAATAAAGGTTAAGAATCTTAATTATTCACTTTTAACTAAGAATTACTGTAAAATTACATAGACTCTGGATAAATATTTACATTAAATTTACAGAAATTTTTAACAGTGCATGTTTTACTAGGATCCGAAAGCAGAAGAAGCCACTTCTGATGTCAGGCTCACTACCAACAAAAACAGCTAATAGGCAAAATTCAGACCCCCTACCCCCTCCTTTTTTTTTTTTTTTTTTTTTTTTTTTTTTTTCATAATAAGCTTTCTGCAAAAATTTTGCCACCAGATTTACAGCAACACAATGTCAAGCAAACTGGATTATTTTTACAGAAATAGCTTTAAAAAATTATACCAACTTGCGCTCCTTTATATGAAAAGAGTTAGACAGTCGCGTAGTGGCAATACAAGTCAAAATTAAAAAGCATGTATACATTATTTAAATCTAATTGCCGGAAAAGTTAAATAAATCAGCACCGAAACATTTATCTCAATTTCTCAGAGGCAATATTTCATCGCGAAAGAAGAACGAAATTTGAAGAATTCTTTTAAAACCATTTTAACAGAAAAATTCAATCTTTCACGCATTAAGAGCTTTGAGAGTAATAGCAGTTTTGAATAAACGAGAAGTAAACAAATGGGAAACTTGAGTGAAAAGGTGTTCTTGACAAATCATAATTAATATGATTACCGGAGTTCGTCAAAGGAAATTACATTACCTCTGTAAAGAGGAGGAGGTCAAACAAAAAAGTCGGAGGCTCTTAATTCACTTTGTGGTGATGGAACAAAAGACTTTTAACACGTACCAAATAACTGGAATCGGTTGTTTTATCAATTAGCTTCAGGCGTGTTATTTACTAAAGTGTAACAGACCTCCAGCAGATTTATACGAAACGTTTATGAATCGTTAACAAAGTAAAATAAAGTTAAAACTAAACTTTTTCTTCTTCTTTCTTTTTTCCTGCAAAAATGTTTTTTAAAGATTGATCTGACATTTTTGGTCCGAGAAAATAAATATCTAGGAGCGAAAAATAAGATATTTAAGAAATGCGGTTTTTGTATTAAATACGTTTCATTTATATATTTAGCATGTTTATATAAGTGAAATCATAAAGATACTTGATATATGTTCACAACGAGAGAATAGCTAGTGTGTTTTGTTTGTTGAAAATGAATATGAAATGTAATAAAGGACTAATCGCATTATAGAAAATTTTTGGATAAAGATTTTCATCAGTTTAACGATTAAAAAGTACTTAATCTTAGCCATTCGAATGCATAAAGGTAATTATATAGATTATTTATAGGTATATAATCTGGCAGTATTTCTTATTGTTAGCAGTACAGTGAAACCCCGATCTATCGTTCCCGTATCCATCGTTTTCCCGCATTCGTCGTTTTATTTCTATGGTCCCTGCATAAATTTTATTTAAATAATGTTAACGAAACCCGCATGTATCGTGCTTCTAAAACTCGTTTTCCCGCATTCATCGTTGTAAAAAAAAATTTCTCCTGAAGCTCAAGTGGTTCCATATGACATACAAACTGGAATTACTTCTTTCATCCTAAAATAACTCTTTTCCCCATTTACATGGAGGATCAAAATTGTGATGCTATGTCTCCGGAATGCATTTAGTACAAAATTTAGTGATTTAAAAATACACGAACTTTTATATAAGCTCATGAAATTACAGAAAAAGACCAGAAAAAAGTTGCAAATCTGGATAAACTTTTGTTTAATTTATTTAAAAAAAAAGAAAAAATATTTATAAAAATAAGTTTTATTTAACGTTCTATAACAATAATCTTGGCAGTTTGGATAATAACAAATTAGTTTTTATTAGTAGTTTACTGTACATATTGTGCGTATTGATCCATAAACATTGTTTTCTTCGTGTGTTTTGACTATAACCCGCATTCGTCGTTTTCCCGCTTTCATCTTTTTTTCCTCCACGCACCCCGTGAAAAACGATGGATCGAAGTTCTACTGTATTAATAGTAGCAATACAGAGCGGTATTATAATCGAAGATATTTTTAAATAATAATTCAGAAAATATGTTGGTTCATATACCATAATTTATTTATACTATTGTCAATAAAAATGAAACTGCGTGCGATAACTTTCATCTTAATATTTTTTTTTTACAAGAAGGTATCCTCCAAAGAAACGATTTCTTTTTCTCATAATCGCACACACAACAGTAAAAAGCATTTTTATTTCCTTAATAAAAGTTTAAGTAATCCACAGCTCTTATAAGGCTGAAAGCATTGCTAAACGTGAAGCAAGTAATAAATCGAAATCAGTGAGGCATTAAGTGTTGTTAAAATACTTTGGACGAAAGCTGCTACTATTATTAGTTTTAATAGTCTAAATTTATGACTTAGTTACACGCATTAATAGAGTAGGTGTTAAAAAAAAATAATATTTATGATTTTTTTTTTTTTCTTTTTCAGATTATATAGTTCAGTATCAAGTACATATAAAAAGGAGGAAGAGAAAAAAACGGTGAGACTTTTTAGCCTCTTTTTTTTTTTTTTTTTTTTTTTCTTTTTTAATCAAAATATCTCTGGTTGAGTTCTGCCAACACTGAGAAAAAAAATCTGTAACTGACATCTAGAATCTAAATTGTGGCTCTAGAAAAAATAGTTCCATGTCATCCTTATAAATTCTAGTCCTTTGGAAAGTGAGTTCTAGAAGCCCATTAGAATTCTAGAGCGTTTGCCTATACTGTCGAGGGCAAAGTTGTTTAAAAATCTCTGCAAATAAATGAGACTACAAGAGACAGCACTCCAAACCCGTTAAGCTTGGCCAAGTCCAGGCAGATAGGGGCTGGCAAAGGTTTCTGAGACTACAAGAGGCAGGTTTCAGCAAAGATAATCTTGGTTTATGACCCAATTCTAGAAAATCAAGCGAGAATTTCTCGCAATACAAAATACTTAGAATATTCGTAACATTCAGAATATTGTTTCTAGAAATTCTCGATCATTTCGCCTATTTAGTTTATTGGCGTGCCTTATGCGCATAGCTCGGAAATCTGTATTTCTAATTAAGGTATTTAGAAAATGGCCACTTAATCATTCTAGATGAAAGCAGTATATATTTTTTCTCAGTGAAAAATTATGCAGTAACGCTTTTTTTTTTTTTTTTTTTTTTTTTTTTTTTTTAAGTATAACTTCAAAATTGTTACAAAAGGTTAAACCCTTCTGTGCATCAAAAAAGTTGTTACAGAAAAAGATAAATTACAGTTACACTTGAAACGAAGGACAATCTTAAGATTGCTTAAATTTGGATGGGAGCCGAGTTCTTGAGATTTTTCTGAAATGGGATAAGAAGTTTTGGAGCCGAACTAACTGGAGTTTTAGCCGAACCATATCCGAGATTTGGCGTCTCCCTTTCTAATAAAAGGGGAAAAGTCACATCTGAAACCTTTCAGTTGCATTCATTCATCTGTGCTGAGCGGTTTCTGTAAGAGATTGATTGTGCTATAAGCGATTGATCATTGTTCCTGAAACAGCGATATTCATATTTATATTTAACTCTATTGTGATTCGAGTGATAGTTTTACTTGACTGTTTGGAGAATATTCATTGAATAAAGTGCATTCGTTGACTAGAACCTGCCTATTTAGTTATAAACTGCTTCATAGAAGCAAAAAAGACGACATTCTCGTAATAATATTCTTAGAATAAAACGATTGTATAAATTAATCCGATAATAAACAAGCATGCTTTTCCAAGATCCAATTAAATCTGTAAAATTATAAAAAAGAAAAAAAAATGCTTTTTCAATAATAATAATAACAATAATAATATATTTTACATGCTATTTAAAGAAATGCTGGACAATAAGCAAAACGTTTAATAAAACAAGGATCTTACCTATTTGATTTTCACATGACTGGTGAAATCTGAAATATAAAACGCATTTTTGGCTACTCATGTTTCATTTTTAAGCATCACGCCGTCTTCATCATCTTTGTGTAAACGTAAAGACAACCTTAACATAATAATTAACACCTAACTCTCGACCCTTCTCTTAATTTAAAGCGAAGAAAAACAATTAAGAATCAGCCTTATCATTAAAATTCCCCTAAATTATCTAAAATTGTTAAAACTAACGGCATTTAATACAACATTAAGTTAAAGCTACACAATTCAAGTATTTCTGAAAACACATTTTTTTTTTTTTAATTTCATGTTGCCCTCATTTATGTACGACAAGCAAGGGATATTCAAATCCGCCCCTTACACAATTATTTTTCGGCCTTAATTATCAAAAGTTATTTATTAGAGACGCCAAAACAGCGAAATATTTCATTTACTTACGAGCGCAAATTACTCAAACAAGCTCCTTAATTTATCGCTTCATTATTTTGTAGGCGAGAAACACTCATTTCCTTAAATACGATAAATAAGGCCGAGCAGTACTTTTTTATTCGAGCCGAAGACAATGGTTCTGGAAGTCATTACGCTTTAAGATGCGTTGTACCTCAAAGAAAAGACGATGAATAATTCCAATGCCCGTTTCTTGGTAAATTCTTCAAGAATTTGAAAAGTGTCATCATTAAGCACGAAGAAAAGATCTGAAAAGGTGGGAAGGACGAAAACACACACATTTTTAATATTAAATTCGAGTCATTATTTGTTCAAGAAATGGAATTTCTCTCCTATTATCGGTTAGATGAACACTTCGAATTTTTAAGGGCTTCTTGAATTTAATTGTTTCTAAAATGTAATAACTATTTCTTGTTTCAAGCAATCTTCTGTGCTAATGAAGAGTAAAATTGAGAAATGCATTACCAATGCATAAAGCAGTTTTAATCGTGTTCAAATATATAAGAGTTTTTTAAGTCCTTTTAAGAGCAAAGACCATCCAAAGATTGTAATTTCAAAACGATTCCCTATTATATTTTAAGCTGCATTAAAATTTGTGGAATCTTTAGTTGCATTAAAATTTGAATTGCTACTTGTGAGTAAATAATCTCTAGTACTAAGTACAAAACTTTGAATAAACACTATAAAATGCAATAAACTCGCAACAATTGTTTCGGGTCGAAAGAACACACGACCCCTTTCTTAAGGCGAACAGAGTAGGCACGAGTGCTGCATTCAAAGCGGTAACACATGAATATTTCTGAATTACTTTTGTGTAGCCCATTCAGATACTTCAAATTATTGGACAAATCAAATTCATTTCAAGCACAACGTGCGTTTCCGCTTTAGCTGCAGCACTCGTGCCTATTTTGTTCGTCTGACGAAGGGTCGAAACACTTTCGACTCGAAACAATTGTTGCGAGTTCCTTGCATTTTATGGTGTTTATTCAAAGTTTTGTACTTATTACATTAAAACGCCAATTCTGCAGTGCTTTCTTATTATAATCTCCAGTACTGTTATTTTCAATTTTATATATTACTGTTCTGAATTACTTTTATGCAGCATATTCGGATACTTCGCATTATTGACAAATCAAGAGAGACGTACAGTTCTCTTATTTAAAAACGCAGTCTATAATAATTTAATGAGTAAATTTAGCAAGTATTTGTACAGTGATTTGTGTACAATAATCGCGGTAAGATAAATTTAGAATATATTAAATTTATTAACGTTTGCCTTTCAAATGTAATAAGTAAAGCACCGTTTATACGTCTCTCGTTTATACGTCTTTTACATCTATACGTCCTTTTAGCAGGGATGGAACACGGGCGCAGAATTCATACCACTATCAATGTAAGAAAATTTTCTACTTCTTAAATCAGCGATATTATAGGTACAGAAATTTCTTCAACGGATTCCGGTATGAATTCTGCGCCCGTGTTCCATCCCTGTTTTAGTGAAGTTCCGATTCATTCCTATTCATTTTAATGCAAAAATTCTTCGTTTATACGTCGCTAATATCGTTTATTACGTCTTTTCCATTTAACTAAAATTCGCAAAATTTCTCGGCCTGTCATTATTTGCCATTCTTAAAAAGACGGATTTTTCCTAGAAAGCAACTTATATGGAGGAACACAGGAAAGATCGAAGAATACTGAGAAAAAAATAAATTGAATTCACAGTAAAATTTTTAATACTCCTAGACAAGCAGCAAATCTGACGAATATTAAGGTTTTTGATGCTATTAAATAACTATCTGTATGGGTATAAATCATAGGCATATTATTAAAAATACGCAATATATATAATTAATATTCAAAATGTGCCCATATAAAAATGCAATATAATACTCAATATATGATATAAGTAATTAGTACCCAGTCATGCATTAATATAGTTCTGACTCTAGGCTATTTCGGCAGGGTGCTCCACCCTGCTGCCCTTTCAAACCCATTTTAGCACCCTGCTGCCCTTTTCAAACCCATTTTAGCACCCTGTGGCCCTTTTAAAAACATTTTATCACCAAGTAGCTTTTTCTAACATTTTAAATGTTCAGAGGCCTTTAGATACTTTTCTTTCTGACTTTTCAACCTTCTAGGAATAGTTCTACAGCATTCCTGGAAGAACAAATGCATATAATCTATCTATCTATATATATACACGTAAAATTAGTAATTTACTTTTGTAATGTACAAAAATCACAACATAGAAGTCCGCAAATTATGCCCTTTTTGAAAATAGGTTGCCCTTTTTATTGAATTCCCCTTGGCAGCCCTTTTATTCTAGAGCCAGCACTATAATAGTACAATTTTTCTCGCTTTATATATATATATATATATATATTTAATTAATTGTTGTCTTAAAAAAAAGTATAATATACATTTACTAACTTAAGAAACTTTATTAATTAGTATTTTCATATAAATTTTGCTTGAGTGGCATTCAATTTGTAGTAATGAATGAGTTATTATTAAAATTTCGATTATGAGTTTTTGCATTCATACGTCCTTTTATGTCAGTCCCTTGAAAGACGTATAAACAGCGCTTTACTGTAATAGTAAGTTAATCTGGAATGGTATCAAAGTTCTCGTTCTAATAATATTCCTGAGAGTGAAATTTATAAACATTATTTTAATCATTACTTTTGCTGGAAAAATCACAATTAAAAAAAAAAAAAAAAAAAAAAAATGAGTTAAGATTAAAAATTTTTCAATTTTTATAGTATCATAAAAATAAATGCTTTTCTTTTCTTTTTTTTTTCTGCTAAACGGTGTTTCAAAAAATGAATTGTTTAATTTAATGTTGATAAAATAATAATAATAATGATAATAAATAAATAAATGAAAAGTGTAATTCCCTAAAGTACAAAAAAATATTAAGCTACTTACTTTTGATAAAATCTTTAAAATTAACTAAAACAAGCAACATTTTTAAAAAGCTATGTTTAAAAATGATGGATAAAGTAATAATTACTGTCAATTGAAGAAAAGAATTAGTAATTATTATTTTACATTGATTTATTTTAGAAAATACATTTCTTGATAATCTTAGTTTAATTATTTTTCTCAAATTCAAAACTAACTGATTTTCAAACAAAAAGTATATTTGCAATTTAAATAGTATCCCAAATCTAATATTTCTCGACAATTTCGAACAAATAAATTTTCTTATATGTTTTTTCTTATCGATTTTTTAAATGCGTTTCCAGTATTTTACTTCGGTACAATTGATTTTAGAAATTTTCACGTATTTACAGATAAAAATTAATGTAGCACAAATAATTTAAATTTTACTAATCGACCAATTACTAAATTCTGTAATAGAAAATTTCAAAAATATCAAATTATATTGGAATCAATTAAATAATCTTCTCCTTTAATAGTGTGTTTTTATTATTTGAAATATTTCAAATCGAAAGCACATATGTTACTACATTATTATTTTATATATATGTATCATGAATGGAGATATATGTTACTAAATTTCATTAACGCATGTAAAAATTCATATGTGTAACAACATTAAAAAAAAAAAAAAAAGATTCATATTTGGGATTACAAAAGATCCTTACACAGACAATGATTAATGTATTAATATAGAATAATGTATTCTTAATTTTACGTAAGTTCGGGAATTATTCTGATTGTTGTACAATTAAATGCCTTAGTCCCAAACTTTCAACAATTTATACGCCCCCCCCCCCCCCAAAAAAAAAAAAAAAAAAAAACTAGTATGTTGTGGCCACCACATGACTTTCTTCTATCTTTTCCTATACAAATTCACTCAGCAACAATAATAATAATAAAAAAAAAAAAAAAAAAAAAAAAAAAGTGGGACTTTGACAAAATTTTGGGTAAAATATGAAAATTATTCTAAGTTTGTCAAAACACGGAAACCGTGGAACTTTGACAAAATTAGGGGAAAAAAGCAAAAATTAGTTTAAAATGTCAGAACACGGAAACCGTGGGAGTTCGATAAAATTAAGGGGAAAGAAAAAAAAAAAAAAATTTTTTTTTTAAGTATTTTTTTCGTAAAAAGTAAAAAAAAAATCGATAACTTTGTTTTAAATTATCACAGATTTATAGTTCAACCACTCGTTTTAAAGGTACTGACGAGACCTTTCGAAAGATACCCATCTTGAAAATTTTTGCCTTTATCACCCTGTTGAAAATTTAGAAAAAGCGGGATGGCAACGCAACCTGTAAGACGATTTTTACCAAAAGTTGATAGGCACTAATTTATGTCAAGGTGCAACTACATACCAATTTGTATGAAATTCTGTGCAGTAGTTCCAGAGATACAGTTGCCACAAAATTTTGTCACACACACACACAGACAGACAGACAGACAGACAGACAGACAGACAGACATTTTCTAAAAATGGTAAAATCGTGTTCTACATCTCTCAAAACGTGTAAATCCATCAAAAACCCGAAATCGAAAATTTTTACGAATCCAATACTTTCTTCTATTGAAGATAGAAGAAAGTAAAAAAAAAAAAAAAAAAAAAAAAAAAAACATAATAATTATAACAGGTATTATTGTTATCATACAGAAATTATTAAAATTTTATTTTATTTTTATTTTTATTTATTTATTTTTTACACTGGATAGTTTTTAAATTTCCGTATGAAATTGGTTCTTTGAAAAACCGGAAAAAGAAAAAAAAATGCATTTCCAAAGCTGCTGTGGATCATAGGGGTTTTTCTTTTTTGAGATAATTTTCATTTGCGAATTATATGCTATTATGGATACATATAATGTTCTTTTTTCCTCCTAAAATAGCATGAATATATCATCAGGGGATTGTAGGTAGGAAATTGGGATAATAGGACTCGAAATTAACAGTGCTCCGTTGGTCCGGGACCACAAAAATATTCAACGGTCCAGCAAAATATAAATTTTAATGGTCCACCGGACCAGTGAAGCTTTTCAATTTATTTTCATTTTTTACTTTTCTATAAATTGTAAAATTGTCTGTAAATCTGCCACAGAATAGTATGTCATAACAATAGTACGTGTACTTTTTTATACTGTCAATATCACCTATTCTCTGTAATTTTTCATTTAATTTCACTTTCATATTTTTTTTTTTTTTTTTTTTTTTTACTTTTAATTCTTAATAGAAAATACGTGACATTAAGCTTGTTTATTAAAGCATAAATTTTTGGTTTATAGACTTCATTTGTATTTTTTAATTAATTTACAAAAAAATACCACATTTGACTTGTAAACTTATAAACAAAATAAGTCTTAGTAAAACAAACAGTTCACAAATTTTTAAATATTTTTAAAAACATAATAGAATATTGAAGAATGGACCAGTAATTTTATTTTCTTTAATTTCTACCCCTGATCAGTTTAAAAATTATTACTTATGATAAAATTATACAAAATTCTGTTAATGATTAAATAACAAACATACCATCCAAATTTTACATTTATGTGTTAAATAAATTTATACTTTAAAAAAAATTAAAGAACAATTAAAGCTTTTATTGCAGGAATGTATAGTCGGTAACAAAAGTGTCAGAACACTAGTAAATATTCTTATATAAATAACATAATGAAGGAATGAGAAATAAATAATTTAGAATTAAACAAAAACCATTTTTAAAAAATCTCCCCTGACTGGGCTCGAACGTTAGACCTTTAGGTTCGTAGCCCGAAGCTTTACCTCACAGCCACAGCGTTCGCGTAGGGAAAGTCTTTTTTGACAGTATAGATTTTTTGTTTGCTCCCAGAGCGGTTACAAACATACATACAAACATACATACAGGTGAAGCTAATATAAAAGCGTGTTTAAAAAAAAAAAAAAAAAAAAAAAAAAAATGCAAAAGAATAAAAAGAGGCAGCAGGTTTTTGCTTTAAATTTGCACGCTGTACTTCGGTGGCATTTTAAGTGCCTAAAAAATATATGTGAGCTATATAATTCGAATGCAACAGTATCCTCGTGATGATGGGAAAGTATCTTCTAAATTATGTTTCATAATGGTTTCTTTCTTTCTTCTTTCTTTTGACGCTCTTTCATATCAGCTTCTCTAACATAAGTTGTTATCAATCTAAGAAATCTTTTAATATGCAAATTGGCATGTATGTTTATTTCCTTTTCAACAGTACAATATCCGTGTTTGTTTATAAAAAGCATTTCTTGAAGCAATTTTACAATATGATGTGTTAAGCTGAAGTCACTACGGCTAAAAATATGAATAGTATGGAGAATGTCTTTTGTAAAATAACAGAAAACTAAATTTCATGAAAAGAGAAAGGCTGTAAAAATCTCTTGACCCTCCTAGTTACCCAGATTCTTAACAAAGAGCCCGTATATTCACATCTCAATAAGATGCAAAGGGAGAGGCTTTTCTCCGATGTGGAAAAAAGTTTTTGACATTATCTGAACGATCTTTCTACCATTTTAATGAAACATCGGTGAGAAAATTTTCCTCTTATATACTCATAAGTTGTTAGATTTTTACTTACGATGCTTACTTATTTGGTTTCTTCTATATTCAACAGAAGAAATTATTGATTTAAATTTTTAGACTTCGAGTTTTCGATGGATTTACACGTTTTGAGAGGTCCAGAACACGTTTTGACCATTTTAAGAATTTGTCTCTTTGTGTGCGTCTGTGATAAAAATTTTATGGTAACTATGTCTCAGAAACTACAGAGCAGAATTTCATACACATTGATATGTAGTTGCACCTTGACATAAATTAGTAGCTGACAACTTTTGGTAAAAATCGTCCAACAGGTGGCGTTGTTAAAACGCTTTTTCTAAATTTTTAACATGCAAATTTTCTTATAAATTTTCACAACGAGAACTATTTTTTACAAATCATTATGAAATAAAACATAATTATTTATAATAGTAATATTCAACTAGGGGAAAAAACTGCTTCCTCCCTCCTGAGAAAAAAGTGGCCTCTCCCGAGGGGTCAAAGTTTCAATACAGTAGAACCGCGGTTATTCGCGCTCCCACTAACCGAGTTCTGGGTAAACCGAGGTAGTCCAGTAAAAGACCACATCCCGAAGGAGGCGTGGCTTTTAACAAATGGCGTAGATAACTTTGACAAATTTTACTACACAGTACTGTGTTTTATATAATTTATGTATGTATGTATTGTATTTTTAACTGACTACATTTAAATATGTAATAGATGTATTCTTTTACTTCAATGCCTACGTTTTCATTTATTTTCAACTTTACCATATATTTCCTCGTCTATTTACAACAATCAGTGATATCCGAGATTTCGATTATCCTCGGTCCACATCACCTGGGATAAGCAGGGTCTAGTGTATGTGTATCTTTCAAAAGAACTCATCAGTACATTGAAAACGAATGATTGAACTGTGATAATTTAAAACAAAGTTATCAATTTTTTTTCCCTTTTGAACACATACAAAAAAGCGTAATTTTTAGGATGCCGTTAATAGAACATAAAATCGACCTTCTTTGGACATTTAGTATTATACTTCTATGAATTAAAAAAAAAAAAAAAAAAAAAAAAAAAAAAATCGTCTGCATTTAACATAGAGAATAATTTTGATAAATAATAATTTTAATAACTTATTTGCACAGAGTGAATTTATATAAGAAAATATAGAAGAAAATTTTGCGATAGCCACAACATACTAGTTTTTCAGTCAGTGTGGCTGCAGACCATAATTTTCCCCATACTCTTCCACCACTATATTTATATAAGTAATCTTCTATATTATGTTTCCACGATCAATTACGGGGCAAATTGCTATATAAATATAATTCTGGAAAAGTTAGGGAAAAGGGTAGGCAGTGCTGTCAAATATAAGAAGTTTTTTTATTCAATAATCACCAACAATTTTGAAGAAAAATATTTTATATGTATAACGACGATTAATCTTCGAAGTGATTAGGCAATCGTTACATTTAAAATTTAGTGGTGGATATTGAATAACAGAAGTTCGTAAATTTGGCAATATACTGACAGTAAGAGTGTAGTAAGCTGTCAATATAAAAATATATAAATATACTTAGAATATTTTCATTAAATAGGCTATTCAAATACTATTTACTTTGAAATATTATTATTTTTAGTTAAAAAGGTAACAAATGATATAGTTTTAAAATACTCCATATGAGCATGTAATTAGATGTTTGTAAGATGATTTAAAGATTTAACGTATAATTGTCAAATTTAAGTAAAGGGTTCTACCTTGATATTTTTGTGTTTGTTCTTTTCTAAATGTTCTGAAAATATAAAAGCACTTAGGAATTTCATGAAAAGTAAAAAATGCAAATCCCTCTTAAATGATAAATTTTACAGAAAAAAAAGGATACACAAGTCTGTTAAAAACGGACAATACCTACCCCCCCCCCCCTTCGACAGCCAAAGCCCGTATTATTCAACGGGAAAATTTGTTTCCACAATTACTCATTATCTGGTGTATTTTTGCTTAATTCCATTCTCACATTCAGAAAATTCACAATCGTTAATTTGGTACTCATTTTCAAAAAAAGTTGATTTTTCACATTTTTGGTATTTTATTTTCCAAATAGAAAAAGAAGAAAATGCACATAGTTATTTTATTTATTTATTTATTTATTTATTTAACTCAGAAATAAAATAATAAAACCCGAAAAAAAAAAAAATTGTGAATGTTCTGAATGTGAAAAAGGAATTTAAAATAAAGTTAGGTAAAGAGCCATTGTAGGAACAAGTTTTCCCACAAAATAACATCAGCCTTGGCTGTCGGCGACTTTTAAAATTCAATACTAGTGAATGAACGATTTTGATTTTTTCCTGACACCTCATAACACTTATAAACTAAAAGTTACCTAATTTGGGAACATTAAAAATTATTTTATTTCATAAAAAATAAAAAACTTATTAGAGTAAGGATTCCTAAAATTTTCATGATCTTCATTTCATTTTAAGGAGTTTAACGATGCTAAAATTATTACTGACCGTTTATTAGTAATGCTAAAATTAATTTTTGATTATAATACAAAATTAGTTGGTCAGTATTGAAAGAATGGTGAAATAAAAATACGATTAAAAACAATAATTATAACTATTAATTAATAAACTAATTTAAGAAAAATTCTATAAAGGAGAAACTTGACATAGTTCAGTAAAGAGTGAAAAATGGTGACATTGTAATAAAACCAAAGCACTCTGTAAAAAGTGTAACTTTACATCAAAAACTTTCACTGTGGGGGTAAAAAAAAAAAATGTAATGGTACACCAGAAACTTAAAGCAGCATAGCTGCTTGAAGCTTTTGGTGTAACTTGGCACAAATATGGTGTAAGTTACGCTAGTTTTGGTGTAAATGTTACACAATTTTTTTAGTTGTTGACATTACACTGAGAAAAAATTCTGTAACTGACATCTACAATCTAAATTGTGGCTCCAGAAAAAATAGTTCCATGCCATCCTTATAAATTCTAGTCCCCTTGGAAAGTGACTTCTAGAAGCTCCCTTTAGAATTCTAGAGCGTCTGCCTATATTATCGAGGGCAAAGTTATTTAAAAATCTCTGCAAAAAATGAGACTACAAGAGGCGGGTTTTGCAATTATAATCTTAGTTTATTACCCTATTCTAGAAAATCAAGCGAGAATTTCTCGCAATACAAAAGAGTCAGAATATTCAGAATATTGTTTCACCATCCAGAAATATGTAAACTAGAAATTCTCGACCATTTCATCTATTCCGTTTATTGGCGTGCCTTACGCGCATAGCTCGGAAATCTATATTTCTAGTTAAGGGATTTAGAAAATGGCCACTTAATCATTCTAGAAGAAGGCGGTATATTTTTTTTCTCAGTGTAGACCATATCTGTGTGATGGTACACTTTTTTTTTTTTCCATTTCTGTAGTTTTTTTACAGTGGAGATTAGAGACAATAAAATCTAATATTGTCTTATTCTTTTTTGCAAATACATCTGGCAACCCCCGAATTATCTACTTTAGTATATAAACATTCACAAAAAGCATTAATTCAGGTAACATAAAGAATGAAATTGCAAATCAAAGGGTTTGCAGTTCAGCCACCAACATAAAAATTTAAGTCGCCATTTGAAATGAAACTATCGAGAACACAAACAAGAATCATTCATATCATAACCTGCATATAATTGTGTGTAGATAAAAAAAAAAAAAAAAAAAAAAAAATTACACAATGAAATATATCGATTGACAGAACGTCGCCTCTGAAACGACTCCAACTACAAAAACTCCACACACAAGACCCCAAACAAGTTCAACAACAGGTAATTGATTCCTCATGACTCCACGATCTTATCGAGTCAGCCAAGCTTGTAAAAAAGAATCGGTCGTGAGGTGAATGGAGAAAAGTGTCTTTACGAATCAGAAAATAGGAGAGATTCAACACTTTTGCAAAATATATCGAGTTTGTGGTGTACCGCGATGAACGTAGGTGTATTGAAAATGAAAATAACGATAAAAAATATCGGGGGTAAATAATGCTTTTCAAGCAGGAAGACAGACATACAGAATAGGGTTTGGGTTAACGATTTTCAGTGTTATGTATTTTAAAAAGGTAACGTTTCATAAAAGGGATGGTTATCGGTACTTTTATAGAGGTTCTTTGTGATTTATTTAAGGGGGAAAAACATGAATATGCAATAATAGCAATAATAAAGCTGAGTAGCCGCTAAAATGTGTGTTTAAAAGCAATATCTGCTTCCCCCCCCCGCCCACACACACACCCTTTTAACACTATGATCAAAGATGAAACAGTTCTTCATCAGTATATCTTTTTTTCTTTTCTTTTCTTTTCTTTTCTTTTTTTTTTTTTTTTTTTTTTTTGAAAAGAAAAACAAATTTGACGGTTGTGAATTTCATAAATGTGAAAACTGATTTTTTTTTTTTTTTTTTTTTTTTTTTTTTTTTAAACAAATTTCTCCACAGCATTTTAATTTTAATTTTAATTTATTTATTTTCTTCTTTCTTTCTTTCCAGATAAATTCTCGAAGCTACAGGACTTTTATAATTTAAATATATCCCCTCTATATGCAACGAAGATGTCAATAAATACATGTATGTTGGTCAATTTCGGATGCAATAAAATAAATAAAACAGAAAATATATTATGCATATAGGCATCAATACGATTTCGCAATTATGGTCAATGAAAATGAAAATTTGCAACGTAAAGAATTTTTTAATAACACGAAAGACCAATAAAAAGAAAGAAGGAAAATAAATTACAATTAATTATTTTCTGCTTAAAGTTTAATTACATTCTCTACTACAAAAATTTACAAAAATATTTTGTAAATACAAAATATGATATTTAACTACTATATTTAAGGTATATTTCCGCAATACAGTAAACAAATGAATCTGTTTTAACATTCTTCCCCGCTCTTATCAAAACAATTTTTTTTTTTTTCACCCCGACATTAAGCTAATTTTAATATCATTTTCAAAAAGGTCTTTTGCTTTTACAGAAAAATAGATATTTCTATTCCTACTCAACGAGCTGTACACGCTGTCAAAAGGTTATGATCTCGAAACTGGTTGACGAAATGTGTCAAGTTCGAAATCAGATCGCGTTCTTCAGCCTAGTCGATCGGAGTTTTCCATGATTTTCTCTGAAATTCACGTGAATACGGGGTAAAATATCTTTTTAAAAAACTCTTTCACGCGGAGTACTTCATCCAGGACTATGTCACAAGTACAGATAAATTGGTCTTAATTTATACCAACACCAAAACTACCTTCTCCTCGAAAAAAGAAAAACTGTTAACTTTATACTTCGAGAACCAATGACAACTTATGAAAACATATTTTTAAAAAGTTCAAGTTTAGATGTGAGAATAACTAAAGGAAAATAAATTTTATCGACTTTTTTTTTTTTTTTTTTTTTAACAAATGGAAGAATGAGTGAATAAAAAAGAACGAATATTTCTCATTTAATATTTTCTCCTGAACAATTTTCAACGGTAAAATCTATTATTTTAAATTTCTTATTGAAAAAAAAAAAAAAAAAAAAAGAGGGGCTGAAGTAAAAGGAAGCAAGAAAACCAAACAGGAAAAAGGAAATAAAGAAAGTAACTTTTCCTCATTAAAACCAATAAAGTTGTTGCAGAAATAGAGAAACTGAATAATACAGAATAAAAGGCTCGATACTTCTTTTTGAAAGAAGTTTGAATAGTTTAAATGCCCATTATTATTTTCTCGAATAAGAAATTATCAAAACGCCTCAATTTTTAAAAAGTTTCCAGTACATATTCTCTGAAATATAATCTCATTATTTTACAAAATATGTTGAAAATAGATATATATTACATTATAAGCAGTTACTATTTATTTAAAAATAATAATAATAAAATATGATATTCTTAAGAAATTCTCCCATTCTTACAATTTTATTGCTAAATTTAAAAAAAAAAAAAAAAAAAAAAAAAAAAACAAGCTAGACGTATAATAATTTTAATAATTGCTTTTCAAACATTTTGTTGAATAGTTACGCTTTTAAAGCAATATTAGGTACTAATATGTCCAATGAATTTATAACACAATTTTAAATTCAGTGCATGAAGAGAAAAGAAAAGTTTAAGAAAAAAAAAAAGTCTAGTTTTTACACGTACTGGAAAAAAAGAAAAAAAAATTATACTGCAGAAAATTTGAGATCTTGAATTGTTACCTTCATTCACCTAGATTTAACTGCTTTCAAATTCACTAATTTCATACTAAATAAAAATTAATCCGAGTATCACAGAATCCTATACTCCATATCACACATTTAAATATATGTTTATCTTTCATTAATAGTTACTAATTAACTAGTTTTCTTAATTTAGTCTTCTTCGTGCATTCTAGATCTAAAGTTAACCCACTAACCGCCAAAACTAGAAATAATGATTTTTTTTTTTTAAATGCAAATAGTAATACTCATTATTTTGATCATATATAACAATAATTTAAACTAAAATTATTAAAATTAGTCTTATCTTACTAAATACAGGGTGTTGTATTTGTACAACTTCAGTGGAATAAGAGCATATAACGAAGACAAATAAACGTTTACGGAAATTTCCTTGCACGATTATAAAACAGCAAACACTACAGATGACTTCAAAAGTCGTTATTTTATTGTGAAACATTTCTTTTTTACAAGTTATGTAAACTTATTCAAATATGATGATTTTCAAAAGTTTTGTATTGATTAGTGCTTCAAGTTTGAAATTGATACAAAAGAAATGTGCCAAAAATAATGTACAGAGCACGATTTTCTTCACTTATTTTACACTTTCCAAATTTAAACAAGTAGAAGAAATTGTTGCACTACTTTTGTACCACATTTGCGATAAAATGAAAAACAAAAATTTTGAATTAATTATTTTACAAATTTTTATCATCGCAATCATAAGAAATCTATTCTTTACCTATTTCTTTTTAGAACATCTCTTTTTAAACAGTAAAAATAACAAACAATAGTTATTTTCAGTTCAAACATTCTTTCATATTTTTAGAATCATTTTCTAAAACTTTAGGAAAAAGTAAAAATACACATGTAAAAGATTTTCTAAGTAAATAAAAATGGTAAGCAAGAAGTTCAAAATGTTAAAGACAAATCAGTTGAGCAAATACTATCTTTGTCCAAATTTAGTTTCAGTATTCAATAGTTCGGGATTAAAATCTAAAAGAAAGAAGTTGAAGAAAAACAATACGGTTTCTAAATTTGTAAAGCAAATAATTCTGTTCGCTGAAAAAGAATTTGCTAGTAAAACAAGAGCTACACAAAACACAAAAGCATATAATTTTACAATAGCTTTAATAAATTAAGAAAAATTTATATGGAAAGCTGTGGGTTTTAAAACTTTTAACTTTTTATCCTTTAAGGTATTTTTGTGTAATACTCTTAGTTAACATTAATATTTTTTGCTGTAAAATTACAAATAACATATATATATTTTTAAAAATTGAATAATAATTCCAAGTAAAGTTATGTAATTAAATGCACCAAATTTTAAAGTACATAATTATGAAAGTATATATTTATGAAATGATAACAATAATAATAATGTAATCATCTTATAATATTTAAGTGTTTCTTTACTTTTAAATTCATCAAAAGTTAATTTAATTTGGTAAAAATTAATTCATAATGGTCTATATGGTATTCAGTGGCATTAAATCTTCTGTTACTCTGGCTATTGCTGGGTTTAAAAAATTAATTTACTATATACATATTTCACCTTAATCTGAATATGATGTAGCTTTTTAAAATTATATCACTCAAGAATACATATATATTTATATTTATTCTAGAACATTATTAGAGTAGATTATTATTTTTTGAACAAATCTTTAAATTTAACTTATAATTTTCAAGATAATAAGTTTTGATGATTTTTTTTTTAAACAATGTCTGTAAATCCGTTTGAAAATGACAATTGGGTTTATAAGAGATATTTTAATTTTATCACTGTTGTTAAAAATAAATAAAATAAATAAATAAAATAAAATAAAATAAAATAAATAAAATAAATCAATAAATAAAATCATATATGTATTTAAGAGTACTATTTTCTCATTAAAATTGAACTATAAATAATCTATCTAAATAAAGAGAAGTGTCTGTGTGCCTGCGTGTGTGTCTGTGTGTGTGTCTGCGCTCTGGTGCTCACACTACTGGTCGCAGAGCCTCCAAATTTGGCATATAGGTACCTGGGACCCTGCAGGTTTGCACCTCATCGAGATTTTTCCGAATTTCGAATTTGAATTTTTTAAATTAATGTTTTTTCGAATTTAAATATTGGCTTCAATGTTTCATTTTTCAGAAATTTGTTTCGTTTCAAAAGTCTGCGTATCTTAGCAACGGCTATTAAACTATTTATTTATTTGAATTCATTTGAGGAAGAAATCTTTTTTATTATATTTATTGAAATCAAATAGTTATACACATACAGTAGAAAAAATTAAACATATTAAATTTTTAGATTTTGGCATATAGGTACCTGGGTCCCTGCAAGTGTGCACCTAATCGAGATTTTTTCGAATTTCGAATTTGAATTTATTAAATTAATGTTTTTCCGATTTTAAATATTGGTTTCTTTGTTTCATTTTTCATAAATTTAATATTTTGCTTCAATCATCTGCGTATCTTAGCAACGGCTATTACGCAACTTATTTTTATTTAATACATTCATTTAAAGGCGATTTTTTTTTTTTTTTTTTTTTTTTTTTTTTTTTTTAAACAAAATTGTAATGCAGTAGAAAAAAATTAAGTATAATTAATAGTTTTAATTTTAAAAACGTTTTTATAACAGTTACGTTTAAGTTTTTATAGTAGACCAACTTCTTATTTTTCATTTTTTAATTAATTCTTTTAAAAGAAAAAACTTTTTTTTTTTTTTTTAATTATTATTTACAGTATTTATCGGGAAAAATGGAAGTACATACATAGCAAAAAGGATTAAATTGATTAAAATTTATTTGTTTATATATATATATATTTTAATCTACTTTTTATTTTTATTTATTTTATTACATTGGTCGAAATCAAATCGTAATATAGTGTAAATAGCATGGGCTATAAAATACATGGTTCAAAACTAAAATATTTAATAGATGCTGAGATACAGTCATCTTTAGAATCGTAGTTCTTAAATAGTAGCAGATCTTTCCTGTCGTCGATAAATATCCAGATTAAAGTGCCTGGGAAAGATCTTTCTGCAGGCATGGGAAACCTAGACCTGATGCAGTGCGGGTGGGAAAAGAGATGCCGTAGACAGCGAGTACCCGAAGCGAGGTTTGAAGCAATTTTAGTTACTTTTTTTTTAGTTTTTGTGTATAATGTGGTGTAAAAAAATAAATATTGATAATTCTTTCTAAAATTCATTTAAATATAGTGACCAGCGAAGCGGGCGTAGCCTGCTAGTAATAATAATAATTTAAAAAAATAAGTGCTAAAAATTAAAAGTGGAATGCTATCACTGGTGAAAGTGATATCACTAAAAAAGAAAGTCCCATCATGCTGCTTAATTCACATTACAAAAATAACTTTCTGTTATACACAAGCGAAGTGATGACATCACTGGCCGTCGGTGGATGCAAGAAAAAGATTTCCTATGTTAATCGTCCATCGAATTTTTTGTAAAAAATTATTAAAAATCGAGGGAAATTATTTCCCGATTTTAATCCCCATATTTGGATATCGATATGTATTAGTTATCATGTGCATGTGTTAGATTGAGTTGTTTTTGCTGTAAAATTGATAAAATTTGAATTTTAAATTTCAAAACTCTAGAAAAGAAAATGGCAAACTTCCGTATTCGATTGAAAACATAAACATTTCATTTCAAAGAATCATATTTACACATTAAATATCCAACTAATATACTAATTAAAAGGAAAAAGATAAATATTCTATCATAATTTGAAGCCAAATTTGTTTTCAAATATCTAAATGAAGTGTCGTGTCTGATTTAAGATATTCATATGTTGCAGCGGAATAGATTTCATATCTGTCATCCTTGGCGGGAAAAAAAATATTGCCAAATTATCTGGCGAACATATTTAATTTCTTTCAAAAATCATGGTTATTTTAACAATTTATATTAAGAGAGTAACGAATAATATGAAACAATATTTCGCACAATATATATTACGAAAATATACATCTGACATGCATATTTTCGTATTACGTTTTTGATCGCCAAATACAAAAAACGCCAAGGGTGACAGTTTTGAAATTTAAAATTAAAATTTTGTCAATTTGATAGCAAAATAACTCATTCTAACACATGCATACGATAACTAATACATATATATACACAAATATGGGGATTAAAATCGGGAAATAATTTTCCTCGATTTTTAATAATTTTTTACAAAAACTCCAATGGGCGATTAACATGGGAAATCTTTTTCTTGCATCCACGGGAGGTCAGTGACGTCACACTTCGCTTGCGTGCATCACAATAATGTTTTCTTCAGATATTATTCATTCTGCTAGCAGGAAGGATCAAGATAATTCATCTTTAAAAGACGAAGGGCAGTCAAAAGCTCAAGCTCAATTTTATTTAAAAGAAAGCTGTCATTTCTATTCACGAAACTAAAACAACTTACAATAAAAGGGCCAAGATAAAATAACGTTATTTTTGCACCAACGTTACATTCTACCCATATCAAAATTAAAGCATCAAAGCAAAAAATGGATGAAAAGCTTTGTTCTATTCAAAGCTAGAAGACGCATCTAATGCAAACGCAACCCATAAAGCTGCTATTCAACGAGTGGAATTTAAATCATATATACATATTTAATACTATAAAAGATAAATAAATAAATAAATTTTTATGTTGCACGTAATAACGTTATTGGGTGGATATGTTCAGGACTAAAATTAAAGGTGAGTTCTTATAATAAGAAAGCACCACAAAGTAATAAGTACAAAACTTTGAATAAGCACGATAAAATGCAATAAATTCGCAACAACTGTTTCGGGTCGAAAAAACACACGACCCTTCGTCAGGCGAACAAAGTAGGCACGAGTGCTGCAATCAAAGCGGCAACGCACAAAACTGTTTTAAGCAGGGTTGGCAGGTTTTTGACACGTGACAGTTTTTGACGGTTTAAACCATGGTTAAAACCGTCATGTCAAAAACCACCTTGTCAAAAATGTCAAAAACTGTCAAAAACCTATATTTATAATTTAATTGTCGTATGAAAAATTAGCTTAATAAAATAGGGATTCATAAGGATTTTTTGAAAAGTAAATAGAATGATGTTCTTTGAAAAACACATTGTTACAACATTTTGATTAATATAAAAAACAAAACTTTAGGCTTTTAAAATTTTACTATGAATTATTTCTATGTTCATTCAAAATATGCTGTGATACTTTTATATATTATTATGAAATTTATTTATAACTATGCTTGATATAGCACATGTTAAACTTAGTTATGCGATACTTTAAAAATATAGTTGTTTTCAATAAGATTTATCAGTATGTTTTAAAAGGTAAACATAATACATATTAATGTTTTTGGAGAAACATTATTATAACATTTTGATTAATATAAAAACAAAACTTTAGGCTTCTAAAAATTTATGATTCATATATCATTGATAGATCATTTTGATTGACAAATCATTTTATTTGCAATACAACATTGTATAGTTCAATTTTTTTTGTATTGTGCTTTTAGTATTATGTATTTAACCAGTAAAATAAAAATGCATAGCCTAATATTTTGCATTTAAATATTTTATAGAAAAATATAACTTTTTTTTTTCTTAATGACTGCTGATATTGCAAGTTTTTAAGAAAAAGTAATAATTCTGAATGTTAAAAAAGCTTAAATTGTGTCTGAAATTCATATAATTACCGTGAAACACGAGAAATATGAATGCTTTCGCGACATGTATAAATTGTAATAAATGTAATATTTACCCGTACAGATTTTAAAAAAAATTATTAGTCTAAGCTGTAGGGCCTACCAGCAGCCAAGTGGTACTACGCTCAAAGCTGGTAAGCGTGAGGTGTAGGGTTTGATCCCAGGGCGCACTCGTTGGCCTAGCCATTCAGAGTTTTTCATGTTTTTCTCCTAAACATGTATAAATACGGACTAGGACCCTGTTGACAGACCCACACGGAGGGCAATACTCCTTAGGCCTAAGATACTAGAGTAGTCAATCAGCCTTACTCCCAAAACAGCGAACACCAATAGTTCAAGCTATAAACAGGTACAAATATTTATACAATCAATAATAATAATAAACAGATAAAAATTCATTAATAAATGATAAGTATAATAAATGTAGATTATAAATATAATTATTTTCAAATTCATATTAATTTACTGCCCACATATATTATGTTTTACTTAAAGAAAAAAAAGATCCAGTATTCCTGTGTTTTCATGTCTTATGTGAAAATTCATAAGTAACTTCGGAATTTTAGAATTTCATAAATATTAATATAAATAAACATAAACATACAAAATATAACTGTATGCATACTTTGTATATATTTCTTAGATTATAAACCAGTATATTTACCTAATTTTTTATAAATTATCTACAAATTTTTTTCAGATTTCTTAATTTATAAACAGCATAATATTTAGATATTCACTTGTATATGGCAAATATTACTAAATCCTATTTCTAACCAGATTTTAGCTCATTCAATAGATGTTGAATTTTGACAATACAGGTTTTTGACGGTATAGAGGTTTTTGACAGGTTTTTGACGGTTTAAACCATGTTTAAACCTTCGTCATGTCAAAAACCACTTTTTGACATCAAAAACCCAACCCTGGTTTTAAATGAAGAGCAAAAATATATAAAGACGAACGTAAAAATAAATACTGGTGTGATCAGAACTGTCAAATGAAAAACGAAAATGAAATAAATAAATAATGGTGTGAATGGTGTTTATTTATTTATTTTCTTCTTTCATCTGATAATTCTGATCACACCAATATTTATTTTTACATTCGTCTTTATATATTTTTGCTCTTCACTTAAAACGATTTTATGCGTTTCCGCAAAACGATTTTATGCGTTGCCGCTTTGATTGCAGCACTCGCACCTACTTTGTTCGCCTGACGAAGGGTCGTGTGTTTTTTCGACCCGAAACAATTGTTGCTTGTTTATTGCATTTTATGGTATTTATTCAAAGTTTTGTACTTATTGCGTGCTTATGTGGAAGTAAGTATGTGTAGTTTGTAGCAATACTTCCATACAATATTTTTATGAGTGTTTCATAATATTTATACAAAGCATATTATCTGTGAGTTTAATATTTCTGTACAATTTATTTGTGTGAATGTGTGCAATAATATTTATATGTAATATGTTTATGTGTGTGTATTTAGGTGCTTTATCAGCTAAAACAACCCATTGCCACCGATTCTGGAGACACGAATGACCAATAAAAGCTTAGTGGTTGGTTGTTGTATTCGAGACGATTTACTAATGGTTTCTTCACGTTTAGATTTCTTTTTAAATATCTCTATAATTATTGATGGTAAAGAACTGTAATTTAACATACATAAGTCTTTTTTTTTATCTTCAAGGTAAGATATTTTATCTAAACGTTAATGATTAATTCGACATTTTTCTAGACGATGATTCAGGTAAGTCGACATAAAATCAACATACCTTTTTCAAGTAGAAATATGTAATAGCTCACCAATTAATTGTAAGCTTGTCCAAGCTAAATTTCAAACAATCATACTCCCTCCCTCAACACACACACAAAATAAAATAATAATAATAATAACAATTTACCAAAATTGATTTTTTTTCCCCCCTCAAAGTCAAGGAATAAATTAGACTATAGTAAATATTGATTGTATTTGATATATAATTATATTACGATTTCTGATTAATATCTTGTTTTGATTGTTAATATTATTATTATTATTATTGTATGAAATAATGAACTAATATATAATTGAAAAATATATACTTCTATAAAAATGTTAAAGTACATTCTGTTGAGAATCAGCGCTCAGATGACTCGAAACACAGATAAATCGACTGGGTGACCTTAAATTCATGGGCCAAATTTTTGGGGTAAGTAAAATACACGCAAAGAAGCACTTTTTCTATGGGAATACGGGTCGGAAAGGGGAAGTGTAGGCGGAAAAACAAGAAATGCTTATGAAATTGGAGGGGGGGGGGGGGGGGGAATCCACTTTTTTTGCATAATATTACAGTAAGTGCTCAAATGTGCCCCCGAGCTCTCCTTTCCCACATTTCGTTCCATGTACTTTTCTTTTCCAACTTCACATTGCATACACACACACACACACACACAAAAAAAAAAAAAAAAAAAAAGGTTCTTTATATGTATTTTACCAATCCTTAAAATGTGGCCAACGAATTCTTTGATGCTTTGTACACCTTTTTCGTTCCACGATCGACGTGGAATTATCAAAATTTAACTGTACTTTTAACTGAATATTCAGCTCACTACAAAATAAATAAAGACTTTTTTTTTTTTTTTATACAAAATGATTTTAAAACAAAGACTCGTTAGAAGCATAGGGTAGTTTTTATCCAAGTCTAAAGATTTAAAAAAAAAAAAAAAAAAAAAAAAAATCTAAAGTAATGTCGTTCATTTTCAGTTAAGAGAAAGAGACATAGAAAAAAAGGAAGAAAAACAAATAAAGATCAAATTCAAGTGGACTTAAATTTTTAAACTAAATATCCTAGTTATAAAAACGTCTAAAAAGAGGCTAAAAAATTAAAAATTTACAAATATTCAAATGGTTAAAGAATTCCGTTTAAAATTATGTAAAAAAATACTATTCGGATTTTTTTTTTTTTAAACAAGAAAGACCTATTCGGAGTACTACAACATTGTTTTTAAAAACAATACACACTTAACAGGCGGTCTTCTTTCTTTTCAAGATGATAAAGGATTCTTATTTTTTCTTTCTCTTTCCGTGCGCGAGAAATGTTTGGTTTAGGAATAAAAAAAAAGTTCCTCGCGAACAGACAGAAAAAAAGAAACTAAAAGTGCACTTAAATAATTAGATTTTCTTCGTTTTCTTTCTCGCCTTAGAAATTATGCAAAAAACATTCACATGTAATGGGGAAGGAATATGACAGAAAAGATTTTGACGAGGCAAAGAAAAAAAAATCCCATAAATTATTCATGAATTAGAAACGATGTGCACTAACCAGAGAAGAGTTAGAGAAAATTAGAAATCGAATAAATGGAAGAAAGTATTTCATTTTTAACCAAATCGCTTTTTGGTTCTTCTTGAGAGGTCAAATAATAAATAAATTATTTTTATTTTTATTTTATTTATTTTTTATTGTGGTTTCTAATTCAAGCGTAACTGTAATGTTACGTAAAATACACCGAAATAATTATGAAAAAAGAAAGTGTTTATATATATATATATCTCCTATAAGAAAACAAGGATTGTTGGTTGTTGTAGAGTTTGAGGCCGATTGACTACGCGGGGGTCCTACGCCTATGGGTGGAATGCCCTCCGTGGGGTCTTTCTAAGGGGTTTTAGTCGGTATTTACAAGAGTTTCGGAGAAAAACACGGAAAAATACGAACGGCTAGGTCGATGAGCGCGATCAGGGAACGAACCCGGTACTTCCCATCTACTAACTTTGAGCGCAGAACCGCTCGGCCGCTGGTGGGCCTCTAAGAAAACAAGGAAGAAAAAATAATGTATTTTCTATAGTATTAGAAAACTTTTCAACTGCACTTACTATATCGTACAATACTCGATGTATTCCGTAGTGAAAGTTCGAAATATAAGTATAATAAAGTGTCTTGACTTCATCATATTTTGTACAAAGTAATTATAAAATGTGCTTCAGAGAAATATATCATATATATTGTAAAGCATCTGAATTCTTTTGTGAATCAATACAAACTAATATAATGCTGTTTAGTCTATTTCTCAATAGAAAGCATGAATAATATACGTAAATTAGTTTCAAGCATTAAAAAATGTATAGTAAAGAATATCTAATCATTTAAAATATATACAATATACAAATTCACTGAATATCACAAGTGAATATATATATTTAAATTTTACCTAAATGAAAATAAGTGTGCATAAAATAGGCGGATAAACAGTTAAAAACAGGGGTGAAACTATCTAAGGTACAAAAATCCACAAAACTGCCACTTGTAATGAAGAACTGAATGGCAAAGGAAAATGCATTATTTACTTATACCTATAATAAGTGGTATTTGCACATAACAACGCGGCAAATTAAATATTTAAAATGAGAAATTTTTATACACCCAGGAAAAGTTCTGTAACTGAAATCTAAAATCTAAATTGTGGCTCTAGAAAAAAAATAGTTCCATGTCATCCTTATAAATTCTAGTCCCCTTGGTAAGCGAGTTCTAGAAGCCCCTATCAGAATTCTAGAGCGTTTGCCTATATTATCGAGGGCAAAATTATTTAAAAATTTCTGCAAATAAATGAGACTACGACAGGCGGGTTTCAGCAACTGTAATCGTGGTTTATGACTCAATTCTAGAAAATCAAACGAGAATTTCTCGCAATACAAAAGATTCAGAATATTCGGAACATTCAGAATATTGTTTCACCATCTAGAAATGTATTAACTAGAAATTCTCGATCGTTTCGTCTATTCAGTTTATTGGCGTGCTTTATACGCATAGCTCGGAAATCTATATTTCTAGTTAAGGTATTTAGAATATGGCTACTTATTCATTCTAGAGGAAGGTGGTATATTTTTTTTTTTCTCAGTGTAAAAACAAAATAATTTAACATGAAGTTCAGAGACAGCAAAATTTTTAAAAACCCTGAATTCAGGGGTAGCCCCTGAAAAGTTTCACCCCTGTAAAAATACTTACACAAAAAGATAATTTAACTTAAATAATGAAAAATTATGAAAAATGATAGTAAAGAGTATAAACATAGCAATATCATCTATAAGAAGTTTTCAAAAATGATTTTTTAGAAATTTTTTAACATTAACGTAAATATATATATATATATTTTTAAATAGTTGTTATGTTTATACACTCCACTACAATTATTTATAATTTTTCACTAATTAAATTTACTTATATATATATTTTTTTTTAGAAAAAAGAAGCTATTTGAATAGCAATGTGGTTAATAAATTTAATTTATACTCCTTGAATCGCATGCCAAGAATAAAGTTGCTTTTAAAAATCATTTTCTGTTTCTTAAAAGTTAGTTTTGCGAATTGAAATATTGGCTTTAGAATATAAAAGGAAAGCTGGAGAATATGTGCAAAGCAAAAATTAAACAGCTCTTAAAAATTATATTTTCTTTGCCTTATTTCTCGTAGAAATAACTCTGGAAAAAAATATTCACGTACAGTGAAAAGGAATATCACCGGAAAAAGCTGAAAAACGCAGCCCTCATGAAATATTCATGAACTAGAGATATTTTGTACTTATAGTAGAGAAGGTTTGTAGAAAACTGGAAGATTCAAATAAATAAAAAAAAATATTTCATTTTTAAACAAATTATTGCTGATTCTGCTTACAAAGTCAAACCAATAAAATAAAAATAAAGTGTAATTAGTAAAAATAAATAACTAACTGTTATATATAATATATATATAATAAAAATATTTACACAAAAAAAATAAAAATAAAAATATATACACAAAAAATATTTAAAACAAATCCAAAATAGTGAAAAAAGTAATTTGTTCACAATCATAAAATTCTTTTAAATTAATAGAAAACAACTTCATATTATATCATATCATTATTATTAAATTCTCTTATCATGCTTTTCTTTCCCAGAAAATTTAGAATTTTGTTACTTATTAATGCTGGCATCAGATTATGAGTAATGTTATTTCTAGTACCAATGGTATTTGTACCAAGAGCTAACCAGTTTAAAAATATTATCGCATTTTTCAAACACATGTACACAAATGTTTACATTAAAAATTAATATAATATGATAAAATGCAATACCGACTACATATGCTTGTATTAAGATCAACATTGTTACAAGTTATGTTAGAGTTTTTATTATTTTGATATAATTTTAAAAATTAATAATAATAACAATTATTATTATTACTTTCAAAAATTCATTTGAAGTTGAAATAATAAAAATCGAAACGCAATCTATGAAAATTATGAAATTATAATAATTACAAATACCTCACTAATAGAACAGAAAAAGAAGCGAAGTAACAGAACGGAAATAGTATGCAAATTAATAAAATAACTAACTGAACGGTGAAAATCCCATATCTTTTAAATGTTTTTTTTTTTTTTTTTTTTTTTTTTAATTAAATATTAATTAATTATTATTTTTTTAAAGCATTATTTAAACAAATATGATAAAATGCAAAAATTTTTGAACGAATTAACAATGGAGATTTTTTTTCTCTCCCCTCCCCTAAAATTTACTGTCGGAATGACAGTGGAGGCTCAAGAAGATTTTGGGTTCGTTTTGTGTGTCTGTCTGTCTCGCAATAGCGGCATTCTATTGACTTGCAATTTGGTACACATGTTCATAAGCCACACGGAATTAGCTCTATAGTTTCGGGTGTGTATTCCATTTGTACTTCGTGTACAGGAACACACCAAAGTTTTTCTTATAATTACGACCTATGGAGAGAATTGGTACGTACTGCAATAGCGGCTACAAAAATCCTCCGATTGACTTGTAAATTGGTACACACGTTTAGACTCTGTAAAGAAATAGCTGTATTATTTTTGATAACTACAGGGTTTGTCCGGAAAGTAATAGGACTGATTTTCTTCCGCCGCGACTGTACTTCGGAGCGTGTGCGCACCGACTGGATCCGGTAGAGGGCGTTCCTAACCCTATATAGAGAGAGACTGGACATTGACCGAAAGTCGGCCATCTTAGTGCCAATTCGGAGCGATCCCCGTAGAACGTAATGCTTTTTTCTTCGCGATTGACGCTTTACTATACAACATAAAAGAAAGAAAATTGTACTAAATTTGTGCAGAAAGTAATGCAGAATATAAATATGTAATTTTTTTCGTCTTAGAAAAAAAGAATTTTAAGAAAAACGAATTTTGTTTTAACCTTCGACATCGTTACTTTTTCAACTCCGATCGGAAAACAGAAGAATTTTTTGTTGTATATTTCTATATTAAGCACAATACGTTGATTGTGAAAGTAATTCTGCCTTAGTGAAAGTAATTGTACCTTATTTTTTCTGAGGACATACATTCTGTGCATAAAAAGTTAGAAATTTTTTAACAAAAATATGGTAATCTTAGTTTTTGTCAAGTAATTCTTAAATACTTGAATGTAAAACTACGGCAGAACAACATAAATTATATTTTATTATTTTATAAAATTATTTGCGTAAAATTTTTTAAGCTAAAAATACATATTTTATTTATTTCAGTTGTTATGCATTATTAATATATATAATGATCCTCATCTGTCATGAACGAATCCGGTTAGTACCGCTTCAAAACAGAAACTTTTGGCAGCCATTTTTTTTCCCGTTTATTTAATTCAACTTAGGAAACATACATATAATTTTCATACATGTTTTGTATCGCACATATTCTTATTTCCTATAAAACCTTGAAAAACTATTCAATTGTAATGTTTAAATCTCTAAATTAAGTATGACGGATCACTGGCTATTATAAACATGAACCTATAAATAGAATTATGTAACTTCATGATTATAAACAAAGCAAGACCAAATAAAAACAAACCAAAACTGTTGCCATTCAGAAAATACAAATTCCAAATGGACAACTTTTTAATTCCGAATGAACGACTCTTTGACTGTTTCATTAAAAAAACGCTTAAAATATTTCTAAAACATATTAAAGCCTTAAAAATCTTAAAATATTTGTAAAAACGCATTAAAGCCTTTAAATATTTTTATCAAACTTTATTATTTGTTTACATTGTAAGGTATGATTGGCGCCGAGTTTAGTACGTAAATGCCGCCAGTTGATTTTAGTTTTGAAATTAGTGTAAAATGATAGTTGGGATAGAATGGTTGGTTGGGCAAGTAAAAGTCACCAGTTGAAATGAGTATTGAAATTAGAGTAGTCTAATGTGATAATGTCGAGTCAAGGTAAAATGTTCGGTTGAGAATGAGAAAGTCCCTAGGTGGATCCTGGATATTTTGGCGATGTTGTGGGTGAGATAGCTGGTTGGAGGTATCGAGTAGAGGTGAATTTGGGTTAGCATGGAGTGTCTGTAGTTATTGGATAGTTAGTTAGAAAATTTGAAAACAGGATCTACGATAGTCTTAAAAAAAAGTATTTTGGTAAAATGAAGTGAATCGTTTTTTCTTATTATGAGGACTTTAAACAGGCAAGCGAAGTGATGACGTCACTGGCAGGTTCGTGGATACAAGAAAAATATTTCCTATATTAAACGCCCAATGGATTTTTCGTAAAAAATTATTAAAAATCGAGGGAAATTATTTCCCGAATTTAATCCCCATATTTAGGTTTAGATATGTATTAGTTATCATGTGCATGCGTTAGATTAAGTTGTTTTTGTTCTAAAATTGATAAAATTTGAATTTTAAGTTTCAAAACTTTAAATTTCAAAAAACTTCCATATTCCATTGAAAACATAAACATTTCATTTCAAAGGATGATATTACACAATAAATATCCAACTAATATACTAATTAAAAGGAAAATGATAAATATTCTATTATAATTTGAAGTTAAATTTGTTTTCAAATGTCTAAATAAAGTATCTGATATAAAATACTAATATGTTGCAGCGGAATAGATTTGATATCGGTCATCCTTGGCAGAAAAAAAAAATATATATATATATATCGCCAAATTATCTGGCGAATATAATTTAATTCCTTTCAAAAATCATGGTTATTTTAAAAATTTATATTAAGAGAGTAAGGAATAATATGAAACAATATTTCGCACAACACAAATTACGAAAATATACATCTGGCATGTATATTTTCGTAGTACGTTTTTGATCGCCAAATACAAAAACGCCAAGGACAACAGAGTTTTGAAATTTAAAATTAAAATTTTGTCAATTTGACAGCAAAATAACTCAATCTAACATATGCACATGATAACTAATACATATATATACCCAAATATGGGGATTAAAATCGGGAAATAATTTTCCTCGATTTTTAATAATTTTTTACAAAAAATCCAATGGGCGATTAACATAGGAAATCATTTTCTTACATACATGGACGGTCAGTGACGTCACACTTCGCTTGCGTATAGAGCACTAAATGGAACACTGGGATGTGTTGTTGCTGTTGTGTTGTAGGGCCTATATTTTTTGTCAACAAGCAGTTTTTTTATTGTCATTCATATTTGTTGATCGGGTAAAATTTTTGAAGTGAAAACTTCTTTAGGCGCGTTGCACTTTTGGGTTAATAAAAATCATTGAACTCCCATCATCGTCAGCTAACGCTTTCCATTTGAAGTGAAAACTTTTGGGTGAAGAAAAATCATTGAATTCGCGTCATCGTCAGCAAACGCTTTCCACCCTTGTATGATACAAATAATGTATCACACAATTAACTTGCTAATGTTATGTATTAATAATTATATACTGTATATTGTTTTAAAATCTGGTGCGGCGTTACACGACTTCTCTCATCTCCGGGCACTGTCTCTATTGCAGTTAGACCTCACAAAAACGTGAGAAAGCCCAAAGCTGCCATTTTTCTCACGTTTTTACAATCTGGTGCGGCTCTACACGACTTCTCTCATCTCCGGACACTGTCTCTTAAAGATTGCAGCCGGAAACGTTGCAGTTAAGCCTCACAGAACCGTGAGAAAGACCAAAGCCTCCATTTTTCTCACGTTTTTACAATCTGGTGCGGCTCTACACGACTTCTCTCATCTCCAGACACTGTCTCTATTATAGTTAGACCTCACAAAACCGTGAGGAAGGCCAAAGCCGCCATTTTTCTCGCGTTTTTACAATCTGGTGCGGCTTAACACGACTTCACTTAACTCCGGACACTGTCTCTTAACGATTGCATCCGGAATCGTTGCAATTAGACTTCACAGAACCATGAGAAATACCATAGCCGCCATTTTTCTCACGTTTTTAAAATCTGGTGCGGTTCTACACGACTTCTCCAGAGCTTCCAACCTAATCCGGCATATTGTTAGTACCGCCCCTTTTTCTTCACCACTTAATTTTTAGAGTATTTTTCTTCTTAATTCATTGTAGATACATTTGAAGAGAATTTCTCTAAAAATTAAGTGGTGTAGAAAAAGAGGCGGTACTAACAATTTGCCGGATTAGGTTGGCAGCTCTGCTTCTCTCATCTCCGGACACTGTCTCTTAAAGATTGCAGCCGGAAACGTTGCAATTAGACCTCACAGAACCGTGATAAAGGCCAAAGCCTCCATTTTTCTCACGTTTTTACAATCTGGTGCGGCTCTACACGACTTCTCTCATCTCCGGACACTGTCTCTTAAAGATTGCAGCCGGAAACGTTCCAGTTAGACCTCACAAAACCATGATAAAGGCCAAAGTTGCAAATTTTCTCACGTTTTTACGATCCCGTGTGGCTCTACACGACTTCTCTCATCTCCGGACACTGTCTCTATTACAGTTAGACCTCACAAAGAACGAAAATTATAAAATATCGAAACACATTTGATTTATAAACAAAAAATTGAAAATACATTTAAATGATCACGTGGTAACCATCATGATCTAAACATCGTTTTGAAGATTTATCGTTCACATTCCGTCATTTTTGACGGGTTATATACTAGTTGATAATAATGACTTAATTAAATATTAAAAATAAAAATTTAATTAATAATAATTTGTAAAAATATTAACTAATATGTTTAGAAATTTAAAAAAATGTTTTTTATTATTTTATAAAAATATTTACGTAAAAATTTTCAAGCTAAAAATACATAGTTTATTTATTTCAGTTGTTATGCATTATTGATAATAATGACTTCATTAAATATTAAAAACTAGCAGGCTACGCCCGCTTCGCTGGTCACTATATTTAAACGAATTTTCGAAAGAATTGAATTAATATTTATTTTTTACACCACATTATAGAAAAAAAACTTTAAAAAAAAAGTAACTGAAATAGCTCCAAACCTCTCTTCGGGTACCATCTGTCTACGGCAGCTCTTTTCCCGCCCGCACTGCATCAAGTCTAGGTTTCCCATGCCTGCAGAAAGACCTTTCCCGGGCACTTCAATCTGGATATTTATCGACGGCAGGGGGGGGGGGGATCTGTTACTATTTAAGAACTACGATTTTAAAGATAACTGTATCTCAGCATCTATTAAATATTTTAAATTTGAACCATGTATTTTATAGCCCATGCTATTTACACTATATTTCGATTTGATTCCGACCAATGTAATAATAATAAAAAATAAATAAATAAAAAGTAGATTAAAAAATAAATATATTTTAATATGGTAAACAAATAAATTTTAATCAATTTAATCCTTTTTACCATGTATATACTACCATTTTTCCCGATAAATACTGTAAATAAAAATAAATAAAAATAAAATATTTTTCTGTTAAAGGAATTAATTAAAAATGAAAAATAAGAAGTTGTTCTACTATAAAAAATTAAACATACCTGTTATAAATCCTTTTTTTAAATTTAAAACTAATTATACTTAATTTATTCTACTGCATTACGATTTTATTTTCAATAAATATAAAAAATTAAAAAAAGAAAGAAAGAAAAATCGCCTTCAAATGAATGTATTAAATAAAAATAAGTTGCGTAATAGCTGTTGCTAAGATACGCAGACGATTGAAGCAAAATAATAAATCTATGAAAAATGAAACAAAGAAACCAATATTTAAAATCGGAAAAACATTGATTTAAAAAATTAAAATTGGAAATTCGAAAAAATCTCGATGAGGTGCATACCTGCAGGGTCCCAGGTACCTATATGCCAAATTTGGAAGCTCTGCGGTCAGTAGTGTGAGCACCAGAACGCAGACATACACACACACAGACACACACGCAGATACACACACACAGAGACACTTCTCTTTATTTATATAGATTTAATTAATAATAATTTGTAAAAAATATTAACTAATATCTTTAGAAATTAAAAAAAAAAAAAAAATTATTTATTTTATTTATATTTGCTTATTTCATTGATAATTTTTTTTTTTTTTTTTTTTTAAGTTTTTTAAAATATTATGTAAATAAAAATAACTTATTTAAATATTATTTATAAAATTTATTATGGCAATTATTATTTAAAAGAAATTTATATTTCATATGCTAGCAAATAATATACACTTTATTTTCTTTATTTTCATCAATTTATTTTAAGAAATCTGATACATTTTACGTGCTAGCAAATAATCAAAAAATATTTTTTTATATAGTTATTTTAAATATGTATTTTAAAATATATCAGAAAAATACATTGAGATCTAACATATTAAATATATTGCAAAACAGAACTTAAAAACTAATAGCTAGCAAATAAATAATGTAATTATCTCATATGTTAGGAAACAAATACGTAAAACAGCATGCAATAAGAGAATTCAAAGTATTTAAAGCATGATATAAAATAAATAATTATGCATTTGTATCTTTTGAATGTATTTCAAAATTAAAGAAATTTTCTCCCAACAAAGTAAAAATGTAATAAATAAGTTCTTTTTCGATTATGACGTAAAATAATCGAAATCTCTTCTTAGCGTAATGATAAGCAATGGAGCAACTGGCACTAAGATGGAGAATTTCGTCAAAAAGCCGGCACGCCAATGTCCAGTCTCTCTCTATATAGGGTCCCTAACGAACGAGCGGCTGGTCAGTTATCTCCGAGCACCTGGAGAGTCAGGACAGGCTTTTTCGCGCGACGTGTTTCTGTGAGTGGTGCAAGCCAAAAATGCAGCGTTCGTTAGAGCCAATTTTTGAATAACGTAATCACATGTGACGAGTCATGGATCTTTGAGCATGATCCCGAGACAAAGAGGCAATCTTCCGAGTGGCACACGCCGGCGTCTCCTCGCCCAAAAAAGGGAAGAATGAGCAAATCCAAAGTGAAAACGATGTTCATTGTCTGTTTTGACATCAAAGGCATCGTCCACCATGAATTTGTTCCTCCTGGACAAACCGTCAACGCCAAGTTTTACGTGGAAGTGCTCAAGAGACTCAAACGAAGGGTCAATCGGGTCCAACAAGACATCGCAGCCGACTGGAAGCTGCACCACGACAACACCCCGGCTCACACCGCCTTTCTTGTGAACAGCTACCTGACCAAGGCCGGTATCCCAACGCTTCCGCAGCCGCCCTACAGCCCAGATGTGGCCCCACCGGACTTCTGCCTGAAAAGGCCGATGAAAGGCAAGCATTTTGAGACGACAGAGGGGATCCAAGCAGCTTGCACCGCGGCTCTCAAGGCTATTCCGGAGAATGCCATCCGTGACGCCTTCAATGCTTGGAAATCGCGCTGGCAGCGCTGCATCGACGTAGAAGGAGCCTATTTTGAAAGTTTTTAAAGAATTGTAACGATTGGCTCAATAAATTTTTTTAAATCGACTCAGTCCTATTACTTTCCGGACAAACCCTGTATATCATTTACGGATTGTGTACAGGAATACCAAAGTTTTTCTTATCATTACAGCCTATTGGGTGAATTTCGTTTGACCGCATTTTGACATCGTTACTCTGCATTCAACAAAATAAAATTACTGAGATGCTTAAGCTTCGCAATTACTGTACAGGACCGTATGAAAGTGTTCCGAAAATATCACGTAATCATCCAAATTATGTCAAATTTCGGACAACTATTCATGCAAAACATAGAATAAGTTGAATAATTTTTAGTGGTGCATACAGTATTTAAAGGGTTCGTTCACAGAGACACACAAAAGAATTTTGTCACATTAGAGCCTATGAACAAATTTTCATTTAAGCGCTTTTTAACGCGTTTATGCTGTATTCAACATAATGGAATTAACATACATTTTAAAGATGCTTAAAATCATGTTTACCCCCCCCCCTTCCAAAAAAAAAAAAAAAAAAAAAAAAAAACTAAATAATTTACTTACAGGACCACACCAAAGATAATCCGATGACATTCTGTAATCAAATTAGGTTGAAATAATTATGAGTTATAATTAATTAGGTGTATTCCTTTTATTGGTGTATATAGTAACTGTTGTTCCATTTCAGGGACACACAAAAAATTTCGTACCATTACGGTCTATAGACGGTATTTCTTAAAAGTGTATTTTAACATAGTTACACCTCCATTAAATATAATAAAATGTCATTAGAATGTTTAAAAGCATGTTTTTCTAGGGAAAGTTGTGGGTATAGAATTGGTAATTAGTTTACAGGTTTACACAAAACAATCCGTTGTGCATGAATCATTTTTGCAATGAAATTTGGTACAGGTTTTTATAAGTTTCACGGAATTAATACAAGGCTATCAGTTTCTACAAATGTATATATATAGAAAGAGAGATACAGTGGGGGTGTTCAGGGGGCGCCAGCCGCCCCCCCCCTTCAGAAAAGAATATGGTTATGTAATGTGTCAATCGAGTCAATATATATATATGTGTGTGTAATAAAGATGATCTATTAAGCATAGTAGAAGCCAAGCAACAGATACAAGATCACTGAAACACCAATGACCAATAAGATTTTAAAAAATTTTATCAGTGGATGAAATACACTAATGTAAAGAAACCAGATCCACTAATCAACAGCCTGAAAAACAAAAGAATCAATAAAGTAACACAACAAATCCGAACTCAAAACCATAAACTTATCAAAATTAATGAAAAAATAACCTAAGAAACACAAGATAGGAAGGAAGGAGGGAGGCGGCAAGACTTGTGACTTGCCTGTGGGGTTAAACTAGTTTCACGCCGGCAACACTCACCCAGCCTGCCACGACCAGAACAGGAACCATATGGATTTAAAAAAGCAAAATTTCAAAGCAGATGAATAACAATGAAACCACGAAGCAACAATGAAATTCACCGATTGATTAGAATTTTAAATATAGTTGACAACTCAAAAGTAATATATATACGTGTGTGTGTGTGTGTGTGTAATATAATGTGTATACAAACGCATGTGTGTAATATAATATGTATACAAACGCATGTGTGTAATATAATATGGAATAAATAAAAATGATCAAAATGATCTGTCGAATAATGTCTGATGCAAATAGGACGATGAGGCTCCTGATCTGCAGATCCACTAGTTTATCTATTTATTATTAGTATTAGTATTATTTTCTAAAGATGGGGTCTTTTTTCGGAGCGTCATCAGCATTTCGTTAAACTCACTTGAATTTTAAAAAATAAAAAATAATTTATTAGTTTGGCTTAGGGAAAAAAAAAAAAGAATTCCATTGTCAATTCAAGAATTCTCAGTCCAAAAACAAAAATGCTCCTTAAAATAAATAAATAAATAAATAAATAAATATTCTTAACAAATGCAGAAAATTTAAAAAAGCAAAAGTCAAATAAAGCGTAGATACCTGACCTCTTCGAATCTGTCCTAATGCTATTTCAATAATCGATGATGCACAAAGGAGAAAGATGAGCTAAACTAAGGAACTTCTAAATGTTCAAGGTATATGCAAGGTATTAAAATATTAAAAGAAGACAAGGCGCTTGATAGGTAAACCAAAAAAGAAAGGATTTAACGTAATGAATAAATAAAATAACGTGAATAAATAATAAATAAAATAAATTAATAAATATAGTAAATTAAAGTTAACACTCAGACAGCTGTTTCGGTAGCAATGAGCATATCATCATATCAAAATATCTCAGATCACTAATGACAGTAAGAGCAATATTACCGAAACAGCTGTCTGCAGTTCCCCCTCCCTTCTTTTTTTTTTTTTTTTTTTTTATTTTATTTATTTGACGTTCTACATCTTGAAGACATTTCCTTTTGGAATATACAGGGTGTTCGAAAAACTTTCTCCTCACCTTTAATTCCTTAAATATTTGTCTAAAACAGATACTATAAATTTCAAAGTTTCGTAAATTTGAAAGTTAATTATGTTACGTTAATTAAGATACGTTAATTTGAATGTCTGAATTTGAACGTTAAACGGGGGAGCCATCCTCTCCGTGTAGGATCAAAATTGTGATGGCATGTCTCCGGACAATATAGGGCAAAACTGGGAAAATTCATTAGTGGCCAGTGGCCGGTACTGTCAGTTTCATTAGTAGCCACTTTTTTAAGTTAGTGGCCACTTTTCACATGATAAGACTATTTCTTTCAGACTGCAAAAAGCATTGTCACCATTTTGTGGTATAATTACCACAAGAAAAATATGAAAATAAGAAATACATATAATAAAATTAACACAGGGACACTGAAATTGTAGTTACGCTCTTTTTAAAAATCCTAAATTGCACATCCTAAATTGAAATCTGCTTAGGGCTGTAATAATAACAGCAAAAGTTTTTATATTTCAGATAATTTAGTAGTACTTTTTTTTTTTCAATTTATTTAAGTGAAATAAGCTGTTATCATTCACAGTTCACATTGCTATTTTCTATCACAACCTTTTACATGGTCATGTGTAAATACAGTTAGCAGTTTTATTATTTTTTTCTTATTTCTAAAGACACTTTTTTAAATGATTTTATTTCAGCAGAGTTAAAATATTTTCTCTTAAAAAGTATAGATATGGAAACTTAACTTCTTCATTAAAAATAATTTACTTCGCTGCCAAATTTGTAGCTTTAAAAATAGGGAGATTTCTACTTTAAAATGGGAATTTTAATGTGTGTATCAAACCAAATTTTAATACACACATTTGTCAAATATCTTAAATGGGTAAAATATACACTAAATACTATGGAGA
The DNA here is from genome assembly GCA_963930645.1 of Salticus scenicus. NCBI lineage: Eukaryota > Metazoa > Arthropoda > Arachnida > Araneae > Salticidae > Salticus > Salticus scenicus. Next base: position 3,204,533 of record OZ005649.1, on the reverse strand, counting down.
TAATAATGGAAAAAGACTGTGCTTTGCAGGACATTTGATCATTAACTGCTGGTTGAACTGGAGCGCACATGTGTGTGTGTGGGGGGGGGGGAATACATTCATATACTTCTTTATAGGTTCTAGAATCTAATCAAGAAAGTTTAAAATGAATATTTACATTTATGTTATGGATGGAGAAAGATTGTAAATCACAAGGCTTCAGTGGAGCATGTGATTGCCAATCATTGGAGGGGGGGGGGGGATTACAAGAATTATGAGTAAGAGATATTAAACAATTCTACTTCTTTACAGATTCTAGAATCTAATAAAGTAAGTTTAAAATAGATATTTATATTTTTGCAGCAAATGGAAAATGGTTAGAAATTATAAAGCTTTCTATAAGCTGTGTGATCACAGATCGTTAGGGGGGGGGAGTCCAAAAAATTATATGAGTGAGATATATTAAACAATTCTACTTCTTTATAGGTTGTAGAATATAATAAAGCAAGTTTAAAATGAACATTGACATTTATGCCATGGATGGAAAAAGATTGGAAATCACAAAGCTTAGATTCCCTATCGTCGCTCGATTTTTAGAATCTTTTAATGATCACAAAAAGTGGCGACTTTAGTGGCGATCGATGCATAATTTTTAATCGCCATCTTTTTTTATTTAGTCGCCACGTGGCCGGTGGCGACCGTTAATTTTGCCCTTTACCGGACAACCTCTAGAAGTGAGTTCCAGACCGTCGCCAATTGGCCACTACGCAGCACTAGTGCGACGTAAAACCCAATCAACCAACCATAAAAGTCTCAGAAATATATAATACGACAAAAAAAAAAAACTACTGTCTAATATATTTACATAAGTTCTCGGATGGCAGAACTGACGCATCTCATTTCAAGGGTCAAACACAAATTTAAATATAAAATAACGATAACGTTCATAAATAAACATTTTCATTTTAGTAATTTAAGATTAATCCTTCAGTAACTTTAATATCTAGGACGACTTATGATGCAGTGCTGATATTTCGTCATTACGTTTTGGATTATGGGGTGTATTATTATGGATACAAAATGAAAAAATAAAATAAAATTTGCAATTATTGAAATTGAAAATGGTAAATAAAGGTAAAAATTTTCCACATTAAATATGAACTACAGGTAATTCTCTTAGATTTATGAGCCTATTACAGTAAATGATTTTTCCAATTTGTTTAGTCCTGCTGCATATTTTATGATCATGACTTTTTTAAACACAATCATACTAGGACTTCTACTACGTACATTAAGTAAAAGTAGATACTACTTCAAAATTTTGTGTTCGTGAAAAAGTTTGGTGTTGACTTTAAAAATAGTAAAATAATATACTACAATCTTATGCTTTATGTGAACTACAGAATATTTCAATTTAAACCCAGAAAATTATTCAAATGAAACAACAATTATACTAAAATGTTAATTTCGGCTTTAGTTGTTATAATGATGAAAATTTTGAAACTTTAAATTAGATTTTACTATTTTAAACCAAGTATGAATCAAGATTAGAAACTAAACTCTTTTAAGAAGCAAATATGAATATGTAAATATAAATCAATAGATCAAATAAAAAATTGATTTGTTTTAACGTTGCTGGAAATTTTCAAAGTCTTAGGTGTTGGTGTTTCGGAATAAGGCTAATTGACTACCCTAGGGACCTGGACATGAGGGGAAGTGCTTTCTGCAGAGGTCTTTCTAAGGGCTCCTAGGCCGTATTTACGTAAGTTTCGAAGAAAACCATGGAACGAACGGCTAGACGACGAGCACGACCTGGAATCGAGCCCGGCACCTCACGTCTACCAGCTTCGAGCGCAGAACCTTGAATATTAATGCCATTTAAAAACAAAAAATATTACTTAAATCAACAACTTTTTTTTTTTTTTTTTTTTTTTTTTAATGGTATTGTTTTATTGTTATTGATATATTAACTGGCTTCAACAAAGTTGATTATATAATGCTTTTGTAGATAATAATAATAATAAACGTATAAATTTTGGATGCATATGTCAATGATGACTGTTTTTCAGACCAAAAGAGTTGGATTCGATACAGATAATTAATTTCATTGAAATAAAAAATAGTATATCGCCATCATTATCACTATAATTATTTTATCTAGAGTGACCCCGATAACTACCCTCCGTTCCCAAACAATTAGAACATATTTGGAGACGCCGGTTATAAAAGTTATTAATGTTTTATTATAATAATTTATTATATGCGTAATAAATAAGCTAAAATAAGTGATTTCGGGTACAAAAAGAAAATATATATACTAAAATTTTAGAATTTAAGATTATTTATTTATTTTGTCTTCGAAATTCGGGGACACCGTCCTATTTCTCCTCAAATTCAATTAAAAAAAAAAGTCGGTCGCCACATATTATCACCATATTATCACCATATTTCAATCGTTTTATTAAGTAACATACTTTTACATTACAGTCGGCTGCAAAATTATTCGAGCACTAGCCAATAATTCCAAGACTGTTTTGCTAAGTAAATCCTTGTCGAATCATGTTCTTAGACTGATTAAGAACATGACTCGACAAGGATTTATTTAACAAAGCTGTATTAAGTGTAAAAGGCAAGGATTATTGCTAGTGCTCGAATAATTTTGCAGCCGACTGTACGTTCTCAAATTACATTACAATCGTATCAGACACAATTTTTCTTCTTCTTTTATTTATTTATTTATTTTTCAAACACATTGATGAAAGTTATGATAATTTATTCGGCGCAATCAAATTAAATTACAATGGATCGTCACCAACTAATGTCTTCTAATGCATTAAATTAATGCGCCAACTAGCAAGAAACAGGTAAATTAAAAGAAACGAAAAATAGAAACAATGAAAGTGTCGATCCACTGTATTATTCAAAAAAAAAAAAAAAAAGAAAAGAAAAAAAAAAAAAAAAAGAAAAAAATTGAAAATGTATTATGAAAAATTATTTATAAACATCAAACACGAAAAATCTATTTCAGCCTCCCCCTCCCCTCTTGCCTTAAAAATAATTTAAATTAATAAGTATATATTTCATATGCCTCACTTATTGGAGAAAATTTCATTTGAGAATTCCCTGCAGGAAAAGAAATATCTCCGCAATTCCAGTAAGTAGATTTCGTTCGTCTGACTTACTTGCAAAAATTTATACAAAAAAATATTCACATAATGAGCGAAAGAAGACGACAGATGAAATTGAAAAAGAAAGAAAAAAGAAAAATCGCTCATGAAATTATTCATGAGGCTCAAATGTGGCTGCCCTTACAAGAGAAGAATTGGAGAGGAAATTGGTGGATTCAGTAAATGAGAGGCGGCATATCATCTTTAACCATCTATTTCTGGCTCCACTTTTAAGACGTTTACGTTATAAATAAAATATTTTGCCCTAGAAGACATACATTTATTATGGAGTATATACCTGAATTCTTTGAAAAATATCACGAGTTGAACTATATCATAGTCTGCACCATAAATGGTTTCGTGGAATTTTTAAAGAAGAAATAGAGTAGGAGATGCAAGCCTATACGATTTCTCGTTGAGGAATTCAACATATGGTAACTTTTTTAATGTTCACGTTATGATTAATTGGGAGTTAGAGCAAATAGTCAGCGTAGGACACGGTAAGTTTTTTAATGTTCACGTTGTAATTAAATGAGAATTAAGGCAAATGTACATCAAATTTATATTAAAAAGAAAAGAAAAATTGTTCAGTGTATAAGGAATTTATGTTGCATGTTTACTTTAGTTGCGACTGCAATATTTAAAATTAATAAATGCGTTTGCACTTTCTGTTATAAAAGCAAAAAGGCGATAAGAAAATAATAACTTATTTTGTTTCATGCGTTTGGATATTAGTTACAAAAAAACCTATGAATATCGAGCACATAATTATCAAATTTACAAAAATGTATTAAAAACATTTTTTAATCGGTTGTAGGTCGGTCATATGTGAGATTTTGTAACTTTTTTTTTTTTTTTTTTTCTAAAATATAACTTAACTCAGGATATAACATATTTATTAAATATATATATATATATATATATATATATATATTGAAATTGCACAACAAAAAAATGTAGATGTACGTTCATAACTATGATGTATATATTAAAATAATAATAACAATTATTATTATAAATGTTGTTTTAATTTAAACCCGAGACCCAAATAGATCAATACGCATCGTCTAATAATAATTTGGTTTATACAGCAGACACATTATTATTATTTTTTTTTTAATCTTTTATTATTATTATTATCATTATGTACAACAAACTAAATACCAAGACTTCTAAATATCTATAAATGCTTATATAATCAAACTAAATATTTATTTTCTATTTACTTCGGAAATTTAATTTAATTTTATTTTTTATTAACTTATTTTTGCCATAAATCACAAATCTGAAAACAATATTTCAACAGAAACAATTTCAGGGCATTTTTTTTTTTTTTTTTTTTTTTTGTATTTGCCATTTGATGAATCTTTCCATTTTATCATTACACTGTCAAATCACGAAAGGCACTTCAATGTTTTAGAAAGAGAAACATCTGAAATTCCTCTGCCCAGAATAAAATCCTTATTCATTGATACATATTTTTCAAAATGCTATGAAATATGTATGTATTTCATAGAGCAGATAAGGGGTAAAAAAAAAACAGGGGGTAGGCGTATGCAAACATAGAAACTGTTTTCACACAGCAGTACAAATTCTAGAATCCGCTAAAGATTGTTTTGCAGCATCAGAAAGGAAAGAAAATATGCTAAACCAAAAAATACTGATAATACTGATCCATCATATATGCTGGATGAAACAGCAGGGATATTCCTAATATATTTTGAAAGGTGATATTTTATCCCTATCAAATGATGAAAACGTGCGGGGGATAAATAACGCGTAAATAAAAAAAAAAGAAACTATTTTTTGTACAACAGAAAATTTTATAAGGAAATATATCAAATAAATTTAAGATACAAGTACACAGACAATAAAAAACTGTCAGAATACGCATAAATTTCAGATTTTTTAACTATTACTTACTAGTGACGCATTTATAAAGTAGATGGAACGTAATTACTACAAACAAACATCGACTGATCACCCTTTGAGAAATCTTACCCCTTTTTACTTTCTCTTACCCATAGGGTCGAGAAAGTATTGTTTTAGGGTCAAATTTTCGACCGTGAGTTTTTGTTATATTTATATGTTCTGAGGTCCCCACAATACGAAAATCATGTTTTTAGCGAATGGTCTGTGTGTCTGTTATCAACATATCTCAAAAACAAATAGTAGCAGAAATTCCATGTATTCTAATAGTGTATCATATAGGGATGCTACAGTAAGATTTTCGTTGAGATAAAGCAAATGGTTCGTGTACAGGGACACTAAAAAGTATTCAAATACATTACGTCTATGGGGGAATTTGCAGGTAAGTAGAGTTTAAAATCTATAGACTGCACTAAACCAAATGAAACGAATATATATTTTTTGTAATAGAGATAGTCAACAGGGAAAAAATTTTGTGTATGTAGGAGCCTCGCCTTCCCCCCTGGGGGGGGGGGGAATCACCCCTCGAGGGGAGTAAATTTTCATGATGGGTATCTTTCAAAAGAGCTCGCCAATACCTTTAAAGCGAATGGTTAAACCACCGATCTGCGATAATGTAAAATAAAGTTATCAATTTTTTTCATTTTTAACATTTTTTTTTTTTTTTTTTTTTTTTTATGTAATATTGACAATAAATGAATAAATTCAACTTTTTTTATATATTTAGTGTTATACTACTTCTCTAATATGGAAATCGTCTGCATTATCATAAAAGATAATTTGTTTAAATAATAATTTTAATAAATTATTTTTTAAAAACAGAATTATTTTTTAATAACCGAAGGTGCAATAATTATACCGGGGGGTTGAGGGGGGCTTCCACCCCCCCCTCACACAGAACTAATTATCATAAAAACCATTCCGAAGCCTAATTTGAATTGTTTAGGTTTACATAACAGTACTCGTTATCTTACCTCTTAATCTCCAACCTGTATTTATAGTATTAAATTTCAGGGTAAGAGAAAGTCGTGTGAGTGACACACCAGATTATTTATTTATAGAATAAGACAAAAAAAAAAGAGAGAGAGAGAGAAGAAGAATGTTATTTTAATAAGCCTCACACCCCGATTTGACTAGTTAAGCTTACAATCATTAAGAACAATTTAATTTAACTAAGCAAACGCAAAATCTTTTAATTAATAAAGTATGAAAACAAAGAAAGACTAACTTTTAAAATATCATCAAAAACTCTGCGTTTATATTATAGAACATATTTCATTTTCTTAACATAAATAAGAAATAAATACAAATTTTACGCAATTATTGAGATATATACTACTGAAAATTGGAACAGATGAACGTTAATATAGGTCGGCTATTTATATGACACAGTTATTATAAACAAAATAGGGATAAGTTTCGGATTAAAATTTTTAATTGTATGGTATTTCGAATAGTACTGCCGCTTTGAGATTAAAATTTCTTTTGCAATTTGGTTTCGGAAATTAATTAAGGGGAAAATTACTGTATGATAACAGTATATGGAGTAACAGTAAAATGGCGACTCGGTACTCGGTAAGATATCCTGGACATATGCTGGTCATTGGATTTCCAGATAAATAACTACTAAAAAAATAATATTTATAATTTCATTTCAATAGTTAGACAACAGTTTATCTATTTTTCCAAATTATATTTTAAATGTGTATACAGTTCACATTCCGGTTTTAGCTTATTTTTAACGCGTTTTTCAAGATAAAACTAGAATGTTGTGGCCACCGCATGACTTTCTTCTATATTTTCCTACACAAATTCACTCAGTAAAAATAATTTATTAAAATTATTATTTAAAGAAATTATCTTCCATGATAATGCAGACGATTTCCATGTTAGAGAAGTAGTATAACACTAAATATTAAAAAAAAAAAAAAATCAATTTTATTCTCGATTTTTTTTTTTTTTTTTTTTTTTTTTTTTTTAATGAAAAAAAATCGATAACTTTATTTTAAATTATCGCAGGTCGATGGTTCAACCATCCGTTTTAAAGGTATTGGTGAGCTCTTTTGAAAGATACCCATCATGAAAATTTACTCCCCTCGAGGGGGAACTTCCCCCCCCCCAAAGGGGAGGCGAGGCTCTTACATATACATTTTTTTTCCCCAGTTGACTATCACTATTATAAATAATTCTTTTTAATCTCTCAATGATTATTAAAGAAAAATTATCTTTATGCTCATTTATACAAAATTTGATCCTATACCATCATGTTAAAATTTATAAAAAGCGGGATGACAGCGCAAACTGTTGGACAATTTTTAGCAAAGTTGATAGGCACTAATTTATGTCAATATGTAACTACATATCAATTTGTATGAAATTCTGTGCGGTAGACCTTTAGATACAGTTGCCACAAAATTGTGTCACACACACACAGAGAGACAGACATTTTTCTAAAAATGGTCAAATCGTGTTCTACAGCTGTCAAAACATGTAAATCCATCAAAAACCCGAGGTCGAAAATTTTTACAAATCCCATACTTTCTTCTATTGAATATAGAAGAAAGTAAAAATTATTATTTGACCAATTAGGCAATGGCAAATCTATTGAAAGAATAATACGTTTTGCAAAGAAAATTAAAGTTGGGATAAAATTAAATATGCCCCTCCTCAGAGCAGTAAATGTCTATGATAAAATATAGAATAACAACTTTATTATTATTATTTTTTAAATATTGCCCACTAAAGATTCTTGAAATAACTATATGCTTAAATGTAACTTCATTCTTTCGTTTAATTTCATTTATTTCGACAACAGTTCATTATTATTATTATTTTATTTTTATTTTATTTATTTTTTATTTATTTTTCAATATTGATTAAAAGTTTATTAATTTTCTTTACGTAGCTAAATGGAAAATAATACAAATTTAAATAATTAAAGAAAAACAATATTTGTTTTTTTAATCAGCATTCCATTCATTATTATTGCGGTACTTAACACAAATATAATAAACAAGAAAGAATATGCAAGTAGATGCAATTAATCCATAAATAATTATCATTCATTACAAAAGCTATTTTGATAATGCTATTTTTAAAACTTATTAATATTACCTTTTTTTATAAACCTAACAAGAAATACTCATTTATAAAAACACTTAATAAATGAAGAGGAGGAATTAAATGAAAATGGAAAACAGAGCACTTTGATTCAATTAAGACTAGATATTTCATAAATAATTTCTCCCTTAAAAACATTTTTCTCTCTCTTTTTGTTTATTCTAATGCTATTTGCCAAATTTTTGTAAGTCATTTACAAACAATTGTATCAACAATACAAGAATTATTAATTTCATTATTCTTTTCTGCATAAGTAATGTAAATTTATAAGCGAATGTTTCCGAGAGGTAGAGTACTTATATATTTCTGGAAATAAATTAAAATTATTTCTTCCAACATCAAAGGCGGCTCCTTTTTCTCTAGCAGCGACGGTAGTGCCATCTTTTAAAACAATATAGAAACACACGTGAGAATTTAATGAAAGACTAATTATTTCTTTCATTCTCTATCATTAACTGGTATATCAGTTATGGTTGCAGGAAATTGAAAAGCTTAACAATAAATAAATAAATAAATAAGATCCGTAAATAGAAGAAAAAAAGCTTAAATACAGATTAAAATTAAATTAATGTGAAATTAAATTTAGAAATTAAGCAGTTAAAAATGAGGTAATATATCAGTCGGATGAGCCGTTTGCCTTTACCTATGTAATCCTATGAGATTACCTCTGTTTTGTATTTTACGAATATGTTTGCCATTTTGGATTAAGGCCGACAAAGTACACGAAGGAAATTTAAGACCGAAAGTCTACAGAAGAGACTGGATGGAATGTTCTACATTGGGAGGAGGGGACAGTGGCGGATTTAAAACACTGACATTCACAATTAAGTATTACAACTGTAAAATTTTTATTGGTCTAGAATAACATTTTGAAAAGTCTTAGCCCCCCCCCCCCCAAAAAAAAAAAAAAAAAAAAAAGTTAAGTTCTGGATCCGCCACTGGGAGGGGATCTTTCTAAGAGGTCTTAGCCTGTGTTCCCAGTGATTTGGGAGGAAACCACAGACAACTCTGAACGGTAGACGCGACCTGGGTTCGAACCAGGAGCCTTCCATCAACCAGTTTTGAGAACACAAAGTCCAATTCATTTGGGGGCAAAAACTAGAAAAGAATTACTGTATATGTTACCGTTAAAGCGCGAAACCCGTTGATCTGAAGATTACCTAGCTAATCTGCAGATTAACTAAAATGACCCGTTAAAGTGCGGAATAAAGAGTTTTCCGCATTTTAACTAGGTAATCTGCAGATTAACGGCTTCTGTGTCGTTAAAGTTCAAATGCTTGTTTAGAGCCTTAGTTTTTTTACATTCACTATGACGTCACGTCAAACAGTCATGTGATACAGATACGCGAATCCCAGATTAGTCTGTGACGCGATTGACCTAAAAACACAAACCGAAACTTTTATCCCTTCCTCCTCTCCGCTGTGAATTACTCCGTGGCTGTGATAAACAGTAAGCGCAAAACGTGGATCATCGAAGCTATGACATTAGATTTCTTATTATGACCAACACAAATTTTAAAGTACAAGTAAGTTATAATTGTTTTGAGTTTATTTCTTCTCTTTTTTAATTCTGTTAATATAAGTTTGATAAGGGTCTTCATTTTATTAATGAAATATAATCTTAATTAAAACTCTCTCTCGTGAAACTTCATTTTAAATTATGAATCTTAAATTTACAGCACAGTAATTATTTTCTCCCGAAATAAAACTATTAAACCACAACTTTTTAAAACTACTTTATTTTAAAATTGATTTAAATTACTATTACTTACTGAAAAAAAGAACACATATGTATTATTTTTTAACTCCGGAAAATATGGCATTCAATATTATGGCATTATTCAATAAATACTTAAAATGAAATTTTTATGCATTTTTTAGCATTTCATTACAATTTTTCTCTTTTGTTTCTTTCAATTTCAAGTTTCCTTTATATATTTTATATATCATGATTATATATATTTTTTTAATTTTGTTCACTTTTTCAAATAATTTCGTTGTAGTTTATCACATAAAATGTGTTAATAAAGTTTTTTTTTTTTTTTTTTTTTTTAATTATAAAATTAATATATTTCCTAAACTTGTACAGATGTATGTATGCTGCAAAATATAGTTTAATAAAGCATTGGAAAACTGTCATTTTAATTTTCATGTGTTCTAAAAATTATTAAAGCAGTTTTAATTGTTTGACGTACTTCTTAAAATGCTTCTGATTTGTCTAATTTAATATTTCTTTAGCTAATTAAAAATTGGTGCATATTTTTTTTTAAATATAGTAATAGCAATATCAGTTGTTAATAAAACTTTTTTTTTTTTTTTTTAATTGTGAAATATTTTTATTTGAAAAGAAATCGTTACTGTATTACAATTCTAACATTCATTTATAAAATAGACTTTATTGTAAGCTATTAAAGATATTATATTTCATATTAAAAATGCATAACATCTTCAAACTTATATTGACAGAATAAAAAAGATGAAATAAATAAAACAAATCTAACTTTAAAACACATAAAAATTAAAACACATACAGATTAAAATAAGTAAAGAAAGAAAGAAAAGAAAAGCAAACTAATCTTTTTTTTTCTTTTCCCGAATGATAAAAACAAATACAACACAGCGTGCAGTAAAATTATACCACCAGAGATCTTATTTTTTAAATTTTAACGAGTGCCTAGTAGGTAATGTGCAGATTATCTAGGTAATTCGCAGATTACCTAGGTAATTTGAGAAATGAAACAATTTTCCTCACTTTATCGGATCACCCTAGTTAATGTGCAGATTGCCTAGCTAATCTGCAGATTAACTGATTTCTGCACTTTAGCGGTAACATATATACTAATAAAATATCACTCAGCCTTATAAAAGGATAACGCGATAATTCTATTTAAAAATTATCTACTAGGTGTCCGAATAGCGAAGCTAATTTTGACAGACCAATGCAGGTAACGATAAGATAAGAAAACTTAATTAAAATAAATGAAAAAATATCATCTTATTTGCACACCAATACACAATGTTTCAAGGAAATTTGTTCAGCGAAAGTTTTTTTTTTGCCTTTAAATTTTTTTGAAAATCCTATTAGTTATAGCTGAAGTCCTTATAAGTTCTAAATATGCTCTTGTTTATCTTTTACGATTAAAAAGAGTTAATTGCAACAAATTAACTCAGGTTTGACGTCACCTAATGAAAAAATAGTAGTAAATCTAACTTTAACTAAATAATAATAAATCTAACTTTTGTTTAATGTGAAGAGGATTAACGCTTTGTGAAAGAAGAATTTGTAAATAGGTAATATAATTTTGTCTGTAAAAAACAGCTTTAAAGCCTAATTTGCATAAGAACATGGCTTTTGAAATATTACAAGATAAAAAATTTGCCTTTCGAAAATTACAAGCAACTTTCGTTTTCCGCAAGTTTCTTGCTTTAAAAATAGCGCATGATCACAGACGAGAAACATTCTTCCGCCTTCTCCATAAAAATGTACAGCCTTGAAATAAAGGGAGATGAATACCCCCTTCTAAGGCATCTCTTTTCCAAATGGTCACTCAAGCATGAAAACTGTACAACAAGGCGCAACAGGGGAGAAAAAAAAAAAAAAAAAAAAAAAAAAACTTATGTACATCTGTATATCAGATCTTTCGCTACACGATTTCTGGAATGTTTGGGACATCAGAAAATATTTCTGTCTTCAAAAGCGAAAGTAAAAGGGATAAAGAGAAAGAAAGAGAGAAAATGAAAGGAAAAAATAAATCTACAAGAGCATACAACTTTATGTGATGTCCACAAAACCATTTTTTAAACCCATAATTTCAAGACGTTAGCAGGTTACTGTAATTTGAAGTTATAAACAACCAAATGTTGTTTTTATTTCTACCACACAACCAAATATTGTTGCCCACCAGCGGCCGAGCGGTTCTGCGCTCAAAGCTGGTAGATGGGAGGTGCCGGGTTCGATCCCAGGTCGCGCTCATCGACCTAGCCGTTCGGAGTTTTCCGTGGTTTCCTCCGAAACTCGCGTAAATACGGGCTAGGACCCCTTAGAAAGACCCCCACGGAGGGCATTCCCCCTTTAGGCCTAGGACACTTCAGGAGTCAATCGGCCTTAAATCCTACAACCAACCAAATATTGTTTTTATTTCTAACACCCCCCTACCCCCCAAACTTAATTGTCTAAATATTGAGTTCTACTACCTGATGCCAAATTTTACCTGGTGATCATGCAACGAAACTAGACTCAAAATGCCAATATTAGCAATATTATTCTAAAAAATCATTTGCTGTTAAAGAACACACACGCCAAAAGAAATAAAGAAAAAAAAGTCTTCGCCAAATTTGAATTACAGCTCACAAAACAGACTAATTTTGCCATTTAATTCATGCTTTTTTTTTCATCCCACCCCTCATTTCATTCTCTTTATCATACATTACTGAAGTTTTTGTTATTTGCTTGTAAGAACTGTTACCCGGTTTCGTTTTAAAAAATGAGATCGGAGTGGAAAAATGAGATAAATGATTATGAAAAATTTCAATTAATCGTACATTCAATTTTGAAAAATCTGAACTTCATAACAACGCTATATGTGTGGGAAATAATAATGATAATAAACAATATTCTCTTTCAGTTAAAATATACAAATATATAAGACTTAAAAAAAAAAAAAAGCTTAGAGAAAAACAGTTTCTACATTTACTTATTTTAAAAAATAAATCACTTCTTTATTACTTCCATTACCCTACTACCGTAGGTAATGGAAGTATTGTATTCGGTCTGAAAATTCGATATCGGGTTTTCACCTGATTTACACGTTTCAAGGTCCCATGAATCCAAAAAAGTGGTTTTTGGCAATTGGTCAGTGTGTATGTATGTATGTATGTATGTGTGTGTGTATGTATGTATGTGGAGAATCTTCTGACTATTATAGCTCAGAAACTAATAAAGATAGAGCTACGAAACTTTAGAATTGAAATACGTCTGGTGTACAGATGCAATTTCCAAATTTTGGTGAAAATTGAAAAACCGGAAGTGGGACATCGGAAACCGGAAGTGGGACCGTAAGTCCGTATCTCAAAAACGGCTCTAACGATTTTCTTCAAACTTGCTATATAAACACTGTATTAGATGTCCTTTCGAATGATATAGTTGGTTAGTTCAGAAAAATTGATAGGCGTCCTGTATAAATAGCTCAATTTCAGGCCTCGCAAAGGCGTTCCTTTAAAAACGGTTGTACGGTTTTTTTTCAAACTCGCCATTTTAACTCACTTTTAAATATGCTTTTGCATATAATTATTGTTTTCCTGTCAATAATTGAGTTTAACCGGAAGTGGGACATCGGAAACCGGAAGTGGGACCGTAAGTCCGTATCTCAAAAACGGCTCTAACGATTTTCTTCAAATTTTCTATATAAACACTCTATTAGATGTCCTTTCGAATGATATAGTTGGTTAGTTCAGAAAAATTGATAGGCGTCCTGTATAAATAGCTCAATTTCAGGTCTTGCAAGCGCGTTCCTTTGAAAACGGCTGTACGGATTTTTTTTTCAAACTCGCCCTATTAACTCACTTTTAAATATCCTTTTGTATGTAATTATTGTTTTCCGGTCAATAATTGATTTTTTGTAAAAGTTGGTATCCCAAAAACGGCTCTAACGATTTTGTAATAGTGGGTAATGGAAGTCGTGTGGTTGTTTCACACCAGATTTTTTTTTATTAGGACTGAGGACTATTAGTCTCAATCTGGGATTTTTGCGTTGTCATTTTTCGATAGTTGGATATTTATCGAAATCATTTTTCGATAGTTGGACATTTATCGAAATCTAAAATTTATCGAAAATATAATTGAATAATTTGAAAGTAATGTTATAATTTGAAATAATAATAATAATAATAATAATAATAATAGTTCTCCGTAATCAGGATCGAAACAAACACTATCGAAAAAGTTTTATTATTCGCGGAAAATATATTTTATTATATGTCGAAAAATAAATTAAAGCGTAAATTTTTTTGGCAACAATTATAAATTAAAATAAATAATTTAATAAAAGTTTAGAAGTTAGAATTTCTAATTTTATTTTTTTTTAGTATAGAGGAATGTTAGTCTCAACCTACGGATAAAACGTCGTCATTGGTATTTTATGGGAGAAAAAGTTGGACATGAAATTTCAGTCATTTTAAAAAGTCATTTATAGAAGTATATAACAAATATTGATCGTGCGTTCGTGTTTTAGATGTGTGTTCATGTAATATGTCAGACAATATACGACAATGTATTATCTCTCTTTATTATTATTATTATTATTTTAATTCGGTATGTTTGGTGTGTATTTATCTAGTTATGTTAAACCCTTTTTTAATAGAATTAAAAACGCTGTCCGATTTATCTGGTACCCATAAAAAAGTACTTGCAAAACGGATCAACTTTCGAATTGATGCAAGGTTTGAAAACTGTGGACTGTTAAACTGTTTAATACTTCTACGGCATGAACTTACAGTACCGCTTCCGGTTTTTCAATTTTCACCAAAAGTTGGCAAAAACATCTGTAGACTGGATTTGTCTTAATTATAAAGTTTCACCGTGCTATCTTTTTATTTTTTTACGTTTTGGAGATATGGTAGCCAGAAGATTCCCCACAGGCACACACATACACACTGGCCAATAAAAAAAAAAAAAAAAAGAAAAGAAAAGGAGGAAACACTTTTTGGAATAGGAGACCTTTAAAAGTGAAAATTTGGTGAAAAGTCCCGTCAAACACTGAGAAAAAAAAAATATACCGCCTTCATCTAGAATGAATAAGTGGTCATTTTCTAAATCCCTTAACTAGAAATATAGATCTCCGAGCTATGCGCATAAGTCACGCCAAAAAACTGAATAGACGAAATGATCGAGAGTTTCTAGTCTACACATTTCTAGATGGAGAAACAATATTCAGAATTTTTGTATTGCGAGAGATTCTCACTTGATTTTCTAGAATTGGGTCATAAACCAAGACTATAGTTGCTGAAACCCGCCTCTTATATTCACATTTATTTGCAGAGATTTTTAAATAACTTTGCTCTCGAGAATCTAGGCAAACGCTGTAAAATTCAAATAGGGGTTTCTAGAACTCGCTTTCAAGGGGGACTAGACAGAATGAACTATAAGAATGTCATAAAACTATTTTTTCTAGAGCCACAATTTAGATTCTAGATGTCAGTTACAAAATTTTTTCTCAATGAAATTTTTAATCGAATACAATACTTCCATTATTTACGGTGTGAAAATAAGGGAAGTAAAAAGAAAACGAAAGGAATAGTAGATCCATGGGCGTCGGCAGAATGGGGCAAGGGGGGGGGGGCACTTGCCCCCTCCTGCAAAAATTCTACTAAGAGTTTTTTCTTTAAATTTAAAACTATGCTATCAGAATTTAATTTAATTTTTTTTTTTTTCAGGTTGTGCCCCCCCTCCCCCCCTGAATTTTTGTCTGGCGACACCACTGAGTAGATCAATAATTAAGAAGGAAATTATTTACATGTTAATGGTTGTGTACATGTTTTCTATAAAGAGTAAACCATGCATAATTAGTTATAAGCTACAAAATAATCGAAAAATTACTTGATCATAAAACAGCTAGTGAGGATTAGAAACAGCAACATGTTCATACTGCGCAAATTTATAAATTTCAAGCGATAAAAACTCGTTCCGAATAAAAACTCAATTTTCCTAATAACAGAATCATAAGCACTATTCTAAACGCCTAATAATTATTTTATAAAATAATCTGTTATTTTAAAAGCGTCTATATTTTCCTTTATTTTGATAAATCTTTGTATTTAAGACAGTAAAAATAATAAGCAAAAAATACAATAAAAATTAAAATCTCTGTGCTTCTTGAGTCAATCACATTTCACATTCTATTAACATTTGTTATTTAACACGTTGAGCGCCATGTCAGCCATTCTAGATTCTAGATATTTTGTCATATATCTCTTAAGTATTGAAGGAATCATCTTGAAACTTTAGGAGTGTGCAGAACATGTTATGCTTCAAACATTTCAGTGAAAGATTTACCCCGAAACTAAAAGCAGTGCCAATGAAAAATTAAAACGTTGAGCGCCCTGTCAGCCATCGGTGGCTGACAGTGTCAAATATGATATAAAGCCGCGTCAACCATCAGTGGCGGATATAAAATAGGATATAAAACTACAAATATTACATTTAATGATTGGAAATTTATTAGAAATTTGCTTAATTTTTATTTATTTCAGGAGGAATCATTATGGAAGTTTAATGGATTTTAAGAATTTGCGTGGCGCTCAACGTGTTAAATAAATAAATAAATCTATGAATAATACTACATGGTACAAAAACATATTTGAATTTCTTGATCATTTTTATTACAAATTACTACAATGCGAATTTTAATTTCATGCGAACAGATAAGTAAAGAAAATACATCAAAATTCTTAACAAAACTTAATGGCTAGGACAAAAAATATAAACAAATAAAAGTTCATTACGTTTTCCATTCATTATCCCTCTATGTAAATATAATTACAGAAACCGAATACAGAATCGATTAAATTACATGCGCCCGACAATACAAATTTAGTTAGAAATGAGAAAGTCTAATCGATTAGACACCGACAACATGTAGTAATAAATATATGTTTGTATCGATAATCAATTAAGTTCAGACAAAACAATGTAATGTTGTTGTTAAAAGCTAGAAGGTAAAACAGTCTATTAATAGTATTAATCGCATAATTGGATAAAACGCTGTTGGCAAATGGGATTTCTTCTATTGTTTGGAGCGACGTCCTGATCTCATTAGGACCATTCTGTCCTTCTCATCGTTGGTGATTACTTTGTTGTGACACGTCATCTAATCTCCAGCACTTTGTTTCTACAAAATGTTACTTTCTACCTTTATCTTTAATCCTTTGTATAGGGGGAAGGACTAAGGCCATTTTTCAAGAAGTATCAAGCTTAAAAAAAAAAAAGCTTGCTTCTTTTTTCTTTTTCAAAGAAAGTGGTTATAGTAAAGTAAACATCCACAAACTCTCTTGAGATTATTTCCTTTTATTAATCAGCGTAAAAGAAAAATATTAAACAAGAAATTACCTAGAAATATATTTCATTTAACGAAATTCTACCTCATTTGTCATAACAAATCTAAAATAGAAAAATCAAATTTAAAATTAAGAAATTCACTAAAATTAATTTTCTAATTAAAAAAAAAATAATAATAAAATAAAAAATAGCATTGGTTCAAATAAATGTCCAACCGGTATTTTCTTTTCTTTTTTTACAGACTTTCTACCTTTATTTCTTTGTACGAGATAGGAAAGGGGCAGTCCATTTTTCATTACTCGAAAACTATTGTTCTTTTTGTAGGAAAAATGTCTGCAATAAATATCAACAAATTCAGTTGAGATTATCTTAGTTTTTGTTTTTCTTTTTTTAAGTGCAAAAGATAGGGATTAAACAAAACATTATCTAGAAAAATTTTACGTTATTTATTGATGACACAAAGTTCTACCTCATTTGTGAACAAAAGTAACTAATCTGAAGAAAATAACTTGATTTAAAAGATAAATAGGAAAATCATCAAAAATGTGCAATGCTTTAAAACTTAAAAGAAACTGCAAGAAAAGCAATGGTTCGAACAAATGTTAAACGTGTTTTTTTTTTTTTTTTTTTTTTTTTTTTTCCTGACTTTCTGACTTTTCTTTTTCTTTATTCCTTTTACCTTTTAAAAAGAGAGGGGGGTGGGAGAGTTTGTCTACTTATCAAACTGTATTTTGCTTAAAGAAGAACTGCATGTTCGAAAACAGTTGGTAATTTTATTTATTTATTTTTTAAGAAAAATAGTTGCAGTAAATAGCAATAAATGGTTGCAGCAAAAGGTAGATCTATCAACCTTAATATCTAAGGCTCTTACAACCACCTAACAACTTTTTATTTATTTATTACTACCACAGTAAATATAATTGTATTTATTTTATTAAGAATCACTCCTTTAAGAATTTTAATTATTAATTATTAATTATTAAGAATTTATTTTATCAATTTTTAATTATTAAGAATTTTAATTCAAAATTAAAATATTCTATGACCTAAAGTAAATATCATCCAATAAATCTCAATATATATATATATATATATATATATATATATATTTCCCTCAGCCTTAAATAAATCCTTTTCATGACTTAATTTTAAAAATGTTAAACAAAATTTTATTTACGAAAATTTTTTTAAAGGGAAGTCCTTCCTCCATGAGCAGAATTCAATTTTAATAATCATAAAAAATATATATAAATATGGTAATAAACAAAAAATAATTTTGAAATAGTGTCTATTACTTACTCTAAAATGAAATAGAACGTTTCAGAATAAAAATATAAAAGCAAAAAAATATAAGTGTGGTAACAAACGAAAAATAATTTTGAAAAATGGCTAGCAAATAAATATTCTTAAGTTTCAGAAAAAAAAAAAAAAAAAAAAAAAAAAAAAAAAGTTGAAATTATTATTTTACATTCAAATTTTGCTGTTTAACTGTCTATTAGTTATTCTAAATTGAAGTAGAACATTTCAGAATAAAAATATAAAAGCAAAAAATAAATACATAATTTTCAGTTCCTTTTTGCTTGAGAAAATAGGGAATCTTCTACATTCTGCAAGTTTTCTTTTCCTTGAGGGAGATTTTGGGGAATTCCAAAATTTTTACAAATTGTGCTTGTTTTCTGCGAAAAATAATAGTGCTAACTTTTTTTTTTTTTAATTCTATACCTAAAATTGTATTTTTATATTTAATGCATATACAGTAACGTTCTGCTAATTCTTTAAATAAGCAAATCCTTTTAGGAAAACTTAAAATAACATTTTGGTTGTATTGGATAGAATTAAAAAAAAAAAAAAAAAAAAAAATTAATATTGACCTAAGCAAGAGGGGAAACTTTTCTTTTCTTTTCGCCGAAGTTAAAATATAAAGATTTAAGCAAAACAAACATTCCATTGAATACATTAACAAAGTTGATTTATTCAAGTAATTATTCATATCTAGATAAAACTATAGAAAAATATACTCGAAAGAATATATATATATATGTGTGTGTGTGTGTGTGTGTGTGTGTGTGTGTGTGTGTGTGTGTGTGTGTGTGTGTGTGTGTTAATAAGAAATATGTAAACTGAATACAAAATGAGTAAAAAATGTCTTCAATAAATTTGGACCTAAATGTGAATGTTTCTTGAAAAAATAAAATAAACTATGGAATATATACATAAAAGAAAAGGCGTGATACATTTTTAAAAATTACCACTATGTTTCATTTATTTATAGGTTGTGTTTGATTTTAATATTAATTGTTTTGAATCTAACTTATACCGATTTTCTTCTTTCTACTTTGACCCTTGCTCCCAATATATATATTAAAGTATTGTTTTTAAGAAACCTATAGTAAAATAAAGAATAACAGAATATTCAAAATACCACGTAACTTTTCAGTTCGATACCTTTGCATGCATTGCATGGAAATTTTTTATTATTTTTATTTTTTTTGCTGTAAGTTTATGTTTTTATTATCATTTTAAACATTTTACAAATATTTTGAGACGATTTAAAAAACTGAAGGCCTGTTAGAAAATTTATGTCGCCATTGGTGACTTGGTGAATATATTTGTTTAGCCCTAAACAATAGTGCTTATTTATTACACGTTATAGTTTTTGAAAATGAAAAATTATTATTATTTTTTTTTATATAATACGGATAATGAGTAATACTACCAGTCATTTTGTATAGTGTAAAATATAAGCATTTGTTAGATAAGTAAATAATAAATACGTACATTAATCTATACATATTTAAAATGATAAATTTCAAATATTATTTCAAATATTATT
This sequence comes from Salticus scenicus, assembly GCA_963930645.1. Taxonomy (NCBI): domain Eukaryota; kingdom Metazoa; phylum Arthropoda; class Arachnida; order Araneae; family Salticidae; genus Salticus; species Salticus scenicus. The sequence continues at coordinate 3,184,453 of OZ005649.1, read as the reverse complement.
TTAAAAATAGTAAATCTTAGTGACATTAGTGAATTTTATACTCATGATAGACACAGCAAAAAAATTTCACGATACAAGTAAATTTCTTGACATAAATAATAATAATAATAAGGAACAAAAATATATTATTCAGGAATCTTATATAAATAAAAGTATCTGAAATTTCCAGATTTTAAGCCTTTGGCATTTTTTAAAATAAAAAAAATTCTTAGATCACTCAAGCGCCTACAGAATATTTTCCAAATGAATTGTCCAGATTTATCCCCTCCTCGTGGAGAAAAATAAAATAAAATAAAAATAAATAAATAAATGAATAAAATAAAATCGATTGAAATATTTTGTTTATTTATTTATTCATTTTTATTTATTTTTTGCCTCTTTCTCCTTTTCTTTATTCAATAAAATAAAAATCTCAATATTTTTCTTATATGATGGGTAAAGAGAAAAAATCAATCTTTATAGTCTCATGAATTAAATAAATTGAACTTTCGTGTCTTAGAGATCAAAATTAAAAAAAAAAAAAAAAAAAAAAAAAAAGGACAAAGTTTCGTATTTGAGAAGATGAGAAGCGGGTTTTGAATTTTCGAAATCTGTATTTTAATTTACGATTATTCCATGTTTATTTAGCAATACAAAATACTAATATATTGTGACTATCTTTTTTTCTTCTTCTTCTCTTAATTTAAAATGAATTGTATGAGAAAGACATATTTAAACAGTTTTGATATTTTTAAAATTGTTATTTCCAACAAATAATATATATAGAAGTGATTATAATTTTATTTCAAAAATTCGAAACACTACCATGAAGAAAAAAATAAAAAAAAAAAAATTCTTTTTTTTTTTTTTTTTATGACACATTAAGTATAGCAAAATATGTTATTTAATTAATCAATGCAATACTAGATAAAGATACACCAAACACCACCATTATTTGCGGTTCTATTTTTACCTGAAACAAATTTCAAGTTGCATCCTACTGTTAATGAACGCATTGAAAATTGTTAGGGTGATCAGCCCCCTTTCAAACAACGATGGGGCGTGGGGAGTTTATATATATACAGTAAAACCTCTCTAAGTTGGACACCTACGGTTCCAAGAAAAAGTGTCCAACATAGAGAGGTGTCCAACTTATATGGGTTAGACATAATGTTAATGGATACATTCCGTTCCGAGAAAAAGCGTCCAACTTAGAGGGGTGTCCAACTTGAGAGGTTTCACTGTATAAATTTTTGCTAAGAATTTCCATAATGCTTTGATGTTTTCAGTCTTAAAGAATTATCATATTTACTTATGACTCTCTCGGAAACATTGAAACTAAGAACGCCAAAGCAGAGCTGACTAGTTTGCCACAAGAAGCACGTCCCTAAATTTAGCCTCAAAACCTCAAATAAATATAAAGTAACGCTAAAAAAATTTATGTAATAGCTTTTACTGCAAATTTATCAAATTAAATGCATATGAATTTATTACAATGATTTCTTCTCATTCCTTATATTTACATTTCATATTAAATTGCGATTGAAGCCCTCTTCTCATAATGCCATTAAAATTTCATAAATGTGTGGAGAGGGTCCGATTATATCTTACGCCCAGCGCCCTTAATTTAAAATCTAAAGAAGAAAATACACCCTAAAGAAAAGGAACATGCATGGATCTATTCAGGTTTTATTTTTAAGGCTCATTCTGTGAAAAAATTATTATTGTATAAAACCTTTCACTTTAGCAGCCATTCTATATTATGCTTACTATCAAATTAACAGTGTTGCATTAAAACAAAGTACATGTAGTCATTTGAAATAACACTGAAAATATGGAGAAATGTCGTAAAAAGAAGAATCATTTTTATAAAACGAAATTTTGTGAAAGGGCGGCCCATTCTATGAATTTAAATTTTGTGAAGAGGCCCATTTTAATGATTTGAATTTTGTGAAGGGTCTATTTTATGAAATGGAATTTCGTGAAGGGGCAGCAAAAAGGCCCAAATTGTTTTGCCTGGATCGGACTCTGGCATGCAAGTAAATATCTAAGAACTTCAAAACGTGAGTAATGAATAAATTTGAATAATAGAAACATGTTAACAAATGAAATGGAACTTTGCTTTTCAATAGAAGTCTTGAGGCAATTTATAAAAATGGTCATTTTCATACAATTACAATTTAACGACTCGAAGCATATAATCTCATCGTAAAAAAAAACAATGAGTATTACGATGCAATTCGAGTACTTAACTTAACCAAATTCTAGGAATTCAACCGATTCTAAAACAAGGAAGTATTGAAGTAGGAAGGAAAAAAAAAAAAAAAGATAGAAATCGCTAAAAAGAAAGAAGTTTTGATTGATCCTTTTCGAACATAATACTTTTCCGAAAATAAGAACATTCTAAAATGTACAAACACGCCTCCAGAGTTTTCTCGAAAGAAAAAAAACACACCAAATTGAAGCTATAAACATCCTACTCCTCTCACCGTGTAGCATACTGACCGATAATAAATGCTGATTTCTGTTTTTTCACGCCAAGGGAATCTTTGGCGACTACCATGCGTGTAGCGGAAAGAAATTCGTAACTCGTGTTTCTTCCGAAGCCGAAAAATTTATGAATGAATGGCCATTTTCTAAGTATTGCAGGATGATTAGCTTGTAGTATCGTAACCATTTATGGAGAGGATTCATTTTGGTCGGAAATATTCTTCAGCTTAATGAAGTAGATGAAGAATGTTAATAGGCTATTACCATTTCCCCCTATGGTAGGAGACTCTAAATTATGGACTTTACATTTGTCCTGATGGGGTGAAAAGAATCTAAATAGCTTCAAACAGCCTGGAGTGGCAATTAATTCGTTCAGATTTTTATCATTTCAAAGAAATTTTGAAATGCAGCTTACAATTAGAATAAATGGTCTTAAAATACAAAACGGTCTTAAATCATATGCTGTAAAATTCATCAAATTCATTACCATTATTGTTGTTAAATTTATTTATTTATTCATTTTGTAATTATTGTGTAAATACGAACTATTATACTTCAATGTACAAAGGAGATTCTTCTTTACTGTATATTAAAGCAAGCAGTTAAATTACAAAGGAGAATTGTGCATTTTGAAAGTTAAGCAATTATTATTGTTTGGCTAATTTTGTAAGAGTTGACAGTCGAAAGATATTTAATAATAATAATAATGATAAAAATAATAACAATAACAGAAATGAAAGATTTTGATATTTTATAAACAGATAAAAAGACTGAAGGAAGGGTTGAAGACCAAGCCAAAAGTTAACTCATGGCTGAATTTGTATTCGAGCATATTAATCAAGTTTTATTAAACCGAGAGAAAAATAAATAAATAAATAAATGAAATAATTTGGCGAATTAAAAATATAAGCAGTATCGCTAAGATGTTTTTTGACACTTGGGTCTTTCATTGTATAAGTGAATTAGTATCTCCTTGTAAATGGATTTTAAAATAACGAGCTTTTTTTCAAATTTATGTGTAGGGGAAAAAGTCAAATTTCAGTAAGTGTTAACTATTTTTAACACGCTTTTATTAGCTTCACCTGTATGTATGTTTGTAACCGCTCTGGGAGCGAACAAAAAATTTATATTGTAAAAAAAGACCTTCCCTACTTGAACGCTGTGGCTGTGAGGTAAAGCTCCGGGCTACGAACCTAAAGGTCTAACGTTCGAGCCCAGTGAGGGAGATTTTATAAAAATGGTTTTTGTTTAATTCTAAATTATTTATTTCTTATTCCTTCATTATGTTAATTATTCAGTTAATATTACGTAATTTCTAGACTTTTTAACACGTTTTTATTCATTTGACATGATGTAACTATTAATGTATATAACGGAATCTCGGAAATCAATTTTCGGTTACTTCTGGTCGTCCGATTGACCTGAAATTTTGCACACGACTTCATTATCGATGACAATACTATATACAAGTGTTTCACTTTTTAATTTGATGTCCTTTAAAAGCGTTTTTTTTTTTTTTTTTAGTTTTTTAAAACTATATTTATTATTAGTGTTTAAGACAAATTAGAGTTATAAGAATTTATAAACTATAAGAAAAATAATTTGAAGTAACTTAGAAACTTCATTTTTATAATAGAAGTTTTAGTTTTCTGGAGAGAGAAAAAAAAAAAAAAAAACAAGTGATGCCATTTATGGGATTTTGATGTAATTATTGGAGTTTTCTTCACTTTCATAATGAAAGGTGTGACTAAATGTGAAACAATTAAGCAAAAATATACATATTAAAAAAAATATAGAGTTACACCACTTTTACAATGAGCCGTCCACTTGCAAAAATATTTTTTTCCGTGGTTTTCACGACGCTTTTAAAAATCTTAATTTTTCCATTATTTCACCCAAAAATACATATTTGAGTGAAATATCCCTTAGTAAAAATTTTCATTTCGCTTTTGGTAGTAAAATTTTGCTTAACGGCCCTCTTCACTTACCGTCGCCGAAAGCCCGAGCCAATGTTATTCTATGGGGAAATTTTCTTTACAAATAACTTATTAACTAATCCGTATTTTTAAATTCTGTTCTCACATTCAGAAAATTCCCAACTGTTAAATGGACGGACCTTTTTTTAAAAAAATATTTTTTTAATTTTTAATATTTTATTTTTAAATTGCAAAATGAGTAAGATCCACATACTGAAAATTCGTATTTTGCAACTTCAAAATAAAATATAAAAAATTAAAAAAATAATTTTTTTAAAAAAGGTCCGTCCATTTAACAGCTGGGAATTTTCAGAATGTGAAAACAGAATTTAAAAATATGTGTTAGTTAATAAGTTATTTGTAAAGCAAAATTTCCCATAGAATAACATTAGCTTCGTCTTCCGGTGACGGTGAGTGAAGCGGGCCCTTAAGTATTGTTTTCAATAACATTTTTACATATTTTAATAAATATACAGGGCATTCCAAAAAGATTGAAACGCGGATTTATTCTTTACCTATTAGAGAAAAGTGAGCAATGTAAATTGCAAAACTGTTCAAAATAAGTTAGGGATTAGGAAAATTTCTTATTAATTTAAGTTACATTTTTAAAATTTTTATATAACCCCCTCTGAACAAATTTGGTCACTTAGAAAGTTCGTATTTTTAATACAACATTTTCTTAAAAAAAAAAAAAAAAAAAAAAACTGCATAACTCTATCATTAAAATTAAGTGATTATACATACTTAATTGAAATTTGAAAAAGTGATTTGTGTAGAGGGATATCTAAGAGAATTCGAATACATAACATACACAGGCGACATTCCTAATAGATACAGTTGATCATCTTTGGGTTGTACTAAACAAAATGAGCATATATTATTTATATGCATAAAAGCATATTTTGTATAGAATATGGTAAGTTGTGCTGTGTATTTATCTTATTGTGCTAAATTTAAATAAAGTGTGTGTTATGTATATAATTTATAGTCAAGATATAGGGCTATTCAATATTCTTTTCTACTCGGCGTAACTGACTAAAATGTTATACTATATTTACTATATAGTATTTACTATATATTTACTATATATGTTATACTATATTAAGTCTAGAAAAATTGCTTGGGAACTATAATAATAACCTTTTTTATACCCACATAGTAGGCAAAGTACTGTTTGATGACCAATTTTCAATGCTGAATTACTGCTCAATTATGTGTTTTGAGTATCTCTGAATACGAATATCAAGTTTTTATTAAGAATATGAATATCATATGAGACTGATGCTTCAAATGTTTGATCAAGGTTTCTAAGTTTCACGATGTGGTATGAGTGAAATTTGTCTGAATTATTTAGAATAAACTAATTTTAGGCTGAAAAATGCTGAATTTAATAACAACTTTAAATTCTTTATAAATGTCGGTAATATATTCAAACGAAGATCTGAGGACGGTGATAATCTTTAATACAAAAAAAAAAAAAAAAAAAAAAAAAAAAAACTCTGTTTTGTTTTGTGATCTGTTTTTATAATATTTAAATGCTGAGTAAAAGAAAGTCGTGTGAGTGCTATACCAGATAATTTCTTTCATTAACTGTAGTTTAGCTTTTTAAAATAATTTTTAAAAACTGCATAATGATTAAATTAAATTATAAAATGTTGATCTGAAAAGTTTCAGTACCTTATTATTATTATTGCTATCATTATTATTACTATAAAAAATGCTAAATAAGAAAGACATTTTTAAGTTCTAAATATTAAAATTATTTTTGTATCATATTATGAAAGCAATTGCTAGTTCTTTTTAAAACGCTTTTTATAAAATATCCCGTAGTTTGTATTGCCAGACCACTATTAAAACTTTATTTGAATCACTTGAGATTTTTTTCTTTTTTTTTTTTTTTTAAATCTTATCTTCGATTTAAAAAATTATCAATTAGTATACACCCCTTGTTTTTCCCATAGAAACAACCTTTTGAGTGACACGGAAAGGACTTTCTCTGACTTCTGGACTTTCTCTCTCTTTTCTAAGACAGATTTTCTCTGTATCGTAATTTAATTAGTTTTATAGATATAGATATGCAGTTTTTTTTTTTTTTTTTTTTTTTTCCCTAATGGTCTTGTTAGATGACAAGTAAAAGCTTTCTAATTGACCAAAATTATCAAAATAAGTCGTATTAAAAAAAAAAACTTTTTGAAAATTAAGAGGAAGAAATATTTATGAATGAGGTCTTTTTTAACAATTTCGACATTTACATTTCCCATTTATCTCTAATTAGGTAGAGAATAAAACCACGTCTCAATCTTTTTGAGACACGCTTTATATATAAACTAAAAATGAAATTTCGGGCCTCCAAGTTAAGGAAGGGTCCACGGGCCACGGCACGGCTCAATCAATTCTTGCCCCATGATCTTATTATCAGATCCTCGGGGTGTAGATTAAATTGTAGTGTTGAATTTAAAAATTTTACAGTTCGATAAAGTTTTAAATATGTTATGTACCCATTTCTTATCTTATCTTGCCTATTTTGCTTATCTGTACCTTGTATACCACTAGCTTATTTCTTTAATTCTTCTTTGTTTTGACATTTCGGACGCTTATTACATTATTTAAAAATAAGGTGGGGAGGACTGGGTTTAACAGTTTTAAATAAAATTATCCTTTATTTTATTACATTTTACTTTTTAATTAAGTTGATTAAATATTATTCTTTAAATCAAAAATTCTTATTCTCTATCGAAAAAAAGAAAATTAATTTCCAATAAAAAAAGATTTATTTTTAACAAGGGAACTGAATATATATATATATTTATTTAAAAAAAAAAAAAAAAAAAAAAACTTATTTCTTTATTTATTTACATATATTAAAATATTATACATGCATACATGTATACACATATAGTATTTTTTTTCCTTCTAAAAAAATTAATGACATTTTTAAAAAATTCATTTTCATATGAAAGTTAAACGATTCATAATAAATCTGCTTACAAAACCTGACACAGAAAAAAAAAAAACAGTTATTTTGCATAGCTTATGCAAATAATATTTAACATTTGTAACATTTTAAATACCATTTAATAAAATAATTTTTTACAGATTTAAAAATATTCTAAAAATTTTATCAATTATTTTTAAATGTATCTCTAAAGGGGAGAAGTTACATTGCATTTCAATTGTGACTATCATATTTGATAGATTATATTTTTCTACTCTTATATAATAAGAGCTATGTTCCCCAACAATATGTAGTTTAATTGCGGACGGATGCCTGACTCATGTAGCTTTTAGGCGGAAAAGGAGGGGGGGTGGCAATAGAGCTCAAATCTCAATGGATACTTTTCCTGGCAGATGCCAGGAAACATAATCTCTGTATATCTAGTCCGAAAAATTGATATTTAAGTATTATATAAAAGAAAAAAGAAAATCATATATAATATTATACACATTAAATAACGGCTTTTAAGCAAATTAATAATAGAAAAACACGTGAAACTACTTTTAATATATGTAATTTTAAAAATAAATATTTGTAACTGCAATGGATATTCAAATGAATCTTTTTATTTTTCGAATTTTGATACATGTAAATTTTAAGTTATCCCTCTTGTTTATATTTGCTAATATTAATGGGTACTGAGGGTGAATTTTTGCTAAAAGCCTTCATCATTAAAGAAATGTTTTTATTATTATTATTATTATTAATATAGTATTAAAGAAAATTGTCACAGTTAGTGAAAAATCTCTTTCAAGTGAAAATGTGACGGGGAGGGGGGGGGGGAGCAAAATAACCTCAACGAGTTAATTTTTATCAAATTGTGAATCAACAAGGGAACAATAAAAATGTATATTCCAGATCATTAAAAAAAATATTGAAATTGTATTCCTTTGAATAAAATAGTAATAATAATAAAAGAAAACATGACTTTGAGGAATAAATAAAATTACTCACATTTTTACTATCTGTACTTGTATATAAAATAGTCAAAGAAACGACCGCCGATAATTTCCGTATGATTTTCTTCTGATACAAAATTTTCAGTTGCCATGTGTAAACAAGTAATTCTATATGAATTATTTCACTCGCATGGCTTTTCAGGAAGTGAACTTAGCCAATCAATCAGAGATATATCACCTATGTACTCGTATATCCGTTTTTCATATCCTTTCACTATTCTCTCTCTTTCTTGTTATTGTCGATATCTTTATGCAATTTCCGTTTCTTGGTTTATATTTATACGTACGTTTTTTTTTTTTTTTTTCTTTCTATTTTTGTTCACTTAATACTAAGATAATTCCTATACTATGATAAAAAATTACTTACACAAAAACTAGTACGTTGTGGCCATCACAAAACTTTCTTCTGAAATTTCCTTTGCACATTCACGTCGAAAAAAAACACAGTAAAGCCCCGTTTATACGTCTCTTATTTAAACGTCATTTACATTTATACATCCTTTTAGTGAAGTCCCAATTCGTTCCAATTCATTTTAATCCAAAAATTCTTCGTTTATACACCCTCATTATAGGTTATAAGTCTTTTCTACTTTTCTTAACATTCACAAAATTTCTTGATCGGTCTTTTTTTTTTTTCTAAATATCAATTTTTATGAGTATGTGAACTGTGATATGGAACTATTCACAATAGATGGACTAATTAAAAACAGATTGTCTGTCTTTAGCTAATTTAAGCGATGACGATGTATAACGTGAAGGTGTTATTCTATTCCACCTTCCTTTAAAAACACAATGAATTGCACGGAAAACTTGAACTTATTTTGTTTGTCACAATAATTGTACATTTAATAAACTCTTCAATTCCCAAAGCAATTTTTAACACTCACAGACAATCCGTAAGTCAGGCGAGTATTAAAAGATGCACAATGTATGCAATTAACACTCAACGTGTGTCCGTATAGTATGCAAGATATGCAACAAAATACTCAAGATATGAGATATATAATTAGTACATGCAGTAATCATGCGGTAATGGAATGATTAATTTAAATCTTTTTAAATTGAATTATAATCTTGAAATATAAAATCTACTTTCAAATAATATATTAGTTAGTTACAATCATAAACTTTATTAATCACTATTTTCACATAACTTTTGCTTCACCGGCAATACATTTGTAGCAATCAGTTTTATTAAGCTATTGTATAGCTTTTATCGCGGGCTTTGAGCGCGGCGACCGAATTGAAAAATTCCGTAACGAAAAAAAAACCTAACACAGTTCGGTAAACTTCGGCTGTACGAAGCTCGCACAGATCGAGACGAGCTGCTCCGAAATCGGACGAATACATAAGCAGCTGTTTGTGAGAAAGTATATAGGTGTATAGGTATCTGTCATCTATGTACAACAGTGAATAGCTGTACGCGTAAAATTTGTGTATAAAGTAGATCAGATAAAACTTGAATATCTCCATTCGACTTGCAGGCCTTTAAAACCTATTAAATACCTTTTCTCTATTAAAATTTGTTTTCTTATCATTATTGTTATCTTATCATTATTGTTATCTTATTCATTAATATCAAAGAAAAACCTTGAATATCCCCATTCGACTTGCAGGCCTTTAAAACCTATTAAATACCTTTTCTCTATTAAAATTTGTTTTATATCGGTCACCACGCTCAAAAAGTGTAACTCGAATTAATATCAAAGAAAAAACTTGAATATCCCCATTCGACTTGCAGGCCTTTAAAACCTATTAAATACGTTTTCTCTATTAAAATTTGTTTTCTTATCGGTCACCACGCTCAAAAAGTGTAACTTGAATTAATATCAAAGAAAAAACTGGAATATCCCCATTCGACTTGCAGGCCTTTAAAACCTATTAAAATACCTTTTCTCTATTCAAATTTGTTTTCTTATCATTATTGTTATCTTATTCATTAATATCAAAGAAAAAACTTGAATGGCCCCATTCGACTTGCAGGCCTTTAAAACCTATTAAATACCTTTTCTCTATTAAAATTTGTTTTATATCGGTCACCGCGCTCAAAGAGTGTAACTTGAATTAATATCAAAGAAAAAACTTGAATATCCCCATTCGACTTGCAGGCCTTTAAAACCTATTAAATACCTTTTCTCTATTAAAATTCGTTTTCTTATCGGTCACCACGCTCAAAAAGTGTAACTTGAATTAATATCAAAGAAAAAACTTGAATATCCACATTGGACTTGCAGGCCTTTAAAACCTATTAAATACCTTTTCTCTGTTAAAATTTGTTTTCTTATCGGTCACCACGCTCAAAAAGTGTAACTTTAATTAATATCAAAGAAAAAACTTGAATATCCCCATTCGACTTGCAGGCCTTTAAAACCTATTAAATACGTTTTCTCTATTAAAATTTGTTTTCTTATCGGTCACCACGCTCAAAAAGTGTAACTTGAATTAATATCAAAGAAAAAACTTTAATATCCCCATTCGACTTGCAGGCCTTTAAAACCTATTAAATACCTTTTCTCTATTAAAATTTGTTTTCTTATCGGTCACCACGCTCAAAAAGTGTAACTTGAATTAATATCAAAGAAAAAACTTGAATATCCCCATTTGACTTGCAGGCCTTTAAAACCTATTAAATACCTTTTCTCTATTAAAATTCGTTTTCTTATCGGTCACCACGCTCAAAAAGTGTAACTTGAATTAATATCAAAGAAAAAACTGGAATATCCCCATTCGACTTGCAGGCCTTTAAAACCTATTAAAATACCTTTTCTCTATTAAAATTTGTTTTCTTATCATTATTGTTATCTTATCATTATTGTTATCTTATTCATTAATATCAAAGAAAAAACTTGAATGGCCCCATTCGACTTGCAGGCCTTTAAAACCTATTAAATACCTTTTCTCTATTAAAATTTGTTTTATATCGGTCACCGCGCTCAAAAAGTGTAACTTGAATTAATATCAAAGAAAAAACTTGAATATCCCCATTCGACTTGCAGGACTTTAAAACCTATTAAATACCTTTTCTCTATTAAAATTTGTTTTCTTATCGGTCACCACGCTCAAAAAGTGTAACTTGAATTAATATCAAAGAAAAAACTTGAATATCCCCATTCGACTTGCAGGCCTTTAAAAACTATTAAATACCTTTTCTCTATTAAAATTCGTTTTCTTATCGGTCACCACGCTCAAAAAGTGTAACTTGAATTAATATCAAAGAAAAAACTGGAATATCCCCATTCGACTTGCAGGCCTTTAAAACCTATTAAAATACCTTTTCTCTATTAAAATTTGTTTTCTTATCATTATTGTTATCTTATCATTATTGTTATCTTATTCATTAATATCAAAGAAAAAACTTGAATATCCCCATTCGACTTGCAGGCCTTTAAAACCTATTAAATACGTTTTCTCTATTAAAATTTGTTTTCTTATCGGTCACCACGCTCAAAAAGTGTAACTTGAATTAATATCAAAGAAAAAACTTTAATATCCCCATTCGACTTGCAGGCCTTTAAAACCTATTAAATACCTTTTCGCTATTACAATTTGTTTTCTTATCGGTCACCACGCTCAAAAAGTGTAACTTGAATTAATATCAAAGAAAAAAATTCAATATCCCCATTCGACTTGCAGGCCTTTAAAACCTATTAAAATACCTTTTCTCTATTAAAATTTGTTTTCTTATCATTATTGTTATCTTATTCATTAATATCAAAGAAAAACCTTGAATATCCCCATTCGACTTGCAGGCCTTTAAAACCTATTAAATACCTTTTCTCTATTAAAATTTGTTTTCTTATCGGTCACCACGCTTGAAAAATGTAACTTGAATTAATATCAAAGAAAAAACTTGAATATCCCCATTCGACTTGCAGACCTTTAAAACCTATTAAATACCTTTTCTCTATTAAAATTTGTTTTCTTATCGGTCACCACGCTCAAAAAGTGTAACTTGAATTAATATCAAAGAAAAAACTTGAATATCCCCATTCGACTTGCAGGCCTTTAAAACCTATTAAATACCTTTTCTCTATTAAAATTTGTTTCCTTATCGGTCACCACGCTCAAAAAGTGTAACTTGAATTAATATCAAAGAAAAAAATTGAATATCCCTATTCGACTTGCAGGCCTTTAAAACCTATTAAAATACCTTTTCTCTATTAAAATTTGTTTTCTTATCATTATTGTTATCTTATTCATTAATATCAAAGAAAAAACTTGAATGGCCCCATTCGACTTGCAGGCCTTTAAAACCTATTAAATACCTTTTCTCTATTAAAATTTGTTTTATATCGGTCACCGCGCTCAAAAAGTGTAACTTGAATTAATATCAAAGAAAAAACTTGAATATCCCCATTCGACTTGCAGGCCTTTAAAACCTATTAAAATACCTTTTCTCTATTAAAATTTGTTTTCTTATCATTATTGTTATCTTATCATTATTGTTATCTTATTCATTAATATCAAAGAAAAAACTTGAATATCCCCATTCGACTTGCAGGCCTTTAAAGCCTATTAAATACCTTTTCTCTATTAAAATTTGTTTTCTTATCGGTCACCACGCTTGAAAAATGTAACTTGAATTAATATCAAAGAAAAAACTTGAATATCCCCATTCGACTTGCAGGCCTTTAAAACCTATTAAATACGTTTTCTCTATTAAAATTTGTTTTCTTATCGGTCACCACGCTCAAAAAGTGTAACTTGAATTAATATCAAAGAAAAAACTTTAATATCCCCATTCGACTTGCAGGCCTTTAAAACCTATTAAATACCTTTTCGCTATTACAATTTGTTTTCTTATCGGTCACCACGCTCAAAAAGTGTAACTTGAATTAATATCAAAGAAAAAAATTCAATATCCCCATTCGACTTGCAGGCCTTTAAAACCTATTAAAATACCTTTTCTCTATTAAAATTTGTTTTCTTATCATTATTGTTATCTTATTCATTAATATCAAAGAAAAACCTTGAATATCCCCATTCGACTTGCAGGCCTTTAAAACCTATTAAATACCTTTTCTCTATTAAAATTTGTTTTATATCGGTCACCACGCTCAAAAAGTGTAACTTGAATTAATATCAAAGAAAAAACTTGAATATCCCCATTCGACTTGCAGACCTTTAAAACTTATTAAATACCTTTTCTCTATTAAGATTTGTTTTCTTATCGGTCACCACGCTCAAAAAGTGTAACTTGAATTAATATCAAAGAAAAAACTTGAATTAATATCAAAGAAAAAAAAAATACTGCATAAATAAAATAAATAAATAATTATAATTGCATAAGTTGATAAAAAATGCTATGCAATAGCTTTACCGCGGCAGTCCTCGAGTGCCACACGTATTTTTTTTTTTACTTTCTTTTATATTCAACAGAAGAAAGTATTGGATTCGTAAGAATTTTCGACCTCGGGTTTTTGATGGATTCACACGTTTTGAGAGCTGTAGAACACGATTTGACCACGATTGTAGAACACGATTAGAAAATGTCTCTCTGTCTGTGTGTGTGTGAGAGAAAGATAAAATATTGTGGCAACTGTATCTCAGGGACTACTGCACAGAATTTCATACAAATGTGTATGTAGTTACACATTGGTATAAATTAATTCAGGAAATAAAAGGAAATATTCATTTCCTGAATTCATACAACTAATGGACTCATCATATTTTGTACACGCTACTTTTTTTTACTATAACCGTATCAAGCTACTTTGATATATATATAATGCTGAAATACTCTTTTCTTGTATAAAACATTACCTGAAGATGCTACAAAGTTGTAGCGAAAAGCTTTGTGAACAATTTTTAATAAATTTTTATACGTGTTTTAAAGTGTTTTTATATATACTTACAATGTTAACACGTGAATTCAATACGAATTTTAAACTTTTAAGAGTTTTAAATTTTAATTGAAAATTATTTGACAGGTGTAAAATGGAAATATATATAGTTAATATTGATGAGACTTGGATATTATTATCTGTTTTCAATAGAAAAAGATCGAATACTAGCGAAAAAAAAAAAAAAAGAGTTAAATGTTGGTTCAAAGAAAACACGGAAACTATTGCTCACGGTTTTATGGTTATTACTGAATTCAATTATAACAGAAAACTCGTAATAAGGAAACTAGAAAAACTGTCAAAATTAACTCGGATTACTCTCAGAAATATGTCTTAACACCTATTTTCAAAGAAGAAATTCCATCCTTTAATCCAAACAATCTTCATTCTGTTGAGTTCCATCAGGATAGGTTTACAAGTCATACTTCTTAAATTTACTGCTCTATATTTTTGAAAAAATGAGAAATGAAACCGGAATCGAATCTATTCCCTTTATATGCATCCCACCAAAGTCCTTTAACGTGTCTCTTATGGATTATCGTGCATTTGGACTTTTAAAATAAGCTCTTTAAAAGCAGCATCCCAAAACATTGGATGGACTATGGAAGATTGTGGAGGAGGAGTGGAAAAAAAAATTGACTTTGATGTTTTAATAAATGCCCTATTATCGATGACATCAAGATTCAATATGATAGTTTAATAAAAGAGCTATCAGACTGCCCATATTAGAAAATAAAATTCTTATATTTGGTTATGTATATATCTTTGCAAAATCGTTACAAAAATGTGTGAACACCTTATGTATATATTTTCTTTATTTCGCTTTGAAAATTTAAAAACAATTCTCATTAAGTACATTTACATGAAGTTTTGTCATATACAACCATATTTAAAAAATAAAAATAAAAAATAAAATGATGACAGTGCCACCTGTTGAGACATTGGTCCCAAAATGTAATTAGCAGTAATTTAAATCAAGGTTCATGTACACTGAGAATAAACTTTGTGGCTGACATCTAGAAATTAAATAGCGTCTCTAATAAAAACTCGTGCCTGCTTTGTTCTCCTGACGAAGGGTCATGTCTTCTTTCGACCCAAAACACTTGTTGCGAGTTCTTGCATTTAATAGTGTTCATTCAAAGTTTTGTACTAAAACTATAGATAACCTTTTAAACATCTACTTTTTTCCCCATCTTTACCTATAAATTTTCAGTTGAAGCCAGATTTTCAAGTACAGTCGTCTCCACTTAATCGGGTAACGGATAGTCGAACACCCCGCTTACACGAATGAAATTCGTTAGAACTAAAATCAGTCTTATAGGATCAATGTTAAATTTCCCTATTTAACCCTTTCAGCGTTAACCGTTTTTTTTTTTTTTTTTTTTTTTGGTATATCTGTTTAATGATTCATAAAATTAATAGCGTGCACAGTACAAATATGAGAATTTAATATTACATACTACACATATTTGTTAATCTTATTTTCTGGAAAAAAGCAACATACATTTCAAAATTTAGCCACACCAGTCTTTTATTTTGACTATGCATAACAAAAAAAGACGGGCTTAAAGCTTAAAGGGTTTTAAACAAATATTTTTCACATGCCGTCCCCGGTTATTCGAATAAAATTTGAACAGTCTTTCTTATTAAAAATGCGTTCTTAATTGAAAAATACCAGATTTCCTTTTCTAAAAGAAATTAAAAATTGTTTCAGGAAAGCGAAATTAGTAAAATGTCAAATGTGAAATACGGGATAATGAAACAGTAATTTCTAATTTATGATTGTTGAAATTCGGGATTTTGAAGACTTTGAGATAGGCGATTTCGGACAGCTGAAATTCATTCAAGACGGAGTTTAAAAAATTGGATGAAACCGAGATGACGAAGAAATGATCACATTTTCCTCGCAAGAAAAGATGAAGATGAAAGGGTTATATGGCAGATGCGTACATGACATTTGCGTACAAACTGAAATTAGTGACACTTGCGTACAAGTCCAGGTGTTCCAAATGTTACAGATCTGTTTTCGAAAAATCAAGTGGCATTTCCGTACAAAATTTGTTTCGCTGTATTTTTCGTTTGTAACAGAAAGGGGTTGTATCCATATGTTAAACTTGAAGATAAATACTCTTATATAAATACGTGAATTTTCTCTTATGCATGTAGTCTTACGACTGACAAAGTTATGAGCTTAAAGCATATGAAAGTTACAAGCTATAATAGCCGTAGTTCTGAAATGACATTCGATTATTTATTCACTGAGTCAAGATCAATAAAGGTCCTTATAAATGCTATTAAGGTCTTTAAAAATATTTTTATTTATTAAATACTTTTTTACTTTTTAACATGATTTTTTTTGTCTCCAATAAAGAAAAAAAAAAAGAAAAAAAGATCTCTCTTCTTTATCAATAACGAACTGAATCATATTCCAATTCCTGAAATTATTTGTCGTTCAACTATATGCCTCTCTTTCTGTCCCCCCCCCCCCCCCCAAAAAAAAAAAAAAAAAAAAAAAAAAAATTGTGTGTTTAAAAATGAAAAAAATCGATAACTTTATTTTAAATTATCGCAGATCGATGGTCCAACCAATCGTTTTAAAGGTATTGGTGAGCTCTTTTGAAAGATACCCATCATGAAAATTTACTCCCCTTGAGGGTGGACTTCCCACCCAGGGGGTGAGGCGGGGCTCCTACATACACAATTTTTTTTCCCAGTTGACTATCTCTTAGAGGTCTGCACGGGTTCGGGCCGAATTTTTGAATTTGCTCTCGGGCCGGGCTCGGGCTCAGTTTTTTTGTGTATATTCGGGCCGGGCCGGGCCTGAATGAAATTTTCTCCGGGCCAGGCCGGGCCTGAATGACATTTCCGCATCTTTTTCTATTGTAATGTAATATTAGATGGTTTTCTATTCAAAATAGTATGCATGTCACTACTAGTTTGCGTACATGTACATAACAAAAGAAATTAGATACATTACTGTGTAGAAGGGTTTGTTTCTTATGATCTGTTGAGTTTAGGTGGTATAAAGGCTATAAAATCTTTTCGCTGTAAGTTTTTCTCTAAGGCTCTTTTTCCTTTTCTCCAGTGGACGAAAGTAACATCATTTTTATTATGGGCAAAAGCAACTTTTCTATTGAATATGGTTGGATTAACGTTAAAGTTTTGTTTACCGGAGCACACGAAAGATTCGGATACATTATGGTATATAAGAGAAAATGGTTGAAAGTGCATCTTCAGTAGTGTTAACCATTTTAAATAACCTTCCTATATTGTTTGATGAATGCTAATATTTTCGATTTGACTTACTGTTTTTCTTTGCGCCTTGTCTATAATAATGAATTTCTGTTTATATATAATTATCTTGTAAAATTTCAACAGTTTTGTTAAAGAACGTACTATTGTTTGGTGATATAAAACCTCTGCAAAACACATACTAAAATTCTTTTTTATAAAAAGGCATTCTTTTTTTTTTTTTTTTTTTTTTTTTTTTTTGTTATTTTACATATTTTTAAATCGGGCCGGGCCGGGCCCGGGCCGCATTTTTCGACTTTATAATGGGCCGGGCCTCGAAATTCCGGCCCGTGCAGACCTCTAATCTCTATTACAAAAAAAATTTATTCTTTTCATTTGGTTTAGTGCAGTCCAACGAAAAGCTTACTGTAACATTCCTATATGATATACATTTAGAATACCGAGTTTGGGATTTCTGCTACTATTTGTTCTTGAGATATGCTGATAACACAGACAGACAGACACACAGACCATTCGCAAGAAACATGATTTTCGTATTCAGGGGACCTCAGAACATGTAGATACAATAAAAACGCACGTTTGAAAATTTGACCCTAAAACAGTACTTTCTCGACCCTATGGGTAAGAGAAAGTAGAAAGAAAAGAAAAAGAAGGAAAGAATAGAAAGAAAGAAAAAGGTTTTAATGTTTGTATCATATGGATACAACCCCTTCATGCAATGATCCTCAAATAAAGCGAAAGAAATGTACGCAAATGCCACTAGATTTTTTGAAAACACACCTGAAATATTTAAACCACCTGGACATGTACGCAAGTGCCACTGTTTTCAGCTTGTACGCAAATGGCATGTACGCATCTGTCACAACACCGATGAAAGTAATGATGATCTTATCTCTGAAGAAGTAAATGAGTCATATGCTATAATTCGCAGACACTATTTGGCTTGTGCAGGTGACTTTAATCTACATTAAAAATTAGAAAAAGAATTGCAGAAATGTTTAACATGTGAAAAAACAGTCAACTATCACAGCTTTATTCCAGTCAAAGTAATTACTACTACATATGTACATAAATTGCATTTGCTAAATTAAATATCTTTAAGTTTTATAATATTTGTATTTTATATTTTTGTCTTTTGAAAATTTTTAATCGTATATTAGTTTCTTCTTATTACGCTACAATGTGTTACTCAACCATATTGCTGTATATTTGTTTCCTCGGATATTCGAATACCCCGCTTAATCGAATACAACTTGTCGGATCCGTCAATATTCATTTAAGCGGGGACGACTGTACTTATTTATTACATTACACAATATTACTTAATATTAACACATTTAGTTACAAAAGTAAGTTTCGTTTACTATTTTAATGAAGAAGGCTGGGATGGAGATATCTAAAGTAGGAAGCGGCCATGAACGTTATAGCAAACCCGGTTCAATAAG
The DNA here is from genome assembly GCA_963930645.1 of Salticus scenicus. NCBI lineage: Eukaryota > Metazoa > Arthropoda > Arachnida > Araneae > Salticidae > Salticus > Salticus scenicus. The sequence continues at coordinate 3,165,514 of OZ005649.1, read as the reverse complement.
CTCCGTAAAACATAGCATCGAGTCATTTTCCATTTAGAAAATGAGATGTTTTAATTACTCTTATACGACATATATTAATGATATTCTTGGACAAAGTGGAATAAGTAGATTCGAAAACATTCACGATGGAGAATTCCTGTTTATTATTTCAAGACAGACATCCAAAAGAAGAATGGAAGCCATTACGATTTCCTTTTTAGACAAAACACATTTCGACATTTCGAGTCAATGATAAAAAAATAACATCTTTTCAGAATGACAGACAGCAAGCTAATTAATTTATTTCGCCAAATCTCATTGGCATCAAAAATCAAGTTGGCTGAACACATTTTAAATTTTATATCTGGTAAACCTAAATAATAGTTAAAGGATTGGCTAAAAATTAAATTACGTCATAGGATGTGATTCAATTTTGTCAGGCATCCAGAATTTGGCTAAAAGTGCGAAATCAATTGATAAAAAAAATATTAAAAATTATTTTCAGCTATAATGATTCAACGGAATCTATAAACGTTTGATTGGAGACAGGAAGCTACAATAAAAAAAATCGTCTGCGGTTTTAAAGCATAAAATGAATGGGTTTCTCTTTCTTTGATATTTTATTTAATTATTACTTGATGAGATTTAGAGCAGGAAAAAGAACAATAAATTATATGAAATTACAGATTAATGAAATAGAAATAAAAATAAAATAGCATAAGCGAAATAAACAAAATTGTATTAAATTCTTTTAGGATAAGAAATATAATGTTTGCTTGTATTATAAATAAATAAATAAAATGTAATTTATACTATTATCATTATTTGATTTTAAAAAGGGATATGTGATGTTTTTCAACATCACATATTTCTCCCCGTCGACCGAAAAAAAAATGGGTTCAGCCATTACATCGTCTATAATATGACAACTCAGCAAAAATTTAAATTAAATCAAATTATTTCCAATCTTGTAAAATAGATTGATTACAAAACAAAAACAAAAAACGAATGGCTTCCAATACAAATAAAATACGTACATTGTCATATTATCAATAGAAAATCTAGTATGCATACTTAAAAAAAAATAATATTCTTATACAATATTAAAATACAAATACAAATACAGAAAATAAGGATATTATATGGTGATGAGATATAATGTGGTATGGCCTGATAATAAATCTGTGTACACAAGTCGTTAGAATCCACAAACAAAATGAGCTCTAATTCTTTGATTTAAAATCATAATAATTCAGTATCATATATTTATCAGTTCGTGGTAAGATGCTGAAATCAGTAAATTTTTATGTTACCATGCATGGCGAGAAACTTTGACGAGTCCATTTTAGTTCAGAGAGGACAAGGATTTGTTGTAATAAATACATAGTTCAAATGTATAATCAATTTTAATATGAAACTTTGACAAAATAAAAACCAAGTATATTTATATGTTATCAAATATGATATCAAATATATATATGAGCCTTTTATATTCATTAAAAGGTTTAAACAAATAATACATGTTGAAAGAAAGCAATAATAACACATGTTTTTATTTATTCATTTTTTTATAGGTAATTGTAATTGGAACATATGAGACATATGCATGTATGTGTATGACAAAAATATTACCTGCACCAAAAGTCTATGTAAACATTTTTTTTTTTAAATAATTCCATTAACACTTTTTTGAAATAAACAATATTATTCTAGTATGTTAACTATTATTAATATGCAATTATAAATAACACGTAAGTTAAAGAAATAGTGATAAAATTGATATACACTGCTGTTGTAAGACAATGCAGCTTAAAATATAATTTCCTGGACCAGCCATTGATTACACTATGTAACAAAAAAATTTTTTTTGTTTGTTTAAGTGATTTTTTTGCTTTTATCTAATGAATTAGGTCATAAATATAATATAATGAGTGTTCTTTCCTGCTCCTAAACGTTTTTTAGTGTATAGTGGCCGGTTATTGAAATCTAGTAGAACATAATAATAAGTGTATTACCATTTATAGATATAACTGTAATTTTCATCTGCATATGAAATAATTGATATTAAGATGACAAATTCTTTTTTCTTTTTGCAATTTAGGTTGATAATTAAGTGATGGCGTATAACCGCAGCTGTAAACATGATCCAGACAGTTATTAAGAGCATCCTGAATTTAAGGATTCAAGTATATTTTTCATTTTATTATCATATAAAGGCATATATTCCTTAAAATTATACTGTTAAAAATCTTTTATGCACACTCTTACCTAACTGTACCATGAAAAATAAAGGCATTATTTGAAAATTTGAAAAATCGATGTAATCTCTTAAAAAACGATTAGCCAGACATCAGTTAGTGTTTTTCTTCAGTTTTGAGTCCTAACCAATGAGAAACAGCAAAAAAATTAACTTAAACAAAATCTTGTTACACAGTGTTATCCAAGCTGCGAAATTTCACAACAAATAAAAATCACAACAGGTTGATCAGGTCTGTTGCGATGGAAGTATACATCAAATTTATTTAATTTATCTTTAATCTTCATAAATATTTAAAAATTTACTCTGCGTAACTCTTAACCTAAGGAAAAATTTATGAAAAATTACTTTCTGTTTCGTAAATTATATTGATGTGTATCATTGGGAATAATGAGATTCTTATTAAAATTAGAATTATTATAAATGTCAAATAAGTGATTATTACGTGGAGGTGCCAATAAAATTCTATCTATATGCACACGAAATGCCTTATCATCACTAGCATGTAACCGTTTAATTGAAAATGAAACAGGGGAATGTTTAACTGTGACAATGAAAGGACCTGTATATTTAGGTTTAAATTTATCTATAGACTTCAGATACACAATATCTTTTGTGCAGATGCTTCTTAGTTTAGCTTTTCTTTGAAAATATTTATTTCTTTTTGATTGGGAATCTTGAATGTTATTGTACGCTTTTTTATAAATTTCCTGAAGGTCTTGCATTAATTTATAGCTGTTTACATTAGAGTCCAGGTAAGTGTAATTATAATTTGAATTATAAGTGTCAAAAATTAGTGCCAGTTCTCTACCAAAATGTAGAAGATTGGGCGAGAATTGAGTGGAAGAATGCGTAGATCCATTGTAGAGAGATTTGTGTATATATAGTGCATTTTGAAATGAATGACCTTCTTCTAATAATATATTAATTGAATACTTAATTGATGTGTTTACACGTTCGCTAATAGAGTTCGACTGGGGATGAAAAGCAGACGAATGTAATATTTTTATGCCTAGAGTGTCATTAAATGTATTGTAAACTTGAGATGTATATTGTGGACCTAAATCTGATAGAATACATGCAGGGCGACCAAAGGTTGTAATGTATGAAAACAAACATTGAACTATTTTTGGAGAAGTAATATTAGATAACGGGTAAAGTTCTAAGTGTCTACTGAAATGATCAATTATTGTCAAGACGTATTGACCAAGTCTGTGGAGATTGTATGATTTGGATGAGAGGGTGTATATGTTTTTTGTAATGGAGCAGGAGGTGTTTTGTGATGTTTCGCTTGTAAGCATTTAGTGCATGAAGAGACGAAATTGAGGGTATCAGTATAAATGCCCCTCCAAAAGTATCTTCTAGAAAGAAATTCATAGGTTTTAGCCAAACCGAAGTGAGATAAATGCGCGATGGACAATGCTTTCGCTTTTAAAGAATTTGGGACAATAATTAAATAACTGAATGAATTGTTATGAATATTCTCTTTCTTGAGCATTAATACTTTAGAATCAGGAATTATAAAGTAATTGGGAAATTTTTCTGACTTTCCGTTTTTTAAGATTTCTTCGTAAATTGTTTTTAATTCAGAATCCTTAATTTGTTCAGACACAAATGTTTGGTCTGAAATTTCTAGCAAGGGGTCTTTAGAGTTCGAATTTCCTGAAATCATATAATTAACATATTCTGAGCATTTGTTTTGATTATCATTACTAATTTTATCATTACTGTTAATTTCGAGTCTGTTTTCATTTTTATCAACATCAACTATTGGTAGTGGTTGTATGTCATTAATTAAGTTTGGATTATCTTTGAGATCCTCTTGATTGTTTTCAAAATTGCAACGTGATAAATAATCCGCTAAGATGTTCAAATTTCCAGGAATGTGTTTGAAAACGTATGTATATTCAGATAAGTCCATTAACCAGCGGGTGGTTACGTCAGCGGGATTGGTAGTTTTCTTATATTTTTCAAGGGGAGCACTATCTGACAAAATTACGAACTCACGATTATATAAATAGTATTTGAAGGCGGTGACAGTTTTATGAATTGCCATAAGTTCCAATTTTAACGCAGGATATTTCTTTTCAGAAGGTTTTAAAGATTTGGAAAAGTATGCTATAGGAAGTAATTTACCATTAAATTTTTGCATAAGTGCTCCTGAAATGGCTGTTTTTGATGCATCGGTGTTGACATAGAATGTTTTCTCCCAATCTGGAAGTCGAACCATTGGGGGAAGAAAGAATAATTTTTGAATTTTTTGAAAAATACTCTGATGTTTTTCTGTCCATTTGAATGTTGTTTTGGGTTTTGTGAGTTCCACAAGGGGTTGCGCAAGTTCTGAGAAAGATGGTAAAATCCAATTGTAAAAATTAGCAAGTCCAAGAATTTTTTTTAATTGTCGTTTTGTCGTTGGTGGTGGAAAAGAATTGATCTTTACGATGTTAGCGGTGATGGGTGATATAGTATGGTTTTCAATATGGAAACCTAAATAATTAACTACTGATTTATGGAATTCACACTTAGATGGGGATAATGTTAAATTATATTTGATAAGAATTTCTAACACTTTATTTACTTTTTCACAAGTCTCTTCAAATGAATTTGATCCAATAATCAGATCATCCTGATAAGCATATATGCCATTAATGTTTATTTCATCGAGTATTGTGTCCATTAGAGACTGAAATATAGAACTGGCGTTCTTTAAACCAAAACAAACACGTTTGTATCGATAACTGCCAAAAATAGATGTAAATGTTAACATATCTTGATATTTTTTAGGAAGGTCAATTCGGTGGTACGCTTGCATGAAATCTAACGAAGTAAAGTATTTGAATGACGAAAGATTTGAAATAATATTTTGAATCTTAGGAAGTGGATATGAGGAACCTTGTATGACTGTATTGACCATTCTAAGGTCTAAAGCAAGTCTGTAACGTTGTTTCTTTGAACCATCAGATTTTTTTCTTTACCAGCAATATGGGACAAGCCCACTCGGAGCAATTACACTCAATTATGCCGGCGTTTACCAAGTCATTAATCTGTTCTTGGGCTTCTTTTTGTAAAGCTTGTGGAATCGGAAATGGAAGTGTTTTAGTAGGGAAATCATTAATTAACTTAAGATTAGGAATTATTTTATCAGTATGTCCTAGAGTACTGAGAGATTTGGAAAAAGCAGCAAATTTGCTTAAAAATAAATTTTCAAGTGTGTTACGTTGATCAAGGGTTAAATGATTCAAACAAAAATCTTTACTTGATAAATCATTTTTACGTTTTAGTAATATATCCTCTGAAGCTTGAATTAAGTGGATATGGTCCTCAATATTTTGTATATTATTATTACTAGAGCAAGAGTCTTCAATTTTATCTAAATGTGGTTCTTTAATTTCATCAATTAAAAATAATTTGCCAATATGCATATTTTTATTGAGATGAATTGAATTTTTACCCTTATTTGAGATAAGTAACGTAAAAAGAGAATTATTATTTTCAGAATTGATTTCACTCTTGTAATTCGGTGATACAATAGAATCTAAAATTTCTATATCAGGATCCTTAATGTCAGTACAAAATATGTAATTTTTTTCTTTTAACTTATTATTTGTTTTTGCAGTAATGTAGATATTTTCACCAGTTTGTATTATAACTTTCTTTAGAAGGTAAACATTCATATTATTATCGTCAGAGTTAACATTATATACATCTAATTTTTCATTTTGCGAATCAAATAAGGAACAAGTAAAGTCTAATTTTCCAATTCTCATGGAATTTTTCGAAAAGTTAATAGTGACATGATTTTCTTTAATGAAATCCATACCAAGTATTCCATGAAAATTAGAGTTATGTGGTATGTCAATAACATAGAAATTATGTTGGAAAAACTTTTTTTCAATTTTGAAAGTTGCACGAATACATGAAGAAAATTCAACATAAGAATTGACCGTTTTAAGAGTAATAGACGAACCTAGTCTTTTATATTTCAAATTTGCTTTTAAATTATCAAATGTTGATTGGGCTAAAAGTGAACAACTACTTCCGGTATCAATAAGAAACTTTATATCATTATTGGCTAATTTAGCTTTTATTATAGGAAGTGTATGAGAATTTTTGTTTACATTAAATAAAATATGATCTTCAATATTATTTGTGCAACTCTCATTGTTGTCACTTGGAATATACCCTGTATTAGAAATATGACTAAAGTTTTGAAATGTTTGGGTAGCTTTATTATCTGCTACAGTAATATTAGCAACAGTTTGAGATCCAACTGAATTTACAAGTCTAGTATGTGAAATTTTCGGAAGAGAATTTGAAGATGACATATTTGTGAATTTATGTTCATTCGCTGATGAGACCCTTAGTTTGCGAGATATGGCAGCATCAGCATCTCCATACCTCTTTTCTAGTTTAAATTATGGTTTTCATAGTTACGTGTTTTATAAGTTAAATTATCTCTATTTCTCCATTTGTAACAGTTTAAAGCAACGTGGCCATGTTTGGAACAAAGTTGACAAATCAGATTATTTCTAGAAAAGTGTCTTCTAGGGGAAGAACGAAAATTGGTCTGTCTAGTTTTGTAATTATTTCTATAATTTCTTTGATCAAATTTGGGTCTGCTTGACTGACTTACGTGTAAGGATTCATTATGGGAGGGTGGATTGTTGTTTGTAAGTGAAATGCTATTAATTTTCTCTGATAAGTCTTTCAATGTGTTTAATAACACAGAGTCATTTTTATTATCACAAGAAAGAACAGTCTTAGTATTAGTAGTGTTGTTGAAAGAATCATATATTTCGGATAATGTCTGAGCACGTTCAACTGCCTTATTATAGTCTCTTATGTTTTCCTCCATTAACTTAATTTTAATATTTGATGGTACACACTCTAAAAATTTCGGAAGTTTAATGTTATCAAGGGATTGTTTGTCTTTAAGGTCAGGGAAAGCCTTAGGTACAGCAACATTTACACGATGGGCAAAGTTTTTTATTGATTCTCCCGGCAAATTTTTTAAATTATGAAATTCTGATATTCCAGTGTTATACGAGGATTCCTTGAAAAACTTACAGAAATTTTCCTCGATATATTCAAGATCTGTCGACTTATATAAAGTTTCATTTTCGATAAAGTATGCCAACGCGGCATCACGAAGTTTTTCTTTCATTACATGTAACGTCGCGTCATTTGTTAGTTTATTTAACATGGCAAAGGATCTTAATTGATCAAAGAAAAATTTGACAAATCTCGCGTCCCCATCGAAATTAGGAACGGAGCAAAACGCGTTTCGATTCTGTGCCATGTTTTTCAAAAATAAAAATGTTAACTAAGTTAAATAAAAATAATATGCATAAGAATTCAATTAATATCATATAAACAAATAAATTACCAAAACACTTAAAAATGAATAAAATTGTTAAATACTTTCTTTTTTTTTTTTTTTTTTTTTTTAATTAAGCCTGCAAAAGTTGGATGATAAAGTTTCAAGATTAATAAAAATATGTAGAAATTATTTGTAATATTTTCCTGTATAACATTATACCTTGCAACCATGAAATTGGCTTATATACGTCTTGTTGTATATATATATTATAGATATATTTAAAAATATATAATGAATAATACTAAAAATGGATATATATGCAAATTAAAATAATTGTCAAGATATATTAAATTGTAAACACAAAGATCAAAATATGAAAAAAATCAAAAAAATATTTTATGCAGTATGATGAAAAGAAAAAAAATATCACTATGATCTGGTATTTAATTTCACAAATGAAATAAATCTTTACTTGAATATCCAAAAACTAGATATTTCAAAAATAATATAAGCAAATTTTGATCATTTATATAACTTTTTAACTGTTCTTAAAAATTGAAATGAAAAGTTAAAGTAGAATATAATACTCATATGAAGAATAAAAGATTTTACCTATAAGTAAAAATTTATATATAAAGTTTAAATAAATGTCAATATTTAAGAAAAATGTACGAAAAGTTCTTATTGTCAATATTTAAGAAAAATATGTGAGAAAAGTTTCTTTTTATTGGCACAATAAATTGATACCAAAGGAAACTTATCCCTTTTCCGAATCTTCTTTTAGCTAAAACAAAAATATATATAGATATATTTAATTTAATTATCTGCGATATTTTATTTATTCTCTTAATTAACTTTTTTTTTTATTCTTTTATTTGAAAACTTGTAAGGCTGTTCTCCTGCATGAATGCGGGAAAAAAAAAAAAAAAAATGAACACTGTAATTCAACTGCACACATTCCAGAAAGACGACCCATATTTGTCAATTCTCCTTGCACCGATGAATCAACGATCATTTAATACCGAACGGTAAGTGCATAAGACGGTCACAAAATGCGAACATTGCAGACTGTAGAGATGATGTTATTCAATGAAACCGTAGAAAGTCCACCGGCATGGCATCACACAATATCGGCGATAAGAATCGGTACCGTAGACACAAAGTAATTTCTGTTTTTTAAAAAAAATCACAGATGACATCCTGCAGCATATTAGCCTTTAGTAAAGATGAACAACAAATCGGTAAATTCGGTGCTGTTCACCGTAACGTAGTTAATTTCTTTTTGGATCATCATTGGGGCAGCTGTTTTAAAAACATAACAGTCTTCAACAACGTAAAACTTCGCATTCATGAATTAATCAGGATGTGTAGAATGATTAACGTAGTCGATATCACGTCGATATTAGGTGACTAAGCAGAGATCCGTTAAACAGAAATTCGAGCTTATATTCGTTAATAATAGTAATGAATAATTTTTCAAGACGAAAAAAAATTTTGGATATCCGGATATATTATCCGGCCTGAGTCTGGCACCACATATATTTAATGAAGAAGGCTGGGATGGAGATATCTAAAATAGGAAGCGGCCATGAACGTTATAGCAAACCCGGTTCAATAAGCTCCGTAAAACATAGCATCGAGTCATTTTCCATTTAGAAAATGAGATGTTTTAATTACTCTTATACGACATATATTAATGATATTCTTGGACTAAGTGGAATAAGTAGTTTCGAAAACATTCACGATGGAGAATTCCTGTTTATTATTTCAAGACAGACATCCAAAAGAAGAATGGAAGCCATTACGATTTCCTTTTTAGACAAAACACATTTCGACATTTCGAGTCAATGATAAAAAAATAACATCTTTTCAGAATGACAGACAGCAAGCTAATTAATTTATTTCGCCAAATCTCATTGGCATCAAAAATCAAGTTGGCTGAACACATTTTAAATTTTATATCTGGTAAACCTAAATAATAGTTAAAGGATTGGCTAAAAATTAAATTACGTCATAGGATGTGATTCAATTTTGTCAGGCATCCAGAATTTGGCTAAAAGTGCGAAATCAATTGATAAAAAAAAATATTAAAAATTATTTTCAGCTATAATGATTCAACGGAATCTATAAACGTTTGATTGGAGACAGGAAGCTACAATAAAAAAAATCGTCTGCGGTTTTAAAGCATAAAATGAATGGGTTTCTCTTTCTTTGATATTTTATTTAATTATTACTTGATGAGATTTAGAGCAGGAAAAAGAACAATAAATTATATGAAATTACAGATTAATGAAATAGAAATAAAAATAAAATAGCATAAGCGAAATAAACAAAATTGTATTAAATTCTTTTAGGATAAGAAATATAATGTTTGCTTGTATTATAAATAAATAAATAAAATGTAATTTATACTATTATCATTATTTTATTTTAAAAAGGGATATGTGATGTTTTTCAACATCACAACTATTATGTTTTAAAACTGAATAAACGTAAACCCTCTTCATATCATAAGCAAACGAAATCTTATATCCACTGTTTATCTAAAAGTAAAATTTTGAAAAGTAACAAATTCGTTAGATAGCACACAATAAGTGACACACTCAAAAGCTAACCACAAGCAAAATAAAACTTTAATGTAGAAAACACTGTTTTTTTTCAATTCATCAAGCAACTTTTGAACAGGATTCATCAGCTGGCTAAAAATGTTACAGATAAGGCAAAATTGAATAAAAGAAAACAAGTGTAATATTACAATTTATGCATAACAAGAGTTACATTCAATTGAAGATCTCTCTATATGTTTACTGTTTGGTCCATCATATAAGTATCTCTAGTTAGAACCATAGATATAGTAATAAGACATAGATTGATCAGTGAGAGGGAAAAAGTGATACCTTTTTTTTTTTTCGGAATCAGTATAGTATAAGAAATTTCATTTTTCAAATATGCATGGTTTTTCCAAAGATTAATTTTTAGAAAATCTTTGACTTCAAATTGTTTTGAAAGATGGCAGCACTAACTAGATTTATTACAAAGTTGACTGATTGAAAAACAGTTACTGGTGCTATGTATTCGTTTGTTTGTTTGTTAATTGATAAAATACACATCAGACTTATATGCTTGAATGACGCTATTTATTCTTTACTTTTGTGTATAGGAATAAGAATCATTCAAAAAATATTCATTCTCTGTGTCACCGACACTTCAGCTATAGATGAAGTATGCCATACCGAGAAGTTCTAATACGCAAGCGCAGAAGACTGCCGGCTACCGGTTCTCTAACCACGGCCTAAAGCATAACATAATTGAATGGTTCACCTTTTTTTTTTTTTTTTTTTTAATCCCATGCAGTTTTTTATTGTTCCTTATGGAGTTTTTGCATGTTTTCTAGATTAGTTATAAATACTTAAGCATATGTATACACTCATATATAGATACGCACATATTCATAACTTTATTATATACATTACATCTGTGAAAAAAATAAACATTCTATTTGGAAGTGTTATTTAAATTTGTATATTTTTTATCTGGCATTCCTTGTACCAATTAATAATTTGTTTACAAAATTAAAATAAGAACATAAACATATGAAATGCTTAAACAACACATATAAATTTAAAAATATTGGATAAAAAATATTTAGTTAGTATAATAAATAAAACATTATACAAAAATAAAAGCCATGCACTGAAAAGACATGTTGATATGAATCGATAAAAACATTCAACCTATATTAAGGAGACAATTTATTTTATTCGTTAACCACATTTCTTGCGACCATGGAAGCCTCTGCGCATGTGCGGATTGAACGAGTCCAGTGTTAAAATAGGGGTGACTGAGAGAAAACAAGTGATAAGGGAACACCGAATAACTGGATGTTTGCCAAATAACTATCTCTCGGCCAATTTTGCATCCCTCAAAACTTTTGGACTCGGCCTCACTGCTAGTCGTAGGAAAAGTGGTCGCACTATACCTAGATTTGAAATTTTGAATAAAAGATTTCCATGTTAAAAACAAAATGACAAGATTATTTTTAAATAAAGATGAACTTAGCAAAATTTTCAATCTGACAAAAAATAAATATAATTAATTAAAATGAAATTTCGCAATTGTTTGTAATAGATAATTGTCTATGTATTAATTGATCCAATGGATCAAGAAAACTAACACTGAAAATAGAGTCTTTCTTTTGTTTTTAAAGCAGGGTTGGCTGGGTTGGATCCGATGGATGTTTTCTGGGGGAAAAAAAAAAAAAAAAAAAAAATGAGAAAACTCAAGACTGCCCATTTTTGAATTTTTTTTTTTTTTTTTAATAAAATAAATTTAGCAAAATAATAAGCAATTGAAACTTAAATTTTATCCATTTATTTGTTTACAAAAAGAACCGCCTATAAGATTTATTTTGAGTTAGAATAATTTTTGTAAATAGTAGATTTAGTATTATATAGTGCTACAACTAAAAACTAGCTGGCATAGGTAATATCGGCTCAATTCCACATATTTATTCTCATATATATTTACTATAGAGTGTAAAATAATTCTCGGTTCAGTGGTATTTAAAAATCTAAGAAAAAAGGAACAAAATCGAGATGCCGGATTCTTTTAAGCAAGAGAATGAAAAAGGGGACAACGATGCATTATTCTTTTTGAAATTTAATGATTATAATAAAATAAAGGATCTATTTACACTTTAATACACTATGTACAAAAAAAGAAATACTTAAAGGAACATAGTTCCGAATCTAAAAAAAACTCTCATAGTGAGAGATCGAAAAATTCCATCTTCGAACGCAGTCGAAGCATCAAAATCTAAAACTAAACTTACTGGCTGTTGCCAAAATCTATTAACAAAAAAGGTTATATCTTTTTTTCTTTCATTGGCGACGCAGCGCCGTCTAAAGGGGATTGATTTTACTACACAACTCCCCGCCGTGAACTCTTACAGAGTTCACAAATCAAAAATCTCGTTAAATCAAAAAATAAATCTCAAATTTGAACAACTTCTGATAATCATAAATTGTACAAATTTCCAAATATTCTATTAATACTAAATCACATAATAATTTTTTTTTTTTCTTTTTTCAAAATATCAACAGTTATCTAATATTAAATACAAATGTAAACAATATTTACTAAAGTACTATAACTAAATCAATAAAAGATCAAATCAAAATATTAAATTGAAATATCAATATTAAACATATGCAAACACATTATTATTTAAGCAATTAACTCTTAGTTATCAAATATAAACAAAGTTATCAAATATAAGCAAACTTAAATATAAAGATAATAACACATGCAAATTTTTAATATTTTCAATTATCAAATAAAATTCACTAAATTATTCAAAAAAGGATATCAAATATTCTGAAAATTAAAGAAAAAGTGTTCATTAAAATGAAGGTTTTGAAAGTTCAAATTTTTGTCAAAAGTTTGTTATTTTATCAGTTCGTAGCATTTAAAGTTTTTAGTTAAGTCAATTCCAGAGGGTATAAATGCTGAGCAGTTCGTTTTAAAACACCATTGGCAGTCTTAACCTCATAAGATCGGATGTTGTGATCTCTGCCGACGATTGTTTTCTGGATTATACCAAGTTTCCACAGAAGTTTGTTTTTTGAATCATCACCAATTAACACTACATCTCCTACTTTCAGTTCAGGTTGTGCAGTAGGATTCTTTAAAGTATGTGCTGTTTTTAAATCCAATAGGTATTGGCTTTTCCATCTATTCCACAACTGCTTTAACAAGAGTGATTGGTATCTTTTACGTCTTAAGGCAGATATTTTGTTTGAAGCACCTTCAATAATGTCAGCAAAATTCACTGGGTAGGTGATTTCTTTACCAAAATTTAAAAAGTGCATAGGAGTTAAGGGGTTCGGTTCTCCAGATTCACTATACACGTAAGTTAAGGGGCGTAAGTTGAGCACTGTTTCTACTTCTATAAGGAGAGTAGACATTTCATCATAATTCAAGAGTGCTTTGCCAATGACTTTACGCAGACAGTCTTTGACGGATCTAACTAATCGTTCGTAGAACCCGCCCCACCAGGGGGCCCTTTCTATTATATTTTTCCATATGATTCTTTCATTTGCAAAAAACTTTAAAAGTGAATCATCAGAAAGAATTTGATACAAATTTTCTAGCTCTTGTTTCGAACGTTTGAACGTTTTGGCGTTATCCGAATATATAACTTTACAGTTTCCTCTTCTCGCTAAGAAACGTCTGAAGGCCAACAAAAAAGAATCTGTTGACATGTCGTGTACAAGTTCTAAGTGTAACGCTCTGGTTACTGCACAAGTGAACAACACTATATAAGATTTTCAATTTCTTTAGCATTTTTAATGTAGAGAGGCCCAGCAAAGTCAATGCCACATATGGAGAAAGGGGGCGACTCTGTTATTCTGTCACGAGGTAGTGGAGCAGTGATCTGATCTGTTGGTCTGGAAAGGTATTTTTTACATATAATACACTTATTCAGGACACTTTTAAATAACTGGCGACCTTTGGGAATCCAATATTTAGACCGTATTTTTGACAATGTTCCAGATACTCCTCCATGCATTATTTTTTCATGTTCATTTTTTATAATCAAGGTAGTCAACCACGACTGTTTGGGGAGAATGATGGGATGTTTTTCTTCTAGCTGTAAATCACTAAACTCTAATCTTCCGCCGAGCCGCATCATTTTTTCATCATCTAGATAAGGAGTTAAGTTGTTAAGGGGAGAATTTTTATCAATAATTTCTTCATTTATTAGCGAGTGAAATTCATTTTTAAAATAGAACTTTTGTTCATTCGATATCAAATGTTTCTCAGCTTCTATTAGCTCTTCGGTTGTCAATGTATTGTTAAGTTCTGGAATTTTTTTGATCCTCTTAATAAATCTTTTTACCCAAGCTGTAACTCTGATTAATTTTTCTAAACTGCTGTATTTTCTGATATCAATGGGGTTTTCTAGTTGTTCTGTCATGCAATTGAAAAGGAGTGTTTCTTTTATCTTTTTTCTATATTCTAAGCTTTCTACATCTAGCTTTTGTTTATCATCAGGCTTAGGCCAAAGTTCGGGGGGTGAACTGAGCCATTCAGGCCCATTTAACCACAATCTATCGTTAATTAATTTTATGATCTTTGCACCTCTGGATACAAGGTCGGCAGGATTAGACGATCCGGGACAGTGCCTCCAATTTGAAGGAGATGTCAATTCACGAATATCTTGTACTCTATTCTGCACAAACGGCTTACATTTTTCTGGAGAGCCTCTAATCCAAAAAAAGGCGATCATTGAGTCTGTCCAGTAAAACGTGGGTATATCTAATTTCACAGCTCTCAAAATATTATGACCTAGTTTAGCTGCCAACAATGCAGCTGTGAGTTCAAGTTTAGGTAGCGTGAGATTTTTCAAAGGCGCTACTCTATTTTTGGAAGCAACGAATATCGTTTTGCATTTTTCATTCGAGATTTCTTTAATTCTAAAATAGGCAACAGTGCCAAATGCTTTGATACTAGCATCTGAGAAAACATGTAGTTGCAAATCACCGATGTTAAATTCTGGAAAATCAGAAAAATAATATCTCGGCACAGAAAATTTAGAAAGATGAGTTACTTCATTACACCAGTCTTTCCATATTTTTTTCAAATCTTCAGGCAATGTACCATCCCAATCAAGACCAGTCTTCCAGATCATTTGCATAAGGCATTTAACTCTTAAAGTGTAGGGCCCTAGGAAACCGATAGGGTCATTAATTTTGCCTAGTACTTGTAAAACAAACCTTTTAGTATTTATCTGTTTAGAAACGAGGTTTATTAAATCCCTACAATCAAAATAGAGAGTGTCTTTCAAGTTATTCCACCCTAAACCCAAAACTTTATTAGGGGGATCATTTTCTTTAAATATTTTAGAATCCTTGCTAATAACATTTTTTTGTACCCAAAGTTCATGTAATGGTGTCGAATTTGTATGAAATTTGTGAAGTTGCATACTCGCGTCTTTAAAGGTACTAAGTGAGTTTAGACTTGTAGTTAAAGCCTTCTCTACTGATGGGTGGCTTCCTATTATGTCATCTACATAAATGTTTTCATTTAAAAAACTAACAGTCTCCCTATGTGTGTCGGTAAAATTTTTCAAATGATGTTTTATCGTCGCAGCTAATAAGAAAGGACTACAATTAAGTCCAAACAAAACTCTAGTGAATCTAAAAATCTGAAGGGGAGAGGTGCCTTCATGAGGACTTTCTGTAAACAAAAATCGTGTTACGTCTCTATCTTCCTCGTCTATCAAAATTTGTAAAAAAGCTTGTTTCATGTCCGCAGTAAAGGCTACGGGATGAAATCTAAATTTAGACAAAATGTCAAAAATATCTTCATAAAGATTAGGTCCAATATGTAGACAATTATTAAGAGAAAGATTATTGAAATCATGTGAAGACGCATCAAACACGATTCGTAATTTACTTGTTGTACGATCTGTTTTTATTACCGCTCTATGTGGTAAATAAAAGGTTGTAGAATTTTCCTCCAAATCCGTAACGGGTTCTATAATCCCCTCTCTCAAATAATCCTGTAAAACATTGTTGTATTCAAAAAATAAATTTGGGTTTCTACAAAATTTGTACTTTAAGTCTCGAAAATCTGTTTTCAGCGATTTCAAAATTATTTCGTAATTGTGATTTACTAATTTTCCAAGGGAATTTAACTTTATATCGTTTATTTTCATACTTAATTTCCGATTCAAAATTTTTCATAATTTTATTTTCGGAAAGGTCAAAATTTTCTTTCGGATTAATAAGACCCGAATTTTCCAAATTCCAAAAATTTTCTATTTGTTTTGACAACAAATTTTCTTCTACTATGATACTCATGGTTAATGATTCAAGAGAATCGCTTTTAATTCCCTGTAAAACCCAACCGAACACAGTTTTTACTGCTACTAAATTTTTATTAATGCGTCTAATATTACCTAACACAATATCATAATAATAATCGACTCCTATCAAAAGTGTAATGCTTTCTTTACTATTAGGTATATCAGCTAATTCTAAATTCTGAAAATTATCATTTTTCGTGATTTTCTCTAATTCAGGGGGAGGGTGAATGAACGATCCAGAAATTTCATCCGTAACTAACGCTTCAATTTGAATATTATGATCAGGTTTATTTTTATTCACGAGCTTTAATTTAACTATACCATAGGTCTTTTCTATCGGTGTCTTACTTCCAAATGTGTATACTTTTAATTTTTCATTTCTAATCACTTTTAAATTTAGTTCATTAGCAATAGAACGACATAAAAATGTTCTACTAGAAGCTGAATCGAGAAGCAAACGGATCGTTTTCTCTTTCGTTTTATTTTTAATATTTACGGAACAAGTTTGTAACAAAATTTTATTTTCCTGATTAATAGAAGAAACAGTAGAAACTATTTCCTGTTTGGATTCTGAACCAGAAGGAACATTTATTTTTTCCTGAGGTTTATGTTTAGATTTGTAACACAGAATTGTATTATGTTTATATCCACATATTCTGCATTTAATGTCGCTATTGCATTCTGCGATACGGTGTTTTTGTTCCAAACACAAAAAACAACGGCCTTGAGATTTCAAAATATTCTTTTTCTTTTCAACATCGAACACAAAGCAATTTTCCGACGCGTGATTCTTTTTACAAAAAATGCATCTCATCTGTTTATTTTCGACCGCTGTAGTGATTAATTCATGTGCAGACGATAATCTATTGGCGTCTCTCGAACTCAATTTGTTACTTTTTATTTGTTCGTTTGTTTTATTTTTTGTAGATAATGTTCTTTCCCGCGAAATTATTTCCGTTTGTATGAAATCTAATAGCTCTTGAATTTTAATTCCATGTAAATTAGATGCGTGTTTTCTATTGAATTCTAAATTTAAATCGGACGGTAGTGTCTTTAGAATTACTGCGATTAACATAGCACTATAATTATTTTCATCAACTTCTAACGAGGATAATGATCTAATATTTATCTCGATTTCTTCATGTAATTTTTTTAATCTAAAAATATCTGTGGATTTATAAACAGGTGCTAAATTTAACAAATTGTTCATATGATGATTAATTATCATATCGCGTTGTCCGAATCTTTGTTTAAGAATTTCTACGGCTTTATCATAATTTTGTTCTGAAATCTCTAACCCGTGTATGGAATTCAAAGCTGTCGAAGTTAAATAACTTTTTAAATAATTAAATTTCTCTACCTTTGACAAAGCTTCATTGTCATGAATAGTAACTTGAAAAGTATTCCAAAAACTCATAAATTGGGACAATTCACCGCCAAATCTTTGAATGATTAATTTAGGGAGTTTAACGAATTTGTTATTCTCACTTAACGGTGTACTTCTATTCTGTAATGTACTTGAAACATTTGAATTTACACCACTATTTTCGACTGAATTTACTTTTATTTTCTTTTTTGCTCTAAAAATAGCGTTCGCGATTTTATCCTGATATTCATAACACACGTTTTTTTCATTTTCATATTCCGTTAAAGGGATTATTTTTTCTATTTCCCTATCGACTTCCTGTAGAAGCCCATTTTTTATAGTTAGTTGATTAATAGTTTCCTCTAAATCTTCAACATTTAAGTGATCTTCTTTTAAATTTAATTCTATACTATTGACCAACTTCGTAACGCTGGATCGAATAATTTTTCTATTAACTTTATGTTTCTCCAACTCCATTGTAAATTTTCATAAAATTTCTTACCTTGAGCAGTCTTCGCTCTTTAAGAGCTAATCCAATATGAAACACAAATATTAATTTTAATAATAGAATTTGAAACAAGCATCGTTACTTTCTAAAACACAACATTCATCTTGCCGGCACTGATGCACCAAAATGTAAAATTCTCGGTTCAGTGGTATTTAAAAATCTAAGAAAAAAGGAACAAAATCGAGATGCCGGATTCTTTTAAGCAAGAGAATGAAAAAGGGGACAACGATGCATTATTCTTTTTGAAATTTAATGATTATAATAAAATAAAGGATCTATTTACACTTTAATACACTATGTACAAAAAAAGAAATACTTAAAGGAACATAGTTCCGAATCTAAAAAAAACTCTCATAGTGAGAGATCGAAAAATTCCATCTTCGAACGCAGTCGAAGCATCAAAATCTAAAACTAAACTTACTGGCTGTTGCCAAAATCTATTAACAAAAAAGGTTATATCTTTTTTTCTTTCATTGGCGACGCAGCGCCGTCTAAAGGGGATTGATTTTACTACAAGAGCATCCTATATTCAAGATTAGAGCAATGAACTCTACTGGTGGTCATTTTCCGGTCACAGACTTAAATGCTCCACCCATTAGGCTGCCCTTCACCCCACTTTGACATTTTTACCTTATGCTGATTTGCTGCTTAATCTTATAGATGCCAATTTTGTATTTAACTTTTCATGCAATGATTGTTATAAGGCACATCTATGTGAAATTTTGACCCATTCAGTTATGCTACAAAAATTTTAAATTTCGTATATTTTACAAAGATTTCAAATTAGAGCATTAAAATCATGGTTGTCAACAGTATCATAGGTAATGCTGTTTTAAAACTGGTCTAACTTTCTAACCATCATTCCTTCTTGAGATAATGTGTGTACAAACTAACAATAAACTGAATAACACCCACACTTTTTTTTTTTTTTTTTGTGATTTTAAGATTGTTCATACGCATAATGTAAAATTTATAAAAATAAAAAAAACTAAAATCGAAAATCGAAAATTTTCAAGAACACTAAAATTTTTCATGCCTATAGTGTGATGGAAAACTAAAAATGAAGTTTTTTCAAAAGCATGTACAGGGTTAGCACGAAATAAGTTGCCCACTTCAGAGGGCTCTAGAATCCGTCCTATTGGTCCCAATGGCATACAATTTTAACTACAGATAATTCAAACGCTGCGCTTGACATTTATTAAATTTTTAAAAAAGTACAAAATTCCGCCGGTAGGTGGCGCTGTAATACACATAGCCATATTTAATATGCTTTAAAAATATGCGTGTAAAATAAAGTAACATTAATAAACATGCTCAATATGATACCCTTCATGTTCAGCAATGTGCTGTACTCGCATAATCATATTTTCAACAGCTGACCGGAGTAAGTCTGCCGGAATATCTAAAACATGGCGCCGAAAGCTGTCCTTCAGATCAGGCAGAGTTGATGGCCTTTGACGGTAGATATTGTCCTTTATCCAAAGAATAATGCTAATAAACATGCGCTGAAACACAAATGCTGTTTCTGTTTTTGAATATATGCAAATAAATACCATTTGTGTTATAGCGCCATCTATCGGCGGAATTTTGTATTATTATTTTTTTTTTTTATTTAATAAATGTCAAGCACATCATTTGAATTATCTGTAGTTAAAATTTTACTTCATTTGGACCAATACGACGGATTCTAGAGCGCTCTGAAGTGGGTAACTTATTTCTTGCTAACCCTGTATACATAAATTGTTTATTGTTTAAAACTGGTCAAGAAATAATTTGAAATCTTTCTATCTAGAGTCAAAAGTCGCTTTACTTTAATACGCATCTAATTTATTTAAAGAATTGTTAATAGAAAAATTATATATCCACTTCAACTTTTCGGTAATTTTTAAAATAACTGTATAAAGCAAATTTAATAATCATATATATATATATATATATATATACTTTTTTTTTTTTTTTTTTTTTTTTTCAAAAAAAATTTTTGCGTATATTTTATTGGTAACAATCGTAAAAAAAAATATCATTATACCTTGTTCTTTTTTGGTTCATAAAATTTCAGAATTTTTGTAATTGGTTCACAACTAGACCTTAATACAGAAATTGTAGAACATAAGCAGGAAAAAATGTACATAACATCTGTTCTCTAACTTCGTTTTTTCGTGTTTTTCTTAACAAACTCGTAATTAGTTAAGGAATTGAATACTTTCGTATTAAAGTACTGAGTACATAAGTATTAAATTAAAATTCTAGAAAAAAAAAAGTATGTTCAAACTAATTAATTAGTCACTCCACTTCAATGGTTATTAATCCTTGTAATGCGGTTAATATAAAAGTACCGGAATTTTTAAAGTTTTGAAAACCACTTTATGACCAACGAAAAAATAAAAATATTTTTTCAAAACTTTTTTTTATTGTTCTTATTTTATTACTTAAAAAAAATAATAATAAAATAAACTTTTTTTTTTTTTTTTTCTCAACCCTGTTTTAAAGCTTTAGTTTATAGCATGAAATAACTTTTTTTCCCTCCTCTCTCTTTCTCCTTTTCTTTTGGTTTCTCTAAATAATATTCAATAACAGGTTTACTTTATCACATTTGCAAACTATATAACTATGTAATTAGCATTTTGTTTAATTTTTTTTCTTTTTTAATTGATCGTGATAAAAATGAAATGACACTTCTTATTTATCAAAATACTAATCTTATTATTATTTTTCTTTTTGCGAAATCGCTAAGTTTAAAATGCACTTTAATTCTTTAATAGAATAATTTTATGTATCAAATATATTTAGTTCAACAGATGTTATATATACACACACACAAATTTATATGTATATATACAATCCTACACAGTAGGAGAAGACAGAGTACAATGAAACATTACTTCTAAAATCCGTTAGATTTTTCACAGAAAGTTTCAGCTCAAACATATTGTTGTACAACTAACTATATTTTTCACACTGATGTGATTCGGATACTTTTACTCTTCTACAACACTAACAGGAGAAGATTGTTAGATTTTCCCCATTGAAACTAAGTTTGATTAGTAAAAGGAATTTTGTTTATAATTTTATTATACTTTTTTTTTTTTTTTTTTTTTTAAATACATTATAGTCTTTGTATTGTTGTTTTTATGTCATCAAATTCAAAATTAAAATAAAAAATTGAAAGTCTTGGAAAAAAAGAAAATATTTAGTAACCTCAGTGCAGGGATAAAACACTTGTAGACGGATGAAGGCCAGTTACTTGAAATAATATGTTACTGATAAATATAATATCACTGATACAAAATAACATATTGCTCGTTGACACTAATAAAAATAAAGCATTTTTACTAAGAAGAATTGGTAAAATTCAGATTATTCAGCTATTCGGCAACGTCAACGGGGGTGTTTTCCTTCGAAGTGCCTGCATTTGGTCGCGACCAATGCGTATCTCAATCGAAAGTGTAAAAAACATAAAGGTAATTTTCAGGGGGGGGGGAGCCAAAAGGGTTTTTAATTTAGAATTTAGTCTCTGAAAAATTTCCCTCGTGAGCAAAGATTTTTCAGAGTAAAGCACTAGGAGTTAAAAAATAAATAAAATAAAATAAAATAAACTCTTTGAAAAATCCTAAGTTCAACAGAGTGTCTGTTGCGAGCTTTGACGAGTCTGTGTGACGAATAAGAATTAAGAATCTGCGCCGGGAGTCCCAAGAATCACAGGAAAATGCTAAGAGTCCCGCAATTTGATTTAAAAAAAAGGGGGGGGGGTGGAGCATATGTTTTAATTAATAAGAAAGTAAAATTCCTAAAGGAAATTAAACACTGAACTTTGACCGGATCCCGCAGAATCAACCGGAACCTAATTTCGTGAGAAATCCGGAGGACCAATCAGAAGCCAGAATCCAACTTCGAAAATTTTACAATCCTTTGACAAATTTTTTTACCAAAACTAGAGAGGATTATGTCCGAATCGCATCGACCAATCAAAATTCGAGATTCCGACTAATCAGAATACGAGTTCGGGCAAACCATCTGAAAACTAAGTCCTGATCATGAAAATGATAAAAATAAATAAAACTCAACAAAAAATTTGCCAAATAATAATAATAATAATAAATATATTTTTGTCCCGGCAGTTCAAAATTTTGAAAAATATTTACAAAAATTATTCAATTTCACTAGAAGGAAGGTGGACACTCGTGACTGAAACTAAAGTTCAAAAGTTAGACCTAATGCTAAGGTTAGCCAACACTAGAGGAACATTTCGTTCGATCTAGAGAAAAATATAATTTAGTGGAAAATTATAAATTAGGAAAAATATAATAAATCCTCTATTAAGTAACTCCAGAAGTAATAACATTGCTCTGCACGAAAATCGGCCCCAATACATTTCATGCAAATTCTTATGTAAAATGACCTCCTGAATCCCAATATGACGTCCGTTTTGCCCAATAGGGCAGTTCCTTGTTTGTAAACAAACATCTCAACTTTTATGAGTGGTTGGCAAAAAGGCTTGGGAAAAGCATAGCGATGGCGGATCACCAACCGAAAATCAATGGTGGGCGGCGCGCGGGAAAGTCGAGCGCGCTTTTTTGCCAACCACCAGACGTCACGAGGAAATGCTCTATTAACCACCGTTTCTTGATTGCCCATCTGCGAGCACAAGTGCGACGTAAAACCCAACCAACCAACCAACCCACCGTTTCTTGAGGACGCTTCCCTATTTTAATCACTGTTCGGTAATTTTATGGCTATGAATTTCATTAGAAGAAGGAAAAAGCATTATTTTAACTTTTAAATATCTTCTGAGGGGCTACAGAGGTGATAAAATTCTAAAACATGAACATTTGTAGCAAGGGGAAATTTTAGGGGGGGAGGGGGGATTCGCCACTGAAATCAGAAACTACATTTATTATATTATATTAACCTATTATTATTATTATTATTTATTATACCTTAATTTTTATTTGTTTTTAAGTGTTAAATTAATTATTTTCCACCCTCCAAATCAAATTCATGGCCATAAAATTACCGAACAGTGACAAAAATCGAGGTAGGAGGTGGTGTTCCGCAAAAACGGTGGGTGACTGGGCAAAATAGGGGTCATATTCAGATTCAGGAGGTCATTTTACATAAGAATCAGTAAGAATGGTATCAGGGCTCGAATTTTTTATTTTACTTTTTTTCAGCGCAGTGTAATTCTACTTTCTTAGAGACGAACAGAAAGCGTTTCTTTCCACGACCGTCTCCAGGATCGTAGTGGTGAATAGAATAGAGTCTAACCATGGCTTCCCGCTATTCAATTTATTGAATCGCAGGGAGCCATGGTCTAACAGAGGATTTCCAGCATTGGGAATGGATCCGTGAAACTTCATAGCAAGTTTTCGAATTTCAGCATAAATTGGCTTAATTCGAAGGTCCCGGTGGATAGCATCATTGTGGAAATAACGAGTACCTTTAACAAACCTGCGTAAAAGCTTATTTTGGAATAACTAAATTTTAATTAACTGAGTTTTCATAGCAGATTCGCAGATCATAATAACTATGGGTCGCAATCGGATGAATCATGGATTTATATAACAAAAACTTATTTTTAATAGACAGGCGGCTGTTTCAAGCCAATAAAGAATAAAGGGCTTTCGTGGCTTTGTCAGTTTTTTTCAGAGGCTTTGAAATGTGACGAGACCACGTCAATTTTGAATCTAAGTACTATACTTTTAAATATTTATAACATTGTTTCCAGGGTATGGGCTAGTTATTTAAGAGTAGGGCTGGATTTTTTATCAATATATCCCCAAGTATCGATATTTTTTAAATATCCCGATAACAATATTTAAGATTTTGCTCTGCCAATATATCCCTTTAACGATATTACCTAGTGCGCACCGCGCGATCAATTGATATGCCGATAAGTACCGTTAAACGCCAACCACGGATTAATAGAATTATGCTTCCGCGCTAGCGCACATTACGAATGAAACCCGAATTCCCGAATGAAACCAGAGCGAACGAACCACGATCAGCGAACGAAACCCGAACAAAAAGAGCGCGCAATATCTTATACTAATACCCATTCTCTTATTTTTCTCCCATCCCTCACTGATAAAATAAAAACATATAACCCCACCCCAAACGATCTCTGCACTCCCACAATGCATATACTTCCTCTTCCTTTATTCCTGCGTGCGAAACCTCAAATCTAAAATATCACTGCTTTAATAAGTCCACCGCATAATAAAAAAATAAACAGTATTTATTGAAAGCCATCTGCTTTTCCCACAGTATATTGACTTCCCACAGTATATTGATACATTCATGCATTTACTGACCCTAAACGATAATATGAAAAATTTATACTACCGTTAGTATTTAATAATATTGCACATCGCCACTCGTGGATCGTAGGTGTAATACCACAGTAACCACAGACAGGGCAATATAAAAACAAACGCTTATTATGACGAATGAAAACAATATCTTTTGTTTTAGCTCATTTCCTGCTATTGGTTCATTGATATTGGTTTATTTCAAAGTATCGATAACTTCTGGCCAATAAGATGCGACATGTGTTTAACTCGCTTTGGGCTCAGTGATGCCAGATTGGAGATTTTGTCCCCATTTTGGGGATTTTTGAAGCTTCTGGGGACAATTTTGGGGACCAAATGTTAGTGGGGACCAAATGTTAGTGTTCAAAGAGCAATATTCAAAAAACAGAATTCGAAAAAGTTCATTTTTTAATAAAATATTTTTATAAAACGACGCGACAAAAATCCCATTGGATAACATGGGAAGGGAGAAAGGGTGCTATCTGACTGATGTAAAATAAAGTTTTATCTTCAGTAATTTTACAGTGACAGTTTCTTTATAGAAATATATAATATTGGATAGTTTATTACTTTTTTTATGTAGCATTTATTTTTTCTCTTTCCTTTTCCTTCTTTCTTTCTTTCTTTTTTTTTATTTTTTTATTTTTTTAAGCCGTACATGTTAAATAAAATTGGTTTAAATGCAAAATGAGTTACTTTAAGTAACAAAATGAAACTTTAACATAATTTTGTTTAAATAATATAATTTTTATATTGACAATGTATACATATATATATATATATATATAATATATATATAATTCAATTTTCAATTGTTGTAAAACTATTACGAATGTGAATTGAAGACATATACATTTAAAAAATATTGTAATGATTTGGTAAGCAGAAACAAAAATAAAAATGACAAGTAACTGACATTTAGGATGCATATAAGAGTTTTAAGTAAAAAAAAATTACTCTCTACAACCAAAAAAGGTGTATCTAATCCAATGGCATTTCTCAACTATTTAAAATGATTTTCCTTTTTATTTAATACCTACATCTTAAGACAATTTTTTTTTAAGCTTTATTTTTAGTAGTATTATGAATTTTGATATACTTGGTACAAATAAAACACAGATCACATATTAGCTGTGTTAAAATATGATTTTAAAATAATTAAAGCTTAAAATGGGAAGAATAGAGGATAAACTATTCAGAGGTATACTAAAAAGCAATAGTATAAGTTATAAGAAACACAAAATATTGATTCACTTTTTATGATTTTTTTTTTTTTTTTTTTTAATGATAAAGTTATGGTAGTAATATACCAGAAAATACATGGAAAACACTCTATACTTGTATACTTTAAAATTCGTGTGCATATGTCTTTAAAAAATAACAAATGTCTATTTTTTCCTATCTTGAAAGAAATATCGCAATATATCACTAATATCGATATTAACTTGGTGATATATCGCGATATTTAATTTCTCATATCGTCCAGCACTATTTAAGAGAATGTTAGTGGTGGACGTGTCATAGTGTTTATTTGTGAAAAGGTACTTTTGGATCTGTTCAGATCGAGTATTTATTAAATAGTTTATTTTAATCAAGTTCTTTTATGATTTTTTAAAATTAAGTTCACATTTTAATTACAAGTTTTTTTTTTCCGTATTTAGCTCACTACATTGTAAAGTGTTCATAAAAAACTCTATATTTGCTGAAAATTGCATTTTTTTTCTTGCATTATTATGAGTGTTTCATTGTACCACGGCATACAGGGAATGGTAAAAAACTGTTAGACATTGGCTTTTTTTTTTTTTTTTCCAAGTATAATGATATCGTTTAGGAACTTAAAAAAATTATTTAGATGTTGGAAATACAAGATTATACGTACGTATTAATTGTAGATTTGTGTATGCAAAATTGTGGCTAAGAAAAAATAATTAGTAAATTCTGTTTCATTGTACCCCGTTTTCTCCTGCATTACAGTGAAAGTCCAAATAAGACAGATGAGATAAAGAAATCCATAAAAATGTGAAAGCATAGCAATAATCAATTCTTCATAAGCGGCATATATTGAATTATTATACTCAAAAGTATATGTATTTTTTGTAAATTAATAAGCTTATATATATATGCTTTTTGGGGAGTGAAAGGAGGCGATTGAATAAATTACATGTATGTCACATTATTAAAATAATAACAAAAATAATTAAATAAAAGTGAATCCAATCACAGTGATCTTTAATAGCACATAGAGTTATATCTATTAAACGTAAAAACATCAATATAAATATCATACATTGTTAAAAATCTCAAAAGTAAATGTATGAAAAAAGTTTAAATAAAACCTTTTGAAATTCACTTTAGTTCAGCATTTAATTCAGTTTTTTTTTTTACATTATTTCCGCAATTTCCATTATGTTGGAATCCATAAGAAGGGGACTTGAGTGTAATTAAGAATTCAAGAAAATTCATGTTTTGAATTACAAAATTTAAAAGAAGGCTCCTTCCATATAAGAATATTGGACCAATTTTCTTTCAAAAGGAATCATTACATGCACTGCGTCAAATTCAATAGAAAAAATCGAGCCACAGTACTATAGACTTACGGGTTCTCGGAAGTCATAATCCCACGGAGATAAACGATAATCTTTAACAAATGTCCTGCTTACACGCTTATCCCAGAGGATGAATATTCCATTGCCAGATGTTCCTGACATCATAGTGATGTTGTGATCAGTTCGCACACAGTATTGGTTGAAATTAAATGGTAGAATCCATGTGGCGACACTTTTATTCGGGCATCTAATGTCCCATAGTCTTAAAGTCCTCTCATAACCACATGCAAAAAAATAAATTGTTGGACTCTGGAAAAATGTCTAACACTCCGGTTTTATTTTGATAAGTGTCTCCAAAGTTTGTGATGTGACAGCCTCTTTCCATATCAAACATTTGTAGAGGGAGAACAGACTCAGTTCCCTGACTTCCCACAATAAGATAGATATTACACGGCATGATTTTAGTAGATAAAATGCTATTTTGTAAACTAAATTCCTTTTTCATTTTCGTTTTGTTGGAGTTACAACTCCAAATTTTGACGGAGAAATCCTTACAACCAGACACAATAATGCCTTCCTTGGTATCTACAGTTAAAATATCCGAAGGATGTCCTACAATAGAATGAACAATTTCTAGAGTATGTTTATTCAAACGTACTAACGTACCATCTCTTCCACCACAAACTATTTCATTTTCATTAACTGCAAATTTTGCAATGTTTTTATTACATGGCTTAACTTCGGTGTATTTATTTCTTCGGATGTTGCCATAGGGTAGGGTCCACGTGGATATTGAACTACATAGTTCCCTTTACTCTAAAAAATACTCTTTCTCAAGTACACTCCAAGGTGAACATTTTTCGTAATAATCGAGTTCTGTTTCATTACCCAGTTCTTTGTACCATTTTTTAGAGAACCTGCATCTATCTTTATAAGTCAAGGTAGGTTCGCATCGCATTCCCATTATTCTTGAAGCCATATTACTCACCAATGCTTCCTCACTATTTCTTTTCCATACTTTATCTTGATTATATATTAGTTCTCTAAATTTTTTACAAGTGCGTGGAAGTCTGCCTAAGCTTTTGACATCGCAATACTCAAAAATTGCAAGAATGACTTCATTTGGAAGATTATGTATAACAACAATGAGTTTTTATCACTTGTATTCATCTTCGAAGTCTTATAAACCCTTGTATCAAACTGCGAAGGGTTATTATGGCTTTGGGGTTATTGAATCATAGTCAACTTTGAAGAATTGTTATTGATTGTACTTATCTGCAAAAGGTTATTACTGCTTGTATCATTTCTTCATCCACTATTATATCCAGTTTGTATATTTTATCAGGTGAATTAATAAAACTGAAATTAAAAGGAAAACAAGTCTTAATATAATTTTGAATTATCATAAAATTATAAATTTATTTACAAAAAAAATTTTAGTCCTCTTTTCAAAAAAATTTTTTCTTTCTTTAAATCTATTGATCATGCTTTAATATTAAATAATAAAAATTTATTCTATTAACGAAAATACTGCGTCTATAATAATAAAGGAAAGGTTTGCCTGCCTGTATGTCTGCTCATCTATACGTTCAGCCCCCAATGAACGTAGAAGTACCAAAATTGATATACAAATGCATAGAAGCCTTCCAGAGGGAACAGTGAAAAAAATAATAATAATAATAATAATTAATTGCGGAGATATTAAAATGTCAACGTATGCCAATTAATAAACGAGTCTATTCTGAGCTTAAAAAGCGTTTAAGGAGCGTTAAATGCTCAAATAAATGTCGGTACGACTTTTTAAAATTTGGCACCAGATGAAAAGGGCGATTTTCCTGAATCCAGGGATGCAACCTGCTTATCGATGCGACAATTAGAATTTTTATTGAATAAACAAAAGTATGAAATTTTAGTTGGCAATATCAAGACTGATTAAATGCAGTTAACAAAATTGTACTTAATATAAACACTGATGTCATTTAAAATAATAATTTTTCAATAAATAAAAAAAATAAATAAAAAAATAAATAAAAAAAAAGTACCTATTGCAATTAATTAAAATACAAATTACAAACATTAAAAAATAAAATAAAAAATATCTGAAACAATTAATTCCCTTAAATTGCCCAAAAAAAGGAAACTGGATCCTATATTATCAGAATAGAGTAAAACAACCTTTCCTTCATCAACTGGGATAGTAAAACCATTTAAAATATTTCTTTTCGGCAGGAAAAAGTATATAAATATTATAATAATGTTCATTCTGAATCAGCTGGAGTTTTAGATGGTAAGATAGAAAATCTTATATGTTATTCCAATTGGCATCACGGGGAATGAAAGGGTAAAGTAAAAGATGGTACGGAGAATACATAACATACTTAGGCAAAAGATATACATGTATCTGTTGATGTTAAATAAAAATCAGCTTTTTCTTCCATAACGGACTATTTAGGAAAAAATAATCATTAATTTATAAAGTAGAAATATCACCAGAAAAATAAAAACTATCAATAAATAACTTTATGATGAACAACCTCATCCAATTATCATGGCCGTTTGTATGTTTTTAAATAGTTATTTAAATAAAAGATTTAAAAAAACAAATCTGGAGTGACTCCACTCGACTTTCCGAACATTGAGTAATTAACAGTTTTGTAGATAAAGTAAAGAAAGAGGAGTTGTTAAACAAACAAAAGAGAGAAAACCATAACAGAGTGTTTGAGTATTTTTCTCCCTATATTACAGGATGTTTTATTGAACGCTACTGAACTTTGAGCCCATAGATCATAACGATAAAGAATTTTTCGTTGTGTCCCTGTAAAAAAAACTGTAAGTGCTAAATTCCCCAAAATCTATACAGTTGGTGCAACTGTGACCTATAACGTGTGTACAAATTTTTTGCTCAGATTAATAAGGCGCTTAGATGCTATCACACTTTTAAAAATTTGGCCCCATAGGCCATAATGATAAAGAATTTTTCTTTGTGCCACTGTAAAAAATTGTAAGTGCTACATTCACCAAAATCTATGCAGTTCGTGCAACTTTGACCTATAACATGTGTACAAATTTTTTGCTCAGATTAATAAAGCGTTTAGACGCTATCGCACTTTTAAAAATTTGGCCCCATAGGCCATAATGATAAAGAATTTTTCGTGGTGTCCCTGTAAAAAAAGTATAAGCGCTAGATTCACCAAAATCAATAGGGTTCGTACTATGGTGACTAACAATATACGTACCTACTTTCAGCTTATTCGAACGCAGCGTTTAGACGCTAGCGTGTTCACTCACAGACATACACACATACATACACAAATACATAGATACATACACACACACATACATACATCATCGTAAAAATATTGAAAACGGACTCAGGGTACCTCGAAACGTATAGAAGCATCAAAATCTCAAATTCGGATTTTTGACATGATTACAATACTTTCCTCACTATAGTGTTCGGAAAGTAAAAAAAGAAGAGGAAGAAGTAACATTATATTAATTTCAAAACACCAAAATTAAATTTCCTACTTCCATTTCAACCGCTGAATTGATTAATTGCTTAATTGATTGCAACTTAATTGATTTTTATCCTTAGGAGGACCTCAAAACGCGAAATTATATAAAAAACACAAGCGCTAATATTTGAACTACAAAAAATGCATTGTCTACCACATCATGAATATCAAAAATAAATTTCACTCCTGAGTTTTTTTTTTTTTTTTTTCATCAATTACATTCATTAGAAAAGAATGTCTTCGCTTAATTTTGGGTAGTATGTTATTTACAATTTATTTACGCATGAAAGTGTTTATTTAAATTGAGTCCTATATGAAAAACATATAATGCAACATTAAATACACTTTCAGCAATTTCCATGTCTATCTCCAACGCATCCAAATTCTTCTGGGAAGACCTGTAGACGAATGGTGAACTATTTTCATGTCATATTCGACACGAAACATGCTTTTATGCATATGAAAAATATATGCTCATATCATTTTGTTTAGTGCAGCTTATTTATAGATTTTAAACTGCACCCTAAAGAAATTTTGCCCACATACGTAAAGCATTTGAATACTCTTGCATGTCCCTGTACATGACTATTTGCTTGATCCCAATGAAAAGTTTAGTATAGCATCCCTTAAAGGTGCAGATTTAGAATATCAAGTTTGGACATATTTCTACTATGTGTAAATAATAAATTCAAAAATAAATTTTTGAAAAACCAGAAATATTTTAACGATTGCGAAAAAATAATTTTAAAAAAGTACACCAGACAATAAGTAATTTAGAAAACAAAATTTTCCGTAAGATAACATGGAGTTAGTCTGCCGGTCAAATTAGTTGAAGTATCCCCCATGAGAATGGCAAAGATCACTCAAAACATCTTCCATACGCTGTAAATCGTGCGTTTAGTTTTCGGAAGTAAGAAAGAGGGGTAGTGATTCCAAATCAAACTAATTTCTACCCATTTCCCACCTATCTTTTATATCGTTGTATTATGTATTTATTCAACCAGTCTTTATCTTTACTCGATCTTTCTACCACCAACCAATCTGAATACTTACAATATGGCTTCTAAACTAAACCTCTCACGTCAGTGAATGTTGCTTTTAATGATTTTACAACCTTAATCGAAGCATGAGCAAGATAAATTTGTATTATTTTGTTTGTCCATGGGGAATTCTCAGTTGCCTTATCAGATTTATCGTGTTTAACGAACTCCAGTAGTAAAGGCGCTGCACAGATGTTCAGAAATTCAAAACCAGCAGGGGTAATAGTAGAGTCGGGGATGTCAAACAGCCAGATGGTTGACACACTCACTTTTAAACCATAGACTCCCCCGCTTTTTTCCATTTCTGGTATGCACCCCTCGCTCATGCCATCATATTTAGTATTCTTTAGCAATGCCGCAGTAAACATACAACGGCTTTTTTGAGGAGCCAGGGGTGCATTGATTTAATGAAGTGTCACAGTTGATCAAAGTAATGAATTTTAAAACTTCTGATACGAAGTACAGAGGTGCATTAAAGTTTGATTGCGCCCTAGGCCCATTTCGATAGGGCACTCGTCCCCATGTTTTGAAATTTTATGTTCATATATTATAATAATAATAATAAATATAACTAAGAACTAAAGAATAACGTATTACGTTACATTATTTGATATACCAATCATTATGCAACATTACATTATTACATACAATAATCAACTTAAAACTAATTACAAATAAATTAGTCTAGTGAGAGCAAGAAAAAATTTAGTTTATTAGGTTTCTCCAATAAAGATATGATTAAATAAGCTGAATTAAAATTTTCATTTAATTTCTGAGAAACAGACAAATGTTGCATTTACATTTTTTTTCGCTTCATAAAGAAAAAAAAAAAAAAAAGATAAGTCGGTATACTGCAAAATATTTTCTTTGCAGCTTTCCGTTCTACATTTTATATTCAAGTCATTTCATTCTTAATCGTTTTTTTTACAAAAATAATTCAATTCATAAAAGGAAAACACCACTGATTCGTGACTGGGAGAGTAGATGGGAAAAATCCGCAACGTTTCAAAAATCCTATAAAGTGTATTATAGTAAGGGGAAAAAAAAAAAGAATTACCAGTTTTAGTCACCTGTTAATCAAACTTTGGTCACCTTTAAAACTATAGTCGACCCCAGAACTTTGACGTTTTTAGGCTCACGGGTCTAAACCTAGCCCCACAGTGGCCGAGTGATTCTGCTCTCGTCGCTGGTAGACGGGATACGTGCCAGATTCAATCTCAAGACACGTTCACCGACCTAGCCGTTCAGAATTTTCCGTAGTTTTCTTCTAAACTAGCACAAATACGGATTCTCTCCTCCCCCTCCAACCGGGGAAAAAAAAAAAAAAAAAAAAAAAAAGACATCACGGAGGCTCTCCATCCAGGTCTAGGACCTTCGTGTAGTCAATTGGCCTTAACACCTTCATCACAACATCTAAATCTAAATTCATCACTGATGAAATATAAATATTGTTACAACTAATTAAATGTTTTTCCTTGCACCGATTGTCCTCTTGCAGTGAAAGTAGTTTAATAACCAAAATGAAAATAAACGGCATTTCCATTCACTTCCAGAAAGGATGGTATTGGCGACAAACTTAACGACGAATTTATCGGAATATGGTCAAGGTTCTCGAAGTTTCGAAGCTCCACATTGAAACAGGAGCCGAGATCTAGAACTTTTCAAGCTATTCTAGACAGAAAAATTGCGAAAAGGAATAAATAAAAGTAAGCTGGTTTCTTCGGGAGGGATTAGTCAGTGAAGTGACCGTTGTTCAGAGAGCTATTCTGAGTGATTCCATTTCTGGGACTGTGTTCCCAGCGATTGATCTTTGTTCGTAGATTAACGGAATACCTGCTGTGCGGAGTATTCGATGCTGCTTGCTTTGCTCTTGTGGAACAAAAATGACTTTTTTGTTGGACTGTTTCCAGAACATTCTTCGAGTAATGACTTTTTTTGACACGAGCGACAGCTTTATTGGACTGCTTTGAATATATTTGTTGAATTGACAGTACTATAAGTCTGTTTCGAGAATGCTAATTGAAACCACAGTTTCCTTGTACTAATTCGAGAAGCTGCACTGAATAAAGTGCATTCATCGACTAGAACCTGCCTGTTTCTTTACGAAATACTTTCCCCACACAAGAAAAGAGGACACGTTTTTTCGTCTGTCGCTGAGGCCAACCTTGAGCGAATGAAAAAGCCGTTTATTTCCACTTTCAATGTAAAACTACTTTCACTGCAAGAACAGAATCGATGCTGGGAAAAACATATAATCGGTTGTAACAATAAGGGGATTGCATGAAAAGAAAGATATAATAACGTACGTATTTAGAAATATTTATCGAATTACGATAAATTTTCACAACAGGTTTGTACCATGATTACATAATTAATGACGTGCGTATGTTCTACATTGTTTTTGTTAGATGTAACCAATGTCACTGTAGAAATGTGCACAAAAATAGAGAGTTGGATGATGATGAATGAAAATTTCTTAAGCTGGGGATTAATTCAAGTTTTAGATTTTTGGGAGCATTTGTGTGAAAAACAAAATATTTGTGTAACATTTTTATTTCTATTTATTTATTTTATTTATTTATTTATTGCGTGAGTGGAATTGGGGGGGGGGAGGAGGAGGGGGGGGGGGGATCATGTAAAATCTTCATTTAAAAAATCATACAGATAATGTTTAACATGAAATTAACAGTGTTTCATTTAAAGAAATATAAGCATCCATTGGAAATAAAAGATGAAAAATTTTTTATAAAAAAATCATTTTTACAAAACACAAAATCTAGTTAAGGTGCCATTTTTATGAATGTGAATGGACAACTAAAGAGCCCCAAAATTTGCCCGAATCTACCCCTGTAATAACGTAAATTGCAAAAGCAGGTATTTATTGTTTCGGGTCAAAATAATTAGGCTCGACATTTAATCAGACGATATTTTCAAAAAAGCTATCGTTTCTTTATCTTATTAGATCTCAACATCAGATACTGGCACCATTTTTAGAGAAAGATGTCAATGGCTACCGAATTATTGTTTCCCCCTGTCCCTTTCTACGCGCATATAATTATGGTAATTTATTTTTAACGCCAGAAACAAGAAGATGAGAGCTTCCTCTTATGATTTCCCTCTTTAAACCATCAGTGCATGGCAAAACGTTTCGCCCCACTGAAAATTAAAAGCGGAACCTATCTAAACACGAGTTTTTTCTTCAACAACCTACAGTATAAATTCCAAGACAATCTGTCCAAGTGTACAAAAAATTTCATTTTAAAATGTAATTCTGTTACTTACGACGTTTAATATAAATAACGATAGCCCTCACAAACGTTAAGGAAAGATTCTAGGGTAGAAAAAAGAAAAAGAAAGAATTTAAAAAAAAAAAAGAAACAGAAAGAAAGAAAGGGATAAATCATTGATTACTTTAAATATCAATGCAAAGTGGCCTGAAAAATATCACATTTTAATCGTTAAGATCTTTTTAATGCATTTTAAAAGATCTTTATTTCAGACTGAATTTAAAGATTTCTGGACTGTAAAGTCATAATCACTATTTATAGCTAATTTTTAGTTTTCCTCAAAATCGATTTAAAATTCATGATTTTTTTTTTTTTTTTTTTTTTTTTTTTTTTTAGTGTATTTTCATACTTTAATCCCCAAAACAACGTGATTTATCATTTTACATGATTTGGAAATTGGAAGAATGTACGTTTTTCAAATTTCAAAATATCAATGCAAAGCTGTCTGAAAAATCACATTTTAATTAATTTAAAAAAATCTATCAAACAGATTTTCATCAAACACAATTACGATCCATAATCATCGTTTTAATTACATATAGTACGTACAGGGTGGTTACAATTAAACTTCCCCTATAAACAGCATCCTACAGCGCAAACGGGTGAACGTAATGCAACGAAATTCCGTATACAGACTATACACGAGATGAGCTCAGGGAATTTCGAAAAAAAAAAAAAAAAAAAAAGCTCCAAAATATCCATCAGAGGGCGCCTTTTCCGGAAAAACATTAAATTTAACACAATAAAAGACCAAAACGGAATACAGAAACAATATTAACAATCGAGAACAAGAATTATGAGTAATAAAATGTAAAACCGGGAAAAGCTGTCAGTTCTAGGGAAAAAATGACGAGATTTGCATGCTTGCGAAGAAGAGGAAGCTTTATGCAAAACAGGTTAGGGTATAAAACAAAACGTTTGCAGACATTGTCATGTTTCATGACAAGGTGATCAGAAACTAGTCAATAAATGTTAATATTGTTTTTGTATTCCGTTTTGGTCGTTCATTGTAATAAATTTAATGTTTTTCTGGAAAAGGCGCCCTCTGGTGGACATTTTGGAACTTTTTTTTTTTCAGAAATTCCGTGAGCGCATCTCGTGTATAGTCTATATACCAAATTTCGTTGCATTCCGTTCACCCGTTTGCAAGTTTAATTATAACTACCCTGTATATAGATTTAAAGAGAGAGAGAGAGAAATTTTCTTTGAGTCACGCATCTCATTAAAGAGAGTAAATAACAAGGAATGTTTTCTAAATATTACTGATTTTATTCTTGTTTTGAATGATAAAATAAGGACTTACAAATTATACAAAATTTACTTCCATCAAACCAAAATCACAGCATCTCAACTCTGAAGGACCCATTATGCATTACTAAAAGTTAAATAGGGAAATTGTGTCACGAAAAATTCACATCTATATCTATATCATTATATAAAGCGCAAAAAATTGTATGTTTGTGGAGGGTAATCTCTGAAACTACTGAACCGATTTAAAAACTTCTTTCACTGACCGAAAGCTACAGTATGCCATATTGTTATAGGCTATATTTAATTTTGATAAAATAAATTTTAGTTTAAAATCTGAGCATTTTAATTAAAATCCCCATAGAAGCCGTAATAGAAATGGAAATAATGAAATATTAAAAAAATTAGCCGTTGCCAACATAAAAGAAACTTTTACATGTTGATTTTGTTTTCAAAATATCTTGACATGAAAAGAAAAAAAATATATTTGCACGCGGATTAAATTGAAATTCATATAAAGCTTTGCAAAATGTTAAACTTACACGTTAAATCTGACGTCATTATAAATTTAAAGTATTTATTTTTCTAATAATATAATTTGATATGATATGATATAATGTAATGATCTAAACGTTACTTCTAAACTTTTATTAAATTATTTATTTTATAATTGTTGCCCAAAAAATTTACGGGTTAATTCATTTTTCGACATATAATAAAATATATTTTCTCGCGAATAATAATATAAAAAGTGAATTAAAAAAATATCGTCTGCATTTCATTATGCATTTGTTAAAAGAATAATTGAGAAGTTTAAATTTATTTGACGACTATTTTTAGCAACTAACAGTTAGGACAAGTAGCTCAATATACATAGCGCATACAACCATTACTGCAATGCAAATAGCATTTAATTATTTGAGTTACATTATGTTGATTAGAAACCTATTTAATCTATCTATGCTCTATACTAATATACAAAGAGGAAAGGTTTATATGTATATGTCGAGAACGATCGCTAGAACTAAAAAGACGATTTCTATTTCTTTCTTTTTTTATACTAATCAAAAGTTACACTGTCTCTAAGTGCTAGAGGCTATAATAAATTTTGGTAAAATACATTTTTAATTCAAATTTTCAATATTTTAATTGAAAACAAAGCATAGATTTTATATCGGTCGTCCTTGGCGATTTTTGTATTTCGAGATCGAAAACGTAATACGAAAATCTGTATATTTTCGTATTAAATACGAGATCTATGTTTTTACTTCAATTACCGTACTACCGTAGGTAGTGGAAGTATTGTATTCGGTCCAAAAGTTTGATATAGAGTTTCACCTGATTTATATGTTTTAAGGCCTCCTGAGTCCAAAAATGTAGTTTTTGGCAATGGGTCAGTGTGTGTGTGTGTGTGTACGAATGTGTGAAATTTTTCGGGTGTCATATCTCCAAAATTAATAAAGATAGAACTACAAATCTTCACAATTGATTCAGGTCTGATGTACAGATGAATTTTCCAAATTTTGGTGAAAATTGAAAAACCGGAACTGGGTCATCGAAAACCGGAAATGGGACCGTAAGCCCGTACCTCATAAACAGCCCTAACGATTTTCTTCAAAGTTGCTATATAAACAATATATTAGATGTCCTTTCGAATGATATAATTGGTTAGTTCAGGAAAATTGATAGGCGTCCTCTATAAACAGCTCAATTTCAGATCTCATAAGTGCCTTCCTTTAAAAACGGCTGCACGAATTTTTTTCAAACTCGCCATGTTAACTTAATACTAAATATCCTTTTGTATGTAATTATTGTTTTCCGGTCAATAATTGAGTATGCCAAGTTTTGGTAAAAGTTGGTATCTCAAAAACGGCTCTAACGATTTTCTTGAAAATTGTTTCATTAATTCAATTTAGATAACCTTTCTCAAGTATTACGTGCATATTACAGGAATACTAACGGTCATCCTGATTAGGAAGTTCAGTTTTAGATCTCGGTAATTCGTGTTTAAAAAAATAACTATCTATGTTTTCCCCTTATTTTTTAACTCACTATGTAAACTTTGTTGTAGGTGTCTTTATACGTGTATCAAGTTTCTCTTACTGGAAAATCTAAAAAAAAAAAAATGCATGTACTTAATATCTCCAAGAAATGTATATAATACGTTTAATAGTGGGTAATGGAAGTCGTGTGGTTGTTTCACACCAGATTTTGTAATAGTATATATTATACGAATATTGTTTCATATTATTGATTTTTCCCTTAATATACATTATTAAAAACCATCAGTTATGGAAAAAATTAAATATATTTGCGAGATAACTTGGCAATCATTTTTTTTTTTTTTTTTTTTCCGCCAAGGATGATTGATATAAAATCTTTTCCGAAAGCAAGTAGCGCAATATACAGCCGCTAGGGAATTGCAAATGACGTTTGATTATGCAAGTTTCATTATGTTGATTGGAAACACGGTTCATTTAAAATAAATTAAATGTGCATTCGCGTTAGAAATCTACTTTTGTATAGGGCTTCTTTTGCGATATTTAAAATTTGGCAACGCAATAGCTAGGACGTTTCACTCGAAGGACTTTACGTATTTGCGATAACCTTTTTAATTCACCGCCAAAATCACAAAAAATATTAACGATCACTAATGGAGAACCATTACTAAAACAATAATCAGATTACTTTGCGGACGTTAAATTTAAGAAAATTAAAAACACATAAGCTCTGTGTTTAATAGAAATTAATATTATAAGAACAAATAAATAATAATTAAACAATTATGACGTCAACTTTATCAAACACATATTCATGTTATAGGTTTATTTTTCAATATTTTTTATTCATGAGTAAAGACATGCTTCTTTTTATGAAATAAATAAATAAATAACATAAAGTAAAAATTACCAACATTTAACAACTGATTGAAAAAAATAATTGTAAAATTATATTTTGACTTTTCAGTTGATAATATTGCCTGACTATAACATATAAACTGATATTTTTTTTTTTTTTTTGCATATCAATTCATCGTTAACTAAAATTTGTTCATCCGTGCGAAGTAGGACGGGTCAGCTAGTTTGTTATAAATTGGAGCTCTAACTTCCCAAGAATTCGCCCGAATCAACAGTGGTGCATTCTCCTTCTCTTTGTGTGTGCGTGCTTGTGCGTGAGGCGGGGTCCCCATTTGTTTAAACAAGTCTTTGAATTATTAACCCATGGAGGGGCAATGGTAATTATTATGCATCACCTAATTTTAATAGCCAAATGCAAAAATGCATCACGGAAGCTTTATTTAAAATTTTACTTTAATGACTTGAGTGGACTTGGCACCTTTCATTGGGCACCACTGCAGGTTTAATATTTATAAATTGAACTATATTAGGTTTGTTCAACAAAATATATATTTTCAGACAACAATTCTTATAGATTTTGATAGCTTCTTTATAGATTTCAAAAATCTTTAAATTACGTTTTCTCGGTTTGCATCTTAAAATAGTTCTCGGGGTGTTTAACAGAACTTGCTTAAAAAGAATATTATTTCAGAATTAGATTGAAATCTATTTATCTAATAAAAGAACACATTAATGACAAACTTCTTTCGACGACTTGTGAAAACATTCGCAAAAGAATAATGATTTAATTATAATTACAGACAATGAATACTTAGAAAGATTATTCAGTAAATACATTAAAACATTTATTTCTTGAGAAAATCGAATTTATTAATATTACTTTACATTTTTATCAAGACAAAATATATGATATGTCAATATCATAAACTGTATCAAAATGTAGACTGCTGGAATTTAAGAACAAACTTAGATAAATTATTTTGTTTTTGATCAATCTGATCTGAGCTATTCCAATACAGCTTCTCCCCCTAACCTTTCCCTTTTTCTTATTTTAGTTTCAATGGCTATTAGACGAAAAATTTTCATTCTTTTTAAATAATTGGAATAATAACACCATAACTCAAAGCTTCCCCATCAAAATATAGCATCACATTTTGTGGCGAATCGTAATGTTACTATTGTATGAAAGACAATTGATGCAACCGCAATAAATGACCATATCCACAATATGTAATATAATACAATTCTAAGAAAACCCGGCAGTGTGCAGTTTTTTGAACCACACGCACCAGTTTTCTTCTTTCAAACTCATTAATATCTATCAGTTTTTCTTTTAGGAGTATTTTCCACAGAACGTCTATCTGAACTCCATTACCCTACATCCTAAATTCTGAAACTTCAAAATACCTGTTTTTACTCGCAGCACTAAATTGATGGCTTTTTTATGAGGTGCAGTGTTTTTTCCAGCACAAAAAGGGTGGGCGTCTCAGATACACCCCTTCACTAAAATTATGCCAGAGCAATCAAGTCTGATTGAGGAAAGAATAGGAAGTAAGATCTCACAGATCGCTTCCTACCCTTCCATTATAATCTTTTAGATCACTGATGCCTGATTTAAATACATTTGAATGCGTAGAAAGAATGGGTGTGTGTGAGGACAAAGCATTTAAATAACGACTAAATGATGGAGGTTATTAAAAAAGGAATATCTATCTGATTTGGAAAGCGTATGAAAAGAAGAAAAAATGGAAGAATATCGATTTGCCAATTAAGCATAAAAGAAAAAAAAAAAGACTTTTCGAATTTAGAAACGAAAAGCCACACATTTTTTAAAACGGTTTAAATGTTTATAACGATATTAATAGCAGAAACCTATTTTCAAGGCAGGCCAATTTTTGCCAAAGTGGATGGTTGGTTGGGTTTTACATCGCACTAGCGCTGCGCAACGAGCAATTGGCGACGGTCAGGGACTCACCCCTAGAGGTGGTCCGGAGACAGACCATCACAATTTTGATCCTTCACGGAAGGCATGGCTCTCCCAATTTTGATGGGAACATGGAGGACATTGCGGCCACGACAGATTTTACGTGCACCAGCCACCATTAGTGCACACGACGGTCTTTGGCCGGCTCGAGTATTTGCTAAAGTGGAAAAAACCATGATAAAAATACTTTTTGCCACAATTTTTGCCAGTGACAGAAATTACCAGTATTTTTAAACAGGGTTTTAAGGATTTTAATTACACGATTTTAATGTTTAAATCATTACTTTAACAAATTTAAATCAAAGATATAATTACATTCTTGATCAACTGATTCTTTTGTAAATCCTTAAAATAATGCATTCAAAAATTTCTTCAAAATGAAATTTTTAGCATCAACAATTAACACAATTTTTTTCATTTTTAAAAATATTTAAATTATTTTTCTAGAAAATGTTCTTCAATAATTAATTACAAGAATATTTGTGGTTTCTCAATATATTACACATTTTTGTTTAGAATGGGGAAAAAGTCAAACATCGAGTCAATTATTGACTAGCTGTTCAAAAATTTGCCAGTCAGTCACTGATCATGAATTTTTCAGAACTGAAATGTAAATTGCAAATAAACTCTCTCTCTCTGAATATGCCTTTCTTAAGGTTTTTTTACTTCAATAAAATAAAAATATAATTTTGTAGTTTTATTTTTCTGCTTATGTTCAGGGACTGATAAAGTTTCAATATCTTAGGAGACAGAAATAGCGAATTATTTCTATGACAATACTCACAGCAAAACTTAAGATAATTTAGTGATAATATTTCACAATTTTATAATTAATGCAGGTCATTCATATTTTATTTTATATTGAATAAATGAACTATTCTGTTAGAAATATAAACTAAGAAAAATTTTAAGAAAGTAACTATTTTTTATTTATAAAGATAAAACCAAAGTATGGGGGAAGAAAAATCCACAGAAATAAATATTATTTTTACCTTTAATATAATCATTAAGTATATTAAGAATGTTTGAGCTTTGTCTTCAAAATACAATTTGCCTATTAATTTTTCAGGATTGAATTTTTTTAAAGAGGATCCATCTGATAAACATCATACTATTCATATTTTCTCGCTTTAAATCCGAACACAGTTTGTTTTAGATAGTGTTTATGATGCTATCATAGAATCCAGTTTAACACAAAGATGTTGACAGTCGGAAGTGCCAGTATAATAGAAAGAAGGTTTGTCAAATATGGGAATTTATCTTTCAGAAACAGAAATAATTGTTAAATTTTCCCAGAAAACATTAAACTCATACCATACACTCTATACATCAGCAGTGTCACCTTTTATACCAAGACGGGATAAGGTGGAAGGAAAAACAAAAATATAGGGGAGAGTGCGGATGAATGGGACATATTTCATGTTTTTATTAATAACGTTCACCATACGTAATTCAGAATTTTATAACATTGCTCATAAGTACACTTCAGTAATCAGTTACATATAAACATACTAACTTTAATAAAAAGTTATCATTTTTAATTTATAATAATTTTTTTTACATGTATGCGCATTGTCCCATTCATCCCCACCTGTGGGGATGAATGGGACAGAGCTGGAGTTAACGAAGAAACGAAAACAAAACGGAAAGTAAATGAATTTTGAAAGTTAAATTGGTTTATCTGATTTTATTACACACCATGAAGTTACTGAAATTAACATAAACTGATGCATTGACTCAAATTAACATCAAAAGGCAAAAGTCCTTTAGTTCGCACAGTTCCTAATGCTCTATGCTTTGGTAATTTAATCTAATAAGATCTAATCTAAAAATAAATAAATAAGACACTAGAAAGATATAAATCATTATAATAGAGTACAAATTATCCAGATAAATTTTTGTTTCCGACTGATCGGGAAAAATAAGCATTCTATTCTGTATTGCATTAATAATCACCAGGATTTATTTAATTAGCTTGATTGAAATTGTTATTTTAATTTAATTATTATTAGTTTATTTATTTATTTTTTTAATTATTGATATTACTGATTTAAGTTGCATTAAATATTCTAACTTATAATTCTTTTAATCATAATTATTATAAACAAAAATCGGAACAATTAATTTCAATCTATTTTTCTCTAAATCAATGCTACTTTTATAATTCCATGTTTATAACTATTGAGCTACAGGTTATAAAAATATTGAGAATCTATTTATGATTTGTTTTAATATAATTCTTGTGTACAATTTTAAATTAGCACACACTGGGGAATGTCTCATTCATCCCCATTCAAACTGTCCCATTCATCCCCACCACCACATACATGAT
The DNA here is from genome assembly GCA_963930645.1 of Salticus scenicus. Classification (NCBI taxonomy): domain Eukaryota; kingdom Metazoa; phylum Arthropoda; class Arachnida; order Araneae; family Salticidae; genus Salticus; species Salticus scenicus. The sequence goes on along the minus strand of OZ005649.1, from coordinate 3,122,094 downwards.
CATACAAAACATGAAATAGGCCGAAGGTACAATTGTCAATATTCTTATTGAATAACATAAACACAATAAAAGATTATGCCTTTTCAGCATATATGAATTATATTAATTTTAAGCAAATAGTTAATTTTTAACTACTATCTAATTGAACCAGTAAAAACTTACTGCAGCAGAAAAAGACACTTTAATTTTTTTCTGCCCTTCAATAGACAGCACAATTCTGAAACTACACTTGACGAATGATCTCAGTGCTGTCATATATTAGAAAAAATGTCAAGTTTCTAGTGCTTGCAAAACATAAAAATTTTACTATTGCCCCATTCATCCCCACTCTCCCCTACATAAAAAATATTGTAAATGCATGAACTTTTTTTTTGTCAGTCTGCCGTAACTGGCAGCGCCAATGGATATTTATAGTCACCCTGGCACACTTAATTTGTCGGTCCCTGGTTATATATTATTTATTATGAATTAATTTAATTATAATAACTTTTTAAGTTAAAAAATTTTCATTAAGATGCAAAGTGTAAAGGGTGAAAATTGAAAAGGTTACTCTTGTTTTAATTTTATTTTTCCACTTTTTGCCACTATCCTGGGAAAAATGCATTTTTGCCGCCAAAAAGCTATCCCTGCCTATTTTAAGTTTAAGGTGAATGCACTTTTTTCACTCCAAGAAATAAAATATATTAAAGTTGTTGTTTCAGAGTTTTGTTCCGCGTATATAGTATAACTTTCGAGTGAAAATAATAATAATTTTCTACAGAATTTAAATAACTCCAAAATATTTCCAACACTTCACAGAAAAAATAAATCGGTAGTTAACATTATAAAAATAAATAAATTACGTGTCAAAAACTGTTACAATTAATAAGTTTATCAGATAACATAAACAATGCATGATATTGAATTAAAATAACACAATTCAGTTAATAAACAAAAATTGTTTTTCTTCCTTAATTATAAAACCTAAGACAAGATGTTTGAAAAACATCAATTGAATTAATTCAGAAACTAAATTTAAATACTTCAAATAGCGTTTATATGACCGTTTGACCCTTTACAATGAAATAATCAGCAGCAGATAGTACAATTATTCGACCCTGAACTCAAACGGTATTAAATAGAGTATAATAAATAATCTACATAATAATGAAGAATGCTAAATCAATTCAAATCTAACACAAGTATTCCGATTTATCACACTATTTTGAAGAATGCAAGATATCAATTTCTAATTTTACGCAGATAAACAAGCAACCGAAATATAATCAATTATGCCTACGTGCCAGGTAAGAATTTTCCTTGGCCATCCTGACCTATCCATATCGAAATATAACAATGTAAATTATACTGAGTAAATATAATCGCGCATTAAAGGATACAAATAAAAATAAACATCCACTTCGAATTAAGCCCGAAGTAATAAGTTCATGCCAGTATAGTTCAGTATAATATAAACTTCTATTTCATATATTAAAATTTTCTTAAAAAACCGTCTATCTCCTAAAATGAACTTATTGATAGTTCAACACAAACCAACAGATTAAATACACACACGCACACCGAGAAAAAAAAAAAAAAAAAAAAAAAAACTATATTCTTTAAATCCTATATTTGATCCTTAAATTCATCTGAAATACACGGCACTAAATTTAACAATTGAAAGAGAAAATTGAGAGTTATTTTTTATTTTATTTATTAATTAAAGGAACAAGTCCAATCTGAGTAACATCGATGGTACTTTTTTTTTTTTTTAATGCTTTCGTACTTGTTGGCAAATATACATTTTTTAAAATTTCGTAGATACTTATTTAGTTAAAAAATCGCAATATCATATTTCATGTATATTAACATAAAAAATTATTTTAAAAATAAAACACAATGTTTCCGGAAGTACTTTCTGAAATTTCCGATAAGATATATATGTATTATATATATATATATATATATATAGAAATACATTAATATAATCAGTGCAAAAAAAATTTTTATGAAATTTAAAGATGACTCAACTTATATATATATCGTTTTACTGTTATTATTATTACTTAAAAAAAATAATAAAAGGCAATATTAACCCCGAATGTGAGAAAAAAGAATAAATATAGCTCGAGTGAAAAATCGCTCCTTTTACCTGAATACAATCAAAGTTTATACGGAGCAAAATATTTACAAAGAAAATTGATTTCTGTGTCCCTTTCCCTTAGGTAGGTGTAAGAATCCAACATATCCCATCCATCAAATATTGATACGGCATTTCTAAGCGATGAAAATATTCGAGAAACAAAACATAAGAAAATTCAGGCGGACGTCATCCATCTTCAAAATAACCCAAAAGTATGTCACCACAACTTGGAATTCGATTCACCGGATAGGAGAAAAATAAAGTAAGTAAGAATTGAGATAAAACTATCGAATGAAGAAATAAAAATAAAATTAATAATAATGATGCGTGCGTGTGTGTTTGTGTATATACGTATATCAAAATATGTTTAGTAGTTTCAAACACTATAGCTATTGCTTTCCCAATAAAATATTGGAAAGTTCCTCATTTTTTATGCAAGATGCGTAGTTTTGCTTTCTTGTTTATTAAATAACATTCACTCACTTTCACCTTTATAATTATACCTTGTAAATATGGAAAGCTGTTTCAAAGTACGTGAGAATCGCATAATTTTTATTTTTTGTTTTTAAATAATAATATTCACTCAATTTTTCTCTGTCACACTCTCATTTTTATTATAACTATTCATACTTGCCAGCATTAAAGGATCAAGAAAAGAAAGCTTCTATAAATGACATTTTCAGGAATCCATTACTTAATTTGTGAAAAACCTATATGCATAAGTTAAATGCAATTAATAACTAAAAAAGTAATTATTAATAAAAATAATGTAAATTATTGAGATAGAAGAATTTTTTTTTTTTTCAGCAAAAGCGAATATCTTGCTTAAAAATTTGAAGCTTACTTAAAATTTTAACAATACCAAAATAAGGGTATTAATCCCTTAAAATATGAGAGAGTTGGAAAGTATGACATGTCTCGTGTAATAACATTCACTGATTACTTCTTTTTTACTATAAATCTGTCCTGTCATTCTGGAAAGTGTTTCAAAATTTAGGCATGATGCATGAATTATCTTTTTCTGTAATACGATTTGTCTAATGAAAGCGATCTTTAAATCTGTTTATATTCCAATTTTGAGTATTTCATTTGAAAGTTAATCCAGTACTGAGTTAATTCATGATTAGAATTGAACAATAAATTACGCACAAAAGCAGCTAGTTACTCATGGCTTTAAAAACCTACATCTAGTTGTTACCCTTTTTTTTTATATATATACGTGTGATAATTTACAATTTAAAATTGTTAAATTTACAAACGAAAGGAACATCAACTTTTACTCTGCAATTCGCAAATGACCAGGTCATAATTGCAAAGAATAAAAATAACTTAGAAAAAATGACGATAAAAATTAAGCAAGAATATGAAAAATAGAGATTATTTATGAACGTGTGTAAGACGAAATACCTATACATAGGAGGAAATGAGACTGACTTAAATCTAAATTATAACATGAAAATAGAAAGCTGTGAACATTATAGGTATCTTGGAGCAGATATTAATAGAGAAGGCAAAGACTCACAAGAAATTAGACATAGAATTTGTCAAGGAAGAAAGGTTGTAAAGCTGCTGAATTCTATTTGGTGGAGTGAGGAGAGCTCTAGAAAGAGGAAGTATGATAGTAAGTAGAACTTGGATAATTCGAAGTTGAAGGGACCAGAGAAAAATTCGAAATATCCAAAAATTCGAATTACATATACTATTTTGTCAAAAAGAAGAGATAAATTAAAAATATAAAACTCGATGATCAAAGATTTAACATATAAACTGTAACATATAACATATATTAACACATAATACTGCATAATTAAGCCCCTCCCATTAAATCAATATTTTTTATGAGCTTAATTATTCAACACATTTTTAAAATAGTCACATATTTTTGATTGCTTCTTTAAGTACAATCTTTGTGTTATAGCATATGACTTCAACCCATCAATTGATACAAAAACAGAATCTCCTACAATAGACATGACTTTCAATTAAAAAAAAAAAAAAAACCTCGAAGTTCATGTATATGGACCATATCTTGTGATGCACTACACTGTAAAAAATATGTCCTATTTGCTGCCAGAAATTCTCTGTAATTTGAGAAAATACGTTCTGACAACGTAACTTTTTCATAAATTACGCGTATTTTCTCAAGTTACAGAGAATTTCTGGCAGTAAATAGGACATATTTTTTACAGTGTAGGTAGGAAATACTCTTGTATTTCCTTATCCTTCTTTTGAAAGACTGTTAAAAAAAATAATTCACTTTAGCTGAGAAAACCTCGGTAACAATTTTTACTGTAATATTTTAAAGGTAATCGTATGAAAAATTCGAAATATCCAAAATCGAATTCGAATTATCCATGATTTTTTAACATTATTTTAATACAAAATTCGAGGGACCGACTAAAAAATTCGAATTATCCAGAATTTCAAATTAAACAATTTCGAATTATTCAAGTTTCACTGTATATGTAATTCTATTGTTAAGAGCATATTACTATACGGAGCAGGGGGATGGATAATTATGGAGACAGAGGAAAAGAAATTAGTGGCAGTGGAAATGGATGCCCAAAGAAAATCACGCAGGATATTAAGGACAGAAAGAATACGAAATGAAAGAATTAAAAAAAAGTATGGAAATAAAGAAACCGTTTCGGATGATCTTCAAAAAAAGCAACTAATCTAGTATGGTCATATTAAAAGAATGAGTGACGAAAGGTTACCTAACATCGCTTTTAACTATAAGACAAATCAAAAAAGGAAGCGAGGAAGACCAAGAAAGAGCTGGATGGATGATGTCAAAAAAGCGATGAGATATTGGGGTATGGGGGAGGAATGGACTCTGGACCGAAAGCTCTGGAGCAGACTTCTTGTGGATTCTGTCGGAAGGCGACACTTGACGCCATGAACCGAGTTTATATATATATATATATATATATAATCATTTTATAGTAAAATAAACGAATGAGAACGAAGAATAGTCAGTCAAATAATTCACCAAAGAAACATACACAAGCCAAACAAAATAACTAGATACCTTATATTGATTTAATTTTTAAGATTATTAATAGTACTTACAATATATATATATATAATCGCGAATAATTCGTAATTGCCCCTGTAAAGTTTGTTTTCCAGCAGAAGACTTTATAACTCAGAAATCAGAAAAGGAACGAATTATAAGTCGAAATTCGCTGACGTTAATACAATCTGCAACTGTCGCGGCATTGAGCTGAATATTAATGAATCCCAGAAATTCCTTTTAAGAGCCCAGACGATTTAAAGAACCAATCAGCAGCTCAGAAAATTAGGAATAAAAAGCCCAAACATCAAACAAACGGACACTTCTTGCCACGATTTTGACTTGTTAAACACTTCCACGCTGCAGTCCTCCTCAGAAATTACAAAGGAGTGATAGCTTTCCGAACAACGAACGCCGAGAGGCGTAAAGTCCCGGACGGCGACCGCAGAAGTTTCCGGAGATAGTCCAAGCCTTGCCATGAACCCCCTTGCCTTGCCATGTCGCCACAACTTTGCCATGTTGAAGAAAATAAAGCAGTTTCGTTGAATATCTTCTAGTATTTATTGTGTGCCTGACGGACAACGCGCCATCGTACGCTCCGATGTTACACATACATACATATATATATATATATATATAAATTTACAAATTAAAATTAATAAAAAATCAGAAAATAAAATTAATAAAAATCGCATGCCAAAATAATCAAAGATAAAGGGCGATGCTGAGAGAAAGTACTTTCTGTGGCAAATAAATAAATATTAAACTACCGCAAAGAACTTGAATATTTTGTTGCGGCCACCTATGAAGCACTGCACACTTATCCGAGACTCTTCATGACCTTATATAATAAATCTGCTCCGTAATTTCCCCCCTAAACACCAAAATCTAAAGTTATTACCAGCAGTGCTTTACAAACATTCTGAAAGCGACTCAATTCAAGCTTTTCAGAGCGCCATTATTGAAATATTAAAAATCCAATACACAGAGATAACTTTTCCTCTCCTCTTGCTTTTGTTAAATACCCTTCATTTTTTTTTCTCTCTCCTATAAAAACCTACCATTATTAAAAGTTTGGGTCCACCCCTCATCTTAGGTCCCACATTAAACTTCCTTTAGAAGTCGAATCCGTGACCAATACCGCATGACTCAAGACGTAGTAGTGGTGGGTCGGAGCTACTGTGTGGGAAGAAGCATCGAGGGCGATATATATAACCCACATTCTAAGCATTTTTTCTTCTTTATAATTCATATTTAACGTGTTTTGACTGCATAGTTTAGGCCAGTTTAGGCATAATAAAGGTAGGTTTTTTTCCTATCGCCCACGTTCTGTTAACACCACATGAGTATAACGGGGCCGGTATTGTGCATGTGTCCCCGATCTTTACAGGATCAATCATTGTATATATATATATATATTTATATATATATATATATATATATATATATATATATTTTCCCCCTCAGATTTTGGCAGGGTCTATTTTAAGGATATTACGCGCCCAGCCGTTTTACAGTCAGGGTAATAAAGTAAAATATATTTCAGACCATCATTGTATGTATTGTTAAGGTAATATCTCTCCCCTTTCCTTCAATTTTTTTTAACACTAATGTTACTTTATCATGTGACAACCAGTTTTATAATACTGATAACATACCATGTAATTCAACATATGTTATATAACGTATGTTGAAGCTAAGAATAAAATGGAATAAAAGAAAAAAAAAGAAAAGAAAAAAAGAGAAGAAATTTTAAAATTAAATATATCTAAGAAAGTAAAAACTTCCAATAAGTACAAAACTTTGTATAAACACCATAAAATGCAAGAATTACAACAATTGTTTCGGGTCGAAAGAAAACACGACCCTTCGGCAAGTGAACAAAGTAGGCAGGAATGCTGCAAACTAGTGCGTTACCACTTTAAACACTTTTACAAGTCAATTGAACCTATTACGGGCTCATTAATTTTATTAATTTAGTATAGTAAGGAAAAATCATATAAATGACTTTTATTATTATTATTATTATTATACAGCACTAAAATTAGAAAAAGATTTTCGGCAAACTATAAAACTAGACAATTTAAAATTATAAAATGCAATTAATAAACATTTTTTCCTGCGTTTTTACAAAATATTTCTACATTCCCTGAAAATTTTCCGTTTTCTTAATAGATTTTTGCTCCCTGAGTTTTCCAAGTTTTCCCTGAATTCCACCTACCGTAGCAATTCTGAATAGTTTATCAAAACTCTTTCAGCTTTCCCTGATTTTCAGGTTTTCAAGGTCACTAGCCATCCTGTTACATACTACTTCTTCACAATCACAATTTATTTATTTATCCTCATTATACATTTTTTCAATTTTTTTTCTTTCATGCCTCATACTTAATTTCTTCTTTGCTAGCAAATTCTACATGCAATTTTTTATTATTTAAAATTACTTTTTTTTACTCATTCAAAAAAAAAAAAAAAAAAATGCATGCAAAAATCGTATTTCTTTTTTAACTATCATCATCATTATTATTATTGTGAGATTTACAATAAACTAAATTGTCACATTTCATATGATGCACGTACTGGAATATGGACTGTAATCTAAGGATTCTCTATTCATATTTTGATTATACGATGCAAAATCAAAAATCGCAAAATAAATCTCAGCATCCTACACTGTTCATAAAATTAATAAAAAAGTCTTGAATCGAAAATTGAACATCAAGTTTTTATTATATAAAAAAAGAAACAAACAAATTAAATTAAATTAAAACAATAATTAAAAAGAGAGAGAGAGAGAGGTTATTTATTTTTCTGGTGTTGCCAAAAAATAAAATAAAATAAAATAAATAATAATAATAATAATAATAATAAATATATATATATATATAAATGTACAGTCGAACCTCGTTAACGTGAATCTCAAAGGGGATAAAAAATTTGTTCATGTTATCAGTAGTTCATGCTATCAGTAATTAATCTTTATATAACTACCCTAATCTTCATATTGACAGGGATTGTAGAAACAGTTCATGTTAAAAATAATTCATGTTAACAGTGTTCACGAGGTTTGCCTGTATAGGATAAAATAATTTAAAACACGAATTATTATTTGAATAAGTGATAGGTAGCAACGTACCGGCGAACAGTATGTAATTTTTTAAGAATCATTCTGTTTGTTATGGACATTTTAAGTTATCAAAGCGCTCTCTGAATTTTTGATTCATACATACACTGGCGTTCAAAATTAAAGAAACAACATACTTTCTCATTTTCTTCTTTTGCGTATAATTTATAAACAAATAAACACACGAACATAAAATTTGGATAGCATGTTTGTTACCATATCACTAATAGAATTTTATGTAATTTTAGCATAAGTAATGTTTTTCAAACTAATAATTATTCAATTTTTCTCAAAAGTAAACTTTGAAAAAAGAAATAATAATAATAATAATTCAACAGTTTCAAAAAAGAAAAGTTAATGAAAAATAATGTGAAGGATGCATTACAGATAGGTGAAAATGCACATGTCTTCAAAAGTTAACTAAACCCAAATTTTTCTTTCTGTTGTAAAGGCAGAGACTCCGACTCCAATATATCATTGAAAGAGACATTTCAGTACAAAGAAGCAGACAGTCTGGGGCCTAACGGCTCGCCGCGGAACATCTCTCCTTTGTAGAAAGGTATGTCCGTTTCCCTTTGATGAACGTGGGAAGCCGCGTGCCTTGAGAACTTTTCCTTCGAGAAGAATTCAACGCGTCAGAACTGATGATGGAATTTCGAGCGAATCAGGGCCTGCATCTGAGATTTTGTTTTCAGAAAAACACGCCCAATACGAACTGTAATTTTTACGATGAGAGACTAAAAACGACAGTTCACGTCGGAGTTTTGGAAAGGCAGGAATCCCAGAGCAGGTCGGGCTAGACCTCGGGAAAGGAACTGTTATTTTCTGGAAAAGACTGCAGAAGCGGTCACGGACTGATGAAAATCACTGTGGACTCTATCTGAAATTCCTTCCAGCCTTATACTGTAGAACCCACTATCTTATTGAAAACCATTTCATACCGAGGAAATACAGCAAAATATGTATATATTGTAAATTTCTAAAAATTAATCTAGTTAAATTAAAATTTGGAAAAAATATTAATTTCTTGTTCTGATTAGTCAAGTAAATAATTCTCGTCCACTCTACAAGATACTACAGACTAATAGAATAAAGAAAATTTGGTGGCAGCTCTATCGGATTACAGTATATAGAGAAGAGTGAATCTAAGCAGAAGCGAGGAAAGAGATTCCAGTGGGTCTATTCTGGCCTGTACGTTAACAAGAGAAATCGATCGTTATTTTTTCGATCGAAATCTCTTTCATAACGATATTCCGTGGTAGAGCAATTCTGCCCTACGAACGTTATAATCAAACGAGGTGGGGGAAAACTGCGTTCGAGGTTAATTCTTTCATCCAATCAGGACGAAGCACGTGGTTTGTTTTATTGTGATTACAAGTAAGAGCAGACGAAGATCGCCATGTTTTGTTAAATATAGGTTGTTTGTTTGTTAATTTGTTTGTTGTGAAAATGAAAAAAATAAAAAGCAAAGACACAGTGTGGATTCTTTTATGTGTTGTAGCAGAGCAGATTCCTAGTTCAATTTAATTGTATCGTCTCGGTTAGAAGGAAATTTAAAATAGCTAAGTAAATTTTTATATTAGACTGGCTGTTAAAATGAAATCGGCCACACGATATAATTATTTACTCGGCAAAATAAAGAGGAAGTATCACTTTCTAAAGATTCAAAATAATAGATTTATTTTATTTACATGGTATGTACTCATGTTTTAATTATTTTTTCCAAAAATTAATTTTTAAATATTGTACGTACAATGCGCCTTGTTTGATTTGATATTTAGATATATTTGAGTAAAATTAATTAAACTGTAACGCTAATTTAGTGAGTAAAACATAAAAATATTTTTCTTTATTTATAAATTTATTTTTACTTAAATAATTGAAGTTAAAATTTATATAGACATTGCCTATTGAAATGATATAAATATTTAAATATTGATTAGAACTAATGTGATAAAATTTGTTCTATTTTATTAAATTAAACGGGAATTTATTTTAATGATATTAGATCTTTTCTTTTTAAAAAAAGAAAAGAAAGTATATAAATGTTTGATTTACACTGTATATACTAATTTCTAGAAAATTATTTGTATATTTATATGAAAAGTACGTTTCTTATTTTTTTACATAAATATATGAATAATATATTGCTTTCTAAAATATATTAAGCTTTAAAGTTGTTTAGATTTACTAAGCCCAAAATATTAAATAGAAGTATGCAATTGTTTAAAATTGTTTAAAATTATTCAAAATAATTATTAAAAAAAAAAAAAAAAAAAAAAAAAAAAATGATTTACAACTATAGCTGTAATTTTTATAATTTTAAAAGAAGAAAGTTTTTATATTATTCATTTTTTCTTATTTAATAAATGGAACATAAAAATATTTTTCTCTATTTATAAACACATTTTTATTTAAATATTTGAAGTTAAAACTTAAGTCATTGTCTATTGAGATGATAAAAAATATTTAATGAGTGTTTTATATTAATATCATAAAATTTGTTTGATTTTACTAAATTAAATGTGAATTGTTTTTAAATAATGTTTTAACTTTTTAACCCCCCCCCCCCAAAAAAAAAAAAAAAAAAAAAAGTATATAGAAGTTTGATTTAATCTGTATATTAATTTCTAGAAAATTATTTGTAATATAGACAATAAGACTTCTTCACACACCATAAATTTTAATCCAGCACAACCGGTTTCGAAAGGACGTAGCCTTCCTTCATCAGGTGCAAAAAAACACGTGCTACTGCCTTGGAGGCAAAAGCAAGACTGAAAGCAGGGCAAATCCAGAGGGGGAGGAGCAACACAAACAACCAATAGGAAGCATCATGCAGGACCAATCAGAGAGGAGCACACATGCACACACAAAAACAAAAGGAGGGAGGGAAGGAATAAACAATTTTTTTTTAATTAATTAATTAATTTATTTTTTCTTAATAATTTATTTATAATTCATTTTTATTATTTATTTATTTATTATTCATTTATTTTTTTAAATTAATATTATACTAATAAGTAAATTTAATAAAATTAATTAATTTAGTATTATTATTATTATTATTTATTTTATTTAATTGAATTAAACAAATTTTTCCAGGCTGTAGACAGCAAAGTGGAATCACATTTTTCATTGACAATTTTATCACGATTAAGATAAATAGCTAAATTTTCCAAAAAATCCAATTCAGAAATGCGTTTGGCATGAAAGATAATTTTGGCACTCTTAAAATTAAAACTATGATCAAATTCCCAACTGTGCTTCGCAATAGAAGATTTAGAAATTTCTTGATTAACAACATACCGAGAATGTTCACGTAAACGGACTTCAAGATTTCTTTTTGTTTGACCAATATAAGATAAATCACAATTATTACAAGGGACATTATAGATACCCCACTTATGAAGCTCGGGAACAGGGGATTTAGTTGAAGGGAATTGGAATTTATTGACAGGTTTAAAAATAACGTGAAAATTGAAACGCTTCAAAACTTTGGCTAATTTAAAACATAAGGGGGGATAAAAAGGCATAAAGTAAAAATGTGTAGGAAAATTGTGTAGGAAAATTTCAAATCAAAAATCATGGCTGCTTTGCACGAATATTCAAAAGTGGATTTAAAATTTTTAGCAGAAGAATGGGAAGTAGATATTCTGCCCACCGATGGGACAAGGTCCATAATAAAAAAAATTGAACAATCTGCAGAATTTAAATTAGAGGTGGCTTTGGCCCAAATTAAATTAATCAAGGAAGAACGATTAGCGCAAGAAATAAAAGAGGAACGTTTAGCCCAAATTGAAAGTGAAAAAGCACAGAGAGAATTCGAATTAGAACGTCTCAGGTTATCTCAAAGTATAGAAACGACAAGCTTAAACTCTAGCAGAGAAGAGCGGAAATATACTCCCCCACTTAAATCTATTATTCATAAATTTGATGAGTTAAATTCTGACATGGCTTTATATTTAAATCTATTCGAACGTCAAGCGAGTAAATTGGGGTTAGAGAGCTCAGACTATGTAAATCAATTACTTGCTTTGTTACCCACCAAATTAGCAGAACAAATATTAAGACAACCGGCGGATAAATTAGAAGATTTTGATTACATCAAAAATTATCTGTTAGATCGATTTAAGGTTGACGCTGAGTCATTCAGACAAAAATTTAACAACCACCAGCGATCAAGTGGAACGTCATTTCGAGATTTAGTTTATGACTTGGAAACATTCTTGTTAGGTCGGTTGGAAAAACTAGAAATTGGGGACTTTGAGAGCTTGAAGAAATTACTAATTTGCGACCAGATAAAAAAGAGATGAAAGAGAAGTTTCTAGATTCTTGGGCGAAAGAGACTGATCCCGAAGAATTAGCTATTAAACTAGATGAATTTGGATCCGTTAGGAAAGCCATAAAGAAAAATTGGGTCGGTAAAGAAAAAGATGACCGAAAACCCGATAAAAATAAATTTACATTTTCAAAAGAAAACAAAGAAAAAAAGCCATTTAATTGGCGCGATAGGACAAAATCGCAGGAAAACAAAGGGAAAGAGAACGCCTATGAGAAAAAGAAAGAGATCCGATGTTTTTATTGTTCCGTTGTCGGGCACTACAAAACTAATTGTCCGAAATTAATTAAAGATCAATCAACAGCAGTTGTAAATCAGATAGGAATTACAGACGATTTAGGATCTTGTTTCGCACCTTATTTAGGGGAGGCCGAAATAAATGACGTCAAAATTGTCACCCTTCGTGACAGTGGAGCAAGCTTCGATCTTATAGGAAAACAATACATAAAACCGGAGCAATTAACCGGAGAAAGTATTTGGCTCAAACAGCCGTTGCAGAAAGAATTACACTGCCTGCCGATCGCTAGTGTTACGCTTAAGATTGCAGATATTGGGACTGTTAGCACGAAAGCGGCAGTAGTTGACGACTCACTGGAAATGAATCATTATCTTTTGGGTAATCAAACGCATGAAATTATCGAAGGCGCAAAAATGAAAAAACCAGAGTTAATCAACCAAGTAGTAACTCGCGCGAAAAAAAGGCAGAGCGAAAAAGAGGAGAGAGAGAGATTACGAGAATCCGAAACCACTAACGCAGTAGCCGAGATACGGGAAGAAACACCTATTGACATTCCCCCCTCTGAGAAAGAGAAGTCTCTAAGCCTTCTAGGGGTAAATAGAGAAAGGCTGAAAGGATTACAGCGTGAAGACGCGACTTTAAATCCGTGTTTTGAAAAAGCGAACAAAGGTAATTCCGAGTTCATTTTAGAGAATGAAATCCTTTTTAGACAATCTAAAACAAATCGCGGGGAGGTTAGAAAACAAGTGATTATTCCTGTAACACTTAGAAAAGACGTAATGGAATTATGTCATTCGAATGTTGGCGGACATCTCGGAGTCACAAAGACGAAAGATAAAATCTTCAGATATTTCGCGTGGCCAAATTCGGTCAAAGAAATAGAGGAATTTGTATTATCGTGTCACCATTGTCAGGTGATAGGGAAACCTAGAGAGGTAAAGAAAGCGCCTATGAAAAGGGTTCCCATAGTAACCGAAGTGTTCACTCGGTTTTCCGCTGATCTAACGGGACCACTCCCCCTAAGTGAAAACGAAAATAGGTACCTTTTGACAGCTATGTGTTTGTCTTCGAAATATCCGGAGGCCATACCGCTTAAAGAAATCACTTCTCCAGCAGTGATAAACGGGTTCTTACGAATGTTTAGCAGATTCGGGTTCCCGCGAGAGATTCAATTAGATTTAGGAAGAAGTTTTACGAGTGAATTGACCGAGACCTTTTTCGAAAAGTTTGGAATAAAAGTGATTCATAGCTCCATACATCATCCCCAATCCCAAGCGATTGAGAGATTTCACCGCACCGTAAAGTTTAAAAGTGTTATGCTTAGAAAACGGAGCAGATTGGGTGAGAAAATCTTCCATTTGCTTATTGGTGTTGAGTATAGGGTTGCGTACTACCGTGCATCAATCTACCGGATGGGCCTGGCCGGTTTCGGGCGTCACGGCTATTTTAGTGGACAATAATTTTTGAAAATTATGCGGAATCGAAAACGAGGAACAAACGCCCGTTACTGAATACATTTAGTGGTAAAAAGTGCAAGATTTTGTTTTGTGAGGAGAATTAGCTATTGAATCGCGATGAAGATGCGAGAGAGAAAAGGAAGCTTTGGTACGATCGGGACGCTGTTGACCGGAAATTTAAACCGGGAGACCAAGTTCTAGTGGTTGCGACGTACAAGCCGAATAAATTTGCCGTAAGTTGGATCGGACCGGGTACAGTGGAGAAACAAATCTCGGAGACTAACTATGTTGTTTGGTAGGAGGGGCCTGGGGGGGGGGGGGGGGGGGGGGGGGTAGGGAGGAGGGGGGAGCCCTCTCAAGTATTCCACGTTAATATGCTGAAACCTTATAGACAAAGGGCAGAGATGATAAATGTTTTGTTTAGTGAAATCACTAGCGTGGATAATAAAGAAAAAGATTTAGAAATAGTATATCCACACTCTGACCCAAATGTTTATGACTTCAACGAAATCGTAAGAAATGGAAATTTAGAAATGAAACATACTACCGATCAGATAGAGAAATTAAAAGGGGTTTTGGATCGCCACAGGGACCTGTTTTCAAATGATCCAGGGCGCACCGATCTAATCGAGCACGACATCGAATTAATTTCCGACAAACCGGTTAGAATTAAACCGTACAGAATGTCTCAAAGACAGACAGAAATTCTCAAAAGAGAGATCAAAAGAATGCTTGAATTGAACATAATCGAAATAGGGGAGTCGGACTATAGTAGTCCTTTAATTTTAGTAGAAGCCCCCCACAAACAGCCACGCCCATGTTTGGACTATCGCGTTTTGAATTCCATAACCAGAACCGAATATTTTCCAATACCGAACATCGAAGATCGTTTGGACTTAGTTTCAAGTGCTAAATTTATCACGCTTGTAGATCTAACGAAAGGATATTGGCAAATTCCACTGACACCTAGGGCGCAAAGATATGCGGCATTTTCCACTCCTTGGGGAAATTTTAGACCCTTAGTAATGCCTTTCAGATTAGTGAATGCCCCATATAGGTTCAGTAAATTTATGTCACTATTATTACAGGGCTGTGAAAACTTTTGCGTACCGTACTTAGACGATATCGCCATATTTTCAAAGACTTGGGAAGCGCATATGGAACATTTAGACACAATGTTAAAAAAACTAGAGGATGCAAAGTTGAAAATAAAACCTTCTAAATGTCAATTTGCGCAAGACAGCGTAACATACTTGGGGCACGTTGTAGGGAACGGACGTCGGTCGCCCGCAGAAGCTAAAATCCAGGCAGTCTTGGATTTTCCGATCCCGAAATCTAAAACAGAAATTAGACAAATTCTCGGAATGGTAGGATACTACGCCCGCTATATCGAAAATTATGCCACTATTGTTGAGCCTCTAACTAGAGCGTTAAAAGGGAAAAATCGCAAAGAAAGCATAGAATGGTCCGCTGAAATGCAAAAAGCATTCGAGGAAGTAAAACGGAAATTAACAGACCAACCTATTCTTTATGCTCCGAACTACGAGCACCCCTTTATCGTACAGACCGATGCATCAGACTTAGGGGTTGGGGTAATCCTCGCTCAGAGAATAGAAAAGGAAGAGCACCCTATCTTATACTTGAGCAGGAAATTTACTGCTCCCGAAAGAAATTACACTACGACAGAAAAAGAGTGTGCTGCGATAATATTCGCTATAAAAAAGTTAAAGCACTACTTAGATGGACAAAAATTCACTATTGAAACAGATCACGATCCATTAGTCTGGTTGAAGAGAAATGCTGGGAAAAACCCCCGATTAATGAGATGGGCATTAACTCTGCAGCCATATGATTACACTGTAATACACCGGCCAGGGCGTGAAATAGCTCACGTAGACTGTTTAAGTCGAATGTAACTTTAAAAGCAAAAGAAATTTTCTGTATTGTAAATAAGCAAGTTAAATTTTCAAAATTAAATTTTTTTTCTTTTTGGTGTTTTTAAATTAATCAGTATAATCAGGGAAGTATATATTTTAAGTGTAAAAATTATTAAGGTAGTGTTTAATTATTTTGGTTTTGTTGAAAAATCAACATTATATTTTTCTGGTAGATATTCCAATTTGTAGGGACTATTGCCTCTTTTAGAAGTGAATTTGAATATCCTAATTTCAGCTTCTTCTGATGAAAATTCGGCCCCAAAATGGCCCCGAATTTTTCTTTAAGGGAGGGGAGCTGTAAAGGCAGAGACTCCGACTCCAATATATCATTGAAAGAGACATTTCAGTACAAAGAAGCAGACAGTCTGGGGCCTAACGGCTCGCCGCGGAACATCTCTCCTTTGTAGAAAGGTATGTCCGTTTCCCTTTGATGAACGTGGGAAGCCGCGTGCCTTGAGAACTTTTCCTTCGAGAAGAATTCAACGCGTCAGAACTGATGATGGAATTTCGAGCGAATCAGGGCCTGCATCTGAGATTTTGTTTTCAGAAAAACACGCCCAATACGAACTGTAATTTTTACGATGAGAGACTAAAAACGACAGTTCACGTCGGAGTTTTGGAAAGGCAGGAATCCCAGAGCAGGTCGGGCTAGACCTCGGGAAAGGAACTGTTATTTTCTGGAAAAGACTGCAGAAGCGGTCACGGACTGATGAAAATCACTGTGGACTCTATCTGAAATTCCTTCCAGCCTTATACTGTAGAACCCACTATCTTATTGAAAACCATTTCATACCGAGGAAATACAGCAAAATATGTATATATTGTAAATTTCTAAAAATTAATCTAGTTAAATTAAAATTTGGAAAAAATATTAATTTCTTGTTCTGATTAGTCAAGTAAATAATTCTCGTCCACTCTACAAGATACTACACTGTATTCACTTTTTTTTTTTTTTTTTACAACTTTTTTAAAAATTATATTTACTAATTTATAAATTATGAACATCACTAGAATAATAAAAGTGTTAATAAATAATTTTATAATAAACACCTTATCCTATTCCCCTGTTTGTAATTGTAAGTATATTTTTAAAAAAAATTATTCACATTCAAATAAAAGAAGAAAAGAAAAGGAAGCAAAAAAGTGAATAAATACAACTTTTCATTAAGTTTTCTTTTCTAAAATTGTTGAACTTTTTCATTTTTTTTTTCCAAAGTTTACTTTTGAGGAAAATGGAATAATTATTAGTTTAAAAATTATCATTTATTCTAAAGTTACATAAAATACGTTTAATGATATGATAACGATAACAAACATGCCATCCAAATTTTATGTTTATTTGTTTAAAAATAACGCGTAAAAAAAGAAAACGAGAAAACAGGTTATTGCTTTAATTTTGTACAGCAGTGTCCATTTGACGAGTTTTGGAGTTATTCTCTCTGTATTTATAAACATACTATCAATATTTATTTTTAAATCATATGACATGCTGAATGATTCAAAACGCAAAAATAAGATTTAAGAGCAGAGCTAAATATTAGAAGTGAAGCCAGTATTATAAGGCTTCTTGTCAATGAACTGTAAAATACAACAGTAAACGAAGCTACCTGTGTATTAATATCTGTTACATTCTAAAAGTATATTTCAGTTTACTGTCTTTTTTTTTTCTGATTTCTTTGTAAGAGTTATAAAATATACTTTCATAATGATTTCAATAAAATTTTTCAAATAATATCCTCATGTGGTACATATTTAGAACATCGAGTTTAAACTTTGATTTCCTGCTATTATTTGTTTTTGATGTTGATAACATACCCACGAACATACGAAATACACGCGCATACAGACCAAATGCTAAAATTTTGATTTTCGGATTCAGGGAACCGCAAAACGTGTTATAGCAAGTTTCAATTTCGACAATTTGACCTAAAGACAGTACTATCTACGTGTCAGAGAAAGTAAAAATAACAAAATTCGATTTTAATAATTGTTTGCATTTTTATCAAATCATATGATAGACTAGACTTTTAGGCAATTGCAATTATAAACAAGGCAATAGTGATTTTAAAAAACCATTATTAAAAACTATTTTAAGAATTTTTTTTTTTATAATAAATTTCTACAATAAATTTCTAACCTTGTGTTGTAAAAAACTTCAGTGTTTATTTATTATTTATTTATTTCTAAAGAATTCTAACTGGCATTCTAATTTGATCGGTAGTCTAACTCAATGTTATTCAATGGAGAAATTAGTTTTTTTTTAATTACTCATTACCTAATGTTTTTTTTTTTTTTTTTTTTTTTTTTTCGTTTTCACATTTGGAAATTGAATTTTTAGATTTTTAATATTTCATTTTGAAGTTAAAAAGTGATAAAAATGATCATAGTTAATTTTTCACGTATTAACAGCTTTAAAGCAAGATGTTAAAAATTTTTAAAAATAATTTGTGTAAAACGAGAAACATTTTAACGGTTGTGAATTTTCTAAATGTGAAAACGGAATAAAAAAATAAATAAATGAAAATAAAACTACATTAAGTAATTAGCAGTTTAGAAAACAAATTTCTCCATAGAATAACATAGGAATAGGCTGCCGGTCGAAATAGGTGAAGTGTCCGCATAAGACTAAGAAATTTTTTTTCGGGTTTAAAAATTTCAGCTATTTTTCTATTGAATTCTAATTTGGGAGGTTACGTTAAAAATAACTGTTATATTTAACAGTTATTTTTAACCTCCTACTAGCATTTTAAAAGACATGAGGTTTTTTTTTTTTTTTTTTTTTTTTTTTTTAGGAATAAATTCTAATGTAAAATTTTAAAAGACTTGATGTGCCTTACAAAAAAAGAAAAAAAAAAAAAAGAAAATTTTTTCAAAATATAGTTTTTCTACATTAGGCATTTTTCGTTTCATCGAAGAGAAAAAAAAAAAAAAGTTAAAATAATTCGAAAACTTGTCAAAAAAATTTCTGCATAACATTTACATAATGAAACTGTTGGGTGCCTGTCGATATGATTCATTATGCATCGCTTCATGCTCTATTACAGAAAGTTTAAAAACATAATAACTTATGTTCTTTCTTTCCTTTCAAAATCACGTTACATTCACATTTAATCACCAGAAGGTAAGTGGTTATCAACAGGTTACAGATTTTTTTTTTCTTTTTTTTTTTCTTTTTTTTTTTTTTTTTACCAGGTAATTGGTTGCGGTAAGATAATACAGCGTGAAAATGCGCGCTATATGAACTGGCGCCAATCGTCTTTAATTGGGTAAGACGGAACACTAGCGGGTGGTGTAAGTATAAGGCCACGACTGAACTAGAGTTCATTAAAAACAAGGAATAATGGAAATAATATTGACCGCATATGTAAATATGAATTCTACATTCAACGAAACTTCATACGTAGAAGGGTGGAAAAACCTGCAAAAATAACGAAAAAAAAAAAATAATAATAATAATAATAATAAAAATTACATAATAGTAACTTCAAAATTATGAAAAGTAATTTTAGGCTTTTATTATTGTTATTACCGTTATTATTATTTTATGTGACAATTTCTTAAAAAGTAATAAATAATGTAGCTAAATATAAACAACTTCGGTTGAAGATAACATTGTAGTATTTGTTCAATTAAAATATATTCACATTCAGATGTCGTTGTACTCTAAAAAGATTTAGAGAAATTAAATGAAAAAACCCTAACAGTTAGGGTAACTCGAAATACACAAATGAAAAAATATGTTTCAATTAGAAAGAATTGGGAGCAATGAGCAATATATGGAAAACTATAATATATATAACAGGAAAAATGTAACGCATGCGCGTTAATTTCAAATTTCTTTTACGTAACTTCTTGTGAATTTAATAACATTAAGTAACTTTTAAGTTCATTGAATTCGATATATTGTTCACAAAACTGAAAAAAATATTCTAATGTAAGTAGAAGTTTAAAAAAGTCCTTTGTAATACGATTTGCTATTAAAATGAGGATCACAAAATGTAAAAAATTTAAAAGTGCAAGCTAACACAAATTAGGCGTGCAAAAAAATGCAAAATAATAAGAAAATTAGAATAGTCTAATAAAAAAAATATGTCCAGTATGACTTTTTTCACAACAATAAATATAAAAATTCCAAGAAAGTATTTTTGTTTTCACAAAAATGGTCCCCACAAATAAAAAACCTTGCTGCCTTTTTAACTACATGGAAAATTATATATTTTTCAATTACTAATTAAAAAAATAAATCTGAAGCACAAGTATGCCTGAAATTTTCTTTCATTTTGTTACCAGTTTATAATATAAATAAGCATTACATGAAAATAGTTGGGAATAGAATTAGAGAAATAATGAAAAGTTCTTTTGATAATATTCCAAATACAGTCGACAGCAAAATTATTCGAAGGCTATCAATAATTCCTATGCGAAAAAAAAGTACATTTAATACCGTTTTGTTAAATAAATCCCTGTCGAATAATGTCTTAGACTACTAAGAACATGACTCTACAAGAATATATTTAACAAAGCAGTATTCAATGTACTTTTTTAATATAAGAATTATTGCTAGCGCTCGAATAATGCTGCTGTCGACGGTACCATCTGAATTAAATTATACATCTGGGGGGTCACTGAAGCGAGGTAGCCGTCCTCTACTTGGAGGATCAAAATTGCGATGGCATGTCTCCGGACCATCCTTAGGGGTGCGTCCCAGAAAGCCGCTAATTGCCTATTGCACAGTATTAGTGCAACGTTAAACCCAACCAACCAAACAAAAGTGTCTTAAACTGTCTAAAACCTAAAAAGTTCTGTTTTATAACATCTTCAGTACAATTATAATAGAAATTAAAATCATTTCACATAGGAAATATTCTACTAATTTTTAAACTATTATTAATATGGGTAAAGGTATTTAAAATTTAACAGTTAGTTATATAAAACAAAAATTTCAATGCGCCTAAAATTTTTCTTAAATAAAAAAAAAAAAAAAAAAAAAAAAAATGTGTGATAATATATTCAAATTGAATAGTCAGCTAATTTATTTTTATTCATGCTTTTTTCCATGACTGACTTATCCACTATTTTAGAGAAATTCTGTTTAAAAATTTTTTATTAAAAATTCTTCCTTAAAAAGAATACAGATTAAACGATACCGAAAATAAACATAAATTAAAATATAAAGTTATAATTAGGCATGAAGTCTATAACTACTTTAATGATGGCAGACATGTTAAATAAATAAATAAATAAGATCTCTATTTTTTTCTTTATTGAAAAAAAAAAAAAAAAAAAAAAAAAAAAAGAAAGAAAGAAAAAAACATACATTTCTTAATTTTAAGACATTTATTTCAAAAGGATTTTTTAAAGACATATTTCAAAGAAAGTATAACAATAAATAAATAAATTTTAAAGCAAATATTACAATATTTATTCATATTTCTTACATGTGTATGTATGTGTAAATATTACAAATATCAATATTAAGGACACAATTATCCACCTTTTTTCATTAAAGCTTTAGTAACTTTTTTTTTTTTTTGTTAAGTCTTTTGTATATTTATATTTGTTCTCACTATATATATTATCAAAATTAAAATAATGGCAAATACTTGAAAAAGTTACAAAATAACAATCAATAATTATATATATATGTGTGTGTATGCACACATAATTATAATAATTATTTTGTAAATTCTTTGAATATTTACATCATTTTAATAAAATATAATTCAATTAAAAAGTTCAATTTGGGGCAATTTAGGACACTAGGGTTTTGAACAGGGCGGTAAAAAGCATGGTCTATACTGGGGTTTTTATTATACTGTCTGAAACCTTGTCACTCAAGATTTACTCTGAACATATTGTTTCATAAAATTACATAATAATTATTCTTATAATTTTAAGCTGGAAATCAATGAATGATAATAAGTAATATTTCATACAGCATATATAATCCTTCAACATAACTCGCATTCATTATCAGTTTGAAAATTTTGAAAAGACTTCAAGATATATTTAACGTTATACGAAAATGAAAATTTAAAGAAGGTCAAAGCAGCAATTATCTAATGGATAGGGTGTGCAGAAAAGAACTAATAATTCACGAGAAAAACTAATTTATGTTCCGATTTTGTCAAGCATACCGTTCACCTTTAATGGATTCGGTCCAAAAAGTTGCGTGTAAACTAAACATTTTCACACAGAGAAAGTCATTTTTCTCTTAAAAATACAGGCTTTTAAAGCGGTTACAAAATGTAGGGAAAGCGAAAGGCTATATGGGAAAAAAAAAATAGTAATGATATGTTTTAACTGGGAATTAAGATAATTACTTAATAAATAACTTAAATATTACTTTAAAAGAATATATTTGTGTGTCAGTGTGTATATAGTTTAGAAATTGTTTCAATTATGTAAGCTTCGTTCTCCCCCCCCCCCTCATCTAATTCTTGTATTTTGTAATCTTTAATTTTGTTTTTGTTATGATGTAACAGGGGTCGATCCAGGCAAAAATTGGGACCCTTTTGCTGCCCTTTCACAAAATTCAAATCTCTAAATTAGGCCCCTTCACAAAATTCAAATCTCTAAAATGGACCCCTTTACAAAATTCAAATCTCTAAAATGGGCCCCTTCAGAAAATTCAAATCCTTAAAATGGGTCCTTTCCCAAAATTAAAATTCAGAAAATGGGTCCCTTCATAAAATTCAGATTTATAAAAACAGCCCTTTTACAAAATTTTGTTTTATTTTTATAAAAATACTTTTGTAAAATTTTTCCATGTTTACAGTATTATTTTTAATGAGTGTCTATACTTGTTTAATAAAATGCTATTAACTTGATATTAAACATTAGATAGAGTGATTGTTAAAATGAAATGTTTCTAGTGACATTTTTTTTTTTTTTCAGAAAAATGGGCCCCAAAAATTCAAACCTGGATCAACCCCTGTGTAAATTTTGTATGTATATATTTATTTTTGGAGTGTGGTATTTATATATATTGCTAAGAACTGGAGTTTGAATTTAAGCTATCTCACTTATTATTATTATTACTGTTTTGTTTGATTTTTGTGGATGTTAATTTTTCTTCTTCTTTTTCTTTTCTTTGTTTCTCTCTCTCTCTCTCTCCTCCGTGCATAATTAGGTTGCTCGTGCAAAGGTTTGACCGGAGCGGCTTCAATAACACATGTAATATATACAGACAAGGCAAAAGAATACAATAAAATAAATAATTATAACAGTATATTTTGTTGAAAGTTTTACACCTTCGTTTTAAAATTCTGTAATACACTTATGAATTTGCAGCTATTTTATTTTTATTTGTGTCTAGCTTTGAACGAGTCGAAATTTTGAAATTATTTTTTTTTTCTTTTCGACTTTCTTCTATATTCAGTAGAAGAAAATATTGGATTCTTAAAAATTTTCTACTTCCGGTTTTCGATGGATTTAGACGTTTTGAGCAGTCCAGAACACGATTTAAATTTTTTTAGAAAATATCTGCCTGTTTATTTGTATTCTATCTGTACGTGTGACTCAAATATGGTGGCAGCTTTAGATCATGTGAGCTCCACATCATAATTTCATATAAATTTATCAGTACTTTCATCTTGACATAAATTAATGCCTATCAACTTTTGGTACCAATTGCCCAACAGGTAACGTTGCTATACTGGGGTTTGTCCCATTTAAGGGAAGGATATATCTCAGCTTTCATTGTAGATAATTGAAGAAAGCGTAATACACTGTTAAAAATTTCTGTAAATTTAATGTAAATATTTATCCAGAGTCTCTGTAAAATTACAGTAGTTCTTAGTTAAAAGTGAATAATAGAGATTCTCAATCTTTATTCTGTATTTTTACCTATTTTTAATATTTATTTTTTTAATTATAATTAAAAATGACTATTTATACTTTAGAAAAAGCATTTCAAGTCCGAAATATATTTTCACCAATAATTAATTAAATTAATATTAGTTATTAAAATGAATGTATGAAATAAGTTTTTGTAACACGTCCGTTTATTTTTCTCTGTAATTTTACGTAAGACTTAAGATAATAGATTACACAGAGTTTTCTGTTGAAATTTTTTAACAGTGTACGTGAGAAGGTCATAATGAAAAATTACGCTGATTCAATTTAAGTGCATAATGGCCGATAGGTGACACAACTATGCTTCAATTTTTCCCACGAACGCTAAGGCTATATCTCAGATTCTATTACGTATAATTGTACAAAAGTTGGAACATGAAACGGACATTAAAAAAAGTTGCGCTCATTTTATTTGGGTGTGTATTAGCTGGCTAGTGGCATTGCTGTGCTGTAGTTTATTCCATAAATAGAAAGATCGCAACTTCTATGACATATAAATTCACCAAACTTGATACATGAGATAACCATTATGAAAACGATTCCTCACTTAATTTAATTTGGGTGTATAGTGGTCGACAGGTGGAGCTGCTATTTCTCACCTTTTGTGAATTTCCCCATAGCTACATCTCAGCATATGTTGATTAAAATTGCACTAACTCCATATGTAAGACCTTTATTATGAGAAGCTACGATTAAAGTTTGTGCTTGTTAAACAGTATGTGGCGATGTTATATAGGATGATACAGAAGAAAATTTTGTGATGGTCACAAAAGCTTATTTGTAAAGCATTTTCATTTTTTCCTAACTGTAAAATTGTTGTTAATTTTTTTTAATACTCTATATTTGTTCCAATTTAGACGCAACGTTTCCTCTTCCATTGAGGAAAAAAATAAAGCAAAACTCCCAGGTTATTCATCACAATAATATAATAATAGTAATAATACAAATGATTAACAGAAAGAGCCTATCGATCTAGATTACAGATAGCATCTTCAATAACCCTATAATTTTGAACTACGTTCCAGGGACAGCGAAAACATGTAATACGCCCCTTTCGTTGAATTTCCACACCACATCACCTGAAAGGGCATTTTGCTGGTAACGAATTCGACAAATATCATTAGGACTAATGTACTCGGTGAATTTACGAACATATTCAATCGATATCAAAATCTTTCGATTCTCCTGAAAAGGTCTGGATGTTGCAACGATAAAGGGAAAGAGAAATTTCTTGTACGTTAAAGCATGCATAGTATGCGAATAAATGAACTTCAGATAAAGATAATTATATAAATGCATGCATGACAATTAAAAGAAGAAAAAAAAAATAATCTGGTGTGTCACTCACACGACTTCCTCTTACCCTGAAATTTAATACTATAAATACAGATTGCAGATTAAGAGGTAAGATAACGAGTACTGTTATGCAAACCTATGTTAAACAATTCAAATTAGGCTTCTGAAGACTTTTATATGATAATGAGTTCTGTGTGAGGGGGGATGCTGCCCCCCCTCAACCCCCCGTTTCATTAATGCACCTACATTTATATAGAATTTAATTCGGTTATTAAAAAATAATTCTCTTTTTAAAAAATAATTTATTACAATTATTATTTAAAAAAAATTATCTTTTATGATAAGGCAGACGATTTCCATATTAGGGAAGTAGTATAACACCAAATATCCAAAAAAAACGTCCATTTTATACTCAATATTTAAAAAAAAAAAAAAAAAAGTACGATTTTTTTTCTAAGTTTTTTGTCGTTAAAGGTTTAAAAAATCGATAAATTTGTTTTACATTATCGCAGATCGATGGTTGCACCATTCATTTTAAAGGTATTGGCGAGCTTTTTTGAAAGATACCCATCATGAAAATTTACTCCCCTCGAGGGTCTTCCCCCCCCCCAGGGGGGGAGGCCAGGCATACACAAAAAAAAATTTCCCAGTTAACTATCTCTATTACAAAAAATATATATTCGTTTCATTTGGTTTAGTGCAGTCTATAGACGTTAAACTCTACTTTCCTGCAATTTCCCCCATAGACGTAATGTATTAGAATTATCTTGATTGTCCCTGTACACGAACCATTTGCTTGATCTTAAAGAAAAGCTTACTGTAGCATCCCTATATAATACAAATTTAGAATACCAAGTTTGAACTTTCTGCCATAATTTGTTTTTGAGATATGCTGATAACAGACACACACACAGACCATTTGCTAAAAACATGATTTTCGTATTCAGGGGACCTCAAAACGTGTAAATATAACAAAATCTCGCGTTCGTAAATTTGACCCAAAAACAATATTTTCTCTACCTTATGGGTAAGAGAAAGTAAATAATCTGGTGTGTCACTCACACGACTTTCTCTTACCCTGAAATTTAATACTATAAATACAGGTTGCAGATTAATAGGTAAGATAACGAGTACTGTTATGTAAACCTATGTTAAACAATTCATATTAGGCTTCTGGAGAGTTTTATATGATAATTAGTTCTGTGTGAGGGGGGCTGCCGCCCCCCTAAACCCCCCGTTTCATTAATACACCTACATTTATATAGAATTTTATTTCGTTATTAAAAAATAATTTATTAAAATTATTATTTAAAAAAATTGTCTTTTATGATAAGGCAGACGATTTCCATATTAGAGAAGTAGTATAACACCAAATATCAAAAAAAGTCCATTTTATTCTCAATATTAAAAAAAAAAAAAAAAGTACGATTTTTTTTCGTTAAAAGTAAAAAAAAATCGATAACTTTGTTTTAAATTATCGCAGATCGATGTTTCAACCATTCGTTTTAAAGGTATTGGCGAGCTCTTTTGAAAGATACCCATCATGAAAATTTACTCCCCTCGAGGGGGGACTTCTCCCCAGGGAGGGGGGGGGGAGGCGAGGCTCCTACATACACAAAATTTTTTTCCCAGTTAACCGTCTCTATTACAAAATATATATATTTGTTTCATTTGGTTTAGTGCAGTCTATAGACGTTAAACTCTATTTTCTTGCAATTTCCCCCATAGACGTTAGAATTCTCTTGATTGTCCCTGTACACGAACCATTTGCTTGATCTTAACGAAAAGCTTACTGTAGCATCCCTATATGATACACATTTAGAATACCAAGTTTGAACTTTCTGCCATAATTTGTTTTTGAGATATGCTGATAACAGACACACACAGACATACACACAGACCATTTGCTAAAAACATGATTTTCGTATTTAGGGGACCAAAAACGTGTAAATATAACAAAATCTCGCGTTCGAAAATTTGACCCAAAAACAATACTTTCTCTACCTTATGGGTAAGAGAAAGTAAGAAGGAGACACAAAGAAAGAAACTAGTATGTTGTTGCTATCACAAAACTTTTTTCTATATTTTTCTACACAAATTCACGCAGTACAATTTATTAAAAAAATTTTATTTAGTAGAATTGTTTTTTCTACGATGAATGCAGACAAAGCCATAGCCAGAAAAAAAAAAAAAAAAAAAAAAAAAAAAAATCAGAGGGGGGTTCAGACTTTAGAACATAATGTGGAATATTAAAAATGAAGAGCAATTCAAAAATTTTCGACGATTTGTAAAAATTCAGGGAGTGTTTGAACCCCATTGCCTACGGCCTTGAATGCAGATCATGAATTTGCGTCTCAGAGAACTAGAACACTAAATATCAAAAGAAGTTAATTTTGTAACATCTTTTTATGAAATTATATGTATTAGTTCTCGAAGTAGAGTTAGCAGAAAATTTATGTCACACACACACACAGAAGGACAAAAATTTTAAAAATGGTCAAATCACGCTAAGGTCCTCTCTAAATGTGTAAGTCCATACCATGTAGTCAGAAGTCGAAATAATCTTCATATGCCCCCCGCATCTGTCTATATAATATGCATCTAGTATGATTTGCAATTAAGTTGTTGGATACAATTGGGATAAAGGAATTAAATAAAACGTTTTGTCAAATGCATCAAAAATATTTCCTTATTCAAGATTCATACTCAAATACGGGGGAAAAAATTTCTGAGTTTTACGGACAGTTTTCAAGAAAATATGGGTGCAGTGGCGTATCCAGGATTTTTCCAAGGGGGGGGGGGATGGGGTTCGTTCTTCTGGATTTTTAATTAAGTTTATTTAAGTTTAATTAAGTTTATTTTTAATTAAGTTTAACAACCTTTCAAAATATCATAATTACTTGCCGAAAATAAGAGTAAGAAAATGAAAAATAGTAAAACAAACTCACCAATTAGAAGATCAAACTAAAAAATCTTTAATTAACGACGAATAACGTAGAGCTTGTACAAACTGCTACACAAAACATAAAATTCAATACATAGTTACGTAAAATATTTCATTGAATTTTCTTATTTACAGAGCGAAGTCTAATCGACGAGAAGTTTTCGCTAGTTCATTTAAAATGTCTTCTAGTGTTGGGGTATTGTTCGGGTCACTACTTCAATGGTCACCCCTTTCCCATATGGTCGACCCCTCTTGTCCTTGAGTATGAACTCGTAAAGGTGAAATCCTTTCAGAGAATTCTTTTCAGGGGAAACATGTTTCGCGCCGCGCAAATGAAGTTATTTTCAGGAGTATTTATCGCAGAGTAATGAAAAAAAAAGTTAGTCATAATTTTAAACCACTTCGTAGAAAAAAATATTCTACGCTTGCCATACATTTTTTCCGCCTGAAATGTGAAAAAAAAATGTAAGGAACAGCCTAACTTTTCTTATCATACATTTTGTCAAGGGGGGGGGGGGGGGGGGGGGTTAAACCCCCAACCCCCCCCCCTTGCATACGCCACTGTATGGGTGACATATTTCGTAACTAGACAGGAGGTAATACTATCCTTTGTTCCTTTTTAATACACAATGGCTTAATTACTAGTGCATTTTTGTTACATTATAAGCAAAATAATTTACATAAAGTTTTCCCTGATGCATACGAACCCTGTATGAGATAATAGCGAATAGCAGAATTATGCTAATTGTATAAAAAGTATATATATATATATATATATATATATAATTACAAATTTCGCCGAATGTGAATTCATAAAACAAAATTAAGGTTATAATCAGAACTTCCGGGCTAATATCCTTCAGGAAAATATTAAATATTACTCTTATTCCAAAACAAAATGATTTTTAAAGAGGATAATCTAAAGCATAGCATCTATTTGATGTTTTACCAAAAATAAATAAATAAATAAATCATAAAATACTTACATTGATGATCTCATATTGAACTGACATTAAGAGTTCGCAATTTGAATTCAAACCTCCCCCCCCCCAGCTTTTTTTTTCTTTCTTTCTAATACACATCTTCTGTAACAACTAAATTATTTATAGAATAAGTTTGGAGCATAATACAGTAGTTTGGGTAAAACAGATTTTAAAATCTCATAGTTTATTTAAAGAAAAAAAAAAAAAAAGAACAAAGAACAAAATAAACTGAAAAATAATAACAAACGAATATTTATATAGGCTAGATAAATCTAATTTGCAATAGGAAAAAATTAAATGACTACGCAGAAGTAAAAATCATGCGTGGAAAATCAAACACCACATTCTCAATATAGCTACAAAACCTACATGAACCCACTTCCAAAAAAAAAAAAAAAATTCTTCTTCCAATCTGACCTACATTTAATATTTGTTCTAACACTTCAAATCAAAATGAAACTTGCCCTTAAAGAGAAGGATTCGGCAAACAGGAGATAAGGGCTTTCAATCAATGCTAATTTGACGATGAAGTATGAACTTTCGGAGAATAATGTTTACATTCTCAAAAGAAGTGGATCAATAAAAATAAACAGAAGCAAGTTTTAGGCTAAAAAACTTTTTTTTTAATGCTCTTTAGGTCAAAAAATAAAATCCTTAATGCTATTCAATATATTTCTTAAGATACATCAGGGGTCGATCCAGGCAAAAATTGAGACCCTTTAATTGGCTCTTTACAAAATTCAAATTCTTAAAAATGGCCTTATTTAGAAAATTCTTTTTTTATAAAAAATAAAATAAAATGATCCTATTACATTATGTATATATATTATTTTATCTCCACCAGTGGCCGAGCGATTCTGCCCAAATGTAATAGACGGGAAATGCTGGAATCGATTCCGATTCGAGCACGTTCACTTAGCCGTTCAGAGGTTCTCGTCCTTTTATCCAAAACTCTCGTGAATGCGGGCTAGAACCTTTTTCTCTCGCAGAAGTCATGTCACTCCTATTTATACCCTTTGGCGATGGAGCTAGGCGCAGTTTCTATCGAGAAACCCATGGAAAGTTCGAGATTTAGACTCCCGTGTGTCGAAGAGCTTCCAAACTTCAGGAACCCTTAACTACTATTTTTCGCCAAATTCAGTCGCTAACTCGCCAAATTGGTAAGTTGGTTGCCAAGGCCGACCTCACTGAAGAAAGTTAATGAACTGCCTCGTTAGTTTCACTTTGCCTGTGAAACTACTTTCACCGCAAAAGAGCGACTGATGCACAGAAAAACTTACAGTCGGCAACAAAATTATTGAAGCACACATCCACATTTTTCATCTATATATATTTTTTTTAGTTTGCTCGCTAATTTTTATCATCAACTTGCTTTTTTATAAACAGCATCACTAAGATCATGACTCGACAAGTATTTACTTAACAAAACAGTTTTAGGTGCACATCTTTTAAATATGAATTATTGCTAGTGCTTCAATAATTTTGCTGCCGACTGTAATTCACTGCAACAGTACGAGATCTAAAGGTGTGTGTGTCTAATTTGACTTCGACTTCAAATGTTGATGCACGGAAGCACTTGTGATCTAGATCGCGCGTCTTCCTTTGCATAATAATAAAGGTTAACGGGGTGGAATGTCTTGAAAATTAATTTCACTGCCAAAGGGGTGTCTAATATCTTTATAGTAGTTTCTAGAAAAGCAGGCAAGCGAAAGTCACCATGCAAGTGAACAAATTTGAAAAACAAACGGACACAACAGAAGAATTCTCAAAAGCACATAGATGCTTTTGAACAAAATGTAACATTTCAAAGCTTTTATGTTTGTTAAACAAGGGGGAAACAATCATTTGAAAAAAAAAAAAAAAAAAATGTGAGACAAATCCACTTAAAAAGTGATATTAAAAGTAGAACGTTATAAAAAGTGCGATAGCAAAAGAAGTAAATCATGAAAAAAAAAAAATTAATTAATTAAATAAAAAATCTATAAAAACTTATCAACCTAAGTAAGGTATGATTAAAAAAAAAAAAAAAAAAAAAAAGTTTACTTTTATTTTTGAACTTACAAGATCAGGGAAAAAAATCCGTATCTTTCCGTCTTTTTTTTTTTTTTTTTTTTTTTTTCGAGTTGTATCAGGGTTTTGAGGAATACTTTCTCGCATTCTTCTTTCTTTCTTTTCTTTTTTTTTTTTTTTTTTAGTAACATGAAGTATGATATGAATAAGACTATTTAACCCTCCAATTCAGAGAGCCAAGACTAGAATCACCAGCGATAAACAAAATGAAAAATAGTTTAGAAATTACTTTTAACTTTCTTTGTCAATAATATGTGTCAGTGTAAGTATACTACAAAATTCGATCCGTACTTTTTGGCTTCAGTAATGCTTTATAAACCTTTTACATGCGCTTCACTGCAATGCTCAAATCCCAATTCTTTTCAGAGTTCATCTGATGCAGTAAGCGCACCTATAAAATGTAAAACATACCAGTGAACTGCTCAAGACCTTACCAGATTGCTTCCAATTACATTTCTTGAGATTCCAAATTTAAGTGTCCGGTTTTCGAAGTTCACCTGAGCAGTAGGCCCTCTTTGGTCACGCCCATAAAATTTAAAGAGCAGTTGTAATCTTTACAGAAGGATACATGAGAACTATACTGGACCTCATTAGACTGCCAACAAAGTTTTTTGCTGAAATTAAAAATTTAAAGGCTGGTGTGCTGGGAATTTTTTTTTTTTTTTTTTTAAGAAAAAAAATCATACGTTAATTATTTATTTAAATTAAATAAATAAAAAAAAATAATTTTCTAAAGTCATTTTATAATTAAATTATAAAAATAATAATAATAATAATAATAAATTGTTCTTTCAATATTCTAAAATTTTGTTTATTTGCCCTTTACAACAATCAACAACAACAAATAATAATAATAATAATAAATAAAAAAAAATTCGTCGTCAGCTATCAAATTTTGCCGCCAAATCACACATTTCATTGCTAAGTCGCAAATTTTGTCACCAAATCCTACTATTTACTAAATTCGTAACAATTAACATTGCAATTTAGTGGTGCCTAAATGGTCCAATGTTAACTAATGTTAGTGTTAATCTTATAATTGCAAGTTGAAATTGTAATTCTATTCAACGTAAAGGAATCTACTTTTGCCTTTAAGCTTGCCGAAAAGGTATTTCTTTTTTTTTTTTTTTAAGTTTCTGTCATCTTATTTATTACAAATTGCAATAATTTCCTTTCATAATCCATTGTGACTATTCTAGAACTTAAAATAAATACGCTACAGACAAAAAAAAAAAAAAAAAAAAAAAAAAAAAATGCCTACTAACCCTGGACGATAGGTCTAATATATCGTATCATATTATATATCGTATTTATCGTAATATAACTCAATACTTATTTCGCTTCCTTCTTCGACTCGTTTTAATACGCATTTTTTATATGCATAAGCAGCCCCCGAAAAACAAAAACATTAAATTCATTTTTTTACTTATTTTTATTTCATATTATTTCACGCGCACATTTTATTTCCTAATTCAAAATTATTTAAAAAAAAAAAAAAAATCCGATATCGCTTGTAACGATACTGATTATTATTAATTTTCTTTCAATAATAATAATAATAATAATGAAAGATTTTGATGAAATTCTGGTAAAAGCAGAATTTAGTTTAGGACGGAGGACTATTAGTTTTTTTTTTTCTTTTTTCAATTTATAACATCGCTTTCAAATTATTCAATTATATTTTCGATAAATTTTAGATTTCGACAAATGTCCAACTATCGAAATCGACAACGCAAAAATCCCAGATTGAGACTAATAGGCCCTCAGTCCTAATAAAACTTAATTCAAATGATTATTTAGTGTTGCATTACTAAAAGTTTTCGTATTCAATTGGTTTACATCAAATATTTTGAATTATTATTCCTCTACAACTTTTAGCAGTATTGCAATAGTAAAGTTTTCAGATATTTTTTAAAATTTGATTTTTATTTAGTTATATTTTACATTCCTTGACACCCACAATTTTCTTTATATTATTGACAAACAACTCCGTTTTCTCTTGCTTTTATTTGTTTATATGATTCCTTTTATTGTGCTTTAATGAAATAATTATAAACTAATTTAATGGGGAATTTCCTGAGATTTCGTTATAAAGAGAAATTTGAGCAGCTCGAACATTTTAGAACATTCTTTGTTCATGTTTAATGATGTATATAATGTTTGTTTTATATGTATATGCCTGTTATAAGTTAGATGAAAGTTCAATTTTAAATAAGGTTTTTGAAAAAACCTACCCCGGATTTTTCAGGTCAAAATCAAGCCAATCCTCATCCTGCACAAGATATGAAATCAAAATGCAGAAAAATTTTCCTATTTAAAACATTTAATGTTATTAGAGTAAGAAAATGCAAATGTCCTAACACCAGAACTCTCCAGCCGTTTAAAAAAGTAAAGAAAAGAAAATGACAATACTTGAAAAAACCATTAAAAAAGGAAGAAGAAGAAGAAAAACTTAAACAACTGCTGACAA
Source organism: Salticus scenicus (assembly GCA_963930645.1). Classification (NCBI taxonomy): domain Eukaryota; kingdom Metazoa; phylum Arthropoda; class Arachnida; order Araneae; family Salticidae; genus Salticus; species Salticus scenicus. The sequence goes on along the minus strand of OZ005649.1, from coordinate 3,088,244 downwards.
TAACTAGGAGTTAGAAAAACAAAAAAGAAATTCTAAAGAATTCAGAGCCTTTTTTATTCTAAATTCGGATTTAAACAAAGACTGTCACACGCCTTTAGTTTTCCGTTTTAAATAATATACACAAATAATATAAAAGAGACGATGAAGTTTTGTTCTTTTTGTCTGAGAACAACTCCACTCCGAAAATTCGATTTACAAAATATTTTATAAAATACCGAGAGAGCTTAATAAATCCAAACACAGGAGCCGAAAAGCAGAATAAACGCGTAAGCGAAATAATCTGCTAGATGGGAACTTAATCCAGCATCCAATGCAGGGAGGATTAATTTGGAATGGAATTCAGAGAACAGAGAACCTGCATGCCATTATAGTGGAGCAGCGATTTAATAAGCATTTATTTATCAGCCAGCCCTTCCAGAATCAACTGACGTTCCAAAGAGTGAAAAGAAATTAATTTTCAAAGAAGCGTAGATTTTTCTTTCTTTCTTTCTTTCTTTTTGTTTGGTGAATTTAGTGAACGTAAATTGAGATTAAAAATTGTCCTATTGAAGAAAATGTGTGCCAGGTTGCTACAACAAAACAGAAATAACACAGGAAAAAAAAAAAAAAAAAAAAAAAAAAAAGTGTTTATTACATAATCTATATATCTATGATTTATTAGTATTCTCTACTTCCAACCTTGAATCAGATATTTACGAGCAAAGATAATTTTATTTTCGATTTTCGCAAAATAAGTTTGAAACATAGATATAGTAATTTATATAGATCTATCATCCCATTGTTATCAAGCAAAAATTTATGATGCCGAAAAAACTTTCTGGCATCAGCCATATAGTGGTATTGAAACCATTGAAACTCGGCAGTTGTAATAGAATAGAATAGAATGGTGATGAATTTTCAAAATGTCGAAATATTGCGTCTTTTAATTCTTCTATTAAATTTATGAAAATAAATGGATAAGTTATCATAAAAGTAAATTATGTTTGGCTAAATTATGAAAAATATAATTTTTATAATCAGTTGCTTTGTTATTATTATGAAATAAAAACTGGTTTGATTTTTAATGGAATACATTTTTTAAAGTTTGATATTTTTTAAGATTTTATATTAGTAAGTAATATAGAATTTTCAAAATTCTTTTAAATATAGTTAGCAGCGGCGTAGGTAAAGAACGTTAGTTTTAGTATATAAAAAGAGTTTAACTTTAAATATTAACTAAATTAATAAATATATAAAAGAAAAAAAGAAAAAGAAAAATGAATTTGAAATTGTACCTACAGTTTTTTATTCACCTTTAGTACATAAATTATTCATAAATTTTATTTTCTAAATTATCTGTGTGTGTATTCACTCGGAGAAAGACGGATATTGTGTGGACTTTTCTCCGAGTAAAAAGGAATCATTTTTTCCCCCCAATGATTAGTCTTATTACTTATTACTATATCTATGGTTTAAAAAATGTAGTTCGAAAAATTATGAGACATTTATCATTTTTATTTATTATTATTATTACATATTTTCTTTTTTTTTAGATATTAAAAAATGAATAAAAAGTAGTAATAAAGATTCGTCGACATTAATAAATTAATTTTAAAATGCCTATACTTCTACTAGGGTAAGGAATTTTATTTTAACACTATTTTTATTTTAAGTTTGCCAAAATGATAAAAAACAAATCAAGGGAAATTTCTATATAATAAAAGATAAATAAATAACATTAATACAAATAGTCGCCAATATGCGGTGATTTACTAAATTTTACACGTAAATTCTTAAAAAAATTGACAGGCAAAATTAATAATCTCAAAATGGACATTAGAATTTATTTAATCAGATTTTAACTGGCGAGACTTTGTATGTCGAAAAACATGTTAATGTCGCAAATAATAACAACAAAGAAAAACATTACTTACATAAAGTTATGGCTATACAATCTTAAATTATGTATCAAATATTTGACGAAAGTTTTATTTTCCGGATTTTAAATTTTGTATTTAAAAAAAAAAAAAAAAAAAAAAAAAAAAGCTTAATGCAGACATTTTAGTGTATATAGATCACGATCACATGTCAAGTCAAAACTGCGACAGAAGGGAACAACTCAATAAACGCAATATTCGAAAGAAAAAAAAAAAAAAAAAGAAAGAAACGACAGAAATAAAAGAAGAAAAGAACCACCTGGAGTAACTCCAAAATAAAGCTTGACAAAATTAAAAAAAAAAAAAAAAATGCGTGTATTTCTTATTGCCCCTTAAAGTGGTAATCATGGACATCATCCAAGTACTTTTGCCCTAGTCACGAGCTATCATCATCAATTTTCTTCTTGTCCTTCAGTTGGTAAAGGTATACAGCTTTGGTCCCAGCATTTTGAGAAATATGCTTCCAAAATTAGTTTTAGTACCGTATTGCAAAACCGTCAAGCAACAAAGCTCGGCAACCTGGCTCCTACGTCTAGAAATAAGGGGGCACAAACAAAGATTAAATACAGAGAAAGCCTCCGAAAAATAAACATAAATTAAAATTAGGAATTAAAATTAGGAAATAAAATTGTAAAACAGCTTTTGCTTTTATCAGTATCATTAGGACGGTGTGAGTTATTTTCCAGTATTTTTTAAATACACAGTACACTAAGAAAAAATTCTGTAACTGACATCTAGAATCTAGTTTGTGGCTCTAGTAAAAATAGTTCCATGTCATTCTTATAAATTCTAGTCCCCTTTGAAAGTGAGTTTTAGAAACCCCCATTTTTATTCCCGAACGTTTGCCTATATTATAGAAATCAAACTTATTTAAAAATATCTGCAAATAAACGTGTATACAAGAGGCGAGTTTTAGCAACTATAATCTTGGTTTATAACCCAATTCTAGAAAATTAAGCGAGAATTTCTCGCAATGCAAAAGATTCCGAATACTGTTTCTCCATCTAGAAATGTATACACTAGAAATTCTCGACCATTTCGTCTATTCAGCTTATGGGTGTGCCTTATACGCATAGCTCGGAAGTCTACATTTCTAGTTTAGGGATTTAGAAACTGACCAGTTATTCATTCTAGATGAAAGCGGTATATTTTTTTTTCTCAGTGTAGAAACTCTCTAAAAGTCTATTAAAGAGCAACCTCCCTTTGGGATCAGTTTTCCCCCATATAAATGAAACTAATTTATCTCCTTTTCCATTAAAAGCGCAAATACAGTTGTGTATTTTTCTTGGGGGTGGGGGGTCACATTTTGTAAGAGTCCAAGTAGTTTCCTTGACTTAAACTGACCAAGGGCGTAGATAAGGAGAGGAAATATAGGGGCTCAAGCCCACTCCCGAATACTTTGAAAATAAACAAATTTCATTTGTCTCCATTGAGACAAACCAAGATAGCTAGAAGAGAAGGTAGGTCCGTCCGAGAGGAATCGTCCATCTGCTCGGACGGGGATGTGGAATCTGACGTCACAGGTGCGATCGAGGCATTAGGTGCATTCTGTCAATCTCTGAGTTTGAGTGCGCATCATTTAAAAACATAAACTATAAGGCACTTCTTTGTTTTCGCTTGTTTTGTTTTCGTTTCTATGTATTAACATACCCTAGTGTGCTGTAGCTAAATGTAAAAATTATGAAAATACTGTTGGTATTTCTTTCCACCACATTCCAAAAAATAAAAAGCAAAAAATTGCATGGGTTGAAGCTTGCAAGAGAGAAAACTATTTCTCAGTATGGTTAAGCTAGAATTTGTTCAGCTCATTTTAGTAATAAAGACTTTTTACATGATTTAAAATCTGAATATGGTTTTCCATCCAGACGTCGTTTGATTGCTGGGACAATTCCTCGTTTTAATATCTTTACAATATTATCTTCAAAACAGAATTCTGATGAAATACAAAATCTGAATCGAGAACTGCAAGATCAAGAAAACGAGAATTAAAGCAGTATTTGACAGAAGTATTCGAAAATGAAAAGCCCAGAAGTATTCGAAAATGAAAAGCCATCGAAAAGACAGAAACTGGCATTTGACACTGAGAACTTACAAGCTCATGAAACTGAAAGAACTATTTAATGTACTAAAAGAAAATTTTCCTGATGTAGATGAAAAAATTTTATCCTTATATTCTCGATGAAGAATATTTATTCGGATCATTAGCTTAGCAAATGTAAGAAAATGTAAATGCTAAAAGCAAACTTTAAGTTAATTATATCGCACCTAATTTTTTTTTTTTTTCTGAGAACATATGCAGTTCGGCGCAATTTTCACCATTAGATGCTGAGATACAGCCATCTGAGAAACCCCATAACATATTAGCAGTGCCATTTTCGGTCAACATACACAAAAATTTAATAATTTTTGATAATTTATATCTCACACATCCAGTTTGGTGTATTTACACAGCATAGAAGCTGAGATATTGTTTTCCTGCAAACAGGAAATATTCAGAATAGCAGCGTCACTTCTAGTCAGATATTCATCCAAAGTGAATCAGCATATTTTTTCCTAATATCCATCTCACATGCCAAGTTTTACACATTTATTCACTAAAGAAACTGTGATAGTCTTCCTCAAAAATAAAATTAAATTGTCACCTTTTAGACGATATGCACTCCTACTAAAACAGTAGAGTTTCACTTGATATATATACTCTCTTATACTAAATTTGATATACTGTAGATGTTGAGCCTTCCCGGTAATGAGAGGAAATTGCATCCTGGAAGCACCACTTTTTGGCTGATTTATTAAAAAACTAATAAGCAGCAATTCAAGCCAAGGTCCAACAAAATATCATGTTCGGTTAAATTAAGTCCATTTTTCATGAAGTACAGTTCATATTCGTGCAGTTTTGTTAAATCAAAAAGACTGGCATTTTCTAAAAATAGTGGGCCGCGATAGCTTGGTCGATAAAACACCGAGCTCATAATCGGAAGGTTGAGGGCTCGATACTTGACCCGGCCGAACACCATCGTGTACGTTAATGGTGGCTGGTGCACGTTGAATCTGTCGCAGCTGCAATGAACTCCATGTTCCCATCCAAATTATACCTCTGGGGGTCACTAAAGCGGGGGAATCATCCCCTTCGTGGGGGATGAAAGTTGTGATGGCATGTCTCCGGACCATCCTTAAGGGTGAGTTCTAGACCGTCGCCAATTGCCCATAGTGTAGCACTAGTTCGATGTAAAAGTCACTTAACCACAACCTCTAAAAAATGTAGAATTGTCTTCAGGAAGTTTCAGAACATGTAAATTCATCGAAAACGTTTATTTATCTTATACTTTTTTCTTATCTATGCAGAAGATAGTTTTTTTTTTTTTTTTTTTTTAAATAAATAAATCAGTACTCAATTTTAGTTGATTGAAGTGCATTATGTTTTACCTAAAAAATATATCTTCAAATTAGAGCTGACGTAAATCAAGAGAAACGCTATTAAACCATAAATAAATTAGGCAAAAAAAAGAGAGAGAGAATCAGAACTTCCATAAATCAAATCCTTTTTGGGTACAAGTTCAAGTACTGCGTTTATGGTTTTATTGAATTTTAAGAAATTGGCAGATTTAACAACTTTTTTTTTTAAAGAATTTTTAATACAAAAAATTACGAGTATAAAATGAAAAAGTGCATAAAAATACCTTTTTGACATTATAAAGTTTTTTTTTTTTTTTTTTTTTCACAATGTCACATTAATTATACTCTTTTAATAACACAACTTTCAGCGCTCTATTCCAGTCACTCTATTCAATTCTCTATTAAATTTGTTAAAAATGCCCGACAAATTTAATCTTTGCGTATTAATATATAGATTAAAACACATTTTAAATCTACATGTAAAAAATATTCCGTTTTGGAAATCAACAATTTTCATAATTAAAAAATATTGTAATATTAATTGTGTCATAATTTTAATAAGATTTTCCATTCTTAAAAACATCAATGTGTGTATGAGTACAAATATGTATTACATGCATGGAATATGTAATATGAGAAAAAAAAAATACATAATATCATTTGTAAAAGAAAAGAAATCTGCAAAATCTATATTTCGAAATTTTACGTAATATGATGTATTTGGCACTTTTGAAATACAAAATGTATAAATTTATAAGTAAAATGAAAAAGAAAGAGAAAAAGAAATATTACGAGTTAAAAAATAATTATATTGTTTAAATGTAACTGATAAAAAGAGAAAATTTTATATTCAATAATGCATTGATTCTGACTTTTGAATTTGTTATTTTTAATTCTCATTTTTTTTTTTTTTTAATCAATTTTTGTCAATAACATAATGCTTTAAAGTTGGAAGAATTCTTCAGTTCCTTATTATATACTATATATAATCCATTAAATTGAGCCAAGATTTCATTTAATTTCTCAAATAATTATACTGAACTAACGAGAGACAAGGTTTTTCATTTCTCTTTTCGCACCTCTGACGTCAAAAGGGTGTGTTGTGATTGACCAATACACGGAGACCAGCGGATGAACCTACCTCTTTATTCTACATATCTTGGAGACAAACCATGGTAGTACTCTTTCTACCTTCATGAGACAAACTAATAAGGTCTCAGCCTCCCGTAAGCTACCATAGTTCATTGCAGTTGCAGATTAACACTTTCACGACCGGCATACTTCTGCCTTTTCTAAAACTGATTGCCGGGAAATATTGAAGTAAACTAAAGCTACTTGCAGCAAATTTTTGATGTTTAAACGTGGATAAAAGTTGAATGTAATGACTTTGAAATGATACTCTTGTAGTTAACGGAAGCTTGGAATGAAGATTAGTTATATAATATCAGAACGAACCTATAATACTATCAAAGAATTGATACTCTAATAATACTATCGAAATAATACTGAAGTATTGTTTCCATAGAAATTCTTTAAATGACGCGAATTCACGTCAGCGGTAACCAGGAATAGAATATGAAAAGACGTGAATTTACGTCAGCGGCAACTAGTTATAGAAGTTGAAATGACGTTTATCTTAAAATAATTCTTCCATTATCTGAAAATCGATGTAATTCAATTATGTTAAAATGCTTTTTTCCTCTTTGTCTAATATGAAAGAAATCCAGTCTAACATTAAAAAATAATCACTAAAAAAAAAAAAAAATTATTAGTTTTCAAGTCCTGGGAACTGTAAATTTTAAAATACAGTATATAAATTCATGAAAAGCGAAAAAAAAAAAAAAAAAAAAAAAAAACATGATTAGAATATGGATTGTATTTAATATTTTTTGAATGGTTATGTATGAATGCTTGAATCTGGGAATATCACGGGCACGAGAAGTAGTTAAACACCAACCAAATATAATTTTTAATGTAAAGAAAAAATATAGATAATTTTTTCTATCACATTTGCCAGTTATTAATTCCTATTGAACAAATAATGTATTCGTATATCAGAAAATTAAAAATTGATTAATGATTTGGTTTTGAAAGCGTTACTATTATCAAATGTCTTCGAATTGCTATAGTTAAATTATTATTTCTTTTTCTTCCTCCGTCCACACCTTCTTTTCTTTTTACAAAAGAACTGTGAAATAAAACAATTGAATCTGTTAAACTATTGAAATTATTCGACAACGTTTAGAACTTTTAAAGATTTCTAAATAAAAATTTTATTTATTGCTAATATTGATTAAATATGTATACAATTTGCGCAAATTTTGCACTTTTATTACAAAAATAAAAAATTTAATTAATTAAAATGTTTTTTTTTTTTTTTTTTTCCCTTAATGTCTTTTAATTGGAGTAAAATTTGTAAAAATATTTTTAACGTGGTTTTACAAAATAAACTAAATCTTATAATTTGAATAACTGTCCACAAACGAAAAAGAAAAATTCTTCTTAACTTTTACACTTCAAAATTTAAATATGTAATAATAAAAGTCGAATATAACAACATAATTATTATTATTATTACTTAGACAATGCGTTATACAATATTAATTAGTAACCTTTTCTGAAAAACCTACTTCTTGTTATTATTTAATTTAATGTGCACTAACAAATATTGCATTTTCAATGGACAATTTTAAAATTAGTTGCATGGAATTAAAAAGAAATAGACGAACTGTTTTATTAAACTATAAAAATTACTGATTAGATTAGATTCTTCATAGCATCTATTCTCTTTTAAAGGTATAGATAGACTATATTTTATATTTAGAAAAAAAAAAAAAAAAAAAAAGTTCAAATAGGGGGAGAGAGAAAATTGTATTGAAATTTGGATAAACTAAATTATTATTATTTATTATTATTTTCGAAGAGGTGCCTGAAATAAAATAATTTATTTTCATTTGTATATTATAAACAAAAATCCTTCCAGTAATTGACTCGAAAAGCTCAAAATTAGTTACCACTTTCATGAAGATAGATAGATAGGAGGAGGGTATAGTCTCATGTCTAAGAATAAAAAATTTCTTTTCCACAAAAATAAAAAATAATTTGGAAAGAGATTTAAAAAAAAAAAAAAAAAAAAAAAAAAAAAAAAATGACGGAAAACTATTTTAGTCACTATTTAGATTCATACGCAACTTTAGTCCAATTTAAATGTACGAAGAAAAAATAAATAAATAATAATAATAATAAAATAAAACTTTTGTGTTGAAATACGCTACAGCAAAGTACATATATATATTATTTTTATTTTAAATATTTTGCATGCACAATCGAAAACTTTAATGATACAGTTCAAGTTAGACTAAAATTCAAATTCGATGTCTTGGAATGGAAAAAGAAAGAAAAGAAACATCACGATAAATAAATAAATAAAAATAAAACAAACTAAATTATTATTAATTTTTCAAGTAACTAAAATAACAGTAAAAAAAAAATATCGTTATACATGGATTTATGTCTATGTTATAAGACTAATTTAAGTAAATTATGCATGTGTTTGCATTTTCTTTCGAAACCGAAACCTATGTACACATCGATGAGCAGCAATAATAATAATTAGGGTGCCTATATTACTTATCGAGGCACCCTAATAATAATAATAATCGAAACAAGTCGAAAATTTTCATTGAGTAAAAAGTATAAAAAAAATATTGAGGTTGCAAAAACAATATTTTCTTAAAAAAAAAAAAAAAAAAAAAAAATACTAACAGTTTTCCAAAACAAGTAAATTAATTAATCAATATATATCCATAAAAATAATTACGATTTTGCGAACATAGAACGCAACATCCGAACATCGGCTCGAATGTAAACACGCAAAAACGTTTCACACATACAACCGTCAGAGCAAGTCCAATTGAACTTCTTGAAGGTAAAGGACAGTCAGGTACGTCGATGAACACGTGAGTGCGGTATAGGACAAAGAAAATGTGAGCAATCAACATGAACCTAAAAGAAAATGCAAAAAATTACTTACATATCGCATCAGCATGGGGGTAATCCAAAACAACACTTATTTTCCGATGATCCAAATAGACAAATTTCGATAAATAATATGCTTATCGACTTAACTCGATTCCAAAACAACTCTCCTTAGATATGAGAATGAGTCATTTGACTCGGCGAAATGTGATGTTTACGAAAATAGACCGTCTGCGCACACCTAAGGCGCAGTTTTACTATTTCCGGCTGACGATTGCGAAGAAGGTGTAATTCCTCCTACTACGATATACGATTTCTTTCGGAGGAGTGACTGATTGCTGGGTTTGGCGGGCAACGAGGTTTTTTGGCTTGAAGTGTTTAAAATACTTTTTTTTTTTTTTTCTCTTTTCCCCGTTTTATTATTTAATTTGTTCGCTCTTCTCCATTCACTAATTAGAAAGGAAGAAATCTCTAGAGAAATTAAAGTAATTCTTATCGTGCAAATTGAGTCCATTTGGTGAAATATGCAAAATGGAATGAGCATTTTATTTTATTCATTTTGTTTAAATTATGAAATTGTTAATTATCATAGTACAAAATATTCAAAACAGAAGATTTAATGAACTTGAATCTAAAAAATACTTCTAAGTTAATTTTCAGATATCTTTTATCTTTTTATTATTAATTTTTTTCACATTTTAAAATTCTTTTTTGAAGCGCTGTTATTGTTATTGTTTTATATTTATTAAAATAACTCTATTATTAACACTCATTATATTTATGTTATTGGATATTAGATTTAAACAGAAATAAAGAAAAAAGTGCTTTTTAGGAAATTATTATTCATTTTTATTTTAAATAATAATAATTAATAATAATAATAATAATTCATTAATAATATTCATTCAGCTATGAGTCATTTAGAAAAAATTATAGAATATAGAACACGCATTTTTCTTTCTTTTTCTTTTTTTCCCCATAAATTTTCTTTTCAACCACAAAATGGAGACCATTAATAATAATTAATAATAATAATTCATTGATAATATTCATTCAAATATAATATATGAGCTGTTTAGAAAAAATCATACATTAAAAAATACATCACTTTTTTTTTTTTTAATCCCATAACTTTTCTTTTTAACAGCAAAATGGAGATCATTAATAATAATAATTTATTTATAATTTTCATTCAATTATAATATATGAGCTGTTTATGAAAAAATCATACATTAAAAAATTATAAATATGCATCACATTTTTTCTTTAATTGCAACCCCATAACCACAAAATAAAGATCATTAATAATAATAATAATAATAACAAGAGGGCCGAGTGTTATTATTATATTATTTCAAGCAGAATTTAAGCTTTTTCCATGTATATTAATATTCGAATATACATTCGAATAACATTCAATCTATGCCAGCAAGAAAAAAAAGAGGGGGGGGAGGCATGTATCGCCCTTTAACGATTCACATTCTTGTATATTTATTTATATTTTATAAATAACGCCATGAAAAAGTTATTAAACGTTTCTCAAAATTCTGGCTAACCATTCCCAAAAGTACTGAGCATATAAGATTACAGTTCTTCGACAAAAATGCCACTTTGGCATTTACAAAATTAAAAAAAAAAAAAAAAACTAAATAAAAAATGATATCAATAAAAAATGAAATGATGAAAAATAAATAAATAAAAATAATAAAATAAAATAAAAATGAAATGTTTCTAGAGACTGTAAAAAGATATAATGTTGAAATTTACAACTTTAAATTTATTTTTATTTATTTATTTATTGCTATATTTGTTTGAGTGATTAAGAAATAGAGTTATGGTCATTTTTCGCCGATACTTTCTGAGTTCATATGTAGGTGCCTCATCCCGTGTAAACACGAATTGAACAGCTGAAAAAGAAATATTCCGCTTGTGTAGTGATGCATGTTACCAGTACATTAGTGAGATGCGGGTTTTCAATAAAGCTCTCGAGCTTTGTACTTACTTGAAAAGTGACCTTGATGATTGAAAAGTTGTATTGGATCCGCATCCACAAGTGCCCACTTTTATTTTATTTTATTTATTCATAAATTTATTTTTTATGGAATATATTAAATTTCTTTTAATAAATTAGTAAAATAAATATTACTAGCAAACCCGTGCGAATTTTTCGCACTTTATTTATTTTCTTATTTACCTTTACAATTTGAAACTCATAAATGTTATACCAATTTCACCACCTAATTAAAATTTTCATTTACCAGAAGCCAATTTATTATTATAACCAAATAAATATTGAGCAATAGTGAAGCCAGAATCATTCAAAGAAAAGCTTCAAAACAAAATTCATGGTTGATGACTCAGTTTTCATACTTCCACAGGCGCAGTACAGTTTTAGTAAAGGACCCTCAAGACGTCTTTTAAATTTTTATCGCCAAGAGTGCGATGACATTTCATTTATTTTGGCATAATTTTTTGTTTAAAAAAAAAAATCCTATTTTGATTATACTTTTTATGATTGCGTTTTTTAGCCAATTTATGATAATTCATATTCTATATATACCTTTAAAATATTGCTAGGTTTAAAATGACGCCTGAAAAGATTCTGAAGAAGCATCTTTAAAAAATACATTTCTCATAAAATAATGTCATCATACAAATGTCGTCATTTTTTCTTATTAGTTCATTGAGCTGAGTCCGCGTGCTTAAGTATTGTTCATTTTTAAATATTGTTTTTTATCCTCTCGTATTTTATTTAACCACTATCGTATCGTTTCCACAAAAAATTAATTGTAACTGGTCCACGTTAGAGAAATATTTTATAGATTATTTTATTTCTCTCTCTCTCACTCACTCACGTTTTATTAGAGTACAAAGTACAATGGAGTTAGAGTTTATTACAGTACAATTAGAGTTAGAGTACAAAACTGGTTTATACTGTTACAATTTTTATCATTTAAATAAAACATTAGTTAAAAAGTGGTTAAAAGAAAAAGTTTCGATTCAACACAGCTAAAAGAGAGGGTCAATTTTTATGTGGTTATTTATCAATATACTTTCAATTGTTTCAAAATCAATTTAATTTGTTTTTTAGGATTAGGCACGCTAGGTATAATTTCAACTTTAGCCATGTGTATTACAGAAATTTTTGTTTGTAAGTAAAGGAAAAATTGAAAAATAAATTATTAACAAAATGTAAAATTATAAAGGCGTCTTTTTATTATAAAACATAAACGAATAAGGACTCCCCCCCCCCCTTAATTAAGAAAAAAAAAATCTTAAAGTGAAACCTTTTTTACCAAGGTATGATTTTTTTATTTACAGATTAATTAACTGGCGCTTTTTTTTTTCCCCCTCGGAAAGGAAGAATTTTTTTTTTTTTTTTTTTTAAGCTAAATTACATTTAACATTATGCTAAGATGTCATCTTCAATAAGAAATTTATTATTTTTTATTATTATTAACATTCTCTTTGTTTCAGATGCTTTTACCCATAATAAAACAACTCCTTCAAGTCATAACATAAAGCTCATCATTATTATTTTTGAAGGCGTGTTTGATGCAATATAAGAGAAAATAATTGAGATGTTTATATAAATTTGAAGAACAATGAACAATTAAATAAATGTCAAAAATTTTTAAACCTCATTATAAATTACGGACATTTCAATGCGTAATATAAGCATTTTTTTTTTTTTTTTTTTCAATTATTTACCCGAAAAGCATAAAAGCAAAATTTTCATTACATAAAAACTAATTTATTACATAAAAATAATATTGCACATCTGTTTTACTATTATTATTATTTATTTATTATTTATTATTTATTTATTTATTCATTTATTTATTTTTTATTTTTTGCGAATATAGTTGTACAGGTATTTCCGAAAGTGAAGATAAAAGAAACAGGTTTTACCAAGCATTCATATCTTACCTTTTGCTTGGCCACTTTAAGAACCTGACTGGATTCCTTTTTGGTCAGATTTTTCTAAAGTGAGTAAAATTTGTTAGTATTTACTACAACAGAGTTTGGCTTTTTTTACTGAATTTAAAATTTTCATTTCTCATCGCATTACAAGCTCTCTTTCACACATACACCCTCTCTCTCTCTCTCTCTCTCTCTTTTTAAACATTTTTAAAATCAGGTCATTACCACTATTTTTTTTTTTTAATTATTTATTTATTTATTTATTATTATTATTATTATTATTTTTTTTTTTTTTTTTTTTTTTATAGAAAACTTTTATATTTATGATTTGCGATTTAATACATTCAATTCTACTTTTTAAAAATATTGGCATGAAGTCTGACGCCCCTGCTGGAAAATCAAATGGACCATTTACGCCTTAGTTCAATAATTAAGTAATATAGGTGATGCAGGGCTTCACTTGTCGAGGGGAGCGTGGCGTAAATGGTAACTGAATCTCCCGGAAGCTACAGGTGCAATACATGATCCTCTACACATGATCCTTATACTTTTCAGATACCTTGAAATCGCTCAGTTTTTCTTTTTTCCCCTCTTCTCCTTTTCTTACTTTTCTTCTCACTATTTTTGTTATCTGCTTTTTTGGCACTTTCACATGTTTTTCAATTTTGTACATCAAACCCAGCCTTTTGGCGTTTCTCTAAAACGTTAGATTATTCAACATACGTATTTGTGATTAAATCAATTAAATTTTCTCCTCATCAATCGATGCGTTAAGTACCACTGGCACATATAAACGCAGACGCCTATGAAAACTAAAAATTTGAATACAAATGCACAATATCCTTTTGGTCAATAATGTAATGTTTTAAAGGAACGCCAAAATGTAAGACTTTACATTTCATGTCATCACGTTGATGTCACCGGATGTGAAAGTGTTAATAACTTTTTATTTTGTTATTAGTTATTTTAAAATGATATACACGTATTTAAATATTTTTGCCGCAGTTGTGAAATTTGCATTATAATCTTAAGATATAGATAAATAGATAGACTGATAGATAAATAGGCAAATAGATAGATAACATAGTAGGATTTTTTTGTTTTAATCAGTGTTAGTCATAAATACCTGCTTAAAAGTTATATAAATGTTATCCAGGATAAATTTCCGGTGTCAGTTGTTTAATTAAAAACGACAAAATTTGTCCGCCAATTTAATATTGCACTAGGTGTTCTGGAAAGTTTTGTCGTTTTAGTTTAAAAACCTGACACCGGAAATTTTTCCTGGACAACATTTAAGCAACTTTTAAGAAGGTATTTGGTAAAGTATCATATAAGTATTGATTAAATAAAATAAATAAATAAGTTCCAGTGTTATTTTATTTATTTAAATCGACAGGACTTTCCGATACGCCTAATATTATATTATATTTTTGAAGGGGAGAAGGATATATATATATTTTTCTAAAACTACAGAAAATTCCCACAAATAATTTAAAAAAAAAAAAAGTATTTTAGTTATTTTGGGTTTGAAAATAAGAAAACCCGCTGATATACTCTTTAGTAATTAAACTTTTCAAAATTCATCAACTTTAAGATCCTAGAGAGATATTTCAAAGGGATATTTTTCCACCTCTTGCCCCCTTCATCTCATTTTTGTAACAGTAAGCTTACTTTCTCCCTTACATCTTTTTTTTTTTTTTTTTTTTTTTTAGGACTGAGGGCCTATTAGTCTCAATCTGGGATTTTTGCGTTGTCGTTTTCGATAGTTGGACATTTGTCGAAATTTAAAATTTATCGAAAATATAATTGAATAATTTGAAAGCGATGTTATAATTAAAAAATAAATAAATAAATAAAAATACTAATAGTTCTCCGTCCTAAACTAAATTCTGCTTTTGCCAAAATTTCATCAAAATCTTTTTATAATTATTATTATTATTATTGAAAGAAAAAGAAAAGAAAATTAATAATAATCTGTATCGTTACAAGCGATATCGAAAAAGTTTTTTTTTTTTTTTTTTTTTTTTTTTTTATATAATTTTGAATAAGGAAGTAAGAAGTGCGCGAGCAATATGAAATAAAAATAAATAAATGAATTTAATGGTTTAATTTTTATATAAAACAAGATCGCGTGCTATCTTAAAAAGTAGATGTAAAATTTAAAGTTTTTTTTTTTTTTTGGAAACAATTATAAATTAAAATAAATAATTTAATGAAAGTTTAGAAGTTAGAATTTCTAATTTTTTTTTTTTTTTTTTTTTTTTAAGATGCGTTGAATTTTATGAAGAGATTGTTAATTTTTAAGAAAGGTTCGTTTTGGAGCTCATGTATTTCTTGAGATAGATCGTCTGAAAAATCTCATTTTCCACTTTATATATATTTCTTTATTTAAATTCTGTTTTCACACATTGAAAAATCTCAACCGTTAAGACGTTTCTTGTTTTTTTTTTTTTTTTTTTTTTTTTTTTTTGTCGGACTATAACACTCTTTATTTAATAATGCTTCCTAGGACACAAATAAGGACATGAGGAAGTATGAATCTCACCAACTATGTTTTTAATACTCTTTTTCTAGTAACGTTCTAAAACAATTTTCAGAATATTATCTTCATTTTAAGTTTTAAATCCTAATTTCATACAGATACTATTGACTGCATGGATTAAAGATAGATTATTCCTACATCCTTAGAAAGGAACGACACGAATTGATTTATGAAATACTATGGATTGGCAGATTTTCGTTTTTAACCAGTCCATTCATCTATGACCGTTTCTGTTTCTTTGAGACTTAGTGAAATGTTTTTATTTCATCCATGTTATGAATTAAAAAAATATATTAGTTTATGTCTATTTACATAAAATAGTTTAAAAAATAAACTATATTTATTATTGTTATTATTATTATTATTGGTAAAAAGAAAAATAAATGAATAATTCTGAAATAAAATAAAATTAATTTTATGAGCTGTTGCCATTGTTTTAGTATTGCAATATAGTTTTTTTTTTTTTTTTTTTTTTTTTTATGTTCTGAAAAAAAAGAAAAAAATCTTTCTCATATTTGATTTAAAATCAGTACCATTAAAATTTTGGTTTTTCGAGAAATATATATATATATATATATATATATATATATATATATATATATATATAAAACTATTGCATTAATGTCCAATCAATACAATAATAATTTCTTACTTTAAAAAAATTTACGTATGTATTTGCAGTTTTACAGTAAATAATAGGTACATTAATACGCATACACGCGCATATATATGTGTGTGTATGTGTATCCCACATGTATATGTGATGTGTAATTAAATGCATTAATAAGTGATAAAGTAAAGGTATTTTATTTTACTTTTTATTTATTTTTAATAAGTTAATTTAATATCCGATAAAGGATTCGTTTTATCTCTTACAATTTCCCCGCTCCCTGTATCCGCGTTTGTAATGATCGATAGATGGCGCTTTTTCAGATTTTGTTTTTAGTAAATATAACAGCCACGTGTATTTATTATTGTTCTTTTTGTTATTCTACTTAATATTCGTACTATAATTTCTCCGCCATTACATCATGGAAAATTGATTGCTTTTGGAAAAAAATATTTCAGTTTCTTCAAAGTTCGATCGGAAGTAGATATTTAACTGAAGCTGAACAGCACACAACAGTATATGTTATCTTTTTTTACCGGATTTATTCATTTTTATTCAATAAATATATGTGAAACTAAACATCTGCAAGCAATGGCGGCTTGATGAAAGCCGAATTAAAGCATGTTAATTGTAATTTCACCTTAGTCCACCAGAGGGCGAGCATTTCATTACAATCGC